>OU611992.1:2400000-4800000 GCA_914767915.1 Agriopis aurantiaria | reverse complement strand
CGCATAGACACTTGTAACTTGCCATGCTGATAGGTCATATAAAAACATTAATACTCAATTATTTCGAAAAAAATATGATAATATTTTTTTGGAGATATAGTTGATATAGCTGTTGTGTAATAAATTCAAGACTTTCTAGCTCAAAGATCATTGATCTTTTAGTAAAATGATCTCAACAAATATTTTTTTCAAATAGTTTTATTTTCGACAAAACAAAAAAAAATTATGTCGGGTGTTATGTTATAATGTTATGTCTGAAATTTGACTAAGTCCACAGATCTTCGTTCGTTCGAATTTTTGTGTAACCAACATTTTCTGAAATATAAATGTGACAAAAGTTATATGATTTTGACTACAAAACCCTACCAAATGCGAGTCTGGTTATGCTCTAGGCCAGTTATCTTTAAAAAAAAACTAACGTCTAATTGATTTTTAACAATATTATTCCATGTTTTAATTTCTTATTATTTAGCTTTTATTGCACCTGTCAGAGCTAAAAAAACGTATACCGAGTATAATAGTAAATTTTTCGTTCCAATTACGTACCCTGATTTCAAGGCGTTCTATTTCATGCCACATAACAAGGCTTTTAAAGGTCTCGAGCAAGGGCCTGTATTCAGTCTCTGGTAATAAGTACGCAATAGCACAGGCCTAGTGTTTTTGCCAATTACGTGCCGTTGTGATAATAACATGGCCTTTTGCTTGTGACCAGCAGTAGGTCAATTACATGGTGGGTTTCTATGTCTTTAGACTGGGCTAGATGAACGTGTGCTGCTTTCTCGTAAATGTGTTTTGAAACCTAGATTATATATTTGCGTAATTTTAAGTTTAAATCAAGTTAAAGATTAGCTAGTTGAAGATGATGTATTCCAGTAACTAAATTGAGTTATTTGGTGCGTTTATTTAGTTTTTTTTTTTTTTATAAGTTACTTTTACTGTTGGCCTTTTGGCCTCTACAGCTTGACCGGACTAGTTAGCGAACGCAGAGTGCGTTCGGCATAACTTGGTGGTTAAGTTTATAGGCGACTAGCACAAGGGCACCTCGAAGGTACGAACCTCGACTTGGGCCGTCGCCGGGAGTGGGAATCAGACTTGCCCAGGCACCCCAGAGGGGGTGTGCCCTGGAGCCCTAACGGTTTGTTGAACTGAATGATTATTTGGAGAGAATCTAACCGACCTTCTAACAGATCCTGTGGGTCTACGATCCTGCCGGCGGGATCGCTGTGTGTGTGTGTGCCTCTGGTAATCGACGCCTGTACCAAAAACTGAATATTTCCTATTGCTAGGAGCAGTCGGATCGGGCGAGCCCAGCGCCGCCGCGGTGACGACGGCGATGGGGTCGTCCGGGTCGCCCAAGATGTTTCTAGGGCGTCTACGGAGAGGAGGAGGGTCTGTCACGTCTGTCGAGTAGTTGGAGGATTTTACTACAAGAGGATTGGGGTGGTGAGGCGCCGCGTCAAAGTAGCGGCGGGAGGTATACTTAAGGTATTGAATCATGGATGGGAGTTCAACATCGCAGTGCAGATCGGCGTTTCGCATATACCAGCTAGCGCCAACCGCTCTGCGTATGAAGCGGTTTTGAATGACCTGCAACTTGTCCAGACCGATGCGGGAGGCGTGGGCGAATGCCACAGAGGCATAAGTCATGACGGGGCGGATGCAAGTTTTGTAAATTGTCAGCTTATTTCTAAGTGACAATTTACTGCGCTCGCCGAGGAGGGGGCTGAGGCGCCCTAGGAAGAACGCCGCTCGATTGCGGACTATCTGAATGTGTTTGGAGAAAGTAAGTCGGCGATCGAGAGTCACGCCGAGATACTTGGTCGAGATGGTCCAAGGGATGGGCTTCCCGTTAAGCGTGATAGGCCTTGACGGGGGGTTTTTGGTCGGGTGGAGGTACATTGCTGCACTTTTTTCGGGATTGACCGTGATGGCCCACTTCTTGAACCAATCACCTAGATGAGTGAGGGCTCGTTGAACGTGGTCCCGTTGGATGACTTTATTCCACCTTCTGGAGTAGAGAGCGGTGTCGTCAGCGAAGAGAGCTATTTCTACGTGGGGAGATCTAGGAATGTCACTAGCGTAAAGCGTGAAGAGGGCGGGAGCTACGACGGAGCCCTGAGGGACTCCGCCACCTATAGGATGAGGTGAGGACGGAATTCCATCGACGCGATAGCGAACGTTTACTTAGTTTTAGGTTACTGTTACATAAGGTGAATGAAGGTCTTTGAATTAACCAATAACAATAACCAAACCCCCGTATTATTTGCACGTTTCAATATTTTAAAGGTCACTAAGTGAAAATTACAAAACAAATTAATTGGGCATATCTATCTTAAGAATAAGATCGAAAATATTTTAAAGCCATTTTCATGTTGATATTTTTATTTTGCCGGAAGAGATCAAATAAAAACCCGAAAAAATAGTTTTAATAATTACCATTCAGAATTTGTTGAATATGTTTAAAATGTACAAACGACATAGTTGTGTCAAAAACCTGGCCCTTAAATAAAGTTTCCTAAAAATATAGCTGAGTAAGTACTTATATTTTGAAAATACTTTTTATAATTTTTTTTTATTTTTTTTCAAACTTTCTGTTGCCAAGATGCTGCCTGGTTCCTTACGCAAAGCATCAGTATTGCAATCTAACGCGGCAATGCGGCCAGAATTTTAGGAATGATGTCTGCTGGCAGTGTTCTATTTCATTAGCGTGGTTTTATTAATTTATTTTAATTTAGGTTAGTTTGTTATATTTCCAAATGAGTATAATTTCCTTGTGTTCATCAATAAATATTTTAAAATTTTCATTGCATTAAATTTTATAAAGTATACTTTTTGGTTTTGTTCCTTTTAATACTGCAGCCTCTTATAAAGTTGCTCAAAAACTTAGTCATCAAATTAAGCCAAACTTTCGAAATTGTCATCAAAATTCCAGTTTCTTTTTCCAAGAAATACCGCAACTCATTTTAATTCCTAATCTTTATAGGTATGTGATTTGTCACTACTAATCCGTATTCCTAATTAGTCAGCAAACGCTTGAAACCCGTTATTATGTAGGCGTATGCGATACATTACTAATTATGAGATTTTTTCCATCTTAAAGCTTAGTAGTAGCCATTTTAGGATTGCTCACCGCAAGACGTAAATTCGTATTTTACATTGAACTTTTTCCATCATTTTCGTTTATGACACCTTTTCCAGTGATTTTCATTTAAAAACAAAACCACTGAACCGACTTTGATGAAATTTCTATGGGGCCAATTTAAAGCATATCCTTACAAATAAATAAATAAATCGAAATCTGTTTATAAATAACAAAGACCTGCGTACCTAAAAAACATTTTAAAAAAATATAACCGAGTAGTAGTAGTGAAAACCCCTCGGTCGGTCAAAAAAAGTTGAATTACCCATGGACCGTTAAAGGTTAAAAAATCATTCAAATACCCAGCATGCTGACGACATTACCGCGCTGAATGGAAATACTTATTATGTTGCTATGTTGTAATAAAATAACATAACTAAATAAAAAAACACACTGCAGTATAATGGCTATCAAGAACAAGAATCTAATAAAACTGATCAGAATTTACTGTTTTTAGTCTTTTGCAATGTTATGGCAACTATCAAACCCATTCTTTCAGTGATAGCACTATAGTATAATTATAATATTTTGGATCCCTCAGTCCATACAAACACTAACAATGAACAAACAACCTTTAAACTAATTAGTCATTTCAAAATCTAGCTGATTAGAATGGGTGTTGAGAACAAGTTTTCACGTAGGCGTATGGTAATCGCCGCAATATTTCACCAATCGCGAGTGTTCTCATTATAATACAGAAGGCATTAGTGGAGTAGCAGATAGACAAAGATACCCCGTATCGGATATCAGATGTAAACTGTGGTACGGGTTAACAACCGAAGGCAGCATTCCGCTTTGGAGGCTTAATGATAGAGATATGTATAGAGCTGTGAAAACAAATGTGACCAGATAAAAAGTGCGATAGGTATTTTTAAAACACTGTTCAGTTGTTCACTAGAGTTATAATGATTATTCACGGGATATTTACCGTGGTAAGGTTGTGGAATGAGCTCCCAATATTTCGGCGCAGTTACATGCACCATGTTCACGGGAAGACTGAAGAATGCGTGTGGTTGGTCGAACAGTTAATAATTTTGGTGCAGACAAAACCATCTATCCTCCTATTAATCTATTGAACTATTGCAATTAATCCTACGTTAAAATTCTTCTTGAAATTAAACATTGATAATTGAAATTAAATCGGAAATACTAATAACGTTCAACACCGTGCTAATTCCAACGTGCTAGGATATATAACACACAAAAATCACAAAAAATTACGTCTCCACTATGCTTAAATAATAATTATAAACACAAAATTTACAGATGCCAGACATAACCTATACAAATACAGTCATAATCGTATGATACACAAAAAATATACATATTAATTGGCTGGTCATCTACGAGCATAAAGGTTACAACATCTTCATAGTCATCAATATCGGAAGGCACCTTTCAGATAATACAGAATTGGAGCGGTGTACGGCAGCTATTAAACGTGAATGCGATTCAATTCCACACTCGCGTCCGTCGTATAACGAAGTGTGCGGTGAGCAACGACTTATTACCTAATAGATACTACAGAAAACTCATTTGCAATAAAACAACTAAAAAACTACAGTCCGTTCGCCATCAGATGATTGCAGACAGCTGCAGGAAATTCTAATAAACGGTTTTTTTGTTGTTGATCATAACTGTTTTATAGGTACAACTTTGTTCTACTGTAATATATGATAAAAAATAAAATGTATTCATCTAGTTTTTTGCAGTTTAATGCAGCCGTCTGTGATCATCTTTTGTATTGGAGATAGATCAACATTTTGCCACTAACTAGTCTGATGGTAAGCAACGGTGTGTGGCTAAGGATAGAGCACGTTGATAGAACAAATCTAGTTACTCTAGTTTTGACCATTAATTTGTTGTTTATCAGGAAACAAGGTATGCAGCAGTAAGTTGCATTATTACAAAAAGTTGCGTATAATTTTTAGAATTCCTTTTTTAGAAACCTTTTCCGTTTCCTGTAATAAAAGGAAGAGGGTGATATAAGCTTATACATATTCTTACACATATTCATCGAAATTTATCCGGTAGAAAAGACACAGATATGTTACTTTACGGCGGTATCTGATTTCGAACGGCCCATGTATAACTGAATTATTCACAATGCAAAAAGGTTAGGCAACTGAACGGAGGTGCACGAACGTGGGATATTTTAGTATGATTAGTCAAGGTCACGTCAAGACATTAATAAAGTGTGGTTTTATAATATGGTGAGGGGGTGTTGATGGAGTACTAACTAATACTGCCTCTCTTTAACACTAAAAAATATATAACGGCAGCACCACGCTCTACTAGCGTGATATTGGTGGAAAGAGCTATTATTAGCACTTTTTGTACTAATGTGTTGACTGAAAGTGCTTGCCTTACGTGAGGTGTTTATGGAAGCAAGCCCTTGGCAACGGTCCTATAATGAGGTAAGGGTGACTCGCCAATAACATACGAATGCGTAATGGAATGTTTATCTCTAACCGTTTCGGAGATAGGAGACGTTTTATCTGCGAACGTTTTATTAGAATCAATATTAAATTAACGCTCTACGTTTTTGTGGGCGATGTAGATGGGATTTTTTTCAATTAACGTTTTAGAGGTAGTCACTGTGGCTGTTGTTTTGTTACTGTGAAGGTTATATTTTTTATTTTCTCCAAGCAGCTGCAGCTGTATTTTATGTGTGCTTTTGCGGTATTTATTAACTGCAGAGCAAAACAAACACACTCTAAGAAGGTGTGCATCTTGAAGACTCAACATACACACACTATTCTATAAAATACGAGAAAACTTAAAGATCGTAACCAAAGCGCAAAGAAAATGTAGCAGGAAGAAGTCGGCTCCGGGAATGAGGATTCTTTGTCCGGGGTAAGACGCATTACACGGCGTTACAATATTTATATACTTTCTTTTGAATGAAAATATTTTATTAGTATTCTAAATTACATTATTATAAACTACTAGCAGTGCCTTGTAAATTCGAAACCGTATTTTTTTGGGATTCAAAGTAATCTTTTATTCCATAGTTTAAGCTAAGGTTTTACTAAATTTCATTCCGTAGTTACGGAGTCGTTTGCAATTAAACACACGCAATCAGAAACTCACGCACACATGTAATAACAAAAAAAACCTTATTGTACTTGAAACAATGTAGAAGACAAATTACACTAGAGATACGTCATAAACAAATACCAAAACTTGCATGTTGACGTACATTTATGGCATTACGTCGGTATTTCAAAATGCAAAAGTGTTAGTTTAATGCAATTATTGAGTTTTTCAATTTTGTTTGTTTGGTTTACGTTTTAACTAAGATGCACATTGCACATATACAATGACATTAGTGCTGAAGCCATAAACCAAGTTAAATCAAGTTAAATTATATTTATTTGCGATTACCTCTAAAAAAAATAGAATGATATTATTTCAAAATATATTTTGAAAGTTATTTCAAATTAAATAAACAGATGAGAACTTTCGCCTAAGTTCTATTTAATAAATAAACATCTTCATTGTATGTTTAATAATCCAAAACGTTTATTAGGTTTTCGTAAAATACACCACAAACTTGCCAGACGATACCAAGTAACAAAGAGAACACCTGTTCCATTCTCAATCGTGGAGAAAGATTTCTGTAAAACTTTATTCTAATACTTGAAGCTCCTGGTCGAACATGAACAAAAAAATTCATTGCACCTCTCCTTATATTACTATGGGAAAATAATTTCAAGTGGTTATTTCCTCATCTCCACACATCATCATTATTTCATTCTCTTTGATATTTATACGTCTAACAGGCACAATTTTTTTTATAGAATAATTGGCAAACAATCTTTGGACCACCTAATCGTATTGGTCACCGCTGCCTATAGAGACCTCTAATACCCGGGCACTTAGAATAACAGTAGTTATTCTAAGCCCGGGCATTATCAAAAACCGAAGGTGGTAGCCATTCCAAAACTTACAAATACGTGGTAGGAACAATCGATTAAATCGAACAATACGAGATCTCCCACTTATCTATAATGTGCAGATGGTTTGGATTATTGAAATGAATTAGTACCTAAATAATATTTTAATATCTTTTGTGCGTGGCATTGTATAAAATTTCTTATTTTGTATGCAACTAAACATTCTTTATCCAGATTCACACCACAAAGAAAGATAATACAATCAAAAAGAAGAGAAATGTAAAGTCTATCAGCCATCAGATAGATTATTTATTAAATTTGAATTCGTCATAGGTTTATAAGCTAGTAGCTGCGCCCCGCGGTTTCCGGTTTCGCCTGTGGAGATTACTACGTATAACATCAGCTATCTTCCAGTGAAAGTGCCGTCTAAATCGGTCTAGCCATTTTGGAATCCATAGGGAACATATCTTCTTCTATCGACTTCTATCGAATTTTGTATGTATAGATTTTTGTCATAGTGGATTTTGATAACTTTGGCATGAAAAAGCTGTCAAAATTCGTTTTTAAAATTACATTACAAAACATTTGAAAAAGGTTTCAGGCTATAAAGCTACCAAATTTAATTCAAAATCATTTAGCTGCTATGCAATTGAGTGGGGACAAATATACATATTTACTCATATACACACATACTTTAGAATTTATAATGTTAGTACTTTATTTGCATATAATAATATGTAAATTGAGCGATGATGCCCGAGCGGTACATATTAAAATATTACAATCTGATGGAACCCGGTTCCATTATCAGCTCTACTCTATACCTACTTAATGAATTATTTAATATTAAACAAATTATGTGCAGTTTTCAATGCCATTGCAAAAAATTGGTGAAAGAAAACATCGTTAGGAAACGAGTATTTCCAAGAACCTCAAAAGTATAAAGATATATGACATTCACCAACATGCACTGGACCAGCATGGTGAATTAGGGCCTATACTCTCTCTTTAAAGGCCTGTTTCCCAGTAAACGTGATAGGCTGATGACATCCAAATTGATAACCTTTTCCATTCTGAAGTAAGTTTAAAATAAATCTTAGCAGTAGATAGAGAAACTCGACCTCAGTTTCACAATACATTATTCAATGCAGGTACTCGAGTGGTCTCGTTACAAAATGTCGTGTTCGAAATGCAGCTGTTATGCTACCATTAAACTGGTTTTAGAGTTATTAACAAACTGTTATCAGAAGGACATACATATCGGAATTGGTCAGTTGACAATAATTGTTAGTCAATCGTCAAAATGTAGTGAATTGTCAATAATTTGTGAATTGCAAATATTGACACGTAACATTTTTTTTCTTATATTGATAACAGACTTGCTGTTGACCGATGTTAAACGATGATGTATTAAGATGATGTTAAGTGATGACGATGATGTTTATTTTCAGGGGGACTACAATTGTTTGTTTTAATTTGTTGTTGTGTTTTTTCCTCAGTAACCTTATTATCTGGCATTGCTATTACTTTTATCACTTGTCGCTCTCGTTGTAATGGATAAAGTGGATAATGGATAGTAGAGTAACAGTGACAGAAACAGATGTCGATTGCTAGAATCAGCACAGCAATTTGTAATAAATCTACCAACTTTACCAATATGCTTATTCTGACGTATCATCTATCATCTATTTCAGACCTTTAAAATCAAACAGTAAAGTTTAATTGACAAGGGACAAATATATTTTAAGTGACGGTCTACCGGACTATTTAATGTTTCTATTATAAAACGTGTTCATTATTAAGGATGATATATGCACTTTAATGTCTAGCTAGACAGAGAGCGCATTATACGTTAAATTTAATTCACAGATAAGTACGCCATATTAACTCCATACTGACACTGACTTTGCGGAATAGGGATTGTTGAGTATGCCTTCCTAATCCTATCACAAACTATAAACGGTTATATTTCAGAAGATTATAGCCAATTTAAATAATTTATTCAGTATACATATTATTAAATTTAATTATATTTTTTATGTAACCTAAAAATTATAAACAATCGAACAGTCCGATGGCCTATTACACAAAAAATAAGAAAATAGTCTTAATCAACCTTTTTATATGATTGAACATCAAATAAACCTTTTCTCGTTTTGCAAAACTTAATCGTAGACCTTTGACTAAGTCTAACCTGACAACTTTCTAAGTTCCCCGCTGCGAACATTTGTTTTAGAATATTGTTGAGGCAATATAATACAGTAGCGGTTTCCGGATAAATTAGCAATAAAGTTATCTGACGAAGCTTTTATTTCTTAATTTTTGAAACCGAATACAATATCTTTATGGTTATTGTATCGAAAATGGTAGACATCTGACCCTGAGACAATCTCATTTGAATGACACATAATATTGCTGATTTGGAGGCTATAATTGTCAGTTCAGTCCATGATCATGATCACGATTAAATTGAATTACTTTTATAGAGATAAAAACAAATTACGACAGTCACAATATATATATATATATTTCACATAAATTCTAATAAAATAAATAAAATAAAATATTTCGGGACTTTTTTTTTACACACGGTCACCTGACCCCAAACTAAGCAAAGCTTGTGATATGGCTGCCAGAGACTGATATACATACAATCATACATATATAGTTTTAAATAAATAAAGACGCAGCGTAGGGAGGCCTCCCACTAGATGGACCGACGACATTGTGAGAGTCGCGGGCATCCAGTGGATGCAAAAGGCAGGCTGTCGTTCAGTGTGGAGGTTAAAGGGGGAGGCCTATGTTCAGCAGTGGACGTCTTCCGGCTGATGATGATGATGATGATAGTTTTAAATACATACTTAAATAGATATTAACAACCAGATATAGAAAAAACACAAATGTTCATCACATAAATGTTTGTCCCACGTCCCCAAGCTCAGAAGGTAGGTTCACTACCAACTGGACCAACGGGCTACAAATCAATGTGATGTTTTAAATATTTATTGGGACTTATCGCGTATTATTTTATTTAGGGTAAACATAATAGGTACCTCTCGCTCGACGTTTTGACCATGCTACTATCGCCGTGGTCATGAGCTGACAGAAAACTGTGAGCGAGTCTGTCGAGAAGAGCGGGTGTTTTGGTATTCTGTTTTTTCAATCACAAAAATCACATGCCCATTGCCACTTCAACTTTCAAATTATAATAGCTATGTCCCTATGTAGGACATACTAACGTTTGTGGACTTGCAAAACACCATTTGGGTACGGAACCCTAAAAACAATGACTATGTGATTTTTATCAAACGTTTTAAACGTGCTAGCTAGAGCATATTTTTATTGTGCGAACTGCTAGTTTTTGAAATGCTCTGCCTAAATGGGTGTTCCCCGATATTTACAATCTGGGTGTCTTCAAATAACGAGTGAATCGGTTTCTTCTAGGCAAGCGTGCTTCAACGTAGACCGCATCATTGCTTAACATCAGGCAAGATAGAGGTCAAATGCAAGACTATTATTAATAAAAATAAAATAAAAAATTAGCTGTGGAAGGATCTGGGTTCTTAAGTCTACTACACTGCACCATGTTACTGCAGCGTTACCTCGCAATATTAACAAAAGATAATGTCATACCACTGGTACTGACTTATTTCACTTGTTCACCGAACGGCCTTGATACTATCGGTTGCACAACGCTTTATGACAGTTTTGGTTCGATTCACATTCCTTTATTCATATCTACAATGCTTGCGCAATTGCAGTCTAGTTTATTGAATCTAGCAAGCGTAATTATTTAGTAGGTAGGCAGGATAAATTTAACCAAGACCTAAGATCAAGCAAACAAGGGAGATATGATACGGTGGCGTGGTGGACGCGAACATGTCAGCCCTAAATTAGGCTTGATGCCTGATTTAGGCCGAACCCAACCTATAGATGACCTTGACGATATTAAGAGGCATAAGATTGAAGATATTGTCAAACAATTATTGTGTTAATATTTCAAAGTATGCTGGTGGTGATAACAATAACAATTTAAAAAAAGGTTTTTTTAATCTCATATAAAATATCTAAAAAAATGTTATATACAATTTGAAATGTTTTTCCAAAGATTAATGACTAATTGGTTTTTACAATCTTTTATTTAACTTGCCTTGTTAGTTTGGGTCAAATCCTGCCACCGAATTTTAAAAGCTTTAGCTTTAGGTTCAAAAGTAACAATGAATGTACACGACCTCAGCATATGACTAATGGAAGGAACTAACTACCAAGACACGGGTATCCAACACCCAGTTTGGCAGTTAGAGCCAGTAACAATTTATAATGTATATTTCTTGAATAAATAATTTTGAAATTTTGATTTTTTTTGAAATTTGAGGTTAGCTAAATGACGTCATTCAAGAACCAATATGGTGGACTCTCAAAAATGGCGGGTTATTTATGCACCCTCCTGATATGGGTATCAAATTGGTTGCTGAGAAGGCGAAAAATAAAATGAGGTCTACTACGACTACCATCACGATAATGGCTATCAAATAAAAGGCTTTGTAGCTAAAAATACGAAAAAAAATTTGATAAAGCACGTTTAAAAAAAGTTTCATATATAACTAATGGTTTTATTTTTAACTAGGTGCGCCCCGCGATTTCACTGGCGTAGTGATGAAAAATGGTGATGATGATGATGATGAAAAGTATAACCATGCAAAAAATCAGGTCGATCCGTTGCTCTGTTGCTGCGTGAAAGAGGAACAAACAAACCAACAAACTTTTCGCATTCATAAACATATATTCATATTCATATTCATTTATTTTTTTATTCATCATACTAATAATAATTAGTATGATTCTCACTCATTATTATTATTTTGTTAAACAAACAACAACAAATAACAAACAAAACAAATAAACAAACAAATAAATAAATAAACAAATAAATTACAAATAAATTAAATTAAAATACGCGAGTGAGATAGCCGCTCGTCTTTAGCCGTCTCTCAAATCGTTAGGTCATTCCCCAGCTTTGGGCTTAATTCGATTTTGAGACCTTGTCAAATTAATAATATACTAATAGCAGAGCTAGACATACTCGAGCTTTTGGAGTATACTCTCAACAAACAGGTCAACAATTTTATCTGAGCAATTTTCCCTCGAATTCTTATTTTCATCGTCTTTATTTAATTTCCAAGCTTCAGAAGGTAATGAAATTACCTATTACGGCATGATCCCAATATAAAATAGGCAGATAAAACTGAGACCTTTCAGATAAAAGGAAAATCAAGTCCTCCAACTTTACGCAAATTGGTATGCGTACCAACACAATTTCCGGAGCGCGCGGGAAGCGCGTCAAAAATTAAATTTTGTCAGAAAACACTAAAAATCCCCAACCACCTCAAGAAAGTACCAAACTCGAGTTTAATTTCTTTTTAAGAGATTCTCTCGGACATTATCGAATCCAGCCGACGAAAGTGAAAATGAAACAATTATGCAAATGCCCAACAAAATAAAACTCATTTTATTAATAATCAAATAACGGGAGTTCGCATTCGCAAATGAAATAAAATTTTCGTAAATGGTGGCATTAATTGTCGGGATGTGGGGGGTGGGGGTAGGGAATGTCCCTTGCCTCCCTTCTGGCTTCTATCAAACACAAGTTATCTCAAAGGGGAGAAGTTTTAATAAAATTCCGAATGCCTCGGGCAGTTAGATACAGACATAGTATGTGATATCGTTAAGTCTCGAAGCTTTATACTAAAAGAACTCGTTCACTTGAATGGACGTCTTTAAAACTTCAATATTCGTAGTCAGTTATATTCACGGTGATTTACTGAGTATTTGAACTCATAAAAGATGCTCTTTTTCGCATATAGTGAATAATTTTGTAGATATTGAAAGAGACATTAAAAGTTTCAGTTGATGAAATGCTGATGAAGTTTCAGTTGATTCAGTTGAATGCATGAAGTACACAGAGTTACACGAATAGACGCTGAGCTGTTTTTTTTTTAATTTTTTTAAATAATTAGTAGGCTTGCGTTTGACCACCATCACGCTTGATGTTAAGCGATGATGCGGTCCACGTTAGAGCACGCTTGTCTAGAAGGAACCGATTCACTCGTGATTTGAAGACACCCAGATTGTAACCATCGGCGAACACCCATTCAGGCAGCGCATTCCACAGACTAGCAGTTCGCACAATAAATATGGAATCAAAGCGCTTCGTACGGGTTTACGGAATATCAACCATAAAGCGGTGACGATTTTTCGTGCCCGCTCTGGCAGTCCGATAGAAAAATAGGCAGGAGGGAATTAGATCGTGCAGATCCGATGCACACTCACCGAAATGTATCCGATAAAAAACCGATAGACTAGCATCTTTACGGCGATGCTCAAGACTAAGAAGAAAATAAGTCACTGTACTCATTATTATGAAATTGGTATGAAACCAACCTTGGAATCACAAAAATAAAATCGGTTGATCCATACGAAAATGTCATTCACATACTCAACGCTGTGTATGGTATATACTCAACTTCTGCGATTTCAGGGTTATCGTCTCAGATCAGACAAACAAGGGAGATATGGTAAGATGGAGTGGCGGGTGCGACTTGCCGCCCTTTTATTGCATGTGGACTATAAGTTAGTTCATTGGTGTCGGTACAAGTTTCTTAAAATGCGTGTATAGTGAAAAATATGTATGAAAAATTGAGATATTTGAACACATACAATAATAAGCTTGTATCCTAATTATTTTGTATCACATACCTCATAAAAATCTTATCCTAAATAGAGCCTATCAACGAAAATAAAATAAAAATGAGTTCGAAAAGAAATAAGTTATGAGTATTTTAATTTCATGCTTGACAGTGAGCGCACTATAGCAAGTTATGACGCCAAGCCTTGCGCGCGCCATACCAATGCTATACTAACACACGCTTTGCGGGAACAGGACAGAGCATCTCTTCTAAATCCCCAACAAAAACTTTAAATGCTTATATCTCAGAAATGTATCACACATCACATCTTCAGCCACTAAACGTTTACTGCTGAACAAAGGCCTCCTTCTTAGAGAGGAGTGTTGCCATAATCCCCACGCTTGGCAAGTGGCTTGGGGATCGCAGTTCTTTCACTAATAGGACGCTGCTGCTTATCCTCCGGTGGTTCTGATCGCAGTTTTGAGATATACCCGGGTCCAAATTATAAATTCTGTTTTCAGTATGTGTAATGAATTTAAATAAATCCTGCACGAAGCCTTATATTTGTAATAAATTAATCATTAGGACACATGTCTAATGTACTATGGCATATCTCCCTTGTTTGTCCGATCTAAGACTAAACAGTCATACTCGTAAGACTCAATTAAAACGTTAGCGAAGCTAAGTAAATATTTCAGCGCTACTTTGCCCTATTTATTGCCCTTCTAAGGTTTAATTAAGCGGTCTTTGATGTTCAATCTGTTACACAAAACTCTCTAATTACGTAGGTAGGTACGTCGCCAAATTGAGCTCTTATTTTGCAATTTTGTACGTTATGTTTTTGTGAACCATCTGGTATTTCGGTGTTGTGGCTTTTCTTTTGTTTTAGGTTTAGTTTCTTTAATGCTGTTGTATTCTTTATTAATGTTTATTATACTAGCACTGAATAATATATTGGTCGTATAATATTATTTATTAAATAATTTACCATTGAATAATTTGAAGCGATGGTGGCCGATCAATAACACGTGCGCTGATGAACAGGTCTATTATCACTGCTGGATATAGGCTTCGCTCTTGCTATGTCATCTGCCTCGATCCCGTGGTAATCGAGTCCAGGTTCAACCTGTATTAGTTATAATATCGTTGACCCATTTTGCAGCTGAACGGCCAACGCTCCGCTTATCTTACCTCGGCCTCCACTTTGTTAAAAATTTACTCCACCTGTCATCACTGCACTTGGCAACGTGTGCTACCCTGCTTAACTTTAATTTCATTACCGCGATCCCAATTTCTCGAACACACAACGAACGATCGATGCAGGCCGCTTCCAACTGTCCCGTTTGGAGATCGAAGGGGGAGGCCTATGTCCAGCAGTGGACGTCCTATGGCAGAAATGATAATGATGATGCATGTCTCGAACCTTTGTTCTTCGTCAGATATCGGATTTTATCGTTACAAGTATTTAATAGTACCCCAAACTCCACCAATGATCCAACGATACGGTCATGGAACGATACTTAGAAGCCAGGTTCATTTCGTTTCACTCCATCCGCGAGATGCTCGCCGCCTACCGTAAACGTGACATGTTTGAATTAAGGAGTTACTGTGAATAAAGAAGAAAACATAAAAATTATGGAAGAGCCTTACGTTCTTTAAATTTCAACTTTAAAAAAAGAAAGCTTATGCATAGGGACAGGATTGGCATTAATCCACCATGCTTGCCCAGTCCATGTTGATGAATGTCATACGTCTTTGAACTTTTGAGGTTCTTGGACATACCGGTTTCCTCGCGATGTTTACTTCACTGTTTTTCAGCGATGGCATTGAAAATGTGCGTAATTTAACTAAATAAGTACCCACTAAATAACTCATTAGTGCATGCCGGACCAAGGATCAAACCGGGTGCCGTCAAATTGTGAAAACAAATGCTACCGCTTGGCCCCCATCGCTCTCAAGTTTGATAAATATGTTTCAAATAAGTATTTTTTCCAGATAGTGCGCTCATCCTCAAATATAGAATAGCATATTTATGACCTCCTTGTTCATCAATTTGCCTGGCTTCCATAATTTGCTTCATTAGCATTCTATCGCCATTGGCTACAAAGCACTAGAGAACCAAAGTTAACAACTGGTCGGTCATATCATCCGTTAAACCAATAACATCTGAGATAGACGTGTTATTGAATGAAGACAATGAATCAACAAAAACATACGATGCCACGAAACTTGATAAAGTAACTATAATTTTAGAAAAGACAGTTGGCATAGTAACCGGAAATTTAATAAATCAAAATTTGGGCAAATAATTTACATGCTTTAGGTCAAGCCTTGCCAGTTGATAAGTATGGGTTACCAACATAGCTGCAGGCTTCAGTGTAGTTTAATTCAAATAGTTCTACTAGCATTATAAAGACAGATGCCACAATCACCATCGCAAGGTTCCATGTCTGTAATTTTTTTTCGGATACATTTCGGCGTTGTTATCAAGAGCTTCAAGGCCTTATCCCACACTGCCCTTATTACTGTAACTACACTAGTTACAGGTACTGACAACAGACTAGAAGGACTGCTTCCACGCGTTCGTCGTTGAAAGTCCAAAACGTCATACGACCATGTTACAATGGCCCTGGTCACGAGCTGACTGTAAACTGCGGAGGAGGCCTGCGAAACGAGCGGGGGTTTTGTTCTTCTACCCTCACATGATCATGAAAGGCTCTTGAAAGCTTGAATTACCAAGACGAATACAGAAAAAGTTATCATTAATAGCAACAATTATTGCAATTATAGCAATGTTTATTGTAATTTTTATTGTTATGTATATTATCTTGTTATGTTGTTGTCTGTTTATTTCTTTTTGTCTTTATAAGATGTTTTTGATGCACGCCTACGTTCTGTTTGTTCCAACCTGGTGGATGACTGGTAGAAAATGTTTAGCATTAAGTCCTCCAATTGTACATGTCTACTTAATTTGTAAGTATGCAATAAAGTATTGAATAAATAAATAAACAATTCAATCAATATCAACAAAAATCGATTTCGAAGATTTATTTACATTGTTTTAAACTTAACCCCCCAAATGCGTTACGCACCGCATGTCAGCGTAAGCGAAAAGTGCTTCGACGCGTATATTGTGTGTAAGAAGATTTATACACAATACCAATGGTATATAATATTTTGCACGTATTTTATACTTTTTATAAAAAACTTTTTTTTAATTATTATCTGAAAAGTAAGTGAAATTCCCCATTTTAGCCATAAAAAACTCCTTCACTCGCATTCGATCCAGCGCATCCAGCGAAAATAACTCTATGTACACGTACGCTTTATATCACTGGTAGCTGTATCCTCATTCCGGAATCATTACACGAAATAGTATCACCGCACCCCCTAGGGAGAGGGTGGGAGGTGACT
Source organism: Agriopis aurantiaria (assembly GCA_914767915.1). Classification (NCBI taxonomy): domain Eukaryota; kingdom Metazoa; phylum Arthropoda; class Insecta; order Lepidoptera; family Geometridae; genus Agriopis; species Agriopis aurantiaria. Next base: position 4,782,862 of record OU611992.1, on the reverse strand, counting down.
TTGCGGCTGTTTGTTTATACACTCCCACATATATTTCGGTTAATTAAGTTTTTGTGAGGTCGCGGATTAGTTGTGAGACTAATCATGATGAAGGTACATTGAGGGTATAAAGAAAATTAAATGAAAAAGTAGAGTGCTTTTCATGAAAGAAGTCCCCCAGACGCGGCGCTGTCATCGCGTATCAATCACTATCAGTATCATTTCTCGAGTAGAACTTTAACAACTTTTGGCATCGTACACGACTCTTTAACGATGGAAAATTAATAAAAATCTCACTAGCGTCCAAACACAGTAACAACACCTGACAACTACAACATGGAAATTTAGTTCCGCTGTTTGCCGTGGGACTTCTTTCATGAAAAGGACTCTATGACCGGATTTAAGTGTTTTTTTTTTCGGCTACTAATATTGAGATACAATTCCTATAGAGTCAGAATATCTCAGTGAAAACAGTCTAAAAACGTCCAAGCGTCATTGTACATACATTGTAACAATTATATAGTTTGCAATGCCACATTTACTCCAATTTGGACGTTATGTCGATTGTACAGTGTTCAACGTTAGTTGTCCGCTAAGTCATCGTAGCTCTGGCATCGCGCGGCTTTGTAGTCGGATCGCGGTTACCTTGTAACTAACCAAAAAGTCTGCGCAATTCTTAGCATGCGCTGAGTTTTGGTTCAGGAATTTTTTTGGCACGATTGTGACTATAATTATGTATTTTATCTTGATGGATACTTAGAATGAATGAAGATGAATAAAAAATATGCAGTTGTTAAGGGCTTGAATCAACACTTAACTTTGACTCGAGAAAACTCGAAAAGTGAACTACGTGAAATCGCTTAATTTTGTCCGTATTTTTGTTTATTTCCTATTACTTCGATATCATCATCATCATCAACATCATTACAGCCATACGACGTATACTGCTGGACATAGACCTCCCCCATCGTTCTCCATAAGGGCCGTTGGAAGCGGCCTGCATCCAGCGTTTCCCTGCGGTTAGTCACTTAATTACGGATAATTAGTAGTATAATTTGTTAGCCTACTATTTTTTACAAAATTTAAACTGATCTTAAGATCTATTAGCAAGAAGGTGGCATCAGATGATTAGCGTAAAAACTTCTACCAATTTTTCTCAAAGTAAACTAAATCAAGCAAATAAAATTTCCACAAGTTCGTTCAACCGTCATCATAACTCAATCCTATTTCCATAATTGAATTCGAAATTTTCACTAACTCGCTGCCCCCACACACTCGACACGCACACATAAAACCTCTTTCATACGAATATTTGTCTCAATGAAAACGGAATTATGAAACACCCCTACAGTTATGGGTAAAAGAAAAATGTATATGCAATACCTACAACAGTAGAGCTGTGGGAAACTTCCGGCAATTTTTGCTATCCGGTAATTTTTGCTACATGGTTAATTTTACTTTCCAGCTATGATGATCGAAATTTCAATTTGAACGTGGTGTATAAATCTGCTTAAAATACTACACTTACATTTAAAAACTTTAAATTATTTAATTGAGCTTATTTTACCATGTAACTATGTGACGAGACATTTTACTTAAAAGCTCAGTTGACAACAGTTGAAACCCTGCACGGCAAAGCACTTCACTTGCCACATATACCCAGTAATTTTAAAGGAATGGATTTGCTCTTTGATCGATTTTTTCATAACCCTGACTTTTTACTAACGGTTAATACGATGTACTTAATTTATTTTATTTTATTACAATTATCATTAACTAGCAATGCACCCCAGCTTTGCACTGGTGTAAGTCTTATTTTTTTACACCTTGGGTTTTGTTATTGGAGTTTTAGTAAGGATCCCAAATTTTTTGAAAATATAATATAGCCTATGTCACCCAAGGATAGTGTAGCTTTCCAACAGTGAAAGAACTTTTCAAATCGGTTCAGTAGTTTCGGAGCCTATTCAATGCAAACCAACAAACAAACAAACAAAGAATCTAATCTTTCCTCTTTATAAAATTAGTATAGGTGAATTAAAATAATGTACAACGGAAAATGTGAAACCAAACTCTAGGTAATATTTTTTGTTCTTGTCTCAATTTTTATTGGTAGTAGGCATACATTTTATTTATTTAACCGACCAAAAAAAATTACAACCCTAGTGTAAAGGAATTTTTCATATGCGTTATATTGTTTTTAAAATATTACTGCTATAACTTTTCTCCATAATATTATGGATACTTACCCATATTTTTATGGAGTCACCTTTAAGACGAATTTATTTCTTTATGTGCTCTCAAGATTAAGTGGAGATGTTAGTTTAGGACAAATCAAATATTTATAATGGAATTTTATTGCTTGAATGTACTTTCACTGTTTGATTTTTAAGTTGCAAAGTCAGTTTAGAGAGTTTGCTTTCCAATACGTTCAAACAGTAAGGATTAAAAAGTATAAACAGATAAATTGGATTCCATTGATTTCTTTATGGATTTACGCCAAACTTTCTTAAAAATCTCCAATGCGATTTTACAATTTGAGCAAAATAGTTTGAAAAGTCTCTTTCTTGATAAACTGAAGCTATTTTGCTGAAATAAGAAGTAAATAAAAAGCACAAAGTTAAGAGAATAAAAAAGTTAATTACAGGGAAAAAAAAACTATTTCAAGACTGCATGTACAAACTTGAAGTAAAAAGTAGTCAATTTTGTCAAAGGAACCACAAACCAAGACATTGTGAGAGTCGTGGGCATCCAGTGGATGCAAAAAGCAGGCTGTCGTTCAGTGTGGAGTTTAAAGAGGGAGGCCTATGTTCAGCAGTGGACGTCTTCCGGCTGCTGATGATGATGATGATGAACCACAAACCAAAACGTCATTTGTGTATATTTGTTTCAAAATGCAATGAATCAATTTTCGAAAAGAAATTATACAAGAGCGACCTCCTCTGAAATATGACCTACCGATCAATAAAAGATCATCAAAATATATTTATAATTGGCGAAGTAAAAGTAAAATAATATACAAAAAAAAACATACCTACAGTCGAATGGAGAACCTCCTCCTTTTATGAAATCGGTTAAAAATACTCAAAAGAATGTATTAAAATTTGTTTGCATCTAATTTGAACACCTCAAACACATTGGAAGTAAATCAATTCGACCATAATATTCAGTTAGCACTGAACAAACGAACATGTCCCTTTCACCGAAATGACAATGAAATTCTCTACACGATGTTCCACTTTCGTATTATAAATTGCTCTGGCGCTATAATCGCATCATTGCACTCCCTAATGAATGTCGTTGTAGACGTTTTGTGTGTTTTGGCTTTATACACTGAAGTGATGGGGGAAATCTATTACGTAGAAACCTACTAAGTATCAAGGGGACTTCTGTGTAGTATGTGTCTACAGAATCTTGCAACTTATTTACAACCATTTGGCCGCGTTGGTAACTAAGTTTTGCAACCAGTTGTGGAAGAGTATTTTTATATTCTTTCTTGGCAACTATTTGCGATAGGAGTGTTTTTCTTTGTCACGCTACCAGTTGCCAGCAAGTTTTTGAAAAGTTTGATTAAATTTGTTTGCAACTTTTGTCATTAAACATAAGGAAGTACTAACGGCTTTTACATCCATCTTCTCGCTCTGAGAGACGACCTGTGTCTCAGCTGTGAGAACATGATAGACTGGTAATGATGATGATGATTGGTTTCTATAGACCAACAGCGCGAGATTCCTCGCAACGCATCAGTCATCGGCGTAGCGCAGAGCAAAGAGTACCTTTTTATATAAGCAGAGTAGCTATGACGTGCTATGACGTAGCCATGTTCTAGTTGTGCTGTCGTCTACGCTCGTTTGGTCTATTTCTTTCGCATATTTGAAGCATTTTTGAAGATAAAAAATCACTGAGCGGGAAAACCACAGAACTGATGAACTAATTGGGCATTATATTTCTAATAACACCGTAGACATATTTATAAAGAAACACTAAAAACAGTGAGAGTAAGAGAAAAAAAAAACAATATCCACTTTCCTACAAACAATTGTTTTAGTTTTTAGTTTATGTCATTGTTATTGATTAATTTAAATTTCGTAAATTCAATTGAATATAAATAAACATAAAGGTATTATGGAATATTGCTTGGTACTTTTTGCAATGCTATTCTTAACATAATGGCCAATCAGTATTTTTTTTTTAAAGTTATATGATTATTTATTATTTATGATTATTTTCAAACAGTGTTTTTTTATTTATTTCAATAGTTTTTATTTTCAAAAATATTGAAATTCGATCGTGAGAGAGAGACAGCTGCGTGACTTTATCTGCCCCTTTCAAGTCATAATAACATACCATACATAGATTCAGTATAATATACTGTAGTAGTATAATATACTGAATCTATGATGCCATACCACAGCCTATGTTACTCGTGCTACGAGCGAGAAAACAGAGCGCAGCTAGTGGTGATTTAAAAAAAAGAGTTTTTTTTAGCGTTTTCAGGGTTGGTACCATAGTAAAAGTAGTTCATAATAATGGGTACTATAGACCCCTTTCGGTTTAGTACACATTTTTTTAAATGATTGGTTTGCGTTTTTCTGCCTACTTGTCTGGTTTTAAGTGATGATGCAGTCTACGATGGAGCACGTGACCATATTTTCCCTTCCGCGTAATCCTGTATATACGAGTACAAAGGTACTGAATCCTGGACATTGTTTCCAGCATTCGTGCAAAAATTACATTTGAAAGTCCTCTAGCCAAACGAGCCGTAGCTATTCTCAGAAGTCTGTCCCAAAGTTCCCCTCCACTAATAAATGGGACTAATTAATCCAGAGTGGCATCTGTCATGCTAAAGAACAGCCCCCTTGCCTGCAGGCTGCAACACCGGTTACTGACGCCAAGTAATTGCTTTTGTTCATTCAACGGCCTTTGAGTCTTTTGAAAGCTAACTTTAGTGCTGAGAAAATTTTGAAAGGACGCTTCTTCTTCAAGATCAAACATTTAAAACAAGTAAGTACCTAATAAAATAAAATTAACAGACTGCGATAATTATTTTCTTTTTTTAAAGTTCATTTAATATTAATAAAGGAAGCCTTTTATTTTTACCACAATTATATAAAATTTTGGAACATGATTGAATAAATAAGCAGTATTTCATTATCATATTTAAAGTTTTAAATTTAATGTTATTTAAAATGTCTCACAAATAATTATATATACCTAGATAATTATATTATTATAGATATGTGAATCCACCAACCCGCAACTGGGTCAGCGTGGTGGATATGGCCCAATCACCTTTTCGGGGTAGGCTAAAAGTCCAGCAGTGGACTGTTAAAACGCTGATTGTGATGATGACCTAGATGATTTCAATTTGAATAGGTAATATATGTCACTAACTACTATTGCTTAGCTTTGTTAGTATATGGTGGTCGCCTCTTTGGCATAATCCTCCCCCAGTTTTTTCAATGCATTTGTTTCTCGCCTTTCTCATCCAGTCTGATCCACATTTTTGTACATTGTGGATATAATACAATGCAATAGTAACTAGGATTATTTTAAACGTAAAAAATATTATATGATTCATTCGCCAGTACATTGCAAGCGTTATCGCAAGCAATTTCATCCAATCAACTTTTGGACTCTGAAAACAATACAATGTGATTTAAATGACAGGTATTAAAGCATAGTTCTCTTCTTAATCCTCATTATATAAGATTTCCTTACAGGCGTGTAAGTTAAGTACCTCCATAATATCTATACTAATATTATTAAGAGGAAAGATTTGTATGTATGTTTATGACGAATTGGCTCAAAAAGTACTGGACCGATTTTAAAAATTCTTACACCATTTGAATGCTATATTATCACAGATTAATATAAGCTATTTTAATAGGCTATATAACTATACCCGTGCGGAACCGGGGCGGATCACTAGTAACCAATACAAGAAAAAACAGTCGTCGGATATCGTAGCACATCAAAAAGACACTCACAAATTGAAAATCTCCTTCAAATTCATTTAAACATTCTCTTTCACTATTATGTAAAGATTTCAATCACAAATTGAAATAGAGGTATCATTGATAAACAGTCCATTCATCATAGTCGTTGAACCGCAACAAAACAGCAATTGGTACGATAATTTGCTTAACAACAACTTGACAGCAACCAAACAATAAAGCGTTACACAACACCACAATTTGAGTGGAACAATGGACACTTAAAAAAATAACAACTTTGTCTGCGCTTGCGTAATCTATGAAACAAGTGCAGTTATAGGTTTGGGATTTTTATTTTATAGTATTTTACCATATAATAATATACTGCGCCAGGTATAGCGCTCCGAGAAAAAATGTCAATTGGGCGTCCCGCAATGATGTCGTCAATATCATGGATACACGTACACGTGCATAAGCAAGAGCAGAATGAGTAATTTACAACAAGTTCGAGAGAGATGACGATACACGAAACAATGGCAGACTCTTTATGATTTTCTGTGTTAACAGTGGCGTGAAATTATAACTCCCCAATATCCGTATATTACCTGTGGGAATCCAATAAATCAATGTGGTTTTGATAAAATTGTATTTAATATATTTAATTCGTGCTTAACTTGATTGAGCGGACAAACCAAATGACAATTGAAATGCTTTTCGTACTTTATATAATAGATTATTTTTAAAAAAAACCCAGTATCTGTGTTTGTTACAATAAAGTGGCAACTGGACAGTGACGTCATTGCGGTACATCTCCCAGAGCGTTAGACCTTGTTTTCTTGGATCATGTTTTTTATCTAGGTATTTACACTTGTAGGAGGTTATACCGCAACAAAACGGTATAAAAGCGCAATTTATTAATTAAACACCAGCTACCAGCCACAGTCTTATGTTTTTACAATGTATATAATGTTTGTATATAGGTAACTATGTTTGTATGGGTGGAATCTTGCAACTCAATTTTGAAGCAGATATCTTCAACCCGGTTGAGCTGAGATATGGCATACAAGTTTAATTTGGATGACAATGCTTGGTTTGCTAAATGACACCATTCTAAATTAAATATGGCGGAGTCCCAAAGATGGTAGTCTAGTATTTTTTATGCACCTTCATGATATGGGTTTCAATTGAATTGGTATTTTAGCGGTATATTAAATTGCCTTATATATAAAAAATAAATAAAATTACAAGTTACCCGTATTTGACACACTGACATTTTTTTATACATTACTTAGAAAGCAAAAAAAGCATCGAAAAGGTAAGGGTAAGGGTAGGGTAAGCTTAAAATATAAAAATAAAAAAGGCTTCTCGCCCATACCATTCCCACCATAGAAAATTGGGAAGAAAATTAAGAAATTTAAATAATTTAGACATACAGACCATAGTAAACAGTGAGCTTTCAAAAAAAATATGACTCACCGCAGATTTGTTAAAGTAATTATGAAATCGCAAAATTAAAACAAATTTAATGTTAAATTTAAAATATCATATATTTAATATGGCGCTGCTTTTCCTGGCATGGCAGGACGGCGTCTGCCGGATCAGCTAGTAAATTACAAGTTCCAACTAAGTTTCAATGCGAATAAAAATAACAGCTAGGCTTTGCTTCACATTCATTAGCCACAAATCGACATGCAAGATGACAGCCTTTCAAAACTCTAGCTTAAAACAGTTTATTTTCAAACGCAAATTACTGGTCTTGCCCATCACAACTTCCTGAGTGATGACTCCGCCGTCGCAAATGTCTATAATGATTAATATATCATTTTTATGTCGCTCGAAGGCTGGTCTAAAAATCGAGGACCGTATAACTGGTTTAAAAATCAAGAACCTATAGTGGCATTTCGTGCATTATAAATACGGTATGTATGTATACAAACTAAAACACGTGGTTACTTAATTATCTGGTACCACTTTAATTTACTTGAAGCTGGAAGTCTTCGTTTGTTATCGTTTTCCGTTTTTAGTTAACTTAATAATTAATTTGTGACCTAAATGAATACGTATTAAAATAATTTAATATTGAAGTGTGCCATACTTTAGGATTTACTAATTAAATGTTATAGACAATTCAAAATGCATGACCGGTAGCATTCGAGCCTGCGCAATGATCCGGATAAAAGCCCCAATTGCTTCAGTCACTAAAATGCGGTTGCTTTCTTGTCAGCCTCCAAATTCTTGAAATGTACGTATGTGCAACTAATCTAAGCTTTAATGGCACATGCTAGTAATTACTCAGCTAGAACCGTTACAAAGCTATTATTTTTCAAGCTGACATAAGAAGAGATTAGTTAGTTAGAGTATTTATTTAAAAAAAAAATTGTTTAAATATGTTATTAGATTTACGGGAGTGGCATGGTCGAATATCGACAAAACTCCTAAAAAAAACAGAATAAAAAAAATAAATAAAAAAAAAAGAGCTTTTTGCTAAGTACTAAAATTATTATAATATATTAAAGTGTATTTTTATTTCAATTGTCTATACAATTTAAATTGTATTAAAATAAGATCGGGTCGAGACATTGGTCCCTTGAAGAACAGAAAAGCTCACCTCATTTTGAGAAATTTTTCAGGGCGCCTGGTTATTGCTGCATGATGGGTACGCTGATTAGTGGTAATGAGATTTAAGATTATTTTTCTATTTTAAAACATTTATGGGCCGTTCAATTGTTTTTATAGTGTTACTGTTTGCTTGTATTCTGCTTAGTTAATAAATGCACTTACCAACTTTAAAAAAATCTTAGCATAAATTCAAAAAAATGGGGTGATAAATTATCTAATTGTTAAACCTGATTAAGGTGATTAGTGGTTGCGCACATTTCAATCTGTAAACAAACCATTTATAGTTATGAGTTTACAATCATACTTATGAACTGCTTTATGAGTATACCGGTTTTATCTACTGTTTTCATTCCTCGCTAGAGACCTAATTACCGCATTTGTGAGTTCCCCGCGAACTGTGATTACAAGATCGTAAATGTCGACTCGTATAACTGTTTTATGTCCAATATTTTTAAATAATCGATATTTTTCGATGAGTATCGGTAAATGTTAGGTGCTTGTAATTATTGGCAGTAAAATTTGAGGTTATTAATTTTCAAGGCATTTTGTTTTTTATTATGGTCGGTAAGTAGTGAACAATTAAGTAGGCGCTATGATTTTCTCATCACCTTGCCATGTGTTTTTCTCGTTTCTAAAGCTTTTACTTCCATATGTCAGTGCATTAGTTTCAATGTAGAGAAAAATCACCTCTACTAAACGCAAAGCTAGTTGACGTGGCACGTTAAAGAAAACGGGTTAAATATAACCCATTTAAAATCACTTTAATGTTCAAAGCTTTGCGATATAGACAATAAATCTGGAGAGCAAACGGCGCTTGACTACTTACCCGTAAATTCCCATACTTCAATAATCTGAAACACAGTAGAAGAATCTAAACAGTACTCTATGTTCTAGAATACCGGTGGACCGGCGTAGTTCTGCACAATAGCAATTAGATTGACAAGGCCTTTTTAAAGCCGCACACAAATGTTGTAATCATTAAAGTTTTTTTATTATTAATTTATTATTATTTTTAAAGTGACAAAGCCCATCTACAGCCGCATTTGAATTTGAACTTAAATTGTAATGTAAATAAGAAAATTGATGTAATTTTGTAACTTGAGATAGGTAAGTGTTCCTTTTGTTCCTATGGTGAAATAAATTGAATTGAATTGAATAAAGTTTAAAGCTGACTGTTTGCCATCTATTTTGATTAGTCAATGCGGCTAATCAGGTGTCTTTTCTCAAATAAAAAAGGAAATGAATTTATTAACAGTTTTTAGATTGTTAAAGGAATATTTACAGTGATTAGGTTATGAATGGAGCTCCCAATATTTTACAGTTACATGCATGAGACGAGTAGACTGAAGAATGTGTGTGGTTAACAAAGAGGTTAAAAGCTAGGTGTAGACAAACTTATACCTATATAATTGCCTTTGCGCAACAAAAAAAAAGCAGAGAACAGCTGAATATAATTAGGGGACTATACACAAAAATACAGACTTGCTTTATTTAAATATTGTTATCAGACCTCTCTTTGCTTGGTCTATTAATACTTCAAATTTAACAAAGCTTTGGTACTGTATCTCACTATATTTGGACAATTCGTCCGCGGGCAAAGCGTGGCAATATTTTAATTCTTATTCAGAGTCAACGAAAGAATCCCTTTGTTTTCAATACGTAAATTTTATTCACGAATTGGCACTATCTAGTGGCGTACAGTTCTTTTAAAAAATGAATAGAATATAATTATCCTCATCGCTACTTTTTTGGGTTCCGTACCCAAATGGTGTAAACGGGGCCCTATTACTAAACCTACGCTATCTGTCTGCCTGCCCGCCAAAAGCACGCCTGATGACGCTCTCAACAAATATAGTCCATAACGGCCCAGAATTGACGTCATCCAATGTCCATGACTGTAATTGGTATAGACAAATGGACGAGCGAAGTTGTCGCCGACGCCCCGTAGTGCTAGACGTCTTATTATCGCTTGACCCAATTTAGTATTATTGTTAAGACTATAACCAACATACGTGTTGAGACTATACTATATTAAACATAATTAAATATAGCACTCACACCATCTTATTAAGTACATTTTTTTTTAACTTATCAAATTACAAAGTAACTAAAACGAAATGCCCATACAACTTGCTTATTCCACAAAAACAGTTGGATTATCCAAGACCGTTAAAAGTCTAAAAATAGTCCCGCTGCACGTTGACAGCATATCCAGCATGCTGGCGGTATTACTACGCTCAATGCAAATAACAAAAATAAAATAACAAGTAAAATAATAAAATATTCGGGACATTTTTTCACACACGGCAAATGCTTGCAAACATTGTTTTGCTTTTTTATAACATAAAAAAAAAAAAAATTTTAACCTGCCAAACAGTATTTATATATACAATACAATGATTACCCAATGATAGCCCGTTGGTTCAGTTGGTAGTGAACCTGCCTTCTGAGCTTGGGGGCGTGGGTTCGATTCCCATCTAGGATAAACATTTGTGTGATGAACATTTGTGTTTGTTCTATATCTGGTTGTTAATATCTATTTAAGTATGTATTTAAAATCTATATATGTATGTATATCAGTCTCTGGTAGCCATATCACAAGCTTTGCTTAGTTTGGGGTCAGATAACCGTGTGTGAAAAAAATGTCCCGAATATTTATTTATTTATTTATTATATTGATAGAGTGAATCAATATTCCCACCATCATGAGCTCGGTAACCTTTCGCAGCTTAACTTTAGCACTGAAAAGTAAAAACAGTAGCTGATTTCTTGCATTTTCTGACCACGATGACAAACCTAAAACGCGCCTAAAAACTCAGTGTCAATTGAAGTAAGGTGCCTAATAAAGTTCGAATTGTAGAATTTAAAAAAAATTAAGCCGAAAATCTATATTAACTTTTTTTTCCGACGGAATAGTGACGTTTAATTTGTTGAAACTATGGTTTAACGATATTATTATTTAAATATCGATACCACAATAAAAACGATAGACGTTCACCACGTTGTCTGATCTACGCTCGCCCGCGTTTTCATCCTGTAAATTAAAATTAAACAAAAAAAGCGCATAGAAAGGTTATTGTTTGAAATATCAGGAATTGAAAATAATGTGACATTTTAAAGTGTAACCGATAAAAGTGTTAACTTTACGAATTTAAGTGTAGTTTTTGACTACCAGCTTACATACAAACTTACGTTTAAAAACCTAACAAAATTGATCACTAACTACTTTTCATTGTTTTTTTTTTTTTATTTACTGAATTTATTAATTCCGTCGTCATAAGTTATGTAGCTGTATCTTCCAGTACCCCATGTCTGTAAACATGCTTACAGATTTCTGTGTATTTTAGTCTTTACCATTTCACAAACAATATCCAACTCTCTTACGCTCACATTTAGTATCATATTAGGTTTAATTTCGGCCTTCTAAAAGTCGAATATTGTAAAGCAAATATAAAGTAAGTGAACTTATCGGATCCACGACTTTTGGGCGCATTTCGTCGAAATTAAGGAATGTTACGACATTGACTGACATGCCCTCAGAAAAAGAAATGGAAGTGTTATACCTACAGTTTCTTTTTTAGCACTATTACCCCCTTATGATTATAATTATGATCAAATGACTTGCCAGTTTAATCGGGGTTGTGGTGATTTTACGGACAGTTAACAATGTTTTGCCAGTTTCAATAGGATAGTTGAAACATTAAAATAGGTTGCGAAGAACGAATTGTACCTTAACATAGTTATTATGTTACCATATTATGGTAAAGTGAAATATTTTCATAATTTCATTAAACCTTCACAAAATAATTTCACAATTTGAATGATTAGCTGTGGCTTTGGTTTTACCTGCTCTCCTGAATAATGCAAGCAAAGCTGCGTGTAACAGCTATGTTATATTGTTTACACTTAGTCACGCGGATGAAACCGAGGACAGAAGCTAGTTATTAGTTCACAGGTTAGTCCCATAGTAAAAGTTGTACATGGTGATGAATACAGCAACTTTCTTCCAGATGGTACCACCGTTATGTGTAAAACTGTATAAAGGATTAATTTAACAGTTTAAATAGAAGGTTTTATTAGAGTTCTAAAAGTCAAAGTCAAAAGTGCTGAGTTTAAAACTCTACTGTCCTATCCAATTAGAGCTATCTGCGAATAAAAAACACAATAGAACTCTCGATATTGCACGTTAAAATTTTCCACAAGGGTGCGACGCTACTAAACGCGACTTTGAAACTTAGTTTTAGAATGGCTGAAATATTTAATTGTTAGTAAGTCATCATCATCATCATTTCAGGCGTAAGACTTCCACTGCTGGATATAGGCTTCCCCCATCGATCACTAAGAGGGCCGGTTGGAAGCGGCCTGTATCCGGCGTTTCCCTGCGATCTCTTTTAGGTTAGGTGATGATGATGGTGATGAAACATTGTTAGTAGGTACAATTGTGTATGTATAATTATGTTTGTTAGTTCAAATTATTTTCTAAAAGATGATTTCGTAGACATTTTATATTGAGCACGCCGTTGATTGGTGTTCAGAATCGCATTAACTTATAGCTTCTAAAGACCAAACACGTGTCAGCAGTACAGTACTGATTAAACGCGCGTCGTATTATAAGGAACCATTTGAACTACATCTAGTATAATCACAATCAACCATACAAACTCCTCTGTGGCTACGCTACGCTTGCTGTGGTGCCAAGAGTCTCGCACTGCTCACGCATTGTGCTACTGCTGACGCGCGTTTTGTCTATTGAATCTTCAGATCAGACAAGCAAAGAAAATTTTGCGTGATGGGTGGTTACGCGTCGGGTCCCAAAACAGGCTAGATGCGAGTTCCTTTAATCGAACTGACCGTGGTGTGACGCTCTTTTTGCATGTGGACTACTAGTTCATTCAGTTTATCGGTATTGCGGCAAGTTCCTTAGTATGCGTGAAAAATATGGGTGTTAAGTGTGCCGTATTTCCAGTTCTAGCGGTTTCGATAGTGAAAAATTAAGAGAATCACGGAGGAATTAGAACACGAACAATAATTATAATTGTACTGAAGTAAATCTTACGACGATACTTAGGCGAGCTTAAAGAGCCTTAAGCTTTTACAGTGTCATGACACATTGTCTTATTTCAGATCTATGTAAGACGTTTGACATATTGTGGTAAAACTCTAGTAAATCTTTCTAACTGCTCACTTTCTCAATGACTAGCAGCAGCGCTTTCAGTTTTTAACCAAGCCAACCAATAAAGGATAAGTTTGATGCTATACCAGTCAATCAGTTTGTCGGTATATCAGGTGCAGGTTTTGTGGAATCCCGCCATCATCGGCGCCTTACCTAAATCCGGATGCACCATAGCACGAACGTCGGCTCGGCTTGAAATACAGCACCAATTAAAGTTGACACCCCAACGCCTCCAAACAGTTTGCACCTCGCACGTAAGCGAAACCAGTGAAATTGTAGTTTTCCATTGGCTGGTACCGATACGACATCGGTAATGTGGATTAATGATATTGCAGTATTTGAATATTTGTAGAATTAGTCATCATCATTATCAGCCACTAAACGTCCACTGTTGGACAAAGGCCTCCCTGTTAGAGAGGGGTTTTGCGATCATTCCCACACTTGGCAGGCGGCTTGGGGATCACAATACGTTCACTGTCAGCTAATAGGACGCTGCTGCCTATCTTCCGGTGGTTCTAGTGGTGGTGGTGTAGAATTAGTAACGTTATATAATAGAATCATCAGTCTTTGTTAGTATATTGTCCAGTGCTGGACGTAGACTTCTCCTAAAGAACGCCACAAGATACGATCTACTGTTTGTCATTTGCAACAAGTTGCTTTTCAAAATTCATTGCTTCACCTAATATGACGTAATAAAACACAGTAGAAATATAAAAAGTACTAACTTAGTACCAATTCAGGATATTATACCCAATTGGAATAAGCACACGAAAAAATTGAGTTTTATAATCAACCATGTTTGTTTTAAAGATCATAATATCTACTGCTAGTAGCAGAACTACTAGTCTGTGGAATGCGCTGCCTGAATGGGTGTTCCCAGATAGTTACAATCTGGGTGTCTTCAAATCACGAGTGAATTGGTTTCTTCTAGACAAGCGTACTCCAACGTAGACCGCATCATTGCTTAACGGCCGGTTATCCGAGTCACGTAGGCAACAAAACGCTCCCTCAGGCCCCGCCAAGTTAAAGCGACGATGTATTTTACCACGCAAGAATCAGGACGCCCGCGGGGGGAGCGCAACGATAAAAATGAACATAGGTCCGACCTCGATGACGCCTGGCGCGGTACTGAACGCGGCGCGCGCAAATTCTCGCGACCTTTTTACGCTTTTAATTCCACTAAAAAACGAAACTATTCACTATCAAAAATCTATCCAAAATTTTTTTTTTTGTAAAATTGCCTTTCAGTACTTTCAATTTCCAGGTTGTTACGAGCTTTCATTACAGCATAAAACGAAAAAACTAAACTAACTCGACTTTGTTTCAGATTTTGTTTTGATCGAGGACAGTTTATTCTATCGTGTTTTAAACCAAATCATAAACTCAAACACAGATGTATATGTGACTTGTATTTTTTTCCAGCTCAAATATTGTAATTTAACTGAATAAAATTGATTTAAAACCGTCAAATTTGGTATATGAGGCCGTTAACATACAGGCGAGATTGTGATCAAATGCAAGCCTATTAATATATTTTTTTAAACCTACAATACAAAAATATCATAGCGATCTAAACTGATCTAAGTAAGAACGGTTCGGACTGATCTGAATAGAATAGTTTGTAGAATGTGCTGGCTGAATGGCTGTTCCCGTGTTCCCTGATAGTTACAATCTAGGTGTCTTCAAGTCGCGAGTGAATCGGTATCATCTAAGCACCCGTGCTCCATCTTACACCACATAGCCAATTCAAAATGGTCGAATACGTTGTCAAAGAACATCATAATTTATTCTTAACCGTCTCCGAGGTACTCAATTTTACTGTAATTTTGTCGATTGAGTTTTCAACATTGCATATTATGCAGGCATCGGTGATGCAACTTTCAATCCTTGAACTGATTTGATAGCACTAACATTATTTTAGTCTGTTTTCATTTGCCTAACTCTTTATATAATATACTAGCAGACCTGACAGACGTTGTCCTGTCTTAGAAATGTCAAACACGCAAAGTCAAAATTGAAAATTTTATTTTTTTACACCTTGGGTTACATTATTGGAGTTTTAGTAAGGATCCCTATTTTTTTGAAAATATAATATAGCCTATGTTAACCGGGGATAGTGTAGCTTCCCAACAGTGAAAGAATTATTCAAATCGGTTCAGTAGTTTCGGAGCCTATTCAATGCAAACAAACAAACAAACAAACAATCAAATCTTTCCTCTTTATAATATTAGTATAGATGACTATAATATTTTAAAGTTTAAATTAGAAAATCGTTGGTCAAAATTATCAATAATTGCTATTGATATTATTATAAAATGAAGTAAAACACTGTTTTAGACTATCACGGTTGTTCATTAAAGTTATATGATTATTTACGGGATATTTACCGTGGTAAGGTTGTGGAATGAGCTCCCGATATTTCGACGCAGTTACATGCACCATGTTCACGGGAAGACTGAAGAATGCGGGTGGTTGGTCGAACAGTTAAAAAGTTAGGTGCAGACATAACGATCTACCCTATTTCTTAATCTTTTGCTACGTAATCACTGGAACTCGAACTCGAACCTAAGTCCGGGAGCTCATTCCACAATCTTAACACGTTAAATATCCCGTAAATAATCATATAACTTTAACATGAAGTAGTTAATCGATATAACAAAACTATATATTACTACCTCAACGCAGATAATTAAAACCTTAAGAATTGTAGAGAGTTAAGAGTTAACAGTAGAGTAACTACAAAAACATGTAGGTATATTTTATTATTATTTATTTGAATACGATGTTTTTTATATTATACCTTCTAATATCAACCTATCATATTCCCAGTTTCCACTGATGGGAACTGCAAGCCTTCTTTCGGAGAGAGGTTGGGCCCTAATCCACCATACTGGCCCAGTACCACCATTTTTTATTGTAACTTATTTTATACTAATTGGCGTCTGGGATTCAATTACTCGGCATTGTGAATTTGCCAAAGCCGTGTCGGCAGGTGCCAATGGAAAATCACCCCAAGCGTTCGATACTTTCTCACGTGATTGTTTATTTTTGCATGGCTCCGAAGGCTCATTACATGCATTTCATGAGGCAGCCGCCACTATAAAGTGGTGGTTTAATGGAAGATTGAGCTGTGGAGATAGACTGGGGAGTTTTCTTTGTAACGAGATGAGGAATGCAGGCGTTACTCTATTGTAAACTGTTCTTTATTATTTTTAGTTTCACTTTGAATTTATTTAGGTTTAAAATAAAAACTAATTGTGGGCTTACAGGGTTCTTTTTTTAGAGCGTAATTTTTTAACAGGCAATTAGTATCGTCAAAGAAACATACAGGGTGTAAGGGGAACACTCTCGAAGCCAAAAGAAGGTAATTGTACTCATCATTATGATCAACTTTTACTATGGGACCAACCCTGAAATCGCAAAAAAAAATCTGCTGCTCCATACATTTTGTCGAGTGTCAATGACCGTTTTCTATAGAACAGCTGATATTTTTTCCGTGATTTCAGGGTTGGTCCCATAGTAAAAGTTGTTCATAATGATGAGTACAATTACCTTATTTTTGCTTTGGGAGTGTTCTCCTTACACCCTGTATATTATCTATATTATCAATATCCAATTAAAGCAGTAATTATACGTCCTTGGACTATTTTTTCATGTATTTTATTCGACTTTTATAGTATTAGCCGTCGATTACCTATACGTCTTCAAGTACCTACTTATGGATTCTTTACTTGTTTTTTCAAACATGCCTTCTGGTTTTCCTCACAATAATAGAATAGAAATGTATTCAATCTGTATTTATTGACATATTGACAAAACATTTAACAATCAAAAGGCGAAGCCTCCCTATAAAGTGGAAGCCCTTAACGTAAAAAGAACTATAGTCAAAGCGTCGCCTTTTATTTTACAATATGTAAATAAAAAGGTGCTGCTAAACGTAATCTAAGTCAGATTTTGCTTGCCTAAACAGTCAATATAGCTCTCAATTTTGTTGAAGATAAAGGTGAAATCTAAGATACGGCAAAATATTTTTAATAGTTATTATTTTGCTTTCTTTCCAAAGACATTTTGTATGTGAGTAGACTATACCATACACATACATTCACACATGCTTACGTACATACATGCATACATACAAAGGTATAAACACAGCCTTAATGTCTATGACAGAAAATTTAAACAGTATCTGTAGGATGCTAAGGACACTCTTTGGTGACTATACCAGGTGTATCTCTAGACGACAATGGAGCTATTCGAGGATATCATTGTATTCATCATTATAAAAAAAAAACATAGGACCAACCCTGAAATCGCGAAAAAATACACTTTCCTTCCTTTATCATCCTGAGACACAAGATAGGGCTGGTGCAACGGTCAATTTGGCAAAACGGCACAAACGGCGCAAATATGCTAACCCCAGCCACTGCAGCATTATGTGCTGTTAGCATATTTGTTACATAAGAATAATATTTATGAAACTTTTGGGGTCGAAATATACACCCATTGAGAACCGAGAGCTCACCTTATTTTTAAAAATATTTCAGAGAACGTTGAGTGACCAAAATGCCAGTGTTTCTGACTCAACGCATAAGCAGCGCGGCATTCAGCGTGATAATGCTGCCAGCATGCTGGGTACACTGCCAACTGGTAGTAGGCTTGAGCATTTGAATTGTCTTTAGACCTTCAACGGTCTAGTGTAGTGTAGTGTGTGTAGTGTTAGCACTACAAAAACAGTAGTTCGTTTGTATTTAATTTAATTATTATGGCACTTGCCAGCTTAAAAAAGTATGTACCTGCCTGACTTCCTCAAAGTCAGTACTGTCCTATAGTCGTCAACAAAAGAAAATATGCAGTATTTATATTGAAAACTGTGGATGATACGTTACAGACATAAGCTACAGTAGCTCAACTTTTTTGTTGAGTAATAGTTTTTCGTCCTCGGCAGAAATAAATTGATAAAAGCAGTGGTAAAATTATTAATAAAAGAAAACCCTTTTAAAAACTAGCTTTGAATTCTATTCAGCAAACTTTTTCATTTGATACCCATATCATGATGGCATTGATGGTAAATAAGGAAATTATGTTTGTCATGATAGTGTGTCCGCCATATTGAATTTACTGTGACATAATTTTTTTGTTTCATATTTTTTTCAGCAAACCCTTTCATTTGATACCCATTATCAGTATAAAACACAGAAGCGCTCAGTCCAAAACGCCACTGAGACTGTCTGTTTTTGCTAACATCACTAACTTGTAAGGTCAGCCAGGACCTCGATCTTCGAAAAAATTATCTTGAGTTTATTTAGCTAAAACGATATTAAATTATCATAATCCTGTAACTTAGTAGTTATACTCCATCTAAGTTTTTTAGCTATGAAAACTGCAGCTCAATTAAACTGCATTTATTTTCGAAAGATTAATTAGCTGGCATATACTTTGGTGGCCGACGGAGACCACGGACCGGTAAGCGCAGCGTAGGATGTCCACCCGCAAGATGCACAGATAACCTAAAAGAGACCGCAGGGACACGCTGGATGCAGGCCGCTTCCAACCGGCCCTATTGGAGATCAATAAGGGAGGCCTATGTCCAGCAGTGGATGTCCTATTACTGAAATGATAATGATGATCACTTAATGTATTTTTTCAATTTTTATTAATCTTACAAAGCCTCTTTACAGCTGCAAAGTTATTGACAAGGCAATTTTAACGCCTATAATGTGTACCTATATTGTATAATTGTGTCATTTTAATTTTAAATTGTGATTTTTATCCTCTAAATGACGTCGTCAAGTGTATATCAGTTATACCTAAACCCGAAATAAATGAATTGAATTGATACTATGGTAAAATAATTAAAAAGAAATGTAAATAATAAGTTTAATACTATATAGTGCCAGCAGTCAGAGTAAAAAAAAAAAACTTAAGAGTTCTGGATCAGTTCAGTTCTAACAACAAGGCTAACAACAATTTTGTTTTCTGTTTTGACTGAATTTAGTAGGTACCTATGCAATTGATTTACTGCCTGTACCAACTTGCAACGGTTGGATCATATACGATGCCTCCCCCAAAGGGTGTTATGGCGTGATGTAAAGAACGCTTTCATGCAAAGTGGATTTGTAAAAGTTTTCGCTTGAAATAATATTTGAATTTGTAATTTTGACGTCACGCTGTACGTAAAGAAAGATGGATGTTGTCTGGGTTGGCAACACGCGAGTAAAATTGATATGGCGGCTTTGAATAGGTGAGGTTTGCTTTGTTTACTAAATGTACAAGAAAAATGAACGTCAGACTCAGAGTCAGACTATGTTACAATACCAAATTACATTTATACTTAACTTCTAAGCTATAAAGTTAGTTTTTGTCACCTTGTATGTGTGGGCGTTCCACTTAATTATAACGTAGAGCAACTCTGCTACCGTTTCGCGGTTTTCACGCTCTGGGTCAGCCGCTAATCAGTGCCATGTCATCATTATCATGCCAGAAGACGCCCACTGCTGTACGTAAGCTTCCCCCTTAGGACGCTACATTGAGCGGCAGCCTGTCATCTCATGCACTGGCTATCCACGGGTCTTACGATGTCGTCGGTTTATCTAGTGGGAAGCCTACCTAGGGCATCTAAGGGGCTTATGTCCAACACTAATTGAACTTCCCAGGCAACGACAACAAAAGAACTTACTTAGTAGAATAGGCTGCTTCAAAACTGTTTCTATTTAGGACTTACTTGGGCTTTTGTCCTAAATAGAAAAGACGAAATAAGCAAGGAAAACTGTATTTTTGGCATTATGATACTATATACAAAAATATGCATATGGGTAAGCGTTTTTTTTGTTTTTGTCAGACTTTGTTATACACGCAACCGTAGAAATAAACTGAAAGAAGGTTAGCAATCAATAACATGAAAAAAAAAATCGATCCAACTCCAACATGGCAAAAGAAATAATTTGTTCAATGTTCAATACATTTAGTTGCATGTGATTCGTTCGTCACATTTTGTTGTATTATAAGTTAACGTTTTTAAAACCAGTTTTATACACTAAATAATTTGACCTCCTTACGGCTTACTACCACCATTCGATGTAACCAGGTAGATATTTTTTTTTTACCATCTTGTCTTGATTATCGTCTCAATGCAACGTTATTATCATGTACTAATGTAGGTACTAATGCAGGCCGATTCCAACCGGCCCGTTTGGAGATCGATGGGGGAGGTCTATGTCCACCAGTGGACGTCCTATGGCTGAAATGATGATGATGATGAATGTAGGTACCGCCATATACTACAATAAAGCTATCTCCGTCCTTATTGTCATTTTTATAACCCACTAGTTATACCAATGATGGACGATATGGGCGTTCTCACAGCACTACAACGTTTCCGCAGAAACTAGATAACTTCGGTTATAAATCACAGCAAATCGCATGGAATTTGTCCCATGGATTCCACGAGGTCAACGCCCCACGCATATTTCACCCTTAGTACCCACTTCCCTGATGCAAACGTTTTATGATAAAGGGATAGTTTTTTAACCCTACGCAAGGAAAACCATAAGTTTCGTAATGTTCTTCACGGGGTAGAAATTGCTTTTCGCATTTGCACTTTGTGACGGCATAAAATTCTGCTTTGGTTTTCCGCAGGTGTTACCGTGTACTTACCTACCTATTTTCTATGCACTGCATCCTTTTTTGAACGGTGTAAAAATGTTTCTTTTTTGCTTTCAGGTGGATTGGCATCACACGTGCAGTGCATTTACAAGTCTATAATACTAATATTATAAAGAGAAGGATTTGATTGTTTGTTTGTTTGTTTGCATTGAATAGGCTCCGAAACTAATGAACCGATTTGAAAAATTCTGTCACTGTTGGGAAGCTACACTATCCCCGGGTAACAGGCTATATTTATTAGGTTTAAAAAAATAAGATTTAAAATTTTAGCTTTGCGTGTTTGACAGTTCTAAGACAGGACACTGTCACGTGGACACGTCTAACACTTAATAACAGTTGTCTTTGTTACAATTATTATTTAGTGAAAGTTATAATATGATTCATCATCATCATCATCATCAGCCAGAAGACGTCCACTGCTGTGAAATAAATATGCGACAGTATAAAGGGCTGCGTTATCGCCTAAAGTGATAGATAGATAAACTCTTTATTGTTCACTAGCGGTCCGCCCGGCCTCGCACGGGTATTATTGGAGTTTTAGTAAGGATCCCTAATTTTATTGAAAATATAATATAGCCTATGTCACCCGGGGATAGTGTAGCTTCCCATCAGTGAAAGATTTTTTCAAATCAGTTCAGTTGTCTTGAAGCCTATTCAATGCAAACAAACAAACAAACAATCAATCAAATCTTTCCTCTTTATAATATTAGTATAGACAACAAAAATTTCATACACACGATAAAACAGCTTAAAAACAATCGGCGATCTTATCGCTAAGAGCGATCTCTTCCAGGCAACCTTAGGATGGTGAGGATTTATACAGCAGGTAGAAGGCGGGGCGTGCAATATTGAATAATGTGATAGTTATAATATGAACCGTACAATCTAATAACAATACATACACTTATATTTCGATAATATACTAATACATAAAAATATAAAATTATTTATTATGAATAGTTAAATAAACAACAACAGCGTCAACAAGGTGGCAAGTAATTTATTCCAGACAACCTTTGGATGGAGATGACTTAAAAAAACCGGACAAGTACGAGTAGGACTCGTGCTCTGAGGGTTCCGTTAGACGGAACCCTCAGAGCGCGAGACCAAAAAAAAAACTAACTGAAGTTAAAATATTGAAAGACAAACTTAAGTTTGTAGTTTTTTTTTACTGGGCAAGTGCCTTTAATAACTAAACAAAATACAAGCTAAAACTAACACTACAAATACAGTTAGACTGCCCATAGAACGTTGAAGGTCTAAAGACAATCCAAATGCTCAAGCCCACCAGTTGGCAGTTGGCAGCGTACCCAACATGCTGGCGGCATTACCACGTTGAATGGCAATGCTAATGCGTTGAGCCAGAAACACGCCAGCATTTTGGTCATGCGTCGCATTAACCAGGCGCTCTGAAAGATTTTTGAAAATGAGGTGAGCTCCCGGTCCCCAAGGGCCCAATGTCTCGGCCCCAAACGCCTCAAATATGTAACCACTGCCGAGGTTAGCATATTTGCCACGCTTGTGCTGCTCTGCCGAATTAGCAGCCGCGCCAGCCCTACCCTGTGCCTCAGGAAGATGTGACGGCGCCAAAGTATCGACACAAGTTGCGTCCCATACAAGGGGCCGCCCCAACCTCCAGGGCACAAGTGTCATACCGTCAGGCCTCTTTCCATCGTCACGCGCAAGACCACTCGGTTTGAGCACAGCTGCGACATTGGCGGTGGAAAGTGCCCTGCGTATGATGACGTTCAGGCTAGCGTGTCGGCCAATACGACCAGCGCTTCTCGAGCAAGAGAGACCATGGTGACCGAGCTGGTCAACAGCAGTACCACACTGACAGCGATGGGCCTCACAGCACCTTGCACCCAAGCGTAAGCTGACAGCTAGACGAAATGCGGTTGGATCTAAAAGGCTACCTGTGTTAAAAGAGGGCATGGTTTGCAACCAAAGTCCCGATTCCCAAACAGAGACAGCAAGAATACGAGCGCGATCTGCAATACTAGGACACGTATCTAGTAGCGATTTCCATGCTAGTTCGCAGATCGGCCCATCCCACAGTCTCTGGGAAGACAACTTTGAAGTTTGTAGTTGACAATAAGGTTCTTCCATACATCCCAACTACAAAATGTAAGTTTGTAATAGCAAAATAATTATTTTTAAATACCTTCAAATTTATAACTTTCGGATTTATTCCTATATATGTACTATGAGACCTTGCCTCTTGCCAAATTTCATGATTCTAGGTCAACGGAAAGTACCCTATAGGTTTTGATTCCTCTGTGAAATTGCAAAATATACGACATAAAGGAACCCTAAGAGCGCGAGACCAAAAAAAAAAACTAACTGAAGTTAAAATATTGAAAGACAAACTTAAGTTTGTAGTTGACAATAAGGTTCTTCCATACATTCCAACTACAAAATGTAAGTTTGTAATAGCAAAATAATCATTTTTAAATGATATACCTTCATATTTATAACTTTCGGATTTATTCCTATATATGTGCTATGAGACCTTGCTTTTTGCCAAATTTCATGATTTTAGGTCAACGGGAAGTACCCTATAGGTTTTGGTTCCCCTGTGAAATCGCAAAATATGCGACATAAACGTTCATATCTTTTGATTGCGTTGACTTACAACTTTTATTTTTTTACAGCCGAAAGAAACCGTAGACCCAAGTATTTAGTATAAATTTCAACTTGCTACCTTTACGCGTTCTTGAGAAAAAGGGTCTTGACAGACGGACAGACAGACAGACGGACAACTAAGTGATCCTATAAGGGTTCCGTTTTTTCCTTTTGAGGTACGGAACCCTAAAAACACCTATCTGATAGCCTATTATCGCTAGTGGTACCTATTTTTTTCCTTAAACAGACGTCCTACACGTTCGATACCTGCCTGCAACACGCAAATTTGTCATCCCAAAATAGGCACGAAATTGACCCGGGCGATTCATGAATAAATACATGCGCTCTGGACTCGTGTCTCATAACCTAAGGGAGGCATAAAAAGTGTCTTCAAGATATCTTCCGACGTGGCAGGAATACAATATTACTGTAGGGTTGAATTTTATGTGCCCTTTTAACGACATTTGTATGTTTTATTTAGGTTTCTCTTATCATTTTCCGTGACATATTTTCTGAAGAGGCACGTGTAGGGAGAAATATAAATAAGGCAGTAGTACGTAACAGTAACATTCACATGAAAAAGTATTGAAGAATTTGAAGACATACAAAGTTTTGTTTTAGAAGGAAATTCTTTGGAGTTGGGAAATATCAACAGAAATGAAGGTAGAGAAAAACTTTAGTGCCTACCTACTTACGTATACTTTATTGTGGTTAGTAATTACATGAACGTTTCTTTTGATCTTGCAAAAGTTACCTGAGAAGTTATTTCAATAGCAGGATTTTCAGAGGTTGGTGTTTGCAGATTTTAGGCTACGGAGCGCGGGGCTGTGGGTTCAAATCCCAATAATGAGCTGGAGCTACCAGTAAAGAAAATCATCGTGAAGAAGCCATAGATAAAAATAGAGACAGAACATTTAAAAAACACACACACAAACCCCAAGGCACTTTCTGGTGTTCGGCTGACTGAATTTCCAACATCAATTTGAAAATCTGTCGCTCAGGCCCTGAAGATGTGTCCCGGCAGCCTTATTTTGAGAACAAGGTCCAATTCCAAGCTAGGTGTATTTACCATCCTTAACCGAAAATCGCTAAACATTAAGTGATCCACAGTAAAACACCTCAACTATTTAAATAAAATCGAAACACGCTTAAATGACAGGGTTCCGTCATAAGAGACAGAAAGTTCCCATAGATCATAGTTTAAAAAAAAACTTTATTATAAAAAAAAATAGGTACAAGATTCAGTACCCATAATCCATTCCGCAAAAATAAATTATCATATTTCATTATTGGTTAACTCTACAAATACAAATCAATAATTAAATTCAAGTCAAGTTTAGAATTAGATTATAGAATTAGACTTATCGCTAAATTATTAATTATAATATTTACAATGTAATACGCCGTCCAAAACGGCACCATGCGGCAGGGTTCCCAGAATTTTTTCAGTGCCCCGCTGGATTGCAAGGCTCAATTTTTGAGCAAAATATGCACCAACTCTAGCAGGCTAGAGCCTAATATTGCACGGAAATAAAAAGCCTTGAACAAATCCAACATTAAGTAGCTAAAATGAATTTACAGCGAGATTAGTCCAGTAGAGCCAACATTAAAACAATATCGTTATCTTTTTTGCTGAACAGCGATTTTATTGCGACCCCAGATATGATGATACGGTACCATAAATTATTATATCGGTTTTGTGGCATAGGTTTACTATAAAATGGATATAAATTTCTCCTATTATAAGGACAGAGGGTGAAACGATCATAAAATTTGTCTGAAAGTTTCCATAAAAGATTTTCAATGGCCACTCAGACAATTTCTACTTATTCTTTGGAAAGATAAAACTTTACGCCTAGCCATTTAAATAAAACGAAATCTACAATAGATTCGTCAATAAAAGACACACTGAAAGCTAGATACTTACTATTTTTTGCTAGCTCTAATACTGTCAATCCAAGTAAAAGCCGCCATTTGAGATTCAGTTACTTAATTAAAAATTAAAATAGTACAAACTTTGCCACTTAATTTATCATTCGGTTTCTATAAATCGATACACCGAGCCACGTAATATAAAACTAAGTGGGCAATTTGCTTGCAAACTATCCTTAACAAGGCCTATTGGCATTATTCTAATCGTCAATTTAAACTCGATAATAATAGATCTCGTTTCTATTTCAGTCGCAATTGGCAAAGCCGCTGAACAATAATTTAGCGGGAAAACTAAAAATAGAATTAACGGAATACTTTATTTTTAACTGACGAAAGGTGGGCCTTATCAATTGATTGTATGTTTGTTACGCGATTACTCTGTCAATTACGAATTGATTTTGTTTTTTTTTGTTTGGTAGGTCATATTTCAGAGGTGGTCCTATATAAATATTTACGAAATTGATAAAGCGCTTTTTGAATAAAGCAACGAAAACAAAATATATACACAGATGACGTTTTGGTTAGTGGTTTATTTCTTTGACCAAAATAAAATTAATGGACGGGCAATAACTATTGAATTTACTCAGTAAAAACAAGTCAAAGCCGTTGGACATATACTTAAACACCTAATTATAACCATGTACAGTACATTTGTTACAAAAAATAGATAACGGTTTTTTGTTGTATTTTTACACTTCGGGATAGCACACGAAGGCATAATTTTGTCAGATGTTTCGTTATCATGTAACAATAGTCTTGTGTCGCACTTCCTACGGCTAGAGACCGACTAAAAACAAACTGAGGCGCTCATTTTATAATCTTAATCTTAAAAAATGTGCTCCTGGGTCCGTCCATTCATTTTGTGTTGGTCGAAGGTTTGTTTCAAAAGTTTTGAGGAGGACTTTCAATCTTTGTTTTAACTAAAAAAAATACATACTTGTAGGTATAGTCCTGAATGAATTTTGTTATTTTCTTTCTAAAAAAATACTTTATTTCCGAAGTAGACAAGCTCTAAGAAATGCTTTCATTTCAAACACAAGGATGCTAAATGTTTTGAATAAGATATAGGTCGATAGGTAATAAGTATGTATCGTTTTGTAACACTGCATGCAGATCGGGCAAAACTCCAAGCTCACTCTTCAGTTCAGACAATTTTGCAGCAGTGACAGGAAAGCCGTTTATATTCTCATCATTTGCACAGCTTTGCAAGAGATGGCGTGCTGAAGACTTATTTCACCGATGAAAGGTGTGTCAATATCAATGCAATCGCAAAGCACTAAAGATCCGTAGACGAACGAATGTCACCGACATAGCCACCAGTTTAGCAAGTTGAAGGGGCAGTGGGCAGGGCACATATCAGGCAGAACAGATGGTTGATGGGGCCGAAAGGCTCTGGAATGGAGACCACGGACCAGTAAGCGCAGCGTAGGACGTCCACCCACGAGATGGACACACGATCTAAAAGAGACCGCAGGGAAACGCTGGATGCAGGTCGCTTCCAACCGGCCCATTTGGAGATCGATGGGAGAGGCCTATGTCCAGCAGTGGACGTCCTATGGCTGAAATGATGATGATGATGATGCAAGCACTATAATAAACGCAAACTAAAATGAAAAAACACACCCCGACCTCTACGAAAATCTGAACTGAATATAACACAAAATGGAATAAAGTCTGTTCGTACATAAATTTATATTAATACTTCTGAAAAAAGTTGGAATATTTAAGAACTCCACATCATTAGACTTCTCAAAAATCGACACTTGTAAATTTCAACATCACCTTTACAGTTTTTAAAGCGAGTCAAAAAATCTACTTGAAATTGTCGCTTGTCAATTAAAATCGTTAAAAGTTCGCTTCAGTCTGGCAAGTTTTTAATTTCTCTTTGATTCCTTTTACTTAAATTAGTTTAACAAGAAAAGACTCAAGTTATTAGGATCAAACGTCTACGATATTTCACGTCTGACAATTCCTTTTAAGTTCATTCATACTATTGATAGTCTTTTAGCGTTGAACTCGATATTGTGTTCCGATTAAAATAAATAACCTGTCAAAGCAATATTAAATGGCACAAACAACACACGAGTTGCGCGATTGTACACTCGATAATAAAATAATTTGACTCAGATGCTTTGCCCAACCAGTTTTCCCTGATCTCTAATGTTTGTAAGCGTCGGTCAGCTTTTGTAACCCTTCATTGCTGACATGGGTCAATATTATTTGGACATTGATGGGCATCATGAGAGAATGTGATATGAGTGCGTGGTTTTTTTTAATTACTTTCCGTCAATAAGACGCGTAATCATTAATCAATAAGTCAAAGAGATTGATGAATGAGCCTCTAAAATCAATTTTGTTGCGTTGATGTGTTTCGCTTAATTTGACACTAAACGTATGAGATGGTTAACCGATGTCTCATATTACTGTTCGTAAACGTTACTTAAAAAGTGATTAGTTAGCTTTTTTTGAAAGTTAAGAAGTAATTAACGATAAAAACTCGTCAAATAGCACGCACATGTGTAATTATTTTAATTGCTTTAATCGGACGAAAACATTGTATTCAAATCAAAAGGTATAGCTGTATAAATTTAAATAAAAAGCTTAAATGTGAAGCTCATCAGTCGAAACAATCGACGTTTATCAACAGTCAAATCGCGATGGTCTGAGCGCTTGGCACAATGAAGCCCTAAATTACGTCTACGGACGTCGGCGCGGCGCCTCAGTGACGTCGAGAAGCCGCGTACGTTCGACTGACGGACAATACGACGACTTTGACTGGCCGCCACTTGCATTCATCCACGGGCGGATTTCACCCACGCGTACCTACTTAGGGTTATTCGACTAGAATTATATTTTTTTTACGAAAGATTGAAATGTTACTTTATTAGCATACTTTGTTTGTTGAATTCAAAATTTGTAGTGTACCTATTAGAAATATAGAAAATTGCAACATACTAGTAGACAATAAAAATACGTTTTCCAAAATTGATATACAAAATGGGGTCATTCATAACGACTCCCAAAACAAATTTTGTTACTTATACTTAAGTTTGTTTGTTACTTCATATCTTCGTCATTTATAAACCGATTTGGATAATTATCATTTTGTTTGAAAGGTCAAAGTCAGTTCAGTAAGTTGGATTCTAAATCACAATAACTGAAAATTTTGGACGACATAATTATAGTCTATCGGGACTTATCACGTTAAATTTAATTTAGGTAAAAAATATGTACCTTTCAAATCGCGAAAGTTTAAAAATTACTATAATTATAGTCTTCCAAGTAAACTTAATTGCGTATTTTACTAATTTTGTAGTCAGCTTTTTTTATTAATAATTATATTTAGTTACAAGTAAAGATAATACAAGCGTTTGAAAAGCTGTTGAAAAGGTGAAAAGGCACCGAAGTTTCAGACATTGATAATTTTAACATGTCAAAATGTCAGCTTTAACAAGAAGATAAACTTATTAACGATTGACATGGTATGGCGTCATAACGTGACGTATAATAACACTTTATTAACCGGGTCGGATGTAAAAGACATTATTAACGCGACACGGCTTTTATTAAACGTAGTCAAAAATGGAACTATTATTGTCATTTTTGTTTTAACTTTAGTGTTAAGGCGAGTTAGATGTTTTTGAACGTCTGAAAATCTATACAATTATAATATACTAGCTGACCTGACAGACGTTGTCCTGTCTAAGAACTGTCAAACACGCAAAGTTAAAATCGTAAATCTAATTTTTTACACCTTGGGTTACATTATTGAAGTTTTAGTAATTCAATGAATGAATAATGTTTTAGTAATGATCCCAATTTTTTTGAAAATATTATTTAGCCTATGTTGCCCGGGGATAGTGTAGCTTCCCAACAGTGAAAGAATTTTTCAAATCGGTTCAGTAGTTTCGGAGCCTATTCAATGCAAACAAACAAACAAACAATCAAATCTTTCCTCTTTATAATATTAGTATAGACTACCGGTCCACCCCGGCTCCGCACGGTATAGTTATATAGCATAATAAAATTGCCTATATTAATCAGTGATAATGTACCATTCCAATGATGAAAGAATTTTTAAAATCGGTCCAGTTCTTTTTGAGCCAATTCGTTACAAACATATATACAAATTTTTCCTCTTTATAATATTATATATAGTATAGATATTTTTTTTAAATAAAAAATAGAAATAGATTTAAGTAATATGTTTGTTCTTTTTTCATACAGCAACAGTTTATCGGAAGGACATGTTTTTTTTTGTATAGGCTAAAAAGCCAGAAAGTGATATAAGATACATTTTATCCCAAGAAAAGCCCCAAGAGGCATAGCACGGGCCATGGACAAATTGTCTTTCCATCGTTTTTATCCGCCCTAGAATATGGATACCTTTGCCTCTTTTTCGCAGGATTAAAATGGTGGAAAGACAATTTGTCCACGGCCCGTGCTAGGCTTGCAGAATTTCGACACTGGTGAAACCGCGTGGCGCAAAGTTCAGAATAATCTGTGCCGCACAGAGAGTAATTAAGGGTTAGCTTCATTATAGGTAAATGTCGTTTACGCGACATTTTGATGGTATTATTTATCACAGCCCTCTAATGGTATACGTTGTTACACGTCACTCATCATCAGAACTCATTATCAAGTCAAATTGTTATGTTTTTTTATGGGAACATACATACATACACACATCTATTGATCCTATTAATATTATAAACGCGAAAGCATGTACGTATGGATGTATAGATGTATGGATGTATGGATATTTGTTCCTCTTTCACGCTGCAACGGAAAAACTGATCGACCTGATTTTTCTACATGGGTGTAGTTCAAGAGCCAGAGAGTGACATAGGCTTTTCATCATCATCATCATCATCACCATTTTTCATCACTACGCGGGTGAAACCGCGAGGTGCAGCTAGTAATATTATAAATGCGAATGTTTGTGTGTGTGTGTGTATGTTTGTTACTCCTTCACGTTGAAATAGCTAAACTGATTCTGATGACATTTAGAATACAGATAGATTATACTTTGGATTACCTCATAGTCTATTTCATCATCATCATCATCGCCATTTTTCATCACTATGCACTATCATCGCTATCATTTTATAATAAGGCTCTTAACGACTCTTCTTAAGAGTAATAATGTAGTCAACTGAACAGATAAGACAGCTTACAGGCGTGGTGGTGGTCAAACAAGGACTTATTCGCGTTAAAAAAATTGTTCTAGCAAGGATCTAGACTAGCAACCACAGCTGGCAAACAAGAAACATCAAGACTCAGCAAACTACTCTCTGACACTACAGACACCAATGAGACACAGACACAACTAGACGAGGTCGTGATTGCGCGCACTGTCGCGAGTGTCTCGACATTCTGAGATATTAGACTTCCTCAGCCGCGACACTCGGCCAGGGAAATGAGGGAAATAAAAGACGTGGCCCTGGAAAGGTTAAAACTATTGTTTAGGTAGAGCTAAGAAATAGCTTTGCTACTTCGTATTTGCTTTTGTTCGGAAACATTGTGGTGTATTAAAGTGGAAATGTCAAATTAAGTCGTTCTTTTTCTGACATTACATCTGTGTTTTGTTACAATGGGAATTTTTTGTTGGATTTTTTCAGTCATTTTATGTTTTTGCGCAGTTACGTTCTTTAAAGTTGGATTTTAACAAAACAGAGCAAAACAGCAGTTGTTAAATTATTAACAAATATAAACCGACTGCATTGTATAAAAAGTAGGTAAGTAACTGAAAAGTAACAGCAGCAAACTGCACACGCACCTACCTATCTATACCTATATACTCGTAGTATAGATATAGATATCTTTTATAACGTTTTATCTCATAAACTACTGACGTAGTAGTGCTATATATTTTTGAAATATGCTTAGTGAGCTCTACATAAAGATCATAAAAAAAGCCCTCTAATTTATTTTTCGCGGACGCTATCTTGAATCCTATATCATTCCCACTATTAAAACAATTCAAATGACACGTCACATATAGAAATCCATTATGCCGCTTAGGCTGTAGGACGTGCCAAAGAAACCTCATACATACATACACTCGAAAAACATAACCCACCTTCTTACGCACTCGGGTAAAAATAATTACCAGATACGAATCATAAGGGTGAATAAAATCTTCACTTAGACCCACACTATGTTTATTTCTAAGAATCAGTTACATTTACACTGCTATAAAAAAAACCGGACAAGTACGAGTAGGACTCGTGCTCTGAGGGTTCCGTTAGACGGAACACTCAGAGCGCGAGGCCAAAAAAAAAACTAACTGAAGTTAAAATATTGAAAAACAAACTTAAGTTTGTAGTTGACGATAAGGTTATTCCATACATTCCAACTGCAAAATGTTAGTTTGTAATAGCAAAATAATTATTTTTAAATGATATAACTTCAAATTTATAACTTTCGGATTTATTGCTATATATGTACTATGAGACCTTGCCTCTTGCCAAATTTCATGATTCTAGGTCAACGGGAAGTACCCTATAGGTTTTGATTCCCCTGTGAAATCGCAAAATATACGACATAAACGTTCATATCTTTTGATTGCTTTGACTTACAAATTTTATTTTTTTTACAGCCGAAAGAAACCGTAGACCCAAGTATTTAGTATAAATTTAAACTTGCTACCTTTACGCGTTCTTGAGAAAAAGGGTCTTGAGAGACGGACAGACAGACGGACAACGAAGTGATCCTATAAGGTTTCCGTTTTTTCCTTTTGAGGTACGGAACCCTAAAAATGAGTAGAAAATTACATAAAGCTATAAAGATAAATAAAGAATGTAAGTTTTTACACTAATTAACACATTTAAAAATTATAGCAAATTCTTGAAACACTTTATAAATATGGATGCGTCTGTCTCTTTTGATTCATTGGGTATGTAGGTAATGTAGATGTAATGTAATGTAAAATAGTGCAACACGAGACTATTGTTACATGATAACGAAACATCTGACAAAATTATGCCTTCGTTTGCTTTCCCGATGTGTAAATACACAACAAAAACCGCTATCTATTTTTGTAACAAATGTATTGTACATGGTTATAATTAGGTGTTGAAGTATATGTCCGACAGTTTTGACTCGTTTTTACTGAGTAACTTCAATGGCCCGTCCATTAATTTTATTTTGGTCGAAACAAAAAACTGCAATTTTAGAGGACACTACATTAAACTAGCATCGTCTACATCTACAAGTATAAATTGAAAAATTTTTAAAGCCCCCGACAAAAGAGCTGAGAATCTTCAAACGGCTGAACAGAACAGATTTTTTGATCCATAGCTAAGAACTCTCGATCAAGCTTAGTTACCTTTTAAAAAAACAACTATATCAAATCGGTTCAGCTGTTTGGGAGCTATGATGCTACAGATAGACACACAGATACACACGTTAAAGTAATAATACCCGACTATTGGCGTCTAAAATACGTGATTTACGTCCTACAAAATTTATTTACCGCTAACACTATACAAAAATAATAAGAAAGTTGACAGGAATTTGAATAATACATAGGAATAAAATGTCATTAATTAATATGCAAATCGAAATAGACAATATTTTATTTGTAACACAGAAATAAACACACACACACTAAATGAAATGTGTTGTTGAAATAAACGCTTTTTAATTTACAGCTGGCTTCAAAATAGGATGTTCTCAATTTAATTCTGATAATCTATTCTAGGTAAATAAATAAATAAATAAATAAATATTTTGGGACATTTTTGCACACACGGTCATCTGACCCCAAACTAAGCAAAGCTTGTGATATGGCTGCCAGAGACTGATATACATACATATATAGTTTTTAAATACATACTTAAATAGATATTAACAACCAGATATAGAACAAACACAAATGTTCATCACACAAATGTTTGTCCTACGTGGGAATCGAACCCACGCCCTCCGGCTCAGAAGGCAGGTTCACTACCAACTGGACCAACGGGCTATCTAAAAGGTGTCACTATGACATGGCTCCTTAGTCAAGGTTGGCTCCTAATGGACTCCGCAATGGTTAACAGCACAGATACGAGCACACATTATACAAGATTGCCTAATTTTATTTGTTGTTTAGTTGTGGTTTTCACACATTTCATTTATATTACTTACGTTAGTACGTAAGATAAAAAGAAGAAAAAATTAAAAAAAGAAAGAATAAGAAATAAAAAAGATAAAATGTAATAATAAAATTATACTTTACGTCCTACGAAACTTGAAAAATTTGAAAACTTATATGAAACATACGAACAACCATGAAGCTAGCCG
Organism: Agriopis aurantiaria; assembly: GCA_914767915.1. NCBI lineage: Eukaryota > Metazoa > Arthropoda > Insecta > Lepidoptera > Geometridae > Agriopis > Agriopis aurantiaria. The sequence goes on along the minus strand of OU611992.1, from coordinate 4,748,650 downwards.
CATTCTGTTAAAAAGGTCATCATAAACCGATAAAAAATCACAATCAACATAATATATATGAATGCATACAAAGCCACATTCAGTATCTTTTAAGCCACGTCCATAACTTTAACTCAGAGATTATGCCACCATCTAGCGGGTTATTAATGTAGTTTTAAAATGAGCGTTTTAAATGACTTTGCTCAAGTTAAAACCGCGTTAAAGCTTGTCTTTGTGCCCGTGACGGCGCCATTTAGCGTAATTCATGAGAAATAACCTGAATTACTGTGAATGCTCGCTCATTGAATAGAATTTTCTTTAGAAAACCGCGTGTAGGTTGTATTCAAATAAATGAAACGTGCATGTTTGTTTTTTTTTCTGAACAGTTTTCTATCTCAAGCATCACTTATTCAATATCATCACCATCATAAATCCACATTAGTCCAAATTTCAACATGAACTCTCTCAAGGCACAATAGCCTGACCTATGGTTTTTCTTCTATACGCAATTTCTTCTTTTACATCGTTGATAAAGATAAGAAATAAATAATAAAGGTTCTCTCACATTTGATTATGATAATTACTACCTCAGATCATCCTAACAAGATTGCTACCAAATATCGTATAAACAAGTCAACTAACCCCCATTTAGCTAATAACTTGCCACCCTAAACCTCTTACAGCTTTTAATATCACAAAAATAATGAAAGCCAAACCTCTTCAAGAACCAAAAATAATGATCACAGCCATTCGTTATCATCTACGGAGTCACTCCTGACTTTTTCCCTTCCCTTTAGCGAAATTTATGTGCAAATATTTTGAAAGTCTATACATTAGTTAATGAATGCAGTCTCTTGGCAATGTGTACGGAACGTCTTTGCGCCCTTATTCTGGGTAAAATTGAATTATGAGTATCGATAATAGTTTTTTTCACCGAAAATACAGCAATGCCTGAAAACTCGACTCTATTAACAACGTTTTGGCCCCATAGATCATTATGGACAAAAGCCCAAAATAACGTATGGTGCTGAAACGTGGATGCTCGCTTAAGAAACTAGACTGTGCAATTACGTGCATAGGATGCATTTCACTCAATGGGTCATAAAGCATACTATGCATAAAGCCGTATAATCATCGCGTTATGTGGTAGGGTTCTAAATACGGAGATCCAAATAAAGACCAAATTGAAAGATATCGGGCCCCGTACAAATAAATTCCAGTTGCGTTGGTCAGGACACGATGTAGTGGTGGCAGGTAGGTCTCTAATGGAATCTGATGACGGATGGCCTGATGATAAATGTCATCTAGAAAGATCACCATGGCGATGGCATGCGGATAATCAAAACAATGGCGAGTTCTGGACGAGATTTGCACAAAACGTGAGAGATTTGTTAAAGCAGCAGGTGGCTTATACCTGCAGTGAGCTAGATAAACTCCGGTGATGATGATAAACGACATATCGTAACGTAAGTAATCATGTAGATAGGTATAAACTGCATGCGGCTAAACAAGGCACAATGGCATCGATTTTTCATTAAAATTATATTATTTTACTCACAGAAGAGAAAAATTTTTCGTTTAAAATAGAACGGCTGTCAAGGCATTTTTGCAAGAAATCCGTTGTAGCCAGTTGCACACATGTAAACGAAACGTCATAATATAACTACATAGGAAGGAATGCAATAATTCGTCAAGATTATTATTAATCCAAAAGGTTATGAACGCCATTTTGCTAAAGTTTAAAACTGACCTTCTCGTGGTGCAATACGGTTCAGTTCCCTGTGCATTTTGCGCAATTATTTCGGTAAATGCTGCTATTCCAAAAAAAACTGCACGATTTTTGTGCAGTTCAAAAAACTAGTACGAGTTCAACAGTCCTTAACGTAAATTTATCTACGACATAGTTAAAATAGTTCCAAATTAAACTGCACGATAAGCACGAGGTTTAAAATAATTTAGCTAAGAGTTTTTCATCGATTTTGCTTTTTTTATTTAACAAAACTAGTGTATTAATGCATGTGCTTGTGTAATAATATTGAATTATTATCCGTTAAATAAGATTAAGGCAAATTCGTAGGTTTGCGTGAGTGTAGGCAAACAATGGGAAGTTGCAAATGTGATTTTTTTGTTTTTCCCCAGAACTCTATAGAAACTTGATTAAAAAGTTTCCATGACCTTACTAGGTCATGATTTGACCATGATATTGACGTAGGCTATGTTTAGAGTTCGTTTTATGTGACTTTAAATGGGTAGAAAAATAAATATATTACTTGATACGGTTAAATGCTATTTTCGTGAGGAGCCATTAAAAAAAAAACCTCATCCTAAAATTTAGAATGTGGTATCACAGCTAGTGATGGGAAAGTTTTGTGTGCAGTTTTAATTTTATCGATAAACTTAATAGGCATGATGACTAATATTTTTTTATTACCTCATAAAAAAGCTGATCATAAATAGAGCACATCAACGAAAACAAAATAAAAATTAGTTCAAAAATAAATGAGATATAAACATTTTAATTTCGTGCTAGACAGAGAGCGCACTATACTGAGCCGTGACGTCACACCTCAGGAGCGCCATACAAATGCTGTACTAACACACGCTTTGCGAGAAATGAATAGAGCATCCCCTCTCTATCCCCACCTAAAACTTTAAACACTCATATCTGAGAGATTTATCAGCCAATTTCATTTATTTTATCAGTACCTATGTGTAATGTATTTAGTTATATTCATCGCTAAGCAGGTTAATTGTAACAAATTAAACATTAGGACACATGCCTATTATATACTTTACAACACATTTGCTCAAAAAGTGCACTTACGATAACTGAATACATCTTTCGAAAGTTAAACATTACGGATCATACAACGGAGCGTGCTATAATGAAACGCATCATACAACGGAGCGTGCTGTAATGAATTTGTCCGCACGCTCCGTTGTATAGCACCATGCGTGTACGTTACGGTATTTTTTTAATTTCCATTTTTTGTTTTTTTCTCGCAAATGTGTTGTAAAACGTTGTATGGCACACGTGCGGATTGCTTATTACAAACTCGTGACTATGGTAAGCCCTCGACTTCGTCTCGGGCTTACATTGGTCTACTCGTTTGTAATAACCAACTTTCCGCACTTGTATCATAAATAACTATTAGCATATTAGATGGTAGGAATTCCACTAGTCGTTTAAAAAAAATAGCAAGATTGACTTGCTTAGTTCGTATGAACAGAAATTAGTCACTGACTCGCATTTGATCATTATTTATAATTTTTTGTTATACTTTAGGTAGAGTGTGTCTGTGTACTATATTCATGCCAATTATTACGCTTGTACGTATTATCGTTACACTATATTACATATACATTAGATCTAATACAAAAATACGTTAAAATACGTTTGCTGTATGGGGACGCCTCTTTCGTTTTAACTTTTTGACTTTTTAGGGTTTCGTACCCAAAGGGTAAAAACGGAACCCTATTACTAAGCCTACGAGTCTAAGTCTACTAACTTACTAAGTCTGTCCGTCTGTCTATACCATTAAATATTATGGAATCGTGGGTGTGACTTATTTAAAAACGTGGAGTTTTAGTACAGTTGTATGATTATTAACGACTTATTTACCGTGATTATGTTGTGGATATGGAGTTCCTAATGTTTCGGCACAGGAAATGACTCAAAAACTTTATAAATAATGTGTAAATATTCCGTAATCTAATACAACTAAATAGTGAATAACCGGGATATTATAAAAAGTGGAGTTTAATGTTTCGGGATCGCAATTGAAGCTGGCTAGGTTTTTTATTGAATAAAATTATCAATAATGACTATCAAAGTTAGTTGATTGAATCAGGCGTCACTTTACGGACGTCTCAAATGTGCATCACAAATATCTATAAAGAAAAATAATTTATAACTTTATAACTTCCTTTAGTTTGCGTTTTCTTGGGAGTCGAAGAATTTGAACAGGCAGGTGAAGCTATTTTAAGCCTCTTTGGAGATTCAAATGAGGTTGTCTGAGAGTAGTATGAAGACGTTGGTGTTGGTGATATGATTTAATTTTTAACCACTGAATGTAAATAAATAATTTATTTTTGTGATATTGCTAATGGCTTCAAGTATCTTTTATTTGTCGTGATACATATATGTCCAAAAGTTTTTTTGAACAAATTGTGCTTGTTTAGTAGGAATCCAATCACGTCTTACTGTTGCATCAATCCATTTTTGCCTAGTAGACGGATTGCCTGGAAAACTGTAATAAATTCAATGTCTATTTATACAATAGAAAATTACGGGAAATGTAATAGTGCTAATAGACGAGACGGACTTGGTCCATACGTCTGTTAGTACTATAAGAAAAATCTAAATGTATCGATATCGATAAAATAATGGTAACCACTATTATTGTCAACGGCTTGTCAACAGCTTTGTAATTAAAACACGGTGAAATAATAAAATTATAAACAATTTAGACATACCAGTGATAGGATATGCTTCCTTTTTTTTAAATAAAATCTTTGCTAGCTAGGCGACACGTAATTACAGCGCAAGAAGGCATTGTGGAATAAATTCGATGGAGCAGCTACGCGTTCAAAATCAGTTAGCAAGTGTGATACGGAGTTCAACGCGTTGACGTAAATAAGAATGTTCACTCGTATGCCTGGTAACAGATGTTCCTTCTCTTTTCCGTTCTATCTACTTCTCTTTTCTGTGATTTTACTATATTATTTAAGACAGTCTTTTATACACTCGTTGATTCTTTATTTAAATGTTATAGACAGTTCAAAAATTTGACAACTTGATTTCTTGATCTGTCATTGCAACCGAGTTGCAACCTATCTAGGCGTTGATGACGCTGTCTGTGTGCTGTCTGTAAATCTTGCTACCTTCAAGTCTCAAAAAGTTAAGGTTCAAATTGCTTCAAGTAGAAGAATTCGAAGTAGAATAAACACAGACTAGGTAAAGCTACTAAAAGTGTTTAAGAATAAATTATACAATAATGATAATCAAGCGTCAATTTAAGTCATTTGTCATGTTAAAGACAACTCAAGAATTTGGGGGCCTACAAAAAGTAACTGTAGCTTAGCGGAAAGATCACTTGGGGCGAATAACTGATAGCAAAGGTTCAAATCCTGCTGGCATTTTTTTTATTTTCTTTATCATATTTAATAAGTCCTAATGTGTGAAACAACACTTCAAAAAAAAAAACCTTTTTTAGTTTCTTTTATGTAATTCCAGAATACGTCCGCAGTTATAATGGATGGCAGTGAGACACTCACTTGACGCACCCCTGCATTGCCATTATACTGAACAGCTAAGACTGTATTTTGTAACTTACCCCTAGGAGATTCATTTATGTAGTGGAATAACTATAACTACCCGAGGAAAATAAATTGGAAATTTATGAGAAAAGAATTACAACCTTAAAGTACATAACCTTGTAAGTACATAATTGTAAGATTATCTTTAAATCTGTTATTGATAAGAGTTCAGTCCGGGCTTTCTTCTGTTACTAACGTCGGTCATACGTAGTAATATAATGTACGTGTCGGTTGATCATCAGCGTCACACTGAGGTGAACGCGGTGGTGGTGTATCTATAAAGTATGGGTGTACGATATACTGTGTTCCAACATAATGTAGGTATATTCGTACGCGCGACCGACGTACGTGACCAACTTCAACATGAGTAGGCCACTAACTAGTTGTACCAACGACAACGGAGTCGCGGGCATCCAGTGGATGCAAAAGGCAGACTGTCGTTCAGTGTGGAGGTTAAAGAGGGAGGCCTATGTTCAGCAGTGGACATATTCTGGCTGATGATGATGATGATTGCCTAGAAGAAATCGCTTTAGGCAATACTGTCGTACATTTTAATTGTTGTTAGTAAGTAAAAGTTTAATTTGTATTTTCGGTCTGTTTTAAATAAATAATATATAGTGCATTGAATATTATGAATTATGTGTAGTACTTTGTAATGTAAAGATTACATTTATGTTCTTAAAAATTATAATTATACCAATTTAATTAAATAAATAGCCGCTAAATTAAAAACAAAATGCTACCGAATCAACTTAAAAATTCTAAGGCAATACTACGTAGGTAGGTAGTAAAATTTTATAGTACCATAACCAAAAGCAACAGAAAGGTGGATAACATTTCACTTTGTTTTATTTTTATCGTTGCTTGGTGTCTTTGAACTCATTAAAAAGTTTTTTGTTTCCATCAATAGCTTACAAAATCGCATATTTGTAAATAAAATATTCATAAAAATTTGGTCTATGTGTATTCAAAATAGACAGACCAGCCTCTAGTGTACTAGTTTAAATTGGTTTTCAAATATTCTTTTAGTAAAGGTTTATTTTATATCAAGATTCTAATAATGTGCAATTTTGTTTGCATTAGTTTATTAATAAAAAATATAATCTAAAACATTGTTCTATTTACAAAAAGGGCATTGAACCTGTCTTGCAGAGTTTTTTTTTATCGGCTTAAAATTTACTTAAAAACAAAATTTTACTAACCCAGTAAAGTGAAGGTCCCATAACCTACAGGGATATATGTTTATATGTATGTTTATGAGTGTACGTTTTTTCGACGTTAGCTTGCGTACCGTTGATATCATGTTCATTAAATTTTATAGGCAATTAGATAATTTTAATTATTATTTTTTAAGTTTGAATACTGCCACAATTGGTCCAAGAATTGCAAAGATGCGAGGGATCGCGAGGTCACAGTTTGAGGGCAAACAATTACTTGTTTATTTTAGCTCAAAAAGCAAAGTTACGAAAAAAATGCCCTGTAAGGTAGTTAATGGATATGATATAACATAAATAAGCGCTTTCTTGGACATTGTAAGGCTTTTTACGTAAATACTCCAACGACCATGTAGCAATTACCGAGAAGATTTGAAACAAATTATTATGTTCTAAATAAAACGTCCTTTTTATTATAACATAATTATATTGGTGCTAAGTAGCCTGTCCATTTTGTATCACAACAAGATGGCCGCCCAAACGTCAAACACAGAATAATTAAGAAATGAGGTTACATATAAACTTATGTCAAACATGGAACATACAGATACAACACAAATAATAAAATTCACAGGATTGTAGATTTTTTTCAAGTTTAGAATAAATGGCACCTTTTAGCTAGTTTCTACAGTGTTTAGCAGCTAAGTCCAATGCTGTAAAAAGGTAAAAGCTTAGGCTATTAAGAACTCTTTGAGACATATTTTTCTTATACAAAGTCTTATTTTTATTTCGATGTTCATCATTGTCTTTGGGTTTCCTGATTTAAATAAATATAATCAAACTTTTTAAATATGGCTCAAACTGCTACAAATGGCCTAAGCTGTCACCTTCCAGCTTTGCACTCAGCTACTATACGAAACACCTTAGATTTCAACGTTTACTAAAACTTTTATGTTATTTTGGCGATACTAAAGATCAACAAACCCTTCGCGATAGACACTACCCATAAAGACAGTCATATAAGTCACTTTTTCTGCTTCAACTTCAACTTTTGTTCATAGTTTATTCCCAAGGGTTTATTTATTTTAGAGACATTTTGTTAAAATGTCAAAGAGCCAGACTACAAAAACTACCAACAACCACAATTTCATACAGACACCATTATTTGAACAGTCTTTGTTTGATTCAAACGGTTTAATTTACAAGCCCCAGTCACGATAACCATCTAGGTTCTACGTGAAAAGTGAAATGTCAAATATTTTGTTGCTTTTCATAATTCCAGTTACGTAGAAATAAGTACAAAGGGCGCAAATAAATCAAAAATAACGTGTTTAGCTTGTATGTATGTATCCATGCATGTTCCCACCTACAGCTTAAACGCCTAAACCAATTTTGATAAATAATGGTGTCAATAGATTCTTGTAGATTCAGCGTGATCATTCTGTTAGGTGAATCTACATGACGAGGTGACGTCTTCATAAATACAATATGGAGACATAAAATGGGATTTATTGCATCTCTTAATATGACGTAACATTAAACTTAGGTCTTTTTAAATGTAAGTGAGGTTTGATAAAAAAAAAAATTGTTCTGGTTTACCGTTTGCGAAATATTTCGGCAAAAGTACCATTGTTAGATTTCCGAATTTTTTAAAATAATTAAAGTAATTCGCACATGCAGAAATAAGTAGGTACCTAAAAGAAACTTTTTTTAGAATTGGTTATTTATTCTAATCAATCATATTTTAAATTAATAAGTGAGTACTGGTGCATTAGTCATTTATGAAAAGTAACTTAAATGTAGCGCTACAGTAGAACAATTTATCAACTCAAGTTAGAGTTTTTCCAATTTACTAAAAAGTGCTTATAGTAGAGTTTTATTTGTGTGATTTAAATGTACCTAAGGCAGTTAATGTGTAGTGACCGGTGAGATTCTTGATAAATTAACGTAATAATAGATTTTTAGGTCTAAGGTCTTTAGGTCTATGACCAGTGAATCTCTTAAAAAATCGGAGAGGCCTATGTTCATAAATGGACGAAGAAAACCTAAAAAAGAGGCGCACATCATACGGAAGGTGACGGATCTAAAAGTGCTGAAGCTGGGCGGTATATATAATAGACAAGCGCGGTAACGACACTCATAAAAAGCTTAGTAGTGTAAGACAGCTAGTGTTTGGTGGTGATGAGATGGTCGCGGTCGATGGTCATAATTATCACGGTGATCAAGTGATTATATTATCTTTGAGGGAGGCCTATGTTCAGCAGTGAACGTCTTCTGGCTGATGATGATGATTATGAATCTGCAATAGTCCTTTTATTGCATGAAGCTTAGAATAACTACACAAAGAAACCAAGTACATTCGTAAAATTTAAGCCATTAAAATGGTGTCATATATATGGGTCCATAAAAATATATAAATTTTACTATGACAATTTGCTCGGTGAAATCGTACCACAACAAATCAGAAAAGTAGCATAAGAGTTATGGTGTGGCGTTCCACAGGTAATCCATTAATTTTCTTGCTTAAATCGTTTAAAATACCAATCGAAACGTAAGCTACAAAGCGTATTTGTAGCTTACGTTTTGAGAAGGCGTTGTTTGGAAACCAACCTTCTCTGAGTAGTTATTCTAAGGCATGAAGTCATAAAATACGTAGCGTATTGTGATCTTTAAATTTTGCCACTTAATTTTTCGCACGAAGATTGCAGTGGCATGTCTAGGTGACATTTTTAAGCCGTCTGCACTATTTTGTGGCTAGTTTCTGATTTTCACGTGTTCTATCGTGCCTTTTGAGTCAACGTGGTCACGCGACGTAGGGGGTCGATAACCTTTACCTACCCTGTTTTAAAGTTCATTAGATGCTTCGTTAAGTACTGCTATAAACTGTATGATATTTTATGACTGCATTGTGTTTATGGATTTAGGGACAGTGATAAGATCTACGTATTAGTTTATTGCATTTATATAGGTGAAAATACTTACCATAAAAAAATATTTGTCGAAGGAATGTTTTGCTTTTTACCAACTTCAAAAAAGAAAAGGGTTCTCAATTCGGTTGTATTTTTAGGGTTCCGTACCCCAAGGGTGAAAACGGGACCCTATTACTATTAAGCCTATGATGTCTGTTCGTCTGTCTTTCTGCCTTAACTATTAACGGCTATATCTTTCGAACCGTAATAGTTAGCCAGTTGAATTTTTCACAGAATATGTAATGTTATGGCGGATAACAAATAAATATAAAAAAAGTCAAAAAGGAAAAACTAACGATACAACAAACGTATTTTTTATCGTATTTTTGTATTAGCTCTAATGTAAAAACGGTAATACGTACAAGCGTCAAACTTAACATGATTATAGTACATACTCTAAATTATAATAACAAGTAATAAATTATGGCCAAGTGCGAGTCGGTGATAAGTTTCTATTTATAACCAAGTTATAACTGGTAATTTTGTTATTGAATTTTCTGGTGGTACGGAACCCTCAGTGCGCAAGCCCGACTCGCACTCGACCGGTTTATTTTTTATGTTTTTTTATGCTCAGAACTCTAGTCATTTATACTATATGAAATTATTACATAAAAAATATGTTTCGAAAGATATATTTTCAGATTCCTGGGCCTGGGGCGCCGCATGAGGGAGGAGGGCCTCGATCCACGATCGGGTTGGTTCCTGGCACAGCGGATTTCCCTCGCAATTCAGCGGGGGAACGCAGCCAGCGTATTGGGGACTTTCGGTCAGGGCTCGGTCCGCGGAAGATTTTTGAGTAGGTAATTAGTATTAATTGATAGATTATTGTTTATTATTTTTAATACAATGAAATAATTTGATTTAAAAATATATTTATATTTTATAAGTTCAAATAAATTTTTTATTCTCTCTATTCATCTAATCAATATTCATATTTTTTCAGATTAATCCGATAGAAATTTCATCATAGTCGACTTAGTAGTTTGTATCAACAACACAGTATCATGAACTTAATTCTATCTTAGTACCTGGATGACATTCCGTTGGAATAGTAAATCACAAAATTTTATATGAGTTACATATAAATTCACATACTTGCAACATATTTTATTTTATTGTTTCTTTTGTGTACCATAAGTTATCAGTAAAGTGGTTAGTTTGAGTCATATTCCAAGGCATTAAAATTTTCAAAGAACATCTACGTTATTATTTCATCTATCCATCAAAACCCTCGTTCCATTATGCTAGTACATTTCTTTTCCCGTACATTATAACACATTATCACATTGCTGCAAATAATGCGGTAACCTTTCACATTGTGACGCAGCTAATGATGGTGAAAAATAAGCCAGGCTTAGCTGATGCAAGCGAGTCTACTGTAGGGATGGGTTGAGGCTTGGTTATAGTGCCAGCGATTACAACTTGTTATGAAAATAATCAGTTATGAGTTTTTATACATAGCTGATTTTTGGTCTTAAATGCTAAAACATCTGTGTAAAGAGAAAATTGCCAGGCGTGAGATATCTTTTAACAGACTTCAAAAACGGAATATTTCGACTAAAAATTTGGATGTATTTTTTTTTTGTTACGCCGTATCTTGGCTGATTATGAACCGATTAGATATTTTATTAAATATGCTATGAAGTGTGGTCTCGTTTTATCTCTGTATCTTGCATAAAATTATTCCACCTACAAGAGTGGGAAAGGGATATATCCCGTTTATTAAAGTTCACCCACTCCCCGCGAAATAAAATTATATAGAATTATGTATTTAGTTATGGTACCCTTATAGTGTTAACACACGTATGGATTTGGTTGACGGACCGCCGTCCAACCAACGAGAGAGAAAGAGTCATAATATCATATTTCTCTCTCTTTCTCTCCCATTGGTTAGACGGCGGTTGAGGTCAACCAAATCCATACGTGTGTTAGCACTATTATATCAAGGAATTTGCTGAGGTTACGGCCGGTAGCAGAGAAGTACTTAATGATTATACTTATAATTGAAAAAAGTGCATAATTCAAATAGGATTAATCTTTGAATGCTTAACATTTCCTTAGTCGTTCCTTGAGGCATGACGTTATAATTATGTTTGCATCTATTTATTTAAGACGTATTTTCATATTATTTCGGTATTTTTTTTCTTGATTAAGAAATAGTTTTTACTCTTTGATTCAACTAGCTCTATAATTCAAATTATTGTTTCAGACAAAAAATTATATTTAACTACCGTTAATAATGAAGAGTAAATAATAGCTGCAGATAGTTTAGTGCATTATCAAACATATTAGTCATCAAACAAAACGCTCAGCATTTCGTCTCTAGCCACCTGAAAGAAGGGCCACACCTCATGCAGTAGGGTGCGTTACTGATATATCACGCGTCATATTTCCCGACTATATTACTGCGCGTAATGCAAAAATAACGGTGACTTTCATTTTGATACCTTGACGTAATAACTTCCTGTGTTTTTGTATTTTTTTTAAAGCGCCGTGAAATTCGTACGTAAAATAGCTCTATTTAGTAAATGTAGAGTTAATCATCATCCGATTTATTTATCTCACTGCTAGGTATAGGTACACCTTTATCTTGCTACTACCTACTTCAGTCCTCTGGCCTGTACGCTTAGTCCCAGATTTGATAGTTTTCGAAAACTTTTTTCGTTTCCGTATTGTTCCATACATTTTAGTAAAGCACCTCTATCGGAAACGTTGATGGACTAAAATCGGTAGTAATCGGCGGTGTAGATTGCTTCACTCTAATACGAAAAAAGTTTTTGAATACTATCAAAACTTGTACTAAGGGTACTGTTATAGTCAGAGTGACCGAATTCATCTTTCGTGAGTAATTCCTGTATAATATAAATAAAATTTGCGAGTTTTTTTTTATTTTTCCAGTTCCCTAGGAATATGCTTAAGCTGCCCTATACATCGAGTGGAAAGTGTATAGGCAGGTCACCGTGCTGCCTAGAGCTGTGTAAGTTATTCCTCACATACAGCGCCACTTTAAATATACTATGATGATGCAACCAAAAGATAATATAAAAATTCCCTTTAGCAAAATGATGCCACGTCGGTCGCGGGGGGCATCTTGTGATTGGAGACTCGCCGCGACTCGACGCTTGTGATTGGAAAATCAAAAGTCATTCATTCAATTCGCGCCTAGGATTGGCCCCGCTCGATGAGCAGACCTATTCTATCAGACACAATTTAAACATTGAATAGTTTTTTAATGCAACTTAGCACGTCCGTGCTCCATTGATAAACTATCGTTGCCATTTAAAAGGATAGACGGCAGCACGTGTGCTTGCTGTTTATTGCAGGTAAATATTTTATTGTTAAGACTACGTACGGGCCGGAACTCACGATTGCCCGATTGAATTTAGGTATGTTTTCATGCTTCGTGAGACACGCTATAGAGAACAGTTGCCAGCGTCAACGGTTTTCATTTATAAATTGGAGTTTCCTTATTTTTTTTAAACATTTGATTTAGTTTTGGACTTCTCTGACGTAATTTTCTCCGCCGCCATATTCGTAGGGTCGTGGACTTTGATATAGTCAAAATTTTATACAGGACTAGCTGCTAACTGACGACTCCACGGTTTCATCCTTGTGAATCCATCATCATCATCATTTCAGCCATAGGACGTCCGCTACTGGACATAGGCCTCCCCCATCCATCTCCAAAAGGGCCTGCATCCAGCGTTTCCCTGCGGTCTGTTTTAGGTCGCCTTTCATTTTTTCTCTTTTTTTAAAATATAATTAATAAGCTTGCGTTTGACTACTATCACGCCTGATGTTAAGCGATGATGCGGTCAGAGCACGCTTGCTTAGAAGAAACCGATTCACTCGTGATTTGAAGACACCAAGATTGTAACCATCGGGGAACACTCATTCAAGCAGCGTATTCCACAGACCAGCAGCTCGCACAATAAAAGTGGAATCAAAGCGCTTTGTATGGGTTTTCAGAATATCAACCATAAAGCGGTGACGATTGACGGTGACGTGCTCGCCCTGTCCATCTCGTGGGTGGACGTCCTACACTGCGCTTACCGGTCCGTGGTCTCCATTCGAGAACCTTTCGGCCCCATCGGTCATCTGTTATGCGGATCATAATTATATGAGGAGATCCGTAGACGGACGATGGTTACCGACATAGCCCACCGGATTAGCAAATTAAAGTGGCAGTGGGCAGGGCACATAGCCCTTGTGAATAACTCCTTATAATATCAGCTATCTGCCTTAAAAGTTTCGTCTATATTGGTATAGCCATTTTAGAGTACATTGGGAACATCATACATACATACACACAAATTACCTTTTATATATAAAAAGAAGATTAGCAGTACCCCACGATTTAACCCACTATCCTGAAAGAGTCGTGTTTTTCTTGAACAAAGAGTAGCCTATGTCTTAATACAGCCTTAATAACCTTATTCCATGCCAAGTTATATCCAAATCCATTCAGCCGTTAAGGAGTTGAGTGAGGACAAAAACACGCATACAAAAAATTTCACATGTATAGAGATTGCCCAAAAAGAGTCTTTATTTGACCATCGCTTAAAACAATTTTGCCTTTAATAACTAAACAAAATACAAGCTAAAACTAACACTACAAATACAGTTAGACTGCCCATAGACCGTCGAAGGTCTAAAGACAATCCAAATGCTCAAGCCCACTACCAGTTGGCAGTACCCAACATGCTGGCGGCATTATCACGTTGAATGGCAATGCTAATGCGTTGAGCCAGAAACACGCCAGCATTTTGGTCACGCGTCGCATTAACCAGGCGCTCTGAAAGATTTATGAAAATGAGGTGAGCTCCCGGTCCCCAAGGGCCCAATGTCTCGACTCCAAACGCCTCAAATATGTAACCACTGCCGAGTTTAGCATATTTGCGACGCTATGACAATTTATGTGTGTGCTACTTTCATTATACTCTCATAGGTACCGGGCATTCTATGAAAGTGACCCCACGTGGACATGATTGTCGTCTTTTTCTCTTTCTGTGTGGTTGTCACTGGTCTCTCTTATTTGTCAACAGTTTATATACGCACTAGATATAAGGTGCAACCAACTTATCAAAGAATAGAATAATGTATCCACTCGAAGCTCTCTCCGTACAAACCTGTCTATTACGAAAATAAAACAAAAATATGTACTTTTCAAGAAATCAAATGGTCAAAGTTGTACGCTGAAATAAGCTTTTAAGGTTTTTTTAATCTTCGCGTAAAAACGTGAATGTTTTCAAAATATAATGACGTCAAAAACGTACCTAGTTTTGAAAAAAAATTAAAATTAAACATAGGGACTTTGATCGAAAGTTTGAACTGGCAACTCACAGCATTCGACTTACTTGAAAGCAACTCGACACGCAAACAGCTTTGTTTTGTAACCCTTATATTTGTTATTTCCAAGTTTGATACCACTTTACGACGTGATAATGAAGGCGTAAATTATTTTTGGACGTCGAGTGGTGAGTATAAACATAGGAGCGGTAAAATAAAACAATAAAGACGGTGGAAGTTCACGCAATTAATTCCTTTAATAACGGGCTAGTTTTATGACACCACAGCACTCGAGTTTGATGGCACTGGGCGAAATTGTGTTTAAATCTATTATTTTTAATTAGTAACACTTTTCATGGATATCGTGAACACGGATGTGATCATGGATTTATATAATTATGTTCCTATTTTTGTAGTCTGTCTCAGCTTTCCATAAATAAACGTTTAGTATTTTTTTACCTTTAATTTTCAGCTTCAGGGTTATGGTTTCCCTCATCTATTTTCAAACAGTATGATTACCCACCAGGATTGACTAGTCTGTCTGGAACATGTCAAGATAATCGGGTTACCGTTTTTTGGCCTGCTTTGAATTTTTGGTCCCTTTTCAGGCATTTTCTGCGTGATTCTATTGGGCCATCTATCAAGGTTTATTCAGGCTACGTATTCCACTCAACCCTGCTTAAATTTGCCAAATTTGATGCCAACATCAGCAGTTCCGCTAATTGAACGCAGCGCTGTGTTTTAGACTTAGTTCGCTCTTTTGATTCTTAGGACGCCCGAACGGAAAATAGCGTTTGATTACTGGTAAATAATAGGCATGTGTCCTCATGTTGAATTTATTACAAATTACCGGCTTAGCGAGGAATATAACTAAATACATTACACATACTGAAAAAATAATTTAAATTGGCTGATAAATCTCTGAGATATGAGCGCTTAAAGTTTTAGGTGGGGATAGGGATGGGATGGGATAGGGATGGGATGCTCTATCCCTTTCTCATTTGTATGGCGCTCCTGAGCCGTGACGTCACGGCTCAGTATAGTGCGCTCTCTGTCTAGCATGAAATTTAAATGCTTATATCTGCTTATATCTTATTTATTTTTGAACTAATTTTAATTTTGTTTTCGTTGATGGGCTCTATTTATGATCAGCTTTTTTATGAGATAATAAAAAAATATTAGTCATCATGCTTATTAAAGGGAATGGCTAGTTTGTATCATAAAGAAAAATAATTATAACATGTCCCGGGTATGTCCTAAAACTGTGACTAGAATCACCGCAGGATGGGCAGCAGCGTACACTGTGGTCGTACTGTGATCCCCAAGCCGCTTGCCAAGCGTGGGGATTATGGCTTAACACCCCTCTCTAAGAGGGAGGCCTTTGTACAACAGTGGACGTTTACTGGCTGATGATGTTTGTTGAAGTGTGTGAAAAACTGCAGTGCAAATACCGTTCTTTATCGATCGTCAAATTTGATAGAATAGATGTGATCGTCATTTTCGATAAAATGCTATTTGATCATACCTCACTATGATCAATTCTATGGCATTTTATCGAATTTGACGATCTATAAAGAACCGGCACTTGCACTTCTGATTCGTTGAGATTAGAATTAAGATGCGAAACTTGAAGGTGATCTTTACATAAGCACTTTCGCTTTTCCAGACAAGCACTAATAAGAAACTTAACTACTTTATCCAAAGTCGTTGATATCTCCCGAGACAAAAGTTTTTCTAAACTGCACTTCAGACTTGCATTTGCACTATCAGCAATTGTTTTTTATTGGTTCAATCTGCACTTATAGCGAATCCCGTATATTGAATTACTCTGAGCCTTTGGAACAATTTCATTTTGAATTCGAAGATATCGGTACTAGCGATTTTTATTTCAAATCTGAACTGTGAGGGATTTACGTAAGGTTAGATCTTATTTTAGTGACACGAGTTTATTTAAGAGGTCACTTTGAAGCTACGTTCTGGATTTGCCCTTTTGTGTCTTACTGAAATCGTTATTGACTTTTACTCTACCAATATCACAATATTTATATTCAGCTGTTTGACACCGTCACACCAAAATACATTATTATGTTGAAAGTGTGTGTGCAAGGATATCAATTGTGGATGAATTTGGATATGTCAAGTAATGGCGGCCTCTAACTTGGATTTACGTATAATATACTGTTGCCTAGATATTCGCCAAAGAACCAGAGTCACCGACATAGCTGTTAAAATTTGCAAGTGGAAGTGACAATGGGCAGGCCACATCGCTCGAAGAACCGATAACCGATGGGGAAGAAAGGTTCTGGTGTGGAGACCACGAACCGGAAGACGCAGTAGGTAGGCCTCCCACTAGATGGACCGACGACATTGTGAGAGTCGCGGGCATCCAGTGGATGCAAATGCAGGCTGTCGTTCAGTGTGGAGGTTAAAAGGGGAGGCCTATGTTCAGCAGTGGGCGTCTTCTGGCTGACGATGAAATTATGTACAAATTTAACATCAAATCTCAGTGAACAATTAATTATTCGTATACATTGTCTTTGAAGCCATGTTCAAACAAAGACATTCAAAAGATGCTGTTACGTCTTTACTTATTTAAGAAGTCATGTGTATAGTACCTGTAATCTTACAAATAATAGAGTTGAGGTATTTGGTGTTACTAGAAACAAAACATTAAAGAACACAAAAAAATTACAGCAAATAAAACTTCAAATAGTACCGCTTCTTTTCATGACTATTGTCATACTTAATTTTTTTTGCTTTAGGGTTTTGGCATCACACGTCATTTGACAGTAAATAATTTCAGGTTTTCGTAAAATATATTGTTTCAATCACAGTCAAAGTCAAGAATGGTAAGTCATGACCAAGTCCAAGTCATTCTACAGTAAAGTGGCGGATACTTTACTATGGCTTCCATAGTTTTGGGAAATAAGTGGAAAAGATACGTTACACCTAATTATTTTACAATTAAAATAACACTACTGGAGCAATATGATTAAATCAACGTTGGTTCCATTAAAACAAAACAGATGAACAGGCGGTATGGCCTTAAAGGCTTTATAAAGCCTGCTCGATGGGCGAATAATAAAAAAAAACAACATTGGTTCCAAAACTCCAAGGTTTGCTTTGGACATAGTATGTACCCATTTTTTTCCATAAATATTTACTTACGCTTACGTTAGACCTCCATCTCGCCTGATGTCAAGCGATGATGCGGTCTACATTGGGCATGCTTGCCTAGAAGAAACCGATTCACTCGTGATTTGAAGACACCCAGATTTTAACCATCGGGGAACACCTATTCAGGCAGCGCATTCCAAAGACTAGCAGTTCGCTTAATAAATGTGGAATCAAAGCGCTTCGTACGGGTTTCCTTACAATGAATGAGTCCACATAACACCGAAAAGAAGCAACAATGTAATGAACATGAAACAATCAACAACCACGTCTCATCAACGTCCTCCGTCCAACAGTTTCGGACGCGTCGAAAGCGTAGGAATTAATGACTCCTATAAAATAAATGTGCGACATTCGTTTACACATCCCTCTGTTTATGTCTCATTTAAAGCGACATATACTTTTACAACAGAGCCGTAAAAGAACAGTACGATTCTGGTGGATAGTGCATAAGGTCACGCCAGTTGAACGTCACTTCTTACTGCAAGATTATGAACTCTATATATTTCAACTGTCTTCCAATAAAGACGTTCCAAATTCGAAATTCGTTCCAGTTGTGTACGGATTTCAATGATATTTTCTAAATTAAATAGCTATATTAATTCATAAGAGTAGTCGTATTTAAAGTTGACTAAAATATTCCACCTTTAAGGTTCCATCACCTTGGTAGGTTCAGTGATGACAGGTGGAGTAAGGTTCTGACAGAGTGGTGGCTGAGGCAAGGAATGCGGAGCGTCACTCATCCAGCTGCAAGATGGGTCGGCGATATTGTTACTATAGCGGGTAAAACCAAGTTAGGACGTGAACAAATTTTGCAGGAGGAGATTAGTACAGGACTGAGGCAGATGGCATAGCAAGAGAAATGCCTAGCTGGATCCAGGAATGGGATAAGGAAGCCTGGGGATTAGTGGGGATGATGACGATGAAGGGTGAAAAATTAGGAGATCGATTCCGTGTGTTTTTATATTTTCCGTGTAGTCGGTTTTTTATGTATTAATTATCAAGATTTATGTAAACGGACGAATGGCATATAACATAGTTTTACTGTGTGAGCAAATAAATTTGTATATTTTTTCTGAATTAAAGCTTTTAAGCTTTCTCCAACGCACACATAAGGCTTTTAATCCAAATCTTCAGGTTTCCACAAGGCAACGGATGGCTGGTTTTTCAGAATCCGTCAAATGTCAGCGGACTGAAGCCCTCTGCAGGTCTGCATCGCGCCAAACTTTGAGTATTCAATGAGCGTTGTATTTTAGATAAAAATGTCATAAAAACTCGAGTAGTACCTACTAGTGCACAGTCTGTCGAGCGCGTTGACCATTTGACTCAGCAAACTTAAATCTTTTGTACTAAGCTTGTTTACTGTTTTCCACCTCAGCTACGTCCCATATGGCGCGCTATATCATCCGGGACTTAGGAAACCAATTCTTATGAAGCTGTCTAATGACACGAAATGACTGACTAACTGAATTTACTTTTATTGTATCCAGCTATGCCTTATTTACGAACTTTTCCCATAAAACTTTTCTTGTAATCACCACTATAATCAATCTTAAGTTCACTGCTGGAATTATTTGTGATACCTACTTATAACGTAATAGTAATATTTACTTACATTATTATAAAATGAGAACTGACTTACATAATTATAGTTTAAGCTTTCTCATGGTATAATAATTTCCGAGACGCACGTCCGGGTCACGTGGGTGACACAAGTCTACGTCATCGATGTTTAATATAACCACAGAAGGCATAATAGATATAACATCGTGTTTAACTTGGATTGTTTCGTTTGAGTGGACAAACAGAATGATTCAAGTAATTTTTGTATTTTATTTCATACACTAGCTGCGCCCCACGGTGTCACCCGCGAGTTAAAATCGTCGTTAAGTTTTCTGAAATTTACATTTTTCTGCGCAGTTTTCTTAAGTTTTTTACCTTCTACAAAACAGATTTGTTTTTTAATTTCTGTGTTTGTTGTAACGAAGTGCAGCTGGACAGTAGCGTGAGCATGTGTCACTCCCAGAATGGCAGACATTATGGTTCACTTATCTTTTTATTTTTTTTGCAAAAATGTTTGAATTATTTTTACTGTAAACGGATTTCAAATGGCAAAAAAACTAATTATAGACATATATTTCTTTTAACTATAACATGAGGTTCTTCAAAGGGGATGTTAATAGAGTTTTTAAAGGTGTCCAACGTATCTGTGATGCCCCTGGTGTTACAGGTATTCATAGATGACGATGAACGCTTACTATCAGGCAGCCCTTAGCATACATAAAAAAACTAGATGCATTACAAATATTCACTATGTTGTCGCCAGCGTCGTACTTAATATTATGACTGCAAAAGTGTGTTTGTTTGTTATACGCAGCAACAGAGCAACGGGTCGATGTGATTTTTTCATACATATCCGAAAGTGATTTTTATCTTATTTACTTTTTATCTTGAAGAAAATATTATTTTTAAGGGTCCGCGCGGGTGAAATGTACATCGTAGTTTTTTTATAAACTTGACTGCAAAGGCAAGATAGTAAAATTGTATTTTGTTCCACTTTTTAAGTTTATTCAAAGTTCAAATATCCATTCGATAAATTTTGTATCATTTATTTCACCACCACTATCTACATGTCATAAATTACTGCCCGTGTCACAATAAACGCCATAAAACTTGATACCTTTGTAAAATGATTTACTAGCCACAATTAGTGTGATTTGTTAAGAATCACATTCGCATTAAAGTGCAAAGTCCATTAATATTGCTGTAAATATTTCGTCAACTCGTTGGGCGGTCGATGTCGCAATGAAACCAAAACAGCTCCTTTTGATTTTGATTTAGTTTCGGGAATACGTCGTGAGTTACTGAAAATAACTGAATATAGGATATTAGTTAAGCTCGTTAGTTTTATTATGTGATGATAGTTTGTGATCAACAATATTATTCACCGATAGGTATTATGAAAACGGAAATAGATAAAACCTTACTATCCTATTGCAAAATATACTAGCTAATGGGTTCTAATAAAATCACGAATTATGCAATCGTTTACCGAACAAGCTGTGTGGAAAACAATAAACTAAACATACGGTATCGTGTGAAACTCGGTGCAAAGTGGTACTAGTGATGTACTGTTATCGATATTTTAAAAATGGTATGCATCTTTTTTGTAGAACTAATTACCTACATTTTGTTTTACGACAAGGACGAGTAAGAATTCACGGATTTCAAATTAATGTTACAAACGTTTGCATCGTAATTATCTATTAGAACTTTGGCAAAAGCCTGGAGAGCCAAAGGCAATGGGTGAGGTAACATTTTTTAATTTTATGTAGGTATTTCATTGCTTTATTTAAACAGTTGTACTTAGTGTACAATACAAAGGTAATATCTTAGAATAACTACACAAAGATACCAAGTACATTCGCAAAATTTAAGCCATTCAAATGGTGTCATATATGGCTCTAAAATAATATAAAAATTTTACTATGACAATTTGCGCGGTGACATCGTACCACAACAAATCAGAAAAGCAGCATAAGAGTTATGGTGTGACATTCCACAGGTAATCCATTAATTTTCTTGCTTAAATCGTTTAAAATACCAATCGAAACGTAAGCTACAAAGCGAATTTGTAGCTTACGTTTTGAGAAGGCGTTGTTTGGAAACTTACCTTCTCTGAGTAGTTATTCTAAGGGTAATATTGTCATATCGACATTTTTACTAGAAGTGCATCCCTATTTTATCGAACCATCTAATCGGATTCATGGAAAGCACGGCATTGATATCGCGGTGTTGCCAATAAGAAAATTGCAGTTCACCTATTGTTTTCATAAGATGTTACGATAGCGGGGCTTATGGTTACTTTGTTATGGAAATTCAGGATCTATTTTTTAAGTGTTCCACATTTGAATGTGCCCTTTGTAAAGTCTTGGGTTATCTATTTCACATAAATAGTGACTTTATTTAAAACTACTTTATTTACCCCGTGGCTGAATTTCTGTTTCTAGAATCGATACACACATATCTTTAAGAATAAGTCTCTCTAAGAATAAGTCGTTTTAAGAATAAGACTTGCTAAGAATGATTCTTTGTACGAATAGGGTATTTCCCGAATAAGGCATATTGCGAACAGGTCCTTATAAGACTATAGGTCATTTTGCGAATGAGTCAAATGTCGACTAAATGCTACTGCACACTACTGTCGTGCCAAATACAATTAAGAACATAGCTTTCTGGGTAATTAAGGTGAGATGGACCGACGGCATTGTGAGAATCGCGGGCATCCAGTTGATGCAGATGGCAGGCTGTCGTTCAGTGTGGAGTTCTAAGGGGGAGGCCTATGTTCAGCAGTGGACGTCTTATGGCTGCGGATTATGAAGCTATAAGGTTCTTTTTCAATCGTTACGTCGTCAAACATTATTGGTAGTTAATGAAACAAACATCGAGATACAGAGAAAATATTTTCGCATGTAAAATAATTAGAAGTTTACCGCGAACAGTGACTTCCTGAATCTACTACTGAAAAACAAAACTACTAAAAACTACTACTACTTCCTTTCTACTTTAGAAATGAACTAATTCTCTTAATGCTGAGACGGACCCATTCGACACTGATTGTATCCTTTAGATATATGTCATTGTAAAAGTGTCGAATAAAATTTATTTTCTTTCTTTCCTTCTTTGTTTCTACAAAATTTCGTGAACTCTGCCGTCCTGTTTGTGTCCTGAAAACCACAATCTAAGCATCGTAAAGGCTAGAGTGAGTAGTTTTTTTCTAAATCAACGTTTTCCATCCTTGGCCACACCGTCGCTTACCATCAGGCGAGTTGGTGGACAAACGTAGACCTGTTCTATACATATAAACTAGCGGTTCGCCCCGGCTTTTCACGGGTATTATTGGCGTTTTAGTAAGGATCCCAATTAAAATATATATATATATATCACCCGGGAATAGTGTAGCTTCCCAACAGTGGTTTTTTTTTCAAATTGGTTCAATAGTTTCGGAGCTTATTCAATGCAAACAAACAAACAAACAATCAAATCTTTCCTCTTTATTATATTAGGATAGAAATCGGTATAATGGTACCTACTCAAGCACAGACTAATTAAGGCTATTACGTATTGTCCGCTATGTCATCGTAGCTCTGGCATCCCGCGGCATTGTAGTCGGAACGCGGTTACTTCGTAACTAACCGAAAAGTCTGCGCAATTTGTAGCGTGCGCCGACTTATGCTTCGTACATTAGTTTGGCACGATTGTGACTCTATATTCAAGTTATTGTGTCAACAAACTCACAAACGTGTATAAAAACGCCTTCACTTTGCTCACGCAATTACTACACCAGTGTTTAAATCCCTCTGCATACTATGAAACATTATGTCCCAATTACCAAACACCTTTACAACAACATTGAGGGTTCACCAGCAGTTTGGAGGCGACCGTTTAATGCAAAATAGAAGAAAATGTTTGCACAACCGTTCACAAACATTAACGATGACATACAATTAACACTTCCCGATGCATGTTTGCTAGGGGACTATGCTACGGGTATGACTGACAAAATTATGATTTGAGACCATCGAGATGCAATTCCTATAGAGTAACAATCTCTCAGTGATCAGTCAAAAAACTTCCGAACGTCATTGGACAAAAACTGTTCTCTATTTTTATACTTTTAATGTTGTTTCGTACTGTTTTTTTCTTTTACTTTTGTTCTGTTTTTTTTTTGTCGGTGTGAACGGTATTGAACCTCAAATAACATTTTATCTAGCATTTTATTTCACGTATGCTACAAACTATTAAAATACATAACCAACCACTCATAATGCTTTCAGACTATATCTTCTATAATCTCTACGACAACGCAATAAAGTTCAAAATAAAACATCAACATTTTCCAAAATTACATTGGCAGTTGTCCCATGTTGTAGTCATTAACAAGATAATTCCACTGGGGATGCGTTAGAAATGGGACAAACATGCCCACGGAATTGCAAATGTTGGAACTTACTTGTTTTACTAACCTCAATGGTATGGTAAACGTAGTCGGAAGATATGCATATTGCATGTGTATATAAAAGCGTTTTTAAGTCTTTATATTATGTAGAATTAATTTTAACTGACTAACTAACAATGTAATCAAATTGGAACTCAATTTTAACCTTAATACTTCTTATTTGTTATATCAATTTGAAACTTTACAAGTACTTATTTACTTTGATATACAAGGTTACGTATTTAGCCTGTACTAAACCAAAAAGAGGTCATTGCACTCATCAGCTGTTCCATAATTTTCTCCGTTTTCTATGGAACAGCTGATGTTTTTTCGCGATTTCAGTGTTGGTCCCATAGTAAAAGTTGTTCAAAAGATGAATACAATGACTTCCTTTCGGCTTAGTACAGGGTAAATGCGTAACCCTGTATAACGATTTTTTACAGATTCGGCAAGGAAAATGTCAAAATCTGTCATGACAAAATTAGCGATTTTTTTCTTGCCAAAATATATATAACTTATATAACACTAGTGACCCGCCCACCCGGCTTCACACAGGTGTAATTTACGTGCGAAGCCAGGACGGGTCGGTAGTTATATATATAAACCTTCCGTGAAAATGTATCTAACTGATGGTGAAAACAGTATCTAAATCCGTTGCGTAGTTTAAGAGGAGTTAGTGGCCATACAAACAGACAGACGCGGAAAGCGACTTCAATTTTGACTATGTAGAGATTACAAATCTCATTAATACCGGCACTTTAATTTTAACAAAAAAATTCCATATATAAGCTTTAATATTCCATTCCCACTTTCTGTATTTAGTTACAATGCAAAGCGTTATTACTGACAAGAAAATTGGCTTAATAAATTTCTCCAAATTATCATAATTCAGTATTAACAGTCTCAAATTCCAGTCAACCCTTCCCCGCAAATAAATTTCATTACTGAAAATACACAGCATCCTAATAGCGCACTCACAACACCGATCTGATAATTTGATATACACCATAACACCAAAATATTCAAACGATTTGCAACTCTATCCCATTGTAATAGAACTGACAGCGTAAACAGAATAGGGGGCCTAATGGAAGTGTGAAATACGATAGCATTTGGGAGAATACATTATTCAAATTTAGTAACAACGTTTTTATTATATTTTCAAAGATGCGGAGATGAGTGTTCATTTGAAATTTCTAAGCATGTTTTAGTTAAAATTTGTGAAAAAAATAAGAATTCTGAGTTGTTACAAGTTTTTGCTGATATATTTTAGCTTATATTGAAGCTTTTTATACATAAGTGGGGGGAATGTCCACTACATACGTATGGTGCTTTAGTCGATACAACATGGTTCATAATCGTCATCATCATTTCAGCTATAGAACGTCCATCCATTGCTGGACATAGGCCTCCCCCATTGATCTCCAAAAGGACCGGTTGGAAGTGGCCTGCATCCAGCGTTTCCCTGCGGTCTCTTTTTAGCTCGTCTGTCCAACTTATGGGCGGATATCCTACGCTGCGATTACTGGTCCGTGGTCTCCATTCAAGAATCTTTCGGTCCCATCGGCAATCTGGTCTGCGTGATATGTGCCCTGCCCACTGCCACTTCAACTTGCTAAACCGATGGGCTATGTTGGTAAGTTTCGTTCGTCGATCTCATTTCTGTTTCGATCTCGTAGATAAAATACCATCACAGCCATCATCATAATATCATAGCCATCTCTATAGCTCGTTGTGCAACTTTGAGCTTGTTTATGATGCCCGATATACATTACAACAATTACAAAATAATAGGCAAGTGTCCTCATGTTTAATTTATTACAAATAACCGGCTTAGCTAGGAATATAACTAAATACATTACATATACTGAAAAACTAATTTAAATTGGCTGATAAATCTCTGAGATATGAGCGTTTTAAGTTTTAGGTGGGGATAGGGAGGGGATGCTCTATCCCTTTCTCACAAAGCGTGTGTTAGTATGGCGCTCCTGAGCCGTGACGTCACGGCTCAGTATAGTGCGCTCTCTGTCTAGCATGAAATTTAAATGCTTATATCTGCTTATATCTTATTTATTTTTGAACTAATTTTAATTTTGTTTTCGTTAATGGGCTCTATTTATGATCAGCTTTTTTATGAGGTAATAAAAAAATATTAGTCATCATGCCTATTATCAGAACATACCTAACTCTCAAACTTTTTCCATAACAGTACAGTGTTCAACAAAACGGTTGACAGTGACAACACTATTAATTCGCAACCCTTTCCGTCTTCCTTTTCGGGGTAAATGGTGCGGAGCAAAACTTCTTCGTCATCGTTATGTGGGCGAAGTATGAGTATTCTTTACTTAAGAGGCGTATTACAAAATGAACCGTTCTATTTTATGTATTTGTATTTTCGGGCATAAAACGAATAAATATAGCCGTAATTTTCAAGATAAATATAAAATAAGTAAACCATAGCATAAAAATGTTTATTTAATGAAAGTAATTTAACGAAATCCATTCTCAAACTTTCCCTCCTAAAGTTTTACGAAAAACTACTTTTGTAAATTGGAGGTAACAAATTGATATGTTGAGTTTTACCAAAATCTGAAGTCGCTACATTTAATAAAAAATACAGATCTTCCTTGTGCCAAATAAAGATTATGATTATGATTATTTAATACAGCATCTGAATTTTCTACAGATCTCATTAGTTGAAAGAAAAATTATACAAAAATCCAGTCTCCGATGCTACTTTCGTCAAAAAATGTGATAGGACCCTTAAATTACGAATTCGATACCCTACCCCTAGAATACGAATTTGAATTTTTGTTACGTGTTTTAAACATCGAGTACTCAAAATTCGCCCACTGAAGAGTTTTATGACGTCATAGCATTCTTATACGATTTATTCAGTTAGTATGCATGGATAACATTAGGTATAATAATCGAATAAATCTTTTATTTTTTATTTATTTATTGTACTATATTTATTGGCTACCAGCTACACAATCTTACGTTCTAAAAGCTAGTAAAAGTGACAAAAAAAATACTGTTTTCGTTCAAGTTTTTATAATGTTTTGCAGCTGTCAGACGCACTATCTCAACGGCCACTTGGTGACTATAGCTCGATTATAAATGGTCACACGGAGTATTGATACCAACCCGATTGAAGATTGGGTAAAACCATGAAATCATAGTAAAACTTCAGCTTTATTTGATAGCCCGTTGGTCAAGTTGGTAGTGAACCTAACTTCTGAGCTTGGGGGCGTGGGTTCGATTCCCGCCTAGGACAAACATTTATGTGATGAACATTTGTGTTTGTTCTATATCTGGTTGTTAATATCTATTTAAGTATGTATTTAAAACTATATATGTATGTATATTAGTCTCTGGCAGCCATGTTACAAGCTTTGCTTAGTTTGGGATCAGATGACCGTGTGTGTAAAAATGTCCCGAATATTTATTTTATTTATTTATTATGGAAACAGACGTGGTTTTCACACATTTTATATGACACGGGAAGTCAGGTCTACTAATAATTCCTGTGTTATATAAATAAAATATTAGCTGTGCCATAAATATCTTTGAGTGTGTGAGTATGTACTATAAAACAACATATTTTTATTCCGCTATTTCAGTGTTTGTCCCATAGTAAAAGTTGTTTATAATTATGAAATAGAAATGAAACCAGAAAAGAGGACATTGTAGTCCTCTTTTTAATAAATACGGATTCGTGTAACCCTGTGTATTGTTTACAAAATATCGAGTATTGGTATCACTTAGTCGATGCAGCAGGTCATGTTGACATTCCCTTCTCCCATTTCCAGCCATCAATGAGACTCAGCTCGACTGAATCAGCACCAGCTGATTCAGTTACATCAAATTCAGAATGCGAACATTATCCGTCTTATTTGGACAGTATAATTGAAGAGAGCCACAGCAAAGCAAATCGATTTACCAAACAGGTTAGAACCAGTACTTCAAACATGAGAGTCAAAGGCATCACACACCCAGTTGCGCCCAGTGCTTCAAGTCATCAAATGTGGCTCTCAGTTGTCAACAATGTAATTATTTTTTTTTGTTAAAATTTTCATGAGCGTGGATTCAATGTCCTTTACTCGTAATATTAAACAGTTTACATTGTCTTAATAGCGTCAAACAAGTCATAGTCACAGTCAGAGTCAAGCTGAGTAAGTCACGGTCAAGTCGAACTCATGCCCCTGTAAAGTGGTGGAGACTTTACAAGAGGCTCCTATGGAGTTTTGGAAACAACACGAAAAGACACGTTTCACCTCGTTATATCACTTCCCCACACTCGAGCACGTTTACGAACACTTAATGAATAATAATTCACCATTTAGTACACCCGACTCGAAAATACAGAAGTTTAGGAAAATAATCCAACGAGCCGACATGTTTTTTCGCGTTGGCGCCAAAACTCTCCAACAATGTAATTTTATGATAGTGTTGCCAGTTGTATTGCACATTTTTACTCTGGTAGAAAACTTAATTAGTCTTTATTACTTACCATACTTTAAAGTATTTATGTTCATGAAAAACGTCTTAAACTTTGCCAAAAACCTTTAAACAAGTTAAACTTTAGAAAAGTTCGAAGAAAGTTGCTTAGATTTAGAAATAGATATAATCTATTCATACAGCAGTGTGTTGGACCAAGCAATACAAAAGCGACAGACTGATGCATCGGTATGTATAAATTTTCACTAAGTTCTTTAACTCAAACTTGAATATTATATTCTTAAAATTGATAAATTATAAAAATACTGTTGAAGATTAAAAAGTTATTTTTATATCTAGTACCTAGTGGAAAAAAATAAACAAGTAGGTACCTAACTTTATTTTGTAAACTCAGATTGCATACTGACTCATATCTCCTTATATTAATTAAGTGTTTTTCACTAAAAATATGTAACTAGTAAGTAATGATCCATTTCAATACATTATTATTAACTACTACTATTATTTAGGAAATATTTTAAACTTGCAACTAGCAACACCGACCACAGACTACAAACATTCTAGACCAGCCAATCTAATTGGTAGCCAGTGGGGCGACACGCAGTTTGCATAAGCCCGTATATTATTCACTGTAGCTTTATTTTTGCACGTACTCAATTTCTCGCCTCACTGAGCGTCGCGAAGAATAGATATTAATTTACATGAATAAATAAAATTTGCATTAAAAGCGCCCTAGAAAAGCATAGTAGAGGTTGGGTGTTCACCCTTATTTGAGTGCATCCAGTTATTTTACACTAATAGTAACAACTAATAACACAAACATAATCATACTAATATTAAAAATGCGAAAGTGTGTTTGTTTGTTGGTTTTTTGGGATGTTGGTTTGTTAGTTTGTTTGTTCCTCTTTCACGCAGCAACAGAGCAACGGGTCGATCTGATTTTTTGCATGGGTATAGTTCAAGGGTCGAAGAGTGACATAGGATTTTTTTATCATCATCACCATTTTTCATCACTACGCGGGTGAAATCGCTGGGCACAGCTATTAATATTATAATTTTGTTGTTACAGTTCTACCTCTTCAAAATCCTTTTGTAGGTATCCTTTGGTAGGTGATCGTATAGCAAGCAAAATTTATTTAATTAGCAAAACATTGCTTAAAAAAATACCAATCTAAATCCTCAAGCTTCTCATATCTAATCAAAGAATCTCGTAAATTAGCAAAGAACCTCGTGAATTGAGTTGTAAACTTTTAAAATAAGCGAAATGAAGTTTCAGTCAAACCAATAACATTTAATTTAACCTAGACTCGATCGAGATAGCAATCAACCGATTCCAAGAATAACAAACGTCACGACCTTTAATAAAGTTAATTAAAGTCATGCGAAGTCATGAGAATGGAGACTGGGCTATATTGGGAGTCGAGTGTTATTAGATCAAGGTATTTTAGTTAATAAATCTCTTTAAATATTAATTCACACGAAAATGTAGACGGTTGGTTCAGACCACAGAATAAGAAATAGTAGCTAGGAAGGGGTGCTTATTTAGCATAAACGAATTAAACGTGTTATATTATTCACTCATATGTAAAAATTGATGTTACCGGTAACAACAAATGTCGTTATGACGAAACAGATATATTTTTGACATGACGGCAATTTGCAGGGTTGTACACTGTTTTAATGTACTAATAAGGACCTGTAAAAGCACAGATATACACAACCAGATCGGCAATATATTTTAGTGAAAGAGACAACTTGATATGGCTCAGCACAAGTACGAAAAGGACATAAATAGATTTTGTTGTCCTTATCGGCGTGACCTGTTTTTGGTACCTCAAGTGTCAAAATCTGTAATAATCAGTGACAAACAAAACGGGTCTGAATTATATTTATTGCCTTTTTTTGGTGATTAAATGTGATAAATGCGTGTTTCCTCTGAGAAATAATTGTAAAAGATATTTTACAATGGTTGGTTGTAGCATTTTGGGCTGCAAGAAGCGCAGTGAGCGAAAATACGATGAAATATCATTTCACACGTAAGTAAACATATAAAGCTTGTACGATCACCTAAATAAATTCAGGATATCAATTCGCAAATATTTTATTCATAATTAGTCAGTTTTTAGGTCGATTAGTGGTCTAATTCTATGAATTTTATCAAATTATTCACTTAGAAAATAAATTATGAATGTTGCCAGTTTATGAAAGAAATTACCCTCCGCAACTATGATAAATTATTCGTTCTGCAGGTTTCCAACTGATCCTGTCACATTGCTGAAAAAAGCTGGCACATTGCAAGAAGTGCAAAATACCGACCCTTTTATGCCCATATGAATATGGTGAATGTTAATATTAAATATATATTAATGAGGCCACAGTTATGAAGCTGGAAAAGCAAAATGCGATTTCGGCGAACCGATTCAAAAAGCTACGCGCTGTTCGTGAAATTTGTACTGTAAACATTAAAGAGTCTATTTATCTAATTATTTGGAATGTTATACATAATTCCATTCATGAAAAAACTAAACTGACCAAGCGCGAGTCGGGCTCGCGCGCTGAGAGTTCTTTACAATCACAAAATACAAAAAGTTGTGCAAAAAGACAACATCACGCCCAGGCTGTCACCCATCCAAGTTCCGACCGCGCCCGACGTTGCTTAGCTTAGTGGTAAACAGAAATTTGTCACTGACTCGCACTTGGCCAGTGTTTATTATTTGTTGTTTTACTTATGTTCACTATAATCCGCTAAATTTGACGCTTGTACGGATTACCATTTTTACACTAGAACAAATCCAAAAATACGTTTAAGGTTTGTTGCATGGGGGCCCTTCCTTTGCCCTTCCGTTTTAACTCTTTGACTTTTTTATTATTTTTAATTAATCATAAAAAAATCATGCTATGGTTACTTTACAACCTTTTTTCTAGTACTATATTCTAATCCTAACAAATAATTATAATAAAAACGCAAGTAAGTTTGTAACTTTCTGTCTGTTTTTTTACGAGGAAACGGCTAAGTCATGGTATAATAATATACTCCGCCAGGTATAGCAATTCGAGAAAAAATGTTTACGTAGGCGTCCCGCAATGATGTCATGATGTCAATTTACAACAGGTTCGAGAGAGATGACGATACACCACGTAACAGCTGATTGAATAAAGTGGCAACTGGACAGTGACGTCATTGCGGGACCACTCCCAGATTGCTAGACCTTGTTTTCTTAGATCATGGGCTAAGTCAAATTTTGTCAGGACGATAGGGTGTGTCATGAGGACAGACAACGTACTTTTCTTCCCAGAACATTGCAGGTAGCTCCGTGGGTTGCAGCAGATAGTGTATAAAATATAAATATTTAAAAGGTAGTATTGTTTCCAAAGTACTCATTGAAGATTTCACTACCTATCATAGTAGGTAAATTACCCTAACTTATAGCAAATCATTTTAATGTGGCAACACACCTTGTTGAAGCGAGAGGCACTGAGCTAGCCACGCTCATTGAAAATCTATAGGTAGTAGATCTGTGTGTAAAAGGCTCCAAAGCCTCCATACTGTTTGACAGATGGCGTGCTACGCTTTGTAAATCACGTGACGGATTCTATGCTAGTCCATTTTTAGAAGATTTCTCCCAATAACGCCTTTTTATTGGAGACGTTGTACGTCATGCGGGCACCGCCGCCGCGAGCTCCTGTGTGGACAAAACCAAAACCTTTTTTTTAGACTACGCTTTTGGCCTGTAGCGGCCTCGACAGATTGACCGGGTGGTTGGTAAACACAGAAAGCACTGGCCTAACCACCAGCATAAAAGCGCTCTTATACTTAAGAGCGCGCTCACCGGCTAGAGCTATATTTTATCAACATTTCATAATTTTTTTGGAGATTATAATTTAAAAAACCGACTTCTAAATTAGTAAATACGCAATTTTGTTTACTTGGATGTCATAATTTTTTTCCTGTTATGTTGTCTCCGCGCGTTAAGGTTCACGATCGTGTGATTTTTCACATTGCTCTGTTTCAGCGCTGTTTCGAGCTCACGTTAAGAGGTAGCCGTAAGGCTGTACATTAAAAAACAATTTTTTATATTTAAATATTTTGAAAATGTGGGAAAGAGATGATTATGACTCTGTCCGGAGATTGCCGCTTGAAACAAATAGAAGTTTTGGCGCCAACGTGGAAAAAAACATGTCGGCTCGTTGTCGTTTTCAAAACTCCATAGAAGCCTCTTGTAAAGTCTCCACCAGTTTACAGGGGCATGAGTTTGACTTGACAGTGACTTACTTAGCTTGACTCTGACTGTGACTATGACTTGTTTGACGCTATTAATAATATGTATACTGTTTAATATTACGACTAAAGGATATTGAATCCACGGTCATGAAAATATTTCCAAAAAAAAATTAAACATAAAATGGACAACTGAAATAAAGGCTAGAATAAAATCACAATGCGTGGAACGCATCAATCTGCGAACTAACTGTACGAGGTGCGTTAATACATTATGTTTAAGATTTGGAAATTTATCAATTCAAAGTTAATTAAAATATGACGATAAAACTGACACTAACAAAATTCTGTGCATTACCGAAAATGCACCATTATCAAAGACCAAAGCTATCGGACAGATTTCACAAAAAAAATGTGTTGACTCTAAATAAGTTAAATAGACGAATTCTTTATTTTTTGCTCGTGATTTTTTTGTGATAATTACAGAAATTTCCTTAATCATCAGCAGCCATTAAACGTCCACTGTTGGACAAAGGCCTCCCTGTTAGGGATGGGTTATATTTAATATAAAATTAGATTTCTTAAATTTTAAATTTAAATAACTAATTTAAATTTAATTACATTTAATTAAATTTATTTATTTTATTTTATTAATTAATTTTTTTTTTTTTTGATAGTCCATTCTATATAGACAACCTATCCAATTCAATTAATAAAATTTTCTTGTTCAGCACTAACTTCTAAGCTAAAACGTTGACTTTGTCTCTTCCAACTTACACCCAAACGTAATCCGACAGGATCCAAGGGTTCAATTCGTCATAAAATTTATCACCGTGCCTTTGCCCGCGCAAAGAGATTGGAAAAATTGTTTTCAGCTATTCTCTTATTAGATGTTCGGACTTCTTCGACCTTTGTGCTTTTTTGTCCTTTTCTTAGGGGTGTCTACAGCTATTCATATCAATATTTGGAAAGATTGTTCTGATTTTGTCAACTAACTTCAGTAACTTCTATTAACTTTCTGAGGAACTTCCTTTTGTCAACTATCTAAATAACTTCCTTTCGTCAACGGTCTACAACTGTCCAATACAAAAGTTATTAGAAGGAATCGATGTTGTATGAAAAGTGAATACAACTGAACACTACAATGTGTTTCTTCAGACAGTTGACAAAAGGAAGTTCTCCAGACAGTTGACGAAAGAAAGTTCTTCTAATAGTTGCCAAAAGGTAAGTAGTTCTTTAGACAATTAACAAAAGAAAGCTCTTGAGACAGTTGACGAAAGTTAGTTCTTTAGATGGTTGACGTAAATTAATTCTTCAGACTGCTGAAGAAAGGTATTTATTCAAACAGTCGATGAAAGGAAGTTCATCACATAAATTTGACGAAAGATAGTTGACTAAAGAGAGATCACACCCCATTGGTACTTTCCCATTTTCAATATCCATCAATTTCTTACTGCTACTTCGCGTTACACCATGTTCTTCCCTAATATAGCCTTGCAAGTCAGCATATGAATTGGAGACGTGTCGTTCCATACAAGCTTAACGTGAAAACCCTTATGTTTTACTACCTCAATAAAACCGTTGAGTATCCACACTAGGGTCCGTGGAAGCCTGCAGATCCGAGATACGTAACTACTTATACCGTATAAGGTAATCCTACGGCCGCGAATTGCCATCTAAAATTACACTAGGAGAAGTTAATGGAAAGCTATGGCTTAGTGGTAGAACAATGTCCTTTTGGAGGACTAAATGATTCGTTTAGTTTTTATGTCTATTCCTTTTGAGAACCTCTAAATCGCATTTTTTTTAAACGCGACTTTAAGGGACACGCGTGCTATAGTCAACAAAAAAAAAGTATTTGCCTAACTGTGATAGTTTTCCTGAGACTAATAGGCATGGAGCCATGCTCGGAGTTTCATTGTGTGATAGAATCCAAAACGTGAATATTCGCCAAAGAATCAGAGTCACTGACATACCTATTAAAATTTGCAAGTTGAAGTTTAGTGGAAATGGCTGGCCACATCGCTCGAAGAACCGAAAACCGATGGGAAAAAAACTTGTTGAGTGGAGACCGGACCGGAAGACAGAGCATAGGTAGGCCTTTTGCTAGATGGACCGACAACATCCTGAGAGTCACGGGCATCCAGTGAATCTGGATGGTGAGCTGTTTTTCAGGGTGGAATTCAAAGGGGGAGGCCTATGTTCAGCTGTAGACGTCTTCTGGCTGATGATAGATGATGATGAGTAGGTACGGATTACGTCAAATACAGCGCGTGCTGTACGTGCAGTGCAGAATGTGTGCGTTCACTTTAGTCAATAACAGTGCGTTTTGCAAATACAAATCAAAACAATTTGTTTTTTCTACAATCAACATAAACGATGTTAAATAGTTCTTTACGATATTCTTATTTAATACATTACCAAATAAATATACAGTTCAAAAGAAAAAAATAAATGAAACTAGTATTTACCTTAAAAAAATGAACTTTAAGATTGAATCATATCCGGAACGAAGTTATTCGCCATAAAACCAAAGTTACCAACATAGCTCACCGTATTAGCAAGCTGAAGTGGCAGTGGGACGTTCATATCTGCCGCAGAACCGATAACCGTTGGTGTAGACGTATTCTAGAGTAGAGACCATAAATTGGCAAAAGTAGCGTAAGACGATAAGATTTGATAGTAATGACGTACGTAAAGCAGAAGGTGCATACCGTGGCTGGAAGCAAAGTGCCGAAGATCGGGAGGCCTATGTCAGCAGTAGACTATGGGCTATTTATTATGATGATGAACCTTTTATTTACCAAATTCTGTAGATTGTATGACAATAGCCTCTTTTTTCAAGATTAGCTGATTTTATTTCCACTCTTATTTTATTTCTAAGACCGCAGAGTAAATTTTAGGTTGATGGAAATTACATAGTAACGTAAGCCAATCCTCAATCTCTCGATCTCTTTACGTACAAAGTCGAAGTATCCATCACACGTTACAAATCTTGACTTCTTTATTTACCCAATTCCTTGGGCATACAGATCGAATAAAACCAATTTTTTAAGGTCCGACTTCCAAAGGATCTGTGACCTACATTTTTGGGTCAAACCTACGTGGAGTTTAGCCCCTTGTAACTCCGTGATAGATTGTCCTTACTTATTCACTGACCAAAGCTTTAAATGTAAGTGAAAATACGAATGAAGTAGTATGGACCATTTTCGTAAAAATATCTGGCATCATCACTTTTAAATAACTTTGCATTACTAAAAGTGAGTAAAATCGACTACCGATGTTTGTTTCTTAAAGTTTCAAATCGAAACGATAATTAGGTATCGTTTCGATTTGAAACTTTGAAGTATGAATGATTTGAATGACAACACGATAATTAGGCACTACCGAACTGATCTGATGATGGAGACAAAAGGTAGATGGGTAGTGGAACTCTTCAATGGCTACCAGTAAACTTCAAATTTGGGCTCATTTGACTAGTTTTAACGAGTCTCATACCAACATTTCTTCTTTACATCTCGGCTTCATTCATCAAATCTTTGTCACCAAATGTAATGAGCCCTCGACTTTGGGCTCTTTTTGCGTGTTTTTAATACTATAATTATTATTTACCACATACACCGATGTGGTTAACAACAAAGCTCACTTACCTACTTTGAATTTGATGGTAAATATTTTGAAATTATGAGGCAGTAAAAAAAGTTTTGGGAAAAAAAATATATAATTATCTTTAGGCTTTCAAAACTATGTTTATACTAATACTTAGTCTGAAATTTAGGTGCTCCATGAATATGGAGACTGAGCAACACTTTGTATATTTATTATATAATGTCGAAAACGTCAGGTTGTAATGCAGGTAAAATAAAAAGTTCAAAGCAAAACATGACAGGAATAAAAATCCCCAGGAAAAAATACAAAGAAATTACCGAACATCACGGTTTCCCCCGTCAAAGGTAATGCATTTCTACCAAATCCAGGCTCACAAAATCATGCCCGAATATTGACTACCACTAGAAATAACCAGGTTTTTCCACCTCGTATTTTCCGTATTAAGTATTTTGTTGAAAGCCGTTTTCTAGCCCCAACCCTCTTTGTTGCGGATTCGATATCATCCCTTCAAAATTATGAAAATGTATAAACATTTTCACGCCCTACGATTCACCCCCTCATTTCCACATTTCCCGTCTCGAAGTTATTATTATCAAATCAAGTTATAGATACCCGCAGTATAAAACAGACTCAGTAAGGGCTGTTAAACTTAGCAATTGGCAAGCAAATAAAAAACTTTGCCTTGATTTGACTTGAAACTTTGTACGCAGCATAAAATTTAATTGTGTTATATAACTTGTACCGCTAATATGCACTATTTTAAGACCGTAGATTTTATGTTTTTTCATAGTTAAAATTATTATTTCACGCATGCTTATTATGCAGCACAGGCTCTCCTTCTAATTTACGTAATGGTAAAGTAGTTCTGGGCATATCTTTGAACACGGTTTGGCACGTATTTTTCGTATTATAGTTTTTTTTTTTAAACAAACTGAACTATTTTTTCCTGTCTGTCCCCCCAAAAGGACAGAGCAGGGAGACAGATAGGCATAATCTAAAAAGAGAGGAAGAGGTTTTCATTTCAAAGCGTAATTTTTTTTTGTATCTATAACAACGCATAACTTTTAACAGAGCAGTCCGATTTTGATGATTATTTTATTATTATATACGGTATACTTCAAAGTTGTTCTTATTTAAATTTGTTTTGATAATTTTTTTCGCGTGTGAGTAGAGATTGCGGAGTTATAATTTCACAATCAAATAATAAGTTCCATTGATTAGAAACGTACAGTTTTTTCTGATATTGGTCTCTTATCCGTCAACAGACAAATATTATTCTTTATTTCATAAACCTCATGAATGTTTTTGGCCACCATTTTGAAATGTGTGTGACCATAACAACATCAGCGCTATTACTGGTGCAAATTGTAACTATTCTACGATCGAGCCAAGTGTTTCTTGGCCAGCCATCGCGAAGTTTCGTTTTGATAAGTAGCTATTATTATATTTATGTTTTTCCACATTCTGTCTGGTGTAGTCTACGATAGCATGTCAACTCAGAAAGTTCACATAATTATGCCTGCGTTGATGTTTTAAGTTAATTAAAATCAATAAGAGAAAAAGACTCATACTACGTAATTTTTGAACGGCAAGTGTGCTTGTTGAGTTTAATTTAATTTGTATTAACTAAACAAAATACAATACAAAAAAAATACAATAAACAAAATAAAATACAAATACTTTATCATGTTATATTTATATCACACGGGAATTACTCACGTAAGATTAAGCCGGTCACTCCGACTATAGTTTCAACCGCGTCAGTTTCTATAATTAAATACTTTATCATTGTTTGTTTTGTATTGATCGTATAACCATTAGCCATGCTTCTTTCCGTACCATAGAAAAATACAGTACAAGAAGTGTAGTATATTTTGTTTATGCCCATACTGATTATATCTGTACGAGATTGTAGATACCAAGTTAGATAAAAGTGGCATGTCTGTTATTCTCCCCTACAATAATGTAAAAATGAGTTAGGTATCGAAAGCTTAAATCATTGTTTTATGACACCATAATTTTGTTTTGAGGGGACCAAATAAAATTCGTGTGGCAAGCAAGACAGACAACATAAAAGTTGCTAATTTAAAAAGTCATAAAAGTTGTTTATTTTATTTGTTTTAAAAAAACCGGACAAGTACGAGTGGGACTCGTGCTCTGAGGGTTCCATTGGACAGTTTTGGACCTCAGAGCGCGAGTCCAAAAAAAAACAGAAGTTGAAATATTGAAAGACAAACTTAACTTTGTGCTTGACTATAAGGTTCTTCTATACATTCCAACTACAAAATGTAAGTTTGTAATAGCAAAATAATTATTTTTAAATGATATAACTTCAAATTTATAACTTTCGGATTTATTCCTATATATGTGCTATGAGACCTTGCCTTTTCCAAATTTCATGATTATAGGTCAACGGGAAGTACCCTATAGGTTTTGATTTCCCTGTAAAATCGCAAAATATGCGACATAAACGTTCATATCTTTTGATTGCGTTGACTTACAACTTTTATTTTTTTACAGCCAAAAGAAACCATAGACCCAAGTATTTAGTATAAATTTCAACTTGCTACCTTTACGCGTTCTTGAGAAAAAGGGTCTTGACAGACGGACAGACGGACAGACGGACAGACGGACAGACGGACAGACGGACAGACGGACAGACGGACAGACGGACAGACGGACAGACGGACAGACGGACAGACGGACAGACGGACAGACGGACAGACGGACAGACGGACAGACGGACAGACGGACAGACGGACAGACGGACAGACGGACAGACGGACAGACAGACAGACAGACGGACGGACAGACAGACGGACAACGAAGTGATCCTATAAGGGTTCCGTTTTTTCCTTTTGAGGTACGGAACCCTAAAAAGGTAAAATTTTAACACTTTAAAATATTCAAATATTAAAAAAATTGCATCTCTCTGGGCTCGTAAAGTTCAGCACTAGTGTTCATCATTATCATCCAGAAAACGTCCACTGCTGAACATAGGCCTCCTCCTTAGAATTTCACACTGAATGCCACTGGATGCCCGCAACTCTCTAAATGTCGTTGGTCAATATAATGGGAGGCCTATTTATGCTGCATCTTTTGGTTCGTGGTCTCCATGCAAGAATCTCCTGTTTTCTCTATCGGTTATCGGTTCTTCGACCAAAGAATCCCGCTAGTGTTGCAGGGTTCTTATTATCTATCTTACTTGAGATTCCTTTCCATTAACGTGTATGGACCGTGCGCCCTTAGTCTTTTATCACCACATAAACACGCAACGTGGGCGCGTTACGTTGTATGCGTGGTATTGGCAATGTTAAGTTCACTAACGCGGTAAGGTGCGTAACGCGCTTGTTTTAGACTGTCAAAATAACATGGACCAAGTTAGCGCGTTACGTGCGCGTTTGTCAATGTAGTATTCAAACGGAAGACGCGTTTGATTTGTTTTTAATATTGTGTTATAATAATTATGTTAACGACACGTTATGTGGTGTGGTTGTCAATTAATTTTGACATTTAAACTAATAATAAAATACCTTGAATAATGTTGTTATATATTTTAATTATTTAATAATGTATTTTAGGCGGTGGTTATCGCTTACTATCAAGCAAACCCCATGCTCGTTGCCTACTTTTTTATTTGGAAGAAAAAGAACTTAGACTAATAAAATTCTTCTGATGAGAGAGACAGACACGGAGATAATATCAAGCGTACCAGACTACCCCCTGTTACCCCTTCATAAGACTGTTTACACAGAATTACCGAATACCCACAGCTCAGAATTAATTAGTCGACGCAAAACACTGAATATTCCACTCGGTTTACTGATGTCTATTCAACGTAGAAGAGTTTTACGGAGAACTTTTACTTGACGAGTAAAACATGTTTCGTTAAGCTTATGGCTTACGCAGACGTCGGACTTATATACGGCGGGTTTTTAGATCTAAAAGAGTGGGGAAAAGCTTTCTCGTAAGATAAGAGACACAGTGACAAAAAGAGAGAGTGAGAGAGATTTCACAATAATGGAATCACTTACTAATCAATAAAATATTCTAAATCAACATCATCATCAACCAGCAGAAGACGTCCACCTGCTGCACATAAACCTCCCCCTTAGACCTCTACACCAAATGAAAGCCTGCAATCTGCATCCATTGGAAGCCCGCGACTCATAAAATTAAAATTAAAAATACAGCTGTATTGAGAAACTCATTCTTTTTTGAAGTAGATTAAAAAGTAAGAAAAATTATGGACGGGATTACAGAGCGTAAAAGTACATTTTACAACAGCTGTTCTCTGAAATCAATTTCCACGTAGAACGTTACGTTGTGTCGTCAGCGTCGCTATTAAAACTCATTTAGTGTACGTGATAACAAAGAACGGAAGCGGATATGCATCAATTTGCATAATCCATGCATCAAATTCCGTTAATTTTCTTTTAATGCGCGCCGGCAGATGCGAATGAAAACATCTGGGAACTTTAGCCAATGTAGTTACAGAGCTAACAGTAAACTTGTCTAAGGTGTAACTCGAATTTTAAATGTGACCACCAGGGGTCGAAATTTGAACAAAAAAATACAACAAACACCCTGCCTCCCTTATTTTTTTGCATATGGACTATAAGTTAGGTTCTCGGTATATCTGCAAGTCTTACTTTGTGTAAAAATTTATGTAGATTGCTTGAAAAACATTCAGAGGAATTAATGTTCTACGTTAATTTAATAGTGTGGGTAGTCAAGTTACTTACATAAATTTAATATACTACACTTAGCACGTGCATGAAAAAACGAGTAAGTATGCCATACTTACAGTTTTAGCATCGGTCTATCGCAAAAAGTGAAACACCAAAGACTTGGATAATCATAATAAAGACTACTGATCTTAGCTGTTTATACCCTACCAAAAACCTACCCTACCCTACCCTATGTATGTATATCTTTTGTTTCTTTCATAAATAAATATTTTTCTTTCTTTCTTTCTAAAAATCACTAGCGGGGTTAACGTTTAATACTTTTGGTGGGGTATGATTCCTCAATATTTTGCAAAGACCTTTTAAAGACTAACCGGTGACTCTAAAACCATAAGTAGAGTACGCTGTTGCAGATTCAAGATTTTTGCAGACTTCGTATTGTGGATTCAATCTGGCACAAATGAGCGTATCTATTAGTTTTTGTTCGACTGGCTGGATTTAAAAGAGAATTTAAGGTGGCAAAGTAGCTCTTAACTGTCCAGTGATGTGCATTTTATAGACCAGCACAGTGAAACTTTTTCAATGGTACTGACTCAGTGGTGTGCCCAAGCATACAGCGCACCAGTGTGAACCCAGTTGCAAGTGGGCTTCGTTGATATGGTAGTCCAACTTAAAAGTGATGTTACGTGATTAAAAGAATGCGATGTAGTTAATAGAGATTGCGACAGATTTTATTCCAATCCCGACGAAGGAACTGAAGATCAATGGTCGACAAAACGAACGCGGGGCAACCTGACACATCCGAATACAAAATTGCGTTAAAAACTTAAGTAAGGGAAGGTTGTGCAATTGCATTTTCTCTTCACAGAAGAAAACAGATTCGTCACGTATTTACCCCTTCTGTTTCAATCTAAAAGTTTCCCGCTAGGTTAATATTCATTAGGTGCATCCTGGGAGGCTGACAAATCGACTGACGTCAGATTTGGTGCCAATATTGCAAGAATATATTTCTACTATTAAGGTAGCATTCTAAACTAGGTAACTGCGACCAACGACCGTGACTAGAGACCGGACCGGGTGAATAAGTAGTAGGATAGAAAAGGAAGTCACCCAGATTCTGTCTAAATAAAAAAATAAAAAATTGTAATTGACCGTAGATACCTCGTAAAAGGCTATGAAAACACAGAGTAAAAACGTGTCTTTCCATTTAGTGGTTGATTTTCCAAAAAACCCGAGGAAGCGCATTGATTCCAATTTTATAGTGCAAATTGCTAGACTGTGGAAACCCAATAGTTACAATCTGGGTGTCTTCCAGTCGCTAGAAACATAGCCACTCAATCTAGAAACACACTACTGCTAGATGGTTGAATAACTGTCAAAGATGAAGTACATCTCCAGGCGGACTTTGCCTAACATTCCTACTGGACGAATCGCCCATGAAAACACTTTTTGTTATTAATTAAATATTTGTTAAATTTGCTTGGTCGCTGGACAGGATGGGAGAAAAAGTGCACAGTATATTGACTTATTGTCTAATATTTGATGGTGACATTTTTTTATGTTTTAACACCTACCATTACCTAATTACACAATAACCTGTTTTGTGATTTCTTTGAATTAATATACTCACCTAAATTTTTCAGAAATTTCTTCGCTTCGTTATTCCTAATCCATACTTGGTTACGCAAATAACTACAGCCATGGTAAGAAAGATGATATTCTCGGAACGTATCCCAAATCCCGAGCAAAATCCTTTCAGCTCTTTCACAAAGGCTCAATGCCACTTATCAATCAAACGACCTATCTTTTCGGTCAATCGATCATCAGTCGTCACGCATGGTAGAGGTTATGAGAACACTTCGAGATTCCTTCAAATATAGATTACCGAGACTCTTCAGATGTGATTGAGATGGGCAATGTCATAGCA
This sequence comes from Agriopis aurantiaria, assembly GCA_914767915.1. Classification (NCBI taxonomy): domain Eukaryota; kingdom Metazoa; phylum Arthropoda; class Insecta; order Lepidoptera; family Geometridae; genus Agriopis; species Agriopis aurantiaria. Next base: position 4,705,864 of record OU611992.1, on the reverse strand, counting down.
ATGGAAATCAATAATCATTTTTGAGTTGGCTCATCATCATCAGCAATAAGACGTCCACTGCTGAACATAGGCCTCCCCCTTTAGACCTCTACTCAGAACGAAAGCCAGCCATCTGCGTCCACTGGATGCCCGCAACTGTCACAATGTTGTCGGTCCATCTGTGGGAGGCCTACCTACGCTGTGTCTTCTGGTTTATGGTCTCCACTCAAAAACCTTTCTTCCCCATCGGTTATCGATTCTTCGAGCGATGTGGTCCGCCCATTGCCACTTCAATTAGCAATTTTTGAGTGGGATGATTCTATAGAATTTCATTTTTGTTTCGAAGCATTACCGTGAAGTTTTGAAATCTTGGAAATGGCGCTGAAACATAGATTCAGTACGCGCTGAAAGCTGAATTAATAGAGCAAACTCTCAAAGTTGATTTTTGTTTTAGCGTCGATTTTATTTTAATTTATATTGAGATAACCAAGAATTACAAAGAATTTTGAGATACTATTTCTTTAAGCCATTTATCACATTTTTAATTGCATTAAAAAACTATACAAACAAGCTAACGGGCTGCGTGATTATTGTGTAGTTGACAACCATTGAATATTTCAATTCTTGCTCTGTTTTTTTGTAGGGAAAATATAAAACACCAAAAAAAAAAATTTATCCAATCACTACCAAACTTCACACGGTCACTTGCTTGGCTAATTTGAAGATAGCCTGAAAATTTCATCAAAATCGGTCAAGCCGTTTCGGAGTCATACATACACACATAACTTTATATATATATAGAAGAGCCTGCCTGATGGTAAGCACTAGGTATATACCTGCAACATGCAACACTTGTGATGTTATCGGTGCTTGCCAGCCCAGAAAGGTACCTAGTTGTATCTATCCATAAAATGTCACATAATCCCCTTTTACAAGGCGGCAGCCGGAATTAGCTCTTCCACAGTTGTAATAACACGATATGGGAATGTATAATTCGGAATCTTTTCGCTCGCGCTTATCTACTCGTCCCTGAAAGCTTTTACGCACTGGTAGCGATACTTTGTAGTTGATTTAGCATTTTTTTATTACCTATATACCTAATTCGATTTTTGAAGTCAAAATGACTACTTAAGTACGGTGTGGCGAACGCACTGGTAACAAAAATAAAACCAGCCAAGTGTGAGACGGTCACGCGCACTGAGGGTTCCGTACCACCACATAACTTGTTAGCTACTAAGGGAAAAAAATTGTGCAAAAAGACAAGATCCCATCAACGCTCAGGCGGTCGACCATCCAAGTACCGGCCGCGCCCAACGTTGCTTCACGTCTGTGATCATACGAGAACAGGTGGTGAATATAAATTTGACACCGACTCGCACTTGGCCATTATTTATTATTAGTTGTTATACTTTAGAGCGTGTAATCATGCCAAGTTTGACGCTTGTACGTATTACCGATACATTTATATAAAAAGGCGTGTGAAAGGTGAAAAGTGTGTTAGTTTGTTATGTTTTTAGGGTTCCGTACCTCAAAAGGAAAAAACGGAACCCTTATAGGATCACTTCGTTGTCCGTCTGTCTGTCTGTCTGTCTGTCCGTCTGTCAAGACCCTTTTTCTCAAGAACGCGTAAAGGTATCAAGTTGAAATTTATACTAAATACTTGGGTCTACGGTTTCTTTCGCCTGTAAAAAAATAAAAGTTGTAAGTCAACGCAATCAAAAGATATGAACGTTTATGTCGCATATTTTGCGATTTCACAGGGGAACCAAAACCTATAGGGTACTTCCCGTTGATCTAGAATCATGAAATTTGGCAAAAAGCAAGGTCTCATAGCACATATATAGGAATAAATCCGAAAGTTATAAATATGAAGGTATATCATTTAAAAATGATTATTTTGCTATTACAAACTTACATTTTGTAGTTGGAATGTATGGAAGAACCTTATTGTCAACTACAAACTTAAGTTTGTCTTTCAATATTTTAACTTCAGTTAGTTTTTTTTTTGGTCTCGCGCTCTTAGGGTTCCTTTATGTCGTATATTTTGCGATTTCACAGGGGAATCAAAACCTATAGGGTACTTCCCGTTGACCTAGAATCATGAAATTTGGCAAGAGGCAAGGTCTCATAGTACATATATAGGAATAAATCCGAAAGTTATAAATTTGAAGGTATTTAAAAATAATTATTTTGCTATTACAAACTTACATTTTGTAGTTGGGATGTATGGAAGAACCTTATTGTCAACTACAAACTTCAAAGTTGTCTTCCCAGAGACTGTGGGATCAGCCGATCTGCGAACTAGCATGGAAATCGCTACTAGATACGTGTCCTAGTATTGCAGATCGCGCTCGTATTCTTGCTGTCTCTGTTTGGGAATCGGGACTTTGGTTGCAAGCCATGCCCTCTTTTAACACAGGTAGCCTTTTAGATCCAACCGCATTTCGTCTAGCTGTCAGCTTACGCTTGGGTGCAAGGTGCTGTGAGGCCCATCGCTGTCAGTGTGGTACTGCTGTTGACCAGCTCGGTCAGAATGGTCTCTCTTGCTCGAGAAGCGCTGGTTGTATTGGCCGACACGCTAGCCTGAACGACATCATACGCAGGGCACTTTCCACCGCCAATGTCGCAGCTGTGCTCAAACCGAGTGGTCTTGCGCATGACGATGGAAAGAGGCCTGACGGTATGACATTTGTGCCCTGGAGGTTGGGGCGGCCCCTTGTATGGGACGCAACTTGTGTCGATACTTTGGCGCCGTCACATCTTCCTGAGACACAGGGTAGGGCTGGCGCGGCTGCTGATTCGGCAGAGCAGCACAAGCGTCGCAAATATGCTAACCTCGGCAGTGGTTACATATTTGAGGCGTTAGGGGTCGAGACATTGGGCCCTTGGGGACCGGGAGCTCACCTCATTTTCAAAAATCTTTCAGAGCGCCTGGTTAATGCGACGCGTGACTAAAATGCTGGCTGGTGTTTCTGGCTCAACGCATTAGCATTGCCATTCAACGTGGTAATGCCGCCAGCATGTTGGGTACGCTGCCAACTGGTAGTGGGCTTGAGCATTTGGATTGTCTTTAGACCTTCAACGGTCTATGGGCAGTCTAACTGTATTTGTAGAGTTAGTTTTAGCTTGTATTTTGTTTAGTTATTAAAGGCACTTGCCCAGTAAAAAAAAACTACAAACTTAAGTTTGTCTTTCAATATTTTAACTTCAGTTAGTTTTTTTTTTTGGTCTCGCGCTCTGAGGGTTCCGTCTAACGGAACCCTCAGAGCACGAGTCCTACTCGTACTTGTCCGTTTTTTTTCCCAATTTCTGTGTTTGTTGCAATAAAGTGGCAACTGGACAGTGACGTAAATAAGTGTGAACTCCCGGAATGTCAGAACTTATTTTTATATAGTTACGGTTGTATTACGATTAGTGACAACCAAATCGCATTCTGTGCGTATTTTTTACCACAACGTGTCGCTTACGCGAGACCACGCTTTGAAAAGCGTATAAAATAAATTTTAAGTTTCTCGTAACATTGTACAGCAAAGTGTGTCGAGACTATGTAACGCGGTAATTTTGGCTGTAAAGCGTACTATTGTACCGTAACGGTATACATTTGTGTGCTAAATTGAGCTTAGATTACGAAAATTTGTAAAGACTATAGTTTAGGATATTTGACCTAAATATGAAAAATTCAGAATTTTGTTTATCGCAAATTTCTAGTCGTGTATTTTCAGTATGACACAATGTAACAAAAATGCTCATAAGAAAAAAAAAATTCAATAACATAGAGCTAGCATATATGCTTTAAAAAAAAATTGGCGCCTGAAATCTTCTAGAACCACTATACAAATTGTGTTATGCGAGTAGTGTTTTTTATTATAATAGCGAAATTTTAAATAATCTTAGTATCGTACAAATTAGTGCGTTTAGAAACCATATTATAATGTTGCAAACTTCTTGCAAGCTTTTATTTAGTTTCACCTGTCCCAGGGTTTGTCTGTCTATTATCGAATCTTGCATGGTCCACTTCCCGGTATTAGATTGATCTGAAAATTATGAATGTTTAGAATGGTGCTAAACCTATCTAGTCTAGTAAATATTATAATCCCCAAAACATTCTATATCCATATAATAATTATGTATATATATAAGAGATGGTGCCAATCTGCTAGTGATAAGTGCTAGAATATTTACGACAAAAATAAATACTGATAAAACATCAAAAACTATTTCGCATGGATTTCTTGTGAATTTTTCCATCAACCAGTAAATACTGCGCTACTGCATTTCATTCCCCGCGTCAGGAATCCAGGAGAGTTAAGCAAACATTGTGTTCCTACTGATTTAATTTAAATCGAGAAGCAACTTTGTTTCCTTGGCTCTCATAGAGTTAGGAACTCTTCGTTTAGATCGTCTATAAAAAAGTACTCGTTCAAGAATTTTTATATTTGACTAACGTATAATCCTATAATACATTTCTTCCCTGCTTCAACTGGGGTTTGTTAAAAAATTGTGTTAATAAAATCAAACCCTTGAATAATAGTTAGATTATTATGTATGCGTTCCGTTGTGAAATAATGAAAATACAATTCTAATTAAACAACATTGGCCTTTACATCTGTTACATCTATTTTGGGATTTAAAACACTTTTGGTGGCTAAATAAGCCAACATGAGAACGACATGATCCTCACCGTGACAATAATTAAAACATGATTTTGGTGTTTATATACTTAAACAAGAGCATGAATTGAGGTCGGAAATAATCTGTTATTTTTAGTCATCGTTATCAGACATCTTCTTGACTTTGAGCGTAGTTGTATGGAATGACAACCAGTGAATAAAGGTGGGCGGAAATTGAAAGCGACAGCTGAAGACATATTTTTCGTACGTTGATAATTTTATTAGAAAACATTGTGTTCTGAAAACCAAGCCCCAAAAATGTACCCTCATTCCGTCAGTTCTAATACCGCCCACGCCCGCGTCGGATCGCAACCCAGATTCGATTAAAGACAACGATCGCATTTCCTATTAGGCTCTGTTGCAACGGATCGTGACGTCACGCGCCACCCTGCGCAACCCCCGCAGCCTTTTTTCTAGTTTTTAGAGTTCCGTGAAAACTTACATTAATGTTGTATTTACTAAACTGTACGGTCGAGTACGAAGTACGTTTCTCACCATTGGGAGGGACCTGTCAAGTATTTATCCTAGTACAGATTTTCGTGGGGTTATTTGTTTTAGTGTGTATGATTTACTCGTGTTTTGCAAATAAATATTTATCTTTATGTATTTTTCAGGAGCGGGTCGCTGGTGTACTGGTTCTACCGGCAGCTGCCGGAGTGGGGCCGGGGGTGAGGTGGGGTTGGCTGCTGTAGCTCGTGGCAGCGCTGGCGGCACTGCCCTGGCTTCGCCTGCTGCAGCCCGCCATTGATCTAGCGAGGTCAGGGGCACGACATCTTCCCTTTGCTCAGAACAGAACTGTAGGTTTTGCATGGATCTTATATTTGTTACCAGAATATTGCACATACAGAAATGTAACTGCAACTTTTATTATTTAACCAGATTAATTAACCGAGCTAAGCTAAGGTATCTATGTACAAAAAACAAACAAACTTCAGTTCTGTAGAAAGAAAGAAATAAATAAAAAAAATAAAAACACTGTTTTAAACTATCACGGTTGTTCACTAAAGGTAAATATCCCGTAAATGATCATATAACTTTAAAAAAAAGAAGTTTATTTGTGACCAAATAACGTTTTTTTTAAATTGTAAAAATACACAGGTCACGAATGTCACGAATCTGTAGGGAACAGAAGTACGTAAGTAGTTTGTTTTGTACTACTTACTGAGATATTTGAAGTTGACGCTGAGAGATTTGGACTTCATTTGTTTCTGTCCTTTTAAAATGATCACACGGAAAAATGAAAATTGCTAGAATAATCCCAGAGCCAAATCGTAAATCAGAACAGAGAAAAATATACAGAACATTGATAAAACTCTTTGTGAAACTCTTGGTTCATAAATTTATTTTTTTCCTGAATTTGCCTTCCACTCAAACCCTATTGCCGTAATTGGAGTGAGCTGAATATCGTTGAAGTTTGTATGACTTTTCCGCTGCACTTGTATTTTTTTTTTAAGAAATTGCTGCGTTCCCTTCGTTTAATGGTTACGAGAGTTATGAAAAATCGTTGGAAGTTTATTTTGATACCGCATCCGGCATATTTACTTTTAAAGCTTTCATTTATCTTCGCTTGTGACTACATCCATCCAACTAATTTAATACTTGACACTGGGATATGCACAGGAGTGCGAATCCAAACTCCTCACAGAGGAAAAACAAAAAAAAAACTCTTTTCTGAATTGGTTGTCAGTTTTTTTAAATAGGTGTTACAAAACATAGTTTTGAATGATAGTATTATTTTAAAAACATTGCGCTTGACCTTTTGCTTTGTTTATTATGATAAAAAAGTGCTTTGGTTTTTAACATTAAGGTACAAAAACAAAGAAAAACTATTTAAAATTTTAATTTCCCGCCATAGGTGAAACGGACCACCTTAAACAATTTAAACAATTAAATCTTCACAGACACTATGTTAATATGAATTAAAACAATGCAGCGTCTCAATAAAATAACGTCGCGCTTACGAGACGTCATAAACACATATAAATGAAGACACGTGAACGCCATTAGTGTTATTACAGTTTTATATCGGATTATGTAAGCCGAGAGAACTTTAGTGATGAGATAAATCACAACGAGAGAGTTTAAACGGGTAATCATTGTCGGAAAAATGTAGCTAAGAAATTGACCAGCATCTGATTCCCAAAATTCCCAAAAAAAGAATTAAAAAACTTTATTTTTATTTTTATATATTTTATGTTTTTAGCCACTCATTAATAGGGGAAAATGGTAGTACCAATTGAGCGAATACTAAAGAAAGTTAATGATACAATATTACTTATCCAGTTCTCACGATGTTTAAAGTTTCAAGTGTCTATCTCAGACTACAACTTTAGTTAGTTTAAATTCAATTTTAAAAACTGTTCCGAAAAACAGATAAACGAGTTAAAAATAAATATATGTATAATATATATGATAGCGCATTTATATGTATTCTTCTTGTGCCTAGCGTGTATGCCGTACGGGCTGGGATTGACATATAGGTGTATGAACCATGAAATGAATACTGTCTTTTGTACTCTCCGTTTTACCCTAACATCTTGGTAAAAAAGCATGCTGGCTACTCAAGAACCAAAACCAACTGGCCAAAATATTGCTTTCTTTCAGATCTTGAAGGACTAATCTAAAACGTATAGCTGTATTGCGTTAAGGAAAAAATCGGCTTTAACTCATTTGCTGTAGGCAACTTTTTAAATAAACTCCCCAATGACAACAATTCAATTTGTACACATGCAAGTTCTACCGAAAACTATTCAGAAACGCATTCAAATTTCTAGGAGCACTTATTGGTATTCATAGGTTCTTGATGCTTCATAAACCTGGAGATCAATATGCGAGAGCCAGTAAGCAGAGTACGCCAGAATAGCTCGGCCTTTGTGCTTGAGCTCTCGTTATTTAGGCAACCATTGACATGTAAATCCCTCTAGGCTATTAAATTTGCATACTAATTAAAACAAGACACCGGTATTTGCTACGAACAGAGTTTTTGTATCCGAAACTTTACTTTCCCAAATTCAGTCTTCGATGTCAAGAAATGGTAATGTGATTATTAAGGCAGGCTTATACAGTGAAGCTAGTAAGCTTGAAAAGTTGATCTTTATCATATAAGGTTGCTTATATCGGAGCACAAATATGACCGTTACGCTTGTCAAATTTGTTTGTTATTGTGTTTCTCAAATGTCTCAGCAAGTAACAACCAAATCCCAGTTCAATTTTCACATGGTTAAAAAAAGCTTGTCTATTGATTTTTTCAACCTTCACATTGTTGCATGATGGAATCTCTTATCAGTACACATTTATAGCATTTTTAGTGTCTTCTTCAAAACTGAGTCAATAATTCTACGTTACTGAAATGTTACTGTATGTTCAATTTAAATAAAATAAAATACCATTACTACTCGAAAAAGAGCATCTTATTCATCAATAAAAGTAAATAAAATTTAATCACTAATTGAATAAAACATTTTGAATTTAGAACAAGCAAAATGTACGAATTTATAACAAAAAAATATAAAACGTACCTACTGAACGTACTGGCTGGCTGAATGGAGTTGTCCCATTTAACCATCCATTTTTTTTGTCCATGTTTATTTAACTGTTTAAAAAAAAACGTAATTTGGTCACAAATAAACTTTTTCTTTCTTTCTTTCTTTCTTTCTTTCTATTTAACTATCCGATTAAATTAAGAAAAATTATCTCGCCAGTTTTAGTTTGTTACTTTTTTTTGTTTTATTGGCTATCGTGTATAGGTTATTGGAAAATCTATTATCCTTATAAATAGTAAGATCTGTTATCATAATATAATAAAATAAGTTAGAAAAATAAGACACTGAGTCCGGAAACATTGTTATAAAGCAGCAATTATAGTACCTTAATAATTTGTTGCCGCCAATATCTAATAGACCACCGTTTCAAAACTAAACAAGAATATACCTTAACAATGAATTTAAAAAAAATTATTCAATTTCTAACTTATTACTTACTGATTATACAATAAAATGTGATATATATAAATACTAGACTACCTACTATGTATTTTCTCGTAGTCAATGGTAAAAAGTAGAGTATGCAGGTACCTAACACGAAAAAAAAACATCTCGGTCCTTGTATCCCTCGCTCTGCTCAGGATTCTACTCTAGAATCCTTCGCTGCTCTCAGGATCCAACTTAGTATTTCGAATTAAATTCCTTTTTTTAACGTTTTGTTCTAGGTATCAATTAATTTCGTACATTCAAAAAAAAAACTAGATCAATTCACTAACCTCGCCTTAAGTTAGTTGAAATTCAAAATGACTAGGTACGCCTAAGTTAGACATTCCGAGGTATAAGTTTATTAAAATTTATCCTACATACAAAATAAATTCGGCATGAATAAAGTATGAGATTGATTATAATATTTCCGTTCCGATGACTGCTTCTGTATTTTGAGTAAAACACACAACAATGAATCGTGTTGTTTTAAGTGCTAAGATTCCTGTAAATAATTTTATTCTCGCTGACCGTCGGAACGAAGACCCGACGCGTGATAATGCATTATTTATACGACCTAACGCGACCAAAACGAATGCAGATACTAACGAAAAATAAGATACGGAGGCTGACTCTCCTTTTGTCTCGACGACAAAACGTGCCTCGTGAATAAATAACACAAATAAAAATCCTATAAATATTGAACAATCGTATATTTCACACTTTACCGAGAGCCCCTGTAACTGAGATGTATTATGACATGGTTTTATGCCGATACTGGTTTTTGGGTGGCTAAGTTTTTACGTGTCTTTGTTTGTAAAGGAGATGAAACAATGCCAGGTTTTTACCACTTTTCTTACAACGTGTTTTATCACCAAATAAGCACAGAACAGATTCAGAAAAAAATATCATTATGTACATAAGGTTGCGTGGAACGGTAGCATTAAATCGAAAAGAGGTTAACCAAACCTCAAATCGCGAATAACAAAGCGTTCCATAATGTGTCATTTAAACTCAACGAAGTGAAGTGTACCTATATAAGAGCAAATAATATTTTGTTCGTAATTTTCATAGATTCAGTATAAGTAGGTACACTGAATCTATGGTAATTTTAGAGTTTTTTTTTTCTCATAATGATGAGTAAGATAACTTTATTTTGGCTTATTACCGCCATTCTATGTAACCACTATAATTGTAGCTTTACTTTTACTTTTTTTTTTTGTTAAATATTTACTAAACCTATAATTGTTATCAAAGACGTACAATTGGTCGGTTACAATCTCAAATATTGTGTTCTCGTAATCCTTTTTTTTTAACTTTTAATGCACGTTTTTAATTAAATGATATAGTCGTCACAACACTAGTATAGACCATCACTAGAACAGCCTGCTGATTGGCTCGACAGACTATACGCGCGAACGCCGGGAAGATGGCGTCGTGTTGTGCCAAAGATAGCGTACTTTTATTTATTGTTAAGTTAATGTGAATACATGAAACTGGAGTCAATGATGTGTGTCAGTAATTTAACAAAGTTCCAACGGGTCAACAAACTTTCTAAACAGTGGTAGTAGTGGTTGTAGTTTTTTACGCATTGTTCGTGTTTTGTTGATACTTTGTCATGAATTGTAGGTTCTAATAAAACCACCGTATAACGTAACGTGAAGCGTTGTAGTTGGGGCAGGTCCCGAGTGGATTTGTTTAGTTTTCGATCAATATTTCATCGTCACAGGCAGCCGGTCACCGCGTAACGTCACAGCTATGGCAAACTGGCACAGAGAAATGCGTAGAGTCATTTAAACGAGGTGGAAACTTTAATAAGGACAGTAAGGGCACATTACCGTTATACTTATGAACACGGTTTGAGAAGATATTCCATGAATATGGGAAACATTTTGACTGTCATTGACAGATTTCATTGGAATCATATTAAATTATAGTACTAAAACTACAGAAATATAAAAAATACTCCATATTGAGTATTTTTTCAGGTAATTTTCACAAAAAGTATTTTTACTATTGGTTAATAGGCTTTTGTTTGACCGCCACCCCGCCACTTCACCTGATGCCGTTACAATTATATTAGTATAAGAATCAAGTCTCTGCACGATCAATTTAAGTAAGACTACAAAAAATTCAAGAATCACTTTAATCAATCACCTTGAACCATCTTTTTGGTCAAATGTGTACTACACGAGAACTAAAAAATATCAAACGGGATATTTACCAAACGAGAAGATTTCCCGTGAACATGGTGTTCAAAATATCGGGAGCTCCATCCATAACCTTCTCACAGTAAATATCCCATATGGGATATTATAAATAATATATAATAGCAATCCTCATATAGTTAAAGAGTATATTATGCTAACTATATATGAGAATTACTCATTTGCGTGCGCGCCAGTTTCCATAGTAAATCTAACACAATTCCATCCATGAAGTAGGTATGTTTTGGACTCCATAGTATCTCTGTTCAAAGCATGTGAATAGGTGATGTGTGTATTGCAAAACTGCTGGTGCAATAGCGTTTATAAATATTATAAATCACAACGCTACGTGGAGTTGTTCACGGTTCTTTGAATTGCGTTTTTACAGCCAGATTGAAAATAGCGCGTTATTTCCGTAGTCTTACCAAAAATAGCACTTACTTACTTAATTTTTTCCAAGATATTTTAAACGTTTTTATCGGCTTTTCTGATTAATTTATGAGTAACAAAATTTCTAATTCATCATCATCATTATAATCAGCTTATTTTATTCCCACTGCTTTCTCTCAGAGAGAAAGAGAGGGAGAGAGAAGGAGAGAGAGAGAGAGAGGAATGGGTCCCAATCCACCATGCTAGACCAGTGCATGTTGGTGAATGTCATATTATGTCTTTGAACTTGTTAAGATACTTGGACATGCCAGTTTCCTCATAATCATTTCCTTCACCTTTTTAAGCGATGGCATAAACAAAAATCGAACTAAATCGGAATCGGAAAAGGCAATGCTGGCCAAAACAGCGATGGCTTGATGTCATAAAAGATAACATGGGAGCTCACAAACTCACCAAGAAAGTTGTTGACGATCGTGCGATGTGAAAGAGTCACAATAGAAAAGCAGTCCCGGCCCGTGCATGCACGGTAGCCAGAATGAAAAAAAAAATTGGTGTTAAAACTTATATACATTAAGTGCTTACCCACTGGATGGAATCTTTCAAAGTAAGAAAACAAATTGATGGTGAAATACTGTGAAAGCAATTACAAAACAGGACAACGAGAACTCTGAATAAATAATGGCAAATTAAACAAAATTTCCAAATCAACTTGAGCTACCTATTTCAGTAATATTGTAACTTATCCATTATTATGAAAGTATCTTCCGGGTACAACCTAATTTTATTCCGAAACTACACTGATTATGATATGCGTGAGCAAGATAATATAGCGACAAATTTATTTTACTGTTCCAAAAATTATCCGAATAGAAACTCCCGTTGTAGTTGCACGTTACCGTAATTTCAGGCACCGCAAATGTATGTTTGCCAAAATTACCAGTATTAGTGGAAAGTTACACCTAATTGGACTAGTTATGTACAAAACATTGGCAAAGTTTGTTGTAAACTGTTTGATGCGGTTGATTTAGTTTGCCAACCACTTTGTGTGTAGAGATTAGAAAATTGCGTACAGTTGTTTAGATAAAATTAATTAAAATTTTGCAGACGCCAAAAATTTTTAGGGTAATCAGCGTAATTTTAACACTATTTGATCTTCCAAAGCCAAGAAGTAGATATAATTTTATATCGCCTAAGAGATATTGGCCTTTTGTGCATTTTTTTGCATACTTAAAATATATTTTTTACATTAATACTAATTACTTACTTTTGCACTAAAGTTAAAACATTTTTTTCATTTTTTATAGAATTCAAAAAAAGAGGGGGCTCTCAGTTTATTTATTTTTGCCTCAGAACTCCGTCCTTTATAAACCCATTTGGTAATTCTTTGGAAAGGATATATATAAGTTCAGATTAGTCCCATAGAACCACAATACGGTTTTTTGTAAATTGGTTTTTAAATAAATAAATGAATATCAATTAGTCAATTACACAGTTAACTTCGTCTGAATGACCACCAATTTTCATCAAAGAAAGAATAATATCATGAAGTTTAGTCACTGTCCACACAACGACCGTAATCTGTCGCTGTATGATATCGGGATCAGAAATTAGGAGTAACTTGTAAATTCGGAGGGTTAGCCCGAGCAGTGGATTAAACTTTAAGCACATGGCCGTGTTCAAAGTTCTTGGATTACCATGGCGAAGGCATTTAGGTGTTAGACAGATATAGGAAGTTAATGTTAATAGCATTTTGTAGTATGTGCAAAAAAATAAGCGTCGTATGTTGTGATAGTTTTTTTGTGCAGCTTATTGGCCGATGGTTTATTTTGTATTCTACCTGTTATTGTTAATCTTTATTTTTTTATAATTAGTAGGCTTGCGTTTGACAACATCAAGCCCGATGTTAAGCGATGATGTGGTCTACGAATCTTATGAGATAAAAAAAACACGCTTACACGTCAGATTGCTATCTCTCCAAATTTCAATAAATTTGTTTGTTTTGAGTTCGTACAAAACTCCCATCGAAAAAAACGTTTTCGTTATTCCTCTATTTTTAACCGACTTCGAAAAGGAGGAGGTTATCAAATCGACTGTATGTTTTTTTTCTTTTTTTTTATGTTTGTTACGCGATTACTCCGCCAATTTAGAATTGTTTTTGATGATTCTTTTTTTGGTGGGTAGGTTATATATCATATCTCATAGGTGGTCCCATATTTTTTTTATCGACATTGATTCAGTGCTTTTTGAAAAATCTACAAAAATATCTACAAATTCAATGTACATTGTAAACATTGTACAGTGCCACCAACTTAGCTGTTAAGGTGGGCAACATTGGAACTACAGTTATTTCGTGGTGAATTTCATACTTTGTTCTCCACTAGCGACGTTGTCAACTAAACAGCAAACATCACAGATCTACTACTGGCAAACATAGAGGAACAGACTTCAAAAAACAAAGAAGTGTCTCCATGGCAACCATGCCCTGTTGTTTTTCGTTAAATTTTTCATGGCCCTGGATACAGAGTATTTGAGTCGTAATATTAATTAGTGTCGTGTATTTAGTATTAAATATTTTATATAGTGTTCAATAGCGTCAAACAAGCCAGTCAAGCAGAGCTAATCATGCACGGTCAAGTCAAACTCATGCACCAGTAAAGTGGTGGAGGCTTTACAAGAGGCTTCTATGGAGTTTTGGACCCTTATTAGGGTTTATTATTCCTTTTTAGGGTTCCGTATCCAAAGGGTAAAAACGGGACCTACGGGTTAACTGAGCCTACGCTATCTGCATGTGATGTCTGTCCTACCTTTTAACGGCTGTCTTTTGAACCGTAATAGATAGCCAGTTTTTTTACAGAACTTGTAAATTACAGCGTATTAACTTAACAAATAATAATAAAGTCAAAAAGTCAAAACTAAAAGTGGCCCTACAACAAACGTATTTTTTACGTATTTTTGTAATTGGTCTAATGTAAAAACGGCAATATGTAGGTACAAGCGTCAAACTTGGCATGATTATAGTACACACTCTAAAGTATAACAGTAGGTAATAAATAATGGCAAAGTGTGAGTCAGTGACAAATGTCTGTTCAATGCCATGTTAACCAACGTAGAGCGAGGTCGGTACTTGGATGGGTGACGGGGCAAGGAAGTTATTAGGGTATATATACCATCCTTGTTGACGGGTGATGGCACCTGGACGTGATGTCTTTTTGCACTTTTTGTATTTTGTGGTGGTACGGAACATACTCGAGCGCGCTCAGTGCGCGAGCCCGACACGCACTTTTTTATATCTGCGGAATAAATCCCACAAAAAAATTAAAAATAAATATATTTTTTAGAAAAAAAAGAACCGACTTCAGGACTTTACCTTCATTTACAAACTGAAAATAAAAATTAGAAAATAATATTTAAATACCTTCAAAGCAATGAGCATTAAAGAACAATCAACGAAATCATTAATACATATATTACCTACTTATATACATATATATTTACAATTTATGATCAGGTATTTTTGGAGTCGGTGCCAGCCAAAGCAAAAATAACCTTAATAGATACCTACTTGATTAATCTATTAATATTTATGATATGAATGTGAAATAGAGATAAATATAAAAGAAATCGAACGAAGGCTAATAATTAAAAGAAGCGCATCAAAATTTATATGCATTTAGACACAACCGTCAACGTGAATTCCGCACATCAGCTGTAAGACTACAGGTGCCAAAAATTAAACTTCAGTGCAGAAAACATAATATCCAAATAGACTGCAGAAAAGTATTTTCCTACAAAGGCAAGATTAATCCTTTGCTGGCACCGACTCCAAAAATAACTGATTATAAATTGTAAATATGTATATAAGTAGGTAATATATGTATTAATGATTTCGTTGATTGTCCTTTAATGCTCATTGCTTTGAAGGTATTTAAATATTATTCTAGCCATTTTTTAATTTTTTTTTCCCTCATTCAGACTATTACGAACATAAAAAATAGCTAAATCAGTCTAGCCGTTTTCAAGTGATGCGCTTATCAACAAAGTTTTTTTTTAAATTTATTGTTAGATCTTTACATATTGCTTTTAAAAGACGCCGCATAATTATGTGGAAATTATCACTTCAGTAAATAAGGCGGTAGTATCAAATGTTATCCCATTAAACGTTCTGACGAAGTTTTAATGAACCTATGAACTCAAATATCCGGGGTAAAATAAACATCGTTTAGATTGACGTCGAGCGTTGATTGGAAACACCCAAGTTTCATGAGATCTTCGGTTACAGTTTAATCTTTGATGTTTGATGTCTTATATGAGACTAGAAGCCTTAAAACTATTACTTCTAATCAAGCGAAGGTACATAATCAATCAAAGCATCTTTTCTACTATTTTGCAATAATAAACAACATGAATTACCATATAAATCTATCGCGCCGTATCATCACTATTGTCACTATTTCTGGTAAATTACTGTCTATTTTATAGTGCTATGTTTATGTTACAAGCTTTTTAGAAGCTTTTTTAAGCTTGTCTTGTTACTTTAGGTCAAATCTTACAACTGAATTTTAAAACCGTTATCCCAACTAATTGAGCTGAAATTTTACATACACGTTTAGTTTGGATGACAATGTATGGTTAGCTATGTGACGTCATTTAACATCTAATATGGAGGACTCCCAAAGATAGCAGACTAGTAATTTTTTATGCACTCCCATGATATGGGTATCAACTGAAGGAATTTGCTGAGACAAATACAAATAATAAAATTACGTCAAAGCTCACTTCTTGTTTTGAACAACTGTGTAAAAATTATTTTTAACTCATAGTATGTTTGTTAATACATTTGACATCCATCTCAATGCTATACAACCTTCTTGCGCAAAAAATACTCGATATAAACTTAAATCTTTCTTTTTCTTGTCATGGTATAAAATTAAGTATAATATGCACTCTTGAATAAAACGGGTTTATATCGAGGACAATGAATTACTTGCCTCGCTAAGAATTCTCACACTTGAATCACTAGCTACGCTCGTGATGCAATCATTATGAATACCTACTGTCGTGATTCAGTCGTTAGAATCCTTCACTAGCTCGTGATTCATCTATGGCGCTCGTTTTAAATGCGTCCTTTACTCACTAATTCCATAATATTATACTATATATTATAACTTAATAAAGTAATTATGGAATATATTATTACAATGCCATGACATTACTTTTCCACGGTCGTTGGTGCCAAAATTCCATTAACGTCGTTTCACGTCAGGCAAAGTGATGATCAAACGTAAGCCAATTAATTAAAAAAAGCCCTTTCCTCTCTTTCTTGGATTAGTGTTGCGCGACAAAACTTCGTTTGGGCATTTAATCGATTCCCACCTAACGTCACCAGTGCCCCACTGAACCGATTCTGTTTAATCAAGTACAGATTGGAATGGAACTATTCGAGCGGGGAGAGAACACCGGCTGACGAGCAATCTTCAACTAATATCCTTCGCGAGAACTCGATTACAATACTACAGCGCCTTTAATTTCCTCGTGTAGTGAAAGTTCGTTGGAGGAATGAAAATAAATAGCGTGTTAATCTGTTGCATTTTACGTCATTGATAGCCTTTTTACATGCTTTTATTTCATTTGCAATGTTTGTATGCTTCGTTTGTTCAGATCAAACCATGGAAGCTGAATTAGAACCAGTTCGTTCTAACAATTTTTGCTGAAATTATGCATAAAGTTTTAGTTCTACGAGTATTGACAATACAATATGCAATACACAAATTGTAAAATTTTCAAAATGGCCACTGCCACAAGATGGCGGATGATGTAAATTTTTTCAACTCTGTTAATAATTATATAAAACGAAATACCTTGAAGAGTAAAACTGTTCACGATTAAATAAATGAGATCTTAAGGGTGATAGAAACAAAGGCGAGAATATAATAAGCACGGTGAATAGAACGCACCTGTATATTATGTAAACGGGGCCAAACAAACACTTCTTGGAGATATCTGGATAAAATTAGTGTGAGAAAAGAGGTTATGTGTCGAGGTCTGAAAAACTTTACGACGGCAAACATTTTTCCAAGTTTTCCGGTAAAAACTTTTTATCTGATTCTGATGTCAGCTAATAAATTTGCCCGGTTCTTACAGCGGAGTTTGTGAGTCTTTCAACCTTTGATACTAGCTCAAAGCCTGTCGCAAATGAAAACCTCTACGCAATAAACAAAAAAATACTTAGAGTAAGTACTAGTAGTAAAGTCCATTAGGTTTAATAGGTATCGGATGGTTATTGATAGCTGCCATTGATTATCCAAATCCGAAGGAAAATCCTATGTTATCATTATTGCTCCACCGTAGACCGCATCATCGCTTAACATCAAGCCAGTTGGCGATCAAGCGCAAGCCTATGATTTATTTCTTTTTATAATGCCCTGTTTGTAGTAATAGTTGTAACCAAATTTCCCGTATTTTCCTTGTTCAGATGAGAGCAATGGTGGCCGAGCGGTAGCGCGTGCGCTTTACAATCTGATGACACCCGGGCTCAATCCTCGGCCGTGCACCAAGTTTTATAACTATTATAATACCTTATGTTACTAAAAATAATAGTTCGAAAAATACTTCATTACCTTCTCGAGTAACTATGGGAGTTGAATTTTATTTACCCATCCTTTATCTGTTGTAATTTTTTTTTTGAGGGACCTTTTTTACGCCTTTTTCACGGTAAGTGTGACAAATTTAGAATTTCACAGAATAACAAATAAGACAAAATTTAGTGGGTGTACAGCCTAATGTACACGTATAACAGAAGTGGGTGAAAAGTCAACGAATATTGCATTAATGAAAGTGGGCGAAAGTCGCCATTCCGTGGGAGTACGTATTAGAACAGACATATGCTGACGTCATCGTAGTTCTGAAAAGTTAACTTAACATTTCAGCCTTGAGTCAGACCCACAGACCTTCATCAAAATAGATACCGTGAGTTCACCTACTTTGCATGTCTATGTTGCATGTTAAGCTGGATTAAAGCTCCAACTAGCACGCCACATAATTCAGTTTGATTTCCGTCGTCTTTGCAGTAACATATCAGACTTCAATACATAAAATTCCATTTCCATTTCATTCCAATATTTTTTAGGGTTCCGTACCCAAAGGGTAAGAACGGGACAACGGGAATATGTGATGCTAAGGCGGATTAACTAAAAAATAATAAAAAAGACAATAAGTAAAAACGAAAGGGGGGTTCCCATACAACAAACGTATTTTTTTACGTGTTTTTGTAACTGCTCTAATGTAAAAACGGTAATATGTACAAGCGTCAAATTTAGTATGATTATAGGACTCACTCTAATAATAACAACAAATAAAATAAATAGTGGCCAAATGCGAGTCGTTGACTAATTTCTGTTAATTACCAAGTTAAGTAACGTAGTTTGCTACTTAGATGATCTTATCATTCGTTCGTCTCACCGAATCGCAATGTCATATTTTACCAAGTATGGCATTTCATTAGTCGGGATTTTAAATTGATAATTATTATATTTTGTGGTGGTAGTGAACCTCCATCGACGGGTCACGAGCCATATGAGTGACATGGGAGCGCGAGCCTGACTCGCACATGGCCAGTTTATTATTTATTAGCAACGCACCCCGGCTTCGCACAGGTGTAAGTCTCATTTTTTTACACCTTGGGTTACATGATTGGAGTTTTAGTAAGGATCCCTATTTTTTTAAAATATAATATAGCCTATGGCACCAGAGGATAGTGTAGCTTTCCAACAGTGAAAGAATTTTTCAAATCGGTTCTGTAGTTTTGGACTCTATTCAACGCAAACAAACAAAAAACAATCAAATCTTTCCTCTTTATAATATAAGTATAGATTTATAAAAAAACAGCAAAAAAGCTAACGGTCCGCCTGATGGTAAGCAGAAACCGCTGCCTATAGGTCTGTGCCTGCAACACTAGGCCGCCCGGAGAGGTAGTTCTAGACACCTTTTTTGAAACACTTTATGTTGAAACTCTACGGGAAAACCTTGCGGCGAAGGTTATTCCACACCTTATAGGTCTGCGGATAAAAAGAGCATACAAATCGGACGGTGTGGGATGTCCAGCTTTGCGAGATGTGGGTGTGAACATTTTAACGGTGTCGGGATGTGTGAAATTGCACATTGGTAAACTGTGAAAAGTTTTTGAAAGCAGTTGGTCATACGAATTGAGTTAAACTACCACTAAATTGCTTTCATGATGCCACCAAAAATAGGTACCAAAAATGCGGCACGCTGGGCTTTCATACAACTTCACGTGCTTACGGTATCTGATGAAGAGTATCATAATAAACCTAATCTGAACTATTTAGTGAAAGAAGTATCTTTTTATCCTACTGCACAAGAAGAAAGGTAATGTTTTTTAGGCTTACTATGTAAATGTATATGTTTTGTTTATTTGTATTCTATTGTTTCTACATTACATCATGGAGTCTAAATGGTTTGACTTGACATAATGGTGTACAGTTTTATATTCTCATCGTGCCATCCGTTTGTTCGTTAAGATCGATTTATTCAAAGGCTATTCAGAATCGCTGGTATTTGGTACAAGTGTAAACCATAACTGCTAGAACGGAACAAATTAAAATGGAGTTATCTGAGATGGCTAGTTCATCAAACTGATTATCTGCCGACGAAATGCATATCCACTGTTGGTGACCACACTATCAGGGCTCTACTCTACCTGCAGTCACCACGCCTAGCTACGTGTCTTGCTCCAGCAAATAATAATGAATAAAATTAAAGGCAAACCACGCACTAGAAGATGGTCAAAACAACATAACACCCGAGAATGGACCAGCATAACCAGCGTCTAACAACTATTGTTTTCATGTTTTAAATGTTTGTCGGGACTTATGACGTACTGTTTTATTTAGGTAAAAAAATGTACCTTTAGATGGGTTTCGCTAGAGCACGACTACGGCCATTGTAACATGGTCGAAACGCCGAGCAAAATGAACCTAAATAAAATAATACGACACCTGATAACCGGTGTGAAGTTGGCAGCCAACTTTGGCTGCCTATAATCCGACTAAATTAAGATGACTTTTTTTGTGAAGTTAGCAGCCAACACGATTACGACCTCTTATTCTTTAATAGCAGCTACTAATTCATTTCGAATGGTTCGAAAAATGCAATAAGCATAGATTAAGAACATTATTAAAATGGCAAAGTCCCATCAAGACAAGTATCGCAACCAAACGCCACAACAAGAATCACAACCTTCATTCCTCTTAAATATGCAACAAAACTTACTGAAACGTGCAGATAAAATAATAGGCTTTCAAATAAAACTTATTTCAGCCCGGTCTAACGATTGCTTATTGCCGAAAAAAAATAACGAAAATGGGAAAATCAAAATATTTAACGACTCTCAAATGACTTGGTGGATTTCGACCTCTAAACCCCTGAATTCGTGTAAGACTGCTATATCATTGCATTTTCTTATGTATAAGCTATCTGAAAAATATTCTGAATAGTGGCAAAACATTTATTTAACCCTGTAATGAACCGACGGAAACCTTTTTTTTCTTTGCCATTTTCATTCCTGAAAATCATTAAAAAAACACCACTCCACCCCTGATATTTGGATTTCTATCTAAATAATATCAAAGACTGTATATCTAGCTACAAAAAAAGCATATTTTGTCCGGCTTATAGACAGCATGGAACCCAATTAACATCTGAATCCACTTAGGAAATTTAAATTTTCACGACTAAAGTTGGCTGCTGGTGAATTGCGACCTTTCATCCCCGTAATTATGAAACAAATTGTGCTTAAATAGCCTAATTAATATCTAGGCTTTAAAATGAAACCCATTCCAGCCCGGCTAAATGATTGCTTATTGCCCAAAAAACCAAACGAAAAAAGAAAATCCAAAATTTTACTTCTCTCAAATGACACGGTCGATTTCGACCCGTGAACCCCTGAAACTGAATAAAATTGATATTCCATCAAATTTAACTATATTTAAGCCATCTGAAAAATATACTTGAAAACTGGAAGAACTATTATTTAACCCTCTAATGGTCCGACGGAGAAAATTAACTTTTTTAAAGACATTTTTGTTCCTGAAAATTATAAAAAAATCCCTTACAACCCCTGCTATTTGGATTTCTATGTACGTAGTACTAAAGCCTGCATACATAACTACAACACATGATCAATTTCAGCCCAACTAAATGACAGTGTGGTGCCTAAATTAACATCTGAAATCAAATATGAAGCTTAGATATTTACAACTAAAGTTGGCTGCTGGTGAATTGCGACCTTTCATCCCCGTAATTATGAAACAAATTGTGCTTAAATAGCCAAAATAATATCTAAGCTTTCAAATGAAACCTATTTCAGCCCGGCTCGGTGATTGCTTATTGCCCGAAAAATCAAATGATGAAAGAAAATCAAAAATTTTGCTACTCTCAAATGACATGGTCGATTTCGACCCGTGAACCCCTGAAATCGAATGAAATTGCTATTCCATCGAATTTTCCTGTTTCAGCCATCTGAAAAATCTACAGCACAACTGGCCAAACTATTATTTAACCCTCTAATGGTCCAACGGAGAAAATTAACTTTTTTAATGACATTTTTGTTCCTGAAAATTATAAAAAAATCCCTCACAACCCCTGTTATTTGGATTTCTATGTACGTAGTACTAAAGCCTGCATACATAACTACAATACATGATCAATTTCAGCCCAACTAAATGACAGTTTGGTGCCTAAATTAACATCTGAAATCAAATATGAAGCTTAGATATTTACAACTAAAGTTGGCTGCTGGTGAATTGCGACCTTTCATCCCCGTAATTATGAAACAAATTGTGCTGAAATAGCCTAACTTATATCTAGGCTTTAAAATAAAACCTATTCCAGCCCGGCTAAATGATTGCTTATTGCCCAAAAAAACAAACGAAAAAAAAAAAAAAAAATTTTACTTCTCTCAAATGACACGGTCGATTTCGACCCGTGAAACCCTGAAATCAAATAAAATTGCTATTCCATCAAATTTACCTATATTTAAGCCATCTGAAAAATATACTAAAAACTGGCAGAACTATTATTTAACCCTCTAATGGTCCGACGGAGAAAATTAACTTTTTTAATGACATTTTTGTTCCTGAAATTCATTAAAAAATCCCTCACAACCCCTGCTATTTGGATTTCTATGTATGTATAACTAAAGCCTGCATACATAACTACAATAAATGATCAATTTCAGTCCAACTAAATTGCGGATTGGTACCTAAATTATCACCTGAAATCAAATATGAAGCTTAGATATTTACAACTAAAGTTGGCTGCTGGTGAATTGCGACCTTTCATCCCCGTAATTATGAAACAAATTGTGCTTAAATAGCCAAAATAATATCTAGGCTTTCAAATGAAACCTATTTCAACCCGGCTCGGTGATTGCTTATTGCCCGCAAAATCAAATGAAAAAAGAAAATCAAAAATTAAGCTACTCTCAAATGACATGGTCGATTTCGACCCGTGAACCCCTGAAATCGAATAAAATTGCTATATTATCTAATTTTCTTGTATTTCAACTATCTGAAAAATATACTGAAAAACTGGCAAAACTATTATTTAACCCTCTAATGGTCCGACGATGAAAATTAACTTTTTTAATGACATTTTTGTTCCTGAAAATTATAAAAATACCTCTCACAACCCCTGCTATTTGGATGTCTATGAACGTAGTACTAAAGCCTGCATACATAACTACAATATATGATCAATTTCAGTCCAACTAAATTGCAGATTGGTACCTAAATTATCACCTGAAATCAAATATGAAGCTTAAATATTTACAACTAAAGTTGGCTGCTGGTAAATTGCGACTTTTCATCCCCGCAATTATGAAAAAAATTGTGCTTTAATAGCCAAAATAATATCTAGGCTTTCAAATGAAACCTATTTCAGCCCGGCTCGGTGATTGCTTATAGCCCGAAAAATCAAATAAAGAAAGAAAATCAAAAATTTTGCTACTCTCAAATGACATGGTCGATTTCGACCCGTGAACCCCTGAAATCGAACAAAATTGCTATTCCATCGAATTTTCCTATGTTTCAGCCATCTGAAAAATCTACAGCAAAACTGGCCAAACTATTATTTAACCCTCTAATGGTCCGACGGAGAAAATTAACATTTTTAATGAAATTTTTGTTCCTGAAAATTATAAAAAAATCCCTCACAACCCCTGCTATCTGGATTTTTATGTACGGAGTACAAAAGCCTGTATACATATCTATAATACAGGATTAGTTAAAGCCCAACTAAATGACAGTTTGGTACCTAAATTAACATCTGAAATCAAATATAAAGCTTAGATATTTACAACTAAAGTTGGCTGCTGGTGAATTGCGACCTTTCATCCCCGTAATTATGAAACAAATTGTGCTTAAATAGCCAAAATAATATCTAAGCTTTCAAATGAAACCTATTTCAGCCCGGCTCGGTGATTGCTTATAGCCCGAAAAATCAAATAAAGAAAGAAAATCAAAAATTTTGCTACTCTCAAATGACATGGTCGATTTCGACCCGTGAACCCCTGAAATCGAACAAAATTGCTATTTCATCGAATTTTCCTATGTTTCAGCCATCTGAAAAATCTACAGCAAAACTGGCCAAACTATTATTTAACCCTCTAATGGTCCGACGGAGAAAATTAACATTTTTAATGAAATTTTTGTTCCTGAAAATTATAAAAAAATCCCTCACAACCCCTGCTATCTGGATTTTTATGTACGGAGTACAAAAGCCTGCATACATATCTACAATACAGGATTAGTTAAAGCCCAACTAAATGACAGTTTGGTACCTAAATTAACATCTGAAATCAAATATAAAGCTTAGATATTTACAACTAAAGTTGGCTGCTGGTGAATTGCGACCTTTCATCCCCGTAATTATGAAACAAATTGTGCTGAAATAGCTTAACTTATATCTAGGCTTTAAAATAAAACCTATTCCAGCCCGGCTAAATGATTGCTTATTGCCCAAAAAAACAAACGAAAAAAAAAATCCAAAATTTTACTTCTCTCAAATGACACGGTCGATTTCGACCCGTGAACCCCTGAAATCAAATAAAATTGCTATTCCATCAAATTTACCTATATTTAAGCCATCTGAAAAATATACTGAAAACTGGCAGAACTATTATTTAACCCTCTAATGGTCCGACGGAGAAAATTAACTTTTTTAATGACATTTTTGTTCCTGAAATTCATTAAAAAATCCCTCACAACCCTTGCTATTTGGATTTCTATGTACGTATAACTAAAGTCTGCATACATAACTACAATAAATGATCAATTTCAGTCCAACTAAATTGCAGATTGGTACCTAAATTATCACCTGAAATCAAATATGAAGCTTAGATATTTACAACTAAAGTTGGCTGCTGGTGAATTGCGACCTTTCATCCCCGTAATTATGAAACAAATTGTGCTTAAATAGCCAAAATAATATCTAGGCTTTCAAATGAAACCTATTTCAGCCCAGCTTGGTGATTGCTTATTGCCCGCAAAATCAAATGAATAAAGAAAATCAAAAATTAAGCTACTCTCAAATGACATGGTCGATTTCGACCTGTGAACCCCTGAAATCGAATAAAATTGCTATTTCATCTAATTTTCTTGTGTTTCAACTATCTGAAAAATATACTGAAAAACTGGCAAAACTATTATTCACCAGCAGCCAACTTTAGTCGTGAAAATTTAAGTTTCAGATTTGATTTCAGGTGATAGTTTGGGTACGAATCTGTCATTTAGTTGGGCTCAAATTTATTAATTATTGTAGCTATGTACGCAGGCTTTAGAACTACTTACATAGAAATCCAAATAGCAGGGGTTGTGTGGTATTTTTTTATGATTTTCAGGAACAAAAATGTCATAAAAAAGTTAATTTTTTTCCGTCGGACCATTAGAGGGTTAAATAATAGTTCTGCCAGTTTTTCAGTATATTTTTCAGATAGCTGAAACACAAGAAAGTTAGATGAAATATCAATTTTATTCGATTTCAGGGGTTCACGGGTCGAAATCGACCGTGACATTTCAGAGTAGTAAAATTTTAGATTTTCCTTTTTTCGTTTGTGTTTTTGGGCATTAAGCAATCAGACTGCCGGGCTGAAATAGGTTTCATTTTAAAGCCTCGATATTAGTTAGGCTATTTAAGTACCATTTGTTTCATAATTACGGAGATGAAGGGTCGCCATTCACCAGCAGCCAACTTTAGTCGTGAAAATTTAAGTTTCAGATTTGATTTCAGGTGATAGTTTGGGTACGAATCTGTCATTTAGTTGGGCTCAAATTTATTAATTATTGTAGCTATGTATGCAGGCTTTAGAACTACGTACATAGAAATCCAAATAGCAGGGGTTGTGTGGTATTTTTTTATGATTTTCAGGAACAAAAATGTCGTAAAAAAGTTAATTTTCTCCGTCGGACCATTAGAGGGTTAAATAATAGTTCTGCCAGTTTTTCAGTATATTTTTCAGGTGGCTAAAACATAAGAAAATTTGAAGAAATTGCAGTTTTATTCGTTTTCAGGGGTTCACGGGTCGAAATCGACCGTGACATTTGAGAGTAGTAAAATTTTAGATTTTCCTTTTTTCGTTTGTGTTTTTGGGCATTAAGCAATCAGACTGCCGGGCTGAAATAGGTTTCATTTTTAAGCCTAGATATTAGTTAGGCTATTTAAGTACCATTTGTTTCATAATTACGGGGATGAAGGGTCGCCATTCACCAGCAGCCAACGTTAGTCGTGAAAATTTAAGTTTCAGATTTGATTTCAGGTGATAGTTTGGGTACGAATCTGTCATTTAGTTGGGCTCAAATTTATCAATTATTGTAGCTATGTACGCAGGCTTTAGAACTACGTACATAGTAATCCAAATAGCAGGGGTTGTGTGGTATTTTTTTATGATTTTCAGGAACAAAAATGTCGTAAAAAAGTTAATTTTCTCCGTCGGACCATTAGAGGGTTAAATAATAGTTCTGCCAGTTTTTCAGTATATTTTTCAGGTGGCTAAAACATAAGAAAATTTGAAGAAATTGCTATTTTATTCGTTTTCAGGGGTTCACGGGTCGAAATCGACCGTGACATTTGAGAGTAGTAAAATTTTAGATTTTCCTTTTTTCGTTTGTGTTTTTGGGCATTAAGCAATCAGACTGCCGGGCTGAAATAGGTTTCATTTTTAAGCCTAGATATTAGTTAGGCTATTTAAGTACCATTTGTTTCATAATTACGGGGATGAAGGGTCGCCATTCACCAGCAGCCAACGTTAGTCGTGAAAATTTAAGTTTCAGATTTGATTTCAGGTGATAGTTTGGGTACGAATCTGTCATTTAGTTGGGCTCAAATTTATCAATTATTGTAGCTATGTACGCAGGCTTTAGAACTACGTACATAGTAATCCAAATAGCAGGGGTTGTGTGGTATTTTTTTATGATTTTCAGGAACAAAAATGTCATAAAAAAAGTTAATTTTCTCCGTCGGACCATTAGAGGGTTAAATAATAGTTCTGCCAGTTTTTCAGTATATTTTTCAGGTGGTTTAAACATAAGAGAATTCGATGGAATAACAGTTTTATTCGTTTTCAGGGGTTCACGGGTCGAAATCGACCGTGACATTTGAGAGTAGTAAAATTTTAGATTTTCTTTCTTTATTTGATTTTTCGGGCTATAAGCAATCACCGAGCCGGGCTGAAATAGGTTTCATTTGAAAGCTTAGATATTATTTTGGCTATTTAAGCACAATTTGTTTCATAATTACGGGGATGAAAGGTCGCAATTCACCAGCAGCCAACTTTAGTTGTAAATATCTAAGCTTCATATTTGATTTCAGGTGATAATTTAGGTACCAATCTGCAATTTAGTTGGACTGAAATTGATCATATATTGTACTTATGTATGCAGGCTTTAGTACTACGTTCATAGACATCCAAATAGCAGGGGTTGTAAGAGGTTTTTTTATAATTTTCAGGAACAAAAATGTTATTAAAAAAGTTAATTTTCATCGTCGGACCATTAGAGGGTTAAATAATAGTTTTGCCAGTTTTTCAGTATATTTTTCAGATAGCTGAAACACAAGAAAGTTAGATGAAATATCAATTTTATTCGATTTCAGGGGTTCACGGGTCGAAATCGACCATGTCATTTGAGAGTAGCAAAATTTTTGATTTTCTTTCTTTATTTGATTTTTCGGGCTATAAGCAATCACCGAGCCGGGCTGAAATAGGTTTCATTTGAAAGCCTAGATATTATTTTGGCTATTAAAGCACAATTTTTTTCATAATTACGGGGATGAAAAGTCGCAATTCACCAGCAGCCAACTTTAGTTGTAAATATCTAAGCTTTATATTTGATTTCAGATGTTAATTTAGGTACCAAACTGTCATTTAGTTGGGCTTTAACTAATCCTGTATTGTAGATATGTATACAGGCTTTTGTACTCCGTACATAAAAATCCAGATAGCAGGAGTTGTGAGGGATTTTTTTATAATTTTCAGGAACAAAAATTTCATTAAAAATGTTAATTTTCTCTTTCGGACCATTAGAGGGTTAAATAATAGTTTGGCCAGTTTTGCTGTAGATTTTTCAGATGGCTGAAACATAGGGAAATTCGATGAAATATCAATTTTATTCGATTTCAGGGGTTCACGGGTCGAAATCGACCATGTCATTTGAGAGTAGCAAAATTTTTGATTTTCTTTCTTTATTTGATTTTTCGGGCTATAAGCAATCACCGAGCCGGGCTGAAATAGGTTTCATTTGAAAGCTTAGATATTATTTTGGCTATTTAAGCACAATTTGTTTCATAATTACGGGGATGAAAGGTCGCAATTCACCAGCAGCCAACTTTAGTTGTAAATATCTAAGCTTCATATTTGATTTCAGGTGATAATTTAGGTACCAATCTGCAATTTAGTTGGACTGAAATTGATCATATATTGTAGTTATGTATGCAGGCTTTAGTACTACGTACATAGACATCCAAATAGCAGGGGTTGTGAGAGGTTTTTTTATAATTTTCAGGAAAAAAATGTCATTAAAAAAGTTAATTTTCATCGTCGGACCATTAGAGGGTTAAATAATAGTTTTGCCAGTTTTTCAGTATATTTTTCAGATAGTTGAAACACAAGAAAATTAGATAATATAGCAATTTTATTCGATTTCAGGCGTTCACGGGTCGAAATCGACCATGTCATTTGAGAGTAGCTTAATTTTTGATTTTCTTTTTTCATTTGATTTTGCGGGCAATAAGCAATCACCGAGCCGGGCTGAAATAGGTTTCATTTGAAAGCCTAGATATTATTTTGGCTATTTAAGCACAATTTGTTTCATAATTACGGGGATGAAAGGTCGCAATTCACCAGCAGCCAACTTTAGTTGTAAATATCTAAGCTTCATATTTGATTTCAGGTGATAATTTAGGTACCAATCCGCAATTTAGTTGGACTGAAATTGATCATTTATTGTAGTTATGTATGCAGGCTTTAGTTATACATACATAGAAATCCAAATAGCAGGGGTTGTGAGGGATTTTTTAATGAATTTCAGGAACAAAAATTTCATTAAAAATGTTTATTTTCTCCGTCGGACCATTAGAGGGTTAAATAATAGTTTGGCCAGTTTTGCTGTAGATTTTTCAGATGGCTGAAACATAGGAAAATTCGATGAAATAGCAATTTTGTTCCATTTCAGGGGTTCACGGGTCGAAATCGACCATGTCATTTGAGAGTAGCAAAATTTTTGATTTTCTTTCTTTATTTGATTTTTCGGGCTATAAGCAATCACCGAGCCGGGCTGAAATAGGTTTCATTTGAAAGCCTAGATATTATTTTGGCTATTAAAGCACAATTTTTTTCATAATTGCGGGGATGAAAAGTCGCAATTTACCAGCAGCCAACTTTAGTTGTAAATATCTAAGCTTCATATTTGATTTCAGGTGATAATTTAGGTACCAATCCGCAATTTAGTTGGACAGAAATTGATCATTTATTGTAGTTATGTATGCAGGCTTTAGTTATACATACATAGAAATCCAAATAGCAGGGGTTGTGAGGGATTTTTTAATGAAGTTCAGGAACAAAAATGTCATTAAAAAAGTTAATTTTCTCCGTCGGACCATTAGAGGGTTAAATAATAGTTCTGCCAGTTTTCAGTATATTTTTCAGATGGCTTAAATATAGGTAAATTTGATGGAATAGCAATTTTATTTGATTTCAGGGTTTCACGGGTCGAAATCGACCGTGTCATTTGAGAGAAGTAAAATTTTGGTTTTTTTTTTTCGTTTGTTTTTTTGGGCAATAAGCAATCATTTAGCCGGGCTGGAATAGGTTTTATTTTAAAGCCTAGATATAAGTTAGGCTATTTCAGCACAATTTGTTTCATAATTATGGGGATGAAAGGTCGCAATTCACCAGCAGCCAACTTTAGTTGTAAATATCTAAGCTTCATATTTGATTTCAGATGTTAATTTAGGCACCAAACTGTCATTTAGTTGGGCTGAAATTGATCATGTATTGTAGTTATGTATGCAGGCTTTAGTTATACATACATAGAAATCCAAATAGCAGGGGTTGTGAGGGATTTTTTAATGAATTTCAGGAACAAAAATGTCATTAAAAAAGTTAATTTTCTCCGTCGGACCATTAGAGGGTTAAATAATAGTTTGGCCAGTTGTGCTGTAGATTTTTCAGATGGCTGAAACATAGGAAAATTCGATGGAATAGCAATTTCATTCGATTTCAGGGGTTCACGGGTCGAAATCGACCATGTCATTTGAGAGTAGCAAAATTTTTGATTTTCTTTCATCATTTGATTTTTCGGGCAATAAGCAATCACCGAGCCGGGCTGAAATAGGTTTCATTTGAAAGCTTAGATATTATTTTGGCTATTTAAGCACAATTTGTTTCATAATTACGGGGATGAAAGGTCGCAATTCACCAGCAGCCAACTTTAGTTGTAAATATCTAAGCTTCATATTTGATTTCAGATGTTAATTTAGGCACCAAACTGTCATTTAGTTGGGCTGAAATCGATCATGTATTGTAGTTATGTATGCAGGCTTTAGTACTACGTACATAGAAATCCAAATAACAGGTGTTGTGAGGGATTTTCTTATAATTTTCAGGAACAAAAATGTCATTAAAAAAGTTAATTTTCTCCGTCGGACCATTAGAGGGTTAAATAATAGTTTGGCCAGTTGTGCTGTAGATTTTTCAGATGGCTGAAACATAGGAAAATTCGATGGAATAGCAATTTCATTCGATTTCAGGGGTTCACGGGTCGAAATCGACCATGTCATTTGAGAGTAGCAAAATTTTTGATTTTCTTTCATCATTTGATTTTTCGGGCAATAAGCAATCACCGAGCCGGGCTGAAATAGGTTTCATTTGAAAGCTTAGATATTATTTTGGCTATTTAAGCACAATTTGTTTCATAATTACGGGGATGAAAGGTCGCAATTCACCAGCAGCCAACTTTAGTTGTAAATATCTAAGCTTCATATTTGATTTCAGATGTTAATTTAGGCACCACACTGTCATTTAGTTGGGCTGAAATTGATCATGTGTTGTAGTTATGTATGCAGGCTTTAGTACTACGTACATAGAAATCCAAATAGCAGGGGTTGTAAGGGATTTTTTTATAATTTTCAGGAACAAAAATGTCTTTAAAAAAGTTAATTTTCTCCGTCGGACCATTAGAGGGTTAAATAATAGTTCTTCCAGTTTTCAAGTATATTTTTCAGATGGCTTAAATATAGTTAAATTTGATGGAATATCAATTTTATTCAGTTTCAGGGGTTCACGGGTCGAAATCGACCGTGTCATTTGAGAGAAGTAAAATTTTGGATTTTCTTTTTTCGTTTGGTTTTTTGGGCAATAAGCAATCATTTAGCCGGGCTGGAATGGGTTTCATTTTAAAGCCTAGATATTAATTAGGCTATTTAAGCACAATTTGTTTCATAATTACGGGGATGAAAGGTCGCAATTCACCAGCAGCCAACTTTAGTCGTGAAAATTTAAATTTCCTAAGTGGATTCAGATGTTAATTGGGTTCCATGCTGTCTATAAGCCGGACAAAATATGCTTTTTTTGTAGCTAGATATACAGTCTTTGATATTATTTAGATAGAAATCCAAATATCAGGGGTGGAGTGGTGTTTTTTTAATGATTTTCAGGAATGAAAATGGCAAAGAAAAAAAAGGTTTCCGTCGGTTCATTACAGGGTTAAATAAATGTTTTGCCACTATTCAGAATATTTTTCAGATAGCTTATACATAAGAAAATGCAATGATATAGCAGTCTTACACGAATTCAGGGGTTTAGAGGTCGAAATCCACCA
Organism: Agriopis aurantiaria; assembly: GCA_914767915.1. Classification (NCBI taxonomy): domain Eukaryota; kingdom Metazoa; phylum Arthropoda; class Insecta; order Lepidoptera; family Geometridae; genus Agriopis; species Agriopis aurantiaria. The sequence continues at coordinate 4,674,266 of OU611992.1, read as the reverse complement.
AGTCATTTGAGAGTCGTTAAATATTTTGATTTTCCCATTTTCGTTATTTTTTTTCGGCAATAAGCAATCGTTAGACCGGGCTGAAATAAGTTTTATTTGAAAGCCTATTATTTTATCTGCACGTTTCAGTAAGTTTTGTTGCATATTTAAGAGGAATGAAGGTTGTGATTCTTGTTGTGGCGTTTGGTTGCGATACTTGTCTTGATGGGACTTTGCCATTTTAATAATGTTCTTAATCTATGCTTATTGCATTTTTCGAACCATTCGAAATGAATTAGTAGCTGCTATTAAAGAATAAGAGGTCGTAATCGTGTTGGCTGCTAACTTCACAAAAAAAGTCATCTTAATTTAGTCGGATTATAGGCAGCCAAAGTTGGCTGCCAACTTCACACCGGTCACCTGATAAGTCCCGATAAACATTTAAAACATATACAAGTATGCTGAAATGACTGCCAGCCTCCATAAGTGGGGTGCACCTGAAGAAAAAGAAGAATTTAACACCTCTACCCCACTCCCATTTCACATCCTCATTTTGAGTTTCATAGTTAATAAAAATCGTGATGGTTTTCTATTGCGCCAAGAACTACAAGACTCGTTACAACTGGGTCAAGGCATTTGTTTTCAACATAAAACTAATTTATAGTGGTTTCTTTTACAGAATTGCCGTTGTTATGTTTCATGGCGGAAGATAAATCACGAGTATTTTTAAAAGGAGCAATAAACAAATAGATTTTCACATTATTCTTGTAGGTACAATAACAAAGTGGAAATATTGTAGGTGGGATATGTTTTTGTACAACTGTAACATGGAATTTGAAGGTCGCTTTTTGCTATGGCGTTGAAAGCTTCAGTTGAAAGATTTTATGATTGTTTCTTGCACATTATTATGTTTTGATTTATGTTTTATACTTATATTTTTAGCGTGTAAAATAATAACTAGTTGGTAAAGACTTGGTTCTTAGTATTGAGAAAAATAATATTAGATAAACCTTATTAGAGCTGTTTTGACTCACCAATTTTTACAAGCTTTTATGTAACTTGTGATGTTTGTTAGTTTGTTTAGGTCAAATGTTTCAAAATAATTATAACCAGTCTATCCTAACCCATTTTTCTGTAATTCTGCAAACACCAGTTCAGCGGGTAATTCAATTTGCAATACTCAATATTATAATATTTTCAAAATGACCGCCAAAATAAAAATAGAAACAAAAAATAAACGCAACATATAATTCAAAGCCCGTTTTCTTAAATAAATGCCTGTTTAAATATTTGCTGTTGAAATCCTCGGCGAAAGTCTCCCCAATTACTTCCAACCACGAGATTCATCCAAAAACGCTCAGTCAAAATATGCTATTGCTCTCTCTTAGGATTCTATTTTACTGTCTCACTAGACAGTAAAACACAATACTTCCAATTCTATTAAATTTCCCTGCTGGCTAACGTTGACAACTAAAAGTTGTAATTTTGGGTCTAACAATGTATATCATGTACTTATACTAGCTATTGCCCGCCATTTCGTACGCATTGACTTTTAAATAAACTTTTAACTGCCTTGTACCTCTCGTAATTTGCCCTTTTGCAAAATTATTTCCTGCTACATAAATAATCTACTTGCCAAATTTTAGCTCTGTAATTTAAATAGCTTTAAAAATTTCTTCATGACTGTTTTTCAGTTGGTGAATGAGTAATTTAAACGTATCGATAAAATGTAAGTAAAGTATATCATTGTATACCTATCATAATCAACCTATATGATGTTCGTCCGTAGGCCTCTCCTAAAACAAGCTCTTGCATCCAATTGCTACCAGCCACCATTTGCAGGTCATCATCCTGCTCTACATTTTCCAATACGTGGTATCCACTCTAGAACTCTTCTACCCTAACGGTTTTCAGTTGTTCTACAGATATGGCCAGCCCATTTCCACTTCAGCTTGATAATCATTTAAGCCATATTGGCTACTTTAGTTTTCTGTCGGATAATCTCATTTCTAATTCTGTTTTTCAAAGAGACCCCAAGCATAGGTCACTCTATAGCTCGCTGAGCGACTTTGAATCGATGGACCAACTTCACTGTCAGTGTCCTTGTTTCGATTCCGTAAGTCAGTACAGGTAGGACGCATTGATTGAAGACTTTCGTCTTTAGGTATTGTGGAATGGACGACAAAAAGACATGACAAAATTTGCCAATTGCTGCCCATCTCTATCTATATAATATTCAAGTAACTAACTCGTGTCAATAAATACAACTCTGTAAAGGTACCCGCAATTTGAATAGAACACGCCAAGGGGCAGTATTCGAATGTGCCGCAGGTGCCGATCGGAGCAGATCTCGCCGATAGGAAATGCGCTTCTCTATGAGATACTCCGCTAACTTACAAAGAGTACTAAACCACTTCAATTTAAATAGATGTGTGGAGGAGATTACGTTGTTTAGGATTTGGTAGGGTGAGTTTGCAAAGACTTACAATATACAAGTGAATCATGAAATTTATGAAGTTCAAATGGTCTGTTTCACTTTAATCACCTGGGTGATATCACCGCTGGGTGGTCATAGGTGACTCTTTAGTATCCTTTGATCACCTGTTAATATAATCACCTAAGTCTCCATATGCAACTCCATTTTAATTTTTAAAGTGACATTTTATTACACTACAATTATAAATGTTTATGTGTAAGTGTGTTTGTCCGCTCTCAACTCCTGAACGAATTTAGATGAAATTTGGTATAGAGATTGGATTGGTTATGGTTAGTTATGGTATTGGTTGTTATTTGGTTTTGGCTCTTTATCCCAAAAATAACGATTTCTATAAGGCAGCCGGTGAAATTATATTTTTTGCAATATGATGACAAAGCGAACTAAGAAGACTTTACTTGAATATATGAGCTGAATTAATGTGCTTAATTTTTGCAAAACTTTGTCTCGCCAGTTCTTAAAAAGACAATACAGTATTTTACAAACTTATAAACTTGGGTGTACCAAGCCAAAAGTCATTCATCAAGTCATTAAACTCATCACTATAATAAGAACAAACTTTACAATGTAAAATCGAAAACAAAAATGGGTGTTCCATAATTTCATTGATTGTAAAATAATGTCTTGTATGGATAAACTGCTATTTTGACCACTAATAATAAGGCCAAAAAAAAAATGTACTGCATGGTGCTTCTTTTTAACTCTAAAGCATATTTAAAATGACATGAATAATTGATCCCTAAATTCTTAATGTACTTGATACGACTTTGAAGAGAAATTACATTAGAGATGCCTCTAAAAACCAGTTTTGAAGATGAACTTCCGCAAAATCCGCAACTAAAGCTTGATTCAATAAACAGAGAGATTGCCGAGTATTAATTTTATTTATTTATTTATTTTATTTGGGTTACATGCAGTGGTAAATAACTAGATTGCTTAAACATTGATTAATTAAACACCTTTTAGCAGTTTTCGCATATTTTTGCGCATGGAGATTAAAAATAAAGGTATTCATATTATGTTAGAATAGGTAAATGTCATTATACAATTCAAACAGTAAAAACAAAATAGACATATACTTTTTCTATGCTATGCTACTTTTTCTATATTTTTTGTATTCTCAATACCTCTTTTAAAACAAAATACACTTTAAATATCTTCCCTTCTGCAATACGCAATCTCGGGGAACACCTGATGTACGGTGGCAAAGCGCTAAATATTCCGAAGATAACGCCTACCAATAACAGCTTCCCAGACATATTCTCCCGATAGCAGATACGAGTAACAATAGAATAAACCGCGCCTTTGGCTTTCTGGAACTATAGCATAGAGACTGAACTTGAAACAGTAGCTCGCATCACGCACACAGATAAAATAAACATTTTCAATTGACTTTGATAAATGTGGTGTCGATAGATTTCTATAAGTGAAGGTTGGCGCCAACGTAAAAAAGCATGTGGCCATTTTGTATTATTTTCCAATACGTTTGTATTTTTGAGAGCTATAGCGCTGATGAATCTTATAATGATGAATTATTTTTACCAAGAGTTTTTAAAGGACTCGAGTATAGCAAGTGATATAACGAGGTGAAACATTGTCTTTTCGTGTTGCTTCTAAAACTCTGTAGAAGCTTCTAGTAAAATCACCACCACTTAGACTTGTCTGTGACATATTCTTGTTTGACGATATTTAGTAAAACTTGAAAATATATCCACTGGCATAAGCACTAGACGTGCGACTCCAAAATACTCTCATGAGAAAAAATATAGAAAATGTTTAGGTTCAAGGATGGTCACACAGGTGACGCCATCATAAATATAAGCAAGGAATACAGTAAATGGGGGGTGAAAAAGAAATTGACTGCATCATGCAACTCCTCGTGTGACATATTATTGGATAAGGATTTTAAAAAGAGAGTGATGTTTAGTTTGCAATATGATTTTTTTGTCTCTAGAATGTTGAAAACCATCATCATTATCACCATAGCCAGAAGACGTCCACTGCTGAATATAGGCCCCTTATAACTTCACACTGAACGACAGCCTGCCATCTGGATGCCTGCTACTCTCACGATGTCGTCAGTCCATCAGAGGTCTACCTACGCTGCATCTTCCGGTACGTGGTCAATGTTTAAAATCAAAAAGCTGTGGCCAGACAGCGTGCTCCAAATGAATATTATAATTATGATAACGAAAGAGACATGTCAAAGTTGAGTGAGATAAGAAATCAAATAAAGGTTAAACTAAAAATTAAATTAAGGTAGGCTCTTTTTCTGACAATTTTTTTCGTTATTTTCGTTCAAACTTTCCTTGTAGTTCTAAAAAGAAAGGCTCCTTCACGCAAAGTTTGAAAATATCAACTGTAAAATATCGTAGACTCGATAACTGCATAAACAAAATGTTTTGCGCCTTCGGCCCAGCAAAACGTGCATTTTAATTACACTTCCTTGATGCTTAAATTTATGTTAGGAGCAATGTCGTTATTCTTAATGGATCAGATAAAGTCTTAAACGATTATTTTGCCGTTTTGAGTTTTCGTGATTGCGCCAGATAGGGGTTTCTACCAGAATTGAAGACCCAGGAAGTACAAAATGGGCGTTATTTGCTTTAATAGTGAGGAAGTGTGCGATTAATTCTATTTTAGTTATTATCTTAATTTTTGTACTTACTAACTGCTATATTGTGATGGCGGCCGAGTGGTAGCATGTGCGCTTTACAATCTGACGGCACCGGGTTTGATCCTCGGTCCTGCATCAATGACTTATTTAGTACCTAAATAAATTATGTGCAGAGCAAGAATAACGACGAATCACGCACGGTCCTTTAAGGGGCTTAAATAAAATTATCAAAAAATATACATTAAAAAAACTTTTAAAAATAAGCTATTCGTTTTATTTTCAGCAACCCCTTTCATACCATACCATACTTACCATCAGGCAGCCCGTCTGCTTGTTTGCCACCTATGGCATTAAAAAAAGATAGAGATTGCAGCTCAATCGGTTAGACATAAGGATAACTAGTCAAAAATTTTGTTGCAAGATTTGTCCCACACGTACATACATACATACAGGGAAAATTAAAGGCTTGTAATTACATCTATCCAATAAACGAGTATGTAAGTATGAGATAAATTAGTCAACAAACGTAAACTTCCCAAGCAAGGTCTAGTTCATTATTCAAGCAGCTTATCTTCACGTCAGTTAAACGGGAGCAAACTTACGAGGATAAGTGATAAAACACTTTGAGGACGTCTACAAAAAAAGCGTTTCTGATGCTATGATACCCTTGTTATTAACGTCTCATGCCAGCGTGTCCAGTATCAAAAGTTCCTCAAGTCGAGAGTTCTGGACGCTCGCTTGATAAATGACTTTCAAAGCTATGTCACCATGCCTGGATGTATACGAAGTCTTGGTAAACGTAGGTAGTTAGTGTCACCATAGACAAACTATTCTTTTTGTATATGGTATCACACACACGATCGATAGTTTCGATGTGATGGTAAAACTCTTTCAAGGTCAGTCATCTTAATACCAAGCAATGAACGTATAATATAATTCGTGATCAAGAATCAAAGGTGATTCCGGTCGACCCTTGTGTTATATCATGATGTTGCTCGATGTTTAAGGACAGCTTTTTAGTTGTCTATACTAATCTATACTAATATTATAAGGAGGTAAGATTTGATTGTTTGTTTGTTTGTTTGTTTGTTTGTTTGTTTGTTTGTTTGTTTGTTTGTTTGTTTGTTTGTTTGTTTGTTTGTTTGTTTGCATTGAATAGGCTCCGAAACTACTGAAACGATTTGAAAAATTCCTTCACTGTTAGGAAGCCACACTATCCCCGGTTAACATAGGGTATATTATATTTTCAAAAAAAATTGGGATCCTTACTAAAACTCCAATAATGTAACCCAAGGTGTAAAAAAGTAAGATTTACAATTTTGACTTTGCGTGTTTGACAGTTCTAAGACAGGACAACGTCCGTCAGGTCAGCTAGTATTCTAATAATTTTTGAATATTGGTTGTCTATTGTCTTATTCTATCTCGTGGGTTCAATTCCCATCTAGGACAAACATTTATGCGATAAACATTTGTGTTTGTTCTATATCTTGGTGTTAATATCAATTTAAGTATATAATAAAAGCTATATATGTATGTATATCAGTCTCTGGCAGCCATATCACAAGCTTTGCTTAGTTTAGGATCAGATGACCGTGTGTGTAAAAATGTCCCGAATATTTATTTATGTTATTATTTATTATTTTTATGTTTTTGTTCCATATATTCTGAAAATAAGAAGTACAATCTAGTTTTATTATAGAAACTGACGTGGTTTTCACACATTTTATTTATATTACACGGGAATTACTCACGTAAGATTAAGCCGGTCACTCCGACTATAGTTTCAACCGCATTAGGCAGTCTTTCATTCACCTTGAAAAAGACTGCCTAATGCGGTTGAAACTATAGTCGGAGTGACCGGCTTAATCTTACGTGAGTAATTCCCGTGTAATATAAATAAAAAGTACAATCTAGTGTTACTGGTTGGAAATTTTCAAATAAAAAAACCCTGTTGATTAACATTGACAGTTGGGGGCGTTACTTGTTGGAAACAGACCTCTAATTCATCATCATCATCATCAGCCCTGAATGATCCACAGCTAGGCCACAGCTCTTTGTTTATGGCCACTCTCCCCGGTCTCTCACTAGTATCCACGCTGTATATTATAGTACATTTTAATCATTTCTTAGTCATTGTGATTATTACACATTGAAATTATTTAAAGAAAACTTTGTTGTGAGGCATAATTGGCGAGTGCAATAACTGCAATACTGTACCATACCATACAAATAAGTTAACGCTCTTGTCGCTCTCCGAATCTGTATTAAACATACAAACTAAATCCGTGATCACTTCATCAATTGCTTTATAAAAGATGGAAGTTTACAAACGTCTAGAAAAGTTTATTCAGTTCTCTTTTCCTGAAAGATCCATTTCATTACAAAGATTCTCAAAGAAACAACAAGCGAAGTTAATAAACGTATCAAACAAAATATATCGACCCCCAAACAAGCCCGTATCTTTATTCTCGAAAACTTGCGCCGTATTCTGTAACTAACTTCCAGTTAGACCCGTAAACGACTTTACGTGTTGGACAAGGAAATCAAATTATCAACTCCCACCAACTTCACACCTCTTCCAACTCGTACGAGATACCGGAATTTGTTGCCCAAAACGGCAACCACCCTCTATTTGAAAATTCTGTACGTCTCTTTGGACAAAAATATGTGAAGGGGCACGCGACTCCAAACAAGCTTTATTGGGTATCTTCACCAAAGTATGCGAGTTGGGAATTCAATAAGTGACAAAAAAAGAATTAAGGCCGCCGTGGAAGCATGCACTTTGGTCTTTGCCCCCGTTCCCAATTTCAAGTCCCCTTTGTCTCATGCTATGCGAATGTTACACAACTTTTTCTTCAAAGAGAAATGAAATAGGTCATCATAATTGCATAACTCATTTCTAAAATGGAGCGTCGTGAGTTGAGCACGTAATGAAGTCACAGGAATTGCCTTCATAAAGAATTCTCTTTTCCCCGTTTATCATCCGCGCAGACGATCGCGCGTCTATTATCATAATTTCTGATGTGGAGCGCAGGTTTCCTTTTTAACTCTTCGCGGTGGCTCGATTAAGAAAACATTACATAATTGTGCGAGCCGTCAGGCGCGCAAGTGGCGCCTTGCGAGGAAACGTGTAACTATGTGAGGGTGTGAGGGTGCGCGGGGGGAGGTCAGAGGGGCGGCAGAGTGCCACCACTCTCGCCAAACTGACGGAGCCGTCGCTTCGTCAGTCGCGCACGAGCCATGATGAGGTAGACACGCGTCCGTGTCGCCTCTCTCCACCTAACGACGTGCTCCGCGAGAAGTAAACAATAGCCTGTGAAGTGACAACAATCGTAATGTCTGCAAGATATTGACTTGAGTTCAGTGAACATTATCAATCGTTTGTTTTGTTCGGTATATTCAAATGTGTTTGGAAAATGTTTCAACTGCTGACACTTTTGTTTGTGACTTTTGGTGTTAACGCAGCGTATGCACCAAGCGGTGCTGACAACTGCCGCCGCCTAGCTAAAGGTGACGAAAGCACCTTGTGTCGGCTGCGGATACTCGATGCCGATGGATCCAGCCTGGCATCTGCTCCCACGGAGCTTACGAAGAGGCTTTACGTCGAATGCAATGAGCTGCTACTTTTTGAAAGTTTTCTTGAAGCAAACTACTTTCAAAGATTCCCTGCGCTTGCCGAACTAACACTTCAGAACTGCAAACTCCTCAGGATACCAGGCAACGCGTTCGAAGGCTTACGCGAACTAAAAAAGTTGTCGGTACGATCTAAAAACTACGATTGGAGCCCGAATAAAAACTTGGAGCTCTCGCTCGGCACTTTCAACGGATTGCGCGAATTGCAGTCTCTCGACTTGGGACAGAACAATTTAAAAGTGATACCATCGGATGTGTTTTGCCCTCTAGACAATTTACAAGTTTTGAATTTAACAAGCAATCGTATCAAAAGTGTTGACCGAATTGGTTTTGGAAAAAACTGCGGTTCAAGTTTACTCGGCTTAGATTTGAGTCACAATGAACTCAAATCACTTTCGGAGGAGACCGAAATCACTGGATTGAGAAGGCTTCAAGAGCTGAAGCTGCAACATAATAATATTACGGACATTTCTAGTGAAACATTTAATGGACTCGGTTTGTTACGAATACTAAATATTTCCTACAACAACCTTCAGTTCGTACCGGAGGGCACGTTTGCCAGCACGAAAGAGTTGCGAGAGGTATATTTGAATAATAACCAGCTATTTGATTTCGCCACAGGCGTGTTCCATCGATTAGAACAGCTGCTTGTCTTAGATTTATCGAATAATCTACTCTCTAGCGCTCATATTGATGGAGGAACGTTTATTGGCCTTATACGCTTAGTCATTCTGAATTTATCCAATAATGCTCTGACGAGAATAGACGGTAAAACGTTCAAGGATCTATTTTTCTTACAGATATTAGATTTAAGAAATAATTCAATCGGTTACATTGAAGACAACACATTTCTCCCTTTGTACAATCTACACACACTAAATTTAGCTGAAAACCGCTTGCATACTATTGAAGAGCATCTTTTCAATGGATTGTTTGTACTTAGTAAACTAAATTTAAATAATAACTTATTGATTAACATAGATCCTAAGGCTTTTAAAAATTGTTCTGACTTAAAAGAATTAGACTTAAGTTCAAATCAGGTTACAGATGTTCCCACCGCCATTTGGGAGTTATCTTTGTTAAAAACTTTAGATCTCGGTGAAAATCAGATAACGGATATAAAAAATGGTTCTTTTCGAAATTTGGATCAGTTAACTGGTTTAAGACTGATAGACAATCAGATTGGTAACTTGTCTGAAGGTATGTTTTGGGATTTGCCAAGTTTACAAGTATTAAATTTAGCTAAAAATAAAATTCTAGCTATAGAAAGAGGTAGTTTTCTCAGAAATAAGCAACTAGAAGCCATAAGGCTGGATGGTAACTTTGTGTCAGATATCAACGGAGTTTTTTCGACACTGCTCAGTCTTTTATGGCTTAATTTGTCTGAAAATCATTTAGTATGGTTCGACTATGCGTTCGTACCTAGCAATTTAAAATGGCTAGACGTGCATGGTAATTTTATCGAGCATCTGGGAAATTACTACAAACTCCAAGAGGAAATTCGCATAAAAACTTTAGACGTGAGCCATAACCGTATTATTGAAATATCTCCCTTAGCGATTCCGAATAGCGTAGAGCTTTTGTTCATAAACGATAACCACATAAACAGCATACAAGTTAACACATTCATGGATAAGCGTAATCTAACTCGAGTAGACATTTACGCAAATGAGATATCGCATTTAGATATCAACAGCCTCCGGTTGGCGCCAGTGCCCTCAAACAAGTCCTTACCAGAGTTCTACATCGGGGGAAATCCGTTTGACTGCGATTGCTCTATGGAATGGCTGCCTATGATAAACAACATGACTGCTATGAGACAACACCCTAGAATAATGGACCTTGAGAATGTATTGTGCAAAATGACACACACAAGAGGCGTTACGCACATTCCACTTAGCAATTTGAAGTCGACAGATTTCTTGTGTACATACGAAACACACTGTTTCACATTATGCCGTTGCTGTGATTACGTCGCGTGTGATTGCCAAATGACCTGCCCATTCAATTGTTCGTGCTACCACGATCCCACGTGGAACAAAAACGTCGTAGATTGTTCCAGCCAGCGCGCTATCGAAATACCAGAAAAAATACCCATGGACGCCACCGAGGTGTACCTAGACGGGAACAACTTTAAAGAACTGCAAAATTATGCATTCATCGGCCGAAAAAATATGAGGTCTCTGTATGTTAATTCGAGCGAGGTTGAAAATATTCAGAATAAAACGTTTGCCGGCTTGTCCTCTCTCATTTTACTGCATCTTGGAAACAATAAACTGAAACATTTAAACGGCTACGAGTTTGAGCATCTGACACAGCTTAACGAGTTATATTTGCAAGACAACTTCATCAGCCACATTGCAAACTCAACGTTTATGACACTGCATTCACTGAGAGTTCTGAGGCTAGACGGTAATAGATTAGTTGATTTTGCAGTCTGGAGTTTAAATTCAAACTTGAATTTGAATGCAGTAGCACTAGGCAACAATATGTGGTCTTGTAAGTGTAGATACTTACAAAGATTGACAACATACATCTCCGATAACGTTCCCAAAATTACTGACATAGCCGACGTCTGGTGTTGGAACACGGACCGTAAAACATCACAAAAGAAAGAACTCAACTTGAATGGTACAATTTGTAGTGACTATTACGCCGGAGATTCTGTTATAGATAACATGTTGGTCTCAAATTACATGCCCATGATGGTGACTACGCTCTCTGGATTCATGTTGATTATGCTCGTCATCCTCGTGATTTTCTTATTCAGAGACGCGATTCGCATATGGCTTTATACAAGCTGCGGTATAAGATTGTTTCCATTCACTGGAGCGTTCGACGACACTGATAAATTATACGACGCTTATGTTTGCTACAGCCCAAAAGATGACGATTTTGTTATTCAAACTCTGGCTGCTGAGTTAGAAAATGGAAACCCTTCATATCATCTCTGTTTACATTACAGAGACATACCGCAGCATAATGTAGCTTACATGCAGTGCACGCTACCATTACCCGAGGCCGCAGAGGCATCCAAACGCATAATAATAGTATTGACCAGAAATTTTATTGAAACCGAATGGTCACGTTTTGAATTTCGACAAGCGTTGCATGAAATAATAAAGTCTCGAATTTACACTTTAGTTTTGGTTGAAGAACATTCTGTACTTCCCGAGGCTGAATGTGATCCCGATTTGAGGCCGTATTTGAAGACAAGTTCTAGGATTAGATGGGGTAAAAATAAATTTTGGGAGAAGTTGCGCTATGCAATGCCGGACAAGAGATGTAAACCCAAAAAGTCCGCGTTTAGGAACAATATAAATTCATATACGATGAAGAGTGGTGTGCAGAATGGAACAATGAGATCATTTTCATTTACGGAGAAGATAAGAGGATCTGCTGATGGTGTGAGCCCTTCACCAGAGTTTGCTGAATGTAGATCACAGCAGGTTCAAGCTTCGTCGTATGGGCCTGATGGTAGACCTCCGTCAGATCACATTTATTCTTCAATAGATTCAGATTATTCGTCTTTAGAGCTAGGTGGCAACAATCCTAATAGGAGACCTAACTTTAGGCACTGGCCTCCCCCGCCGCCCTTGATTAATACTCAATCCTCAGGTCAAGCATACCTTGTCTAGTCTGCTTGTTTTTCAAACAATTATTTAGTCAAAGCTTTATGTGAATATTGTATGTGTTATCCGCAACGCACGCTTTACCAAATAATTAAGATTTTTAATCTATTTTTGTAATCCATCGCCCTTTCAAAGGCGCTTATGTAATGTCGGTGTAAATACATTCTTATAAGACTGCTGTAGTAATTACCTATGTGAATTTTGTAAATAGAAATGTAAATAGATGTCCATATAAGTCACGAGTATACTATTTATGTACTTTAATAAAGCCATTGTGATAATTTTTGCATATATCAATTTTTTATTTTGACAAACCCGTGTAGGTAGACTTTTCCTCAGTAGTCTAAGGATAAAAATACGTGACGTATAATAATACGTATTAAATATTCTTTCTTTTGTTGTTAAGGAGTTTAATCAGCAATAACTGTAACAGTCTATTTATTGATATAAAAAACTGATTAGAAATATCACGGATGTTCACTAAAGTTATATGATTTTTAACGGGATGTGTATCGTGATTAAGTTATGGGTCATATTTCAGCGCAGTTACATGCACAATGTTAATGGGCAGATATTGATTCTATTAACAATCATATAACGGTAATCTATTGATATTTTTTGATTAATAATGATAAATCATGAAAAATTTAAACAGACAAAAACTGAACTGACTATGATAGTTGTTTTTTCCTGTTTTCCCTAAAAATAACAAAACAAAAGTAAAACAAGTTTCTTCCCAGATAAGTATGCTCGATTCTAGCCTACACATTTTCTTAACATTAGGCATGAGGATATTCAAATTTAATAATATTTTTTTTTTTTTATTTTTTTTATTTTTTTATTTATTATGATAAATATGTATAAAAAAACAATAGCAAGTACTTATAACCTACATAACTTTATAAATTCTGACGTAGAATTTGGCAGTAAATTGTTTCCTAGACTGATATTAAAGCATAATTGGATCAACAAATTAAAAAACAAGGTCAAGACTATATACCTACTTACTAATAACGTTACAATTGCTTTACTCTATGTTTCTTTTAGTCAGCAGTTGGACGAATATTTTAGTTATGCTTTATGAAATCTAACGATAGTATAATTATAGAAAACAAATCAAAGAAAACTAGTACAATATATTAGGTGACTTTTTTACCAAAACTGAAAAAATTGGGTGGGCGAAAGAAAATTTGGAAAAGTAGGCTGGAATATTGTGGAAAAATTAAAGTGCTTTTTCCTCTTTTTTTGGGTCATCAAGTTTTTGTCCTAAAAAATATTAATAAGTTACGCTTAGTAAAGCTATATTTTTTTTAATTCAAGCCTTTAATGTTTGGTTAGTATCAAATAGTACAGGTTTTAACTAAAATCATGAAATAAAAGTTGTGAATTATGATGCAGGGAAACTATGTGTGATAGGTTTTTAGATAATTACCAATAACCCTGTATTGTATACTTTTAAAGTTAAGGCCGCGCTTACTGACCTTAGCTATCTCTTTAAAAAGGTCTTTAATCAGTGTGTCCTACCCGTTATGATCTACGGTTCTGAGACCTGGACACTCACGGTTAAGGTGGTCCACTAGTTTAAAGGCGCTCAGCGAGCTATGGAGAGAGCTATGCTTGGAGTTTCTATACGGGACAAAATTCGGAAGTGACAACCTGCGTAAAACGGCGGGTGAAAACTGGAAGCAAAGAACTGCCGACCGAGCTCAGTGGCGCATTAGGAGAGGCTTATGTCCAGCAGTGGACAGTTACAGGATGATGATGATGACGTTTTTAACAACTTCATAATATACAGGGTGTAAGGGGAACACTCTCGAAGCCAAAAGAAGGTAATTGTACTCATCATTATGAACACAAATAACAACCAGTCAGTTCATCTTTCGCAATGCTCCTCATATTCATTTAACAAAATCATCCGAGAGCACGGGCGCGGCCCAAGCCAGGGATTATGAAAAAAGGCTTCTACCTGCACCAACTAAATCTGACAAAGCACCGGAGGATTTACGTGACCAGAATCGTGGTCATTCTACGGACAGTTGCGGAGCTGACGGAATTGTTGGTTACGAGGAGAGGTGAGAGAGTATATAACCTAAGTAAGCGTTTACTGGTTTCGTTAGTATTCAAAATACTGGGTAACAAAAAAAGGTACTTCGTATAAGGTTACCTGGAAGAGATCGCTTATAGCGATAAAACTGACATTTGTTTAACTAGTTTTAACTAGTTTTTGTCTTATGTATGTCATTTCTGATGGTGCGCACAATAAAGAGTTATCTATCTCTATATATATAAGCGAAATTCATCTACTCACTACATCACGAAATCTCGAAAACTACTTGACCTACGAAGCTGAAATTTTTCACGTAGGTTTCATGCAAGGTATAAAGGTCCGCTAAGGATTTTACGAAAGGGCCGAATCAAAGGAGCAATTGAGGGGTTGACAGTTTATATGAAAGGCTACGCGTTCAAAGTCGCGGGCAACAGCTAGTAGATATATAATTCTAAATGTGCACGCCCCTCCACCGTATTTTTGAAGTGTTTTGTATGCGAAGTGAGGTGGACGGGCGCTTACATATAAAATAAATAAATAAATAAAATAAATAAATATTCGGGACATTTTTCACACACGGTCATCTGACCCCAAACTAAGCAAAGCTTGTGATATGGCTGCCAGAGACTGATATACATACATATATAGTTTTAAATACATACTTAAATAGATATTAACAACCAGATATAGAACAAACACAAATGTTCATCACACAAATGTTTGTCCTAGATGGGAATCGAACCCACGCCCCCAAGCTCAGAAGGCAGGTTCACTACCAACTGGACCAACGGGCTATAATGAAAGATCTCTACCTAGTCGTAATTGTATGTATGTATTATGTATGTTCCCTATTATGTATATATATATCCCTATGAACTCCAAAAGGGTTAGACTGATTTTGACGGGATTTTCACTGGCATAGCTCACGATATAAGTAGCTTATCCACACTGGTAAAACCGCACGTGCAGCTAATCTATACTAATATAATCGATAGCCCGTTGGTCCAGTTGGTAGTGAACCTGCCTTCTGAGCTTGGGGGCGTGGGTTCGATTCCCACCTAGGACAAACATTTATGTGATGAACATTTGTGTTTGGTTGTTAATATCTATTTAAGTATGTATTTAAAACTATATATGTATGTATATCAGTCTCCGGCAGCCATATCACAAGCTTTGCTTAGTTTGGGGTCAGATGAACGTGTGTGAAAAATGTCCCGAATATTTATTTATTTTATTTTATTTTTTTTATAATAAAGATGAATGATTTGATTGATTGTTTGTTTGTTTGTTTGCATTGAATAGGCTCCGAAACTACTGAACCGATTTGAAAAACTCTTTCACTGTTGGGAAGCTACACTATCCCCGGGTGACATAGACTATATTTGGTATATTAAATAGGTATCCTTACTAAAACTCTAATAATGTAACCCAAGATGTAAAAAAATAAGATTTACACTCGTGCGAAGCCGGGGTACGTTGCTAGTTTAATTATGAAAATCAACATTTAGTAGAGGCGTGACAAAAACACCCGAAGGTGTCTCTCCTAGCTTTATACCTATCATAATCTCGAGGTAAATTCGCCGGTAGAATTTTAAATTTTACTTTCTTACTGTCCACAAAGACGCCGCTTGCAGAATGATACCGTTAGATCTTGAAGTAGGTAATTTGATAAAAGGTATTTTTAGGTGGAAATAAAATTTCTGGTAATTAAATAGCAGGCTTTTTAACTTTTTGCATACGTTATGTATAATTATAATAGTTTTTTTGTGTTAATTGAAATCTGTGTTGCAAAAGGCAGCGTCTGCAAAGGCACCATACCTTCTATGTTTTACTATTATTCATCATTCAACATCATTTCAGCTGGAGGACGTCCACTGCTGGACATAGGCCTCCCGCATCGCTCTTCAAAAGAGCAGGTTGGAAGCGGCCTGCATCCACAATTTCCCTGCGGTTTTTTCAAGTCGTCTGTCCATCTTGTGGGTGGACGTCCTACGCTACACTTACCGGACTGTGATCTACATTCGAGAACATTTCGGCCCCATTGGCCATCTGATCTGCGTGTTATGTGCCCTGCCCACTGCCACTTCAACTTGCTAATCCGGTGGGCTATATCGGTAACTTTCGTTCATCTACATTTCTGATCAAATATCCATGTTGTGCCCACCCCAGTAGCAGTTGGAAACTCAGTCCTGGAAGTTGTTGATGCTTCGTCTACCTAGGACAAACAGTCCAACTAGGCAGGTCCAACTTCAAGAAAGAGGTCAATCGGCGAATTCAACTCCGCTGGGCAGCATTCGGTAAACTTAGCAACTACATACTATTCTTATTATTTTAAATTAGATACTTTTAATAAACTCGTTAATTTTTTATATATAAACTTCTGATCAGAAAAACAAGGGAGATATGCTTTAGAACAATTATCGTTTGCGTTCAAATGTCTCAATTTTTTATGAATTTTTTTCACTGTACCGCTACACCGCTTAACGCGAAAACGGTAAGCTCATCACTTAAAATTTTTACTACACACTAAGAAACTTGCAGCGACACCAATTAATGAACTAACCAATAGTCCACCTGCAAAAAAAACCACAAAGTCGTCGTGAGTACGACTAAAGGCATCCAGACTCATATAGTCTCGATGCGTTCGCACCCGCTACGCCATATCTCCCTTATTTGAATGATCTAAGGTGTAAACATAGAAGAAGGCAATACTTTTCCCGAGACCTGATGGATGTGTTTACTTGTAGCCTCACTTGAGAGCCAGTTCCTATTCTTGTTCCTGTTCCTGTTCCTGTTCCTATTGTATTTACCATCTTTGACCACACCGTCACTTAACATCTGCTGAGCTTTGGATAGACACCAAGCTTGTCCACCATAAAAAAAACTTGTCGGTAAAAAGTTCGATGACAAAATGAAAATGATAACGGTTTAGCCTATCAACTGTTAACAAATTGTCGCAGAACATATTTGGTTATTAAAAATTCAAAAAGACTGTCTCAAAAGGATGTGAATCATAATGCTCATTAATTAGAGAAGGCGTCATTTTATAGTCCTTTACATAAATCATGTTTACGATGTCAAACGTACTCCACCATAAAAGTGTTGAGACACTGACCTCTGAATCATACATTTGTCTCAGAAATGGAACGATCCCACGACACAGCTCATTCATTAGTTAAATAGTGTAGTCACAGACAAACAATAGTTAGTACGTCTATAATTGAAGGCGTATATTTGAGTTCCCAATGGCTGCCAATCCTACATTTCGGAGAGTGTGCATCAGATCTGCATGATTTAATTCCCTCCTGCCCATTTTTCTATCAGACTGCCAGTGCTGGAACGAAAAATATACATCGTTTTATGGTTGATATTCCGAAAATCCGTACGAAGCGCTTTGATTCCACATTTATTGTATGAACTGCTAGTCTGTGGGATTCTCTGCCTGAATGAGTTTACCCGTCAGTTACAATCTGGGTATTTTCAAATCGCGAGTGAATCGGTTTCTTTTAGGCAAGGGTGCTCCATCGTAGACCGCATCGTCGCTTGGCAATTGGCATCAAGCGAAAAGGCGGCCAAGCGCAAGCCTAGACATTATTTAAAAAAAACCCGACTCGCTCTGGTATTGCTGAAAGATGTAGATTTGAACCTGCGTGAGCATAAGTCGCCGAATGGTGATAGACAGCCTTGGACCCGGACCAATGACGTTGTCTTGTGTCAGAGGCCAAGACTTACCTCAGGTCGCTGCATAAGTAAGTACTTACGTCTATGGCCGTAATCATCATCATCATTATCAGCGTCATGTTCCCAATGCTTGGACACAGACCTTCTCTCAGAGAGAAGTTACGAGAGAGGATGGGCCCTAATCCACCATGCTAGCCCGGTGCATGTTGGTGAATGTCATATGGCTTTGAACTATTGAGGTTCTTGAACATACCAATTTCCTCACGATGTTTTCCTTCACCGTTTTTTAGCATCGAAACTGCAAAGTAATAAACAAGTAATTGGTGCATGGCCGTGGATCGAACTGGGTGCCATCAGATTGTAAAGCGCACATGCTACTGCCTGGCCATCATTGATCATCCATTATTTAGGCGCTAAATGATAATAAACAACTTTTACTATGGGACCAACCCTGAAATCACGAAAAAAAACGCGATTTCATGGTTGGTCCCATAGTAAAAGTTGATCATAATGATAAATACATTAACCTCCTTTCAGCCTTAGTACAGTCTATATGCGTAACCCTGTAGTATATAGGCTACCAGCTACAATCTGAGTTCAGGAAGCTAGTAAGAGTGATCAGAATTGACCATTTTCATTCAACTTTTAATGTTATGGCAACTTTCAGATGCATTATTTCACCGGCCACACTTTAGAATGATAACTGTGAATGACTTACAAAATATCAATACTAAAAACGGCTACGTACATTAGTATCAATACATTCATCATCATTTCAGCTATAGGACGTCCACTGCTGGACATAGGCCTCCCCCATCAATCTCCAAAGGGGCCAGTTGGAAGCGGCCTGCATCCAGCGTTTCCCTGCGGTCTCTTTTAGGTCGTCTATCCATCTTGTGGGTGGACATACAATATCAATACATTAGAAAACTATTATTACACGTACCAATACCCGTCGTATCACACGTTCCAATAATTTCCTTTTCTCGGTCAACAGCGTATTAGTATTAAGGTATCTAATTGGAGATACTCTACAAGTCTTGTCATGCAAAATTAGACTCTATCAATAGTGTGGTAGAGATAATTCAGGTAAATTTCTAGATTATAGAGGAAGGTTTGTAATATGACGTAGTTTGTTTGACTTGTTATGTACTCAGGTATAAAGTTCATTGTCTGATGCTTCAACCCAACGCCCACTGGGGAGTAAAGGTAGCGTAGCGGTGTACAAGTGACCGAAGAAAATGCAACTATTTCATGTTTACTATACAGTGTTACGCATTTACCCTGTACTAAGCGAAAGGACATCAGTGTACTTATCATTATGAACAACTTTTATTATGGGACCAATCCTGGTATCGCGAAATACATCAGTTGACATTATGTCAAGTGTCAATCGAGACCGTTTTCTATGGAACAGCAGATTTTTTTTGTGATTTTCTGTTGGTCCCCTCGTAAAAGTTGTTCATAATAATGATGAATAACAAAGACCTCCTTTCAGCTTAGTACAGTCTATATGCGTAACCCTGCAGACTCAAAATTGTCTGTTAGCGCATCGGCGCTGCGTCTTGCTTCGAATGCAAATTTTGCAACTGGTTTACTGGAGGTTTTCTGCCTACATATTCAAACGTATTATTAAATGAAATAAACTTTATTAATAAAAACTAAAAATACTTTTTAATAACATGGTTTTCGTATTCTTCTCAGCAAACCCTTTCATTTGATACCTATATCATGATGGTAGATAAAACATTTTGTCCGCCATCTTGGGGCGTCCACCATGTTGAATTTATCAACTAGGACCAAAGTGCTTGGGAAGACAAATTCATCGTACCTTAATTCGAGGGGGTTACGTATTTTCGTTTAAGAGTTCCTGTAGCCACCTTCTGTCTCCATCATCAGACCAGCTTGATGGTACCATAAAATTGCATTGTCACCGAACTTACATAAGTATTCCAAATTTCAGCTCAATCAGTTGAGGACAACTGGCCTTAAATCAGTTGCGAGATTTGACCCACACATACGAAAAAAAAAGTACTTATACTTTAAAGTTTCGATGGGTCAAAATTTTGTAAAAATTAAGTGCTGGGTTTAATTAATACATGCAAAAAATCTTGTTCTCTTCCCATTTTTACGTCAGGTGAGGTAGGCTTTCATAATTCTCAGTCAGTGGGACTAATTGGGTCTTCTTCATAATTTGGGCCATGTTCAATTGTTCATCCATGTTGGTGGAGCCCACTTCCTTCACGCAGCTTCAATACCCTTCAAACAACCTACTCATTATCTAAGCATCACGTGCACACCTCAGGTGAATTTCAGTTAACATTATAAATTTTACCCTAATTCTCATTTTTACCCGATATACACAAGAAAGGTAACTTTTCTTAAAATATCTATGTATGTTCGTATTTTTAAATGTTTCTGTATTACTTTCGAGAACCTCCCTCCTACAAATCAGGGCATCCAACGATTCGTTTGCCAATTCGTGGTCTTCGCTAGAACACGTCTACCCCAACGGTTATCGGTTCTGCGATAGATATGACCAGCCCACTGCCACTTCAGCTAATACGCAGAGCTATGTCAGTGACTTTGGTCCTCTGGAGTATAACTTAGTTCAAGACACGATCTCTCAGAGAAACGCCAAGGACAGCTTTCTCAATAGCTTGCTGAGATTGAACTTGTGGACCGCTCCATGTTCATCTTTCATCACCGTCTTTCGACTTTCATCTTAAGGTTTGCAGGAAAGGTGACAAGAAGACTCTACGTGATTTCCCGAATAATCTGTTTTGCACCTTCTTCATAGTAATATAATCCTCCAATAGAGTTATAACAATAGGTATACTTGTCAGTGAGCCGACGCGACGCCCACATGTGAAGAGTTTACATTTATTCTGTTAAAGCACTCGAAGTAACACCCACGGTCACTCGGCATTTATTATTTTCATAACACTGCCAATTTTCGTATATTAACAGCAATCAACAACACCTACGGGTGATTTTGAAATAATATTTGGAAATATGTATTGCATGACACCGAGTATGACTATTATTATAAAAGATAGGTGTTACAAGTTGCACACTCATTGTACTTGATGGATTTGATCAAAATCAACAAAATTATCACAACAAAAATCAAATAAAAATTATACCTAATACCATAGACCAACTCAACACCACAATATCTAATCAAGAATTATCCACAACAGCCCACACAGAAAATACTGTACAATAGTTTCATATTCCCCTTTACACACATTCCATGACTGTATTTAATATTAACCCGGACATCTTGGCGTTGGCTTCGACCCCACTGCCGCTCAGAAGTCCGGGCTAAACCCTTAAATGAAAATAAAATCGGCGTAGACTACAACTCCATAATTATGGCATTACTAATAAACCTTAGTGGTTTTTAAATGCTGTTATACCCTATTTGTATACTTTTCTTTTTTAAATAATTAAAAAAAATTACAAAATAATAATTCGATAACAAAGACACCTGTATTATGCACATACCTTGTAGCTAGCTACTCCTACATTTGCATCAATACTTTTGGAATTTTCTCCATAGAGAACACTTGCTCACACTACGTTCTCTAGTTTTTATTACACAAAATATTTTAGCACATATTTATCAATCACAATAATATGTATTTATAAGATGATGATGATGATGTGTTGCTTATTATACTTCGTAAGTCTTTCGTGCCATCATCAAAACTGCCAAGTGAAACGATTTACGATAGAATCCACAAAAAAGCACCATTGTATGTTTTTTTCAATCTCAAACACTGGTAGCGCTTTCCTAGAAAACAAAACTGAGGATCATAAAACACGCAATGAGCTTTTATGAGTCATTGTTAGCTATTGACATAAATATAAGAGAGGCAATAAAACTGGCTTAGAGCCACGTGGAATAAGCTCTAAGTACTTGAAGCTTTTGTTACACTTTTTGTACCGTAAACTACGCAAAACATCAGCTCTAAGCTTACTTTCTTAGATCTGTTATTTGGTTTATGGTTGTGCTTACTTTTTATGCTTATCTACGAAAACCTTGCTGAAGTGTACTGCTGTTTATTCTGTGGTTGAAGGTCAAAGGTATAAGTGAACGAGCTAGTAATGTTTTCATAGTATCGCAAGTAATATTTCAGGGCGTCAGATTGTTAAGCATTTCCAATAATTTTGTGAGTCTTTTTAGCAAAGCTAAAGCAGTAAGTTAAGAAGGTTATCTACAAAATTAATTGAGTTAGCCATGTTTGGACCTTCCCAGCTTTTTGATCGACTTTATTCACATTTGAAATTATATACTGTATCTGAGTAGAATACTTCTCTAATATCGGATCAATGGTAGGCCAGTTTCATCGAACAAATATACATTTATAAACATACAAAATTTAAAATATACAATACTAGCGGTCCGCCCCAGCTTCGCATGGGTATAGATTATAGCCTATGTCACCCGGGGATAATGTAGCTTCCCAACAGTAAAAGAATTTTTCATATCGGTTCAGTAGTTTCGGAGCCTATTCAATGCAAACAAACAAACAAACATACAATCAAATCTTTCCTCTTTATAATATTAGTATTATATAGGTAGGTCCAGGCACCCCGTCTTTTACCTCTTCTGTATATCTTCTCCATACTAAGGTTGCCTGGAAGAGATCACTTGTAACCAGTTTTAAGTTGTTTTTGTCTTATATTATGTAATTTCTGGTGTGAACAATATTATCTATCTACCTAAACACAAATGCCGATTTATTCCCTTAGATTTTGAGACCGACGCTTTGCTCGGTCTATAATGCAACAGTAACCTCTGTCTTTCTATCTGCCTATTACCATTATTAATGAAAACTTGCTTAGTGTGACTTAAATAAATAATACGATAGCAAACCATTCATTATCACGAGGGATCTAAGTTTTTTACGAGCTTTTTAACTTGCTTTGTTAGTATTGAGTAAAATCTTGCAACAGAAATGGTTCCTTATTCTATGATAAAAAAAACTTTAAATCAAGCTTTTTGGCGTCCGCAATATTGAATTAAGTGTGACGTAATTTTGTTTTTTGTATTCCTGGCAAACCCTTTCATTTGATACTCACATCATGGCGGTGCATAAAAAAATTACTGGTGCGCCATCTTTGGGATACCGTCATATTTGAATTAGAATGACGCCACTCAGCTAAACATTTACTGTTATCCACACTAAGCGATTTTCCATAGAGCATGGAAAATGTTAGGCAGAACTGTGTGAATTTGCTAGTACCTACGCAATAAGCGGTAAACTAAAGTAGCTCACTCAAAGTAGGTAACTACCTTATACTCAATATTGCGTACATTCCCAGTATCCATTTAATTTGTATGTATCTGCTCCATAATTACTCAAATTCAAACCGCCGTCTTACATCCCACACATTTGTACCCAAGGCTGCATAATTATAGCCATGTTTTGTCACAAATAGATTAATTGCTAGATATTAATCACAGTATTTCAGGACAATTCAAGGATTTCAGAGACGAGACCAAAGATCTCAAAAGTAAGGATATGATCTACCAATAAAATTGTCTCTTACTAGTATTTGAAAAATCAGCACCTAGTACAACGTACCACAAGTACCCTTCTCAAGTACAACGACAATCATCATCCTTGTTCTTTTTCCTTACTGGAGGAGAGTTATGGGCCATCGGCGATGAACCGAACCTCTTTGCCGAGGAATGGCTTTGCCATTCCTCGCCTCTGACACTGCCTCAGGAAATTGGAGGGTGCGAGTACTTTACCCGAAGCAAACTGGGTGGCATCTTGGGCACCCTCGTGGTCCGATATAGTACCGTTGGCCATATCTGGGCATGGTGATACTATCTTGCTTTTGATCTCTCCCGGTGGTGCCACATGGTACTTTCAGTCTTAGTACAATGACTGCTCCTTAACCCTTCCCGCGCAATGGGCTGACTAGCCTCTGTTGCCAGAAATGTGAGAGTCCAACCGAATTTTCGAAAACTAACCGACTGTAAAATAAAATATATTTTTTTCCTATTAATTTGACATTTTATGTTCATATATTATATATAATATTAATCGTCTTGAATTGCTGTATGATATTTTCATGTATTATATATTTAATTACTCACCATTAGTACAAAATCTCGTGATGAAATTATAATTTCTGAATTTTCTTGCGCCATCACGCACTTGTTGATAAAAATATGCTATTTTTTTACAATAAATTACAATCACACCACTTTCACAACAAGGGAGCACTATTTCCGCAACTTTTACACTAACTACTTGACACTAATAGTCAATATTCACTTCAAAAACTAAAACTTTATCGCGAACCATTTTTACGTAATGTTTCCGCCATGTCAGTTTGCCGAACACTGGCTAAACGGGGAAATCCCACTCACAAAGTACTGTTGCCAAAAAAAATGTTTATGTGAATAATCGTAACGGTTATTCTTATAATTATCAAATCGTGTTCTAGTGAATAATTTCCAAAAAAATTATACTATTGTTAATAAATATTTAGATTTTCTGTAATGCAGAGAGGGATTTCCCTATGGTGTAAAAATAAAACCAAATAATTGTTTTTTAAGTAATATATAATTCAAACACTAAAAATAAGTACATTTGCGATTATGTATTCAAAATGTCTCTCATACTAAGTAACATTATAAATGCGAAAGTGTATTTTTTTGATGGCTTGTCGGTTTGTTTGTTTCTCTTTCGCGCTGCTACAGAGCTACCTGACTTTTTGCATGGATATAGTTCAAGTACCGGAAAATGACATAGGCTACTTTTCATCGTCATCATCACAATTTTTCGTCGCTACATCACTACTATATACATATATAATTATATATATTATTTTATTATAAAATATTTAGATTCACTGTTATGCAGAGAAAGATTTTCCTAAGTTGTAAAATTAAAACCAAATAAATGTTTTTGAAGTAAAATATAATTCAAACACTAAAAATAAATACACTTTCAATTGTGTGTTCAAAATATCTATCATACTAATATTATAAATGCGAAAGTGTGTTTGTTGGCTTCTTGGTTTCTTTGTTTGTTCCTCTTTCACGCAGCAACAGAGCAACGGATCAAACTGATTTTTGCTTATAGTTACAGTGCAGGAAAGTGACGTAGGCTACTTTTCATCATCATCATCATCATCACTACGCGGATGAAACCACGGAGTGAAGCTATTCATCTATATATAATTATGTATCTGAAGTTAAAATGCTTACAACTATACATATCAACGCACAACCTAACTACTGATGGTAGAATAATGAAAAATACAGTTATTTCCTATTACTATGCGTACCTTGTATAAGGGAATTTGCGATATTCGACCCACAAGAGGGTGAAATGGGACAATAATGCACGTATACATGTATGTATATGTATGATATGTAATGTAGACTAAATAATTAACATAAAATCGAGACTAGGTAGTAGGAAAAAGTAAAATAATAATAATAGCTTATATTGGTGGTTATAAACATCTAATTAAGGTATAAAATACAACTAAACCAAAATATAATTCTTACAATATTCTAACAGACATAATTTAGTTTTTTTTCTTAACTTTATCAGAAACGATTAAAATATAATTATATATAAAAAACTAACATTTGTACGCTGTAACAAGCAAGGACATGAGATACGTCTCCATTCTTACGACCATGTATGCTACTTTATATGTATGTATACCTACCATGTTCTGACAAATAAATAATTTGAATTTGAATTTATCGCTTAATGTCAGGTGAGATGGTGATCAAACGCAAGATATTCATCAAGACATCAGACACAAGAAGAATTTATGAAAAAAAAAATTAAAAAATCTATCTATCTAAAGCTGTATATAATTAAATGCGCAGCGCGTTCACATGGCAACGAATAACGTGATACAATACAATAACTCTATTATGACACAACAAAAAGGAAACCATAAGATGAAAATACATATAATTCTAGATTATAATAATTCTACACGAGCAAAGCAACGCGGGCAAACTTTATCAAATTAAAATATGATATAACACTGACTATAAGATTTTTATTTAGTTCTCCTATTTTGCCGTCATTCGGCATGTGAATTTGGTCATGATATTATATTAATGTTAAGTATACAAAATAAAATAAAAACATAGCACACAACTCAATGTTGAATGTTTGGCTAAAGTAATATTAATAAGACGGTAGATGGTAAAGTATACATTATGTTTTGACATACATGTTTTGTTTGATTACAATATCAAGTTAATCGGTATTTCAATTTGGTTATAATAATTAATGTACTTATGTATAAAGGAAAATAAATGGAAAGTATATAATTCAATGTTGAGTGCGTGGCCAAAATTAATATTAATAGGTTGGTAGATGGTATGGTGTTCACAATTTTTATGTTTGATTACAATATTACGTTAATAATATAACGCTGACTATCATTTACAATAAAAAACAATCAAAATAAAATTACAAATTAATTAATTACAATGAAAATATACATGATTCTTAAATACACTATATACAATATTACCTAACTTACCTAGAAAAGCTAGCCAAACCTGCCGAGAAATTTTGAATTCTATTTTACTCGGGACAGTGACGGCAATGAGCGAAATAAAAACCACAAAAACAGAGGCTGTTTAAAATGTTCATGAGTTTGAAAGCCCCATATCAGTAACGAATATCCCTAAATTATTTATTTACTTACTTACTTACCACCTCCCAATGCCCCATGTCCAACTAAGCGGCAAAAAAAAAAAACAACTCTGCCTAGTTATGATTAATCCAAAAGTAAAATCTGGTATTTACAATTGAACACGAATGACCATTGTCCTAATTATTGCAAGAATTATTTGGGAAACAAACATCACAAACTAAGCCAATCAAATCTCGCTTTCACACACTTTTCACACACAAAAAGTTGTGAAGACTCATTCGCGTCGTCTTTTCCGCCCACGAATTTCATGCCCTTTGAGCTCTGCGAGAGAATGCCACTCTTCCCAGCAGTCCTCAAAGCACAGAAAAACGTCACAGGTAACGCATTTCGTATGTACAACTTTTCGGATTCCTTGTCTTTGGTGAATCACACAACGCTTTATGGTACTTTTGCCCGACAAGTACTTTGGTACGTGCATGACATCCATTCTCAACCTCGTGTCTTTGTACACGGGCTCGCTAATCTCCTGACGAACAGGACGGTGGTGCTCGACCAGAGAATTAGCCAGCGCGTAACGAAACTCACGATGCGTCACGGGCAGCTTGTCACGTCGTTTCAAAGAGCTGGCGTACATAACAAAAGCGTTATGGGTGCTCACGTTCAGCAGCCTCTTAAAAATCTTTATATACCACTTCACACATCTCTTCCGCTCCAACAAATACATTGAGAGTTTTTGATCTTTGAGATCAACACCTCCCATTGTATTGTTGTAATCTCTCACACTCACAGGCTTCACTAGCGGTTTACCTGCCTTCGATCCAACGTAGGTGTCGTCGTTGTGATAGGTGGAGATCATCGTCACCAATTTGGAGTCTTTCCATGCTAACACGGAAAGATCACCACATTGACGCGCGATGATGGTCCCTTTTTTCACATTCTTCGGTACTTTCGCGATGTCCTGAGGCACGTGCTTACGATTTGTGCGCAAAGTTCCCAAACAATCAAAACCCAAGCTCTTGAGATGCCGCGCTAACGCTGGGCAATTATAAAAATTGTCCATCGTTACGCAGTGTCCCAGATTCTCGAGACCTTGTAATAATTCGAGTACCACTTTGGTACTCTTGCCACCCAAATCAGCACTAGGCGCAAGGTCGCCGGTACTTGCAGAGTTTTTCCCCGTGTAGATTTGAAATTTGTACAAGTACCCCGTTCGTGACTCACAGAGCTCGTAAGACTTTATGCCAAAACGCGCAGCCTTTGTCCTTATTGCTTGAACCCAGGACAAGCGGCCCTTGAATAAGGTCAATGACTCATCGATAGAAATTTGTCGTTGCAAGTTATAGAGTGAGGAAAATTTGCCGTTGAGGTGTGAGATCACAGGTACTATTTTCGCCAGTTTCGGTGAAAGCTCAAGTTCTTCATATCGTACATAGTCCTGACTTACATCAGCATTATCGACGAAATGCAGAAATTTGCTCAGCAAAACATACCGATCGTAAGTCATCAGTTGCTTGAAATTGGACAACGTTAGGCAACCGAGTGACTTCCAATATTCATGCTGCGATGTCCGCTGGTCAATGCCCATGAACATGAAAACAGCAAAAAGAATCATTATCTCGTCTGCATCAGTGTCAGTCCACTGATGAAGACGAGACGATTTCTTCAACGTCTCGTTGGCCCTCATATGATCGATTGTTTGTTTCGCGTACCTATTAGTTTCTAGGGCGATAAGCTCTATGATGTCATTACTCCAGATATCAGTAAAAGCATCATAAGGCGTATCGTAGTCTTTGAGTGGCCCCGGGGTCGGACCTGAAAATACTTCAGGAACACCACGAAACGACTCAAATTTACTTTCCCACGTGAAAGTATTAGAGACGCCAAGCAAACAATCAGCTGCTTCATCCATTGCCCTCTCAACAGAAGATAAAATATCTCGAACAGGTTCTTCTAGTTCCTCGTTATCCGGAATTTCCCTCCCTATGCCAGCAAAGACGTTGGTTTCGATAGGAGCTACGTCGAACTCGTCGTCAAACTCGCTATCTAAATCACTGCCTTTACATGCCTTGCGCCTAGTGACTCGCTTAGATGTGGTTGTCACCCCCGAACATGACGGACGAACATCAGCATCTACGGAGGAAACATTCGCTACGCTTCCAGGCTGAATGCTAGTTCCTTGCGGTTGGAAACTAGCATTTCCCGAAGCACTGCAAAAGTTTTCCTCGGCAGCAGTGCTAGGCGTAAGTGGCCTAGGTGAGGCAAATCCCTGATCCTCCACCCACCGCCTCACCTGCTCCATGGCGTCGTCCGCCTCGTCGTCGGTGAGGTCCATGGCCTCCACTCGCTCCACCACACTGGTGCTGCAAGGAAATGTAACATTGTAACAAACTATTTTGAACACTTACCTGATGTTAAACAAAGGCTTAGAATATCAGCCATGATGTGTTCAAACGCAAGCCTATGTTAAATAAAAATATATATGAAAAAACGTACCTGAGCGAAGGCATGGGCTCCAACTCCATGACTCGACGGACGGTACCACCTGGGGTTTGTTGTATGGGGACGGTGTCCCCAGTAATTTTGAAAGAACCGCCAGGAGTGACCTGGACGGCAATTCCTAATGACCTAAAAAGTGAAAAATTTACAATATATAATATAATATACAATTATGTAAAAGTGAGTTTGTGAATTATGGCGAAATTTAGATTAAATTAACTTTTAGGATACTTTCATTGCAGTAGTCTCTATTTATTACAACCTGATTATAAGCATCATGAATAATATTTAAAAAAAGCAGAAAAAGGTTGGCATACCGGGGAAGGACCTCTGGCGGAGGCATCTCAGGGTCGCGCGGCGCTGCGTCTGCCGCCAGCCCCATTAAGAGAGCACGTCGTGCGGCAGAGGGCCGTGGGCCTCTGCGCTCGGAGCTGGGCGTCACAGATCGTGAACGCCCAAACTCCGAGCTCGTCGACCGCAATCTAGCTAATCTAAAAACAATAAAAATAAGTCTGATGAAATATCTACACGACCAACACATTTCTACAAGTAAGTAATTTACTACGTACGTACTTTTCAAAAAGTTGATTGAAGAAAGGGTAAAAATTCGTGCAAGGTATACACTACAAGCAGCAGAATTCATTATCAGAAAGAAAAAAAACATTGATTTTACAAAAAAAAACGGATATATTAAAAATGTACTATCTAAATGTAATCTATCTGTTTCAATTCAAAAATTGATGATGATGATGACAAAACATACATACGCTACATACATTTTAATTATCTAACGAACTGTTTTTTATTTTTGAATATTTTTTTATAAATAATTTAATAGTTGCGTTGCCGGAGAAAAAAAGTTTAAAAAAAGGTTAAACGTCTCGATCTATAAAATCTATTTTGTATGGGCGAGTTAGCAATCGTAATTTTTTTTTGTCGACTGTACTTCCCGTGTTGAAATGAAATGGCCGACTTCTTATTTTAGAAAAAAGGTTACTATATGATATTAATGCACTTAAATGAGAACCTGTTTATCAAGAAATGTTTCAAGATACATTATTTACAAACTTGGATGCGATTTTACATTTTTACAGGCAAGTTTGTCGAATTATCAGCTAAAAACTGCCGGCACCAAGCGATCGTTTTATTGCAATTAAAAGTTTTTATGTTTTTTCTCATTTATTTTTGCCACAAATACATCCTAAAACACTTTTAACACACTCTATACACATTTTTCAGTAATTTAAAAGCTTTTACTCACCGTTTTCGCCTTTGTAACATTTTCTTGACATAAAAACATAAACCGATTCGACAGTAAAATTTCACAATATGGCTATCGCACTGTCAGTTCATTCTTTTTGGTCAGGCGGAGTTGTATTTTATTTTTTTCAAACCTCTATAGGCCCCCTGACACGGTAAGAATGCATCGATTCTCTAGTGATTGAAGTAAGCTAGAGGCGAAAGAACTTAAATTGTCTTTGGAACGTTCATTCGAGCGGGAATAAATTGACGAATAGCGGTGATTTCCTTACGCACCGCTCCGGTGCGTAACGCGCGTCGAGCACTTTTCGCTTACGCCGACATGCGGTGCGTAACACATTCAAAGGGTTAACAAACGAGTTCACACTGGTTATATAGACTTGTTAAAAACACTGAGTTGATTGAGTTGAATACCATTGAAAAAGTGTCATTGGGCCTGTCCTTACGAACTAATACAATAAGTCAATGGACGAGACATTATATTCATCACAACGGTGATTGATTGCTGTTAGCTCTGAGATTTTGGAATTAGCAATTGAACCATATCTCAATTATACTGTCACAATATCAATAACAATCCTCGTTACTTTGATTCTGATACGGCGGGCTTTTCCTGGGGTTGAGTTTTGAAGCGCTCGTATGATATTTTGCACGAAAATATCATGCAAAATGACTGATTTTCGAATAAATTCCCAAACAAAAGTCGCATTTTTAAACGACCTGTAAACGACCTGTAGACCTGTGTTTTAAACGTCATTGTAATCATTGCATCGCCTGCAAAGGCTACGTAGTAGCTTTACCTAGTTGCCTGCAAATCACTGACAAACTAGCGTTGTTGTCGATGCTTCGCTTTGCCGGTTTTCAATTCCCGTAACCGTATCAACAATGAAGGCTCTATGTTCAGTGAATTAATTTCACGATTCAGATCCAACGTAATCGTCACGATTTTGGTTATATACCAACCATGCATTGAGATGAGAACATAATGAATTGCTCCTTGTTTGTCGATATTCATTAAGCTTAAACAACGTCGTTGTTAGTGTACTTTCTATCTACTATAGCATGGTGCTTGTGTTTTTATACTTTGTTCATTGTGATTTCGTATTAAATTTTTTGGGTTCCTTATCCAAAAGGTGCCATCGGGATCCTACTATTAAGCTTACTGTCTGTCTGTCTTACCTTATACCTAACAACTGTATCTTTTAAACCGTACAAGATAACCAGTTGAAACTTTCACAGAATATGTAAAGTTGTAAATTAAAAAAGAAATCAGATGAGATAGTGGTCAAACGCAACTATAGTCTGATGTGAAAAAAATATTATAACGCCTGGATGGTTAGCTACCTTCAAATATGTCACCAAGCGTCTTACGGCTTATTCTGGCAGCCATTCTTAAGTGCCAGTCCTCATTCCAGAATATGTGTGTTTACCATCTTCAATCACACCGCCACTTAACATCAGGTTACTTGTAGTAAAAACATAAATAAGTCAGAAAATTTACGGTAAATTAAGTCAGTATACCCACTCACTGTCTGTCTGATTCCACATACGTCACATTCCACTCATCATCATCATTTCTGCCATTTGAAGTCCACTGCTGGACATAGGCCTCCCCATCGATCTCCATAAGGACCGGTTGGAAGCGGCCTGCATCCAGCGTTTCCCTGCGATCCCTTTTAGGTAGCGGGGCGTCTGCCGAGAATTCTCGGCACCCCTTGCCCCGCCGTCACCGTGACTGCTACCGCATTTTCCACTGGCTGTGCCATTCTTGATGTTTTGACAAAGACTTAACGTGCATTAAGACGAAAGACATTTGATACAGACAATTCGGGGTAACTTATTACGGATTAAACTAAGAGACACCTAGTTATTTAATACAGACCACGCGAGATCTTCCAGCCTTCAACCAAGGAGAACACATTGGGATTGAAAATTGCATTCAAATTTTTAAAAAAGGCCAGAATATGAATACCAAAGAATCTATTGTAAGATTTTGTCCACAATTATGCGATTTTTAATAAAGAATCTATTTACTTGATGATCTTTAACTTTAGATATCACATCAAATGTCGCTTTGTCATCAGAAGTAACAACTCAAATGATCATAGGCGGGAAAGTGATCCCTCTGCCAAAGCGTCAATCATTACCATTGTAACTGTTCAATTCACGAACCATGATTAAATTTTTACGTAACTCGATCCGTCTTTAATGAATGCCCACTGATTTACTTTCATTGGCTTCTTTTATGCTTACATAACTGTCATAATAATCGTGACCTCAATAGCTAATCTATTGTTACAGTGCGGCCATCTTATTTATACAGTTGGTCAAATAAATGAACTAAAACTGTTTAATAACTAGATGCCACTTTTACGAATACTTATACGAATTCATAAAAGTAGGTTCCCAATTAGACTGTTTTGATGAGAAACATCAACTAGCGAGCCTTGGCAGTTAACCAACTCGTGTATGTGACGGCAAACATTATTACGCTCACTTATGCCGTCATGTTTCACATGGGCCAGGCGCCCCGTGACGGCAAACTTTTTGTTACTCGATATCTTGGCTAATGGTAAACCGGTTTTGATGTTTTTTTTTTGTAGAAAATATTCCCGCTTCTATAGATGGATAAAAGGATTGTTTTTTTATGGAAGTTTTTTTGGCACTATTTAATTAAATTATTTCAAAATTTCTAATGATGGCTCCTCTACTGAATTCCATAAGTAAGTTTGTCGATCTAGTCCAATATTACCAATAATTAAATCTTCTTCATTACACTATTATTAGAATTCGATTTAACTCATCAATATTTTCATTTTCGGGTTACGACACTTTAGAAAAGCTGTTGCAGTTTTTAATTACTGATACGTTTTTTACCCGACCACGAAGGAGGGTAATGTTTTCAGGTGTAACTATGTAGTAAATGTTAGTTTTTAGTTTTGTCATCCTACTAATATTATAAACGCGAAAGTTTGTACGTATGGATGTATAGATGTATGGCTGTATGGATGTTTGTTCCTCTTTTACACGCTGCAACGGAACAACGGATCGACCTGATTTTTTGCATGGGTATAGTTCAAAGGCCAGAAAGTGACAAATGTTACTTTTCATCATCATCATCCCCATTTTTCATCACTACGCGAGTGAAACCACAGGGCGCAACTAGTATTTCTATATAACCTCTATATCTTAAACAGCTTCAGTGATTTTGATGAGTGAGGTGTCGTTGCATTTCTCTTTATGTCTGGTCCGGAGTGGGAGAAAAAAACAACTAAAATGTAGTTCCATTTTAGATGTTTTTTTTAAATAAAATTACTTGTATTTTTTTAAGGATAACTTAATATAATTATGTAGCTCAATAACATTCCATTATTTATGTGTGATTATGCTAGAAAATTCATCATCATCATTTCAGCCATAGGACATCCACTGCTGGGACATAGGCCTTCTCCCAGAGAGAGAAAGAGAGAGAGGATGGGCACTAATCCACCACGCTGGAAAGACTGATAATGATAATTTAACTAACATTTCTAAGTAATGGTAAAGAAAGTTTTGTACTACTTAAACGATGAGCATCAAATCAAATTATTTATTTGTCAGCATAAAGTTGTTATCAAAAGAGAACTCAAAAAATGTTTTATTGACGACTTTTTACATAGTCTTTGAATCAGTCAGGTGATTTCATCACAAAACTATCGATTAACATAAAAGTAAGCTTTTGTTAAATAATTATAAAAACAAGCTTTTATACAAATTATGATGATTATAATTTACATTTAATTTTTGTTATTTTTATTTTGAAATATTATAATATTGGCTATTGCATATATTTTATTGTCATCAGAACTAAAGGTGTATGCAAAAATTCAGCAGAATCGGTCAAGAGGAACTGTTTCTAATTCAGCTTGCAAGATTTGACCTAAACAAACTCACAAACATTGCAAGCTTGTAAAAACGACTTTTCGGTATCAATTTACACAGTAATTAAACCAAGCGTCATCTCCCACACTGTGGCGTAATCACGCATTCATTCATTAGTTAGAGAGCTAAGGTTTTATTGAACACTTTAATTACACAATGGAGCAACACTTCATTAAATTGTCACTCACTCGGTTCTTTTCGTAATGAACTTCATTGCGTTACGTAACGCGACGGTTTGACCGAATGTGACTTATTGACTTGAAGGCTATGGTAGATTATTGCTATTAAAATGGATGCCTATTGTACTGTAGGCATATTTTCAACTGACTAGACTGCTTTTTTGTGTATAAGTTATGCAATGTTTTCATAATATTTTTTTATTGGATAGGATATTGTGAATATTTAAATATTCCACCCCTAAGGATGGAACAAGTTGCCAGTTGAAGCGGCAATGGGCAGGCCACATCGCTCGAAGAATCGATAACCGATGGGGAAGAAAGGTTCTTGAGTGGAGACTACGAACCGGAAGATGCAGCGTAGCTAGGTCTCCCACTAGATGGACCGACGACATTGTGAGAGTCGCTGGCATCCAGTGGATGCAAAGGGCAGGCTGTTGTTCAGTGTGGGGGTTAAAGGGGGCATATGTTCAGTAGTGGACGTCTTTCGCTGATGATGATGAAGGATGGAACATTAGATATTGATCAGCTAAGTGTCAGCTTGGGGCATTGTAGTCTATTGAAAACGTGCTAAAATGCTCATCAGCAACGAATCCGCCGAAAATCACACACCGTTTATTTCTGCCGCTTCTTTCTTCCGTGGGCCTGCAAGATGTGGAATTGTCTTTCCCCGAAAGTAAACCCTAAATGTGGAGCTTTTTAAAAAGGGTATCTACAAACATTTCTCAGGTCTGGTAAAGCATCGACAACGCCGCTAGTGTTGTAGGTGTGTGTCATAGGCGGCCATTACCGCTTACCATCAAGCGGAGGGCTTGCCTGTCTTCTATTTGAACACTGGCACCTGGACCCTATTACTATGGAAGGAACTCTGACTGGCATAATGTATAATTCATTTAGGTATTTGAGGTTTTTAGATCTTATTCTTGCATGTTAGTTGTTTAACTATACATTTTTAGCTAATAAATAAATATTTGATTTGATTAAAAAAATTGTTCACACTAAGTTTCTTAGCATTGACCATCGGCGCAAAGCTGCTAGTCTATCGGTTTATACTCTCTATCGAGATGAATGTGATGATGTGAGTTTACTTTAGAGGTTTTATACCAAAGTGGTAAATAAAAAACCCTGCATTGTGATTTCATATACGCCCAAACGCTGGCTTGTACCTGGGTGTAAGTAATAACATTTTTTTTTGATCCTGACAAAGAGACAATACGCTTAAGTTGACTGTTTTTTTTATCATGTATATTATTTTGTGGTGTGAACAATAAGAGTTATCTGTATTAAGCTTTGAAAATAATAATAGTTTGAATTTGTCTTATACTCAACCTAGTACCGAAAAAAGGCAAATCAAAGATAATAATTAAACTGCTGACAATTCGACAGAGCAGCACAAGCGATGCAAATATGCTATCCTCGGCAGTGGTTACATATTTGAGGCATTTGGGGTCGAGACATTGGGCACATGGAGACCGGGAACTCATTTAAAAAAAAAATAAGAGCACCTTGTTATTGCCACGCGTGACCTTAATGCTGGCGTGTTTCTGGCTAAACACATAAGCATTGCCATTCAGCATGGTAATGCCGCCAGCATTCTGGGTATGCTGCCAACTGATAGTGGGCTTGAGCGCTCGGATTGTGTTTAGACCTTTAACGGTCTATGGGCTGTCTAGCTGTATTTTGTAGTGTTAGTATTAGCTTGTATTTTGTTTAGTTAATACAGGCACTTGCCCCAGTAAGATAATATAAATTATCATTAGATCAAACGGCAAACAACCAAGGAGGCATGTAAGTGCTAAAGGGGAAACTGTACACATAATACTTACATTTATTTTTTTCTGAGGCTTTATTGTACTTTTTACATGTTACAACAATCAAGCGGCTAAATATTGTAGCACATATTTGCTTATACATAAAACTCTTTAAAAAATACCGCATAACATCGTATGTGACACATAGAGGGTGTATTCATAAACACCGAACGTTACGCGTCATGAGTTTTTATTAAAAATTCCTTTAACAATTTCAACTCACAAGTGGGTCAGTCGACTTTTACATAGTTTACCCTTTTGTGGGGTGACTACACAATCATGTTGTTATATACAGGACAACACTTTCTTATGGTTTTTTAGAGTTGAGGAAAACATAAGCTGTTCTCATTTTATTGGATACTAGCTGCGCCCCGCAGTTTCACCCGGTGATGATGATGAAAAGTAGCATATTTTTCACCCTATAACATCAGCTATCTGACAGTGAAAGTCTCGTCAAAATCGGTCCAGCTGTTTTGGAGTCCATATGGAACGTACATACATACACACATCTTTTATATATATATATATATATAGATAGGTAGATTATATATATAGATATTTTTATATGTATATAATTATATATAGGTAGATTTAGAAGCACCTACCAGTTTCATCCGCAATCCTACAGCAGCCGTTTTTAAATAACCTATGAGGTATAAGCATAAGGGTAATAAATTATCTCTGTAATAAATTTCATTAAAATCTGTTATCATGCAGCTGAGTGATAAGAAATATACATACTTACACAGTTATTTTCAAATATTATATGATACTAGCTGAGGTGATAATTATGTATTCACTTTTTAATTTCGTAAAGCTCTTGCTTATGCTCATTGTAAGTGGACTATGCTGTTTTTATGCTCTTGCTATAAGTATAAGTAGTGCATAAAAGTGTTTTTTTGCGCTAGTTCATAAAAATGTTTGCTACAACATGGAGTTCTACAAAACGCGAGTCTCATAACTATGTAGTGACAATACATATTTATCAATTCTCCTGAAAGGAGTCACATCCTTCTCAATGGAGTTAGACGAAATTTGATGCAAATCCCAGCATGAAAACTAGGACTTTTTTAAGTTACTTACTAACTTACTTACTAGTTTAATTTACTAAAAAATACTACTTAATCTTCCAAATGAGAGTAAAAACGTTTCTTCTAGGTGAGCGTGCTTTATTATAACTCCGTATTTCATCTCATAAAGTGGATAAACGTAAGCATATCCAATAAAAAAATTACAATGTGAAAAAAAAACGCGTAAAACGCTTGATACTTACTCTCTTGCTGCTAGTTAGACAAATAAAATTATAATGATGTCAATAAGCAGCGCGTTTTGTAAAATAAAGAGATTTCTCACCATGGCTTATGGAAACCCTACATCTGTACGGTCACTCGTCCGCAAGCCCGCAATGAACGCAGAATACGAAATAGTTTCAAAGAGTATACTCATGGATTATAAAAGTACAGATTGACAACAAGGTATTAAATGATAACGGAAATATTATGTACCCATAGATAAATTATTGGAAAATATTAAAAGTTTGAAAAGAGCTATAGCGCCTTTTTGTCGAAAAGCTAAAAGTGTATCATTATATTATATTAGTATGTTTTGTAAGTTAAAAATAAACTGTACACAGCTACTACGTTTAAGGTAGCATTCCGATCTTTTTGCGACCACGACCGGCGGCAGCGGCCACGCCACGCAACTCACAGTCACTGCTCAGTCTGAATTTACCTATATGGAGTGCTAAGAAGCAAGCGTTACGCGACGTGGGCGCTTGCATTGTTAAGCATTCCACATAAATTCATACTGAGCAGTGGGTCGTGCGACGCGGCTGCTGCCGCTGGTTGCGGTTGCCAGTTGCGGTCGCCGGTTGCGGTCGTCGAGATCGGAATGCTACCTTTACTCTCACCTTGACTTTGTGTCTCTGCGTGTTTCTTATTTTGTGACAGTCCTTTGGCATTCGGTTCGGGTTCTATCTCGGCTAGTTCGGATTTCAATTATCCGATTTGTTTATTGAACGAAAAGGAAATAAACGGAGTCCATCCGGGACCAGATTGAAGAAGATATTGGGAAAAGTTTTAACGGGCTTAATTATAGCAAACGGTAAATAGCTTTGTTCGCATAGAGAACAAACGGTAAATAACTTTGTTTGATATAGAACAAACGGTAAATAGCTTTTTTCGCATATAGAACATAGGCATCATCATAGACATCAAAGGTAGGCAACGCACTGATAATGCCCCGGGTATTGTAGGTGTCTATAGGCGGCGGTGACCACTTACCATCAGGTGGCACGTTGCATGTTTGCCACATATTCTATTTTTTTTTTAAAAACTTTGTAAACTTTCTGAATTTTTTTATCCTTGTGATAACCAAGTAAAATAAACGCTATAAAATAAGTTGTTTCGTAATGATATAAATATTTTATGGGTTCTTTTTTGAAGTTAGTTACAACTAATAACATTTCCTCTACTGTACGTTCTGAATTCGGTTCGGTTCGTTATGTTTGTTACCTCAGTTACTAACGCTACTCAGTACAGTATTTTTTTGGTATTTGAAACGATATTACTTTTCGATTGATTCCATAGAAATTTCATAAATAAAATCAATATCTGAAAAAGTATGTTACCCAAGTAAACGAAATTTGGTATTTACAGATTTTGAAGTCTTTTTTTGTACTAATTTTATGTTTATTTATTTTTAATTAATTTTGTGTTTTTTTTTGTGTTTTGTGTGCTTTCAGGATAAAGTAAAGTGATAAACCCTGATACAAGCTATCACCATACAAAATTTCATTCACGACTAAGCGGTTGTTAAGCCCTATCGTAATGAAATTTAGCAGGATAGTAGGGCGGACATAGGTAACCCGGAAAATTCGGAAAACTGGAATATAGCGGGTAACACCACTTGATTCAGCTAGTCATAAATATACAATACTGTGGGTGGCCAACCTTAACAAAGAAGGCCATTGTTTCAGAAACATCAAAAATAATTCAATAACGAGTCTTGACATTTTCTTTCAAAATAAGACGAAAACACATTCATACTTCTTGTTAACAGTTGTTTGTATGTAAGGGAATCAATGGAGTTTTAACAAGCGCGTCTCTCAATCGAGCTCGTTATTCTTTAGGTATGTGATTATGTATTGTAAAAAGTTTCCAAAATTATGGTAGGTATCATCATCATCTAGAAGACGTACACTGTTGAACCTTAGACTTTGATACTGAACGTTAGCCTGCCATCTGCATCCACTGGATGACTAAAGATGTCGTCGGTCCATCTAGTAAGAGGTCTACCTACGCTGCGTCTTCCGGTTTGTGTATTCCACGTGATTGTATATCAGGTGCTTTACTTAAAATTAGGTACAGTAACATTTATCAAATTATGTATAGTACTAAGTTAGTGAGTATATAGAAAACTTGAAAAATTGTTGCTAGAATTGAGCACACTAAATTCAATATGGCAGACGTCTAAAAGCTGGTTACAAAAAAATAAAATTTATTTAAATAATGTTATCATTTGTAAATATAGACTACCAAATTATTATGCCAGATTCTCTCCCCGTTTGATCGCAAACCTTTCACAAATCTGAAAACCTTGCCAAGATAACAGTAACCCAGCTCAAATCTCAACAAGACAACGGAAACGGAACCGTACAATTACATTGTTCACTTGTTATTTTAGGCCGTACATTTACCATCACACTTACGCACAAAGGCTGCCTTCAGCACATTATTAAAAAGGGGTTTCGCAGCAAATAACAATATTATGATAATACGCGTTTATATTCAGCTTTAACGAGATTCCAACGAGCCGGCATCCAACTCAAACTACTCGTTAACATGGAATCAAAATATTTAATATGAATTAATTTACATAAACAGTCCACGAAATATGCATGCCCTACAAAAATAATAGGGACATCTCATGGCGGATGTACTATCATTTTTTTGCTTGGAATCTGACTGTGCGAATAGAAACGTTTGCGCTGTGCAATTACTTGCCTTGGTATTCTGTTAGCAGAGGGATCCGCCAACAAACTACCAAGCAGAATAAACTGAAACCTTATTATGTAGGTTTGGTTTCAATACAGAACATAATTAAAAGTAGAGAGTACTACAAAATCTGATCTGGATTTGGAGCCAATGATAGCCGAGGGGTTGCATGTGTGCTATACAATCTAACAGCACCCGGTTCGATCCTCGGCCCTGCACCAATGATTTATTTAGTATTTAAATAAATGATGGGTAGATTCGATGCCATCGCCCAACAACGGTAAAGAAAAACATCGTGAGGCAACTGGTATGTCCAAGAACCTCAAAAGTTCAAAGACATATGACATTCACCAACATGCACTGGGCCAGTATGGTGGATTATAGCCCATCCTCTCTCTCTGAGAGAAGGTCTGTGTCCCAGCAGTGTGAACATGATAGGCTGATAGTGATGATAATGATGATGACTACATAATTTTAAGACAATACCTCATCGAGTTATAAGTATATTTTATAATACACTAGCGACCCGCCCGCCCGGCTTCACACGGGTGTAATTTACGTGCGAAGCCGGGACGGGTCGCTAGTTATATATATATATATATATATAAACCTTCTTTGGAAATGTATCTAACTGATGGTGAAAACCGCATCAAAATCCGTTGCGTGGTTTAGGAGGAGTTAGCGGCCATACAGACAGACAGACAGACGGGGAAAGCGACTTCAATTTATACTATGTAGAGATAATTATATCGATGCAAAACCTACACGAGGTTGTAATTCAATTTTGGGACATTTTTGCACACACGGTCATCTGACCCCAAACTAAGCAAAGCTTGTGATATGGCTGCCAGAGACTGATATACATACATATATAGTTTTAAATACATACATAAATAGATATTAACAAACAATTCAATTACAAAAAGATACTATCTTCTCGTCTCTAACCCCTTTCTATTAAACAAACGCGTAGTACCCTGAAAAGTTATTAGTTTTATCTCTTTCGTTAATCAAAATTTTGACTCGATCCCAAAAAATAAGATTCCATACCTGCTCCATGTTTATAAATAAAGGGTACAATTTTAGTTTTAAACTGTCATATGCGCTAGTTTATCGCTCTGAATAAAATTATTTCTGCTTATTTTGTATGTAAAGCCGCTTTACGTTTTGTTTCATATTCGAGTTAGAAATGTTTTGTTGAACGAATATTGAGCTGTCAAAGAAGCTTCAAATACGCACATACCGTATAATTATTTCTCTGAATGCAACATTTAAATTATAAGAAAGCATCAAATTACATGGCTCGGCTCCGTTTTAAATGGTAGCATTTTAAAGTTGACTCTACACTATTGTGTAAAATTTTAGGTGTAAGTACACAAAAACCAAAGTTACCGACATAGCTCAAAGGATTAGCAAGCTGAAGTGGCAGTGGGCCGGCCACATTGCCTGAAGAGCCGATAACCGATGGGGTAGACGAGTTCTGGAGTGAAGACCACGTTTAGGCAAACGTAGTGTAGGACACCCTGTGGCCAGGTGGAGTGACGACCTGCGTAAAACGGCTGGTAAAAACTGGATGCAAAGAACTGCCGACCGAGCTCAGTGGCGTGCATTGGGAGAGGCCTATGTCCAACAGTGGACAGTTAGAAGCTGATGATGATGATGATGATGACACAAAAATGAATCAAATTAAATTAATTAATTAAATTGAAATGCTCGAAAACATAAAGTAATTTAATGCAACTGAAAAGAATTATAAATATTTATGGCAATCGCCAAAAGCCTTGAGAATATTGCAATTCGACGTTTTTTTATGTTTTAAAAAATTAGGTTCCTTTTTGCATGTGACCAAACGAAAAATTTGGAACATGTTTTGAAATACGTGTTTCGTGAATGTGAAACAATCTTAAGATTATACAATTTTCACACGCAAAGTATTTTTCTTCATTCAAATGAGTAACGTCTTCATTGTTTCAAATAAGACAATAATTAAGTTAAATGCAATTTGTGAGTTCATTAGTGATACAAAAATATTCAAATTAGATGTACGAGCGGAGTTAGAAAATAAACATTTTTGACAGCGTAAAAACATGAGTTAGAATTTAAAACAACACAATTTAACGTCACTGTATTTTTATGAATATTTTATTCTGAATGCTAAAATATTTTCACTCCCTAGTTTTAAATTTTAGTACCTCCAAAAAGAGGTTCGAAGAATTGAGATTATAAAAAATTTCGTTTTAAATTTACCAATGCATTGGTCATTAAGTGTATCTAGATGTTATTAAAATTATTAAACCACCGGATCGCAATACCGGCTCGAAATCAAGGCATAAAAATTCTCACAATTTTTTTATTCCCATGACACCTTAAACACGTTAAAAATTATCCTTAAGTCCAACGGGAAGCAAACGACGGTAATAAAAGCTCAAACAGACAATGATAACAAACTTTATGGGGAACGAGAATAATTTTATGGTGTAAAAATGGGTCATGTCACAAAATGAGATGTAGGCCCCGAGTTTATTTGCCCATTGTCAACGCTCTGTTTGAACTGTGACTTTCACCAGAGTACCAGGAAAGAAGGAAGTTGGCTATATTTTATCCAAGTGTGGACGGCGACGCGATACGCTTTTTATATTATTTTAAGGATGACTTATCGTTTGGACGCACCTGTTATGTTGACACCTCAACCTTTTTGATAAAATAATAGGGTTTTTTTGAGTCAGTTGAATTTCTAGATGACATACGATGAGTCGATTATTCGTTTAAAACACCTGTCTTCGCCGAGACACTGCGAGTCTTCGTGATTGAAAGAAAACCCGAGATGATGTTTATACTGTTGTATTTTATGAATTATGATATTGTTTGCACAGAGGTGTGTGGTGTTGAACACGATTCCTTATGAAGTCTGAATGACGTATTGAATTTTATACAATATTAATTAACTGGAAATGGAGGGTAGACATTGTTGGTAGTCGTGAATATGTTTTGTTGTTGATGCGGCAATTTCGAGCCGCAACAGCACCTAATATGCATCCTTGCTTATCTGGTACATTGCAATTTTAGTTTCAATGAATGATGTTGATACTAATATTTGACAATATAGCGCCTTGGTGTTATTAGCAAGCTGAAGAGGCAGTGGGCCAGACCTATTGCAGAACCCATAACCGTTGAGGTGGAAGGTAGGTTTCCAAACAACGCCTTCTGAAAACGTAAGCTACAAATTCGCTTTGTAGCTTACGTTTCGATTGGTATTTTAAACGATTTAAGCAAGAAAATTAATGGATTACCTGTGGAATGTCACACCATAACATTTATGCAGCTTTTCTGATTTGTTGTAGAACGATTTCACCGTGCAAATTGTCATAGTAAAATTTTTATATTTTATTTGGAGCCATATATGACACCATTTGAATGGCTTAAATTTTGAGAATGTACTTGGTTTCTTTGTGTAGTTATTCTAAGCATACAAGTATGTATTTGTTAGACCCGATTCTTGGTTGTACAGTGTACACTGTAATGATACGGTTAGCTCGCTAACGAAGGCTTGTTTTGCGAGAAAGCCGACATTTCCCTTAATTGGATTTTAATTTTCGTTTCGCTCGTGCTTAGTCTTTAATTAGATGTATTTGCTACATTTTCCTTCAGAGATTACGTTAGTTACGAAGTACAAAATTTGTTCTTGTCATTAAATATCAAGTAAAAATCTTATTGTTAGCAAAGATGTTTGTATATTTGGGCATTTAAAGAAATTCGAATTCACGATTGTCATAGAAAATTTTCAACAAAAGTGATAAAGATGTTTTGCTAGGTAAATCATTAGCGTTTGCATAATAATACGAATTGTCACATATGGATAGAATGTCACATTTTCATATTATTAGCAAGTAGGTAATTTCATTTGATCGCGAAACCAACCACATCATATCTGCTGTAAGTGGCCTTTTTAACGAATGTATTAGAATTACTGAAAAGCTCACGGCTTGTCTGTCAAAAACGTTACCAATTTCAAGTAACTTAAGTTATTTAAAAAATATAACCCAACTGCGTTGTATAAATATGTAGTAGGTAAGTAACTGAAAAGCAACAGCGGAGCGCTGTGTACCTATCTATACCTATACTCGTAGTAGGTAACTCTTTCATACCGCTTTATCTCGTATACTACTGAGTATTTCATAGTAGTATTATATAATTTTGAAATCTGCTGAGCGACACTACACTTTGACAAATTAATCTAAGGCTCTACATAATATTGACTTATTTATCAAAGTTTACTTACTATTTGTCCCTTTGTTTCGTGGAC
This sequence comes from Agriopis aurantiaria, assembly GCA_914767915.1. Taxonomy (NCBI): domain Eukaryota; kingdom Metazoa; phylum Arthropoda; class Insecta; order Lepidoptera; family Geometridae; genus Agriopis; species Agriopis aurantiaria. The sequence goes on along the minus strand of OU611992.1, from coordinate 4,629,557 downwards.
GCCATATCTGGGTCTCTTCAAATCACGAGTGAGTCGGTTTCTTCTAGGCAAGCGTGCTCCAACGTAGACCGCATTATCGCTTTACATCAGGCGAGTTGGCAGTCAAACGCAAGCCTAGTATTACATATTTTTTTAAGTACTCTATGTTACTCCCACTATTTAAAAAAAATCTAATGACACGTCACATGTCGAAATTTATTGAGCCGCTTAAGCTGTAGGGCGTGACAAAGAAATCGTCATTCATACATACATACATTCATACATACATACATAACATACATACAAACACTCGAAAAATATAAGCCTCATTCTTGCGCAGTTGGGCAAAAAGGAAAACAACGTCTCACTCCCTTTAATAGGCAATAACTTACCTCGCAAATCAACATTGCACTTCCACACATCAAGATTTTATTTATAAATCCACCTCCGGCCGACGGAAGACATTTAATTTAGTATAACAGATGTCCTCATTCCGACACGACACGCCTGGCAGACAATCCTTTGAGTTTTGTCACGGACAGTCTCAAAAGAAAACCATCTCAAAGATATTGTTATTCTTAGTGCGTTACAAGTTGTACAAACAAGATTGGCTATTGAGACAGATGCAGAAATATCTGTCTGATGTATTATTTTTTCTGCTTTCTGTCAGAAATATATAATTTCATTTGAATTTTGGATTAATCGCCGACGCTGAGAAAATAGCCGGCAAACTGAATTGGCACTGGGCTGTCGGAAGAACTGTGGGCAAGAACCACTACCAAACAGCTCCTGCATGCCATACGACCTAGGAAGGCCTAGAAAAATATGGCGAGACTAACTTGACTCCAATGCAAAAGACCGGTCCACCATAGCGCAGAATAGAGAAGAAGGAGGTAAAGGGAAGACCACGGCTGTAAAAAATAGAATTTGTTTATTAATGCTACGTAATAAAACTACAGATCGTATTTTTATGAAAAGGTAAGATTTTAGGATAACTGTGTAAAAACAATATTTCAGAATAAAAATAGACTTAGATATTTAATATATAAAATAACTGTGACTTTAGAAAAATGTATTTAGGTCATTGTACAACTGGACACAATGTCATCAAAAAATTCAAAAATACAAAATTCTTTTATTTTAGGCTTAATAAACCATATGTAAATCAAGTAAATCATTGTTATTTTATTCTTTAAAAATACTGTGCTGTGTAAAAGTGCGCGTGAGATAACGGTGCGTTATATTCCGAGCCTTAAGGAAAATAATTGGTCGAATAATTATAATTATGTCTACACGTTATGCTTGTAGGTACATTATTAGATAATTATACCTGGGTAGTATTAGATTCTTCTAGTATTAGATGCGTGTTTTAGGCTGTTTTTCAGTGTATAAGTGGGGTAAAGAGGGAGGCCTATGTTCAGCAGTGGACATCTTCTGACTGATGATGATGATGAGAATTAGATTTAATACTTTGAAAATCACCGTCCAAAGCAAACATCGACTGTAAACCAACGCCGTACAAGGATACTGCTATCGATCCATCAGGCACGAGGCATCAATCACGCTGGACAAACATCGAAGCCATTATATTGGGCAAACAGGCTTCTGAGCTTTAGTTTGTTTCTTACAAACTTGGATTGTTGACTCATGGCCGAATGTAGAGAATAGTTTAAAGATACCGAAGGCAATAGTAACTGAACCAGGGTTGTTTCACTGTGATCTAGTGTTAAAAAAATGCCAGTGATTCTGTAACGGTCAGAGCATAAGAAGCTCTCGCATGCAGATATACGATAAATCACGCACGCGCTTCGAGCATCTGTCTTCTGTAGGTATACGGGCTTGGGATGGTCAAAGTTGGGGCGCTGACCATCCATTTAAGCGTACCCATGGAGAGAACGACAACGTTGTGTGACCAACGTTATCGTGCGTGGAGGGGCTGAGACAACACGGTTGTGTCTTGCGAGGAGCCGCAGTGCTGAGGGCTCCGGTGCGTTCCTCTGGAGATCGCGGAGCCCTCTTGTCAAGCACGGTCACCGAGGGGGGGGGGGGGGGGGGGGGGGGGGGGTCTGCACAATTCATGCAGCCAGGCTATCTTTGAAAGATTACCCCCTAGAAAAAAAAGGTAAGTATACTCATATATGAAGTTTGGTACACTTCGCTGCGCATGCTAAATTTAATTTTATTGTTAGTTATTTATTTGAATATCATGTCAAAGTGAGTCAATGTACTGGTTCTGTTATTCTGTGGCAAACGATAATGATATACACAGATTACATATTTTGTTCATGACTTTCTCTTTTTCTTTAATCGTAATTAGACCTTACGATTTTAGTTTAAAAAAAAAAAAAAACATACAGTCGAATTGATAACCTCCTTTTTTTCGAAGTCTGTTAAAAATGCTGTCAGATTGGCGAACCTTTCTTGAACTATTTCACAGTGGTTACGTGTGTGTTTTTTAAACTCAATAGGCTTACTTGAACTGCCATCATGATATTTGGTATCGTATTTTAGATAAGCAACAGTGCAGAGCAATGCAACGAAAAACAACGCAATACAATAATATTTTGTTAACATCCCGAAAAGATTTTAAAAGGGACTTACTCATGCTCTACGTACAAACTATTCTTGTAATGTTACAAGCAAAGTAAAGAAGATACCTATTATAGTGTAAGAATTTTTCTTTTATCCTTCTCAAAATGTAATAATCAAGTAAAATCACTCCAACTCAACAACGAACAATTAAAATTGTTACTAAAACAATCGGAACTCTTAATCAAAGTAAAATGAACATCAACATTGGAACTTGATTTTGTATCGGAATTGGTTTCAAAATGAACTTTACTAAGATAAACCCACGGAACACTAAAAGATGGAAAAGCCATTCTAACCATTTTCGAGCACTGCAACTTTTCTTAGTACATTGTGCTATGCCCATTTTTTATGCAAAGTTCTGCATCTTTATTTCAATTAGGTACAAATACAAGTTCAATTTTGAAAGGTTAAACATTACAAACTAAACATTAAGCACATAGCCAAATCGAAAAAAAAAACTACATAAGAGTAACGAAACAATCAAGTCTCTTGCCTGATAGTAAGACGCTTGTCCATAATACTCAGAGTTTTTAAATTGAACATTTCAAAAGCTTGCGTGACAATAAATTATTCTCTGAACATTTTATAAAATATTGCAAATATCCTAAGTCAATACGGCTCTCGAAAAATTCTACTCGTAAAGTTGATTCATTAAAATTCGCTAACTCATTTAATTGGACGCGAATCGTTTTGATAGAAAATGCTTTTTAAAAGACAGAGGTTACAATCAATTAACAATCTTCAGGACCCGAAAGAGTGTTAAAACATGGAATTGGAATATCTATAATTTTTTATTTTATTATGCATAAATATTTTTGTCATAGATTTTTTTATACAATGTGATTGCGTTGACAATATTGGCAATATAAATAATAAAGTAAAAATTTATAATATACTAGCGACCCGCCCGCCCGGATTCGCACGGGTGTAACTTACGTGCGAAGCCAGGGCGGGGCGCTTATTACATATATAAACCTTCCGTAAAAAAAATATCTAACTGATGGTGAAAACCGAATCAAAATCCGTTGCGTAGTTTTATAGATCTAAGCATACATAGGGACGGACAGACAGCGGCAAGCGACTTTATTTTATACTATGTAGTGATGCATACCGGGTATAAGAGAAACGCTCCCAAAACCAAAACGCTATTATTAGACTATCTAAACACAATCTAATACCAATAACCATTTGCGTTGTATTTTTTGTTTTTGTAGTTCAGAATTTTGCAAACCAGCAATGTAAAGCTTACTTTGCGGTGCAGGTCGTTCGTTGACCTCTAGCGTCAGCTGATGTTTTAATTGCATTAATATGCGAATATTTAAAAAAAAAAAGTGATGTCGTATCAGCAATCCCCAGCACCATCACAAGACTTCGATTTCGGAGCATTTTTCTTACACTTATATAGTTAATCAATATATTATATGATTCTCAATAACCTTAGTATTACGTCTTTAGTAATTAACCACCTTTATTTATTTAATAAAATTTTGAATTTGTGATCGAAATATAATAGCATAAGGCAAGGGTATAAGGTCGCTGGATATTGTTAAAATCACGGGTCAGACCCTATTACTGCGTCACTGAGGCATAGGCACTGGAAGAGAGAGGGCTTATATCCAGCAATGAGATAAATATGATCGTGGATGATGATTATGACATTATTGTACCAATTTAAAACACTAAGAAAAAAACTACTTACTCGTCTTGTCACACAGTTGCATTATAAAAATAAAGTTTATTCTATCCTAATTATCATTATAAACATAATTTATTATGTTCATACTGTCAGGACATGGGCCTACATTTTTTTGTTTTATTTTAAGTGTATTTTTTTTATAAGTTGTAACTAATATTAAAAGCATTACGAAAGCATTAAATACTACAAAATTATACTACTGTTAGTATTTTTAATTTCAAATCTTACAAAAGATATCAAAATCTTTGAGTTTCTGCAAGGCTTAGCATCTTTTAGTTCGAAAGGAAATTACTAAGGAATCACGGTTGATGGTTAGAACTTAGTCAAAGAGTTCAGATTTAAATAGAAATCCTTTGATGTGCGAGATATCTTCGTAAAATTTATAAGACCACGTATATTTGCTGCAATTTTCAATATTTTAATTAATTATAAATAAGTAAAATGTTCGTAAAATTTAACGATTAACGAAAGTAGACTTTGTCCCTTTCTTGCAAGGTGAGTGTCAGTATGGAGTTTATATGTGACGTCATTAGTAAGTATAGTACGCTCTCTGTCTAGCAAGACTGCTTATATGTCATCCTTTAACTTGGAACATATTTCAATTTCATTATCAGTGTTTGGCTCTATTTATCTAGTTTTATTTTATTTTATAAAGGCAAATTTTTATTTTTTTCTGGTAGTTCATTGTATGAGTTGTGGTGACTGACTGAATGTCTATAATAATAGACCTTGATAGAATAACTATGAAAGGCTAGTTAATTTTAATGTTTGATGTCATCATAAAGTCCAACTCAGCCAGAAGTGGTTTTGACAGCCGTTTAAAACTTCCGAAAGTAAATCACCAGTTCGAAGGACAAAAACGAAAGCGTGCTTTCGGCTAGAAAATTTATTTCTTTCTACCACATTTCACTGGTTCTTGTTAAACTTTTTAATTATTCGGCGGATGCGCTTGGGCGCCCCGTTTGAGATCAACGCACTGCTGTGTTTGACTGTCTACATTTTTTATTGTCTGTGGTAGAAAAAAAAAAGCTGAATAATTTATTTTTTCGAATTGTCATGTTTGTTTCTTTTGTGTTGTTAACGAGGTGATCATTAAAAAGTCTCAATTTGGGATTTTTATAAATAACTAGACGGTATTCTAATGTAACTTTTCACTTTTTAGATTTTAAAAAGGCCTCATTATGAAAATGTTGACAAGTTACTCGCCAGAAAACCATAGATACCGATTAAGTTGAAGTGGCAGTGGGTCGGTCATATCTGTCGCAGAAGCAGAACATAACCGTTGGGGTAGACGTGTTTTAGAGTGGAGACCACGAATCGGTAAACGTAGAGTAGGATGCCCAGAGAGTTGTTGAAGTGGTGATATACGTAAGACGGCTGGCAATGGCTGGAAGAGAAAATCAGAAGATCGGGCTGAGTGGCGTGCCTTAGGAGAGGCCTATGTTCATCAGTCGACGGAGATAGGCTGATTATGATTTTTTTAAATTGGAAATAGATGTCGATGTTGATGTGTGTGTTGATGTTGTTGGATTGGTGGTATATTACTTGATTGTGGGCAACGTTGTGACCGAAGATGGTACTTATCAGATTTTGCTACATATACAGGGTTATAAGGAAAGGGTATGCTTAGCCGAAAGGAGGTCATTGTACTCATAACTAGAACAACTTTTACTAAAGAACCAACCAAGAAATCGCGAAAAAAATATCAGTTATTCCATAGAAAACGGTCACTGACACTCGACAGTATGTATAGAACAGCTGGGTTTTTTTCGCGATTTCTGGGTTGGTCCCATCGTAAAAGTAGTTCATAATGATGAGTATAATGAACCCCTTTCAGTTTAGCATACCCTTTACTTTGTAGCCCTGTATACCGAAATCTATTAGAAAAAAAAATACTCCTAATCAATTTGTCGTGTTCTCATCTAAGTAAATATGTTTAAAAAAGTTTTTAATGTACATTCGTTTTACAACATATTATGTGTAATTAAATTGTTAGTTTGATTGTGCTATAAAACTTCAAAATAAGTATAAACTTGTACTTAATTTAGGGACAGTAAATTACCGATAGATGAATGAGAACAGGTACATGACCATAAGAGTGAGTGTTTTATGACATTTTTAAGACATCTAACTAGGTATATTTGGTTTTAAAAATCTTCTAAAAGAGTGGCCACCCAAGTTTTTTATCGAATTACTTTTTATTGGAAAATGTCACATAGCTTTCCAAGGTTACGAATTTAGACTGTACTAATCCAAAAGAAGGTCATTGTACAAAGCGATGAGTACAATGACCTCCTATAGTATTAGTACAATCCATATGGGTAACCCTGTACTTCTTCTTTTTTTAATATTATTAGTTTCATTCATCATCAGCATCGTCATAATTTCAGCCGCAGGACGTCCACTGCTGGATATAAGCTTCCCCCATCGATCTCCAAATGGGACTGTTGGAACCGGCCTGCATCCAGCGTTTCCCTGCGGTCTCTTCTAGGTTGTCTGTGCATCTTGTGGGTGGACGTTCTACGCTGCGCTTACCGATCCGTGGTCTCCATTTGAGAACCTTTCAGCCCCATCGGCAATCTGTTCTGCGTACTATGTGCCCTGCCCACTGCCACTTCAACTTGCTAATCTGGTGGGCTATGTCAGCTATGTTAGTTTCATTTAACCTATAAAATTACTATTTTCAAAAAAGAATCAGCAAAAATGCATGGCAATCAACAAATTCAGCCAGTACTTAATTTGTTTTATTTGGTACTCTATTTTATTTTTTCTTACAGAAATTGCACTGCATAACATTATTATGGAAGCAAATACACGTTCAAACATTTGTTAACATGAAATAAAATGCTCGCTAACAATACTAAAAATGCACGGTGCATTACCAAAACAAACAACTTAAAGGTGCGTACACATCGGTGCAGAATATCGTATTACCGATATAATTGGTCAGACATTCAATAGTTGACGTAAGCGCAGAGAAATAGAGGCGCAGAAACATATTATGTGAATAGATGACAAAATTGCAAAATTGCATTGGCAAAATTGATAATGAAAGCATTAATTTTTACTCTATACAGGGTGAAAATTATATTTAGGAATGTGAAAATAGCCATTATGGAAGACATTGAATGGGTTTTGCAAAAACATAGGATATAATTTTTCTTATTATCTTATTATTTATCTTATTGACTAACATACATGTTATTATAACACAACTCTGCCAAACTGCATAGCAGTTTGTAGGCAGTGCATAGCAGTTTGTAGGCAGTGCATAGCAGTTTGTAGGCAGCAAATAACAACATGTGATTATTTATCTTATATGGATAGTATCCACGGGACTATAACTTAGAGGCTTGCAAAGTGCTTGAAAATTTAAATTGATGCAAAAAAAAAATACAAGCATTTCACTACAAAATTATGTGAAAAAAAACATGTAGGTATCGCACGTTTAGGTACGCTTGTTACCATTTGTTCGGAGTTGTTCTTCTGTACCTTCATGCTCAGTGACGTAAGGCTAATGCAACAGTTTACGCATCAGCTAGTCTGCAAATTGGTGCAGCTTTGTCGGCCGGTCCGGTCGTATCGTCGCCCGGTGCGTGTGCAACCGGCTTTAGATTATCAGTGGTTGACAAGCGCAGCGCAAGCGGAAAATAAATATTAAAGTACCTAAGAACTAAAAAACTTTTATCAAATAATACATGAAATTCTATCTATGGATGATAGACCATGTGCAATTAGTGTAAATAAGAAAATAACCATTTAGTCATACTGATTATAAGATGATAATATAATTATGTATTTATGATTTTTAATTAAATATAGGTAAACAAAGAAAATATATTCAGCCGTTTGAGGATTATCAGGCCTTTTATCAGGTTTATTTTTTATTTTTCTGTTTATGCTTATTGCCATGTAATTTAAAAATACTTACTCAAATTAGTTATGTTATAGACTCAGCCAAAAACTGAGACCTACCAAAAGTCGTTACAATTTTAATGAATATTCGGGCCATCCTTCAAACTTTGATGAGGCGTCTGACTCTTCTTTTAATTTGCGTGTGGACTTGTAAAATGTACTAAATATAATAATTTATTTTCTGTAGGAGCAGGTGTTTTATTAATTAAACAACATTTAATTAGTTAAATTTTAATACTAACACTACAAACTACTAACAGTTAGGCTGCCCATAGTCCGTTGAAGGTCTAAAGACAATCCAAATGCTCAAGCCCACTATTCGTTGGCAGCGTACCCAGCATTCTGGCGGCATTAACATGCTGAACGGCAATGCTTATGCGTTGTGCCAGAAACACAATGATTAAAACACACTCTGACGTTAAAATGTTATGAATGGAAAGTTTTGACACTCGTGTTTATATTTACAAAACCAAGTTTAAAACCGAGTACAAAATTAAGTAATAAAACTATTCATATTATTCATATTCATTTCTTTGGTAAATATTATTTACATGTCAAAAAATTATATAAGGATTTATTTATTTATTTAATAATAATAATAAAAAAAATGGTATACTATCAATTGTATTATTTATTAATATTGTATTACTTATTCTATATTATTAATTGTATTAAAAATATTGTACGCTATAAATTATATTATATTTTGAATTCAAGGAACTCATTGAAACTGTAGAACGTCTGATCGACGAGCCAGCGCTTTAACTGATATTTAAAGCGCACCAGGCAACTACATAGGCAATGTCTGGGAAAACACATCTATATGAGGCAATAATAATTTTTTGTTTGTTTTTTTTTGCATGTCATAATTTGTAAAAGCAGCAACAATACTAAATTATGAGGTTACTAGTGACCCGCCCGCCCGGCTTCGCACGGGTGTAATATACGTGCGATGCCGGGGCGGGTCGCTAGTTATATATATAAAGCTTTCGTGAGAATGTATCCAACTGATGGTGAAAACCGCATCAAAATCCGTTGCGTGGTTTACAAGGAGTTAGCGACCATACAGACATACATACAGACAGACGCGGAAGGCGACTTTAATTTATACTATGTAGAGATAAAACGACTTGGTCATTCCGTACATTAGGGTGAGTGCGAAAAACAAAGAAAAAACTGGCCACCCATCTCCTGAACGCAGCCCTGCAAAATTTTCAACACATGAGGAATTAAAATATTGGCAATAATACAGGCGATAATCCGTCATAAGTGTTTAAACTCAATGAACTTAATATAGGTATTTTAACATTTAAATTCATCACTGGTTTTGAAGTCAATAGAATATTACTCATAATTATTATGATAATGCTAAGTTTGGTCCATCTGATTATCAAATCAATGTGAATACCATTCTCCGAAACAGTAATCCGACGAATTATAAAAGCAAAACAAAATCGTAAACCATTTTAGAAATGATCTCTTTTAAATTTGATTTGCTTTAATGTCAATTGGTGACCGTTAAATATTTCTTTTGAATCGATAAAATAGTGATAAAGCCATAAAAATCATCTAGTTTAGAATCAGATATGTCTAACGAACTGGCTACTACTTTTATGGTATTTAATTTATTATAAGATACCTATAAAATGATTGTAGGCAACTTGTAGGCGATTTCTTTAAGTTATCGTCAGATTATAGGACTTTTTGACATCTGAAAATCTACTTCAATATAAATTTAAAATATTTATAAAATCTGTTTCATCAAAATTGAACCACAAAAATTCTTATGAATAAACATGATTTAGAATTATTCCGTCTTACCACAAAAGATTTAAGAACGCTTTAGACATGTGTTTAGCATATTTTTCGCAGTGAAACAATTCCTAAACACATGTCTAAAGCGTTCTTAAATCCTTTGAGGTAAGATGGATAGGCTTTAAAAAAAAAAAAAACTTAAAGGTCATACTAAAAGTAATTTAAACGTGTTAAGCTATGAGATTCCGCCATAAAACCATATGCCATAATATGTTGTATGTAATTATTTTTTACATTTCAATGAAATTTTTTATAAGTTTAACAGATTATGCGTTTTCACCATAGCTCACCTTATGTTAAGTTATAGTATGGTCGAAGATGGTAAACACGCCTAGCCTGGTATGGGAATTAGGTTTCGTTTTTAGGGTCCCGTATTAAATTTTCAAGTAATATGCGGAAACCCTCAAATATCTAAGTATGACACCCGCGAACTTGAATCGCCATATTTTTGCTCCTTTAAATACTGTACCAACAGTTGACTGTGGTACCAAGAGAGTACCAAACCTAAACGCATCATATTGCAACCCGGCCTTAATGCCGTTAAAAGGATGAAAGATATTGCAATGACCTCCTTCCAAACGAAGTACATAAATTAGTTTTTAATTATTCTAAATCTATGTGTAATAGTACAAGATACCACAGTGCCTCAAGACGAAGGTCTTTGACCAGTGTGTGTTGCCAGTGATGACATATGGTACTGAGACGTGGTCCTTAACTGTTGGCCTTTTAGAAAAACTCAGAGTCGCATAGCAAGCAATGGAGAAAGCTATGCTCGGAGTTTCTTTGCACGATAGAATCGGAAACGTGGATATTCGCCAAATAACCAGAGTCACCGACATAGCTGTTAAAAATTGCAAGTTGAAGTGGCAATGGGCAGGCCACATCGTTCGAAGAACCGATAGCCGATGGGGAAGAAAGGTTCTAGAGTGGAGACCACGAACCGGAAGACGCAGCGTAGGTAGGCCTCCCACTAGATAGACCGACGACATTGTGAGAGTCGCGGGCATCTAGTGGATGCAAAATGCAGGCTGTCGTTCAGTGTGGAGGTTAAAGGGGAGGCCTATGTTCAGCAGTGGACATCTTCTGGCTGATGATGATGATGATGATGTGTAATAGTAAAAGTCAAAGTCTGTTTTATGCTGTTTAACCGACTTCAAAAAAGGAGGAAGGTTCAATCCATATTTTTAGTTTTTTTGCTTCATGACAAGATTAACGTCAGATTTCTACAAAGCCTTAAAAATAACACGACCACACTATGCGTTAGTAAAAACTGTATTTTCTATAGAGCTGAAGTATAACAAACAAACATGCTGTTAGTATATAAAGCTCGTTTTCCTTCAAACATAAAGTTGCCTTTGATTAAATAATAGAAGAGCTTGCAGACTATGCGTTGAAATATTGCATCAAAGACTTGGGAAACCTTTACAGCTTAGCAAACTTCTACAGCTTGCCTTGTCCATCGCTCATCCCACTATACAGCACAGGGTATAAAATGTATACAATCAATGTTGTATAGCCATAAATTGCGAGAAATGGTTGCAATGGTGCTGAGATATGGACGCTCACGGAGAAAATAGTGTAAAAGATAGCCGTCGCAGAGAAAGCCATGGAGAAAGCCATGCTTGGCATCAGATTACAAGACGGTATCCGAAACACTGAGATACGACGTCATACTAAGGCTGCAGACATCGTAAAAAGGGTAACGGAACTTTGAAGTGGAACTGGGCAGGACACAATTGGTCTGACGTAATGATGGGAGGTGGTGTACAGCAGTAGCCGCGTGGTGGCCGAGACTAGGTTGGCAGAACCCGGGTCGACCGAGGATGAGGTGGACTGACGACATCAAAAGAACTGACAAAAATGAATGGATGTGACTGGCGTGAGACTGGGGAGAGTAGCCTAAACAAAGGGAGGCATATACCCAGCAGTGGCTCATTCAGGGCTGATGATGATGGTGGTGATTGCGACGAAGAGAGGCAGTACGAAGAAAGCTTTTCTTAGAAATAATAGGTTATATCGTAGTCTGAAAGCCTCTTAAAACTTCCCTTGCAGTCAATTAAAACACGTTTAAGGGACCATACGCACCTGGTTGCGATAAACATCGTAACTATTGTGAAACCCGAGAATTTCGAACCTCAATTTTGACAACAAAAAGCCCGTAATCGATTTTTGACACACAAAGGGAGCATTATATTTGACGATTCAACTGCACAAACGTTGTTTGCGGTAGAGATTATTTCGGTTGAAATGAATGAAGGCAAAACACGATCCGAATGATGCCCGTAATTGAAATCCAAAGGCCCTTAAGGGCGGATTTCTTAATTTTTTTCTCGGATATTTGATAGGTTCGAGTGTCGCATACGAATCAGACTTAAAAAGCAATTTCATTTTGATATCTCAAAAAGTAGTAAAAATCTTCATAAAAAGAAATTGAATACGGATTGACAGACGGAAACCTAAATAATATACTATACATGTCATGGGTGTCAAAATAAAGATTAAATTCTCATGACCTTTTTAAGGCACGAGAGGCGACAGGTGAGAATAAAAAACGGCATATTTTAAACTATAAAAAATCTGTTAAGTTTTCATACAAGAATGAGGATAATGCAAATATTTCTAGAAAATATAAGCCAAACTATATATCCGAAAATTTAAACATAGTATCAGACAGGGGAACTAAATTGTATTTCTGCCTCGATTTTCAATCCTAACTAATAAATCACAACCAAACCAACTTGCATTTTTAACATAAAACATGCTGGTCATTGTCTCTAGCCATTAAAAAAATTCAACCTAAACCTTTGTGGTCCATTGATTAATAACTAAAAACAGGAAACGAATGGTAAATGGTAATAGAAAACAAGCCCGCGGGCAGTCGTCATTACCTTACCATCTTCACTAGAAGGGTTCAGTAGGAAATAATGATTAATTATTGTAATTTAGTCCATGTCATCGGGACCTCCACATGAGAGCCACAGTGAATAAAAAGCAGTAGAATAAGTCACTTCATAATTTTGAAACAAATTTTCCCGTTGCTAACGGACGCAGTCGACGCACAGTTGTGCAAATTCCAACTTTTTGGAGCTTTTTTTTTAAAACTAGTTAAACAACACTGGTTAACAACACACACATTTAACAAGGTTGGTTAATTTTAATTTCCTCAAACATTTGCTTTATCGAAAAATAAGTTTGCTTTTGGCCACCACCACACCTTTTAAGCGATGATGCGGTCTACAATAGAGCACGCTTGTCTAGAAGAATCCGATTTACTTAGAACTTGAGGGCACCCAGATTGTGACTATCGGAAACACCCATTCGGGCAGCGCGGTCCATAGACTAGCGGTTTGTTAATAAAACGTGGAATCAAAGCGCTTCATTCGGGTTTTCAAAATTTCAACCGTGAACCTATTTTGAGATCTTACAAACCTATACATAAACAATGTGTCAGTAAATTAGATTCTGATTTAAAAACGGTGTACTAACTTTGCCTACTGATAAATTGGTATATATAAACTGCATCAGAAAGGCCCTCCCTACAGTTTAATCTTATGCCAGGTGCTGTTTATCTGATTGTACGCCGTAAAAGGGTTTAATGGACATCACGAAAAGTAGTAGTTAGTTTTTGGAACTGCTTAGCTGTTATGGTTTGATGGGTCATTATTGTGGAATTTCTTCATAAACGAAGTCTGTCTCGTCTTGATCCGAATCAGAATCATGAAGACACTACTTCTAGTTAAAGTTTTATTTTATTATATTAAAATTTTGTTAAATTGGACGAGGGTAGAATCATAGTATCGCGCTTGCCCAAGATTCTTTCGTAGTTTTTTGTTTTGTTGTACTATCTAACTTATATGCAAAACATTTAAGTATAAGTAAAGTTAAGTTAGTCTATAGTTATTTATTAATAACAATGCTACAGGTCGGTCAAAAACATACAGAAAAAAACACAGAAATACAGAAATGTTTTTTTTATGCGATAATGAAATTTAAATCCAAACAAAATATTCCAAATATATGTGCATCACAAAACCGGTCCCAACTCAGAATGTTGTTGGTTGTACACAACCAGCGCTGATATTCTGTTGAGCTGGTCAAGTGACGTCGCACTCGCATTACAGTATAATCATAGACGAATATGTAACGCGTGTAATGCGTTATTTGGGCGTTAGACTGACCGAACAAAGACCGAAGAAAGGTTCCAGATTCTAATAGGACTAGTCGACGTTTTTTATGTATCTATGTTTGGTTATTTGTTCGATGATTAATTATCATCAGCGTATCATCGATTCTATCATAATTAAAATGTGTAGGCAAGTAGTTCAAACTCAGTACAATTATCAAGTTTAAAACGAGGTCTCATCTCGATGCGAACAACTAGTTTAAATGTAAAACAACATTTTTAATGTATAAAAATTACAAACAATAATTGCTATTTGAACTAGTCAAGCACTTCAAGCTTACCTTTTTCCGACAATTCCACTAAAAGCTGGGCCGATGAAGCATACAAAAACCTTGCAATCTACGTTAAATGAACAATGTCACTCTAGTTCGTGTACAAAATATAAGCAGTATGGGCATAATCTTACGAAATCCAATCTGATATTAAATCTAATTTTGATTACTACATCGATTTTACTATGTTGAATTGGTCGTGGTCGTGGGCTGCATGTATTTTTTATTTATTTAATACATTATCAATCATGAAATATTTTCATTAAGTATCAAGGGCATGCTTACATGCATGGATGTTTAATTTCAACTTTATTATAACTATTTTAAAGTTAAAATATTATGTTACATTGTAAAATGGAATTTATACTTTAATTTTTATATTCACCTGTATTGAAAAAGAGTTTGATTTATCATCATATTATTTTTAATTAGTTTTTAACTAAGACATTTCATGAAATTTTTATTTTTTTGCTTGCGCTTGGCCGCTATCCCGCCTGATGTTAAGCGACGATGCGGTCTACGATGGAGCATGCTTGCCTAGAAGAAACCGATTCACTCTCGACTTGAAGACACCCAGATTGTAACCGACGGAAAACCCATTCAGGCAGTGAATTCCACAGACTAGCAGTTCGCACAATAAATATGGAATCAAAGCGCTTCGTACGGGTTTTCGGAATATCAACCATAAAACGATTGGTTGTACGAATTAAAAAACTATGATTGATATCGAAATCACGTAATAAATTTTATTTCAATCGCGTGTTTATATCATACATCTGTTGATATTCCTAAATATTTTTTACTGGCATTGCCTTAATTAACAAATAACTAAATAAACAAAAAACACTTCAAAAATAGTAGGACTACCGCTGAAGGTTTATAGATAATCCAAATGCTAAAGTTCACTACCAGTTGGCAGTGTTAAATGATTGTCAAGAAATGAATTGAGATGTCAAGAGATGAATACATTTCGGAGAGTGTGCATCTGATCTTCATGATCTAATTCCCCCCTGCCCCTTTTTTCTATCGGACTCCAGAGCAGGCACAAAAAATCGACACCGCTTAATGGTTGGTATTCCGAAAACCCAAACAAAGCGCTTTGATTCCACTTTTATTGTGCGAACTGCTAGTCTGTAGAATGCGCTGCCTGAATGGGTGTTCCCCGATAGATACAATCTGGGTGTCTTCAATTCACGAGTGAATCGGTTTCTTCTAGGCAAGCGTGCTCCACCGTAGACCGCATCATCGCTTAACATCAGGTGAGTTGGCGGTCAAGCGCAAGCCTATTACTTATAAAAAAAAATGTGATGCTTGTCCTTACTGTTAAAAGTTCATTCGTGCGGATGTCGTGCAAAGAGGAGACATACATCAAACAACAAAAACAGGACTCTCGACGGGTGGAGCGGCGGGCGAACACTATCATTTACGCAACTATTTGTCATCGAGATTTGGGGTGGTGCTTTTATGACCTCTACCATGGAATTTCATAAGTCATGAGAATGAGAAAATTTAGAGTGATTTTTTTTAACTGACTTCAAATATGAATCGCGTTTTCATTTTGGGTTTTTTATTTTATTTTAATGTTTGTTATTTGTGACAACCGTCATTTATGAATCGACATGGAAAATTATTTTTCTTTTTGAAGGGATATACTTTCAGTTTAGTCTAATAAATTTTATTAAATCGGTCCAGTAGTTTGGCTTTTAACACGTTCGTTGCATTACGAGATCTATCAGATCTCTTGCAGGACTTTTGTATTGTGCGTTGACTATAATCGTGTTATTCCACTCCTGTGTGAAGTCATCTAAGTATGAGTAAGACAAATATACATATTTGCTTCCTACTTAAAGGTAAATTCAAAGACATAAAAAAAACTGTATTTTTAGGAGACCGATTAGGTCTCAAACGCACCAAAGGGTAGGTTAGTTACGAGATCTTTTAGGTCTCCAAAGCACCAGCTGAAAGTTCTTTGAAAATGATGGCGCAGTGAACGTGTTAAATAAAAAATAGCTGCGTAAAACGTTAGCGTTAGTTAAGTATTTTACTAATTTTGAGTTCGGTTGGTAAATTTTTTACCTACCTATATTGTTTTGTTTTATGACGTTCTGGTACGTCGTGGTTATATTTTCTCCAGGCTCGTTTGGATCAGAGCCACAGTTCCAACTGCTCCTAGTTCAGAAGATTCTTGCTTCTGGGTTCTTAGTACCTAATCGATAAGATTGTTGCTATAATTTAAAGTACCATATCAGTAGTAAAACATTTACTTAAACCAAAATGAGTGCAATGCTATTTACAAAGGAAACTGTTGTGGGATAAATATTATGTTTAAAATTTAACTTTTGTTTTTTATTTGTACAATTATAAAAATCTTGAGATTGTTCAGTATTCTAACATCCAAACCATTGTTACATATTAAAACGGAACGTTAGTAATAAGCGTTTTTTTTTTTATTGTACCCATCGTAAATTTGCAAGTTGAAGTGGCAATGGGCAGGCCACATCGCTCGGAGAACCGATAACCGATGGGGAAGAAAGGTTCTTGAGTGGAGACCACGAACCGGAAGACGCAGCGTAGGTAGGCCTCCCACTAGATGGACCGACGACATAGTAAGAGTCGCTGGCATCCAGTGGATGCAAAAGGCAGGCTGTCGTTCAGTGTGGAGGTTAAAGGGGGAGGCCTATGTTCAGCAGTGGACGTCTTCTGGCTGATTATGATGATGATGATGATGATGATGACCCATCGTTACAACTTTAAAGTCAGTGATTTTTAAAACCCCACATGGTATTTTTTTCGGATTTGAGTTAAAATTTGTTAATTACAAAAAAGGCTCATCTCAAATCCGGAAAAAAATTACATGTGGGGTTTTAAAAATCACTGATTCTTTTACTATGGGACTCAACGAAATGTATGGAACAGCTGTAATATTATTATGGAAACTGACGTTATTTTCACACATTTTATTTATATAACGCGGGAATTATTCACGATCAGAAGCCGCTTTTATCACGTGGGTAGCGTGTACGGCACCCACAGTGCGTGCACAGTGAGAAGGAGTCACACGCGCGCGCTCATTCTGATAAAGTACGCCGAACGTGGTCAAAACTATAGTCGGAGTAACCGGCTTAATCATACTTAAGTTATTCTCGTGTTATATAACTAAAACGCTGATATATTTTACATGATTTGAGGGTTGGTATAGTAAAAGATGTTCATAATGATGAGAACGACCTCCTTTCGGCTTAGTGCGACCGTTCCGTGTAATCTTGTTTAATATGCCATGCTATATGCGCTCGCGTCGCGCCGTTAACACCGTCGTTAGTGCAAATAACATTCGAGATCAAAGTCGGGAGTAGCGCCCCCGGAAGCTGGATTAACGGTTGTCACCATGATGGACGACGTGCGTAACTGCGTAAGCTACACGACAATGGAATGTGTACGACCCATTTACCCCCTACCGTCTGATACGCACCGCGGTTACTCTATTAATTATGATGTTTTTTTGTTTTTGGTGCGTTACGTCTATGGCGGAATACTATCAAATTTAAAACAGTTTTCTTATCCTTGTAGCTAGGCTAGGTATTTATTGTAAGCTAACCGTGTACCATGGTTTCATCCGTGTAAATTAATCCTTATTTAACATCAACTATATTATGCTAGTGGAAGTCCCACCAAAATCGGTCCAGTTGTTTTGGAGTCCATACATACATACATACTTCAATTTTTATTTTTATATAGTTAAATTATTATGATAAAAAATAGACAGATTGTCATGAAAAACTATTAAACAGCAACGCATCTTATTACTTACATTATGTCAATAGTCCATTTGAAATAGTAAAAATTAGTTTATCGACAAAATATGCATAAAATAGGCTAAAATGATGATGATGATGTTCTAAGGCATAATGATTTATTGAAAGACAAATTATTGAAAGACAAACTTAACTTTGTAGTTGACTATAAGGTTCTTCCATACATTCTAACTAATAAAGTAAGTTTGTAATAGCAAACTAATTATTTTTAAACGATATAACTTCAAATTTGTGACTTTCGGATTTATTCCTATATATATGTGCTATAAGACCTTGCCTTTTGCTAAATTTCATGTTTCTAGGTCAAGGGTAAGTACCCTATAGGTTTTGATTCCCCTGTGAAATCGCAAAATATGCGACATAAACGTTCATATCTTTTGATTGCGTTGACTTACAACTTTTATTTTTTTACAGCCGAAAAAAACCGTAGACCCTAGTATATAGTATAAATTTCAATTTGATACCTTTACGTGTTCTTGAGAAAAAGGGTCTTGACAGACGGACAGACAGACGGACAACAAAGTGATCCTATAAGGGTTCCGCTTTTTCCTTTTGAGGTACGGAACCCTAAAAAGACTAAGAAAGAGAGTAGATCGTTATGTCTGCAC
This sequence comes from Agriopis aurantiaria, assembly GCA_914767915.1. Lineage (NCBI taxonomy): Eukaryota > Metazoa > Arthropoda > Insecta > Lepidoptera > Geometridae > Agriopis > Agriopis aurantiaria. The sequence goes on along the minus strand of OU611992.1, from coordinate 4,610,685 downwards.
CTAACTTTTTAACTGTTTGACCAACCACCCGCATTCTTCAGTCTTCCCGTGAACATGGTGCATGTAACTGCGCCGAAATATCGGGAGCTCATTCCACAACCTTACCACGGTAAATATCCCGTAAATAATCATATAACTTTATAATGATAAAAGCTACAAAAACATTTTTAACTACGCAAATACTGTTTTAAACCTTCACGGCTGTTCACTAAAGTTTTTTTGTATATTAACACTACGGTACGAAATCATTGATGTTTCATTGTAAGAAATGGGATGCTATGTCTTACAAAATCGGAAAACTGTGTAATTTTTCTCAAAGAAGACAATAGTATTAAAAAATAACGATCTTTTGTTCAAATTCAACAGTTCGAGAGAAACGAAACATTACATGGATTTAGAAGCAAATCGTGTTTCAATGTTATAGAGTCGTTGCGTCACAAAGGATATAAAAACGTTATGGAACGGTACATCAGTGAACAAGCTAGGCACTTTTTTTACCCGACTACTCAATACCAAAAAGAAGGTATTGTAGTAATCATGTAAATATGCTCGTATGTTCCCATCTACAACCAAAACGGCTTAACCGACTTTGATAAATAAGGACGAGAGATTACTCTACCTATGTTCAGAGATGGTAGGTGACGTCATTATAGATAGAAAGTAAATTGTGCCTTGTCAAGTTAGGTGGCATTAAATGAGTGTTTTAAAATATTAGTGAGTACATCATTTTTAGTTCAGGTGTACTGTTTGAGAAATATGTACTGCCAAATATTAGCATGATGTATTATAATTTGTGGAAAGATTTTTTATTATTATTGTTGTTTTATTTAGTTAAGTTTGAATCTTCAAAATATCTTCATTATTTTCTAAAAAAAAAAAAACCTTGTAACAAACAAAATTCCGGAAGCATGCATTGTACAGAAACGTTCGCAATATTTAACAGCAATCAGCAGTGAATTATATAGGCTTATGAAAATGTATTTAAATCTTATAATCTTTTTGAAAAAAATTACTTAGATGCAACTTATGTTGCTGAGAAATTAAGTGTTTTTACTGTACATGTATTGCCCAACAGACATTCCACGTTGTATTTGTTTATCAAACTAAAAATACATATTTTTGTTTAATGGTACCTAGAGATAAGCTACTGTTTACCAATATATAGTTTAGGGTAGGTTTGGGATAGCCATTGCCTGTCTAACAATCTTCTAAGAATGAGGGCACTGGGAAATACAATCGAGCGTTGCATTTAGCTTAGTAAATACTCCATTGTTAGGAGATTTGGAAGTGTGCCATTGGACACTGTCTTTTGTTTTCTATTTAAACAGTAGCGTAGCAATGAAGATGTCTATGGAATCGGCGAAGATAAATGTTTCGTCAAAAAAAGTAATTTACAAAACCACCCCGCGGTGAACCCTGGGTGGTTGGTCCCTTTTGAAAACTGTGTTCTAATGACCCAGAAATGCGTGTTGGACTTTTTATGACTACATATTGCTGGACAAATCTGTTGAAAAGAGCATTTGTAGATATTTCTTTAAATTAATGATGAATGGAATATCGTTTTAAAATAGTTTTACGTGGAATTATTTATTCTCTGTTTGAAATCTATGCTATTTATTTTGTACTAAGTGCGTCCCGCGTTTTCACCCGCGTAGTGATAAAAATTGGTGATGGTGATGATGTCGTTGAAAAGTAGCCTACGTCACTTTCCAGCCCTTGAATGCAAAATAATACCCATACTACATACTATACCCATGCAAAAAAATCAAGTTGATCCGTTGCTCTGTTGCTGCGTGAAAGAGGAACAAACAAACCAACAAACTAAAAAACCAACAAACTTTTCGCATTTATAATATTAATATGATGGATTTAATCCCATTCAATACCTTTTCTTTGCCAAACATCAATCGGAATCATTGCTTATTAGGAAACAGCTAATAGATAGAATATTACAATTTGCAAGTTGAAGTGAAAATGGGCAGGCCACTTCCCTCGAAGAACCAATAACCGATGGGGAAGAGAGGTTCTTGAATGGATACCACGAACCGGAAGACGCAACATAGTAGGCCTCCCACTAGATGCACCGACGACATCGTAAGAGTCGCGGGCATCCAGTGAATGCAGATGTCAGGCAGGCTGTCGTATAGTGTGGAAATGGAGATGTGGAGAGAAAGGGGGAGACCTATGTTCAGCAGTGGATGTATTCTGGCTGATGATGATGAATGGACAGAGTTACGTACAGAAAGTATTATTTTCGTACTTATAAATATTACTGTGTTAGCTGTTGAACAGATCGTCTTTGATCATCCAGTTTTCTGTTGAGTTTTAGTCAGTATTGAAAAAAAAACGATATTGGCATCGATTCTGATATACACTAAACTAAACTAAATTTGATAGCTCTAAAATTGTTGTCATCCTTCTCTCACATATTAAATTGAAAAGAGAGGCAAATAATTTTAGTCCTATCAGATTGATTTAGTTTAGTAAGTGGTATGACAGAATCAACGCCATATACGTATGTCGTTTCTTGTCCACTACAATAGAAGTTTTTAACTTATTTATTTACAAATAAGTAAAAAACATCTTCTTAATAAATTTTTAAGTTTCCAATTTCTGTATATTTTATTCGGCGGTCCACTACCAAAGCATTTACTCCACCCCGTTTTATTGAACATAAATAAACGCAACATCCTCACAAAATAATTAAGACGGAGTAATAATTAAGCTGTGGAATGGTCACGAGTCGAAGAAATGCTCCATAAACAAACAGAACATCTCAATAAGAAAAATAAAGCGCGGTCATACCTAAACGATCTTTGGCTGTGAAGACGCGCAGTAGGTACAACGGACCCCGGAGCACTCTTGTCAAGCACTAAGGCTCCCAAATAACCTGGCTGCACCCCAATGCAGCCGGGTAACTTTGGAAGATTTCGCATTCGAAAACAAAAAAAAGGTAGAACGGACAGACCCTTTACTACTAAGACCAACCATAGAGTTCGTATTAATTAGGCGCAAAGCACACGACAAACTTCAATTTCGACGCGTTGCGGCACTTGCGGCGCGCTTAAGTTAGCCAAAGTGAGCACCCGCAGTCAATTGCCACAGACTCTATAAAACTTTTACTCCATCAAGCTAAAGTCTTTTTTGTGCCATTATTCGTATGCGGAATTCACACCGAGAGTGTAAGGATGCTTATTCTGTAGAAAGGTTATTATACTTAAGTACGTTTTCAAATTCTTCAGTCCTGTCCATTCAAAGGTTGCCTGGAAGAGATTACTTTAGACCGCCCATTATACTGACGAATATTTGTTTTAGTTAAGTTTCATTTGTATTTTCGGTGTGTAGTAAAAATGTATTGTACGCATTAGTAAACATTTCCTGGCAAAGTTTTAATTTTGTTTGTAATTGTTTAGCTTATTTATTATATTCGTTGCTTTACTTTTTTTCTATGCTATAGCAATAAATGAGGTTGTGATTTTTATGTCGTCACGACAATTTTTCACAGGTCACAAAATTTCACTTTTTTTTTAAACCTACTATTACTGTTTTTGGTCTCCGCAACGTATCATTGCAGTCAAGTAGATCGAGCAGGAGTGAACAAAGCTTTAACTTTTTAAGCATTAACATAAACATCACTTCGATCGACTACGCTACAACCATACACTCACAGTTTGAATACATTACGCGTTGTTTTTTACTATCTCAATAATTTTAGGATTAAACTATTCTCGATTCGGATATCCACTCATACCGATTCTCAACTCGATTCTTTTTCGATTGTCTCTTGCTTTCCTGTCGCTTTGTGGTGATAGAACTCGATAGACACGTACGATTTGGTCCTTGGATCGTAAAAATCGATTACTTTATTTTCTTACATGCTGGTAGTTAATGATCGGATAACACCGACGCATTTTATAGAGCCACTTTTTGTAAAAAAAACTCTACTTCCTTTTTATTGACTTTGACTACATCGTCGGGAAACCAAGCAAGTTCTCTTATAAAACCTGTTCCTTTACCTACTTATTTATGCAAAATACGAACTAGAATTACTAGAAGAAACTACTCGACATGCCAAACTTCATCCCCGCTGACGTCTTAACTATGATAACTAGACGCCTCAAAATTAAAACAATATTTCTCAAGTAGTATCTATTAGCTGGCTGCAAAAATCAACCTGGCCTCTATAATTAACGCTACCTTTGTAAAACGCCACTTTGAGAGAAAAATTTAAAACTTTTGAGTTAGAAAAATTATCTGAACCCAATAAACCGTTTTCATAATTATGAGTTATCACTGCAACAATTGTCTCCAAAATCGACAAGGTCAATATCTCCATTCAGATACTTCATCTTATCACCGACTTATCTAACGATCATCCAGTTAATATGGCGTTAAGTGTCACCTAATGAGGATACACTCCAAGTTTTTACGTAATAAATTATGAAACTACGGATAAAACGGTATATTAATTGGACATTAGTTTACGTCACTAGCTCTCGCGGAACATCTAGTAAATGGAATAGCCATCCGTCGCTAAGACATTGATATTTGGATGGCAACGTGATAATAATCACGTTATAAAATGATATTATTTACCAAAACAAATAAATTTCGAATTTTTATGTGTAAGGAAGGTGGTTTATTCGTGATCTATAATGTAGGTGAACCGTGTCTTTTCGTGTGTTTCCTTAGAAGTCTCTTGTAAAGTCGTCATTGCTTTACTGTAGCATCACTTCGACTTGACCGTGACATACTTTGCTTGACTTTGAATGTAACATGCCTTGCAAAGTTTATTAAAACTTCAAAATACTTGGTATAAATCAATATAAGTCGTGGGATACCAAAATCCTCTCAAGAAGGAAGAAAAAAATTCCATGGAAATTTATTCTAACCATAATGTTCATTGTTTTGCATCAAATTTTATGCTTACAGTGCATATACGGTAAGAAAGTTTGAAATATGAATTATGTAGATTTTTACAGTGGGAGAACTTTTCACCAATTTTGTTACTATCGTTTTGTTTAAATAGTTAAGTACTAGAAACATTGCGAAATAAGTACGTCAAAAAAAAAAATGTTTTTTCTTTACATATTCTTTGTGACAGCACTGGGTATAATAATGTCTATTCTACTTTAGTTGTGAATTGTGATATTCCATGACAAAACAGTGTAGTCGAGAGCTAGAGACGTAAAATCGGCTAAAGGTATTTTTGAGACCATAAAATTAGGTGGGTGTAAATTTTTTGTTGCTCTGGGCTTTCTTAGAATGTCACGTGAATTTAAATTTGTTTCCTAAAAGCTTTTTGGGGATTTGTTTGTTTCTTATTGAGATATTGTTGGCACGTTCCTAGGGTAGTTGAGTGTTTTATTTTGATTTTGTTGTTTGAAAACAACCGACAGTTAGATGGAATATCCAATCGATATAAATAACTACATCCTACGTCTAAAAAAGTATAAATAAAAAAACAGAACACCAAATTAAAAAGAGCGAATAATCATCAAACGGCTGAACACATATTTTTGAATAACAGCTAAAATGCATCCGATTAAGTCAATTTTCAAACAACAAAAAAACTAAGCGAAAATCGGATCAGAAATTTCAGAGCTATTAAAAAAAATAAAAAAAAATAGGCTTGCGTTTGTTTCCACGCCACAGACGGATACAAATATATACAGACACACAAATACACAATGTGTATGTTAAACTTAAACACCCCTTTTTGCGTCAGGGGTATAAAAAAATCAATGTCACGTGTGGTAGCGCCATCAATTTACACGAAAAAGCACCTATCTAAAAAGCTGCTCGTGTGACGTGAGACACGCACAATGTTAGAGTGCAAGATATGGTTTGCGACTATTACATCGCCAATATGGACGAAGATTGTAAACAAACCTAGCCTGAGGCCTTACGGCTACCCCTTAACGCAGGCTCAAAGCAGCGCCGAAACAGCGCAGTGCGGAAAATCACGCAAACGTAAACCTTAACGTGCCGAGATGCCGTTTGCGTTCGCGATACTTTTCGCAATCACCTAAACAGAATCGCTCAAAACAGGTAGCCGTAAGGTATGAGAACTGGCTTTCAAGTGTGGCTATCAGAATACAGAATGCTTAATGATTGATTGTCAACTTAAGGGTGGATCTACTTCTCGAGCACTCGAAAATACCCTTGGATTATGCTATGGTGTCCTATACATAATTATTATTGTTTTCCTTCACCAACAGCCAGCACCGAGATTTCGACGTATGCCCGATTCGTCCCAATTTTTCGGCCCTCAAGTTTATAACATAATAATATCTTTTCGTCCCTCTGGATATATAATTTGGGCCCTCATGCCTAAACTTTGTTACAGTACAGTTAGCAAAATAGGTAAGAAACTTATTGCAAGAGCATAATTACGTTTTTTAAAACACAAATAATAGATAGATGTATTTAACTCTAGAGTCTTGTGAATACTGCTACTATACCATTGTAAACGTCTTTGTGAAAGACATTTTCTTTTAATTACATTCGTATTATCACTTCAAGTCACTGCGACTTTTCCTAATTTTTAACTTAACGCATAAATTTGGCAAATTGAATTCTGCAAAGAAGATTGACTGACCGCAAATTGGGGATTCGTTGTAAGGGGAGACACTTGGATATAATATAACAGAAGATACGTTACTGATGGTGTGGCTGACGATGGAGCACGTCTCAGATTATTCAAACAAGGGTGTAACGTTGCTTGCACCTATATTAGAAATAGCTCGGTGGCTTTCAGTTACATTCTGGGAACATATACGTATTTTGTCAATTTCACGAGTGTTCAGGATCTGAGGCAGAGCAATACACATGCACTCACGTACCTGGGACTGCTCCGGACCTCCGTTGATGTTTCCACCTGCAATCTTCGCGACTCGGGATATCACGAACACAAAATGTATGTCTTTGGATAAATGGGTTTCTTTCACAGCCGCGAGGCACCAGTTCACACGCGAGATATGTAATTATTTCGATATTATTTGATGCGATGTCAGTTCAGCGCACGCGTTCGATTCAAGATGGATGGTTCTTCATACTCCAGCAAGCCTTACGCTCCCATTGGACGAGTGCGCGATGCATGACAGTTGGTGTCACTGCGTTTCGCTACTGCCCAAGATCTGGTCACTCGAATTTAATTGATAAATACGTTTTAAAGAAAGTAGTACCCAGAAATAGAAGCGTTTCGCTTTTGCAGAAACGGTACATACCGCCCACCAAAATGCCCATGGTATTTTCTGGTCAAAACCAATGAAGAACAAATTGGGGGACAGGCTCGATAGATTTGATGCGCTAAATCTAACTAGATTACGTTTATGCTACTAAAGCTGAAGTTTCAAGAAGGTTCGATAAGTTCGAGACGATTCGATAAGAGATTACCTAATAGAATACACTTAGATCTACAGACTAACTAACTATTGATACGGTGAGTTACATTTGATATGGTTTAAGCTAGTCCTCTATGGGTAGAGGGCACAACTTAACTAACGGTCGTTTGATCATGTGATTATTCGCGAGTTTCACTACTGCGCTCCGAGCGATCCCATCAGGGCCGACCAGCAGACTTACTACTTTGGCAAGAGACCAGTGCAGTGGTGAGCGATTTTTGTTTTTGATAATCACCATTGAACCGATTGGTAATGGTTTGGAATTCTTGATCCATTTGGCGCATGGCGTTAGAGGGTTGAGATATTTGTGTTTCCATCTGGACCAAAAATTCTGATGAAATGCTGGTATCAGCTGCCACCGATAAAGCCGACGTAGATTCACATTAGAGAGATCTTTATCGGGGACAGCTGATAAAGGCTCTAAGGTGTGAAAGTGTCCAACGGAAAACGGTTTGACTTGGTTTACGCGGAACGACGGAAGATTGCTCATGAACGGCTGCAACGGTTGAGGGTGTGTCCGATAGCATATGATGCATTTAGCGTTAGCAGCACTGATCCAGAACTGTTGCAGGAGCAGAAAATGTGCTGTGTTGATGCCAGGATGCAAGTACTTGCGATTAATGAAATCAATGATTAAGAATGTGAGCGGGTGATTGGAAGGCAGAAATGCGAAATGCTTTTGTTCGTATCGTAAATCTGATTGTGTGATTTTGCCGCCCACCCTGAGGACACTCTGGGTGTCGGAAAACGGGTTGAGTTTTGGTTTCGATAATGGTTTTGGATATTTCAGGTTAGCGATTTCTGCTGAAAACGCAGTAACCTGAACGTGTTTGACTAGTTGAGTCGGATTGCGATTATTATTGATGAAATGATAGATATAAGATACTACGTTGACAAGCTTTTGCAGTGACGAAAATCGAGTTAGCAAGTGATCGATAGGGACGAGTTCGATTTCATCGTTCTTCGGAATGGTCAGGACCATAGACTTGCTCACTTCAGCCTCCACGATCTTGTTATCCTCCTGAGATAAGTCGATTGAATCGATAGGCCAGGACTCACTATTCTCCGGTATCCGTTGCGGCCCCGCCCACCATAGCGTATTATTCAAGAGTTCGTTCGGCATAAGCGCCGATGAATTCGGTAAAGAATCTAATTCCCGTTTACAGTAAACTAACAAGTTTAGTTCGTTATCGATATCTGGCAAAGTATGTAATAGAGTACCTGATGATATACGTGTTTTGCCTAAAAGAAGCCAACCAAAGAGAGAATTAAGCGCGGTAGGTTGGTTGACACCTCCTTTGATACGCTGACCGAGCACGGAGTCAGCGAAGACATCTGCTGCTAACAATAAGTGTATCGGTCCGGGAATATCAAATCCCGGATCGCTCAGTGACAGTGAATTAATATGTGACCAATCCGATGTGTTTAGTTTCGCTATAGGTTGATCGTCACATATTTTAGAAATTACGTGCATGTTGAGATTAAACAGAACTTGACTGTTAGTACCGATAGAACAAGTGACATCTCCAATAACTGGGGCTTCCGCTTGTCCCAACCCGTTGACGTGAGCATTGGTAGTTGCTACATTTAAATTTAATTGCTTCACTGCAGATTCGGATATAAAATTGCTTTGAGATCCGCTGTCAAAGAGAGCACGGAATGATTGCATATTACCCGCAGCATCTTTAACTTGCACGATAGCGGTAGCCAACAGCACGGTAACATCCGATCGTGAGCATGACATCAGAGTTGATGTGACGTTAGAGTTGTTAGGAGGTCTGCAGAGCAAACTGTGATGTTTTCGTTTACAAGATCTACACGAGAATATCGATTTGCAGTCCTTTAATTGATGCGAAGGCTTCAGACAATTAAAGCACCAGTTTTTCTCCGACGCAGTGGCCATACGTTCGTCTATAGATTTCTTAAGAAACGTCGGACACGATAATATTGAATGTTGTTCATTGCAATAAGAGCACTTGCCTGCATACAAATTCGGTTTCCTATCACTTGTATTTTGTTGTTGATCGGTCGCCGCTACGAGTGAGTGTGACAAGGTACCACGCCTCGGCTGTTGCTGTGCAAAGGCGGATTTAGAAGTGGTCGTAGGGGTAGGCTTATCTATTTTAACCGACTCGGAGAAGTGAGTATCGCGCACCAGTGCTTCACATTTGGATCGTAGGAAACTCCTTAATTGATAATACGTCGGGAGTTCGACGTCTGAGTGTTTTTCTTCAAAGTCGCGGCGCAAGTCTTTGTCTAGTTTCGATAAAATGTGATAAACCAAAACAAAGTCCCATTTTGCAATCGGCAACTGAACGGTTTTCAGAATGCTCAAGTTTTCTTCGAAGAGATCCAACGATTTTTGAAACTCCCGCGGATTATTGCTTTTAAATTCAATATTTAAAACGTCGCGCCAACATGTAAAAGCTAAGGTACGTTTGCTTTGATAACGCGTGACGAGCGAGTTGTATGCATCGTGATAATGCTCATGAGTCATAGGATACGCCTTCACCACCAATAACGGATCACCGCTGAGAGACGAGATCATATAATGGAATTTTTCCGTGTCCGTAAGTCTGTCTGAATAATGGATCAACGCGTTGAAAATGTCGAAGTACTTAGGCCACTCTTTAATGTCACCAGAGAATTTAGGCAACTCGATTTTAGGCAACCTTATATTCGATGAAGGTGATGATGATTGCCCACTGCTGAGTGGAGACGTTTCGCTTTTTGTAATTATACGATTAATCGATAAGACCTGGAAATATATTTCATCAAACTGTTCCTGCATTTTATCATCTTCGTTGTCTTCAGTATCGGACCCTTCAGTTTCAGGGCTTACAAGTTGAATAATTGCGAAGTGCGCGCTTTCAAAGTTCGATACGATTTGCTTTAGTTCTTGATAATAAGATAAAAACAAGTCGCGCTGTGATGAGTCACCCACAGATAAATTACCTATTTCTAAAGCCTTAGCGAGCCGTTTATAAGCGATAGTTCGCTTTCGACGCAAAGCAGGCAAATCTTTGGCGGTGAATTCATCCTTAGATTTCGATTTCTGTAAAGTACCTTTGCGAGTAGACGACCCTTTAGCAAGAAACGACATGATTGAAGTTATTTAATTAAGTCGAACTAGTAAAAGTATAATGCAATACAGATCAAAATAAAACCTGACAATGATAACTGATAAGAGATAAATTCTGTTAATTCTTAGAAACTTTGTAAATTTTAGGTTTAATTTCGACCTTACGTTATGGAAATAAAGGTTACAATAACAACGACGAAAATTCACTCTGCACTTACAACCTTCCGCTACGATAGTGTGAGTACTGTGTGCGCCTGTGCGCGTGTCTTGTGATAACGAAAATATTGTAGGTACAACGTAAACGAAGCGGTCGGAACGAAATTTTGCCGTTTGACGGTCGAGTTGTTATTTCAAACTACCTTCAACTTGCAGGTAGAAAATAAATTACGAAGATGATTTTACGATTTTACAATGAAAGTTTGAGCATGTATTGATGAAGTATTTGGGTAGGTAATCATTGTGTAATAAACTAATATTTTATGTAAGGTTTGTGAACATTAACGGTTGTGAAGAAATGAATTCTAGTAAGCCGACAAGATATTATTGTGCACCGAAAAGTTTGACTGATTGCACAATAGATCTTAAAATAATTCTAAATACCTAATTGTTCACCTTATTTTGCGGTTTTGATGTTGGTTTGCGATTAATTATTAGATAGATTGAACTAATAACGATGAATGAATTATTGTAAGCCGATGAAATATTATTGTGCACCGAGTAAGATTATGTGATTGCACAACAATAAGTAGGTACCTAGGTAGATAGATCTTACAATAATTCACGGTTTTGTTTTGCGATGTGACTGTTGAATTGGAATAATTACAAGCCGATAGAATTAAGCACCGATGATATAGTGATTGCTTAATTAGATCTTGCAATAATTCCCGATTTTTGTTAGAAAGAAATATTTTCGATAGTGAAGTTTTATGAACGTAAAATATGACGCGTAAGGTAGAAAATGGCGGTATGATGGGATGGCTTAGAACGCAGTAGATAACGATTTAGTGATTTTGATTGATGTAGATTATGTGTTCTAAGCTACGTTGTTACGATTTATGACCAGAAATACCAAACGCATCTGATGATTGGGATGATTTTAAGTGAAAACGTCCCTGGTTTCGGCACCAAAAAGAAATATGTAACGTTGCTTGCACCTATATTAGAAATAGCTCGGTGGCTTTCAGTTACATTCTGGGAACATATACGTATTTTGTCAATTTTACGAGTGTTCAGGATCTGAGGCAGAGCAATACACATGCACTCACGTACCTGGGACTGCTCCGGACCTCCGTTGATGTTTCCACCTGCAATCTTCGCGACTCGGGATATCACGAACACAAAATGTATGTCTTTGGATAAATGGGTTTCTTTCACAGCCGCGAGGCACCAGTTCACACGCGAGATATGTAATTATTTCGATATTATTTGATGCGATGTCAGTTCAGCGCACGCGTTCGATTCAAGATGGATGGTTCTTCATACTCCAGCAAGCCTTACGCTCCCATTGGACGAGTGCGCGATGCATGACAGTTGGTGTCACTGCGTTTCGCTACTGCCCAAGATCTGGTCACTCGAATTTAATTGATAAATACGTTTTAAAGAAAGTAGTACCCAGAAATAGAAGCGTTTCGCTTTTGCAGAAACGGTACAAAGGGAGATATGGTAAGGTGGCGTGGCGGGTTTTTTTTGCATGTGGACTATTAGTTAGTTAGTTCATTAGTGTCGCTGCAAGTTTTTTAGTATTTGTGAAGAATGAGTAAGTAAGCCGTACTTACCGTTTTTTGCGTTAAGGTGCGGAACAATCGTAAAATTACCCAAAAGTTGTGTTTTTAAACGCTTTATGTCACCAGATTCAAAAAAATGTTGCAAGTAGAAAAAAACCTGTTAGTAATTAACTAAGTTACTAAGGCTAAGTTAACCAAATAACATTTTAATAAATTTCTGGATTCTTTAAAAAAACGTTGTTTCGCAACAAAATAATATATTTTAATTGAAATACTCCGAATTTTCAGCGACAACATCATATTTTTTTACCAAATGTATATCCAGACTGTTGTTTTAAACCTTTAACCACTTAATTGTTAAAATTCATTTTAATATTTCGATTAATTAATTAAAAACCCTCAAAATATTATAACCAAAAGCACAAAGTCGTCATTATCATCAAATATGATGGTATGTGATTTTCGACTTTAAACAAATCTCTTCAAGATAGATGACCGTGGCGTAAGTGGGTGAAAAATGAATTTAAAATTGTGATCAGACCGCGCCTTAAGCGGTTTAGTGGTATAGTAGTAGAATAGCAGCCATATCCACCATGCTGGCCCAGTTGAGGGTTGGTGGATTCACATACGCCATTGAATTTCTTCTCCGTATTTATGCATGTTTTTCGCGATGTTTTCTTTCACCAAAAACATAGGAAAATCCGTACATAAACTCCAAAAACCTAATGGTTACGGACCCGGGATTTGAACTCGCGATCTCACGCTTTCAAAACTAGCGATCTTCCAAATAGGCTAGAATATAGGCTGTTTATTGATTCAAATAAATATCTTTGGAGTATAATCATTTATTCATTTCAATCATTTATTTTTTCCTGTTTCATCCATATCTTTCTTACTCATCTAAGGAAGCTACCGTCTCCGGAATCTCATTACTAGCAACATTCGTCTCGAGGATCGCGGATTCCTTTACATGTGCCGGACTCAGTGCAGGAATCTTGAAGGGGTTGGATTGTTTTGGAAACTCCAAGTAGTTCGGACAGCGGTCTAGAAGATTGTTGGTGAGCGGTGTTGTTATGCATTTCAGATTAGCTACATTACACTTATAGGTAATTATAAATGCGAAAGTTTGTGTGTGTGTGTGTGTTGGTGTTGTGTCTTTTTTGTTTGTTATTTCAATTTTATTTGATTTCTTTTTTGTATTTTTGTCCTATTGTGAAAACATTGATACGAGTTCATGTTGTTTGGAGTTAAGTAATATCTTAACAACGTGTCGAGATGCAGCCTGTTTCGCAGTCTATATTGAATTTACCACAAACTATTACGGTGGCAGCCGGCGGCCAACGGAAAATTAAAAGGCAAAACGTCTACCATTTCCTCGCCATTCTTTTTAATTCTCGCTCGTCTCGATGGACGAAGAGAAATCATTAAAATTTCCATTGCACACCCGCCTTTGCAGATTTATTTGATATTTACTCCGGTCGCGACTTATTATGAAAAGTTGAACTATAAAAGCCGAGATATTGGAACTTTGATGGAGACAAATTATTACTAAAGCTATATCTACTAACAGACTAGCCATCTCTGTTCTGTTCTGTTCTATATGAAATAGATTCGTCTATTGAGCTAAGTTCATAATCATCATCATCATCAGCCAGAAGACGTCCACTGCTGGACATAGGCCTCCCCCTTAACCTCCACACTGAACAGCCTGCCTTTTGCATCCACTGGATGCCAGTGACTCTCACAATGTCGTCGGTCCATCTAGTGGGAGGCCTACCCACGCTGCGTCTTCCGGTTCGTGGTCTCCACTCAAGAACCATTCTTCCCATCGGTTATCGGTGAGCTAAGTTACGATACAAATAATGTTTTGTCAACACATGAGAAATTGTAAAATATGTTCGAATGAATCTCCATATTATGTATTGAACTTGTGATGAATATAATAATTTAAATTTACGTAACAAAAACAATATGTTGGTAGTAAAGTATGGTTTGCATAGGTCTACTAAAATTTCGATAGTGATCGGCCAGCAACTTTACAATAAACTGCCAAATTGCATTAAATCTTATCTATACTTCTATACTAATATTATAAAGAGGAAAAATTTGATTGTTTGTTTGTTTGCATTGAATAGGCTCTGAAACTACTGAACCGATTTGAAAAATTCTTTCACTGTTGGGAAGCTACACTATCCCCAGGTGACATAGACCCGTGCGAAGCTGGGGCGGAACGCTGGTATTTTATAAATTTTGAAGTCGGTTTTTTTAAAATCGATAATTTATTGCTAAACCTCTCTAGAAATCTCTTATTTCTATTGTTCAGCTGGCTTACCTTCTTTTATGTTTTTTAATAGTTACTAACATCAAATATAGTAGGCACTTGTTTTTTGCAGCGATTAATCAGACCGATACCTACCTACTGTTAGTTTTTTTCCGCATTCGATAAAAATCAAAGGATTATGATCTCAATATCCTTAATTATGACAAAACGCAGTCATTTTGCTAGCTTTTTGCCTCCACTTCATTAACATAACATCATGAGTTTTAAGAAATTAATCACTTGAAGAATGATTAATGATCTCTACTCCTTTAGGTTTGCTATGAAAAATGTATGCAATTTGTAAAAAAAACTTTTTTAATGACAAGCAATCTAGAGGTTTTTACGTATACTATCCAGAGAGCTAAATCATCTATCAAAATAATAGTAAATTAATGTGTACTCAACCAAAATTTAGTAGAGATTTATTTGGCTGACTTTACCTGTGATTTTTTTTTTTGTTGAAAATACGAAGTCACTAACAAAATTATGACATTACGAACTAATAAAGAAACGACATAAATATTCCTTAATCCGCTTAGCATAGCGTTAAGGTAAATAGGATTTAGGTAGGTAGGTATACCTAATGTAGTGTCTCAAACAAGAAGCAATGTGAAAGATTTAACTTTTTTTTTTGTGCAAACAATAAATATTTTCCCTCACGCGTCTCTGTAACGTTTGAATGGATTTGGATGAAGTATTTATAGTTTAGCCAATCCTCTGGATGTTTATCGATATTATTATAAAATTTATATCGATTTATTAAATATTCGGCTTTCTATCCCGTATATATTTTTAAATATGCGGGATAGAAAGCCCCCAGATTTTGCGGATGCCAAAGGATTTTGGCACCGCATCACGTCTTGATTTTCAACCCAAGTTTCATAAATGTTTTACACCCAAGCTTTTTTGTTGTTGTTCTTTTGCTCATTACTGGGCAAGCTACAGCCATTACAGCCATACCGCCTCGTCTTACGCATTTTACTGTCATAGGTAAGCCCCAGTAAAGTATTGGAGATTTTACTAGAGGCTTCTATGGAGTTTTGAATACAACATGAAAATATGAGTTGTACCTGATTATATCACTTGCCCATACACGAGCACGTTTACGAACACACTGAAAAATAATCCACCATTATTGTACGTTAACACTCGAAAATATGTAGGTAGTTACGTAGGTTCACCATTTTCCCGTGTAGCTTCTAATTCGCAACAGACTGGCGACTGGGTCTAAAAAGCAGTAGGCATAATATTCAAAGTAATAAATAACGTACTATTAGCAAAGCAAATTACAGATCAGTGTGAAAAAGAAATTTAATAAAATATATTCTTACGAACATTTACATTATAAAATCTACATAGTTTATAGGCTTCTTAAAATAGTCATCTGAACTTTTTAGTATAATTAGATCAGAATTTAACTTTGATGGATCAAAATACTTATCAGGTTGGAACGTGCCGTCTAATAAATAATAAAAAAAAAAATATTTTTCGGCTTTAATCTCAGTTTTCATTTCATTTATAGTTTGCAAACAGCCTTATGCATAACGCTTAAACTATAATTTTTATACAAAGTACATTGAGGATGCATAAATACATAATTCCATTGCGTACCTAACTTAATAAGTTAGATTCATACTAAGTTATGTTATTCACAGCTATCTATAATTTAAATTATTTTATCAATTATCCAACCTTTTTTTACATGAAGGTTAAAGACGTCGGAATTTATCATCATCATCATCCAAGCCAAGAGACGTCCGTCTCTTGGGTCGACGGGTGCAAGATGGGGATATTATCACCATCGGGGGTCGAACCTGGACTCGATTAGCACAGGACCGAGTGAGATGGCATATTGCAAGAGAGAGGGCTGCACCCAGCAGTGGGATAAAAAAAGGCTGTGGATGACGATAATGATGATGAATTCCCAAAACTAGCTTACTAGATATACATATTTTTTAAATATGTATATCTAGTCGGGCTACACCCAGCAGTGGGATAAAAAAAGGCTGTGGATGACGATAATGATGATGAATTCCCAAAACTAGCTTACTAGATATACATATTTTTTAAATCTAGCTTACTAGATATACATATTTAAAAAATATGTATATCTAGTAAGCTAGTTTTGGGAATTCATCATCATTATCGTCATCCACAGCCTTTTTTTATCCCACTGCTGGGTGCAGCCCTCTCTCTTGCTATATGCCATCTCACTCGGTCCTGTGCTAATCGAGTCCAGGTTCGACCCCCGATGGTGATAATATCCCCATCTTGCACCCGTCGACCCAAGAGATCTTTTATATATTGTGTATAGTCTCTACAATGTATTATTGTATGTATGTATATGACATATTAGGTCATTATATTAAATTAATGACCTTAATAAACTATCAAAAGATATTCTGCGAATAGTTACAATAGATAGTGTGAAAGTTACAATCTGGGTGTCTTCTAGTCGCGAGAGAATCGGTTTTTTACCGGCTTTGAAAGAGGAGGAAGATTCTCAATTCAGCCCGTATTTTTGTTTTTTGTAGCGGCATATTGTGTTTTGTGGTTATTTGAAAGCTTTTATTAAAGGTAATTTTTTTTTTTTTTTTCAAGCATACCATCCTAAACCACACAATCGCTTAACAACAGGTGAAGTGGCGGTCAAACGCAATCATATTATAATAGTACAAAAACCTCTTCTTTACTTAACGCGTGGCACTTCTCGTTGGCGAGAAGTTGACAGATGATTTATAGCATATTTATGTTTGTATATCGATTTTGCGTTAGAAGATAATTAGTGTCAGTTTGCTTGTTTTTTTATTACAAAACCATGACATATTATACTTAGTGTGACATCACTCGCAATTTACGCGACCCGTTTTATCTTTGTTAGCTTATTATTGGTCTCAACTTTAATTTAAAATAGGTACACGAAAACAACTTGTTGACATTATTATTAATCTTAAATCTCGAATATAATCTGCAAATCGACACAAAATGCAAATAAATAACTCATTTTACAGCGTCTATTAACAATCATTAAGCCATCGCCAAACCTTCTTTGCGTGGGTGAACTCGAACAAGCCTAGAGCACAATTTATTGGCCGTCCTCGTATATAAATTGCTAATTATCATTCCCGATCAAAAAGTCATAAGAAAGATTAATGCGTGTTAATTTAATTTCAATGCGTTAGATTTTAATATTGAGTTGTCACAGTTTTAGTTTGATGACTGGCTGTAGAACATATGGTGGTTATAGGTACAGAGGCACCAAAAAGTTACACTTTTTTTTTAAACCTGACCTTTTGGGACACTCGTTAATCTGACTCCAAACTAAGCATATTTTTTTACCTACGTGCATAGATCAGCAAACAAACAAAAAACCCTTTTCCCATGTACCAAAGCCACCCCGAAAAGGAAAAATTATAATTTTTTTTATAATTTTAAAACTGAGATTTATTATAAATCTCTAACTGTGCAGAGTTTCATGCACTTGCCTAAATAAGTATAGAAGTTAGAAGGTTCTAAAAAAATTCGGACGGACGGACAGACAACGAATTTAAAGGGTAAATAGGTATTCCCAATATTCTATAAAAAACAATCTAAGCAATTTTTCGATAAAAACATTAAAACAAAACCAAACGAGTAGCGTGACGTCAATAAAAACGGTTATAACCTCGTGTTTGGTATTAATTGTCTCACTGTTTGGGGTAACCATAACCAGTCAACATTTTGCTATGACACCCGCACATCTGCCTAGCAGCTGTCAGTTGTCCTACTTTACTAGAAACACGTGGTGTCTGCGAAGAAAGTATGAGAACTTATTGCGATTCGCTTTAATGTGCTTATTGTGGTATTCTTAAAGTATGGTTTTGATCTGGATTGAGTAATTAAATTAATAAGTTGAGCATAAATTATATCTGTCTTTTACTAATGTATGAGCCACTTGTGGCGCTAGCTCGTAAGTGTTTTCTATCGTGTTGTAATTTTTATTTTTGGTGTACACAATAAAGAGTTTCTATCTATCTATGAGCTTGAACATTTGCAACAAAGTTTCTGAAGCCTAAAAGAATTAAGAGAATTAATTAAGTATGATGATTAAATAACTGTAGCAACATAAACATACAACAGTGAGGTGTGAAAATTAAACAATTTTCTCTACAGCAATCTACAACAATATTAGAAGGTGGTAAAGTTTGATATTTGTTTCTATTTAGGAGGTAAACTCTGGAGTATGCTCAGAGTATACTCTGTGATAGCGTAGCTTTTGTCAATGAAAAACTTTCTTAAAATGGTTGTGTAGTTCCAGAGTTTACCTCCTAAATAGAAACAAATATCAAACTTTACCACCTTCTAATATTGTTGTAGATTGGTGTAGAGAAAATTGTTTACGGGTATGTTTTACTTACAGCTCGGTTGAAGTAAGGGCAAAAGCTTGTGTGATATATAATTATTTTTTTCTACTTAAAGAAAAACGTTATGCGCGAATGTGAAACAAAGCAAATTGTAGCATAAACAGGGCTTTCAAACATATCTGAATATGACCATATTTAAGAATATCCATTTGTCAATCGTTGTTTCAGCTTTCTAACTAAACAGTCAAAGCAATGCGAGTATTAAAAATGATGGAGCAATTAAATACCGATTCCAACAAATATACAATAAATTGTCGTAATTACGAAAACCCGTTAATCAAACTCAAATTACAATACAATACAAAAAACGTAAAGTGTTTCTTTAAATTTGGTGATAAATAACAATTCAAGAATCATAAGTTCATACATACCCATAGTTCATTGGTGAGGTCCATAGTTCATTCGTAAGATCTATAGTTTATAAATACTAGAGATGGCCGATTACCAGTCAGCAATATACCAATCGAACTATGATTCGATTTGAATTAATAAGAACAATTGACATTGGAATGGTTTTGTTTTTTGCTGTATTTCTTAACGTAACTATATTTATATTATGCATTAATAAAAACACATCTTCACGGAAAGTTGAATAAACAGAATGTTACCCACGATTGGTCACCCTCAAAGTTGAATTTTTTCTCAAAATATACTGGAAACACGCTCAAAATATAGCCTTTTCAATCAGAAAATTATTTACACAAATCGATTTTACAATTTTTATTTTTTATTTTTGTAAAACTTGTTTAATAATCGTCGGAAATACGCGTAACATACACACTAAAATATAGTAGAAAGGTAGGTACCTCATTTTTTGAAATCAGTTGAATATAAACAAATTTTTGATATCACTGTAACAAAAACATTCAGAGGTCAATAATTTGAAGAAGAAAAATGTGTTTTGCTTGGATTGACTAAGTAATAAATTGTCTAATTGGAGATCGTTTTTTAAAATCACTATTTTTAATTAAACTAATAGAATCATTCAACACTTGAGTAACTATTTCGAGTCGACTTAGTGTTCATTCGAATGAATCATCCATTTTACTTATCTCTGGTTCATACAAGCCATAGCTCATTCTGACCATAACTCCGTATATTAAAACTGCTGAGATTTGTCTAACATACCAGTAAATTACCTCCCAGTGCTCATGCAAGCTGACATCGAATTCAACAATATTAAGCCTGACACATTTTTCATATAATTTATCTGGAGATTCTCGCATGAGACGTCGTCGACTCATAATTTAGAAATTATTACAGGGATGTATGCAGTCTGATAAGCAAGGGGCTACACTTAACATAAGTAAGTACCTACTGGTATCTATTAAACTTATAGATCTAGTACAATATTCGTGAAAAAAATATGTGATTTTACCTTGATAAGTTTAGATATATTATTAAAAATTATAATATTCAGGTCATTTTTTGCACACACGGTCATCTGACCCCAAACTAAGCAAAGCTTGTGATATGGCTGCCAGAGACTGATATACATACATGTATACATAGATTTAAATACATACTTAAATAGATTCTACAAGGATATAAATTTATTTAATTTTAGTTATTATTTTTATTTGATTTTTTTGGTCTTTGGAAGCCATATCACAAGCTTTGGTTAGTTTGGGGTCGGATGACAGTGTGTGAAAAACGTCCCGAAACATTTTATTTATTAACAACCAGTAACATTATATGTTATTGATACGGACAAATTTAAACCCTATATCATCATGACAATGTCCTGTTTAACACAATATGATTTAAACACCAGAATGATTCTTATAGTTTACTTTTGGTTGCAATATTTTTGAGGGCAGACCCGATATTTGTACATTTCTAGATATTAATATTTTTCAAGTAGAGTTGTGTTAAAGTTAATAACTTAGTGTCATATAACTTTAGTGAACAACCGTGATAGTTTAAAACAGAGTTGTGTTAGCTTTGTGACCCTGAATACGTCCCATGTAGCTTCGCTTATAAACTTCAGCACAATAAAGCAGTATGCCGCGACATTAATTACGAGTTATCGTAAAGTATGGAGTCGTCACAGCGCTTGTTTCCTGCAATAAACACGACGCGACACTCTGTATACTGCAGTCTCTTGCAGTACAGTCAGATGTTCAACAACTAATGCGTGGTCTTTTGTTCCTGACATTTAATTTTGTGCTATCTCGCTATCAGTTCAAAACATGGTCATATTGTTTATTGGGAAGGCTTTCTTGCGGATAAATTACAAACATATATTATGTTAAAGTTATATGATTATTTACGGGATATTTACCGTGGTAAGGTTGTAATCATATAACTTTAGTGAACAACCGTGATAGTTTAAAACATATATTATGTTTTTATGATGAATCTAGAACTCTTGTTTCTGTAATTTATAATGAATATTTACCGCTTAAGATAGATGTATAGGATTTAACATTGATGTAGGTAAATAGGGGGAAGATACGGGACGGACTTCTTGACGTGGACCGCACAATATAGGCTCCGGGGCACAATCCACTTCAGTCACAATCGAACTGGCGTTTTGATAGCACGTGAATTACTTGACAAAATTGTGTGAAATAAAGCAGCAAAAATTACTTCCTGCGTTTTCACAAGGTGCACCAACAGTTCGAAGACAAAAAACAATTTTCACGGCATTGCTTTTCACTCGTAAATACTTAAAAATAATTTATTTAATTTTCTTCAAATGTCACTTCTATGGTCTAGTGTAGTGTCTAATGGAGCGGTGAAGTTGACGTTTACAGTGTATTCGTCAACGTCGCCACTGAGTCGAGCCGAAACAGAGCCATATTTATTGGGTACAATGTTTGGATGTCACGCGTCTTCCCCCTTTTTAAAACAGTCATTGGGATTTACAATTTTATTTTAGTTATGGTAAGGTAATAATGCGTAATGTTGACATTAATTAACTAGGGTTTAGCAAAAAATACACAAGCATTAGTAAATTGAGCCTCAATTTGCCGCTATTTGGTAACGAATTAATGACCAATCCATATATTTAATCAACTTCAAAAAGAAGGAGGTTATCAATTCGACTGTATGTTTTTTTAAATATAATTTATTTATTTATTAAACTTCTTTGTTTGTTTGTTTAGGTCAAATCTTGCATGCTGAATTAGAACCGTTTTTTCTTATCCTTCGGAGTTGTATTTTTATATGTTGGCCCAATTTCGATGACCTGCATTTTTATCGTAAGCATGGCCTTTATCGACATCCAGGATTAGCTCCAGATAAGGAGCTCTTCGATGGACAACAGTACAGACACGAAACTTTGTGTACGCATTTTATTATGATAGCTGGTTTTAAGTTCTACCATGACATGGTTGCTGCACTCAGGGTTGGGTCCTGACTTGGGAACTCCTCAATGGTTAGCAGCACAGACATGAAATGTTGTATACGTATTCAATTATGATAACCCATTCTAAGTGGCACCATAACATGGCTACTGCACTCAAGGTTGACGCCTAACGAAATAACTCCTTAACGGTTAACAGCACAGATACGAAAAACTTGTTTTTAGAAATGTTACTTTTACTATCGACTTATTTTAATAATTTTACCATTAATGATTATTTTAGTAACATTGTAAATATTTATTTGAATGCTGTACTATAATAGTTGAACAACTACATGATTTGGCTACAGGAGATCGAATCAGAAATGAGGAGATCCGGACGAACGAAAGTTACCGACATAGCCTACCTGATCAGCAAGTTGAAGTGGCAGAGGGCAGGGCACATAGCACGCAGAACAAATGGCCGATGGGCTGAAAGGTTCTCGAATGGAGGCCACGGACCGGTAAGCGCAGCGTAGGACGTCTACCCACATGATGGACAGACAACCTAAAAGAGACCGCAGGGAAACGCTGGATGCAGGCCACTTCCAACCGGCCTTTTAGGAGATCGATGGGGAGGCCTATGTCCAGCCGTGGACGTCCTACGGCTGAAACGATGATGATGATGAACTACAGGATTATAAGAAAAGGGTATGCTAATCCGAAAGATCATTTTACTCATAACTATGAGCAATTTTTACTATGGGACCAACCCCAAAATCGCGAAATTAACATCAGCTGTTTCATAGAAAACGGTCACGGATACTCGAAAAGATATATGATGCAGCTGTTTTTTTTTCGTGATTTTATCTTTAGTCCCATAGTAACCAGGTTATTCATAGTGATGCGTATAACGAACCCCTTTCGGCTTAGCATACCCTTTCCATATAGCCCTGTATAGTACTTTTGTAACTGGACTCACGACTTTGTGAGTATCTAATTAGCTAAATTAGATCTAATTCCCTTTGATCTAATAATATGTAACTTAGCGGAATTCTAAACTAGAAATATAACGAAACAGCTGCAGTCTGCGTCTAGGTATCCCACTATAAATAATAAGTCGAGACATTTGCATGAAATACAAAGAAGTCGATAATATGAGTAGTTATGGACAGTTGTAAGTAAATATACCAGCTCTGATTATGCTGTGTCTTATGGATGAATGCAGGCAAGAATATAGGCCGGTCACGAAGGTAGAATGAAGAAAAATGTTTAAGTTTAATGAAATATGGTGGAGATCTTCGACCAAAATTAAAATAATGTACGGGCCTTAACCATTGAACTTGCTCAGTAAAAACGAGTCAAAACCGTCGGACATATACTTCAACACCTAATGAATGCCATGTATTGCACATTAAAATGTACCATACAAATTTTGTAACAAACAATAGATAGCGGTTTTTTGTTGTGTTTACACTTCAGGAAAGCACACGAAGGCATAATTTTGCCTTTGTTTCATTATCGTGTAACAATAGACTCGTGACGCACTTCCTACGGCTAGAGACCGACTGAAACGAATTGAGCGCTCATTTTGTAATCTTCAAAAATGCGCTTCTTCTGGGCCCGTCCATTCATTTTATTTGGTCGAAGCTGGAAATGGAATGTTTCAACTAGTATTTTAATTATTACTCAAGATAGAATATTCTATGAAACAGGAGCACACAAATATTATAAACGTTGGGCTTTACTTCAACGGCAGTTCAATCTTATTGTTAGTATTTAAACCCAAATAATGAGGTAGGTATGTAATTTGAATGCCACTGTTTAGAGGAAAGACGACGTGTCTAAACCAATCCTTGCTTGACCTACCTGATTGAACCTGCAAAGTACTCATAATAAGCAGTTCTATATTTACAAATCCGGTCTATATGCGTGTTTTATTACATTAAATAAATACCGCCAATTCAAACACTCGCGGCTCGATGTCGCACTTGGCTGATTAATGGCTGGATTATCCGAGATTATGTTTGGGGTTTTATCGGTTTTTGTGTTTGATTTAGTTTGGATTTATTTTCAACGAAGCGGTGGTATGAGGGTTAAATATACTGCTTTGAGGCAAAGTTTGAATAAAACTTTGTCTAGCTCCTATATTTATAGACGATACTACTCACTGTTTCAAGGTTCCCTTAAGAGCCGTCTTACAAAATATGTGGTAAATTTTAGGTATCCGGACTTGTCCACGATTTGTCCACGGCCCGTGCTAGGCCTGCAGGTGTTTTTTTTTTGTTAGTAATTTCATGAAATCTACTCTCAAACTTTACCTCCGAAAGTTCTACGACTAATTACTTTTGTGAATTGGAGGCACGGCAAAACTCAACATACCAACTTAGTAAAGTTGGTATAATGAGTATTGCCGTTATTTTCAATCAAAAAATACAGATCTACGTAATTACAGATAATAAATTTTCTTTAAACCTTACTATTTGATAGAATTAGAACGCCAAAAATCAAGATCGTTGCTTTTTTCGTCAAAAATGTGGTCTCGTTTACATGACATTTTTTTAATCTTTATTTTAATTTTAGGGTTGGTTCAATGCTAAAAGTTGTTCATAATTATGAGTTCAATGATCTCTTTTCGAATTAGTGCTGCCATTCCGTGTAACCTTGTACAAAAACTATATTACCCATGAACCATTAAATATTTAGAAATAATCCAAATGCCCGTGTCTACTCACCAGTTGGAAATGTATGAAGAAGTACCTACTTAACTACTTAAATATTCCGGTAAATTATAATTAATCCTATATCAACGATTCCAACAGGATTTCTCATCCCAGTAATCAGCATCAAGACTTTCATTATGTTCTCTCACGGCTAACCTACAAACAGGTTCAAAAATACATTATTCAAAATTGCAGCTACCACTTAGGCCCTTGCAATATACCTAGGGATATAATCTCGAATCATTACAGCAGACGATGCAAACATCTGAAGGACATTTTTTCAATTACGCTTGCCACCGAGAACGTAATCAGATTTTACTTATAAGAACGTGTAATTTATATTATGATTGTTTATTTCCAACAGTATATTAGCTTCGCAAGAAGTCATCTAAATGCTGTTACGACTTTTGCGTTTTATCCTTTTTGCGGTATCATTTGTGTAATGTCTTTACTTCAGAGTTTAACTGTGAAGCCGTAATATTCAGGCGACCTTTTTGTGGCACTTTTCTCTCTAAGTAAGTTAAGCAATGAGTGGAAATCTTATTTAAAATTTTAGTAATGTGGCTATTGTATTGTTATGTTTTCACTCCAACTGTATAGTATACATACATACTACATTTTGTTTTGTTGTGTTTTTTTTCTTAACTTCGAAGTCTGAGTGAAAGACTTCCTGGAAGAGATCAGTACAAAATAAGAGTGCAGCTACACTAGTTTTAAGAATTTTTTGTTATTTATACATCATGTCTAGTTTGAACAATAATGAGTTATCTATCTAAGTGATTCTACTTCATACTCGTAATTTTTTCAACTCTTCCAATGATCATTTCTAGTTTTTTTAGTAATGGCTTTCTGTTGACCGTCATCTCGCCTGATGTTAAGCGATGATGGTGGTTCACGATGGAGAACGCTTGCCTAGAATAAACCGATTCTAAGACTTTCAAATTGTAACTATTAAGCCAGTCATATTTTCATAGACTGTTGTTCTTCATTTAAAACGTGATGTTTTTTATTCAAAAACTATTTGTTTTTGATTAAAAGCAAGGCCTCAGTTACGTATTATTCGAGAATAGATTACTGTTATTGTGCAGTATAGAACTAAGAGGGGTCCTCTTGATTAGTTTCATTGAGTTCGTACCTACTGCCGTTAACAATGTCCTAGATACAAGTGCATCCACCGTCCTGGCGTCTTCTATTGTCGTTAAATTGCCATCCATTTGCAACAATTAGCTGTATACTGCTTCAGTTAACGATCCAATTGTCCTTCCAGTGTAATGAATATCGCTCAAACAATTATCTTTGTTGACATCGAAGAGTTCTTTGAAAATAAAGTCTGATGAAGAGAGTGAGGATTCATAATTCTTACTTAAACGGTGGTTGCTGATGGGAGCTAATTGAAATGTGAGAGATTTGTAGGAAATAAATTAAAGTCTGCAGTCATAAATTAATTAATTTGTGTTGTGTATTAATGCTTTGATCCTTCGAGACTTACTCCCATATTAAACATATATTAAACATAATAAAAAATACCTCGTATCCTCATATTGAGAGCTTACTTTGGTAAACTTCTGTTTTTTGGTCCTCCCTCATGTTTGAGATTGTTAGTCGTCTCTCAAGGTTCCGTCAACCCACCCCAAATGTAGACAAAGTGAGACATTACGTCACAGATAATGTCATGTGTAGCCAATCTTTATTGAGTTAACCTTGTTAAGGGAACCTTAAAGTTTCCTTATTTACTAACTGAATGATTTTTTATCTCTTTCACTGGTATTACTAGTTTAAAAGCAAATTTTATACCTTCAAATCTAAATGATTATATAAACAAATGATATAACTGACGAGAACTTTTTACAAAGATGTTTACTAGTTCTTTGTCTTGTCACGACCTCAACGTCCGAATGTTAACACTCATAAACGTCCGTATTTCTATCCCCCAGAACATAATGCGTGATGATTTTTATCGCTCCATAACTTGTATCTATGTCAACATAATTTACGATGGTTGTAAGTTCATCACTTCTATTTATATCCTTTGTAGGCGCTGTTTTCAGTATGTCAGATGTGGAACTAATTTTCATTAAAGTATTGCGTGAACGTTTTGTAGTCTCATAGGATTTCTATGAGTGCTATAAAATATCTGTATCTAAGTATATTAAGATTTAAGTCACTTTGCTGTGATGTGGTCAATGGTTGGTGCATTTGAAGTCTAAGCCAAAAGATGTGGGTTTCAAATCGCAAAAAACAACAAGATGGTCCTGTGTAATAAAACAAAATGTGTGAAAACAACATCAGATTCCATATTGAATGAATGACTTTTGATTCTCCAATCACAAGCGTCGAGTCGTGTCACAAGCTGCCCCAGCGACCAACGTGGCGTCATTTTGCAAAAAGGAATTTTGACTACATGTGCGATCAAGTGGTTATATTATCTTTGATCACCATCATAGTATGAATGTGCTCTGCATCGTTTGTTGCCTATTTCAGAGTTTTCGTGCTATAGTTAATTAAAACCACTTCGATCGTTAAACTATTTTGGTTTTACTGGCGGAAGAGTACCGTGGACTCCGATTCATTGTTTCCTTTTTCCTACTGATTAATAAATTAGGGAGAAAACGTCTGCGTGTTTAATCTGTGACCACCGTTGTTGCTCACCAACAAGCAAGTTGGTGGTCAACGTGGACTTATATGCAACTAAAAAAGTGTGTCTTCATATGCTAGCTATTATTAGCAACTGTTTGTTTTTTGTAAGACTGATAGTGTTTAGCAAAGAAAACGATTTAATGGAACATTCTGCGGTGGTCGACGACTCACTTAACCGTAACTGGATACTCAACTTGATGGGTTACGTGTTTACCTTGTAACTATATATTAGGAACCAGAAGCTTCATAATGCTTTGTCCTACTTCAGTTTGTTTGTCCACGTCCACAAATACAGAAATGTTTGTACAAACCGTAAATTTAGTCTGTTTTTCTTGTTCAAAATTTAGAAGTTTAGTTGTTTATTTATTTTGTTAGTCAAAGCTGTTTGCAATATTAAACTAAGAAATATTTTTGAGCTGGATTTACGTTAGCTGTGAGTAAAGAATTAGGTACTTTCTAATTCATTAGATGTTCGATTTACTGTTTCATATAAACAACAATCTACAAAAACAAATAATGTACAATGTATGTAATTGTAAACAAATTATGTCTGCATGATCTAGTTCCTGCCCATTTTTACATCGGACTGCCAGAATAGGCACGAAAAATCGTGTTTATCGTTTACATAATGGTTGATTTTCCAATTCTACTTTTATTGTGCGAACTGCTATTCTATGGAATGCTCTGCCTGAATGGGTGTTCCCTGACAATTACAATCTGGGTGTCTTCAAATCACGAGTGAATCGGTTTCGCGTTGAAAGCGTGCTCCATCATAGACCACACTATCACGTAATATCAAGCGAATTTAAGGTCAAACGCAAGAATTTTATTTAAAAAAAAGGTGGGCAATGATCTACTAACATATGAATGCGGTTAAGTAAAATTTATGTAATAAAAGCCTCCTGAATTACACTTAATATAAATCAAAGTACAATTAAGAAAGACAAACAAAATGATTGAAATCTTATGCTTATATCTATGCACAATTTAGCTTGAGACAATTTTTTATGCAGACGGTAGGTATAGTTTGCGCAGATCATTGTTATAGTTACCTAGTATGTTTGAAGTTTACTTGCACCGACCCGAAATCCATAGTTCTAAATGTCTTAGGGAGAAGCAATAAATATTAACCCTAGACGCAAAACTGTAGCTTTTAAATCTCTAATTGTATTTTCTCTGTTTCTAATATCCTTTAATTAAATTTGAATAGTTTCAATCGTGGTGGCCACGCGCCACGCCACGTTAGTGATAACAAACTTCACATAAATTCTATTTTCTATTAGATTCTCCAGTCAAACTCAAACTAATCTCTTCGCCACACTTTATCTACGGAATAAATTATTAGGCTAGAAATCTGTCCCGTGTGAGCCGTAGAGAAATTATTTTATGGTCGTAAGGATTATTTTATTTTATCGCGACCCCCGACTCGGGGTCAGAAATCACTCGCCTATTGAATTATCATTTGAATACGTGATTTATACGGGGCGATGGTAAATCCGGGCACAAACAATCGCTGTGAAATTGTTGAGGGTCCGTTTGATTAGATAAAAATTGAATTATTGCTTTGATGTGCGATAATATGACGGAGATGGATAAGGGCAGAGCAACATGGAATTGTTAAATAAATCTAATAGAACTATGCCAAATTACGTATATAAATTCAACGTGAAAATAAAAATTTGCTTTAAAAAATAATAACTATGATATTCATAAATAAACAAATGTTTTTTAGTTATCAAGTAATTTTTAAATAGATATAATACAAACAAGTCATATCAAACAAATTTGGTTGAACTAGCCCAAAATAATCCTTAAAAATAAACCTAGTTAGTCGGGTTACAATAAAAATAAAAATATTACCTTTATTTAGTATACAATTTTCATTTATTTATTTATTGCGTAATAGTTTTGCGTTTACCAACCATGTCTTCTTATTCTAAGCTAAGCTAACTATCGGGAAGCATAATATTTTTTACGCTTTTTGTGCCTTTCCCTAATTATATTCTTCTTGAAATTACCATTTCATGGTGTGAATTAATTATTATTATAATATTGTCGCATTCTACTAATTTATTTCACCTCACTTTCAAATTTTAACATATCCAAGCGTATTAGGGAAATAGCCGTCAGTCAGAAAGCAATTTGTCTTGAAATAGCACCGCGTAGTGGTGGCCCCTAACCAGCTGCAAACTTTCAAGAAGGGAGCTGACAAACAATTAAAATATCTGGCTAATGGACTTGCAGGAATTTGAAACACGTTAATTAACATATCGCTGTCTTGTTCTTTATTTTGTTTGCGCAATTTGTGAAAAAAGGACATTAATCAATTCGACAGGATTACTTCGTTAGTTTTCGCCATGGTTTAGTGACTTTGGGAAGTGTTTTTAATTAGTTTTCTATACAAATCTTGTTAGGAAATATTTTTTTCCTGACTGCGCAAGAAGGAGGGCTGTGTTTTTCGAGTGTACGTATGTGTATGAGGTTTCTTTGGCACGCCTTACAATGTAATCAGCTCAGTCGAGGTTTTCCCAGTTTTAAGCAACGTTTATTACTACAGATGACCATAAAGCTTGGTTTATTCTATTAAAGTCACTTTTAGTGGAGCAAAACCTTGGCGCTTACACACGTCGTGCGATACTCTACTTCTATTTTTGAGGTTTTTCTCATATTTTTTTCGATAGAATAGCTGTAATGTAAAATGTAACTTCGTGCTTTCCTTCATAATTCTGAAATCTATACATCAAGATATTGCAGACATAATTTGATAAATAAGTATTTGAATGAATTCAAAAAACAGGGAGAAAAGCGCAAATCAGTGTTATCTTCATAATATATTTTCTATCGAGCGAAATACCCTTAATCATGTTTCTCTAATCTCTTCTCTTTCTTACATAATGTTGTCATCGAAGTTAACGAAATTGTGTATATAACAAACTTTGAAGCTGGTTTCTTTTATTGATAATTATATTATATTCAACTTTTTACAATGTTATTGCAGCTGTCAGAATAAATAAATGTTTTAACCGAGTTTAGTATATTTTCTTATTCCTATAATTTAGACCGTACAACACATTCCCATGTTATGTCAACACAATTATGCGAAATTTCATTGAACATCGACCTATCTGACGGCACATGTGTTGATTTTGCGAAGGCCTCCATGGACCCCAATGACAATACAAACGGGGTATGTAGATCTCGACAATAATAGAAATATGCAAATAATCAGATGATATTCAAACAAGATTCGCTTTGTAAACATTGACGCAAGAAATTTTAATGTTAATAAATCTAAAAGAGATTTCAAAGGGTTATGTGATGTTTGCGAATACTATAATGAAGTATTTATGGGAACCTTGGAATGAGAACATTGGAAAATACTGGAGCAATAATAGCCCGTCGCTCGACGTATTCCCTAACTGCTGGCCTTTTGGAAAAACTCAGATTTGCACAGTAGGTAATGGAGAGAGCTATGTTTGGAATTTTTTGCGCGATAGAATCCGAAAAACCACAGTTGCCGACATGGCTTCTTAGTTTCATTATGGAAGCTGACTTGGATTTCACAAATTTTATTTATATTACACGGACGCAAAAGCGCACGGATGCAAAGTGAGATGAAGCCGCGCGCGCGCATTCTCCTTGAAAAAGACCGCTGAATGCGGTTAAAACTACAGTCTAAATAACCAGCTTAATTTTACGTGAGTACTTCCCGTGTAATCTAAATAAAATTGCTGCTCAGTAACGTTATATGATTATTTACGAGATATTTACCGTGGTAAGGTTGTGGAATGAGCTCCCGATATTTCGGCGCAGTTACATGCACCATGTTCACGGGAAGACTGAAGAATGCGGGTGGTTGGAGAACAGTTAAAAAGTTAGGTGCAGACATAACGATCTACTCTCTTTCTTAGTCTTTTGCTACGGATATCACTAGAACTCGAACTTGAACCTAAGTAAGTATCCCGTAAATAATTATATAACGTTAGTGAACAACCGTGATAGTTTTAAACAGTGTCACACGATACTTCTGTTTCACACAACAATTAAACTAATAATAATTCTGATCAGATGACAAAAAAATTAATAGCATCTAATAACATGTATGACTGTATGTGCACATTCTCGCATGCACCCCCGAAGAGAACTAGCTCCCACAAACTCAGGGTATCCTACTGTGGGAGCTAGGGCCTCACATAAGTTATTTTATTGTATTGAATAATTGTATTAACTGTATCTTAAACTTATAAATTATATTATTAATAATTATAGTCTCTGGCAGCCATATCACAAGCTTTGCTTAGTTTGGGGTCAGATGACCGTGTGTGAAAAAATGTCCTGAATATTTATTTATTTATTTTATATCATGCATGAATTTAAAAATTATAATCTATTGTAAAATTGTTATATTATTATAATAAGATAGCATAAGTTGCATATTATGATAACCAAATAAATAAATTTATTATTATTATTAGTGTTATAGCTGCTCAGATTTTCAAGTTAAATTGGTAATAGGTAGGCTACATCGCTCACATCACTCGCTATGTTCAGCAGTGGAAGTCTTCGGGTGTTATATGTTATGATGTGAACTATTATGATGATGATGATGATAATAGCTCAGTAGTTGATGCATTTAAATACAAAACACAGGGTGTGAATTCAAATACTAATAGTCAGTTTGTGCGGCTGTTGAAGGAAAACATAAAGTGCATTGAGTACCCCTAGTTCAAGTAAAAACCTGTCACCAATCACACAACAAAATGTGTGAAAACAGAGTCTATCAAATCCTATGATTGATGGTACATTTTGTCAATATAGAGTAGCTGTTTTTCTTGACTTCAGTATTAGCTCCACAGAAAATATAGTTATTCATAATGGTAATTACTAAGATACAATTAGGTCTTGTTACCCTTTCCGACTAATCCGGTTATGAAGGCCACTAACACCGGCTATCTAATTTTCACAAGCTTTATTTAACTTGCCCTGTTAGTGTGTACGTGTTTGTGTATGTACTATGTACCTATGTGTTCGCAGTATGTGTCGGATAAATCTTGCAACTGAATTTTAGACCAGTTAACCTCAACCGATTGAGCTGAAATTTGTCATATTTATATCAGACTAGCTGCGCCTCGCGGTGTCACCCGCGTAGTGATGAAAAATGGTGATGGTGATGATGATGATTAAAAGTAGCCTGTCACTCTGTGGCTCTTGATCTATACCCATGCAAAAAATCAGGTCGATCCGTTGTTCCTTTGCAGCGTGAAAGAGGAACAAACAAACCAACAAACAAACACACTTTCGCATTTATAATATTAGGTAGTATGATTTGTCTTCCCAAGCACTTTGGTCCCAAATGATAAATTCAATATGTTGGACGCCCAAAGATGGCGGACGAAATGTTCTTATCTCCAATCATAATATGGGTATCAAATGGCGAGAAAAATACGAAAAAGCTTGTATTTGATAAGCTTTTTTATTTATTAATAAAATTTGTTCAATGATTTTGAAGAATTTCACCCGTATATTTGTTACAGCAGGCTCTTCACCTTCAAGTGGTGTTTTGGCATACAAAAAACATCACTTGAGGGTGACGTGAGGATTAGAGTGACCTTTATTACGTCCATGAATATGAAGGTTAGGCCTTGTAGGCTCAAGGATCATTCCTTCAATAAGTCAAACATTTCAATTATTTACATCCCCATAAATTCATAAGAATGTAAATCTCAGTGTTTTTATGACTTCGACGTCATAACTTTATAGCTTTTCTTCTTTTTACTGCTTATTTCAAATTAAGCTTTTATTCTCCCTTCTCTCCATTAACGTTGTGAAAGTTTTCACAACTTTTTATTATTTTAAGGTAATGAATTTTTAACTTGCCAGAAGCTAATTAAAAAGTTGGTAACGTGGATGCAACATGCAAGCTTAGCTAAAAACAAGCTCTGAATTATGGATACTAGGCATGAATTCATGTTGTCAATATTTATTTTGCATGTTTTTCAATTCTTATAAAAACATTATCAATCTTATATCAGATTAAAAGGTAATTTATTATTGGATTACCATTTTTGAAATTAATAGTTTTTCTCAAACATGGTATTTAATGAGTTCATTATTAAAAAACCCCACTTCAAAATTTGACCTTTGTTTGAGTTATTTGTTTAATCTAATATTTTTTACGTGCGTAAAATACTTCAATGTGCAACGTCTGATAACGTTTATCCACAAAAAAAACGAATGCACAGAGGTTACCGGTATGTTAAAATTTACAGACCATAAATAATCTACATTTCCTGATGGCTAAATCTGGCTGTAGTGGTTATTTATATTATAACTTATCTTAGGTTTTGTATTTATAATTTTATTCTTTAGTTAGTTTTAGCGCTAACGGATCAGACGAACTCAAAAAGTAAATAATAATCAACTTAAAGTTATGTATCCAATTCATGAGAACAGAAATAATACTTTAGCAGTTACTCACTGCCTTTAATCCCATGTTAGCATTTAAGACGTCTTCAAACATAACTTCACTCGGCTCAACATTAATACCACAACCAAAGCGAATTAAACATCAAGTTTACGCGTAAAAAATAAAACAAATTAAAAATGAACTTTATTAATGTATACATTTAATACCCGTAACCAGGACAGACAAATATGTACAGACATGAAGAAATAATATGAGATTTAAGCTGACGTCCAACGCCCACAGAAACGTCGAAGCGGCGACATCGCAGCGTACAAGTGGACATGGAAAAGACAACCCTGACCGGTTTACCGTAAGTTCAAAATTGTCAGTTGCGCTGTCGCGCCGTTTCACGCCTCCACCGCATTTCAACTGTTCTAAATTAAAGTATTTGAGGCACATTTTTGAACCTGGCTTGTTGACGCTGCGGTGTTGTCACTTATAATATACGTCTTGTGACTCTTCAGTCAGCGTTGGGCCCTCAGACCAAATTAACAAGGGAAATATTGTCAGGTGGCGTGGCGGGTGCGAACGCATCAGACCTAAAAGACCTTATTCCACCCTCCCTTTTTCACTATAGGACAATTAGAAGGCAAAGATAATAATATTGTCATTGGTAGAAGGACTGCATACAACCACTTCTCCCATTCCTCTTGGAAATTCCAAAAATCGTACACAACGATTTGTGTCGATATATTTTCAATTTTATGATACGTACTGCCCAAGAATGGAACACCCTGTCTTCCTCCTTGTTTTCTGAGAACTAGTACCAGTAACCAGATTGTAGCTATTGCCAAACCCGATCCAAGCATTTATTTGTTCTGACAGCTGCAACAACAATGTTAAAAGCTAAATGAAAACATTTTATTCTAATATTACACAGAAATTTAATTTTTTTATGGGCCTTTATGTGTGCCTATATTAACTAAACAAAATACAAGCTAATACTAACGCTACAAATACAGTTAAACTGCCCGTAGATAGTTGAAGGTCTAAAGACAATCCAAATGGTCAAGCCCACTATCAGTTGGTAGCATACCCAGCATGCTGGCGGCAAATATAATTGTAACCAGCTACAGTCTTACATTCAAAAACCTAGCACTAGATCATGCAAAATTTGTGATGTATATTCAGCTTTTTACAGTGTTATTGCAGCAGTCAGAGCTAATAAATAGTTGAACCGAATTTATGAAACTTAAAGGGTTGTTTATGATCAAGTGTTATATCTTTAACATTAATATTTCGTAAGCTTGGCCAATGTCACAACTTTCAGTTCCACACCTTTATCCATGCAAATGGATCTAAAGTCCACGGCAAATTTACGTCCCAAGGGGATTTGCTAAAGCCAAACATTGTGCGCTAATTATAACGGGCGCATATGCTCTTCGTTCCAGAAGGATCTTGCTATAATGAATAACACTTTTGTCATAGAATAAATGCTTATTTGTTCGTGCAGTATATGGCGGGTTTTAAATTGTTAATAAAAGAGAGTAATCAGAATTAATAGTCTTCCGTGCTCGAAATACTATTTTAATAAATAGAATAGATCTACTTTTTGGCCACCAACTCGCCTGATGGTAAGAACACCAAGAAGCCCTGTTGAGTACAAAATAAAATTATGGGGTATGTACGATATAAAACGGAATATAAAAATTTTGAATAGGAAAAGGATAAAAATAATCTGGGCTGTTGAAGTGAATAACTAATGGATAGGAGAACAGAATCTATAGGATGAGAAACGGCATCTGCCTTATCCTGTGTCATCTCAAAATACATTTAGGCAAATGATGACTTGCCACCCACTAAATGCCACCATTAAGGCCACTTATTATTTGTATTATTTCCAGATTTCAGTACAAATATTTATTTTTTCAAATTACTTCTGTCGCATTCTCATTTGCACTCTCAGTTTGTTTTGTGAACGCATTATGCTAATTTGTACGTTAAACCGTACGGGCACTATGACAGTCATAAAGACTTGCCCCCAGGACACGTTGGCACGTGGTCGAATCACATCCACTGCTCCACCTAAAAACTCTATAAGCACCTATCAGACAAACCCATCTAAATACCAACTCATACTTGCATCATACTCAGCTTTGCGTGAACCTTAAGTGTAAGGAGTAGGGTTGATTTTAGTTGGTTTGTATGGTTTAGATAAATTTGTTTATAGGGGCAAGCTAATCTGTCAGCTGAGCCGCTGGAGATCGTTTAAAAGCAGCGGTCCCCTTCTTGTTATTGTTTATTTAGGATGGCGATTCGTGGCGAAAGCTCGTTTTTGAGGCGAGTGCTAATGCGATTGTCCTTCCGCCACAAAGTGCTGAATGATATGCTCTGATAACACCACGTGCTCGTTTCGAGTCTTTCTGATGTGAGGGTAGGTACAGGGATTCTGATTGAGATATTTGTGCGATAAAATGAAATCGTATGCAAAGTAAGGGTTTGATGTTTGCATCTACCGGTGCTGGGTTGAATGTCTGCTATCAGGGGCTATGTTTTGGTTTAATGGGTTATTATAGTCGTAAACGTTTAAATTATGTAGATGGTGTTTTGTTTGCGTTGAGATGTTATTGCTATGTTGAAAACATAGTCCCAGCTCCTCTCTGTAGTTTTTCTACTTTATCCAGTTACTTACACAGTACTTCAGAAATTCTAAATTTTTGCTAGGTATTCTGTCAAATGTGCAACGGTATTTCATGTCGTATAGTTGCTATCACTGTACCAAGGACAAGTTCGGTCGTGCATGAAATATTGCTTGCACCTTTGGGATGCCAAGTATCAGCTTAGCACGTTGGAGTCTATTGAAGAACGTGCCAAGAGGCTCATCAGCAATGAATCCCTAATTCAAACTAAGCTTTTTATCATCGGCGCAAAGTTGCGTCTATCGGTTTTTTATGAGATACATTTCGAAGAATACAATACAATACAGTACAAGTTTATTACACACCGAAAATACAAATGAAACTTAAACTAACGTACAAATAAACGGCAGTATAATGGGCGGCCTTATCGCCTAAAGCGATTTCTTCCTGGCAACCTTTGGATGGACAGGACTAAAGAAGTTGAAAAACTGTGGGTGGTGCACATAAAATATAAATAAATAATATATACATACATATATACACTAAATACGCAATGCTGAATACATACCAATGTGTATCGGATCTGTGTTATCTAATATCGTCCTGCCCATTTTTCTATCGGACTGCCAGAGTGGGCACAAAATGGTGACACCGCTTTATGGTTGATATTCCAAATTTATGGGCCAGTATGGTGAATTAGGGCCATCTTCTCCCTGAGAGAAGGCCTGAGTCCCAACAGTGGGAACATGGTAGGCTGAAATGATGAATGGTACTTACAGTTTTTGCGTAAACCAGGTTAGCGGTATAGTAAAAACCATGCATGAAAAATAGAGACATCGGAACAAGAATGATAACAGTACTAAAGCATTGTATTTAAGGCAGCTTTTATTTTCTTACAAAATCAGTTGCACCTATTTTACTCACGTATTATTTCAGACTTAATCCAGTGTCAGATGACCAATCACAGAAACAGCCCCTAAAGGCAGACAAAAGCACAATTAAGTACAGCAGGGACGTTAACAAAAGACTAGAGAGCACACAATTTGTTGCAGCCCATCCTTACCCTGGCCCACTATTGACCCTTTACCCTAATTCAACGAGACCAACCCTCTTCACATCGCCATGGGTAATTTAGACCCATACAAAACAATTACGTTCTGCGTTTCGGTACGCTATTTGGTATTACACTTTTCTACTCTACGTCTGGGTGTAGCAAAATAAAACTGGACTAGGCAGCTATTATTTGATGAGAACAAAACATGTGGTCGGAGTTTTCGCATTATGCACGCTTTGGTGACATTTTAAGAGTGATTCGCGTATCTATTGAATACGGAACCCTAGTTACGGATGCGTTGTTAATGATCGCGATCATTAGACACTTTTAGAGCGCACGTGTGAATGGGTTCGATATTATTCTATTAAAAGTTTTAAGCGCCCACGCCATGGATTTGATGCTACATTTCTGAAATGACTCAATGATAATAATATTTTATGGCGTCATTTATTAGGTTTATATTCGCTTCCTCCACATCGTTTATGTACCTAATAGAGATAACATTGTTTAGAAAGTATGCAACCTAATCCACAAGAAGTATAAATTCTAATTTTTTTTAAGCTCCCGATTATTATTACTTTAATAATTTAAAACACTGTTTTAAACTATCACGGTTGTTCACTAAAGTTATATGATTATTTACGGGATATTTGCAGTGGTAAGGTTGTGGAATGAGCTCCCGATAATTCGCTTAATAATTTGTTTGATTTGATTATATGTTACTTTAGCTTAGCTCATAATTAATATTAAATAGTTGATAGATATTTTCTTTAGAGCAGTAAATCTATTTATAATTATGTTCACGAACTTGGACCAAAATAACAAAATAAGCACTGAAATAACAACCTACAATTGCTATCTCATTATTTTCTACAAGACGCAACAAAAGAAGCAAAATCGCAGACGACAATTTCAACCCTCGGCAGACCGCAGGCCAACCAGACCAAACTTTCCCTTGCACTCTGAAAGTTGGCGGCAACACTAATTAGAGCATTCGGTTTCGCTCGCCGAACACACGCCAAACAAGCAAAAAGAGCGGAGTTTGCAATTGCTACACTATAACGACCGAAACAAGCAATATCGCAATCTAGAGTTTGGTGAGTGTTTTTTTTATAAGAAAAACCTTATAAAGATAATTTCATTATCAGTGGTAGTCTTGTATTTATTTATTTTTTTCTTTCTTTGCAAAGTTCACATAACTAAATGCGAGTATTACAAATTGACACCACCTCCTTTATATATTTTATTTGTTTAACCTCATCCTAATTATTGTCGTATCGGTTTTATACGGGCAATGATGTTATCTGGATGACAATATAGTAATTTAGTAATATAACTGATCTGATGATGGAGCTAGTTGATGGATAGTGAAACTCTTCAATGACCATAAGTCCCTCGAGTTTGGGTTTCTTTAATTTGTTTTAACGACTTACAAATGCGTTTTTTGTTTTTGTTTTTTATATTTTAGTAATTACTAGCTGTGTCGACGTTTCACCCGCGTAGATTACTCCTTATATCATCAGGTATCTGCCAGTGAAATTCCCGTCAAAATCAGTTCAGCCGTTTTAGAATCCACAGGGAACATACATACATGATAGCCCGTTGGTCCAGTTGGTAGTGAACCTGCCTTCTGAGCTTGGGGGCGTGGGTTCGATTCCCGCCTAGGACAAACATTTATGTGATGAACATTTGTGTTTGTTCTATATCTGGTTGTTTCTATCTATTTAAGTATGTATTTAAAAAACTATATATGTATGTATATCAGTCTCTGGCAGCCATATCACAAGCTTTGCTTAGTTTGGGGTCAGATGACCGTGTGTGAAAAAATGTCCCGAATATTTATTTTTATTTTTATTTATACATACCTATATACTTACTTACACACGTCGCCTTTTATGTATAAGAATTAGAAGATTCTGTAAGTCACTTTAATTTTATCATTCAAAGTAGAATGAGTTTCTTGCATTCAATGAACGTTGTACCATAAACAGACAATCGCATTTTGATAGGCCGAAAAAGCCTATCATTTGACGATATGTGAAACGTATGACGAAAGCAATTAATTATGCATTAATGAAGCAGACCGCTGTAGAGAGCTAAAGTAGTTTTTAATTGGTGATTCAGACATGCAACAATTGAAATGAATGTAGGTTAGGTCACTTTATCTTAGTTTCTACAACTTGGTAGCAAATAGCAAGTTAGTAGAAACTTGAGTATTTTTGCCGTGTAGAGTTCGATTTTTTTTAGGGTTTTCATTTCAAATTTAGTACAAACAAACTGTTGTAGATACATATTATAACATAAAACTAAATTTTTTAAACCGATCAGTTAAACACGACTCTTATTAAAAGAAAAAAAAAAACACAGGATACATTAAAAAAAAAAAAGGTAGTGAGGCTTGAGCATTTGGATTATCGTTAGGCCTTTACTGATCATGAAATATCCATCAGTTGTTTTTTTTGTATACCTCATAGTTAAAGTAGTATTGGTATTTTATATTAGTTTGCTTATAATTTTGTTTTGGTTATTAAATTCTTATATCGCCGTAGCTTATCGCTGAGCCAAACATGGTAGAAACCAAGGCCAGAGACTCCACTGGACAGGCCACTTGCTGACAATGGAAGAGGTTTGCAATGTCAAGAAGGCATATTTTGGAGTTCTCAATGGCCGCCGACCCTTCGGCCTGCCTAGATATCGCTGGAAAGATTCCGTAGAGTCGGACTTGCGCGAGCTCCAAGTCGCCGACTGGCGAGAGACCGGGACCGATGGCATTCTCTTGTGTCGGAGACCAAGACTCACTTCGGTTCACTGCGCTAGCAGAGTATGTATTAAAACCTAAATCTACTTAAAATGATAATCGATTATAATTATGTAAGTAACAAAAAAATAAAAAATAAAATTGTTGAATGTGAAAAAATCATATTAAAAACATAAAAGCTCTAGTGTTTTTTTAAAGTAACTATTTTATAATCTTCAGTCCAGCGGACCAGTCAGCCAAAGATTTATGATCTTTGGCTGACTGGTCCGCTAATGATAAAGTGATAAAGCAGTGAAATTGCACATTCATTTTCAAATACATCCTATACTACGTACGGTCAGCTGTCCAAAACCCAAAACTTACCGATACCAATACCAATACGGTATAATAACTTCAGAGAAGCAGTCTCATTTCCTGAATTCATATTAGCATTCTAACATGACCGAGAGTTATCCATCCTAGCCGCAGTACTTCAAAGTTCAAACGAGACATTTTGTTATTAACTCGCTGTTTCCAATTACCAAGAAATGTGCAGTCAATCACGCCTTCAGCTGACAGTTCATATATGCCCCAACACCTTGTGGTACGCCAATTACTTTACACTTCAAAATGCAACTTTAGGTGGGATAATTTAGAGTTGTAATTTCCAGAGCAAGAGTACCGTATGCATTAGACAGAGAGCTGCATGAAAATTTGGTTAATATGTGGAAAAAAGTATTTATTTTGTATTACAATATTTTTGTGAATTATATTTTGCAAGCAGTTGTATTTTTGCAAGCAATTATATTTCGCCTGAACAAAATTGATTTACCAAACCTCGTATTCGTTAATTTCATTACAATACCTTCAATGATATTTCTAATAAGAGGTTGCAAACAGTTTTTTATCCCAACATTAAGTGTCGCAATAATGTATTTACGATAACGTTAGCTAATCAGTGACCATCCCTTGAGTGATTTTACCTAAAGTATCAAGCTTGATTTAAGCCAAAAGTATTTACACCCGCCACGCCACCTTTCCACGTCTTTCTTCTTTGTCTGATCTGAGATTATAGGTATTTTGGTATGATAATACGTCATGACGTTTGACTAAGTGGGTATAAATGTAATGAAGATTATGCGTATCGGTTATTAAGTTGATACCAAATTTTATTTAGCCCTACACTATCTACAGAAGAGTAGATAAGTAATATCAACTATAAGCTTATTTTAGGTAGATTTGTTCGTAAGTCGTAGATGTGCAAATCGTTAAGGTCAAATGGAAGTACTTAGACACAACATAGCAAACTGGGTGACTGAAGTTGAACCCCAAATAGTTAAGGTCAGCGTATCGGATAAATCGTGACTGGCGTGACGTCAAGTGCTAAACAATGCTCCATAAATGGAAATAGAGATAGAAAAATCATAGGAGGACATGTAGCAGTGACTTTACATGTAGCAGTGTAAATAGGTACGAAAAGAAAGCTTTAATAGGGCCTGGTCTATTTTGAGCATTTTTCAAAAATCTCTTACTTGACGTCATAAAAACGGTTTAAATAAATAGGTGGCCGCAGAAATGTCCGCAATGGTTGCTCATGATGCAGGTGTCAAGGCAATAGACATTTGAGCAAATGCTTTATTATAAGTATCACACCACATTCACCCACTTCTATCGAAACTATTAGTAGATTTAAGGCCTCATTTGTATTAAATGTTTATCGGGACTTATCAAGTATTATTTAAATTACTAAGGCCTCATTTGTTTAAACATATCTACAACGGCTTATTAGACTTGAATTTGCTCAAATATAAGAAAAATCTAATCATTTAACTTATACCGATAGCCCACCGGATTAGCAAGTTGAAGTGGCAGTGGGCAGGGTACATAGCACGCAAAATAGATGGCTGATGGGCCGAAATTTTCTCGATTAGAGACCACGCACCGATAAGTGCAGCGTAGGACGTTAGATAAGATAACATAAGATAAATAAATAAATAAATAAAATAAATATTTGGGACATTTTGCACACATGCACAATTTATTAACTAAAAAGAGGAAACTTACAAAGAATTAAAAACTAATTAGGTAAACACCCACAAGATGAACGTAAGACCTAAAAGAGGCCGCAGAAAAACGCTGGATGCAGGCTTCCAACCGGTCCTTTTGGAGATCGATGAGGGAGGCTTATGTCCAGCAGTGGCCGTCCTATGGCTAAAATAATGATGATTATGAATAATATAACTTTAAAGACATCTACCTCCTAAGCTATACTCCTTTCAGTGCGTCTAAAGTCATCACTTCAAACCGTTTTATGGTTTTGGATCCGGAGACTTATTAGCCTGTGTGGTTTGAGGTAAGCGCTAGTTTTGACATGCGCTGTGCTGGTCAGAAGACAGAAGACAATAGGCAAGGCTTTAGCGGTTGAAAAAACATTACTGGAATGAAATTGAGTTTGTTTTTTTTTTTTCAGCCTCCTGCTGGGCAAAAACGTCTTTTTCCTTCCACTTCTTTCTATAGGTGGGTATTTTGTGCTATGGTATACCAGTCCTTTCCAAGTCAATTTCATTCTGCCATCTTTGCTTGGGCTTATCTGGTGGTCGTATGACTATGCGTCATTCGGTCGTGGTTTTTGCCAACAGCTTAGCTGACGTCTGAAAGTTTTGTTTTCGTTTTATTGATTGCCTTGAAATTTCCGATTCATAAAACTTGCGTGATAATCTTTTAACAGCTGCTGTGCTTACTTATTTATTTCTTTGCCACTGCAACTTAAAGTGGGTTTTGGCCTCTGACAATATAGAAAGCAATTTCTCCTATATAAATTACAAAAAGTCAGTATCGAAGTTATATAAAAATAAATTTCGACTTTAGCTGCAATCCACTCAACCTCTGGTTATTTAAATCCACAACCCTAAGCTTTGACCACCGATTACCAGCTTTATATGAAGGCCGTAAATCATTCAATAACTTAAACCTTTTTGCCTCGGATCGGAGAATGTATGAACTATGAACTATAAAATTGAAGTATTGCTTCTTATCGCACAAAAGGGCTCCATATCTCGTTATGGACGTCCAACAAAGAAGTCTCGTAAAAATTGCAAATAAGCTGGTTTTATATGGTTCGCTGACAAAGACCGAGGGATCTCTGAAAATTCCGGTACTTGTATTAAAATATAACAAAAAACTACTTTGGTACTTTAAATGCCATGTCTTAATATTGGTATTGTTACATTCATACTATTGCAAAAGCACAAATATCAATAAAAATGTCCACACGTTATAAAAATTTAACTAACCTCAAGTCTGAAGTTAATTAACCGTGTTCCATCGAAGAACGCATCATTGCTTAACATCAGGCGAGTTGACGGACAAACGCAAGCCTATTAATAAAAAAATAAAAAAATAATATGGTTCAAAAATAGATTCTTATGTACTTGTACCGGTTTTTTTGAACAATTTTTTGTCCTTTCTGATTTTATATGGACAGCTTGGTCGTAATGAGATGGATGGGCAGAATTTATTATATCATAACAATATGAAATCCTTGCCGATTTATGGCGTCATCTGGTGATTTTCGCTTACCTTTAGAAATCTACGGAGTATATTAGGGATGCCCTTAACTGCTCAAGAATATTTATAGGTATGCTGTTCATCATCATCATCATTTCAGCCATAGGACTTCCACTGCTGGACATAGGCCTCCCCCATCGATCTCCAAGGGCCGGTTGGAAGCGGCCTGCATCCAGCGGCCAGCATTTCCCTGCGTTCTCTTTTGGGTCGTCTGTCCATCATGTGGGTGGACGTCCTACGCTGCGCTTACCGGTATGTGGTCTCCATTCGAGAACCTTTCCATCCCATCGGCCATGTGTCGTAAGTCTGTCAAGTCGGTATGTTAGTAGTTTCCAATAATGCTTCAGTAATAAAATAATTACACAATCGAATGTGGCTAAAATACCAGAACGGGAACTGAGGAACTACTTCTAAGTTAGAAATTGGAGTCAATAAATATTCCAGGGAACTTACGGCTAACTCTTAACGCAGGCTCGAGTTAGCGCTGAAACAATGCAGTTCGGAAAATCACGCAAGCGGCGAGGATACGGTTTGCAGTCGCGCAACTTTTCTCATCACCTAAACAGAATCACTTAAAACAGGTAGCCATAAGGCCCCAGGTAAGATGTGTCTAGCATCTTCGGCCACATCG
The DNA here is from genome assembly GCA_914767915.1 of Agriopis aurantiaria. NCBI lineage: Eukaryota > Metazoa > Arthropoda > Insecta > Lepidoptera > Geometridae > Agriopis > Agriopis aurantiaria. The sequence continues at coordinate 4,566,067 of OU611992.1, read as the reverse complement.
ACACTTACATTATCAGGTGAGTTGTGGTTTAAAAAGATTAGCCTGACGACCATACAAAATTTAGTACCTTCCTACTTTAACGTAAAAAATACTAAATCAAATCAGTTCAACCGCAGTCCGGATGCCACACACGTAAAAAAACTTTGTTTGCGTCGAGGATTAGTAGTGAGTAAGAACATGCAAAACTAAAATTTTGTTTTATAATTTATCAAACGGATTTTCAGTATAATACCACTTAATTTTTTTTATTGTCACTACCTACCTTCCGACAATGTGTACCTATAGCTCTTATTTAATACCATGTCGCAGTTCTCAGTTCACAAGTCTCACAACTAAACGTTTGTGAACATCTCGAGAGTCCCACAGACAGACGATTGGCTTTGAAACCTAGACAATGGTTGCAATAAGCACTCTTGGCTTATAGCGAAGATCTGAAGCAGACACTGTGCACTTGATTGGAATGTGTTGGGACACTTGGGACTCAGTTTGGTGAATCTATGACCAAATTATAGGTACGGGTTACGATATCAGCCAAGTATTTTGTGATCACAATAACAAAGCGATCGGTTTACTTTAAAACGATTTTTTTTCTACCTACAAATTCGTTTTCGTTACTTACAAATGTACCAAATTTTTGTCACCAATTTTTTTATGTAGTTCATAGGTATGGAAATTTTATATTAAAACAATATGTATTTGTCTCCATTTATCTTGATATTTTCTATTTATCTTGTTTTACGATACTTATGTTTTTGTTCTGTTCCCACAAGGTATTTAAAAATGCAGTTATTTGCTTGCTTATGTTTTTTTTTTGTAGTGTTTGATATTTGGTGAAGATCTCGTATAGTTTTGAGACAAATTACGTGAGAAACATACATTATAATATAATAAGATTTTTCCAGCAAGAAATCAAGTTAATTCTAGTCATTTCAAATTCTCAATATTGCTGCCACGAAACATAATTTAATCCGTCAACGAAATAATACCCAGCTAAAACTTTCCAAGTTCCGTGCCCAAAATTGACTCGACCAAAAGCCGTTCTATTCACAAATTACTTGAAATTAGTCATCGCTACGAGCGATCTCATTTCCAGTACCCTCATTATAATGTTGTTAGTAACATGTACTGAATATAATTTTATATTAGCATTTAATTTTACGGACCGATGGTTCTCGTCGATTTTGTGATACGTTCCCAAATAGTTAAATGTTTATTAATGTTATTTTTTACAATCAATTTTGGTGTTAGATCAGATGAGTCAAATTTTAGTACATGTATTCTTATCGATTAAAACCAGACCAAACTCAGTTTTACATTTTTAGCATTGTCTATTTAATCATCTTAAGATTTTTTTCTTTAAGCAAATCTCAAACTTGAATTCGTACGAGTACTAAATATAATTATTACCTGCTTAAATTTTGCTTTAGAATACATCGGTGTGACTATTAAATATCTATTTGACCTCTAAATGGGGTCATGTCATGTACATCGTAATTGGATTTTAGAAAATTAGCAGTTGCGAGTTAATTAAAATTTAAACGGACATGAAGAGCAACGGCAAATTATTTTGATAATTTAATAATCTAAAAGAAGTACTTTCAAGGCACCGATGGGGAAGAAAAGTGTGGAGACCAGGAACCGGAAGACGCAGCGTAGGACCGCCGATATTGTGAGAGTTACAGGGATCCAGTCGATCCAGATGACACGCTGTCGTACAGTGTGGAGTTCTAAGGGGGAGGTCTATTTTCGGCAGTGGACTTCTTCTGGCTGATGATGATCACAGTGAATTGCAAGGCATTATTATACAGATTATGTCTAGATTTTTTTTTCTATTATTTCTAGTCGAACGGTAAAACTTAAATGATCGTTTAAAAAAAGTATAAAATAATGAGATAAGCAACCATGAAAATCCATAATCTAAAAATAATGATAACTCTTCAAATATTCCAAATCTCAATTATAATTCGTTTAGGTGAGCAAATCTCAGTGTTCTTAGAATTGATACCTGTTAATGGTGAGGAAGAGCCGTAACCGAATATTACAAGGTGATGAAGGCTGATTCACCACCTCCTGATAAATTTAAATGTATCGGTCAAGCTGTAGAAAACGTCAACTTTTCTAGAAAGCGTGTCCTTTTTAAAACGATCACAAGAAAAGTTAGTCAAACTATAGGTAATTACGACAATATTCCAACAAGTATGTATAAATTCATTTTAACCCCCTGATAAAAGAGCTGATAATTTTCAAACGGCTGAACAGATTTTCTTTAATCATACATAAAAACACTCTTGACTAACCCACTTCTAAAAAAAACTAAATAAAATCTATTTAATCCGTTTGAGAGCTACAATGCCACAGACAGACACACAGATACACATGTTTGTTATGCTTATGAAACCCCTTTTTGGGCTGGGGTTTAAAAAAAGGATAAGAATGCCGCAGTTAAATATTTAACGGTTCTTTTATTTGACGACAAGATTTATATCAATAAATACATTTTTCCTCGTGTAAAATTACATTTGAAACCAACAAAGACCGTGCTTAGAGCACTTTCATCAAAAGGTTATCAAACACATTCAACTTCAAAATAAAATTTAGCAGTCGAATAGTAAAACATGCTTTTTATGTAGCAGTTTAAAGATTGTTAAACGCTTATTACGGATAATCGCGAGGGTGTAAGCAACCATGACGCCGAGTCATTATGAAAAGATACTTAATTTATATAATAAAGAATTTAGATTCATAAAACGGGTGATGACATAATGGGATAGATAATTTTGGGTTGGTGCAGCGCATGTGAAGATCGGCAATGCTCGTGAACAGTGTTGCCAGGTATCAACAGACTTTGATACATCATTGTAATATAGATAGTTATAGATGTTTTGAAATTGTATACTAACGTCTTTTTTGATACGTTTATTTGTGGAATAAAAGTAATTTTAAAATAAATAAGTATTTTCTTATTTTTAGCTAATGATTTCTGCTGATTTTGGTTTATTTTTACTAGGGATACTGAATACCAAAATAAAAATTAATTACTTCCTTTACTCACATATTGTTTACATATTACAAACTAAACCCAACAACATGAAAGCTGGCATCTCAGCTCATGAATAAATAATATGGAGTCACAATTTGGGTTGCCATTAAGCAATTATGCCGTTGATACCATTATGTTTTTGAAATGCTTTTAATTTTTTATTAGACTAAATTATCGTGGACCAATGGTGTCCGGTCAGTGCCAATATAAACGGTAAGCTATTAAATATCAGTCAGGTATGGGAACAGTTTTTTCTCCTGGAAGCAATATTGCGGTCCTTGGCATTTTAGACTTTGATTGGGCAGTTTAGTTAAAAGAAGATTTAATAAGTTTGTTTGTTTTTGTGTAATCAATGATTAACATTTCACATACCTGTTCAAATATTAAATCATTTCGCAAGCCTTTATTCAACTTGCCCTGTTAACTTTGGTGTGTGTGGAGCAATATCTTATGGCTGAATTTTATACCAGTTGCCCTCAACCGGTTGAGATAAAATTTATCATACCTATGTAAGTTCGATGACAATCTAACGCTATAGTACCATCGAGTTGGTCTGATTATGGACACAGAAGGTGTTCATAGGAACTTCTAAACAAAACGACGTAACCCTGCCGAGTTTGGGTTCATTGGATTTGTCTTCCCAAGCACTTTGGTCCTATATAATCAATTCAATATAGCAGACGCCCCGAGATGGCGTTTTTAAAAAATCTACCATCAAGATATGGGTAACAAATAAAAGGGTTTGCTAAGAAGAATACAAAAAAGTTTGTTTGAAAAAGTGTTTTTCAAATTAATATTTTTAATTTTTTCTTTATAATCCACGTTATTGAATTATGCTAATGGATATACCTCACCACTGATTTTAAACGGTTTTATTTTGTAGAAACTCTATGTATACCAAATTTTGCCTGGTCAATTCTGAAGATGTATTATGACTAAGAACCAACCCATCTCATTTTGAACATAATCAATTGTAATTTACATAAAGATCAGTTCACACAATCCTGTGATATAATGATAGTATTTACAGTTCTCTTTATAATGGATTTTTGACCTAAAACCATAATGAGCATCCAAATTCAGTCAGATAGGTACTTGGTATCTGAAGGTATACAGGATGTATAAGCTGGAAGATAGAAGCCGTCAAAATCCTTTTTTTAATCGCGTAGGTATAAGTTCGTTTTTTACCACTCGCCTGTTGGTAAACGAGGATGATGTGGTAAAATATAAGTAGGCTTAAATTTTAATTTGAAATTTAAAATCGATATCTCTAAGATAATGAGGAAGAAAGCTGAAAGGTTGTCATCATCAATTCAATAACTCACATGATAACTTTGTATAGAGCATTTACTGTTTGCAGGTCCATTGAACATTCATATTTTAATTTGTTTTTACATTGCACATTTTACTTTAGTGCATTCTGCTAGTTTGTATTTTTTGCGTTTAATGCAAGTGGCGTTTGCACATTCTAGGCATTGTAAATTTGCCTTAATGTGCATTTTACGTTTGTACATTTTCCCTGTGGTTACCATTTTGCATGTTGTACATTATAAGTCGTAGGGTTTGTATCGCAATTGAAGGTTTGAATATATTACCCAGTGGCAGATCCGTCTCTAAGTTTACACCCTGTATTTAATATAAATGAAAACTTTCCGGAGTCCAACTAAATGAAACGTTTTGGAACGGTTCATGATCACAGTTTTTACGTGCGACCTTTTAGTAAATCGCTCCGTAAGTGTAGGTTCCTTCCCCCTATCAATGTTTTTGGGAAATTATATGAAATGAGCATTTTTGGGACAAAGTTTTAATGGGTTTTTTCGTCGTTACAAGTGCCTTTTTGTATGAGTGTGCAGTGTGGTAGATATAAATTTCTACAGGTATAAAAATTAACAGTTACAATAATAAATAACCTGCAATTTTTTTTTAAATTTTTTTATATAATAAATCAAATATATTAAGGAATAATATTTTTGGTTTGCTCTCAATGGAGCTCAAAGGATTTACTGGTAGCTATTGAAGAGTTCCACTATCCGTTATCTACCTCCCGGCTCCATCATCACAACTTCTTCACCAATCAAATGTATATTACGACGTGTTACAACAAACCAAATGAACCTCGACTCGAGGAGCTTACTAGTAGCCAGTAAAGAGTTCTACTATCTTTTACTATCCTGGCCATTTCATTATCATCATTTCAGGCTATCATGTTCTCACTATTGGGACACAGGCCTTCTCTCAGATAGAGAGAGAGGATGCACATAATATATGCAGTTACAAATCGTAACGACAATTAAAAGTAGGTGAAATAAAATAAAACACAGTTATATGATTATTAACGGGATATTAACATATAACATTATTAACAACAACACATGTCATCATAATTTTTTTTCCACAATTACTGTATTAAGCAATCGTGATACGGTTCACAGTGTTTTGTAACAAAGCAAAGCAGTTTTGTATAATAAAATTGTGTTAAGAAGGAATCGACACTAAGCTTTTAACGATCGACCTATCTATCTTTGATTATTTACTGTATTCAAAGTAGGTATATAAATGTACTGTAAATGTGTTTTTTCCATAACAAATCTCAAAAACCAAGTTCTATGAGGTGACTTAGTGACTCATTCAACCCCAAATATCAATCACAAAATCTCATCTCACCCACCGACTTTACTTCGCAATAAAATTAAAGCCGCAAACAAATGAGAGTCAATCTCCAGTGAAACCACGTCGTTTGCGAGGTCCCAGCACAATGCAAGTACTAAATAAGTTACTGTGGGACTCATTAGGCCCTTTATTTTGATCTCGCGTAGGAGACAAAGCCATGGGGTTCATTATTCATAAATGCTGATTCCGATGCTTTGCGTGCATATTTGATTTTGCAGTTATTAAATTTGATACTGAGTAAGCGAGTTGTATTTTGTTGTAAGTATATAGTTTTGTACTTTTACTTTTAAAGGCTCACAAGGAGGTCGTTTTTTTTTTAAATACAAACGAAATGGTATTTTTTTTGGTAAACACCATTCTGATTTTGATTAAACTTGGTAAGTATGTTTGAACTCAGTAATTTAAATTTCTATTTTTTTATTATTTTATATATACATAATTATTATAAAGTTTCTTTAAAATCGGAAGAGTTGATTTTCAAATAAATTTACTAGTACCTACGTTTGTATGAAAAGTGTAAAATAATACTAATTGAATGTATTGATAACGTTCCTCCTTTTTTGAAGTCGGTTGAAAACCCCAAAAAAGACAAGGTTTCATTTCATTTTACAAGCTTATATTTAACTTGCAATGTATGTATGTATATATGTACATATTTTCAAAAATCTTTCAGAGCGCCTGGCTAATGCGACGCGTGACCAAAATGCTGGCGTGTTTCTGGCTCAACACATAAGCATTTATATTCAACGTGGTAATGCCGCCAGCATGCTGGGTATGCTGCCAACTGGTAGTGGGCTTGAGCATTTGGATTGTCTTTAGACCTTCAACGGTCTATGGGCAGTCTAATTGTATTTGGAGTGTTAGTTTTAGCTTGTATTTTGTTAAGTAAATAAATGCACTTGCCCAGTAAAAAAATATCATGTGTATGTAACTATGTTTGTTCGAGTGGAATCTTGCAACTCAATTTTGAAGCAGATATCTTTAACCGATTGAGTTGAAATTTGCTATACTTAATTACTTTGGCTTACTTTTTAAAACATACTTATGTAAGTTCGGTGACAATGCAATGTTACGGTGTTGACGGCGCTTTGCCAACTCGGAGAGGTTAAAGTTGTAGACACCTTATTTGCCCTGCGCGGTCAAGTTTGTCCACTTCCGAACTTGTCCATATCCAATTGAATTTAGTTGGGAGATCATTCTTATCCGTCATTTCTATCTATTTTAACATATTTCAATCTCGTCCTATATAATCTCGGACAATCGTCGATTTCATCTCCCATTATCGAAATGCATTTGAATTATTGACATTCATCGGATTCATTATACATTCATTACAATCACAATGTGTCTGTAGGTGTCGATAGATAGAAGATACTGGTGCGGGGGCGAACTTATAATGTTATTTACTACCGGGGTAGATGAACTATTGTGTGACATCGGGTGGAGTACACTGGTGATCTATGACTATTCGGCGGCGGCGTTAAGCTGAAAGGAGGTAATTGTACTCTTCATTATGAACAACCTTTACTATGGGACCAACCCCGAAATACTAAAATTAACTGACAAAGTACGAGTCGGGCTCGCGCACTGAGGGTTCCGTATCACTACATAAATTGTTAATTAATAAAGTACAAAAAAGTTGTTCAAATTGACAACATCACGACCAGGCGGTCCGTCAAAGTACCGAGCGCGCCCGATGTTCTTAACTTCGGTGAACAGACATTCGTCCGACTCACACTTGACCAGTTTTTTTAAATAATTTTTTTGACATACTTTTAGAGTGTGTATTATAATCATGCCACTGCGACGGACGGACTGACGGACCGACGGACAGACGGACAGACGAACAGACAGCGAAGGCTCTGTAATGGGGTCTCGTTTTTACCTCTTGGGTATGGAACCCTAAAAACAGCTGTTTCATAGAAAATGTGTAGAACAGCTGAAAAATTTTCAAGGTTTCGGTGTTTGCTCCATAGAAAAAAGTTGTTCACAATAATTCTACTAATATTATAAACGCGAAAGTTTGTATGTATGGATGAATGGATATTTGTTCCTCTTTCACGCTGCAACGGAACAACGGAACAACGAATCAACCTGATTTGTTGCATGGGTATAGTTCAAGAACCAGAGAGTAACATAGACTACTTTTCATCATCATCATCATCATCATCACCATTTTTCATCACTACGCGGGTGAACCCGCGGGGCGCAGCTAGTGAGTACATATATCTTCATTCGCTTAGTGCCATCGTACTGTCTTTTTTGTCTCAGAACGACCTCTCGAGATATTATATACGTAAAAATTGTAAAAAAAAAAACACGTTTTTTTTTGTTTTCTTCATCCATTCCTTTACGCTCTAAAATTAGTAACTACATTACTTTTCATCATCATCATCATCATCATCATCACCATTTTTCATCACTACGCGGGTGAACCCGCGGGGCGCAGCTAGTGAGTACATTTATCTTCATTCGCTTAGTGCCATCGTACTGTCTATTTTGTCTCAGAACGACCTCTCGAGATATTATATACGAAAAATTGTAAAAAAAAAAACACGGTTTTTTTCTGTTTTCTTCATCCATTCCTTAACGCTCTAAAATTAGTAACTACATAATCTATCGATTACTACATAAACAGTATCTCTATCAAAAAATTTAAGTTTGAATAATTACAAAATGGCAGAAGAAAAAAATTACTGACCCCATCATCATTCTTCATCAAAAGCAAGCCTTTTATTGAATAAAAATGTGTTTGAGAATGTATAAAATAAACCCGCTAAAGTTTTATCAATAAAGTAATTTATAAGCAGTGAGGGAACATCATTTCCTTAGTCACTTGTTTAATAACCTCAAAACTGCAGCGTATCACGTTCAAAATCCAAACTACCTGCCATCAGTTTTTCCATTTTAATAAATAATCCTACTTCCTAGCCGTAATGCCGTGAAAACAAAGCAAGAGGAAAAAATACACCCCCGTGTTTCCGCACGAAGGAACCCTCTAGTGCGGGGGAGCTTTAATACGAGACCTACAACTCTAGTGCTCCGGCGACTCATTAGGGGACCAGGTGGGGCCTTGAGGGGCCTCCACCTCGCAGAAGGGTTCCTCAGCTCTTGAGAGTGTTTCCTAACCTCACGCACACATTTCGACTGTAGTTTTTTCATAGTGTGTGGAACATTATAAAATTATGTTTGTAATGGAATTCTTTGGTTTAAAAAAGTTTGTTATCAATGTCATAAAGTTAGACCTATATTAGGAGGAACTTATATTATCTATAGAGGTAGACTATTTTTGCAAAGTTTTTAATATGTTTTCCTTTTCGTTTCGAAACCTTTATCAGTCTATGGGTCATATTGAGCATTGAGAGGTCCTAAAACTTGTTCAAAGATATCAATATTACAGAAGTTTCCTTTGTCGTCTCTGGGATCAAATAATTATTATACGATAGTTTAGTCACTAATTATATAAGAAATATGTAATAAAAAAATGAGGCTTCAAATACAAATACAAATATTTATTAATAACACCTATGTTACATGTCAATAAACGGTAGATTCTGTCTTATTATAATAACATTGAATTCGAATAAACAAAACATGATGTACAAAAGCTTGCTTATGAGTAGGTCCAGATTATTATTTTTTTCGTAAGAAAACTGTTGCCTTTTTTCTGTGTATTATGACCTAACTAGAGGATATTCCTGAATTTCTATAAACCTATCGACGTCTCATACAGTAAAATCTATTAAGACGAGGTTTTTCCACTTTTAAACAACGCTTATAACAGATGATTATAAGAATTAACATAATGTATTAAAGTCGCATTTAATGGAGCAAAACCATGGAGCTTACATACAGTCGTGCGTTTCGCTACTTCTATTATCGAGGTTTTTCTCATAATATAGCAGCATTCGAAGAATATAGCTGTAATGTAAAATGTACCTTTGCTGTTTCCTCCATAATTATGAAACCTATACATTAAAATATTGTAGACATCATTTAATAAATAGGTATTTAAATTAATCCAAAAAAAAAAACAGGGACAAAAGCGCAAACCAAGTGTTACTTTAATATATTTTTCTATTGAGCGAATTGTCCTTAATCGTGTTTCGGTCTAGCGTTTTCTAGATAAAACATACAATTTTGATATGACACATTTTTTTATTATTTTAAACTAAACATGGAAGTAGACACACTTAAACTAAAAAGACCAAAATTAATAAAAGTCGAAAAATAGGGCCTTAAGACGTTTAGGCTGTAGGTGGGGAACATACGAACATACATACATCTTAAACATCACTCTTTTCCGGTCAACTTCACCGTGTAAAAAGATGGGTAGGGTGGCTTAGTATTTTCCTTCCATTTGTATTGCCATTATTGCAAGTCTTTCCCATAAGTATAGTTAAGTCACAACTTCCAAGAATGTGTGCAGCATTTCTACGCGAATATATCTCAGTTTGCAGTCTGTGTTAATTTCAAATTGTCTTAATTTGTTTTGTAGGAACAGCACATTTGTTTCGTGGCCTCGCGGGGGTTTCTGGGCACTGAGCGACATAACTTGTGTTGTCTTGGGGTGTTTGTTGCGTTTCAATTAAAATTGATATGGCTGGTGTTATTTGTGTGTTAATGGCAACATATATATTGTGCGTCTATTTTATTAATTTATAGTATTTTCGTACTTTTCATTGGTGTTTAAAGTATCCTAGTTTGGTCGTAATTCTAGCTTTTGTAGTAGTAGGGCTCTTTTTAACCGACTTGAAGAAGAGGTTATCAATTCGCCTTTTTTTTGTATGTTTGTTACGCGATTACTCCGCCAATTTTGAATAGATTTTAATGATTATTTTTTTGTTTGGTAGGACATACCTCAGTGGTGGTTCCGTATACATTTAATTGAAATTGATTCGCTTTTTGAATAAATCCACAAAAACCAAAAATATATACACAGATGACGTTTTTGTTTGTGGTTCCCTTCAGCAAAAGTTTTGATGAGGACTTTCAATCTCTATTTTAACTATGTAGGTATTTTAGTCGATTCTTGTTTTTTCTCTCTCGAAGTCGATTATTGTTTTTGTCTTAAAATGTATTATGTAGATTAAGCTTGTAGGAGTACCACATGTTTGCCAATACTATGCTTCGGCCAACAAACATTGCCATTAAATAACATTGTCATTAAATCACTGGGCATAATGAGATTGAACATCTTATAGCTCAGGGTGATGAGCGCAATGCATTGCCACGCAGTGTATTGTACTGTTGAAATTCTAAACTCTAGGTGGGTTCTAAACTGCTATGGCCATACAGCATACTGTTATGCTGCTGCTATGCTGTGCGTATTGTAGCACTGCACTTTTAACATAGTACAAAACTTAATAATAAATTAAAATATAAATCATGTCTATTTATGTCAAGTAAGTATAGTGCGATACGATATACGTACTGCGATCCCCAAGCCGCCTGCCAAGCGTGGGGATTATGGCAACACCCCTCTCTACGAGAGAGGCCTTTGTTCAGCAGTGGACGTTTACAGGCTGATGATGATGATGATGAAGTATAGTGAAATTTTTCTCTGACGAAATTGTGGACACTTTATGGTTAACGTAGCCTCTGAAGACAGATAAGACAACGATGTTACGATATTTAAAAATATTTTTAGCAATTAAAAGTGGAAGAGATTGGCACAAAAGATAATAGCAAAAGATAATGGCAATAAAAGGCGGAAGCGCATCCGCTGCAGAGGGCTGAATAAGTTTCTCATAATGATGTTGAGTAGGTGCGTTATAATTATGTAGACATTTTCCTTCAAGAACAAAGATTGAATTTCTTCCAAGTGACGATTTAAGAAAGATGGATGCATTATTTACATGAGTCATACTCCATCACTTCTGAGTACACAACATTGATCGAACAGTCTAATTTATACAATCCTCACATTACCACCCCTTACTACTTTGCACACCGAATAACAGAACTGATTGGAATGACCATATTGTGTAATATCAGTGTCGCTACAAGTATGAGCACAATTTTTAGCGGAATTTCTTACCTACTGCAGACATTTTAAAGCTTGGATGTATAGCGGGATGGATAGCGGGCCAGCGTTCAAAAACCATAAGCATTTTTTTTTTCATAGACTTTAAAAAAGAGGTTTTCGGTATCTAAATAATTATTTATATAAATAAAGTCAGGACACTTATTGTGAATTTTGTCATGTGTTTGTAAATCAATTACTAAAAGACACACTAATATAAAGAAGGGATCTCTGAAGCACAAACTTCAGCTTAGTTTACGGACCGAAGCTCTCTATTTGATTGTGGTTTTTATTATTATTTATATATCAATTTACTAGATAACATTGTTTTGTAACTCTCGTCAAATAAATAATATCATCATCATCATCATTTCAGCCGTAGGACGTCCACTTCTGGACATAGGCCTCCCCCATCGATCTCCAAAAGGGCCGGTTGGAAGCGGCCTGCATCCAGTGTTTCCCTGCGGTCTCTTTTAGGTCGTCTGTCCATCTTGTGGGTGGACGTCCTACGCTGCGCTACGCTTAAATAAATAATATAATTATCGTTAAAGAAAAGAGCGTGTGTCAGCATATTTCTTACCACTCAAATCCGTTACAGAAGAACAGATTCGAAAGGAATTCGATATAGAGGTAGCTTACATTCAAAACAACAACAAAAGGATTATAACATTTTGTCCCGGAAAATGACCAAATTATAGGATGAAACCGCGAAAGGCAACTGGAACTCTATGAAAGCGATTGTAAAATGACAGGTAAGTATTCGAAACTGGTGTTTCCAAGTTTAGTTGATATTCCATGACTGCCGGCTACCCTTCGCCCTGCTGTCAGCCCAAACCTCAGACAAATCTGTCGGATAGCGTCCATCAGTCTTAATACGGGGATCATGATATAGATTGATAAGCAACCCTAGTGTTAGGTCCAGATAAAGACTAAAATTTTGAATAGATACGGCTTTTTAAACAAATTGTATTTTTTTTACTGTTTTTAAGTATCATGGTTGTTTAGTACAGATATATTATGATTATTAACGAGATGTATTTTTAAACAATTAACTTACATTATTAAAAAAATATAACCCGGCTGCAGTGTATAAAATAGTAGGTAAGTAACTGAAAAGTAGCAAAAAAGCGGCGCGCTCCGTAGGGTTACCATATCTCAGGATTTGTCCTGAGAGAAAATTCGCAAATTGCGACAAAATCTCTGGATTTTTCAATGGAAATTTGGCTTTTTCTACCGACTTTGAAATGTTCCATCTGTTAACCGTTGCTGCGTATCTATTTATACCTATAACTTGTAGTACCTACAGAACTCTTTCATGCCGCTTTACCTCGTAAACTACTGAGTATTTTATAACAGTGTTATATACACTGATACTGATACTTATATACACTTATAGCAGATTTCACTGCTAAGTGAGCACTACTCTACATAATAATGGTAATATTGACCTATTTAGTTTACTTACTTTTTTTTTCGCGGACGCTTTCTCGAATTTTCCCAAATAACTAGTTAAAATGTTGCATATGTCTTAAACATTCTTAGCTCTACAATCTGTACCTCGTCATTACTTAAAAGGATTACAATTTTATCCCATTCGACGGGTCCGGGATCCCTGACTTCAGCCTTCTTAGCTATTGATTGATGTGTAGGCAACTTTGCAGATTTCTCGAAAAAAAGCCAAGTCAGTATTGATCTAGTAATTTAATCACAGATACATTGGATAGCAAAAGACCGGATAATATTTACAGCAAAATTAGGAGAGAGCTACGCCAGAGATGCGACATCTACACCGGGCTAAATGTATGATTTGACATACAATATCACACGACAGAAACAAAGTAAGTAAATGAAATAAGTAAATATGCAACATAATATAGCGTTGCGTGGTTGAATAAAAACTCTCTTACTTTATACTTTTAAAATGTACAGTAAGGTACACTAATATTATAAAGAGGAAAGATTTGATTGTTTGATTGTTTGTTTGTTTATTTGCATTAAATAGGCTCTGAAACTACTAAACCGATTTGAAAAATTCTTTCACTTTTGGGAAGCTACACTATCCCCGGGTAAAATAGGCTATATTATATTTTCAAAAAAAATAGGAATCCTTATTAAAACTCCAATAATGTAACCCAAGGTGTGAAAAAATAAGATTTACAGTTTTGACTTTACGTGTTTGACAGTTCTAAGACAGGACAACATCTGTCAGGTCAGCTAGTTTCTTAATAAAATTGAAATTACCGGCTTTGCAAATTTCAAATTTGCAAATGTTTTGAGTTCATGTGACCTGTAAAGATGATATTAAGCAGTATCCCTGAATATGAGAAAGTATGAGAATGTATAAGTGATAGTATATGAGAATGTATAAGTGATAGTATATGAGAAAGTATAAGTGATAGTAAACAATTGTAAACGCATTATTTGCTTTAAGACCGTAGGATCATGTCATAGAAAGATAAAATGCGTTAGTTCATTCCACTTAAAAAGTAGATACGACACGTGTATGCAAAATAGTATGTAAGTGGCGATCGCTAAGAATACATTCGTAGTTTCATGGGGGAATTTTCTTAAGCCCTTTAATAAGGACGTCCTCTTTTGTAAAAATTTACTATTTATTTTATATCATGTAAAACATGGAGTCAATAATTTTTTGAAATATATTAATAGTATTTTCCATCCAATAGTAATGGCCTAAGAATAGACCTCCCCCTTCTCTTCCCGTGGGTGCCGTAGAAGTCGGCTAAGGGATCAACCAGAAGACGGGCAGCAGCGTCTTCTGAGTATAAAAACACCGACTGCGCTCGCCAACCCGCCTGCCAAGCGTGGCGAGTATTGGCAATCCCCCCCTTCAATGATGAATACAAAAAGGACCAGGCCCCCAGTCCCCGGCAGCCCCGCTATTCCTGGCTACGGTAGCGGTCATGGTAACGGCGGGGCCAGGGGTGCTAAGAATCCCCGGCAGACGCTCGGCTACCAACCCCAACGACGACGACTGGCCCTGGTAACACACAACATACGCACCATGAGGACTGATGAGAAGATTGTTGAGCTGGAAGAAGAAATTGGTAGGGTACGTTGGGATATCTTGGGTTTATCCGAAGTCCGTAGAGAGGGCGAGGACACGATAACCCTGAAATCCGGTAACCTACTCTACTACCGGGAGGGCGACCAACAGTCCCAAGGTGGTGTCGGCTTTCTCATCCACAAGTCCCTCATTAACAACATTATCACCATCGACAGTGTTTCGAGCAGGGTTGTATACCTAATACTCAGAATATCCAAGAGATATTCGTTGAAGGTCATTCAGGTATACGCACCGACCTCGTCACACCCAGATGATGAAGTGGAGGTTATGTATGAGGACATTAGTAGAGCCATACATACGTCCGAGACCCACTTCACTGTTGTTATGGGGGACTTTAACGCGAAGTTGGGCAAGAGAAGTGATGATGAGTTGAAAGTGGGGAAATTTGGCTGTGGGCAACGGAACCCTAGGGGACAGAGGCTGGCCGACTTTCTGGAGAAAGAGGGACTTTTTATGATGAACTCTTTCTTTCAGAAGCCGCCTCACAGGAAATGGACCTGGATGAGCCCCGATGGTTCTACGAGAAATGAGATAGACTTCATTATGACCACCAAGAGACAAATATTCAATGATGTCTCTGTGATTCACAGGGTGAAAACCGGTAGTGATCACCGAATAGTAAGAGGCACATTGAATATTAACGTTAAAATTGAGAGGTCCCGCTTAATGAAGTCCACGCTCCGACCGAACCATGCCCATATTCAAAACCCCGAGAGCTTTCAACTCGAGCTGTCTAATCGCTTTGATTGCCTGGAGAATTTTGCTTCCGTGGATGAGATTAATAACAGGTTAGTGGAAACTGTCCATGCGGTAGGTTCTAAGTTTTTTAGACCTGGCCGGCGCACAGATAGACCTCAAAAATTATCCGACTATACCCGCAACCTCATGGCTGATCGACGCTCGTTACAACTACAATGTTCCGATGACGCTGACTCATATAGGCAGCTCAATAGACAAATTTGGAAGTCATTGCGGCACGACATACGTACCTTTAATACGAACAGTATTAAAGAGACGATTGAGCAAAACAAAGGCTCCAAAGTGTTTGCAAGACACATGTCTATTGGGCAAAGCCAGCTGACAAAGCTGAAGAGGGAAGATGGTAGTGTAGCGTCGACCAAAGCCGAGGTATTAGGGGAAATCGAAAGGTTCTATGGACAGTTATACACTTCGGTTGCTAAACCTGTGAGCAGCTCGGCCAAAGACCCAAGAGCCAAGCTGAGCCGACACTATACCGAAGATATCCCGGACATCAGCCTGTACGAGATTAGGATGGCCCTGAAACAGCTCAAGAACAACAAGGCGCCGGGGGACGATGGAATCACATCAGAGCTTCTGAAAGCGGGTGGAACACCGGTACTCAGAGTCCTTCAGAAGCTCTTTAATTCTGTCTTACTCGAAGGTATAACGCCAGAAGCATGGAACAGAGGCGTGGTGGTGCTGTTCTTTAAGAAAGGTGACAAAACCTTGCTGAAGAATTACAGACCCATCTCGCTTCTGAGCCATGTTTATAAGCTGTTTTCGAGGGTCATCACGAATCGTCTCGATCGCAGGTTCGATGACTTCCAGCCTATCGAACAAGCCGGTTTCCGAAAAGGCTATAGTACCATAGACCACATCCACACGCTACGCCAAGTTATACAGAAGACCGAAGAATATAACTTGCCACTATGTTTGGCGTTTGTGGACTATGAGAAAGCCTTTGATTCGGTCGAGACATGGGCGGTGCTCGAGTCTCTCCAGCGATGCCGTATTGACTATCGGTATGTCGAAGTGTTGAAGTGTTTGTACAATAACGCCACCATGTCGGTCCGAGTACAGGAGCAGAGTTCGAAGGCAATTCCATTGCGAAGAGGCGTGAGACAGGGAGACGTTATCTCTCCGAAACTGTTCACTGCCACAATGGAAGATGCCTTCAAGCTCCTGGAATGGCAAGGACTCGGCATCAACATCAACGGCGAGTACATCACTCACCTTCGGTTTGCCGACGATATTGTGGTCATGGCAGAGTCGATGGAAGATCTCAGCATGATGCTCGAAGGCCTCAATCGAGTCTCCCAACAGGTGGGCCTTAAAATGAACATGGACAAGACAAAGGTCATGTCAAATATCCATGTTGTGCCCACCCCAGTATCAGTTGGGAACTCAGTTCTTGAAGCTGTTGACGCGTACGTCTACCTAGGACAAACAGTCGAACTAGGTAGGTCCAACTTCAAGAAAGAGGTCAATCGGCGAATCCAACTCGGCTGGGCAGCGTTCGGTAAACTACGCAACGTCTTCTCGTCCAAAATACCTCAGTGCCTTAAGACGAAAGTCTTCGACCAGTGTGTGTTACCAGTGATGACATACGGCACTGAAACGTGGTCTCTCACTATGGGCCTCATAAGCAAGCTCAAAGTCGCACAACGAGCTATGGAGAGGGCTATGCTCGGGGTTTCTCTACGAGATCGAATCCGAAATGAGGAGATCCGTAGACGAACGAAAGTCACCGACATAGCCCACCGGATTAGTAAGTTGAAATGGCAGTGGGCAGGGCACATATCACGCAGAACAGATGGCCGATGGGGCCGAAAGGTTCTGGAATGGAGACCACGGACTGGTAAGCGCAGCGTAGGACGTCCACCCACAAGATGGACAGACGACCTAAAAGAGACCGCAGGGAAACGCTGGATGCAGGCCGCTTCCAACCGGCCCTTTTGGAGATCGATGGGGGAGGCCTATGTCCAGCAGTGGACGTCCTACGGCTGAAATGATGATGATGATGATGATTTTCCATCAGCTACAAACGTTCAAACGTACAAGTAAGCGTTCAATTTGATACAAAACAAAATTCTTCTCGTTCCCATCCATTCCCTAAAGTATTCAAAAACTTCTGGCTATTATTTTTGATAATATTCTCACTATAACTTATTAAAATAGAATACATACCAAAATTCCCCAAGTGGATTTACGTTAAAAAGTCCTGTCAAGCTGTTCCCTGTAATAGAGTCATCATCGACCGTCGCCAATCCACCGAGACCATCAAAAGCATTCAAGAGTTGTGAATCTGTGACACGAGCGTGTCCACACATCCTCCCGTACCTAATTGAGACATTTTACACGAAAGGATGTGATTATGACCGAACATAAAACTTTGTTTGACGAACCCCAAACGGAACTTTAAAAATAGTGTAGACTCGCAATACAGAGAAACACAGTATGCCAACTTGTAAACTGTTAAAAAAAAAAACACGAGGCTAAGGAAGTTATAAATTCATACATGTACTTATGGAAAACTAATTGATGTGGTTTAATAGAGATATTTCATCACACTCTAGAATAAAAATATACTAAAGTTGCAATGCGGTAGCTATACATTTTCAGGGCAATCTTTTCCAGGTGTTATGAAGAACAATAAGTTTTTTTTGTTAGCCGGTAAAATTTATTGTGGTTAAGGAATATATAAGATCTCTACAGGGCCTCGTCCATACCAGTTGAACCCATTTCGAGGCTGGACGAAGTAACAATCATACAACAACTTGTTGGTTTTGTTGTTTTTTGATGTTTTTACCTTGTGGAGTACCTGTTACCTTACCTTTTACCTGCTGGGAGAAGTTTTCCCCCGACTTTTCAATTTTTTCCGGTCTTAAGCCATCTCGTAGGGATGGCGAGGACACGTCAAGCTTGGCTCTATTTAGTGCTGATTTGGGTTCAGAAGCTCTTCCGGCATGCAACTGACGTGGCTGGCTAAGAAGGTCTTTTTGAAGAATAAAAGTTGCTTTACTGTTTATATAAATACTACAGCAATGAAAGGCCCATATTTCGCGGTTGGTTATGCCCCAACACGATTCGGCTCGATACAATGAAAGTTAATTTGCTCGTATTGGACGGTGATTAAGAGATGTGCCGGAATTATGCCCGATTGGCAACCCTAGCGAATCATGAAAGAGAATATTCAAGCGGGGGTTTATTAAGTTTCAGGACGGTTTTGTGAAAAATAACATACTCATATTGCAATTTAACAAACAAAACCAACCCAAAGTTTCATTCAGTCGAGGATTACAGGTCTCCAGTAGAAAATAACATGGCATTAGTTATGTTATGAGGAGACGCCATGAATGTAGCACACAATTTTATCATTTAACCGTTCAAAATTCTACAAGAGAATGCACTGAAGCAGTGCTATCTTGTGATATTAGATGTTAAATACTTGCATAATATAAATAGAGATTAAAGAACTTATCACTGAGCCAAATATTATGAAAGCGAACAAAACCCAGAGACTGGATAGACCACCTGCTAACAATGTGGAAGACTCGCAATATCAAGAAGACGTATCTTGGAGTTCCCGTCCTAGATATTGCTGAAACCATGCCGTTGCGTCAGAATTGCGCGAGCTCCAAGTTGGCGACTTGGAAGAGACAGGGCGTGACAAGGACCGATGGCATTCTCCTGTGTCAAAATCTATAACCCACTTTGAGTTACTGTGGCTTTCAACGTTATACGGTGCTTGAACAACAGGCAAAGGTGTGGTGATACTCCCCAAGTGGACTCCACCCAAGAATCCTACCATTTCATGGTTATCTATATTCACTTAAGTTAATAAACAGTTACCTCTTACCTAAACCTATTAAATAATAATGAAAACGTACACTCGTATCGTAAATTACAAATGAAAAAAACATTATGTCATTCAAACCAATTTACTTAGTTTATGGTATCCATTAGTTAACCCATTACAAGGGGGAAGACAATAGAAAAATACGTTTAACTCTATCGCCCAATGATCGCTTCAAAAAAGGACTAGGTAGAGACCGTTATAACAAAATGTATGATCGTTATCTTTGGGAGAGTTTCGAAACCCGTCCATTCGCCTCTTGTTTTCTTCTTGGTTGCTTTAAGTAACGTTTTAGCATTTTGTAAGGCCTAAAATCGGATACTACAATAGACTCGGAAAAGTTAAGGCGTTTGACCACAAGTTACCTGGTGATAAGTGGAGGTATGGTCGAAGATGGTAAATACGCCTAGCTTGGATGGAAACTGGCTTCCAAGTGAAACTGCTGGAAAACGTCGCTAGATGCTTAGCGACAGTTTTTTATCTTGCGGGTGGTAGTCAACCTAAGCACCAGAATGTGCCCAACCACCATGGTTTCCTCACGATATTTTCCTCCATCGGCATCCTCATTGTTGGGATTTTAACCAACACCATACGGCTTAGAATTCAAATGTGCCATCCACAAAGCTACAATAATATTATCAACTTAAAACACATCAGAATTAGTAAAATACGCAATTTTGTTTACTTGCAATAATTTTCCAAATCGGTTTATATATATGATGGAGTGCTGAGGTAACAAACTTTAAAAAAATGTCCCCCCTCCTTTTTTGGAATCGGTCAAATATCATCGCATCTGTCAGATGTCCTTAACTGATGATTTAATAACTTTCGTTTATGAATAAACAACGAAGACCTGCAACTGGCAATTTACATGATAACGCAGTGCTTATAATAGTTGTAAAAGATGACTATCAAAACCTGATCCAATAGAAGGTTGTTTTACTTCGTTGATCTGCTATAACCAGCTTACGTAATAGTACTAAAATAAACTTAATAGTCTTTACTGAAAACGATAAGGTTTCATATTAGAATCTGTTCACCAATCATAATAAATCCCGTTGATATTGGATATTTACAAAACAAGCCGTGTTTTTAGCATCACCGCACCTTTAAGCAGCCACTTATTTTTTATTTTATGCTTTCTTTATCGCCTACTTAAATCCAATCCGGGAAATATCAAAGCGGGCGACTAAGAAGCGTTCTCGAGACGATCAAACGGTTTTGATATGACACCGGGTATAACGGACCTGCTTACACAGGGTCGAGCCTTCTTGACTCTTTGAAATATGAAACGTACGAAACCAGATTTAATGAGAAACTATCTGGTAAACGGGAGCTCTTTGCGTCTTATTATTTTTAATTAAGCTCTTAAATTCGATGCACACTTGATACTTTTTTGAGATGACGATCTGTGCTGATTTAATATCATATAGTGGCTCTCTATCTTTAGTATTTATCTAGAGATACGATAATCATGTTCTTTTGCTATGATAATATAATAAAAAAAACTTCATTTTGAGTTGATACCACAGTACTGATAAAAAAAAAACTGAGAACCGTCGTGATATCTATACATTCATTAACAAGTTAGTTCATATGCAAAATGTGCCAATTGTCGCCACTAAAGCAGCAAACATGACTGTGCTAATCTTTATCGCTGAATTATCCAGGTTTTTTTTATTAATAGGCTTGCGGTTGACCGCCACCTCACCTGATGTTCAGCGATGATGTGGTCTACGATGGAGCATGCTTTCCTAGAATAAACCTATTCACTCACGATTTGAAGACACCAAAATTGTAGATATCGGGAAACCGCCACCGCCACTAGCTACAAAATGCCGACATAATACGCTGACTCTTGCTGCTCCATTACGATCTTCTTCTTCAGGTGCATCTTCACTATTGGAGGTTAGCTGTCAGCTCCGTAAACTTCTATATTGTGTCAAGTGGAATAGTTGTTGCCCAGGCAACTTTTCAGGTTTTTCAGGACTTTTCAGGATTAAGGATGTGGCTAGCAGTTACAATCTTACATAAAACACTGTTTTAAACTATCACGGTTGTTCACTAAAGTTATATGATTATTTACGGGATATTTACCGTGGTAAGGTTGTGGAATGAGCTCCCGATATTTCGGCGCAGTTACATGCACCATGTTCACGGGAAGACTGAAGAATGGGGGTGGTTGATCGAACAGTTAAAAAGTTAGGTGCAGACATAACGATCTACCCTCTAATTGTTGTACTGATACTTCGTAGTTACTACCAGCTTCGGGTAGCGGTAGAGTTAGTCACATTTGGTGATTGTCACAAAAACCCGTAAGCGTCGAGGTTTAGACCTTGTTTTCATTACCTAACAGTGAAGGAAATAAACAAGTCAACCCATGTCTCTTTAAAAAAGTTGGTAAAGTTAATAATAAACTAAAAATCCTTAAATATGCATGCATACCATACATTGCAAACTTGTTAACAGTGAAGCATAACGTTGCAATAGAGACGAAAATTTAAAAGCCATCATTATATTCGTACAAATCAAATTGAAAAGAGCTTTGTTAAAGTGAACTGCAACATTTAGCAGAAAAGGTAATTACGAGAGAATCGCAGAACAGAGAGCGCCTTTTTTCGATGCAATTCATTCAGTTCTCCACATTTCTAGTATCGGACTTTTTCAAATGTCCACTGCAATGCAATCGGAAAATGAAAACGACCGCAGAGAGAAGTACCAGAGAGCCACAATTTTCACCTGTGCGTTGAAAAAGGCAAAGTACGTAGCGTGACTTGCCCTGCAAATACAGAAATAGCAGTACTTTATATTGATACAAGTCATAAGGTAATATAAATGTTATACGCTTTTTCACTGATTACAAGCTTCTGTACATTATCAAGTTATAACTGATAATTTTGTTATTGAATTTTGTGGTAGTACGGAACCCTTAGTGTGCAAGCCCAACACGCACTTGACCGGTTTTATTACCTTCAGCCAGCATTTCGATCTCATGGTAATGAAATTAAAGTGCCTCGAAAGAAATAGGACTAACCTTAAGAACTGGTAACTTCTGCTACTGCCCGCGTGAAGCACCGCTACAGGACAATATCATGCTCGCTGCATTTGAGAGCTTCAATTGAGGGCCGTCCTTGCACAGTGTGCACAGCCACTGTCAAAGTGTGCAATCCGACGTAAATCTACGAACATTGTTAACGCATTAACTCCCTAATGGGAGGGTTTATTTTTAGTTTTATTTTTGGGGATGGCACGCGTTTGGATTTTTGGTTTGAGGGACGTCGATGTCGTTGGACTCTGTTTATTGTTACACCGATGAGATAGCAGAGCTTAAAAGTGTTTTGGAATTGTGTTTAACTCTAACTAGAATTATAATTCGTCACATATCAAATATTATACGTTGAATACAAATAAAACTGGACTCTAGCTTCAGCTGAAACAGATTATGAATTAAACAGTCAGCTTATGTTAGTCCAGTGCTAGACATAGGCCTCTTCTTAGGGCACGTTACTCGGCCTATACTTGGCTTTACTCTTCCAGATGCTCCCAGCAGCCTTACGTATGTCATCACTCCAATCCAAAGAAACCAAGCAACCAAACGAAATACCGTTATTTCCCCACGGATTTACACCCCCACCACCCCTGGTTGTAACCAGGTACATAAATTCTAAACAGATAAGCCAGTAAAGTAAGTAAGCTGTATGTTAAATCTCAAAAGCTTGATCCAGTTTTTAGCAGATGGAATTTCGTTATACATCCGTCCGTCTTTGTGAAAAACTACTAGTGCTCAGGGTACACCAGCTTAGTATACCGTTATGTGCATAGAATTGAGTGACTGTGGTATTTTTTATATATTTACTCGTGTGAAACAGACGTCTCGTATATTTCAGTGATGACACTGGCGGCAATTTGTTTAATATCAGCGTGGCATAATACCGCCAGCATGCTGCGCTGCTAACTGGTAGTGGGCTTGAGCTTTCCAACTGCTTTTGTATAATACGCTATGCAGAATAGTTGTTCAATGTTAGCTTAACATCAGGCGAGATGGCGGCCAAGCGCAAGCATATCTACTATTAAAAAAAAAAAATAAAAAAAAATGCTTCTATTTTGTTTATTATCTGTTTTGGGTCTAAGTTTGTTTCTCCGTATTATTGTGTATGTTCCATAGCATCATCGATACGTGGAATCTTAGGTCAGGGCAATGATAGCCCTTGGTCCAGTTGGTATAGTGAACCTGCCTTCTGAGCTTGGGGCGTGGGTTCGATTCCCACTTAGGACAAACATTTTATGTGATGAACATTTATTTGTGTTTGTTCCATATGGTTGTTAATATATATTTAAGTATGTATTTAAAATTATATATGTATGTATATCAGTCCCTGGCAGCCATATCACAAGCTTTGCTTCGTTTGGTGTCAGTTTTTTTTTATTAGGTCGTAAACAGCCTTGTGCAACACGCTTACACAATTTTTTACAATATAATATATGATAAATTTAGGATGCACAATTCCTTAGACTACGAACCTAACTTACTAAATTATAATTATGCAAATTGTTTATGTAACTGTGCCTATAAATTATTCAAACTAAAAATTAGCGTTAAAGAATAATAACAATTTAGATAGAAATCAACGAAAACAAGAAAAAATTACACGAAAACAAGAAAACATGAACAAAACACCTAAAATACATTGTGGGGTAAGTCGTCATCATCATCATCAGCCAGAAGACGTCCACTGCTGAACATAGGCCACCCAGCCTGCCTTTTGCATCCACTGGATATGACCTAATTTATGTTACAGATGACAGTGTGTGCAAAAATGTCCCGAATATTTATTTATATATTTTAATGATTTACTAAAAAAATCAATTTCATGTGTAGGAAATAAGTGTGAATGTTGCCCTACATGTTTTTGCGTGTCCTCATAAACCCGTGCCTTAGAAGCACGTGAACGACACGTGCAATATGTCCATGCCCTTTATCTCGGTTCGGAATGCACATTCACAACTCGACGCTTCAGATGAGTTTGTTATTGGATTACTATTGAGAAGATCCTGTTATCTCTTACATAGTTTAGGTAAAGTTCGTTCGCGATGGGGATAGTTGACACAGTTAAAATATAATATTAAGAGTTCTAAGAATAAGCAGGAAGACAAAAATAATAACTTATTATCTTATAATCAGTTTTTAACTGTTGTAAGCTTTAAATTTTCTTTCTTTTTACAAGTTTTTAATTAATTTGCAATGTTTGTATGTTTGTTTGTCGTGTAAGCTGAATTAGAAACAGTTATCTCAAGGACAACAACATTTAAAACGATAAAGTCAGTAAAATCAATATGGCCGCCGCGCGCTACAAAATGGCAGATTACATTTTCTTCGCTAAAGCTAAAAGCTTGTGACTTTTAAAAATGTTTTATTACGGTTAACTTATTATGTTCTCGTCTCCACCTCCATGTGCCTCCACGTCTTCTCGTCCAAAATACCACAGTGCCTTAAGACGAAAGTCTTCGACCAGTGTGTGCTACCTACCAGTGATGACATACGGTCCATAGTGAAGACTACGTTTCAACGTGGTCTTTCACTATGGGCCTCATAAGCAAGCTCAAAGTCGCACAACGAGTTATGGAGAGGGTTATGCTCGGGGTTTCTCTACGAGATCGAATCAGAAATGAGAAGATCCATAGACGAACGAAAGTCACCGACATAGCCCACCGAATTAGCAAGTTGCAGTGGCAGTGGGCAGGGCACATAGCACGCAGAATAGGTGGCTGATGGGGCCGAAAGGTTCTGGAATAGAGACCACGGACCGGTAAGCGCAGCGTAGGACGTCCACCCACAAGATAGGCGGACGATCTAAAAGAGGCCGCAGGGAAACGCTGGATGCAGGCCGCTTCCAACCGGCCCTTTTAGAGATCAATGGGGGAGGCCGGAGGCCTATGTCCAGTAGTGGACATCCTATGGCTGAAATTATGAACTTATTATGTTCGTTAATCAAACATAACAACAATACAATTTAAATCTAAATTTGATTGGATGTTGCTATAACTACAGAATTTTAATTAGTTTTTGGAATGTATTAACTTGAGACACATTTTTCGTTTTATTTAAACCCAACATCATGTATATCAATGACCTAGAGCAAACATTTTTGTTTTTGTCATAGTCTATTCAAATTAACAATATTATACTGTGACTTGATTGAGAAAGTCGATATTTAAGTAACACGAGTTAATACTCCAACTGGTGTCGTACACATAATACTAAATCGATATGGAACGGTAGTTTTAGTGTTGCCAGATTGCCAGATTCCAGTTTTATTCAATTATAATAATTCTACCTAAACTTCTGCTAAGCATATATGTATTGCAAAGATTTTAAAGTATATCGAGAAGAAAAAAATCTGATCCATGGAATCAGTGTTAACCCTACCTACCCTAACATTAAACCCGTTTCAACTGTTTAGGTAATCTATACTAATACTAGCTGAATCCCGCTACTTCGTACGCGTAGAGCTTGGCCTTCGGCCTCGCTACTAAACCTATATGCTATAAACCTCACGGAGCCCGAGACCTTTCCAACGAATGCAAAACCGTGGAAATCGGTTCGTGCTTTCTGGAGTTATAGCGTCAGGAAGGAAAACCGCGGGATAGCCCGTTGGTCCAGTTGGTAGTGAACCTGCCTTCTGAGCTTGGGGGCGTGGGTTCGATTCCCGCCTAGGACAAACATTTATGTGATGAACATTTGTGTTTTTTCTATATCTGATTGTTTCTATCTATTTAAGTATGTATTTAAAACTATATATGTATGTATATCAGTCTCTGGCAGCCATATCACAAGCTTTGCTTAGTTTGGAGTCAGATGACCGTGTGTGAAAAAAAGTCCCGATTATTTATTTTTATTTATTATTTATTATAAACATTTGATTGTATGTTTTTTTGTTTGTTTGTTTGCATTGAATAGGCTCCGAAATGACTGAACCGATTGGGGCGAACCGCTAGTTGTAAATGAATAGAAAACAATGAAACACTTATTTGTATATATACATATTATATTCATAGTATATTTTGCCATGTGTGCCCAGTTAGATAGATAGCATCTTTATTCTTGTAGTTTAATATCAATGCTGTTTGTTCTCAAACTAAACGCAGTAAATGTTGTACAGGTCATTTATACCTAAATGCAGACAAAATTTATAAACGTAGGTAGCTCAATACTTTACTTAATTTTTTTCGAAATGTTTGCCTAGTATAATGTTTATCGTAATCACATGTATTTATTTGACCGCATTGTTTTTTTTCTTTTAACTGATTTGTTACTTCGTATCCTATCTTAAAACAGTTATTGCCAGCCTTGCAGCACGGCAGAAATAAAAAATCTAAATCTGCGTCTAGTAATTATTAGGTACCTACAGTTTTAAAAGCTATAACTTTTCAGAGAAGTTTTCTTACATAGACACGAAAAATGTGTCAGCTGTTCCTCAAAGCTGAATTAAGGTACCCACTTTGGCTGGAAACATCAAGCCTAGCAACACTGGCTGTTCCCGATCGATTCATTAAAACAACCTCATCTACCGTAGGCGTAAAATCTACAGTAGATTAGCATAAATTCTAATTTACAACCACTTTTACGGATCGTTACTTCAAATAGACAGTTAAATCATTTAATTTATGTCACATTTCTTTAATATTTTTCACCAGCACCGGTTTAGAATTAACATTAGTTAGTGAAATAGCATTAGCTCATTCGATAGTTAGCTACGAACGATGTTAATGTCTCTATTATTTTGAATTTGAATGGATGTTATGGTTTTTAGCTAAATCATTCTTGACAATATTATTTAGTTTGGCATTAATCTTGGTCAGACGTGAAAAGAGGTTGTTAATGGAGTTAATACTCGTTTTCGTTTACAAAAAAATCATTAAGTACATTTTGGCTACATTAATGCAAGTGACTTATAAATTAATGTTGTAGACATTGTCCTTTCTAGCTATAAAATATTCTAGCATCATTAATATTTGAACTCAAGAACCATCTACGTCCATCTTGTACTAAGTGCACCTTTGCACCCACTATAAGATACTTAGTTTTCTCAACTATAAAGATGGTAAGTTTACCTACGTACTTATGCATTAGAGACAAGGTTACGCGGTGGCACTAACCCAAAGGGGGGACTTTGAAATGAAAATGAAAAATTATTTATTGTAGCAAACGTGGTACATTGCGATGTATTGTTACAAACTAAAATCCCTCACTTTCGGACGTTGCAAGTACGTTATACAAAATTAAATCAACATGACAAATATGGTGTCAGTTATTTTAGCATAATATAGAGCACAATTAAGAGCATGGCATCTCTCACGTGGTTTACAAACCGCACAAAGCCTTCTGTCGAATAGTACGTAGCCTTTGGAATATTTTACAGCTCTCCAGTATGTTAAAAAAAGTTGTGCACTACCACAAGCAATGCAAATGCAAAATGAAAAAGCAATGTAAGTACTTATTACGAAAAACTTTTACCTAATAAAAGACTAACCCTGATATCGCGATAAAATCTGTTCAAAATCACAGATCAAGTTAGAAGCCTTTTGTATGAAAACCCAGCGTGCTGCGTTTTTTGTATGTTGCGAGAGTAATTTAGTGGTAATTAAACTTTATTCGCACAGCCTACTGGTGTTGAAAAGTTTTTGTAGTTTACTATGGTGCAATTTGTCATTTTTAAGCGACTTCAAATTAGGAAGGGGTTCTATAAATTAGGTTATATTTTTTTCCCTCAGAACTCCGCCATTTATGAACAGTTTTTTGAATGGATACTTTCATATTGGTCTCATAGAGACTTCATCAAAATTGGTTCAGTATATTAGCAAAATTTAGCTGTAAATACATCAGAATCTAGTGTGGATAATAAGCTCGTGCACAAAGTGGCATAATACGCGCGGGCTCGCTAGCACAATAA
This sequence comes from Agriopis aurantiaria, assembly GCA_914767915.1. Classification (NCBI taxonomy): domain Eukaryota; kingdom Metazoa; phylum Arthropoda; class Insecta; order Lepidoptera; family Geometridae; genus Agriopis; species Agriopis aurantiaria. The sequence goes on along the minus strand of OU611992.1, from coordinate 4,537,699 downwards.
AGGTAGTCGGCGCATCGCTCGCGTCTCACGGTTGATGTAATCTTGCTCTATCTATAGGTTAGACTTATTTATTCACATAAATACATCATATTATTAGACAACACTAATACTATATTTTATTTTTTATAGTTTGTTGTTGTTTTACCCTGTAAATACCCTTAAATCCCATCCTCGAAGCAATTAAGCGTAGTCATGTTTTTTTTTTTACTATAGTGATCCTTGAACATTTCTTTTTTTTAAATGGCAGTCCTTAAAGAAAGTCTTATTCATGACTATGGTACATAAAGTATCATATTTTTAATCGACTTCAAAAAGGAGGAGGTTCTCAATTCAACGGTATATTTTTATTGTGTTTGTTTCGCGGTTACTCCGCTAATTATGAATTGATTTAGATGATTCTTATTGTTTTCGAAGTCATACTTCAGAGGTGGTCTCATTATAAATTTTATCAAAATGTTTTTATTGCGTTTTGATTGAATCAACAAAAACTAAAAATATACACACAGATGACGTTTTGATTTGTGCTTCCCTTCAGCGAAAGTTTTGATGAGGACTTTCAATTCCTGTTTTAACTAAATTTACTTTTTATCTATTTTTTAACCGACTTCAAAAACAGAGTAAGGTTCTCAATTCAGTGCGGTTTAAAAAAGTTTGTACATGTAGATTATAGTACTGAAGTCGGTTTTTTTTTTTCTAAAAACTAACTTTATTATTGTAATACCATAAAGAAGAGTGACTGAAAATTAAGAATATTTGCTGCATTTCTGAATATATTTTAATCAAATATTTGTTTAGATAAAAAAAAAAAATAGTTTAAGCTGCGTCTGCACTATGAATAAGAACCAGGCAACCCCAGCGCAGCCGATCGCACGATGCACCGCAGAGTCAGAGGCTACGGACGTCACATCACTCATCGCGCCCCTTTTGCCTCTCACGTGTTCCGTGCCCTTCGATCAACGAAGATCTACGCCTAAGCAAAAACATACCTTAAAAACGACACCTTATGGAATAAATTTGAACCAATTTGAAAGGTTTGTAATGAGGACATTCTCAAGCGGTTTTGAGTCTTCAACTGGGGTAGTATAAGGTTTGAATTAGGGTGTTGGTAATTTGAATATAAAGGTGGCATCACGAGGATGGACCAGATACGGTAACGTGTCGGTCTGTAATTCAATAAGGACTACCCAAATTGACTCAGATGTGCTCCGAGTTTGCGGGCTTGCTAATTTGTTAGTAAACATATTGTTTGATGGACGCTCCATAGTATGTGGATGTACCTACTTAATAAAACTTCGTCGTTAGTGGATTGGATAGTTTTGAAATGGGCAAATCCGAACATAGGCCACTCTTTGTAAGTTTTTTTTACAGATAATAAATATACTTTTGGCCATAAGCTTGCCTAATGGTAAGCAACGGTGTAGCCGAGAATGGAACATCTAGAAAAAAATTATTCACTCTACCCTTGTAGATGGCTAGATTGTATTGATTGTTTCTCAGGAAAAAAGAGGACGGCAAGGAGTTCCATTCTAAGGCAGTGCGTATCATAAATGACGACCCAAATCGTTGTGTACGAACCTTTGGAGTTTCTACGAGGAAGACTTAAAAGCTATAAGCTTTGTTTATAAGTAGTATAAATCTTTATTTAGAGCAAATTTTTCATAATGACCAATAGATTTGACCTGACACAGAGTCATTAATCTTATTGTTTTGACCGCTTCTTCCAGAGACGTTAATTTAAATTGGCTTTCGCTTAATAAGAAGTTTCACGTATTATGATTTATTGTTTTAAATAAACCTGGGCTTTTAGAGTTTTTAAATTTATGGCTCGCTTCTTGGAGTTTTCATTATTACTGGCATAATTTTGTGTAAATTAGTTAGCCACGCTCGTTTTAGTGTTTTGTTGTGAATTGTCTGTTAGAGTTGATGATTATTTGAATAATCGCTTCCTGCCGAGTGCCTGCTAAAGTTATGGTACATACATAACAAAAAGAAAAACATAGGAAACGCAGTGGCAATATAGAAAAAATATAGTAAACGCATAGAAAATACAATATTTTCCATTTAGTCAATATAATTATTGAAGACATTGGAAGACCAACAAAGGGAACCTTACCAAAGTAAGCACTCAAGGTTAGGAATCGAGGTATCTTTATTAAGTTTATGGTCTAGCATACATTTATAAAAGTTTATATGGATAAATTTGGCTTCAGCAAACAGAGCAACTAAGGGAACTTAAGTAAAGTGAGTACTCAAGGTGAGAATTTAAGGCGAAATGATAAAGAATCGTACACTTGTATGACGGTAATGCGGCGTGCGCGCTTTCAAATATTTTCAATATTATTTTTTTCTTTATTTTCTACAAATAATCTTACGCTTTTACAAAAAACTGCGACCACTAAAGTGTTTGAATGATTGTTAGGATAACAAACAATTTTTTTATAAAAATATCTTCTATTGAATCAGAATGAAGTTGATTCAATCCATTGAAGAGAACGTAAAAACGGGTGTTTTTTAGAAAAGATTATGATTTTTTTACTATCGAGCCAAATTTCTTTAATCGTGTATCGGTGAACATATCCGAATAAAATATTTCAAGAACATTTATTAAACATAAAGAAATAATGTCAATTAATCGATTTTAAAGGTCTACTTTTGAATATTCGTGAGGACGAATCGTCAAATTTGAGCATATTTCGTCTTAAGGTGAGGATTACGTTTATGAATATGGGGGTTAGTCTAGCATACATTTATAAATAATGATATCAATAAATTTGGCTTCAGCAAACAGAATCAGCACGAAATCCGAACAACAGCGGACACATAACTCAATCACCATCGCCAATCGAACTGAATCTGACACGGTTTTAACAAGTAACGTCACTGCACCGGGTTCCAACAAGTAACGTCCAGTCGTCCAATGTTTGCGAACACGCTATCCGCGTAACTTAATTCCGAAATCGGGTTGTGTGCCAGGCCCGGCCCAACAAGCTTGTCAGTACAATGAATGCGCCCCACAAATCACCGGGTCGGTTGCACGAGCATTTTTTGAGTTTTTGTCGTTCCGTTCGTTCGACAACGAAATTGAGTTCGGGCGAAAATTTGAGGCTTCTGTCTGGACATAGAAAAAAGAGTTGTGTAAACAAAAATATTCGCCGGCGATATATCATGGGTGCGGAAGCGATGGGATTTAGATTTCCGCGTCCATCTTGTTTTGGGCATTGGTCGGCACTTTGCAAGCGGGAGAACGATTTTTAAATACTGAGATGCCCGTGGGGAAAAATGTTTTTGTTGATTCATATGCCCTTTACAGAATGATGACTTGGACGTGGGTAACAGGAAAGAGTGTATGCAAATTGCTATATAGAGGCCAAATTAAATCATTTGCAAACAACACTATATAGAGTTGATTTCTATTAACCTCTTCCAATGCGCTGTTACGCAGCCACAAGAGCTGGAAGAGCAAGAATTTTACTATTATTCTATTAACGTTAGATTTATGACTACATCAAATCAGGTATTCAACTATTCATGGAACAGTAGTAGGTACGAAAGGAGCCATAAGAGAAGCCATAAAACAACAATACTTTTATGACGCCGCAAGACGCGAAGACCAGAACAATTCCGGTTTACGGCCCATCAATAATATCGTACACATGTCAAAGAAAATATCGAATCGTTTTTCGACTATCCGAGTGTCAAAAAGTAGAAAAAGTCGAAAGGCGCGCAGAGAGCTTATAAACTTTAATTTATTGCACATGGCCGGTAATTTAACTCGCGCGTTATTATATTTCAAAGTTTTCTGTCGTAAATCAAGGTGGATTTGATTTTTTTATGTAACGTCGAAGCTTTCTGTGGATCCTAAAAAAGCAGTCGTAACTTTCGGAGTCGTAACAATTCATTTGTGAGAACGTAGGCACTAATTTGTGAGGTATTACGTGAAACTCGTGAAAGCTTTTTATAGTTGCTGTGTATCTTTAAGCAAAAGTAAGACCAAAAGTAAGAATTTTAGCAATTTTGGTCATTCTAGTATGTGTCTACTTCCATGTTTAGCTTAAAATTATAAAAACGGTGTCATATTAAAATTGAATGTTTTATTCAGGAAACCCCAAAGACCGAAACACGGTAAAGGACATCTAAAGAGATTCTTATATTAAAAAAATTTGGATTTTTGAAAAGCGAGCTTATTTGCATTGATAATACTCTTCATCATCATAATCATCATTATCTACAGCCTTCTTCATCCCACTGCTGGGTATATGGCTGGCCTCTGTCTTGCTATGCTATCTGCCTCGGTCCTGTGTGTCGAGTCCAGTGGGCCTAGTGCGAGTTTTTTCGTTTGCGTTTACTTACTCGACCGCGGTAGCGTAAACCACGCTACGTTACGCTAAAACGCTTACGGTTTACGCTAACGCGGTCGAGTAAGTTAACGCAACTGGAAAAACTCGCACTTGGCCCACAGGTTTGGCCCACAGGTTCGACGATAGTAATAATTTCGTCAACCCATCTTGCAGTTGAACGACCAACGCTCCCCTTACCTTGCCTCGGCCACCACTCTGCTAAAACCTTACTCCACGTGTCATCACTGCGCCTAGCAAAGAAAAAAATAACATTGAAAATTGTTATAATGATAGAAAGCTACAATGTCCCTAATTAAACCGATAAACAAATTTTATAACAAGGCTAGATCCCAAAAAAAATATTCACAATTATTTTTCCAGCTTCAAAAACATATTGAAAAGAAACATTTCATGTCATTCAAATAAGGGATCTCGAAAACATTGTACAATGTCAGAACCTATAAAGTCGTTTGTTATTTCGTATCGCGTTAAATCTATCGTATGTTTCATTTTATCCCAATTCGCGTCCCGTTCTTTTATTTAGATTCGCATTCCGCGAATGTCAAACAAAACACGTTAATTTGTTTACAATTAATGAAAAAGGGACCACGGATGGAAGCAAAATACGCCTAATATGTTTCGAGTCTATAGGCCACGAGGCAATGTTCAAAATTAAAAACAAGTTTTATTATAAAAGCAAAATAGCACCATAACCACTCAAGTGGTTTATGCTGGATTCGACTTGATGTTTCAGCCCTCAAAGCTTCTGTGCTCAAGGCTAAAAAAATATTTTTGGCTCTAACAGTTTCGACTCATATTTTTAAACTTGGTTAGGTTACAGTTGGCAAAAAAAGTGAGGAAGTGTTTGATGAAGTAAAAATACGTATTATTTCTTAAAACAAATGACAGACAAAAGCATTTTAATTAGTGTTTAGTGATGATGTATCATTGACGAAAATTTTCTGATCTAATTTTATAATTTTCTCGAACTCTACGCACAATTACACTTGTCCAAAGTATAAGATACATTGTGTTGATTTAAAATAACCTTTTTCTATAATGTGTACCTTACCATTAAGCCTCCATAAACATATTTTACAAGTGTTACAGAAACCATCGTACGTGGTACGCTAGAAACTTTAACCATTTCGCACCTAGCGGAAACAAGGGATTAAAAAAATATCGATAAAAATACTTAGGCATGCGAAGATCTCAAATATAAGGATTTTCTTATTCAAACATTCGGATCTATATATGTCTATTAGGTATTAAATAAAATTGCGACATCTGTAAAATTTTGTCGCATTGCGTCGCATTGCTCTCAAGTACAACGACCACTCTCAACAAAGGTTACACTGGGGAGCAAAATACTTGTCTTGTGCTCACTACTGAGTCAGTATATTTGAGGGAATTCCATAAACACAGTCCTTACGAAGTAACAAATAAAACTCGATGCTTACATATACTATAAAAGTTCTTCTATATAAATAACAAAAATTGTCATTAGCTCTTAGACTATTATGTCCGGAGTACAATAATTTATTTCGGTCAGCGGCCAAGGGCTTAAATAAAAGTATAATTGGTTTCAAGTGTCGCATACAAGGACATGGTGCGTATTTTAACATCCTCACTCTTGTTACTTTTTCAACATCATCATCAAACTACAATCAGTTCACTGTCATCTAAAGTGATGGAAAGAAAAGAAAGAAAGAAAATAAATTTTATTCGACACCATTACAAAATAAAGCGACTAAAGCTTTAAGTTAGTGAAGACTTCAATGGTCATTCGAGGTTTTTAATTAGCCAATGATAGCTGCAATAACATTGAGCAACATTAAAACATTTCTATTTCACTGCAGGGGCAACTCCCAACTCCTTACGCGGTCTCAAACTAACGTAAAAACCGCGCAGTTCGGAAAATCACCCCAGATACGGTTTGCGGTCGCGTGATTTTCCGACTGAGCAGATTTAACGTTAGTTTGATACTGCGTTAGCAGTTGGCCGTAAGGCCCTGTACTCAGCAGGGTGGACAAACATACGCTATGTTTGATTAGTGTATTCTTAAATTTCTACAAAATAATTTACCTACCTAATATTATCAAAATGGAGAGAGCATTATTGAGTTAGACACCTACGTAAATTGGGCCTATTTTACCCTCAAGTCTTAACAACGCCGGATTTCCATACCCACACGCAGTATTTCAACATCTTTTTATTTAACACATTTGCTACTACATAAAAGCAACACCGACATGCCATCAGCTAAGTGTGTTTTTTGTTCGTAAAAAGGTGTTTACGCAAAAGCACTGATAACACTTTTTATATTTAAAAAAGTTGATCTTGTAGAGGTTCCGCATAATAGTTTATACGGCGAAGTTACTGCGTACAATGTGCTTAAGAAAGTAAAATATTTTTAACCATACAAAAGTAACATAAGTTCTTTAAATCCTACTAATATTATAAATGCGAAAGTTTGTATGTATGGATGTATGGATGTTTGTTCCTCTTTCACGCTGTAACGGAACAACGGATTGACTTGATTTGTTGCATGGGATTTCAAGAGCCAGAGAGTGACATAGGCTAGTTTTCATCATCAACATCACCATTTTTCATCACTACGAGGGTGAAACTGCGGGGCGCAGCTAGTACTCAATAAGTAGGTTTATACGGTGATTTAAAGTTTAGGCAGTGTTAGTAGACTCTTTCTTATGCTTATTACTTTACTAGCTGAATCTCACGGTTTCACCCTCGTGGACATTTCTTTGGGTACCGTGGATTGTTCCGGGATAAAAAGTATCCGTTGTCACTCTCCAGCTTTCCTACTATCTCTATGAGAAATCACATCAGCTCTTTGCTCTGTTGCTGTGTGAAACACAAACAAAAAAAAACCGGACAAGTACGAGTAGGACTCGTGCTCTGAGGGTTCCGTTAGACGGAACCCTCAGAGCGCGAGACCAAAAAAAAAACTAACTGAAGTTAAAATATTGAAAGACAAACTTAAGTTTGTAGTTTTTTTTTACTGGGCAAGTGCCTTTAATAACTAAACAAAATACAAGCTAAAACTAACACTACAAATACAGTTAGACTGCCCATAGAACGTTGAAGGTCTAAAGACAATCCAAATGCTCAAGCCCACCAGTTGGCAGTTGGCAGCGTACCCAACATGCTGGCGGCATTACCACGTTGAATGGCAATGCTAATGCGTTGAGCCAGAAACACGCCAGCATTTTGGTCATGCGTCGCATTAACCAGGCGCTCTGAAAGATTTTTGAAAATGAGGTGAGCTCCCGGTCCCCAAGGGCCCAATGTCTCGGCCCCAAACGCCTCAAATATGTAACCACTGCCGAGGTTAGCATATTTGCCACGCTTGTGCTGCTCTGCCGAATTAGCAGCCGCGCCAGCCCTACCCTGTGCCTCAGGAAGATGTGACGGCGCCAAAGTATCGACACAAGTTGCGTCCCATACAAGGGGCCGCCCCAACCTCCAGGGCACAAGTGTCATACCGTCAGGCCTCTTTCCATCGTCACGCGCAAGACCACTCGGTTTGAGCACAGCTGCGACATTGGCGGTGGAAAGTGCCCTGCGTATGATGACGTTCAGGCTAGCGTGTCGGCCAATACGACCAGCGCTTCTCGAGCAAGAGAGACCATGGTGACCGAGCTGGTCAACAGCAGTACCACACTGACAGCGATGGGCCTCACAGCACCTTGCACCCAAGCGTAAGCTGACAGCTAGACGAAATGCGGTTGGATCTAAAAGGCTACCTGTGTTAAAAGAGGGCATGGTTTGCAACCAAAGTCCCGATTCCCAAACAGAGACAGCAAGAATACGAGCGCGATCTGCAATACTAGGACACGTATCTAGTAGCGATTTCCATGCTAGTTCGCAGATCGGCCCATCCCACAGTCTCTGGGAAGACAACTTTGAAGTTTGTAGTTGACAATAAGGTTCTTCCATACATCCCAACTACAAAATGTAAGTTTGTAATAGCAAAATAATTATTTTTAAATACCTTCAAATTTATAACTTTCGGATTTATTCCTATATATGTACTATGAGACCTTGCCTCTTGCCAAATTTCATGATTCTAGGTCAACGGAAAGTACCCTATAGGTTTTGATTCCTCTGTGAAATTGCAAAATATACGACATAAAGGAACCCTAAGAGCGCGAGACCAAAAAAAAAAACTAACTGAAGTTAAAATATTGAAAGACAAACTTAAGTTTGTAGTTGACAATAAGGTTCTTCCATACATTCCAACTACAAAATGTAAGTTTGTAATAGCAAAATAATCATTTTTAAATGATATACCTTCATATTTATAACTTTCGGATTTATTCCTATATATGTGCTATGAGACCTTGCTTTTTGCCAAATTTCATGATTCTAGGTCAACGGGAAGTACCCTATAGGTTTTGGTTCCCCTGTGAAATCGCAAAATATGCGACATAAACGTTCATATCTTTTGATTGCGTTGACTTACAACTTTTATTTTTTTACAGCCGAAAGAAACCGTAGACCCAAGTATTTAGTATAAATTTCAACTTGCTACCTTTACGCGTTCTTGAGAAAAAGGGTCTTGACAGACGGACAGACAGACAGACGGACAACTAAGTGATCCTATAAGGGTTCCGTTTTTTCCTTTTGAGGTACGGAACCCTAAAAAGCAACAAACAAACACGCAATACGCATATTATAATTATGAGATCCTTTTTAAAAAGTAAGCCAAAGTAACTAAGTAAGTATGCCAAATTTCAACTCAATCGGTTAAAGATATCTGCTTCAAAATTAAGTTGCAAGATTCCACTCGAACAAACATAGTTACATACACATATGTACATATTTTTTTTACTGTCAAGGGCCTTTAATAACTAAACAAAATACAAGCTAAAACTAACACTACAAATACAGTTAGACTGCCCATAGACCGTTGAAGGTCTAAAGACAATCCAAATGCTCAAGCCCACTACCAGTTGGCAGCGTACCCAACATGCTGGCAGCATTACCACGTTGAATGGCAATGCTAATGCGTTGAGCCAGAAACACGCCAGCATTTTGGTCACGCGTAGCATTAACCAGGCGCTCTGAAAGATTTTTGAAAATGAGGTGAGCTCCCGGTCCCCAAGGGCCCAATGTCTCGACCCCAAACGCCTCAAATATGTAATATTATAATTAAACGCTTATTTTTAATATTATTAAGAAATATGATAATCTGTCTTGATTATTGGTTCTCCAATAAAAGTCTTTAAAACGGTCAGGATTTGGGCCCTGAACTTCGGTAAGACCTCTTTGGTCTGCGTCATTCCCATTTTCTCGGAGATACTAAGAACTTATCAAAATGCTTTTGATACCATTTAACTGGCAAAAAATCAATATCGATCTATATTTTCTTTTAAGCACACGGAATCCTAAAAACCCGCCATACTCGCATCGACGCCACCAACGAGGGATTGTATTCAATCATAGCGCACCCTCGGGGGATGAATAAAAAAGCTTGTGTGAAAATTAACAACACATCTCCATCCAGAAATTTAGATGGATGCGGCTTGCTTACAACAATGTTCATGTACGATCAGGTTTTTTATTCCGTAAGCTTTCATCATTCTCAGCCTTTCATGTGACTGCTGAGATCAGGCTCTTCTTTCCCACTGGGCACTCTGGGCACGTGCCCAGGGCCCCGCGATCGACAGGGGCCTAGTTCCTGTCAGATCACCAAATGATAACCAATATTTATTACCGACAAACATATTTATTTCGAAAAAATCATAGACAATACCTACTTGCTTATTAGCTTTACTCTACGCTCGCCTGAAAATCAGCATATCAACTTAATTTGTCTATTTGAACAAAATAGTGCTCTGTCAAGGTCATATGGGCCCCATTATTCTAATGTGCCCAGGGCCTCTAATAGGTTAAAGACGGCCCTGGCTGAGATACTGGTCTGCAATAGACTGCTTGAGCTATTTATTCGTACCGAGCGTTTTGAGTTCTCTTTCTTAATTAGAACAGCAAAACAATGGAACGCCTAGCCCCTGTCTGTGTTTCCGCAGAATTACAATCTTGGGGTGTTCAAGTCTAGGGTTAATAGGTTATTACTGGGCAAACGTGCTCCATCTTTGACTGCATCATCGCTTTCCATCAGGCGAGATCACGGTAAAACGTAAGCCTAGTCCGATGTAAAAAAAAAAGTTACTAAACGACACCATGAAATAGCTACATCTAAAGCTTAGTATGTAGCCAAAACTAAAGCAATTAATGCGATTACAGCTGGATGGTTGCACACGAACTTTATCTAATCTCCCCTTGCTTCCTCTCATGAGCCACTTGCGAGTCATAATGAGCCAGCTTAAACTATTATGGATAATGACAAAAAACTTGACGAAGGATCGAGAACGGATGGAACGAGAACTTCGAAGGGAAATACCCTTTTTTTAATACATATTTAAAAGATTTTAAAATCTCAAAGAAAAGAAATTGTTTTTTTTTCTACTAAAATAGAGTCAAAAATTATCTTAAGCCCAGTCTTTAGCTATTCATTGGCATGTGGAAATTACTCTAAGAGTGTATTTTACATACAGTGTATTTCACAAGACCAGCGCTGGTTGTTTACAACCAGCAATACGCTGAGTTGGGATCGGCTTGTGGCAGAAACTATTACATTGTTGTTTTAATTTTATTAATAATGTCTGTATATTTTGTTTCTGTAAAAGTATTTTTTTTTTCTTTTTTTTTCCTTTCTTTCTTTTTAATGCTTGAGATGTCTAGAAATGGTTTTGTTTTACACTAGATTTGTTTTGACCACTTATATTGTCAATAATTTGTCTATTTAAATAATTATAGATCTAGCACTTTACCTTTTTGTTAAGTCGCAAAATAAATACCTTTTTCAAAGTTTTGACTGTACCCATTTCATTAAAATTTTTCGTTTTATGCATTTCACTTCTCGCTATCTGTTGAGCACACCTTTTTAATCCCTTACTTTCCTAGCACTTTATACTTTAGTCACTGGACTATAACAATTTCTACTGGGATTAAGCTAAAACTGAACACATACATTACGCCAAGCTGGTAATATTGCCATTAAACAGCTTAGAGCCCGAGACGCATATCCTGAAACGATATTTCAACATTAACAACGACGCAAATACCACCAACTTATCTGATAAGTTGGCCAAAAAGGAACTAAAAACGTTGTTAGGGTAACTACTAGTTTTGTTTAAAAGTTGCGATGGTGGCTCTCTCTTTCAACTCTTCTAATAAATTGGTGGCCTATACAACGAATGTTTCCTGCAAAGGGCACGAAAACTCGACTTCAAAAACAGGTGGTCTTATTTAAGATAATCCGTTCTAATGCCACATCTGTCCGCTCCATGTATCACCTAACATGTTTACTATAAATGTTGTGCAGTAACTCTTCTTTCTACCAGTACTGCCGCAAAACTGTAGAGTCAAATGAGGGCACCACTGTCTTATTTATTGAACAATATTGATGGCTTCATTTAGCCAACCCTATAGTTTAGCCCCTTGCTTTATACATATTATCTCAATAATCAGTTAAAGGCGATAGAAAAAGCTAGGTACGAAGTCTTCTTGGTCTACGGAGAGCATATTATATACAATGTCAAATAAGCATATCATGGAAAGAGAAACCGGTCGATGGACTCGAGCCATAAATTTAAAAAAAACCCAGTGACGAGACAATCTAGTTGGTCACCTGATGTTAAACATCACGCATGCTACTAACAGCTCATAACATAAGGATAAATACATATTATCTAACATTCTAGTTTAACAAAGTCGTTGTTTGGTTTGTTATTTATGCAAAAAATACATTTAAAAAAAAACAGATACAAATACAAACGCATACCCAAAGCAAAAAAAAAGTCGTGGAACAAATTTTTTTTATTTGCATGATGTACGGAAGCTGCCTGCGAAAGATGTTCAGTTAATATTTATCAATAACTCTATTTACATTGTACTACAATATGATATTTTTTTCTATGAAAACCTGTTACTGTTTATACTGCAACCATCCTAAAATGCTTGCCTTTCCTGCAGTCTGAATTTATGCTACCGTCTGCGACACATGTTAAAATCCCCATCGAAATATGCGAGGCGTCGACCCGTGACATATTTTTTCTGTCTTTTTTCAACTAGTTAGATTTTTTTCTATAATCTACGAGTTATACTTTGAAATATTACGGTCGCGTGGTCCTTGATTCACAGTCTTAAAAATTCTCGGAAAAGTTTTGAGGCAGACTGTAAATTTGAGAGCACTTAACACTATCATCGCCACAGAAATATTAAGCTGATCCTGATTTCCATCGTACACCGCATCATCGCTTAACATCAGGAGAGTTGAAGGTCAAAAGTAATATATAAAAAAACGAAAGAATAAAAACGAGGAGACTAAAAAATAAGCGCCTACTTAATTTATTTTATTATTATTATCACACATCAGCAGCCATTAAACGTCCACTGCTGGAAAAATCCCTCTTAGAGAGAGGTGTTGCCATAATGCCCACGCTTGGTGGCTTGGGGATCGCAGTACGTTCACCATGTACTAATAAGACCTGCCCATCCTCCGGTGGTCGCAGTTTTAGGACATATCCGGGTCCAAAACAAATTAGGTACTCAAGTTTAATATTATCCTCTTAAAAGTCTTTAGCCATTAGTCACATTTATTCAGAAAAACTCTCATCATGCGTAAAGATTGTATCAATTCCATCACATGGCGTTTATTTATTTCATGGCTGTCACTCAAATGTGGACGGTCCATCTCAGTTCACACAGGAATCTTAAAAAAATATTACCACTTCAAATATCACTTTTAATACTTTGTTACGGTTCATAAAATTAGGATTTAGGTATATTGTAGTTAATCGAGAGGATAGTTGGCAAGTACCGGCTGTGTGGGATCATCAAATTAATAAATTCGCAAGCCCGGCGCAGAACTGCAAGACTTCTGGACAACTTGAGTGAGTATACTGCGTATATGGAGAACGTTTTGACTAAAATTCAATGGGGGTTCGTGTAACAAATTTCATAACATTCCTATAGACATCCCTCATAACCTGTGATAAGGACGTACGTTGCATAGTGTTTGTAACGTCAGGAATAGGCATGATGACTAATATTTTTAATTATCACATAAAAAAGCTGATCATACATAGAGCATATCAGCGAAAACAAAATTAAAATTCGTTCAAAAATAAATAAGTTATAAGCATTTTAATTTCATACTAGACAAAGAGCGCACTATACTGAGCCGTGACGTCACGCCTCAGGAGCGCCATACAAATGCTATACTAACACACGCATTGCGAGAAAGGTATAGAGCATCCCCTTTCTATCCCCACCTAAAACTTTAAACACTCATATCTCAGAGATTTATCAGCCAATTTAATTTATTTTTTCAGTATGTGTAATGTATTTAGCTATATTCATCGCTAAGCCGGTTATTTGTAATAAATTAAACATTAGGACACATGCCCATTAACAGTATTTTATAAACATTACTATAACACACTGCAAAGTTACAGCGACACAGGAATTATTGCCAAAGTGTCCACACAAAGAATTTCCTTAACCATCGGACTACTATGTTTTGTACGAAAATTGAGTTGAAGTATGACGTATGACGTCTCGCAAAGGTTACTGCCGACGCCGTCGTTACGAAGTGACATATGGCTGTCAGAATTAGGAGGATTAGTGATTTCACGGAGTTCCGACCCGCTGTATCCAATTACGGCCGGAAGACGGTGTAACACAGAGTGCAAGCTATAAACAAACATTTGATTCGAACGCAATAAAGCCAATTGGTTTTACGGAAAAGGTAACCCTCAGAAAAGAATAGTAAATAGAACGGAAATGAGAAGGAAAATCTGTTACCAGGCATTATGAGTGAACCTTGATTGAACATTCTTATTTAGATCAACGCCTCGAACTCCGCGCATCACAGTTGCTAACTGATTTCGAATGACTGACGTTTCGTTTATATGGGTGCAACAGCGGCCTTATTATAAAAGTTTGATTGTGATCGAGATTGCTGCCGTCCCGTTCGCATCTACTTACTCGCACCACGCGCGTGAGTGAGATGGCACGCGATCGCGATCACAATTCGAATCACGATAAGAAATCTATAATAAGGCATCTGATTACAACAAATTTCTTACAACAATGCCTTGACAGCCGTACTAATTTAAACAAAAAAAAACTTTTCTTTGGGTGGTACTAAGCTAAAAAAAGTCACTGTACTCATAATTACGCTACGCATACGCTATTGAATTAGGACATTCCTGTAATGATAGTTGTAATTTGGATAAATAAATAAAAATAATAATTAAAATAATAAAATAATTTTGATAAACTTTTACTATCGGACCAATCCTGAATTGCGGAAAAAAAACAAGCTAAAACAACAAAAGAAAAAACAGCCGTTCCATAAATTTCGTTGAATGACATGAATGATAATCAATTAATCAATCAATTATGATAATATTTATATGGAATCAACTCTGAGGACAAAACAAAAGAAGAATCATCAAAATCAATCCATAATTAGCGGAGTAATCGCGCAACAAACATATAAAAAAACATACAGTTGAATTGATAACCTCCTGCTTTCGTTGGTTAAAAGGAACGGCAATGTTTTCCGCCTGATGGTAAGCAGAAACCGCCGCCTATGGACTGCAACACAAGCGGCGTTGCTGGTGATTTTCCAGCAAAAAATGCAACCTGTTTTATTATGTGTGTCTTCAAATCACGAGTCAATATAGGTTTCTTCTTGGCAAGCGTGCTCCATCGTAGACAGCGCTCATCGCTTACCATCGGGCGAGGTGGAGACCAACGCAAGTCTGTTATTATATAAATATCGTCCCGAATGTCCCGAAAATATTATAATAATATATCACTTTATTATACACCGAAATAAAAAATACAAAAGTAACTTAAAAATAATACAAAACCGGCAGTATATTAGGCGCCAGGCGGCCTTTATATATTGCGCTAATATAAAATATTATAATAATATATCACTTTATTATACACCGAAATAAAAAATACACAAGTAACTTAAAAATAATACAAAACCGGCAGTATAATAGGCGCCAGGCGGCCTTTATATATTGCGCTAATATAAAATATTATAAAAATATATCACTTTATTATAGGTACACCGAAATAAAAAATACAAAAATAACTTTAAAATAATACAAAACCGGCAGTATAATAGGCGCCAGGCGGCCTTTATATATTGCACTAATATATTATTATATGATATATATTATAGTTAGGTATTTATAATTCTACCAGGTGTCGATGCATGACACAAACCATGCAGAAGATTAGCTACTGTTTTTGTTAATACTTATCCACTGACAGGGAATTAACGCAAAAAATAACAACACGACAATCGGCCTTTTAAAATGGAACGCAATCCAAATGTCATGTCGCGAATTTATATCGTGAAAATGGCATGGAGATGTAATGAGACCATTACAATATTCTGCGTAATATTTGATTGTTACAGAAATCTTGGTATCAGACTATCGGTGTATAAGGTAAGACAATACCTCAGATCGTTCAAACAAGGGAGATAATTATGCCTTAGTACAATTATAGTTTCTGTTAAAAATATCTCCATTTTTTAAACTTTTTTTCTCTTAACCGCTTAACGCAAAAACGGTAAATACGACTCACTTAGTCATATATCACACTCACTAAGAAACTTTCTGCGACATTAATGAACTAACTAATAGTCCACATACAACAAAAAAAGATTGGCAAGGTGGTCTGCAGGCCGAGTTCGACTAAAAGCCATCCACACCCATTTAGACTGGATGCCTCAACATTACAATAAAAATATCTCCCTTGTTTGAATGATCTGAGACCAATACCTACAAATTTTAATTCCCTAAAACTTAACTAGATGGCGTTGGGATCGAGTTAGCTCGCGGTAACGTTTCATTCGTTAAATAAGGAGGGTCTCTTACTGTGCGCTCATTTCATTTAACTTTGCGCAGAGGCAATATCGTAACCAATGAGGTTAATCCGAGGTGCGATTATTGCTAGTTGAAAACTTTACCAATACCCCGCCATGGGGACGTGAAATACCGTCCACTACGGCAATTTTTGTAAGGCCGTTAAGGCCTCATTATCACACACACTGACACAGTCACTACAAGAATCACTAAGTTTACACCGCGTGTTCCCAGGAGTGGAGACAAAAGTTACGCGCAATCAATAATTCAAAACCATTGACCAATTAATTAATTAATACGTATTCAATAACCGAGAAACTTGTTTTTTTTTTTTATCTCACTTAGTAATTTTCGTATATTATCGCAATTTTATCTTACTTGACAAGCCAATTTCAAATTTTAAAGAAGCCAGAATTCGACGGATATCAATGGCCAAAAGTGTTGTTATTCGTTATTGGATAGTTGATTGAATCAGATAGGTATTACTTTGCGGAAGTCCACCTCTAAAACTGTTTTCCTGACTAATCTCTAGTGTGATTCCGCTTCTACGCCGCTTCAAGTACTAATACATACATTTTTGGAAGAAATTATTTAACTCTATAGATATTTGTTTGGTGCTAACTTAGCCTAACCTGAAACAAAAATGTATTACTTCTGTAAATATCTGTAATAATGACATTGATAAATAAAAAAATAAGCTTTCAGCAGTAATAATGTGCAATGACTATAAATATTATTTAATTTAAAAAATATGAAAGAAATAAACAATTATCGTATCGAGCGTTGGTCGTACGATAGAGATATGTAATGATATTGTTAAATGGTGAAAAATCAACGTGTGAGATAAATTTGAGTCCCTTACAATATAGAATTACAGAATTGCGCTCACCTTGGTGTATAATATTTTATATTGTGGTCTTTGCCGAGATGCACTACAAACAGCACAGCGCGATGATTTTCTCTTGAACACTCCTGCGCAGGTGAGTCTTGTCCTGCCATCTATGTAAATTTTGATGAACTATTTGTGTAATGCTACTCGTCGACAGATGGCGTGATTCATAACTTTTACATAATTTTTGAATGAACAGAGTAATCTATAGGTAGGACTATGATTTTTAATTTATTAATACTTGTGATGTATTAGAAAATGTTAATTGTTTAACTTAAAAAAACTACTAGTTAAGAAAACAAATAAAAAATTAAAAAACTTAGTACCTACCTACTCAACTTATTTTTTATTTGCAATTAATGTTTAAACACATTTAAAAAAAACATGCTCAATGGAAAATAAAATTGTTTAAGTAGTATCTAGATAGATTAAATAAGTTATTGGTTTAAATAATTTATCATCGCTACCAAATCCCTCGTCAACGATTTTCCATTTGCCTCCATTATTTATTCAGAACTTTAATTAAAACAATTCAAGTTATAACTCGAAAATTATTCAATGATTTCACCCCTAATCCCATCGTAGTCTCAACAATTCCTTACAGTCCATCAGAATTAATCTAACCTAATACCGGCTGTCTCGATTTAAAACAAAGATATTGCAAACTCAATAACAAGTGGAGATGAAAACATACGGGACGTTAAACTTAACTCAAGCGCTTGATCACATAATTATCAATTTAAAAAACCAACTTAATAAAACATAATACAACAAAATTAATAAATAAATTGCAACGTCAGTTCCTCGGATTACATAATTTTGTCATGAAAGTAACAAAACTTTCCAGTTATTTTGACTTCAAAGCCAAACTACTGAACAAATTTTGAAGAAATTGCTACAAAACAAATTTGAAAACATTAATAATTTCAATTAAAAAAATAAGATTTAATAATAATCCAAGATGACAAATACGCCGATCGCGTAAACCAAAAAATTATATTTATAAGTACCTATTACCCAAATAAATGTCCCATCTTCTCGTCCAAGATACCACAGTGCCTAAAGACAAGGGTCTTTGACCAGTGTGTGTTGCCAGTGATGACATATATGGTACTGAGACGTGATCCTTAACTGATGGCCTTTTGGAAAAACTCAGAGTCACACAGCGGGCAATGGAGACAGCTATGCTCGGAGTTTCTTTGCGCGATAGAATCCGAAACGTGGATATTCGCCAAAGAACCAGAGTCCCGACATAGCTGTTAAAATTTGCAAGTTGAAGTGGCAATGGCAGACCAAATCGTTTGAAAAACCGATAACTGATGGGGAAGAAAGTTTCTTGAGTGGAGACCACGAACCGGAAGACGCAGCGTAGGTAGGCCTCTCACTAGATGGACCGACGACATTGTGAGAATCGCTGACATCCAGTGAATGCAAAAGGCAGGCTTAAGCGGAGGCCTATATTCAGCAGTGGACGTCTTCTGGCTGATGATGATGATGATGATGATGAAATAAATGTCCCACCGAACGATGAACAAACTCATTCTTAACAAAGTGATCCGACAGAGAATCAAAGATCAGCTCTTGAAACAAACCAAAGGAGTCCAAATAATTAACCCGTATATTTTCAACCGTGAAGTTTACTGAGTTGCCCCCACTCTATAATCGTCGCTTATTAAACTTACCCCATAACAGTTTGTTGAAATAACGATCCAGTTTCGGAGTAAACATTCGATAACTTCGCAAAATTATACGAAGGAAATAATTGATCAACGCCTATTAGGAAATCTGAGACAAGTTTATGAAGGTTTGCGTATAATGAAAATGGATAGCTTAATTGGGGTAAAACAATTACATATTTTACTTAATTCTAAATATTTAAAAGTATCTTTATTTATTTTAGGTCTACTTCCTACATAATCATCAACCAGTTGGCTGCTCAAAAAGCTGGATATCCTCTCAAAGGTCGATTGTACGTCTTTAACGTCGGAACTTTCATTGTACCAAGCACAAGTTCTGTCGTGCATGAAATGCTGCTCGCACTATTGGTGCGGATCTGCCAAGTACCAGCTTGGGGCGTTTGAGTCTATTGAGAAACGCCAATAAACTCATCAGCAACGAAATGACTGGGTAGTTCGTTCGAATTAGTTTGAAAACAGAATATAATTATGTTGTTCGAATAGACTAGTTCAGCGTAACTCTTAGCACGGGCTCGAATTAGCGCTGAAACAGTGCAGTTTGGAAAATCACGCGAAAGTGAACCTTAACGCACCGAAATACTGTTTGCGGTTGCGCAATTTTTCTCATCATCTTAACAGAATTGCTTAAAACGTGTAGCCGTAAGACCCTTGACTAAGCTCCTTAGCTTTGAACATCGGCGCAAACTTGCTAGTCTATCGGTTTTTTACCAAATACATTTCGAAGAGATATGTGTGGCAAGAATAGGGCTCTTAAGCTTGATTTTATATTATGAAATGATCGACTTTTCTCAGTTTTCAATAAAGCATTCGTATTCGTATTTCGTATTTGATGTCCAGCAAACAATCGTTTGATATTTGACCGTTCATGTCTTAGGGTCTCCCCTCGTTCTTCCCTAAAGTTACAGATTACGTCACAGTTGAATTACGACTGGGTGCTGCAGTACTCATATATCAATTAACCAGTGCATCACATACATACAAAATTTATAATTACGTAAGTGTGCAAGATGTGCAGTGCAATGCCATAAAAGTACAGTCATTTTGTGCTCAAAAGAAGACCTGAAAAGTTTTCCGTAGGCTTTGCAAATTGGTATTTTTATAAATTTCGACATGATCATTTCAACATTTCACTATGCTAAAAAAAGCTATTACAATTTGCTGCTTGTGCCACCATATTGAAAAATGGCGCCCTAAAGCTATTTTTGACAATATCTCCATTTCGACTCATTTTACGATGAAAATGTTGTGTAATAAGTTAAAATAGATAAAATTGCATAAAATCCTAGCCTTTTTTGTAAAATTAAAAGTTTCCGCAAAGACTACTCCAACAAGCGTTTTAGCGAAAAATAAATGATTTTTTGTCTACAACAACCACCTTCTCAATCTGACGTAGTCGTCCTTTGTAATAAAGTATTAGGTACTTAATTAAGACAGCTCCAAAGGCGACTTACTAATATGGTTTAAGATTTTATTTTCTCAAAGAATAACATCAATTCACTTAGGTGAGAAAATTGGCAACTGACGTGCTTCATTCTTGGCTTCACCGTTGCTTAGTAGTAGGCGAGTTTGTGGCAATATCCAATAAAATTAAGTTATAAATGCGTATGTGTGATTTTTTGTTCCTCTTCCACGCAGCTAGTAGGCGAGTTTGTGGCAATATCCAATAAAAATAAGTTATAAACACGAATGAGTGTTTTTTTTTTGTTCCTCTTTCACGCAGCAACAGAGCAATTGATCAACGAGAATTTTGTGCATAAAGAAAGTTGGAGCACCGGTGAAGATAATTTTTACATGGAGCTCAACTTTGATCTACAATAAAATATATCTGGACAATATGACAGATAATAACAAGCGTAAGTACCAAAGTGTAAGAGGGTGTGTAAATAAAATCGAACATATCGCGACCGTCAAAAATCGCCATATACAGAAGTCGGCTATTGCAGAACATTTGCTTGAGGCGGGATCTGCTACCTTATTATGGATGATTCGGATCGTGATCGCGTGCCATCTCACTTACGCACGTGGTGCGAGTAAATAGATACGAACGGGATGGCATGCAATTTCGATCCCTATCAAAGAATCATAATAAGGCCCCTGGTCACTGGATCGAGCTCCATGATCCGAAGGTCCTCTCCACTGAACGACATTATTTTTCAAGAATGGTTTGTGAAGCGCTTGAAATTAGAAAACATTACAGTTTCAACCGGGAAGATGGATTTAAGTTAGCGGCGTCGTGGAATCCCATAGTAACCAAGTGTACAAACCGCGGTGTAGGTACTAGGACATTTACCGATACAGTCAGTGTTGTGTGTCGTAGTGACAACCCTGCGATTTTTCAAGATCAAATGAGGGTAGAAGAACAAAACACCCGCTCTTCTCGCCGGATTCAACCGTGGTTTTCAGTCAGCTCGTTGTGGTCAGCTCGTGACCACGGCCATTGTAACATGATCGAAACTTCGAGCGAAAGGTTCATATTTTTACCTAAATTAAATAATAAGTCCCGAAAACATTCTAAAATGTGTTCAAATCGCGAAAGTTTAAAAATTACTAAAATCGAACCATTTACTCAAGTTGTGCTTCTGACCTTTCGTATACTGTACTCAAAGGGCAGCAAAACGACAGGCGCGTAAACTCATACTATTGAAATTGCTTCGCGTGATCGTAAATAGTTCCTATGGCAAATTATTCGAATCTATAGGTTATGGAAAGGGTAAGCTGGTTTGCTTTGATTTATTCCATTTTAATGCAGCATTTTCAAAGCTAACTGTATATAATTAGAAGTTGTGACAAAAATAAATCTAGAACCAATGTCATTGCGCTTTGAAATCTATGATTTTTGATAAAATCGGCAAAGTGAAATAAATGTATGAGAAAATGCACTAAAATGAACATTATTATAGCAAAATGAGACCAAAATTTACGGGTTTACTCATCATTATCAGCCAGAAGACGTCCACTGCCTCCCCTTAGGCCTGAACATAGGCCTCCCCTTTAACCTCCACACTGAACGACAGCCTACTTTTTGCATCCAATGGATGCCCGCGACTCTCACAATGTCGTCGGTCCATCTAGTGGGAGGCCTACCTACGCTGCATCTTCTGGTTCGTGGTCTCCACTCCAGAACCTTACTTCCACATCGGTTATCGGTTCTTCGAGCGATGTGGCCCGCCCATTGCCACTTCAACTTGCAAATTTTAACAGCTATGTCGGTGACTCTGATGCTTTGGCGAATTTTTACGTTCCGGATTCTATCGCGCAAAGAAGCAAAGAAACTTTTGCGAAATTCCTCGACCTATCTCCAGCTCCAGCATCAAATCAGGTTTATCTATACTATACTAATATTATAAAGAGGAAAGATTTGATTGTTTGTTTGTTTGTTTGTTTGTTTGCATTGAATAGGCTCCGAAACTATAGAACCGATTTGAAAAATTCCTTCACTGTTGGGAAGCTACACTATCCCCGGTTAACATAGGCTATATTATATTTTCAAAAAAAATAGGGATCCTTACTAAAACTCCAATAATGTAACCCAAGGTGTAAAAAAATTTGATTTACAATTTTGACTTTGCGTGTTTGACAGTTCTAAGACAGGACAACGTCTGTCAGGTCAGCTAGTTATCAATAATCTCCAGCCTATCACGTTTCCACTGATGGGACACAGGCATAGTCAGAGAGAGATAGAGATAAAGAAAGAGAGAGAGAGAGAGAAAGAGGATGGGCCCTAATACACCATACTGGCTCAGTGCATGTTGGTGAATATCATGTCTTTGTACTTTTGAGGTTCTTGGAGATATCGGTTTCTTCACGATGTTTTCCTTCACTTTTTCTGAGCGATGACATCGAAACTGCACATAATTTATTTAAATACTAAATAAGTCATTGGTGCAAGGCCGAGGATCGAACCAGGTGCCGTCAGATTCTAAAGCGCACGATACACCATTGCTCTTCACCGCTCGGAACTATCAGTTAGTGAAAGTGCGGCCGCTGAAAGATTCCGTCTGACAGTTGCAATCCATGGTAAAAAGTTAAAGAAAAAATAATAAATTCTGATCACTTTTACTAGCTTTTGAACGTAAGATTGAAGTTGGCTATACCACAATAAAAAAAAACATTAATGACTTTTTTATTGCAGCTGGCATTATCGCGGCAGCATTATCGCAGAGACTGGACTGAAGTTGTAACGCTACTAAAACAGTGTTAAAATAATAGGTTACATTGTCACGATTCTACATCGTAACATAACAATAGCGAAAAATCACACGCTATCATTATCGAAAACAGCTAAAATTGACAAAAGCGACAGAAGCTATTTATCACCAAAACCATAACCAACCTCATTATTTTTAACGAGCACGCATTCACGCGCCAAAATATCTGCCCAATTTAGTGGAAAAAATAAAATAACTAAAATATTACTAAGTCCCAAGGGCGATTTTATGTTAGTCTTATGCAATGAGAAGTTTTCGAGATTGGTATTTATCTGATGCTCGCTAAATGGCGCAGACGACAATTTTGAAAGCAGTTAAATTTTCCAGCTCCTTTAACATATATGCTAGCACTTTTTTTCTTAGATGAAGGTAGATATTAGACGTCAATTAAATTATCATCATCGTCATTTCAGCCATAGGATGTCCACTGCTGGACATAGGCCTCGCCCAACGATCTGCAAAAGGCCCGGTTGGAAGCGTTGGAGCCTGCATCCAGCGTTTCCCTGCGGTCTCATTTAGGTCATCTGTCCATCTTGTGGGTGGACGTCCTACGCTGCGCTTACCGGTCCGTGGTCTCCATTCGAGAACCTTTCGGCCCCAACGGCCATCTGGACACGATATTGTGAGAGTCGCCGGCACCCAGTGGATACAAAAGGCAGGCTGCCGTTCAGTAGGGGAAGCCTATGTTCAGCAGTGGACGTCTTCTGGCTGATGATGATTGATGATTGACCATAAAGTGGTGTTGATTTTTTGTGCCAGCTCTGGCAGTCCGATAGAAAAGTGGGCGGGAGGGAATTAGATCATGCAGAACCGATGCTCACTTTCCGAAAATAGACTAGGCAAGCGTGCTCCAACGTAGACCGCATCATCGCTTAACATCAGGCGTGATGGTGGTTAAACGCAAGCCAATTAATTATAAAAAATAAAATGAAAAAAATTGTTACCAAACGCAAAATGTTTTGTCTTTTTTGACGTGATAACGTCTTATAAATCGATGTACGCTGGCTGCACGTACGAAAAATCCGCCTGAGCCGCGCATACAAGCGAAAGCGCGGAATAAGCGATCATGATCGGCCTAAGCGTTATCACGTAAAATTATCGTCCGTAAACCGAATTCACAGACAACCTCTTTTTTTTGGCTACAACCGTAATTGTGCGCATACGAGTGGCTAGACTAATAGTTAGCTTAGATCTAGGCCGGCTAGTTTGCGATACAAGCACCAATTTCGTCATGGACAAAAGCAATTGCCATGGTTGTATTGTGGTAAACTCGACCTTAGAGCTACGCATTGTGCAATATTGTATGGTGTTGGGTGTTGGCTATTATTTCACAATAACCAATCAGTGCCATACATGTCACTTGCCTGACGCACCCCAATGCCAGTACGTTGCGTTGCGACGCCGATGGTTGATTTCGTATTCCGGTTAAGGTTTGTGAGTCTGATCCAATTTCACTTTTTTCCAAAAGTGAAAAGTGAAAATGAGTGTTTTTTTCTAAAATTATAAGCAAAACTTCATCGCGCATGTCGTCATATATCCCTTTTGCACGAGTAAGCCAAGTCGGTCGCAGGGTCGTCGGTAGGTCGCTGGCTTTTGAATGGATACTCGATCAAATGGCGTCTTGTGACTGGAGATTCAAAAGTCATTCATTCAATTCGCGCCTTGGATTGGACGGTCGAAAAAGAGTATGCTGTAAGTTATGTACCATTTTCATCACGCGGGGTAAAGGGTGAGCAGTCAAGTGGCTAATAAATACTTCGTAGGTTAGGCCGCTGTTAGGTACTTATATGCTTTTTTTCTTACTATGCCATATACTTACATTAGTCCTGTGCTAATAAGTCTAAATTTAATATGAATATCGGCAACTCATTTTGCAATAAACGACCAACACTCCGCATATTGTGTTTTGGACCTGCTCGATCACTACCATCGTCATAAACAAAATAGGCCCAAAAAGCTTAATCATAATTATAATTTATGACTAAGCTTTTTGGACAGTAATTTGTATTTCAATTCTATAAGAAAGGCTGCGGAAGAAAGGTTCTTGAGTGGAGACCACGAACCGAAAGACGCAGCGTAGGTAGGCCTCCCACTAGATGGACCGACTTTGTGATAGTCACTGGCATCCAGTGGATGCAAAAGGCAGGCTGTCGTTTAGTGTGGGAGTTAAAGCCTATTTTCAGCAGTGGACGTCTTCTGGCTGATGATGATGATGATGATGATCATGAACACTTTAGGTTTATAGACATTTATTCTCATATAAGATGTTACATCACTTCCATGAGAACACTGCTAACAATAAATTTACAGTTCGCCGTCGCAAAAATAACTAAATAAATTAACATATGTTATGTATATGTACGTTATGTATATCATATGTATAGAACAAAATAATATAATATTCGTATGTATAATTGTAATTTCATTACAACTGTGAGAGAAAGGTGGCCGGCCGGTCGGGCGACGCTTCATCTATAGTTTTATTACATACTATATTTTATATGGATTAAATACTGTAACATTAACGATAGCAACTCTCAGACGACGTAAAAAATGTGACTTTCGTAACAATTTTTGAGGGAGGAAACAATTACTTTACCCTTTGAAATTTTTATGGCAAAAATGTGTTTTCGATTACGTTTATTGAAGCGTCGAAACGCTACTTAGCAGCGGGGAATGTTACTGAATAACCGAAATACATTTTGGGATATCAGAAAAGATTTATATTGCTTTGCTTTTCATTGAAGGCGGCATAATTCTTGTTTTGGTAAGAATACTAAAATATTAGGAAATATTGCATTGTCGCGATCTATAAACTGTCAAATGTCAGGTGACACGATCATAATAGGGCTCTATAGCCATGCCAAATAAGTACATAGCGGGTGTCAAGAAAACGGTCCCAAAACCAAAACGCTACTATTATACTATCTAAACAAAATCAAATATCATTAACCATTTGCCTTATACTTGTTTATTTAGTGTTGTTTTTACAAAATAGATTTCTGCAAACCAGCAATGTAAAGCGTACAAGCAAGTGGCGCAGGTCGTACGTGACCCTAGCATCAGCTGATATTTTATTTGCATTACATTGCGAACATTAAAACATATTTATGATATAACATAGCATTTTATTTGTGGAATCGTATCAGAATTCATCAGCACTATCACCTTTCTCGTCTTCATTTTCGGGAGAGATTCAGAGATTCATTCTAGCTGCACCCCGCGGTTTCACCCGCGTAGTGATGAAAAATAGTGATGATGATGGTGGTGATGATGATGATGATGATAAAAAGAAAAGAGAACCCTTAAACTATACTCATCAAAAAATCAGGTCGATCCGTTGCTCTGTTGCTGCGTGAAAGAGGAACAAACAAACCAACAAACTTTTCACATTTATAATGTTACTAGCGGTCCGCTCCGGCTTCGCACGGGTATTATTGAAGTTTTAGTAAGGATCCAATTTTTTTTGAAAATATAATGTAGCCTATGTCACCTGGGGATAGTGTAGCTTCCCAACAGTAAAAGCATTTTTCAAATCGGTTCAGTAGTTTCGGAGCCTATTCAATGCAAACAAACAAACAATCAAGTCTTTCCTCTTTATAGCATTAGTATAGATTAGTATGATAAAAGCCATGTTCACTTACTCATTCAGACACTTATCATGAAATCTCGAAAACTGCTTGACCCACGAAGCTGAAATTTTGCAGATAGATTCCGCATGGGGTGTAGAGGTCCGTGGATTTTGCGAAAAGGTCAAGTTAAAGAGGACAAAAGGGGGTTAAAAGTTTATATGAAAGTCTACGCGTACGAAGTCAAGGGCAACAGCTAGGTCCTTTATAATTATACAATTATTAATTATTATGTGCGGGTGTTATTAAAATGTATACGTGTACAGTATGTTAATTACCGAAAAGGTACGGATACGCATGCTTAAATAATCATGATTTTGAGCATGGTTAAATGTAGCATGTTGTTCTACTGTCCACATTTGCTACCAATAAGTGTGCTCTTAAAACATTTCTTGGGCCTTACGGACAACTGCTATTGCGGTACCAAAACTATTACTGGTACTGCTATTGCGGTATCTGGGCGCGTTAAGGTTCACATTCGCGTGATTTTTCAACTGAGCGGACTTAACATTAGTTTCGTACCGCAATAGCAGTTGTCCGTAAAGCTTTTTGTCGTAGAATAGAAATACAAGAACATCTCCATGCTACCAGTTTCCCATAAATAAACCATACCAATACACCGATAAACTAAATAAAAAGCTATTCGTTTATCACAAAAGAGGAAGAAACGACGAGCGTGGTCGGATATCCGGTAACGCACTCCAATCAAAGATGGTTGGCAAATTGTGCGCAGCTTAGAAAGATCAGTCCGCATAAAGGGTGACAAAATTCCAATTTTCCTTAACATTTCCAAAAAGAACGGATGATTGAGTTGTATGCCCTTAGAGGTTTCGGTGCTATGGTAGGGTTGCTACTTGAGAAAATCCTTCATCATTATCAGCGTATCATGTTCTCTCTGCTGGGACACAGGCCTTCTCTCAGAGAGAGAGGATGGTCTCTGATCAACCATGCTGGTCAGTGCATGTTTGCGAATGTCATGTCTTTGAACTTTTGAGGTTATCGGATAAACTGGTTTCCTCACGATGTTGTTTTCCCCCGTTGTTGATCGATGGCATCAAAACTGTACATAATTTATTGAAGTAGTAAATAAGTCAGTAATAATTTAAAGTAATAGTAATAAGTTGAAGTGGCAGTGGGTAAGGCACATAGCACGCAGAACAGATGGTCGATGGGGCCGAAAGATTCTCGAATGGAGACCACGGACTGGTAAGCGCAGCGTAGGACGTCCACCCACAAGATGGACAGACGACCTAAAAGAGACCGCAGGGGAACGCTGGATGCAGACCATTCCGACCGGCCCTTTTGGAGATCGATGAGAGAGGCCTATGTCCTACGGCTGAAACGATGACGATGAGTAAATAAGTGATTGGTGCAGGGCCAAAGATTGATCCGGGCGCCGTCAGTGTCATGCTAGAACTCAGCCACTATCGCTCAAACCTTATGAGCGTTTAAATATTCAAATACATACAATACTTATATCTTACTTTAACTACTTGTACTAATATGTAATATGTATATTAATATGTAATATGTATATTCTGTGCATATTCATCGTGCATGTAACATCGGAATATTTTTAATCGGGTGCAGTGAATGGCAAATGAACGCGCGTAAGGTTGAAACACCTAGTAAGCCCTTCGATCCGCCAAAAAAGCGACTATTCATTTATAAGGTTTTAATTCTTTTTTAATGGTTTTATAAAAAAAGGTTTTTAACACAACTATTTTTTTTTTTACATGGGCGTACCAACTTATAAACGAAATGTTTCAATGGATGAGCATAATTATGACGAAAAGTCAAAAACATTTTTTTAATATTTTGTTATGGCAGCCCTAAACAAAGCTATGGTGGAAAATGTAGGCTAGACAGCGCTCGGGTTTTATGTTATGATTTACTTTACACCCGCCTGCCTCCGTGACTTTACCGATTCAGACACTATTTGAAAATGTGCACTGCTTGGAAAACCTTATTTTACAAATACCTTATTTTGGTGTACTGAGGCGTTTTGACTAGTATATTTTTATTCGTTTTTCGGTCGACATGAATTTTTAACCCCTGGCGCGAACGGGGGTGTTATAGCTTTAACGTGTGTATCTGTGTGTCTGTCTGTATCATCATTGATCCCAAACGGCCGAACCGATTTTGATTTAGTTTTTTTGTTTGTTTTAAAGGTGACATGATCGAGATTGTGCAATAGAAAATGTTTTTTTTTTTACATTGTCAGTTTAACAGGCTCTTGTACAATTTTAACTTACCACGCTAATTTTATAATTATTAAAAGAAACCTTTAAGTATAATGTTTTCTTATAAAAAATATCGTAGCTACTCGAAGAAATTGCCAATTTACTAAGTCCAGCATCTGATCATAAAATATAATTTTATTTTTACGTTAAGGTTATTTATTTCAACAATCGGCTTTAAGAGGCGAGTTGATAAATCCATGTGATGCCTCTGGTGTTACAGTTTTCTATGGGTGGCGGTGACTGCTTACCATCAGGCAACCCGTCTGCTTGTTTGTTAATTATGGCATAAAAATTGTAGAGGAAGGAAAATGCAGATACTGGGTCACGCGTTTTCAAATTATCTTTTATAACAACTTATACTAGGGCCAACTCTGAAGTCGGGTTAAAAAAATCTGATATTCCATAGAAATAAAATAGAATCGATATATTTTATTCTAGAATATTAAGTTCAGTTCCAGTCAGTTAAAATTTTGTAAGTCATTGTCATTAAAGGAGATATGTTAAAGAGCCGTAGCGGGTGCGAACGCTTAACGAACGAGTCTTAATCAGTCTTGATGCCATTAGTTGAAATCACCCTGTAGTTTTTCATGAGGACTATTAGTTAATTAATTTGTTTTTACAAGGTTTTTAGTGTGTGTGAAAATTGAGTATGTGAGCTGTATTTGCAGTATTTGCGAAAAGCTGTTTAGCAGTATGTTAAAAAAAAAATATGAAAAATTGAGACTTATTAACACGAACAATAATTGTACTAAGTCATATTTCCTTTCACTGGCCTTTAGCGATGACAAATGGCACTGAGAAGTGGTCCTTATTTATTGTTAGCCTTTTGAAAAAACTCAGTGTCATAAAGAGCTCGGCTATGCTCGCAGTTTCTTGATATGCGCGATAGAATCTGGAACGTAGATCGCCAAAAAACCAGAGTCACCGACATCGCTGTTAAAATTTGCAAGTTGAAATGGCAATGCATGGGCGGGCCACATCGCTCGGAGAACCGATAACCAATGGGGAAGAAAGGTTCTTGAGTGGAGACCACGAATCGGAAGACGCAGCGTAGGTAGGTCTCCCACTAGATGGACCATTATGTGAGAGTCGCGGGCATCCATTGGATGCAGATGGCAGGCTGTCGTTCGTGTGGAGGTTAAAGAACGTCTTCTGGCTGATGATGATGATATCTCCTTTGTTTATCTGATCTATAAGGGTGTCTACGTGTTACGCTTTACCACAACACTGAACATCCCAGACACGATAAATATATCACATTCATGGTCCTGAAGCTGTAATGAACGAGGCGAGCGAACGGTGATTGCGGTGCGCCGGACACAGTTTGCGGTCGGCCGGCACGGACGAAACGGTGCCCACTCTCGAAATATACCTATAACTCGATGGATCTGTGATGAGCAGAAGTTTTGCATATTGTAGGTATTTAATTTTAAAATCTATGTTTTGTGTGTCTATATCGACCACGCATTTCCACATTTTAGAAAATATAAATGGCGCGTAGAATTTCATGTAAAATTGTAACCCCCGTTTGCCCCCCTTAATTCGGCCTTTTCGCAAATTCCTTTCTTAACAGACCTTTATACCTACCACCACCTACCACATAAGGAATCTAACTGCCAAATTTCGACTTCGTACGTCAAGTAGTTTTTGAGATTTCGTGATGAGTGAGTGAATTATGTTAACTTTGGACAAAATTAAAAACAAATTTGTTTTATTGCTTCCCCTTTAGCGTTCTTAACCCTTCCCGCGCAATGGGCTGACTAGCCTCTGTTGCCAGAAATGTGAGAGTCCAACCGAATTTTCGAAAACTAACCGACTGTAAAATAAAATATATTTTTTTCCTATTAATTTGACATTTTATGTTCATATATTATATATAATATTAATCGTCTTGAATTGCTGTATGATATTTTCATGTATTATATATTTAATTACTCACCATTAGTACAAAATCTCGTGATGAAATTATAATTTCTGAATTTTCTTGCGCCATCACGCACTTGTTGATAAAAATATGCTATTTTTTTACAATAAATTACAATCACACCACTTTCACAACAAGGGAGCACTATTTCCGCAACTTTTACACTAATTACTTGACACTAATAGGCAATATTCACTTCAAAAACTAAAACTTTATCGCGAACCATTTTTACGTAATGTTTCCGCCATGTCAGTTTGCCGAACACTGGCTAAACGGGGAAATCCCACTCACAAAGTACTGTTGCCAAAAAAAATGTTAAGTGAATAATTGTAACGGTTATTCTTATAATTATCAAATCGTGTTCTAGTGAATAATTTCCAAAAAAATTATACTATTGTTAATAAATATTTAGATTTTCTGTAATGCAGAGAGGGATTTCCCTATGGTGTAAAAATAAAACCAAATAATTGTTTTTTAAGTAATATATAATTCAAACACTAAAAATAAGTACATTTGCGATTATGTATTCAAAATGTCTCTCATACTAAGTAACATTATAAATGCGAAAGTGTATTTTTTTGATGGCTTGTCGGTTTGTTTGTTTCTCTTTCGCGCTGCTACAGAGCTACCTGACTTTTTGCATGGATATAGTTCAAGTACCGGAAAATGACATAGGCTACTTTTCATCGTCATCATCACAATTTTTCGTCGCTACATCACTACTATATACATATATAATTATATATATTATTTTATTATAAAATATTTAGATTCACTGTTATGCAGAGAAAGATTTTCCTAAGTTGTAAAATTAAAACCAAATAAATGTTTTTGAAGTAAAATATAATTCAAACACTAAAAATAAATACACTTTCAATTGTGTGTTCAAAATATCTATCATACTAATATTATAAATGCGAAAGTGTGTTTGTTGGCTTCTTGGTTTCTTTGTTTGTTCCTCTTTCACGCAGCAACAGAGCAACGGATCAAACTGATTTTATAGTTACTTATAGTTACTTATAGTTACAGTGCAGGAAAGTGACGTAGGCTACTTTTCATCATCATCATCATCATCACTACGCGGATGAAACCACGGAGTGAAGCTATTCATCTATATATAATTATGTATCTGAAGTTAAAATGCTTACAACTATACATATCAACGCACAACCTAACTACTGATGGTAGAATAATGAAAAATACAGTTATTTCCTATTACTATGCGTACCTTGTATAAGGGAATTTGCGATATTCGACCCACAAGAGGGTGAAATGGGACAATAATGCACGTATACATGTATGTATATGTATGATATGTAATGTAGACTAAATAATTAACATAAAATCGAGACTAGGTAGTAGGAAAAAGTAAAATAATAATAATAGCTTATATTGGTGGTTATAAACATCTAATTAAGGTATAAAATACAACTAAACCAAAATATAATTCTTACAATATTCTAACAGACATAATTTAGTTTTTTTTCTCTTGATGAATGTCTTGCGTTTGATCACCATCATTTGATCATTATATAATTTTGAAAATATAAATGATTTGATTATATATAAAAAACTAACATTTGTACGCTGTAACAAGCAAGGACATGAGATACGTCTCCATTCTTACGACCATGTATGCTACTTTATATGTATGTATACCTACCATGTTCTGACAAATAAATAATTTGAATTTGAATTTATCGCTTAACGTCAGGTGAGATGGTGATCAAACGCAAGACATTCATCAAGACATCAGACACAAGAAGAATTTATGAAAAAAAAATAAAAAAAATCTATCTATCTAAAGCTGTATATAATTAAATGCGCAGCGCGTTCACATGGCAACGAATAACGTGATACAATACAATAACTCTATTATGACACAACAAAAAGGAAACCATAAGATGAAAATACATATAATTCTAGATTATAATAATTCTACACGAGCAAAGCAACGCGGGCAAACTTTATCAAATTAAAATATGATATAACACTGACTATAAGATTTTTATTTAGTTCTCCTATTTTGCCGTCATTCGGCATGTGAATTTGGTCATGATATTATATTAATGTTAAGTATACAAAATAAAATAAAAACATAGCACACAACTCAATGTTGAATGTTTGGCTAAAGTAATATTAATAAGACGGTAGATGGTAAAGTATACATTATGTTTTGACATACATGTTTTGTTTGATTACAATATCAAGTTAATCGGTATTTCAATTTGGTTATAATAATTAATGTACTTATGTATAAAGGAAAATAAATGGAAAGTATATAATTCAATGTTGAGTGCGTGGCCAAAATTAATATTAATAGGTTGGTATATGGTATGGTGTTCACAATTTTTATGTTTGATTACAATATTACGTTAATAATATAACGCTGACTATCATTTACAATAAAAAACAATCAAAATAAAATTACAAATTAATTAATTACAATGAAAATATACATGATTCTTAAATACACTATATACAATATTACCTAACTTACCTAGAAAAGCTAGCCAAACCTGCCGAGAAATTTTGAATTCTATTTTACTCGGGACAGTGACGGCAATGAGCGAAATAAAAACCACAAAAACAGAGGCTGTTTAAAATGTTCATGAGTTTGAAAGCCCTATATCAGTAACGAATATCCCTAAATTATTTATTTACTTACTTACTTACCACCTCCCAATGCCCCATGTCCAACTAAGCGGCAAAAAAAAAAAAAAACAACTCTGCCTAGTTATGATTAATCCAAAAGTAAAATCTGGTATTTACAATTGAACACGAATGACCATTGTCCTAATTATTGCAAGAATTATTTGGGAAACAAACATCACAAACTAAGCCAATCAAATCTCGCTTTCACACACTTTTCACACACAAAAAGTTGTGAAGACTCATTCGCGTCGTCTTTTCCGCCCACGAATTTCATGCCCTTTGAGCTCTGCGAGAGAATGCCACTCTTCCCAGCAGTCCTCAAAGCACAGAAAAACGTCACAGGTAACGCATTTCGTATGTACAACTTTTCGGATTCCTTGTCTTTGGTGAATCACACAACGCTTTATGGTACTTTTGCCCGGCAAGTACTTTGGTACGTGCATGACATCCATTCTCAACCTCGTGTCTTTGTACACGGGCTCGCTAATCTCCTGACGAACAGGACGGTGGTGCTCGACCAGAGAATTAGCCAGCGCGTAACGAAACTCACGATGCGTCACGGGCAGCTTGTCACGTCGTTTCAAAGAGCTGGCGTACATAACAAAAGCGTTATGGGTGCTCACGTTCAGCAGCCTCTTAAAAATCTTTATATACCACTTCACACATCTCTTCCGCTCCAACAAATACATTGAGAGTTTTTGATCTTTGAGATCAACACCTCCCATTGTATTGTTGTAATCTCTCACACTCACAGGCTTCACTAGCGGTTTACCAGCCTTCGATCCAACGTAGGTGTCGTCGTTGTGATAGGTGGAGATCATCGTCACCAATTTGGAGTCTTTCCATGCTAACACGGAAAGATCACCACATTGACGCGCGATGATGGTCCCCTTTTTCACATTCTTCGGTACTTTCGCGATGTCCTGAGGCACGTGCTTACGATTTGTGCGCAAAGTTCCCAAACAATCAAAACCCAAGCTCTTGAGATGCCGCGCTAACGCTGGGCAATTATAAAAATTGTCCATCGTTACGCAGTGTCCCAGATTCTCGAGACCTTGTAATAATTCGAGTACCACTTTGGTACTCTTGCCACCCAAATCAGCACTAGGCGCAACGTCGCCGGTACTTGCAGAGTTTTTCCCCGTGTAGATTTGAAATTTGTACAAGTACCCCGTTCGTGACTCACAGAGCTCGTAAGACTTTATGCCAAAACGCGCAGCCTTTGTCCTTATTGCTTGAACCCAGGACAAGCGGCCCTTGAATAAGGTCAATGACTCATCGATAGAAATTTGTCGTTGCAAGTTATAGAGGGAGGAAAATTTGCCGTTGAGGTGTGAGATCACAGGTACTATTTTCGCCAGTTTCGGTGAAAGCTCAAATTCTTCATATCGTAGATAGTCCTGACTTACATCAGCATTATCGACGAAATGCAGAAATTTGCTCAGCAAAACATACCGATCGTAAGTCATCAGTTGCTTGAAATTGGACAACGTTAGGCAACCGAGTGACTTCCAATATTCATGCTGCGATGTCCGCTGGTCAATGCCCATGAACATGAAAACAGCAAAAAGAATCATTATCTCGTCTGCATCAGTGTCAGTCCACTGATGAAGACGAGACGATTTCTTCAACGTCTCGTTGGCCCTCATATGATCGATTGTTTGTTTCGCGTACCTATTAGTTTCTAGGGCGATCAGCTCTATGATGTCATTACTCCAGATATCAGTAAAAGCATCATAAGGCGTATCGTAGTCTTTGAGTGGCCCCGGGGTCGGACCTGAAAATACTTCAGGAACACCACGAAACGACTCAAATTTACTTTCCCACGTGAAAGTATTAGAGACGCCAAGCAAACAATCAGCTGCTTCATCCATTGCCCTCTCAACAGAAGATAAAATATCTCGAACAGGTTCTTCTAGTTCCTCGTTATCCGGAATTTCCCTCCCTATGCCAGCAAAGACGTTGGTTTCGATAGGAGCTACGTCGAACTCGTCGTCAAACTCGCTATCTAAATCACTGCCTTTACATGCCTTGCGCCTAGTGACTCGCTTAGATGTGGTTGTCACCCCCGAACATGACGGACGAACATCAGCATCTACGGAGGAAACATTCGCTACGCTTCCAGGCTGAATGCTAGTTCCTTGCGGTTGGAAACTAGCATTTCCCGAAGCACTGCAAAAGTTTTCCTCGGCAGCAGTGCTAGGCGTAAGTGGCCTAGGTGAGGCAAATCCCTGATCCTCCACCCACCGCCTCACCTGCTCCATGGCGTCGTCCGCCTCGTCGTCGGTGAGGTCCATGGCCTCCACTCGCTCCACCACACTGGTGCTGCAAGGAAATGTAACATTGTAACAAACTATTTTGAACACTTACCTGATGTTAAACAAAGGCTTAGAATATCAGCCATGATGTGTTCAAACGCAAGCCTATGTTAAATAAAAATATATATGAAAAAATGTACCTGAGCGAAGGCATGGGCTCCAACTCCATGACTCGACGGACGGTACCACCTGGGGTTTGTTGTATGGGGACGGTGTCCCCAGTAATTTTGAAAGAACCGCCAGGAGTGACCTGGACGGCAATTCCTAATGACCTAAAAAGTGAAAAATTTACAATATATAATATAATATACAATTATGTAAAAGTGAGTTTGTGAATTATGGCGAAATTTAGATTAAATTAACTTTTAGGATACTTTCATTGCAGTAGTCTCTATTTATTACAACCTGATTATAAGCATCATGAATAATATTTAAAAAAAGCAGAAAAAGGTTGGCATACCGGGGAAGGACCTCTGGCAGAGGCATCTCAGGGTCGCGCGGCGCTGCGTCTGCCGCCAGCCCCATTAAGAGAGCACGTCGTGCGGCAGAGGGCCGTGGGCCTCTGCGCTCGGAGCTGGGCGTCACAGATCGTGAACGCCCAAACTCCGAGCTCGTCGACCGCAATCTAGCTAATCTAAAAACAATAAAAATAAGTCTGATGAAATATCTACACGACCAACACATTTCTACAAGTAAGTAATTTACTACGTACGTACTTTTCAAAAAGTTGATTGAAGAAAGGGTAAAAATTCGTGCAAGGTATACACTAGAAGCAGCAGAATTCATTATCAGAAAAAAAAAACATTGATTTTACAAAAAAAAACGGATATAATAAAAATGTACTATCTAAATGTAATCTATCTGTTTCAATTCAAAAATTGATGATGATGATGACAAAACATACATACGCTACATACATTTTAATTATCTAACGAACTGTTTTTTATTTTTGAATATTTTTTTATAAATAATTTAATAGTTGCGTTGCCGGAGAAAAAAAGTTTAAAAAAAGGTTAAACGTCTCGATCTATAAAATCTATTTTGTATGGGCGAGTTAGCAATCGTAATTTTTTTTTGTCGACTGTACTTCCCGTGTTGAAATTAAATGGCCGACTTCTTATTTTAGAAAAAAGGTTACTATATGATATTAATGCACTTAAATGAGAACCTGTTTATCAAGAAATGTTTCAAGATACATTATTTACAAACTTGGATACGATTTTACATTTTTACAGGCAAGTTTGTCGAATTATCAGCTAAAACCTGCCGGCACCAAGCGATCGTTTTATTGCAATTAAAAGTTTTTATGTTTTTTCTCATTTATTTTTGCCACAAATACATCCTAAAACACTTTTAACACACTCTATACACATTTTTCAGTAATTTAAAAGCTTTTACTCACCGTTTTCGCCTTTGTAACATTTTCTTGACATAAAAACATAAACCGATTCGACAGTAAAATTTCACAATATGGCTATCGCACTGTCAGTTCATTCTTTTTGGTCAGGCGGAGTTGTATTTTATTTTTTTCAAACCTCTATAGGCCCCCTGACACGGTAAGAATGCATCGATTCTCTAGTGATTGAAGTAAGCTAGAAGCGAAAGAACTTAAATTGTCTTTGGAACGTTCATTCGAGCGGGAATAAATTGACGAATAGCGGTGATTTCCTTACGCACCGCTCCGGTGCGTAACGCGCGTCGAGCACTTTTCGCTTACGCCGACATGCGGTGCGTAACACATTCAAAGGGTTAAGTGGTGAGTTGAGCAAATTTGCTGATACCTAAACATCAAATCCTGAATAATCTTTAACCATTTTCTGTAATGATACCTCAATTTTTTGCACTAACTTCCACACTGCTAGTACATACCAAGCAGTCTGCAAACTTACATTGCTTCTAACGTCTTGCACGAGGGACTTCTGGAAGTTTGCTCAGCCAATGGAGCCAATTTCCTGTATTCGTGACATAGATAGGTACCCCAGAGACCTCTACATCGTACTAATACACTCCAGATACAAAGTATCTGACATGTTGAAACTTCTAAAGCTCTGATAGTTCCTAGAAAGTTTTTAATGAGTATCTTTCACGTGTTCTTTAAGAGGTCCCAGAGGAAATTTTCTGTAGAAGATCGCAGTTCTGTTTTTAGTTCATACTTGGATGGATAATAGCTGGAGTCCAATGAGAAACGTTTTGGGTTACTTTAGCTACAATGAAGATGATCTTTATTGTGCAACCATCTTCGAGCAGGTTAGTTGCTCTTACGACTTACGAGTATGAAAGTTATATCTGCTGAAAAATGTACCTTCTCAAAATATCGATAACGTTTTAGTATAAACTCGATATTAAATATACTAATGTTATTGTGGACAATTAAAAGTTATTGAAATCTAATGTGGTAATTCAGATCCTTGCTTTTTCTTTACAATTCAATACTAAAAAATGCTCACAAAATATCGTTTTTGGGTGATAGCATTGAAACTGCACAAATAATATACAATTAATCGTTAGCGCAAAGCCGAGAATCAAACCAGGTGCCGTCAGACTGTAAAGCGCACATAATACCGCTTTGCTTGCCACCATCGCTCGTGAAGGTAAACATCGTAAGGAACTGGTATGTCTAAGATCCTTAAAAATTCGAAAACATTTATGACATTAAAATGCACTGAGCCAGCATAGAAAATTATAGCCCATCCTATATGTTAGAGAAAAGGTCTGTCCCAGCAGTAGGAACATGATAAGCTGATACTGTATACTATACTCTAGATTTAAATAAAAGCTTCAAAGATTTCTTTCTGACTACTTTTTGAACTAATTTATAAAAAAACTAGATGCAACTAGATAAAACGCTGGATGCAGGCCACTTCCAACCGGCCCTTTTGAAGATCGATGGGGGAGGCCTATGTCCAGCAGTGGACGTCCTAAGGCTGAAATGATGACGATGATAAAAAACTAGCAGACCTGACAGACGTTGTCCTGTCTTGAACTGTCAAACACGCAAAGTCAAAATTACAAATCTCATTTTTTTACACTTTGGGTTACATTATTGGAGTTTTAGTAAGGAACCCTATTTAAAAAAATATATACAGCCTATGTTACCCGGGGATAGCGTAGCTTCCCAACAGTGAAAGAATTTTTCAAATCGGTTCAGTAGTTTCTGAGCCTATTCAATGCAAACAAACGAACAAACAATCAAATCTTTCCTCCTTATAATATTAGTATAGATAATAGGCTCGCGTTTGACCACCGTCTCGCCTGATGTTAATGATGC
Source organism: Agriopis aurantiaria (assembly GCA_914767915.1). Taxonomy (NCBI): domain Eukaryota; kingdom Metazoa; phylum Arthropoda; class Insecta; order Lepidoptera; family Geometridae; genus Agriopis; species Agriopis aurantiaria. Next base: position 4,498,550 of record OU611992.1, on the reverse strand, counting down.
GGTCTACTTTAGTGCATGCTTGCCTAAAAAAACCGATTCACTCGTGAATTGAAGACATGACACTCATGATTTGACCCAGATTCTAACTATCGGGGAACACTCATTCATACTAGCAGTTCGCACAATAAATGTGGAATCAAAGCGCTTCATACGGGTTTTCGGAATATCAACCATGACGCGGTTCATCAGTTCATAGTTTGAAATTCCATGTAAGTGTTAGTCAATCGATTTAAGTATCATCAACCACGCAATTCAAAATTTACGACGCCACATTTTAAAACCCTATAAATAACGTAGGTTCGTTTCGTTTTCTACGTTGTACAATGACTAATATCTGAGAATGCTTTTAAGTTGTTTTGCGGTAACATAAATCTTATTTTTAAGGTTTAATCTGACTTATTTTAAGAGAAGACATGTTTTAATTACGTTTCTAGAAAACCGTTAAATCATTGTAATTTATTGAGGATAAGGAAACTCTTACAAAATATGGTGTTAGTCATCTAATGAAATCATCAACACTAGACATTCTATTTTCAATTAGATGTAAAATAAAAGTAAAAAAAAAAAAGTTTTTATAATTCTTATACAACATTTCGTGTTTGTGCTATTGGCAAAAAGTTGTTCCCCCCATCTGCATTTCTAAACTATTAGACATAGAAACTTGTAACTTGCCATGTAAGGTCATATTGAAAACCTTCATTCACTTTACCTTAGTAAAATGACCTCTTAACGGCGTAGTACTTATTCATGAAAATTGGTTTATCCGTTCTAAGATTATGAACTATTGCAACATTTTAAGAACCCCCAAGTTTTAAAAAATGTTCAGTGTACACTTGTTTCATAACTCATTCAAAATTAAATTCAGTACCGAACAAGTCCAATTTATATAGCCAATCAAATTGTACAGTCGGGTTGGTGTTGATTTATATTCACTACATCGGTAAGTGCAAAAAGTTAATTAAAATAGGACTTAAAGACATTGAATGACGAGTCTACACCGCCTTTTCTGTATCGCAATTTCTCTTAGACGATGCATGAAGAAAAAAAAGACTAATGTGCATCCTGGGTTTACCCGCTATTTTTAAGTAAGTTAAGTAACTAATAATTAGTTTCATGGTTATTATTCCAAAAACCCAAATAGGCATGTGTCCTAATGTTTAATTTATTACAAATAACCGGCTTAGCGAGGAATATAACTAAATACATTACACATACTGAAAAAATAATTTAAATTGGGTAATAAATCTCTGAGATATGAGCGTTTAAAGTTTTAGGTGGGGATAGGGAGGGGATGCTCTATCCCTTTCTCACAAAGCGTGTGTTAGTATAGCATTTGTATGGCACTTCTGAGCCGTGACGTCACGGCTAATTATAGTGCGCTCTCTGTCTAGCATGAAATTTAAATGCTTATATCTGCTTATATCTTATTTATTTTTGAACTAATTTTAATTTTGTTTTCGTTGATGGGCTCTATTTAGGATCAGCTTTTTTATGAGGTAATAAAAAAAAATGTCATCATGCCTATTAAAGTGGCATTTAGCATTTAGCTTTGATTCCACTATAATTGTGCGAAATGCTAGACTGCGGAATGCGCTATCTGAGCAGGTGTTCCACGAAAGTTACAATCTAGGAATCTTTGAGTCACGAGTAAATCAGTTTCTTTTGGGCAAGTGTGCTTCATAGACCGCTTCATCATTAACCATTGGGTCTGATGGGAAAGTTGTCTATAATTTATTACAAAAATTGCTGTCATGGGGACTGCCGATAGAAGTGAAAACTAATACGTCACAATTAGCATGTCGGTGACGCGAACCCGCATAAGTTTTATAAAGAAGTGTACACTTAAAAAAATCACGTTCATCTAAAGAAAAATCTTCTCGTCAAAAAATTACGAATGTTAACTTGGTAATTAAATCCTACTAATATTATAAACGCGAAAGTTTGAGTTTGTATGTATGGATGTATAGATGTATGGATGTTTGTTCCTCTTTCACACTGCAACGAAACAACGGATCGACCTGATTTTTTACATGGGTATAGTTCAAAAGCCAGAGAGTGTCGTAGGCTATCATCATCACCATTTTTCATCACTACGCGGGTGAAACCGCGGGTTGCAGCTATTCGATAAATACATTCAAAAATGTATTGAACAACTTGAAGTAATCCATTATTCAGTATAATTTTAATATATTTTGTACGTACTTACTATAAAAATATCTGCCGATCATACAAAATAATGGTAAATAATGGTATTTGTACTATATTAGTTGTTTTTGTGGATAAGTATTTTGTAAACAAGCAATGTATAGCGTACATGACTCGAAGTCAATGCACGCGTAGGTACAAAAGCTCGTAAGCAAGCGCGCGGCGCTGACTGTGTGTGCTTGCAAAGTCAAAGTCAAAGTAATTTATTGATAAACATATGTTTACAGGTCAGGCAATTGTAATATTATTATATAGATAAATGTATATAGATAATATACAACGCAAACTTGCAGGAGACAGCATAGGGCAGAAAGAAGTTGACTATCTTAGTATCAAGGCTAGTGCCCACTTTAAACGGAACCCTTATAGGATCACTTCGTTGTCCGTCTGTCTGTCCGTCTGTCAAGGCCCTTTTTCTCAAGAACGTGTAAAGGTATCAAGTTGAAATTTATACTAAATACTTGGGTTTACGGTTTCTTTCGGCTGTAAAAAAATAAAAGTTGTAAGTCAACGCAATCAAAAGATATGTTCCCTAAAGTTAGTTTTTTTTTTTTTTGGACTCGCGCTCTTAGGAGTCCGTACAACAGAACCCTCGGAGCGCGAGTCCTACTCGTACTTGTCCGGTTTTTTTCAGTTAAGCTTAGTTTCATAATCAACGAGGTAACAATAACTCAAACGAAGAAAAAGAAAAAAGGAGTTAAAAAATGACCGATTTAATTCGTACAATTATTATTATCAGTACGATGACTGTACCTACAAGTAATTACAGTTACAACTAAGTTCAGAGTAGTGAAGACTAGCAGTTGGATGCAAGCATTAGTATAACAGACGAGACGGTTGGACCTATTGCTAGTCTAACTTGTCTTGTAATTTCCAACGCTGGTGTCTCCACGTACTGATACTGAAGACGCGACGTTAAAAATGTTCAAAGGTAACGATTCCTTGATAATTGTGTATACGCTGAGTTTGGATTGGGAACTGTCTCTTAAGGCTGCCAGAACACTCTACTAGATGACTGCCTTTCTATTTGTACAAGGCAGAGGAACCGTAAAAAGTAGACACCCCACTGCAACCCCTAAGTCTCTTCGCAACATTTACCATCATCACGAGCTCAATTTGACTGACATTGATGACATAGATGACCCACATCACATTGAACCACACTGAAAATTAGTCGTCAAGCACCTAGCAGTGTTTACTATTCAAGCCCTTTCATATGATACCCATATTTATTTGATAACTATACACGTATTAAAAACAAAAAATTGCCATCTTGAGGCCGCAGATATTTTAAAATGACGACACTCATTTGATCGTTTCTTCCCGCTTCAAGTTCTTTTTTTTATTAGAGCAATTACCTTTATTAACTAAACAAAATACAAGGTAATACTAACACTACAAATATAGTTAGACTGCCCATAGACCATTAAAGGTCTAAAGACAATCCAAATGCTCATGCCCACTACCAATTGGCAGCGCACCCAGCATGCTGGCGGCATTACCACGCTGAATAGCAATGCTTATGCGTTGAGCCAGAAACACGCCAGCAAAATGCTCGCGCGTCGCATTAAACAGGCGCTCTGAGAGATTTTTGACAATGAGGTGAGCTCCCGGTCCCCAAGGGCCCATTGTCTCGACCCCAAACGCCTCAAATATGTAGCCATCTTGGTGGAGGTGGTTATTTTTTAAATATTTCCATATTGGGTAAGTATTGTCACCAAAACTAAATATATAATAATCAGAAAAATCTGCTAGTAGAAACTGGTTCTAATTCAACTTGCAAGATTTGACCTAATCAATCAAACAAACATTGGAAGTTAAATAAATCTTATAAAAACGCTCTGGTCTTTATCCAAGTGCGTCAGAGAATTCTTAGTTCACTTCGCCATCGTCGTCTCACCTCGCGCCAGCTGTGACTGGCTCAGGATGATGTCTTTAATTAAGCCTCCACTTCGGCGACAACTTTCCTTGCACCTTCAATTACTACTTGCTCCTTGATTGACTGCGTTATCACTTGTGCGTGTCCTTGTGTATTTTCCGTGGCATCTCCGACACAGATAATCCTAGTAAAGTTAGTTAGCTATGAGTATAAAAGTTGTAAATGACCGTTTTCTATGGAACAGCTGATATTATTATCGCGATTTCAGTGTTGCTCTCATAGCAAAAGTTTTTCATAATGATGGATACTATGGACCCCTTTCGGCTTAGTACATTATTTTTGTGTAACCCAGTATACTTCATCATGCATTTTGATTTCTATTACTGACAAAATGTTCTTCCACTCTAGCTGTACTAGTCAAATAAAAAATTAATGAACTGAATTTCGGACGAATCTCTAGTCTAGTTTCACTTCAAAGTCGTGTCAAGAATAATAAAAAAGTGCTGATTTAAATATTGTGTTACGACGATTAAGTAAATGTTTTATCTCTATTTGCCAGTCAACTGTCACTCTTAAAATATTCAATTACATTGATATACTTAGTACTTTGTACTTAAATATATAAAATTATTATTAAAAAAAAAATACACGTTTTTAAACATTTTGTCTACCGATTTTTAGCAAGTTCTGACCAGCAGCATAAAAATTTAAGGAACGACAAAAAAAATGTATTAAAATTTATTTTTATTCAATGAACGATTTAATCTGAGCTTCCTCTCTTACTCTGTTAATGAAATTAAATAATGAAGTGGCTATTAATCGAGTTGTTAATTAAAACATTGGTAATGAAACGTTAGCTTCGATGTTGATAATCGATAAGCTCTTACTCCACACTAATTAAGAAGTTTATGTGGCTCAAAGTACTCTTAATGAAGTCAGTTTCATTCCTTTTTAAGTCGAATAAAAGTCAATCTACAGAGGAAGTACCTAATTTGACGAGTAGACATGTAATTTAATGATGTAAATAAAAAAATAAAACGATAGTAAAATAACGACTTGATGATGATTTATTTTCTCTGGGCTGGCAAAGCATCGACAATACCGCTAGTTTTACAGGCCCATAGGTAGCGATTACGTCACTTACCATCAGGTAGACCGCGTGTTTGTTTGAAACTTCATATTTTCAACAAAACCCACCTTCGCTTTCCTCCAAATTATAATGCCGACTCCGAACTGCTTCAAACATGAATAGAGTCCTCAAGGAAGGCAACGCACTGATGCCCCGGGTATTATAGGTGTCTATAATCGGTAGTGACCACTTACCAAAAGGTAGCCCGTCAATTGTTTGCCACTTATTCGATTAAAAAAAATACATTGTTAAAAGACAAATGTTCATATATTTTACTTTTTTTATTTTTAGTCTTTAAATATTACTTTTACAAACATAGAGCAAAATTTAAATAAAACAAAAAACAACAACGACCCTCTGATACATTTGTAACAGGTTCTGATCAAATATTTATGTAAAATCATCGAGATATCTAAATCAATTGAATGCCGTATCAGTAGAATAAATCTTTCATTCATTACATATCTCGTAATTCAGTAGTTATCTCTTGGAATCTTTTTAAATCGACTTTAAGCAGCCATAACTTTAACTTTATCTGTACTCTTAGCAGCTGTCAGCTAGTGAACAGTTTCTTATTAATTAATTTTATGGATTGGTATACTGCTTTCTGAAGTTGACAGTTCTCCGCAGTAGCTCTGTTAAAATCACAGAGTTAAAAACAAAAGAGCACAAAATCAAAGAGTTTGATAGTAGCAATTGAAAAGTTCCACCTCAAAAGAGATCTGCGCATTCAACCTGTATAGCATTAGTCGGTGAACATTTCATAGCCCCTAGGGTATTGCGAAGATATTTGGCTTGTTTTTTTTTTTTATTTGCAAGTCCAGTAAAATATTATTCACAACTAGCTGCGCCCGCGTAGTGATGAAAAATGGTGATGATGATGATGATGATGATAAAAGTACTAAAGCCTATGTCACTTTCCAGCCCTTGAACTAGACCCAAAAAATCAGGTCGAAATCTGGCTCTGTTGCTGCGTGAAAGTACAAACAAACCAACAAACTTCTTGAATTTATAATGTTAGTATGATTTTCTTTCTTACAATATTACTTACTCAATAAGGAACAGCATACAGCCATGTTATAAAATAAAACAAAAGGTGGAAAAAGTTATAAATATAATTTCAAATGATACAGCCCTCATTATTCACAGCGATTGATTACAGAATTAGAGAATTCGGATGATGCGAGTTATCTTTTACGCGTGTCAATTACTGAACTGTTTTTATTATTATTTATTAATAGGCTTGCGTTGACTGCCAACTCGCCTGATGTTAAGCGATGATGCGGTCTATGATGGAGCACGCTTGCCTAAAACAAACCAATTTACTCGTGATTTGAAGACACCCAGGGCCCGGATTCTGTAACTACAAACACGCACGTAACGCACCGCGTTAAGTTAACCTCTAAAAGTCCGTAGCGAATAGCGTCCAAATTTTTTGAAATTTTTTGTTAGTGAGTCAGGGCCCTGATTGTAAATATCGGGGAACATCTAATCAGGCAGGACATTCCACAGACTAGTGGTTCGCATGTGTGTGTGGAATCAAAGCTCGTCGTAGGGTTTTCGGAATATCAACCACGAAACGGCGTTACCCTTTCGGCGCGCCCTGGCTGTCCGATAGAAAAATGGACATAAAAAATGTATTCCATCGAGTCTAATAAAATTCACAAAACAATAATAAAACACGTTCCAGGGACACGTGTAATCCGGCCCTTAAAATACCCATCAGCATTTTCGATCTACAGATAGGTTATCTTAACCATTGATTAAAGCTGGAATACATCATGGCTTATAGCACGGTCGGTTGCTTTGACTGTGTTTACTTGGGCCTGTTTTTCTAAGTCACAAGTCCATACTACTTGTGAATATTTAGCGTTTGCAGCGTAGCTCCACTTGATGTCCCTGAAAGATCACTGAAGTAAACCAACGGACAATGCGGTCAGTCTTCGGATAGGTATGTCCGTGAGTTGCATTTATAAAGTTAATTAGGTTGGAGTCATTAAATATGAGATCCCGGTTGTTTTTCCTACTTAACCGCCTATTGCTAGTTTTAAGAATACCCATAGGCCTTAGAATAACTACTCAAAGAAACCAAGTACATTCGCAAAATTTAAGCCATTCAAATGGTGTCATATATGGCTCCAAAAATATATAAAAATTTACTATGACAATTTGCGCGGTGAAATCGTACCACAACAAATCAGAAAAGCAGCACAAGAGTTATGGTGTGACATTCCACAGGTAATCCATTAATTTTCTTGCTTAATTCGTTTAAAATACCAATCGAAACGTAAGCTACAAAGCGAATTTGTAGCTTACGTTTTGAGAACTTGCCTTCTCCGAGTAGTTATTCTAAGCCCATAGGCCTTTTTTACAGAGAGGAATCGCTAAAACTTTACGCAGATGCACAAAATAGATACAATTATTTAGGTAAGTATAATTAACGTTTACAGCCTATTATGTTCCCACTGCTGGGACACAGGCCTTCTCTCAGACATAAGTGAATTTTAAGTTTAGACGCTTGGCTTGATATCTTACGTTGTTGTCGGTCGCAAAATAATTACGAATATTCGTACTCGCGTTCTTTATAGCACCGTACTGCGACGCAGGGTGGCAATATAAAAATATGGTTCCAACTTTGTGGTCATTGTGCCAATCAAACAACATTCTGCTATTCTGCAGCTATTCCGTAACGACGTAATTAAAAAAAAAAAAAGGCTAAATTGAGAACCTTCCTCCTTTTACAAAGTGGGTTTAAAAGGTGTCAATCAAATTAAAGAATGCAAGAAAAAAACACTGTTTTAAACTATCATGGATTTTCACTACAGTTATAACTATAATAATTATCAGAATATTTACCGTGATAAGGTTGTGGATGGAGCTCCCGATATTTAGGCCGTGTGCACCGTCTTCACCGAAAGATTGAAGACTTGGTGGGTCAAAAACGTCAAAGTTACTGCGCTGAAACTTCGGGAACTCCATCCACAACCTTTATCACGGTAAACATCTCGTTCATAATCATAATGCAAGAGAAAGTCCCGGTAAAATCGAAAATAAATAATAACTTGTGAACTTGTACCTTCGGATCACAGGTCCGCCGGAGGCTTATTGAAGTTATCGATAAAGTCGATATACGCTGATGAGACACGTGGCCTTGCATATTAACGAGACGGGTGCACAAGTAATGTGTTCGGACGGTAGGTGCAAGTTTATTTTGGTCCTAGAGCGATGTGGCTTGATACGTGCATATTGAGTAGCTAGTTTTATAACTTTATTATTATCTTGGCTTGGAAATATTGTTAAGAAAGGTGAAATAGCAGCAGAGAGTTGTCAAAGTGTTTGATTCTGTGGTAATTGATGTAGAAGTTTAGATATAAGTAATTATGTTCGGATTCAGGCGGTAAGTGCAAGTTTATGATGGTCTTAGAGCAATGTGCATCATCATCATCATTATTATTTCAGCCGTAGGGCGTACACTGCTGGACATACGCCTCCCCCATCGATCTCCGAAAGGGCCGGTTGGAAGCGGCCTGCATCCAGCGTTTCCCTGCGGTCTCTTTTAGGTCCTCTGTCCATCTTGTCACCATTCGAGAACCTGTTGCCCCCATCAGCCATCTGTAATGCGTGCTATGTGCCCTGCCTACTTCACTTCAACTTGCTCATTCGGTGGGCTATGTCGGTAACTTTCGTTCGTCTACGAATCTCCTCATTTCTGATTCGATCTCGTAGAGAAACCCGAGCATAGCTCTCCATAGCTCGTTGTGCGATTTCGTTCGTTCGTTGTGTTGTATATTGGCTATATGGAAAGGTGAAATGGTAGGAGACGGTTTGCAAAGTGGTGGTTTCTGTACCTATATGTGAAGAAAAGAGATAATTGTTTTTGAAAAATGAGATACTCTCTACAAAATAGGTATGTTCTCGACCGGTTAAAGTGCAAGATTATTTTCTCCTAGAGCGATGTGGCTGGATGCGCGTATATTAAGTAGCTGGTATTATATAGCTTTTGTTAATGAAAACTTAAAATATAAAATAAAAACTAAAACTTAAAAAAACTAAATAAAAGCTACAATTAAACTAAAGACTGTATAAAATGTACAAATTTTAGTTTTTAGTTTATATTTTAAGTTTTCATTAATTTTCTGCTTTTGTTATGAGCATTAAGAACTATGAAATAGTAGGAGAAGTTTTGGTTTCTATAGCTATGAGGTTTAGATTATTTATTAGGTTTAGAAGTGTGGACCTATTCTTTCTTGGATAATAATTATATTAATTGTACACCTGCATAAGTAATTTTGTCGAACGTTAATGTGTAGGTTTATTTTGGTCCTAGGCCTAAGCATACGTGCATATTGAGTAGCTAGTTTTATAGCTTTGTCTTAATAAACTTGTGGTCAAAGTATGTTAAAACAAAGTACCTTTTGAAGTTGAGTTTTCACCTTATATTCAATTCAATTCATTTATTTCCAATATTTATAATTTTACAGTATTAACCTAACATTTTTAACAAATCTAAAATTAACAATTCATTATGAGTATAAGTACCTTTCTGTAGGTGTCTCGTAAGCAGCTGTTCTAGAAAGACCTGTGTTACAGCTGCTATTAATTGTTTTCCTCTGTGACTAGTGTATTTTTATTTATTTGGTGTGTGCCAGAACACACAAATGTGTCAGTCCCGAAAATTAGATGATAATTAAAAACTGCTCTTTAAACATATATTTTTTAGTAAAATTATATATCTTTAGTTATATAATTATTAACGGAATATTTACCATGCTGTTTATGGTTAGATGTTTGTTTCTAGTTGTTTTGGGTTGGTGGTTCCGTTAAAAACAAACAGAATTGTCAATGATCCCAAGATCACCGAACACCTAGAGCCGCTCAACATGCGCAGAGGTTGGGTATATTTTATCGCATTTACAACGGGGAGTGTTCTGAAGAACTATTTGATCTGATGCTGGCTTCACGATTTTCTCATCGTGCTAGCCACCGCCTGAAATTTCATCCACACATCATAGATCAGTGGAAATCGCACACTGTGCTTTTCACACGATCTTTCTCACCTGCATAATGTGGAATGAGCTACCTTCCGCGGTATTTTTGAAAAACTACAACATGGGGTTCTTCAAAAGACGAGTTAATAGAGTCCTTAAGGGTCGGCAACGTATTCGTGATTCCTCTGGTGTTACAAGTATCCATAGGCGACGGTGACTGCTTACCATCAGGCGGCCCATATGCTAGTATGCCGCCTATGGCATTAAAAAAATAGGGTTTCACACTTTAAAACAGTGTTTTTATCTTCTCCAGTACCTATTCTAACACTGTAGGTACTTGTACCAGAGAACAGATAAAACTTGTGCCTAGTCTAATTTAACTTTATTTTAATCTACTTTGTAGTAATTATCTACTTTGATGAAAATAACTTGATATTTAGAAGCAAATACAAATCAATGTTTTAAACTTTCCCGCCGCCCAACAACCCTGAAAGTCCCAAAGCTCTATTCCAAGAAATAGGATTAAGACAGTTCTGTTACTAGCTCCAGATAAAAAGGAAACACAAAAAGGAACCAGCAAACTCTGTTTAAACGGACGCCGATAAAACGTCTCAAAATTCGTCCTTAAGGAGTTTTCGGTTCACAAAAGCCTTTTCAGAGTTTTCAGCTATGTCGGAGACACGCTGGTACAAAAGGTAGCCGTTGAAAGGAACTATTTCTTCTATTTTGGCGCAATCTCGTTACAAATGATTATGCGGGCTCGAACCTCGAACTGTATAGATTGCAGGCTTGCACGATGCCAATTTTGGGAATTTTATGTCTTCAGAATTGGATTCATAAGAATGATTACACCAGATAGTAGATATAATCACAGAAAAGATTTTTTGTTGTTGTTTAAATTAGAACGTCTGTCAAGGCATTTTTGTAAGTAACTTGTTGTAGCCAGTTGCACCCATATAAACGAAACGTGAGTTCTTGCCCACCGTCTACTTCCTGAGACCACCTGGATGAACCGTGGAAAGTATTTTTTACAACGGCTCACCTTTGTTCACCTGGGTGTGCCTTGGGAAATATTTAGTTTCCACCGTCCACCTTGCGTCAGTCATTCGAAATCAGTTAGCAACTGTGATGCGGAGTTCGACGCGTTGATCTAAACAAGAATCTTGAATCTAGGTTTACTCATAATGCCTGGTAACAAATCTTTCTTCTCATTTCCGTTCTATTTACTTCTCTTTTCTGTGGATATAATAATGAAAATTATGTCAAATAATATTAAATTGTAATTTTTTCGTAAGAATAGGACCAATGATAATTTTGAACAGTACGAACACTGTGGTGACAATAAGTCTATTTGACACCAGTAGAAACTCAGTCACAGATAATGTAAATACTAAGTAATAAACTTGGTTACCCAGATAACTACTATACTAGTCGGATACTCAGTTACAAGTCGTCTTCGTTGACAAGCGGGCGTCGTAATTGAAAGCGATTGTGTATTTTAGTGTTCGAGTCGCTTTGCAACTATGTCAGCTCCATTTTGTACATTCAATGTCGTCTAAATATGTCACACAACAGGTTAATAAGGTGTTCGTGCCGCGTCACTTAGTGGAGCGGACAGGACATTTTGAATCATGCCGACATCAAGGAAATTAGCACCGTATTGAGTGATCATGACAGATATCACAGACTGCTTTTGCGAACACTCCAGCGGGTTATGATAAACATTCTCGAGGCTTCCACATAATTACGTCACAGAGGTCACCCTGTGACGTAATCTGACGATTAATTTTCGAATCCTCACCTTTGGTCAGATAATCATGTTTTTAGGGTTCCGTACCTCAAAAGAAAAAAAATACGGTACCCTTAGAGGATCACTTTGTTATCCGTCTGTCTGTCTGTCTGTGCATCAAGATCCTTTTCTTAGAAACGTGTCAAGGTATCAAGTTAAAATTTATATTAAATACTCGGGTCTACAGTTTCTGTCAGCTGTATAAAGATAATAAGTCAACGCGATCAAAAGATATGACGAAATATGGCTAGAGGCAAGATCTCATAGCACATTATAGGGAAAAATCCGTTAAAAAAAAAAATATAATTTATAAAAATATTGTTTTGCGATTACAAACTTACATTTAGTAGTTGGTATGTATGGAAGAACCTTATTGTCCATTACAATGTTAAGTTTCAATATTATAACTTTTTTTTGTTTGGAATCGTGCTCTGAATGTTCCGTTGGATGGAACCCTCAGAGCGCACCTTACTCGTACTTGTCTTGGTATTTTTTAAATATTTATCTACTATGAATTAGTTCTTACTGTTAGTATCTAATAGTAGTGAAATTTTGTCCAATCTCATAAACACTGTATACTGCCGTTCTTGCATAGTGCAAAGGCAAACCTAATCGCCTAATGCAAGTTTACAACTCGAAGCTGTATTTTCTGATACATAAGCGCACATCACTGAAATGTATCACCAAATTTCAGAACTTTGGACAAAATACAACCCTATTGAAACTCGCGTAAGATTGAAATAGCGCTGTTTGTTGTAATAGGATGTTATGTAGGTATTGTACTGGACGATGCTAACAATACACTTGTCCGGAACACTGTCCACCCAAAGTGGAGACAGCTGACTTATTTCGTGAACTGCCTTGAGATCGGTGCGATATTGTTTCGTTCCTCCTTTACAGTAAAGACTTCGTGGCGCTCGAAATATTTTCTGAAAACTCCAAAAGTTTTCGATAAATATTTTTTATTATACTCTTATATATATGATATATGGCTGCAGCAGTGTCGTGCGGCATAACTAACCGAATCTATTATAATATTTTTATACAATATATTTTGGTATAAAACATGTTAAACACTGTTTTAAACTATCACGGTCGGTTGGTCGGTTGTTCACAAAAGTTTTTTTTTTTTTTACTTTATTTTTTATATGTTAAAATTGTAACACCCCTCTTTTTCGTCAGAGTTAAAGAATACAATCGAATAGAGCAGCTTTTTTTAAGTTGGTTAAAAAAACGTGAAATGACATGCACCTCCTAAAACCATAGTTAATTGTTTTGAATGTTATAATAAAAATCCCTAAAGCAGTTCCAGAACAAAATGAGACTCATATCAAGAATGCCATCAAAGACACCCTTCCTGGAAATGCATATTATGGTTATAAGCAATACACGACAAGGACGTGTGGACTGACTAGCCTTTAATATGCATATTATAAAATTTGTTCATTTCAATATTTAAATATATTAATGTTGTTCGTTTTTAAGTTTTTCTTATAGAAATAATGAACTTACGTTCTAAAGTGTGCATAATTGTACCTACTTGAATGACATACTATGACTATGACATAATGTAACCCAGGAAACGAAACCAAATTGCAACTGAATTTCACACACAGAATACTTACAACTCCAGTCGAAGGGTAAGTAAGTGCTCTCGCCTTTGTGTCAGAACTTGCTCAGGAAGGATAATAACGTGGATGCTCTTCATCCAATCAGGCTACACCAAGTAGCGGAAGTGTATGATCGAGGAAATTCAGATAGGTACCTATCTAGTCAAAATGATATAACCTATCTTTTCTTTTTTTATGAAATGAAATAAATTGTTGTCCATACTTACATTTCGGAGAGTGTGCATCGGATCTGCATGATTTTATTCCTTCCTGTCCATTTTTCTGTCGGACTGCCATGAAAAATTTACTCCGTTTTAAACTTAATACTCCGAAAAACCCGTACGAAGCGCTTTGCTTGAGGATGCAGGAGTAGAAAGAAAAAAAAGAAAAATGGAATGTACATCGTTGAAGGGCTAAAAACAAACTATATGCTCAATCTCAAAATGCAGATTACCAACTACCTAAATTACCAATCTTATATATAAAAAGCTATTGTGTACTTATGTATGTATATACCCTATGCACTCTGAACGTCTGGACGAATTTTGACGGAACTTTCACTAGCAGATAGCTGATGTTATTATGAGTAACAAGGATGATGAAAAAAGAGTAGGTATATATATAAAAAAGTGAAACCGTGGCGCGCAGCTAGTCTATCTATAAATATAAATACTGGTAGAATCAATCTAAAAACGTTTTATATCACAGCCTCCACACTTACAAATTGAAAATCGCACACGCAAATAAAATTGGCCTTTCAAACAAACTATCTGTAACTGGGTCGTTCATTTCATTTGCCGGATTGCTACCAAATTGAATTCGTGCAGCGATTAATGTTATCTATTCGATATATGCTGTATCAATTACACTGATGAAAGTTAGATTGTGACCACTTGTAATAGCGAGATCAAAATGTATCCACAGTTGTGGATTTTAAGAGCAGTTCAATTAATTTGAATCAATATTCATTATTTTAGTCTAAAGCGCAATTTACATGGTTGAAATTCTGTATTTTTCGATCTGCGGATTACCAGATAAACTGAAATATAAATTTAACAATTAACATTATTAATTTTATCATCATCATTTCAGCCATAGGACGTCCACTGCAACTGGAGATAGGCCTCTCCCATTGATCTCCAAAAGGGCCGGTTGGAAGCAGCCTGCATCCAGGTAAGGCGCTGGTAAGCGCAGCGTAGGACGTCTACTCACAAGATGGACAGACGACCTAAAAGAGACCGCAGGGAAACGCTGGATGCAGGCCGCTTCCAACTGGCCCTTTTGGAGATCGATGGGGGAGGCCTATGTACGGCAGTGTATACGTCCTACGGCTGAAATGATGATAATACAATAAGCTGATTTTCGTTCTTTTTTAATTGAGTTTTCACTAAGCCCTTTACCAAGAATAAGACGTTAGGCTGTACATTACAGATACAAACTGCTCTACACAACTAAACCAAAGTAAAAGATTAACCTTAAACTCATAAATCCCCCAATTTTGCATTATCTATAATCGGATTTGTGTTCCACTAACAATAAACCTTCTCTCGTAGACTTTAGTGCTATTTTATTACAACACTCTAAGAAGGAGAATCAAGAAGTTCCTATCTTAGGAACAACTAAAAGTCTTGAGTCAGTCTCTTATCGTCCTACCGCTCCACTGACAGGGGTCTTCATAAAAATTTAATAGCTTTAATCTTTAAAAGCCTTCCAAAGTTTAGGGTCGTGATAGCCCTGCGTTTACGATGAAGTCATAAAAGTTTGTGATACTATGTGCCACTTTGTACTTTGAAACTTCTTAGCGTTAAAGTGGATGCTAGTTACTTTGGAAATATATCAGAAAACTTAGCTGCTCTGAGTGCACTATCCTCTTTCAGTAAATGATGGATAGAAAGGTTAAGTGTCAAAAGACTAGCAACAACTACACACATGATCATCGATCGTAAATTGCACAAACGGCAGCGCACTATTTTTCCATGTATACTGTAACTATTTTACTGTTTTCCCTGTTCTGTTACTGTTTTTGTGTTGAGTAGTTTTATTATCCAGGATGAAAAGTACCATAAATTATGTTGATCCAAAGTCTAAGCTACCTCATCCAAATCCAGCCGGCCGTTATGGAGTTGGAAACATATACAGGGATACGCAGAAAGGCCTTACTAAGGCGAAAGGGGTCCATAAAACATATCATTATGAACAACTTTTACTATGTGACCAACTCAGAAACTACGAAAAAATTATCTACGGTTGCATAGAAAATTGTCATTTACATTCGACAAAATTTATGGAACAGCTGTTATTTTTTGAGATTTCAGGGTTGATCTAGTAATAAAAGTTCTTCATAACGATTGCAATGATGGTAACCTTTTAGCTTAGTAATCCCTTTCTGCGTAACTCTTATAATTCATCATCATCATCAGCCAGAAGTCCACTACTGAACATAGGCCTCCCCCTTTAACCTCCACACTGAACGACAGCCTGCCTTTTGCATCCACTGGATGCCAGCGACTCTTACTATGTCGTCGGTCCATCTAGTGGGAGGCCTACCTACGCTGCGTCTTCCGGTTCGTGGAACTCTTATAATTACACAAACTTTAAAAAAAAAAAAAACATTTATTGGCCTTTCACCAACACTTTACACGTGCGGTCTACGATGGAGCACGCATGGCTAGAAGAAACCGATTCACTCGCAATTTGGACACCCAAATTGTTACTATTAGACACATACATTACACACACAAGTTTTCTTACCTTCTTTCTATATAACTATATAGCGCGATTATATCGACACGATTTTGAATTTGAATTTTGTAGAAATCCGCTAAGAAAAGAACTCAAAAGGGGGTTGAAAGTTTATTAATGAATATTTAGACATAATAGGAGTCTTAAAATAAAAATTATTACTAAAAAAAGGAAACAATTTCAGGCAGCTTTTACAAATGAGCAAGAGCAGTTAGATATTGTGTCTGTGTGGGGTCTTTTATTTTAAATACTTAATTTTTTTGTTAAAATCATCAAATATCGACATATTTGACATAATTAATTTATATTTAATTAATTAATTTGACATATCGACATAATTTCTGCTCGACAGCAGAAATTACTCCATTGTGCAATTTTATCTTATCACGTTTTTTCAACGCCTTCTCTCAAAATATCTACAAAATTCTTACTATTATATTTACTTGGCATTTGCAAATCTACATCAAGTCGGTGTGTCCATGGCACTTTTGCCGTCTGACACTGCACTGATAAGGTTCCAGACTACGAACCTAGACATGCCCTCTGGTGGAAATTTCTTTGAATGACATTAGCAAGGTTTCTTTTCGTTATCCATTTTTAATTACATCAACATTTTTCTTCATTGAAAATGTCTATGAAATGTCGACGTTTATTTTTTTATTCTTACTAAAGAAATATTAATAGTTACCATTAACTTAATTCAAACATTTCATCATATTTCACTTTTAAATTCCCTTTTAATTTTAGTAAGATGTAGAGAAAAATCTGCATATCTTTATTAAAAATAAACTTAATTGAAGCCGCTTACTTATAACGCCTTAGTTTTTAATTAAAACCGCACCGTGATTTTTCTAGTAAAAACTTAGTAAACCGTAAGCACATTTTCAAGCTCGTACAAAGTTGGAGAAACGTGTTTCGTACATTTCTTGCCAAGCATTAATAGATATATGGATACGTATATTATGAGGTAAGGATGTTTTATAATGTAAGTGCAAGGAAAGGCAAGGTACGTTCGCCATTACATTTATTCTCTTTCTCTCTTACTCTAATTACATAACTATTCTGTCTCGCTTACTCCTAATGCTACATGGATGTCAACGTCATTACTTCTAAATATTAATAGATTTGTAGCAATACAAAGTTAATGCTTACAATAATATTAATTTTTTTTATTACTTTATTTCAAATATAAAAGTATTAGGGGAATGTTCAAAGAATTTTTGAAAAGATTTGTTGGTGATATTGGTTTGTATGCGCTTACTACTTCTTTCTAGGTCACCCGAGAGCTTTTGACGCAGCTTTTTATTGTTTGAAAACAAATAACTGAAACCAAGCAACACAAAAAAGTTGTTATTGCTACTCGCGGTCACCTTTCTACAGACTAGCCGGATATTTAAATATCGCTGATCTGTTGTACTACATTTTCCAAATTGAACTAAATTTCGTTTTGACTAAGAAAGTTTAGTAAAGTTGTGATTTCTTTCAAACTACAATATATTTTATACCAAAGTATATTAACAAGTATCAAGGCGTCCACGCTACGTTTGCCAATTTGCGGTCTCCACTCCACTCTAAAATACTACACTCAGATAAGTAAACTTAAGAGGCAGATATAATATCTGTCGCAGAACCGATAATTGATTGGGGTAGATGTGCTTTATGTACATAATGCACTTGGCAGTGGCTGGAATCAAAAGCTGAAGATCGAGCTGGGTTGTGTAACTTGGGAAAACACTATTTTCAACAATGAACTAAGGTGTCTTCATTATGATGATGATGGTGGTGGTGATGACGAAGATGATTATGATGAAGATTATGATAAGATTATAATGAAGGATTATGATGAAGGTTATGATGAAGATTATGATCAAGATTATGATGACGACGATGATACCTCAGTCCATCATTGTAGTTAACATGGACATGTAGCTTCAACTCTTGAATTTATTTATCAGAAGCGCGCCATGCTTCTTCCTAGGGTTTATACTAAGATCGCGTGCCATCTAAGCATAAACCATTGCTGGGAACGAAAGCGTAGTTATTGTTTTAAATCGCCGCCCTCCCACAATGTGACAGTGGGCGGAATGGCTAAACAGCTGGGATGGGAAGAAATTGCGGTGCAATTCGAGGCGATTTTTCAATAACAATTGATGGAAATATCTACTATTTTTGCATTTTAGCTAATTAAAATTAGTCAATCCTTTCCATCCTAAGGTTGCCTGGAAGAGATCGCTTTTAGCGATAAGGCCGCCAGTTGTTACACTAGTTTTTAAGAGTTTTTTGTCCTCTGTATCAAATTTCATGGTGTGAACAATAAAGAGTTAATCAATCAATCAATCAATCAAAGATAAATCGCCAGTTTTTAAGGTCATCATCATCATCAGTCGGGAGACGTCCACTGCTGAACATAGGCCTCCCCCTTTAACCTCCACACTGAACGACAGCCTGCCTTTTGCATCCACTGGATGCCTGCGACTCTCACAATGTCGTCGGTCCATCTAGTGGGAGGCCTCCCTACGCTGCGTCTTCCGGTGCGTGGTCTCCACTCCAGAACCTTTCCTCCCCATCGGTTATCGGTTCTTCGAGCGATGTGACCTGCCCATTGCCACTTCAACTTGCAAATTTTAACAGGTATGTCGGTGACTCTGGTTCTTTGGCGAATATCCACGTTTCGGATTTTATCGCGCAAAGAAACTCCGAGCATAGCTCTCTCCATTGCCCGCAGTGTGACTCTGAGTTTTTCCAAAAGGCCAACAGTTAAGGACCACGTTTCAGTACCATACCATCAGTTTTTAAGGTAACTACGTATAATTTGTCCACGATTTTGGTCGCGTGGTGACCGTTCAAGTGCGAGTTAGAACTCATTGGCGCCAGTTGGTAAAAACATATCGCGGTTAACCATCCAAAGGCCACCTAATTTTGGTGACAATCAGGAATTTAGGAATTATTTGAATAAGAAGTAAAATAACGTGTTATTAGGGGATATAACATATAATGTTTGTACTTTTTCTAATGTCACTTGAACCTTAAAACCATATTTTTTTATTCATATTGCTTTATTAGCAGGTATGACTATGTAATTTTTTTTATGTACACTGACCTTTTAATTGTCTATAATTTAAAATACAATTACGTTGAGTAATACGCACTTATACTAATTACTAAGTTAAAGAATCGAGTGAACAAGGTGACTTTCGCACTACCTTTCAGTCACGCAAACAAATTCCACTGACCTCAAAAATAAACAGAAATTGAGGCATAAAAATTCCTTACATGGCTGCATGGCATTTGACGTAAAAACAAATATTAACAATGTGGTAATAAGGTTTTAAGTAACATTAACATAGTATCGTGTCGTACGAAGAATGTAGCGTGCTATCCTTCGTCCGGTTTATTTCTACGGCTTTTTTATTGGTAAAAGAAGGCGTTTACTTCAAAATAAACAGAACCTATTGACATATCGCTCGAGCTTTGTACTTGACATTAGAAGCTTGAAAACCACACTAACACAAGTTACAATCATTGCTCGTAAAGTTTTAGGTTTATCTGACTACTTCAATCTAACCGCGCAATGAATATGGTTAATAGTCGAAAGAAACAGATTTTAATTGATTGCTACAGTTATTGGTACAGGGGAAGGTCGCGTGCGCTACTCGCGTGATTTGTAAGGCTGGAAGTCACGCGCGACGTTCGGAAACATTGGTTGTCCCAGATCAAAACACAGTAAGGCACATTTGGCAAACAATTAAAAGTACAAACAATAAACTTTATGATCACAAATTTCATGAACAATTTAGCAATTTTTAACCAGTATGAAACAAGTAGCAGTTTTCACTGGCTATGAACAGTAGAAAAATTGTTATAATATATTACTACCACTGATGTGTAAGCTTACTTTAAACTTAATTAAAACTTATTTACTAATACTGATTAGCCAACAAAATGACACTGTGTTGTTCCCAGTTGTTATTCTTACTATATTAGATCTTGTATCTCGGTTGCTTATAGTTAGGAGGAAAACCATTTTTACCCGAGTTTCAGAGATGATGACGTCATCCTAAAAACAAGACTAATCCACATTTTTTTTACTGCCTTCCCTTACGTGGAATTTCATTGAATAAGTCCTTCAAAACAAGGTTTTGTTCATAATTGTTTGTTCACGTGTATCGTTATAAATTTGATCAACCAAAAATAACGGTTACATCTTTTTTACCTCACACCTGCAATTTGTGGAATGAGCGGCGTTTCCGAGTAACTATAACATTGGGGTTCTTCAAAAGGGCTGTTGATAGTCTTTAAATGTCGCCAACGTAAGTATATGTGATCCCCTGGTGTTACAAGTATCCATAGGCGACGGTGATCGTTTACCATCAGGCGGCCCATCTGCTTTTTTGCATTTTTTTTTTGAGAATGAATTATTAATTATGTAGAGGGCGTGTGTAGTCAGGAATACTAACATTTGTTTTTTTCTCATAATGTCTCTTACTTTGTTTTGGTGTTGAGCAACCGACCTGAGGGATAGCCCCCTACAAATGGGGGGTCACTAAGGCCCCGCATACCACCGGGTGCAGTAACATGTCCGACCCCGTTACGCTATGAAACGACAGTTTTATTTCCCTCCAAGCCGAGACAAGAGCAAGAAATCAGATTTCTCGGTTCCTTATATAGGTTGACTCTATGTACGGTCGTGTGCGATATTTTTGCCCGAGGCTTAGAATGTAGTTTATGTTTTAGAATGAAAATGATGCTCTATGAGGTTTATGGCAAAGATAATGAGTTAAATGGCGAGGATAATCTATAAAGTTTCAGGCGAGTTGGCGGTCAAATATAAGCCTATTACTCAATAACAATAATACCACTTCGAAAGTATTTTGTACAATCATAATGAAAGGATAATCACGTAAATTGGTTTAGGAATGTTAGAGTAATCGGTGTACATGTGTACATACATAAAAAAAATACGGACCAAATATAGAACCTCCTTTTTGAAGTCAGTTAATATTAAGAGCTTATCAAGGTTTTCTTCCGCTAGACTTCGCTAGATGGCGCTAATTTTATGTGTGTATCGCTACAGTACTATACTCTGTTTTTTAATCTTAGATATTTTATGTAAACAAATAAATGTCACGATAAGTCACTGTCAAAGTGAAATGCCAGTTGCTCAAGACTTTTTTCTCTTATGATCATAGGCTAAGAATACTAAGTATAGCTTATGATCAATATTTTACTTTTTCTATTTCTCTATTTTCTTCGGCTTTGCTCTCGCGCGGTACAATGGGGGATAACCTGATAGTTCAAAAAATTAATAAAAAACATTATTAAAAGATCGTAATAGATGGCGTTGATTATAGAGGCGTTGACTATTATGTTAGAGGAAATAGAGGTCAAATCAAACGGTGGCCAGAAATGTTTAGAACCACTACTGTCCTAACCATTCTAATAAAATATTTTCTATCAAAAATTGATTATTTTATCATAACATTGTATAGAACAGATATTACGCTAAAATTAATAGTACAAAACGATTTTTATTTAATGATTGATCATATTACGAATAGAAAAACTTAATAAAATATCTTTTTGTTCAAATATTGTAAACTACCATTACAAAAGATTTTTGTTACTGCTAACTCCTTTGTTTACATAAATATCTAAGATTAAAAAACGGAGTATAGTTGTGAAGTGTATATCTTACTCTATGGTTGTGAAATTCGGTTGGGATCACAGATCTACTACCTATAGATTTTCAATGAGCGTGGCTAGCTCAGTGCCTCTCGCTTCAACAAGGTGTGTTGCCACATTAAAATGATTTGCTATAAGTTAAGGTAATTTACCTACTATGATGGGTAGTGAATCTTCAATGAGTACTTTGGAAACAATACTACCTTTTAAATATTTATATTTTATACACTATCTGCTGCAACCCGCGGAGCTACCTGCAATGTTCTGGGAAGAAAAGTACGTTGTCTGTCCTCATGACACGCCCTATCGTTCTGACAAAATTTGACTTAGCCCATGATCTAAGAAAACAAGGTCTAGCAATCTGGGAGTGGTCCCGCAATGACGTCACTGTCCAGTTGCCACTTTATTCAATCAGCTGTTACGTGGTGTATCGTCATCTCTCTTGAACCAGTTGTAAATTGACATCATGACATCATTGCGGGACGCCTACGTAAACATTTTTTCTCGAATTGCTATACCTGGCGGAGTATATTATTATACAATGATTTAGCCGTTTCCTCGTAAAAAAACAGACAGAAAGTTACAAACTTACTTGCGTTTTTATTATAATTATTTGTTAGGATTAGCATATAGTACTAGAAAAAAGGTTGTAAAGTAACCATAGCATGATTTTTTATGATTAATTAAAAATAATAAAAACGTCAAAGAGTTAAAACGGAAGGGCAAAGGAAGGGCCCCCATGCAACAAACGTTAAACGTATTTTTGGATTTGTTCTAGTGTAAAAACGGTAATCCGTACAAGCGTCAAATTTAGCGGATTATAGTGAACATAAGTAAAACAACAAATAATAAACACTGGCCAAGTGCGAGTCAGTGACAAATTTCTGTTTACCACTAAGCTAAGCAACGTCGGGCGCGGTCGGTACTTGGATGGGTGACAGCCTGGGCGTGATGTTGTCTTTTTGCACAACTTTTTGTATTTTGTGATTGTAAAGAACTCTCAGCGCGCGAGCCCGACTCGCGCTGGGTCAGTTTAGTTTTTTCATTCCAAATAATTAGATAAATAGACTCTTTAATGTTTACAGTACAAATTTCACGAACAGCGCGTAGCTTTTTGAATCGGTTCGCCGAAATCGCCTTTTGCTTTTCCAGCTTCATAACTGTGGCCTCATTAATATATATTTAATATTAACATTCACCATATTCATATGGGCATAAAAGGGTCGGTATTTTGCACTTCTTGCAATGTGCCAGCTTTTTTCAGCAATGTGACAGGATCAGTTGGAAACCTGCAGAACGAATAATTTATGTTAGTTGCGGTGGGTAATTTCTTTCATAAACTGGCAACATTCATAATTTATTTTCTAAGTGAATAATTTGATAAAATTCATAGAATTAGACCACAAATCGACCTAAAAACTGACTAATTATGAATATAATATTTGCGAATTGATATCCTGAATTTATTTAGGTGATCGTTACAAGCTTTATATGTTTACTTACGTGTGAAATGATATTTCATCGTATTTTCGCTCACTGCGCTTCTTGCAGCCCAAAATGCTACAACCAACCATTGTAAAATATCTTTTACAATTATTTCTCAGAGGAAACACGCATTTATCACATTTGATCACCAAAAAAAGGCAATAAATATAATTCAGACCCGTTTTGTTTGTCACTGATTATTACAGATTTTGACACTTGAGGTACCAAAAACAGGTCACGCCGATAAGGACAACAAAATCTATTTATGTCCTTTTCGTACTTGTGCTGAGCCATATCAAGTTGTCTCTTTCACTAAAATATATTGCCGATCTGGTTGTGTATATCTGTGGTTGGGATCATGTATATATTACTCTATGGTTGCGATAGCGGCTGAAAGCGTATCACCATCGCACACCCATCTCAGTAAAATATATAGGTATTCTCTAAGTAATATAAAGATAATAAAATGGGATATTGATCAACATGAGAGAAGGTAAGTACTATAAATTCCAGCAATGGCAACATGACAGGCTGAAATGTTGAAGTAACGTAAAAGATCTTATTTTACCAAGACTATGCCCAAAGTTATGTTCAAATAAAAGTACCAATCCCCAGCAAAGACCTTGACCTATAACAAAACTAGGCGCAAACAGGTAAGCAAATCCTTACCGTAATAAATTAAGGTGGCGCAAAGCCATTCGCTCTTTCATTAACGAATCCCTTAAGAAATCCCCAAATAGTAGGAAGGATAGATATCAGAGCAAGGACATTAATAAAAGATACTTTAGAAACGGATTATTCTCTTCCCTTTTCCTTGAGGGTGACGTCGCAAATTCCTGAAGACAGTTGATTATCGCAAAACGAGCGCTTGCGAAAGATGTCGAAGAGATAATTATGTGTGGTAAGTACTGGATATGACACCAACTAACGACGCGAGTATATTCAACTGCAAAAAAGTGTTCAAATTCAAATTCAAATTATTTATATGTCAGAACATGGTAGGTACACATACATATAAAGTAGCATACATGGTCGTAAGAATGGAGACGTATCTCATGTCCTTGCCTGTTACAGCGTACAAATGTTAGTTTTTTATAAATATTTTTATTAGTTTTTGTTTAAGTTAAAAAGGAAAAAAATAAACAAAATTATGTCTACGTTAGAATATTGTTAGAATCATATTTTGGTTTATATTTTATACCTTAATTAGATGTTTATTACTACCTATGTAAACTATTATTATTATTATTTAATTTTTTTATGTCTACATTACAAATATATGTCTATACTAATATTATAAAGAAGAAAGATTTGATTGTTTTTTTTTTGTTTGTTTGCATTGACTAGGCTCCGAAACTACTGAACCTATTGGAAAAAATTTTTTACTGTTGGGAAGCTACACTATCCCGGGTGATATATAATCTATACCCGTGCGAAGCTGAGGTGGACAGCTAATGTTAAATAAAGAGTGAACTATTAACGCTGCGCAGGATTTTGAAGTACAATTTTTTTTCATGCATTCATTCATTTCACCCTATCATGTTTCCACTGCTCCCACACTCAGGCCTTCTCTCAGAGAGAGAGGATATTCCACCATGCTGGCCCAGTGCATGTTGGTGAATGTCATGTGTTTGAACCGATGCTTTGAACTTTTGAAGTTCTTGGATATACTGGTTTTCACACGATGTTTTTCCTTAACCGTTTTTGAGCGATACCATCAAACAGTACATATATTTTATTATACACAATTTCACAAAAATTTTACAAAAATAATAACATTTATTTTTTTCAAAACTCACCTCTCAATTATCTATGTATCTTTTTTGTGTTTCATTTCATGTGAGAGACATTAGGGAAACAAATTAGTATATTTTTTTCATTCAGATATTTAAATAGTTAATTACTTGCATGGTAAAAAGGACTTCATGGTAATGTCTGTGGTAATGTCTGTGGTCAGAATTTCCAGAATATTTTTTTTTGGCTCTCAAGCACAGATCTGTGCTCTCACGAAATAAGCTCTTGTTCTTGTTAGAAAAAAAAGCTTTTAGACCCTTTTAGGAGCCTATTCTAGTTTTTCTCAAATCACTAGAGCCAACTTTAGAAAACCGTCCACAGAAGCAGGAGTAAAAAAGAATGAATATTACAAATGATTCAATTTGGCCCGACATTATTTTTTTGTTGCTCCATTTTGCGAGGACTCGCGATTTCTTTAGATGAAATCACTTATTCGTCTTTTGTATGATGATAGCAATGAAATTTTGTGGAGTTAGCGATGAAAGTAAAAAGAGTCTATTACTACTTTTATATTTGTATTAACATAATATTGTGAAATTGTGATCATCAGCATTTTATTTAACTTTATGTTAGAGAAATCGTAAAAAGTAGGTATTCGGTCTAAGGTTAGTCTAATTTGATTGTATTAAACTTATCGATTGTTTTACCTATGTTGTTACCTTGTTTTAATTTAGGCCACGTTGCAGGATACATGTATAAATATATATTTTTTTAACTTTTCACAAATCCTCAAGAATATGCATGATATAGAATTGGCTCGTTTAAAAAAAAAACAAGATTTATTTATTTATTTATTATTGTTAATAGGCATGATGCCTAATATTTTTTTATTACTTCATAAAAAAGCTGATCATAAATAGAGCACATCAACAAAAACAAAACTAAAATTAGTTCAAAAATAAATAAGATATAAACATTTTAATTTAATTTAATTTCATGCTAGACAGAGAGCGCACTATACTGAGCCGTGACGTCACAGCTCAGTAATACAGTATACTTAGTATACTAACACACACATCCCCTCTCTATCCCCACCTAAAACTTTAAATATTCATATCTCAGAGATTTATCAGCCAATTCAAATATTTTTTTCAGTATGTGTAATGTATTTAGTTATATTCATCGCTAAGCCGGTTATTTGTAATAAATTAAACATTAGGAATCATGCCTATTAAGACAGTAAAACACCAATTACATTAATTAATTAAAGTTGCTATATACATTACAAATTAGAATAAATGTCAAATATGTATAAATATAAGATAAATTATACAAACACAAACACATTACAAAATTACATTACTACAATAAACAAAAATTACATTGAAAATTACAAAATTACAAAAACATAACAAACAAAAGACATAAGACATAACAACCACTCATCCGTTCCTTTCACAATAATGTAGGCACACTGACATTATATCTGACCATCCGTCCTCAAACAAATCACACTCAGGATGAACAGCCAAAAGAGCGTTGAACGTGGCGAAGTGTACGTGGGATGGGCGAACGAGAACGCGCTACCGTACGGCAGCGTGGCACGACGAACAGTTTGTGCCGTCTACAGCGATAATAGTTGTCCGTTATAAAAAGTCGACACAGCTTATCGAGCAGACCAGGCGCGTCGATGTTCCCACGTATAATTTTGCACAAAGATGACACTATAAAATGTATGCCCAGAGGCCACTTCAAAAGTGTGCTGCCACGAGATTTTATTCATGAATCTATGTGAATGTTATATCAGTAGACATCGTTTTTTTTCAAGCAAGAAGAACTGATTTCTTGTTATTACTAGCATTTTGAGATTATGTGAATAAAATCCTCAAAAATCAAAGACTTTTTTTTTTTTTTTTTTTTTTCAATTAAGATTTGGCAGCAAGCGTCTTTATTGATTAATCAAAATACTAGATAACACTAAATACCTTAAGAGGATTTTCATAAATACCTAGGATTTTTTATTAGGAATGCCTCACATATATTGATGAAAAAATCAACTAATACATGAATTTGGCGTTCTGAATATATCAATAGAAAAAGAAAAAAATCTATAGTTTTTTTTTTTTTTTTAATAAATAGATCTGAATGTTTTATTGAAGATAGCGGCTTCAAATTTTTGTGAACTTTTTATATCAATTAATTACGTCCAATTTACAAGAGTAGTTTTTCATAAAACTCTTGGATTTTGTTAAAGTACTGACCAACCATTGTATATTAACGGTTTACTTGTCTTTATTCGCCTTAACAGTGAAAGCTTTATTTTTTCGTTTTACACCCGAAAATTCAGATACCTATATAAGCGATTGCATTTTGTAATCATCATCAGCCGGAAGACGTCCACTGCTGAACATAGGCCTCCCCCCTTTAACCTCCACACTGAACGACAGCTCGCCTTTTGCATCCACTGGATACCCGCGACTCTCACAATGTCGTCGGTCCATCTAGTGGGAGGCCTCCCTACGCTACGTATTTTGTAATACGACTCTTAATTACTTAGCCGCTTAGCCTATGTAAAAAAGTTGGATGCTAACAGCACCTGCAAACCTGCATAAACCTTTAGGTCAAAGTGTCGTATGGTATCGCTCTAACAATTAAACGACGCTAACTAGGTCGGGCACGCAGGGCGGTTTACTTATAGTAAGTATACAGCTATAAAGGTATATGAGTATCTTTGCTAGTGAGTGAATCCTACCTCTACCTACAAGACTACCATTCGATTCAATTCGATTAAAACTTCGTCTAGAGACTGTGTAACAGTCAAAACATTCTAAAATTGATAATGAAAATTGCTTTAGTGTGCCTGGGTGAATCTCCAGTGGGAGTTTCTAAAATTTTCTGCAAGCTTTAGAAAAATTGCTATGCAAGATTACTCAAAACGATGGTACTAAGCCGAAAGGAGGTTATACTTGCTCTATTTAATCGTAAAAGAAAGTCATGGTTACGTAGCATCCGAGAAAAGACAGGGATTAAAAGAGTCGTCGAACTCTTTCGCCTATAACGACAATATATAATATAACGACATTATGCCGAGTTGACTGCCAACCTTCACTCAAGACAGTTAAAAAGAAGACTATGGGACGAAACCTGAAATCTGACTTCAGCTGTTCCATAGAAAAATTTATGGAACAGCTGTTATTTTTGCGATTTCAGGGGCTTTACGGCTACCTGTTTTAAATGATTCTGTTTAGGTGATTTTGAAAAGTTGCATGACCACGAAGCGTTACTCAACGCGTTAAGGTTCAGATTCGCCTGATTTTCCGCACTGTGCTGTTTCAGCGCTGCTACGAGTCCGCGTTAAGAGGTAACCGTAAGGCCCCTGGATTGGTCCCATAGTAAAAGTTATTCATAATGATGTTTTGGATGACCTCCTTTTGGCTAACTACCACAGTTCCGTGTAATCTTGTATAGTCAAAGCTCGGTAGACAAAATGAAGCATCATAAAAAAAACAATTCATTTATCCTACCTTCTTACTCTTTACTTATTCCACCCGCACGTCTGCTAGTCCTAATTTACAAGAAAAGGCTTTTTCGTTTGATCTCGTTTCAAGTACTGGGCTATTTCCACTGAATTCGAGAGGCGTTAGTGAATAATATTTAATGAGTACGTAAATAAAGCATTGGCATGCCGTTTTGTTAAGCCAAAATTCGTGATGATGACTCTATGCCAATGAGGTGAATTTACGGCGGTAGCTTTTACGTTTGAGGTGCCATTAACTAAAAAAAATCCATCATCATCATATTTTCAGCCATAGGACGTCCACTGCTTACCATCAGACAGCCCGTCTGCTTGTTTGCCACCTATGGCGTAAAAAATAAATTAAAAATAGTCCTCCCCGTCGATTTCCAAAAGGACCGGTTGCAAGCGGCCTGCATCCAGTAAGCGTTTCCCTGCGCTCTCTTTTAGGTCGTCTGTCCATCTTGTGGGTGGAGGTCCTACGCAGTGCTTACCACTCCATGGTCTCCATCCGAGAACCTTTCGGCCTACTTGGAAAAAGTCGGAAAACTGCCAATTTCTGTTGCCATAAAGCCATTTTAAAATCTGATTTAAGTCGGTTGAAAGCTTTATAGTTTTAAACTCGCTCTCCCGAACATAATCCTGGCTTTGCTACGATTTTGCCGGGCTACCTGGTTTTAACTAGCATAAACTAGTTTGACCTAAAATGAGACCCGGCAACCTAAAAGTTAAGCAGATACTCCTTTAATTTAAGAGGATTTAATTAAGTTTGACAAAATAACTTTATTAATTACTTTGGTACATGCTAAAAACAGTATTAAACTTTTTTTATTATAGATTCTGTGGAACCGCCAGTAAATGGTCTCCTTCTATTTATCTTCTATCTTTCTATATCATTCATAATATTATAATTATGTATATAAGAACAAACGTTGGCTTAGAAAGGCCTTCCTCGATAAATGCCATTTGAAGTCTATCATACGATTAGTCCGGTTTTATACCACATTTGAAATTGTAAAGCTGGAAACAAATTATCGGACGCGGCTGGCGGACGCAACATAATGGTATCCAGATAATGAATTTACACTGAGCTGTGCAAACTATCGGACGTAAGCGTGGACGTAACCTTGGGTTGACCTTGAGCGTTCGGACGTCCAACAAAAATCTGGCGCACCGGATGTTTTTGTCAGCCGTTGTTGTCTTTTGAACACACTTATCAGTCGCGTCCGTCAGCCGCGTCCATCAGCCGCGTCCAATTTCTTTTCCAGCTTAATAATTTATCGCACCAAAATGTTCCTAACGCAAATTCATTTTCCAATAAGATACGATAGATCAAATAGCTCGTAAAAAATGTGGCGGGAAATTTTGAAATTGGAATGTTCGTAGTTTTACTTGTAAATAATCGTGTTTTCAACATGATTTATAAATGGCCAGTGTCTCATACATAGAAACTTTTTTTCGCAAAACTTTCTAAGTGACTTGTTAGTGTGCTAAATTTGGCAACGTTGTGTTTGTTTTTGAGAAATCTTTAGCACTATTGAAATAAAGTAGAGATTACAATATTATGCTTACTCAAAGAGGTTTTCACGTAGTAAGTGTGCAAATGCTTCTGTAATGTACGGACTGCCAGAGCGGGCACGAAAAATCATCACCGCTTTATGGTTGATATTCCAAAAACCCGTACGAAGCGCTTTGATTCCACATTTATTGTGCGAACCGCGTATTGTGTGAATGGGTGTTCCCCGATGGTAATCTGGGTGTCTTCAAATCAAGAGTGAATCGGTTCCTTCTAGGCAAGCGTGCTCCAACCTAGACCGCATCATCACTTAACATCAGGCGTGATGGTGGTCAAACGCAAGCCTATTAATTAAAAAAAATAAACTAGCAAGTGATAGCTGTAGCTCAAAACAATAATTCCAAAAAAATTCGTTACTTAGCGATAGCGTGGTGTTTTATATTTTAAATTGTGTTTATGCGTGTGTTTTTTTATATATTTAATTATTTATTTTGAATTTTAATCAGGTAAATTTATTATAACATTGTCTATATAATACGTGTATATTTTATTTGTTTATTTAATGTAAACTCTTATTTAAACATGTTAAGATTTTTGTGGTAAGTTTAAATTTATTTAAAGTGACTGTAATCTTCTGCGTAATATGGCCATTCACAAAATCTGTCTGTGCCTATTTCGCCTACTCATAAACTTGGAGCAACTTAGCCTAAAGTTGTAAATCGAATTGACTTCATAAGTTTATGCCCGTATGAAAGGATAAGCATAGACGTATTTATTTTTCCAGGATAGCTCTTTAGTACTCGAAATTCCGCTGATTATAAAATAAGTTTGTGATTGAACGCACTCTTCACCTGCAATGCTATTTTTTGTTGTAATTGCTACACTTAGAATAACTACTCAGAGAAGGTAGGTTTCCAAACAACGCCTTCTCAAAACGTAAGCTACAAATTCGCTTTGTAGCTTACTTTTTGATTGGTATTTTAAACGATTTAAGCAAGAAAATTAATGGATTACCTGTGGAATGTCACACCATAACTCTTATGCTGCTTTTCTGATTTGTTGTGGTACGATTTCATCGCATAAATTGTCATAGTAAAATTTTTATATTTTTTGGAGCCATTTATGACACCATTTGAATGGCTTAAATTTTGCGAATGTACTTGGTTTCTTTGTGTAGTTATTCTAAGTTGCTACATAGTAATTTTTTTTATTTACATAAATATTTCAAACGGTCGAAAGCAAAGACTGTTGAAGAAAGAAAACTATTCAAATAATTTTTGTGACAATATTATTTTGCTTAGATTAGATACATTTTAATCTTGATGTTAATTAAGTACTCAGCATCAGGAATTAAAGCGATATATTTAATTAGTTATAAGCAAATAATACGAAAACAACTTTAAAAAATACAAAAAAAACTGGTACTAAAATATAAATCAAAACTAAATAGTACTTAGCATTATGTTAAAGGCATGATTTCTATACAAGTTCTTTTATGTAAAAGTAGTAAAATCCTCTTTTTGAAATAAACAGAATGGAAGCCCTAAGCTTCGGGCCTCGGAAATCAAGTAGTACCTACGCTTCTGGCTAGACGCCAACTTGCAAGTAGTTTTTTTTTACATCTAATGCTCTTAAGTTTCATGTACTTAGTAGACTTTCGACTTACGAGCTCGAAGATAAATCCCCTATGATGTTGTTTTAAGAGGTTTACTTCAAATTGCATTTTTGAAGAAAATAGTAACGTACGAACATTTTGCACTCTCTGGTAAAATCATTACAAGTACCTAAGAAAGTTTGGGGAAAACTAAAACGTTGAACGTATTTATTCTGTGTGGTGTTACATCCATAGCTGACGGTGATTGCTTACCATCAGGCAGCCTGTTTGGCTATTTGTTGTCAACCTATGGCAAAAAATAATAATTCCAAATCAACATTTTTGGTAAAAATTAAATCTATTAAGAAAACTATATAAAGTAAATAGTTTTTTGATTTTGCCAAAAAAATCAGAACCAAAGATAGGCTAAGAGCTAGATATAGGTCTACCTATTTAATAATCTTTGCATTTAGGCGCTGCGTAAACGTAGACACTTTTGTGTCTTGTGTCGAATACAAGCTACCAATGAATATTTGTTTTTCTATAACCAGTAAGAAATCAGCCACTCTCTGCGCAGACTTTGTGTCCAGTTGCTTCCACTTAATTGTTACTTGGTGTGCCGTCTCGGCAACAAAAACGTCTACGTTTGCGGAGCGTCTTAAACTATACAAACATTGCAAGTGTAAGTAGCAACAAAGGACAAGGTATAACAAAGGATTTTAAAATGTATCTAGATTTATTATAACTCAAGACACTTTTTTCGTAAGTTTTGTACCAGACTCAACATCCAATGTTTGTAAATTTGTAGTTTATTTATTTATATTTATATTTATTTAATTTAATTAAAACGGTTACACCAATTACATCAATTAAATCATGAGAATTACATTAGTTAAATAATAAGAATTTCAATAAAATAATAATAATTACAATAAAACTATCTAGTCAGGCATAAATTTACAATAGTAATAATTAATTACGAACTAAAATTAAATAATACTATATTCTTAAAGTAGGTACATTTCACATTCATTCACACATTCACACTCTCACAGTACCTCAAGCACACTGATAATATTTCTGTCCATCCATCCACAAACAAGTCACAATTAGGGTTTGAATCCAGGAGTGCGTTGAGCTTGTATACAATGCGTGGAAGAGGTGAGTTTGAGCGTGCAACAGTGCGGCACCGAGGCATTTCAAATAACTTGTGCTTCCTGCATCTTAAATAGTGATCTGGCACATTAAACCGGCACAGCTCATCACTAAGCTCTGGTAGTTATTAACCCCCGAAGTAAAAATATGAGTGTTATGAGTTTAACGTGTGTATATGTGTTTCTATCAGTGACATCGTTGCTCCTAAGCAGCTGAACCAATTTTGATTTAGTTTGTGTTTGTTTGAAAGGTGACTTGGTCGAGATTGTTAGCTATGATTCAAAAAAATATGTTTAGGCTTTTGAAGATTATCATATTTTTTAGTGCGAGTTTTTTTAAATTTTTTATTTAAGCTATAGTTTTATTGTATTTTTGACTAGCGCACTATAAAAGTTTCTTCAGATGCAATATTTCACAACATAGCATTTTCAGCACTTATATCAGCATACCAGAAGTAAATTTTTCACAGTACATTGTGGCTGAAAATTTGTAATCTAGATGAGAGATTTTAAACAACCCGTGACTCTCACAAAGTCGCCGGTTCAGCTAGTGGGTCACTCAAGAACCACAAAAGAACTCAAGAACAGGTATATTTTTGAAATATTCAATTACGCGAGCAACATATGAAAACTTCACTTTTCCATTCTACCGCTCTATTTACAACATCGCCGGCTCACGCTCAGCAAGTTTTTATTATGCTCGCGTCGTTTGTCACCGTGAGACAGAAGAAGCGTTAATTTGACAAGGGATCGTCGCCCGTAGCACTGAGTAGAACATTCTAACACAGAAAGTTAGCTCTGAAGAGCGCAAAGCTGTAGATAGTTCACTACATATGCAGCAATGTGTGTGTGAGTCGTTTCCCAACGGTTGCTTGTAAGAGAGCGCAGTGGAGACAGGGTTCAGTCCTTTAGAACTCCGCTATTGTAGAGACAGCAATAGGTGGGCTGCTATATAACTCATGTATTTTATCGTTTTTGAAGATTAAACAATCATCACTGAACGAGAATTTTAATGTTTATCTACAAAAAAAATCTAATTGGGAAATCGATAGCTATAGTTGTTGAGCGCAGTTTTAGCGAACATGACGCTATTTTAGTTTGGTTGACAAAAAAACTAAAGGCTGATTTAAATTGATTCAATATTTCCGGAAACCAATGACGCTGGTTCAGCCATATAATTCACACCAAGTCTGGGTGCATTGATGTAAGTAAATAGGCAAGTAGGTATTTTTTGAGGTTTTATTTTAGGTGAAGACACATTCCAAGCAAGCATGAGGTAGCGGCGTGAGAGAGGCGGACACCTGTCCTATATCAATCCAGTTCTGGATCTTGTTTGCTAGCCCTTGTGCTAGTCGCCTATCTTTGTGCTAGTCGCCTATCCTTGTGCTAGTCGCCTATAAACTTAACCACCAAGTTATGCCGAACGCACTCTGCGTTCGCTAACTAGTCCGGTCAAGCTGTAGAGGCCAAAAGGCCAACAGGAAAAGTCACTTATAGAAAAAAAAAAAACTTGTTTGCTAGGCTGGATTGAAATGTGTTTCCATTGGGCTAGCTTCACTGGATTCCTGCACTGGATTGAGGTACAGGATCAATAGGAATATGTAAAAATCTACTGACGTCGACGGGCTGCTTAAGGCCTAGAGTCCGTGCGACTTCTACCATCTTTAGGGCACCAAGCAGCACTGGACTTTTTGTCTGTCTGCTGCGTACCACCATTATTCATACACCTGTATAATCATCTTAATATCGAACTGGCCACCATCGCCAAAAAAGCCATCCTCATATTATAGATGCGTGGAAGTCTCGCACCATTCGATTTGATCGACTGTTTCTGCCACGCACCTATAAGTTGTGGAATGGCTTACCAGCTTCGGTTTTTCCTCCAAAATATAACCTCAATTCTTAGAATTACTACTCAGAAAAGGTAGGTTTCCAAACAACGCCTTATCAAAACGAAAGCTACAAATTCGCTTCGTAGCTTACGTTTCGATTGGTATTTTAAACGATTTAAGCAAGAAAATGTCACAAATAATGAATAAACACACCATAACTCTTATGCTGCTTTTCTGATTTGTTGTGGTACGATTTCACCGCGCAAATTGTCATAGTATAATTTTTTTTGGATCCATGTATGACTTTATTTGAATGTCTTAAATTTTGCGAATGTACTTGGTTTCTATTGTGTAGTTATTCTAAGCCTCAATTGCTTCAAGCGAAGAGTCCTCAAAGGTAGGCAACGCACCACCAATGCCCCGGGTATCGTAGGTGTCCTGTCCATAGGTGACGGCGACTACTTACCATCAGGTAGCCCGTCGCTTTTTTGTCTACAATGATATTTAAAACAAAATATAAAAAAATACCTGTATCTTTAACCATTACCAGTCCTACAAGTATAAGCAAATTTTATAGCTACATTGGGCCCTTATCTGCTAGCCTTTCCGTTCTTGCCAACTACTCACGCCATGAGATCGAGCAAGATGACGCGCTATTACTATCCCTACCATCTGGTTGCAAACTAGGGTCCTAATGTGTGAGTTTTTACACACTCCACTGTTCACTCAGTTCCACTCTAATCCACTGAAAAAATCCATCGGTTTGATTTTACTTTTCACAGCTAAGTATATCTCTGCAAGATTTTCTCCTAGGTCCCCCAGTGACCCACTTGCGAGAGGATTAGGTTATTCCGCGTGTTACCTTGTCACAGTTTCTGGTTATAAATTGTACGAAAGTGACGTTTTGGGAGAGGCTCTTGATGTTCGCAAGTTCTTTCGGAGTTACCTGTTTGGAGGCGGTTTGTGAAAGTTAAACTTGTTAAGCATTTTATTTGGGAGGAAAATGAAAATGGATGTTGGGGGATGTAGAATGAACTTTCAAGGGCGGTGTCGGCAATTTTCTAAGGCAATTTTATTAAAGTTAGGAGAAATCAGTCCATTACTTTAAGACAAAAGAAGCAACTGATTATTATCAAAAGAAACAACAAAGCAATACAGATACTACAGACCAAGCCCAACTTACCTGCGAAGGCTTCCTACACAAGCGGCTTCATTTTAAACTCACAAAATATTTGTAATGTTTTCCCAAACGTACAGGAAAGTGTATAAATCTGACAGATGAAAAGTTTGCAACTAGGAAACTAATTGGTCCTTCGAGCCCTGATAGCCGGGCCGGATGGCTCTCTTGGGTAGGACGGGGTGTAATATTTTGAAGGTATGATATTTTAGGAAATATTATTATTTTTATTTTTTAAATTGTCTATAACTTCTTTTTAACTTTTTAGCTTTTATTTAACTTTCTTTTCTTATTAGAATGTATGTGTGGGACTAATTTTATAATTTAATTTTAGACCAGTTATCCCGAAGCTGAACCGTGTAAGCTGTAATTTTGCATACACGTTTAGTTTGAATGACAATGCATGGTTACTTAAATGACGTCATTCTATATCCAATATGGCGGACTTCCAAAGATGGCGGACCAGTTATTATTTATGCACCTCCAACGTTCTGGGTGTCAAATGAAAGAATTTATTGAGAAAAGTACGAAATCTTCGTTTCCCTTTTTTTGATAATTTTATTTAACAAATTTTGTGTTCAAAATAAGGCAAATGTTTGTAGATAAGCTTGAAATAAACGAATTTTGTTGCAACGGGTTATACCGAATGACATGAAACGGAAGTACTAAGCTGAAAGAAAGTCATTGTTTATCATTGTTAACCACTTTTACAGTGAAACCAACCCTGCATTCGCGTAAAATATCAGCTGATTCATACATTCTGTTGATTGTGAATTTTTTCTTTTTCTATTGAACAGCAAATTTCTTCTCTTTATTTTTGGGCTATTCCCACAGTGAAAGTAGTTTATAATCATGAGTACAATGATCTCCTTTTGTCTAAGTACCTCCGTTCCGTGTAACCGTAACAGGGTTACGCTGAAAGAGAGCTGTTTTATTTATCATTATGAATAACTTTCCCTATAGGACCACCCCCAAATCACGAAAAATATATCAGCTTTTCCAGAGGAAAGTGTTACTCACACTAGACAAATTTATGGAGCAGCTGATTTTTTTTTTCGCGATTTCTGTCTTGATCCATAGTAAATGTTGTTCATAACCCCTTTCGGCTTAGTACGCCCTTTCCGCGTAACCCTATATACTTAGAGCCGATAATAATGTCGCGCGAACATAAATTAATATAATTGCCAAGTTTAGATTTATTAGTCTACTACACTGTGGATATGTTTTTAAATGATAAAAATATTATGTGTAGCATTAGCCAACGAATGTTATTTCTTTATTTTAATCTTTCTTTGAAATACTTATTGATTTGACATTTGCTTAATTTTGTTTGTTCTATTATTTATATTTACAAAAACTTAAATTAATGACTAAAAACAAAAATTTATAATAAAATCTAAACAAACTACCTACAAAATAAAATAGTAATTACTACTAGATTTTTTTTTTTTTTTTTTTTGTATTTATGTATGTAATGAAATACCTACTCGTTTGACTTGCAATTATGTATGTTAAAGTGTTCGAGCAATTATTTGTTGATCCCTGTATTATGTTTAATCAAATTTTAATAACAATATTATATATTTAGCAATTACTTATTTTTATAGCCATAGTCATCATGATGTTTGTATACCAGTTTCTAGGTAGAAGCTAGAGCACATATATTACAACTGTTTTGACTTCTATGTAACATCTATTTATCTATGGTAACATATATATTACCTAGTTTCACAGACCAATAAAGTCATTGTATCATTAAGTTTCGATTTTTAATTTCTTGGGTTATTATTAAAACCAAAAATTCACAAATTTTTCCTTACTGCACAAACAAGTTTATTTTATTATTCCAACTCCCATTAAACTCAATTGCATTGAGTAGGTAAAATGCTCGAAAAGACTCATTTCCCCTATTTCGCTATAAAATATTGTCTTCAAGTAATAAAGCTAAACTGGCTGTAATAACAGCATTAAACGCAGACGTCTGTATACATCAGGCACGCCATTGACCACAAACGGCATCCAAACATGAGTGAAAACCACTCCTGAATAAAAACCAAGCTACTCTGACACCCATACCCTTCTCTAATAGGTGTAAATATGGTAAACGCGTTAAGGCACCGCGGGTCAAATTAAATCAGTCGTGCTTTATTCAAAGAGCGGGTGCGATTTTATGATCCGTGAATATCGCTGAGGCATTTCTAGATGTTCGGATCACATTTTTATTGTTATGGAAATACGAGAGTTTCCCTTTAGTTGGAATTTCAAAAGGGTCGATTAGGACGTCTGGTTTTGAAGGTACTGTAGAATGAGGAGTTTTCCTCCCTTATTTGTAAGATCGGGGCGAGTTGGGATGCATTCTTCTTGAGGGTTTCCGAATTTTTAACCCGGATTTCTTTCGATATTGGAGCGAGTTTTAAAGTTAGCGGGAATTGAGTTATGGGTTGAGCGCTCGATTGAATTTTACTGCAATGTGAAATTTATTAAAAAGGCAAGCGCAATGGGCGGTTAGGATTTGTTGACTTATTTTTGGCACCATGGAATTTTCTTCTTTGTAATTATGAGCGTGGGTAGAGGGGTGATATTTCGTGAACTTCATTATTACCCCATGACGGGAACGGAGAAAGGTATTTATATTTGAGATAGGGAGGATGGTGGATGTAAGTTACAATATTGAGGTTGCGTTTTTTTAGAGATTTTATATCATAGACAATAGACACATTTTTATTTTTAGAAAAAAAAACATTTTTATTTCATTATATTTTTTTCTTTTTTTTGTTTTTATTATAATCCGTTTATAAAAAATACAATTGTCTTTACAAAAGAAGAAAAAATTACAATATGCGAGATTTATCCCCTAGTTTTCCACTTTTAGAAACGAAATATTTTCTTTGAATTTAAATAGAATACACCTTGAAATAAACCGTTTCATTAAACAAAATATTAAAATCGGTACACGATTGGCAAAGATTTATTTTTGTTATACTAGCTGACCCACAAACGTTGTCCTGACCAAATTCAATAGAAAACGGTATATTACGTATTTTGCACAAAAATAAAACTACCGTTTCATTAGAGCGAACAAGACAAAAAATACATATTCGAGAATATAAATTGGAACAGCACGATATTTTTTTTTTTTTTTTTTTTTTTACATCGGACTAGGCTAACGTTTGACCGCGATTTCGCCTGATGGGAAGCGATGATGCGGTCGAAGATGGAGCACGTTTGCCCAGTAATAACCTATTAACCCTAGACTTGAACACTCCAAGATTGTAATGCTGCGGAAACACAGACAGGGGCAAGGCGTTCCATTTATTTATATTTAATAGAGATTGAAAGATAGGCTTGTTCTTGACTTCCATCGTGGTAAAAATTCGAATATGGAACACGCTTGCACACAAACACATATCCAAACACACTAACTTAAACAATTATAATATGAGTAAGGCCGCCCATTATACTGCCGTTTATTTGTTTTTATGTTACTTTAAGTTTCATTTGTATTTTCGGTGTGTAATAAAGTTGTATTGTATTGTAAGTCTAAGTACGTATAATATGATTTAAAATTGTGAGAATTTTATGAAAACGTTTAATGTTTTTATCACACGTTTTAGCGCTTTTCGTCATAGTGCATTCATCAATCAATAACGGTCTCATATTGGATGTAAAATTCAATAAACATTTCTAGATATTTTCCTTCCACTTTTTACATGTGGAACGCCTTTTTTTGATGCCAATTGAAGTATTTTCATAGGTGATGGTGGCCGTATGTGCGCTTGACAATATTCACCATCACCAATGACTTATTTAGTATTTATATAAATAAAGTGCAGTTTCGATGCCGTCGGGCGCTCATAAACGGTGAAGGAAAACATCGTGAGGAAACCAGTATGTCCAAGAACTTTAATAGTTCAAAGATATATGAGATTCACCAACATGCACTGGGCCAGCATGGTGGATTAGGGCCATCCTTTCTCTCTCTCTCTCCCTCTCTCTCTGAGTGAAGGCCTGTGTCCCAGCAGTGGGAACATGATAGGCTGAAAAGTTGATAGCATTTTCATGTACCTACTTATAGTGCCAGCCATGTGCCTTATGGGATTTCTCATCGGCAATTTCTCAGTAACCCACTTTTCCACGTATCTAATTTCAAAAATTCTGTACTCTCATACCAAATTAAATCCTCTATTTAACCCTCTTAAGGGATGTTCACAAAAAAAAACATAATACAACTAACTTTTACTTATAAACAGAAGTCTAAATACCACCTTCCATGTTTTTAACGTCAAAAATGACGTACTTCCATACAAACTGTCATCCCCTATTTAACCCCTTTATGGGATGAATGCACAAATAAATATGATACAAAACTTTTACTTAAAAACAGAAATCTTAGTATCAACTTCCGTGTATTATAACTTCAAAAATTAAAAATCTTCCCCTATTCGACCCCTTTAGGGGATGAATTTTCAAAAACAATTCCTTAGTCATTGAACACTTGTGCAAAATATTATGTTTCTAGACCCAGTAGTGGTTTAGGATGTGCGTTGTCTGTCAGTAAATGAAAGTATTTAAGATTTTTACTAAGAAGTTCATACAAATAGGTACGTTTAAAAACAACATACTAACTTTATTTCCATTGACCAGGAAACTGCAAAAATCCTATGCAAAGCTAAACGCGGGCTGTAAATTAAGCCCGTTATCGTTTTCCGGTTGAAACGCCGCGTGTACAAACTGCGCCGGGTGAAATACCGCCCTGAAATATGTACCTAGACCTAAGTGTATTTTGTAGTAACTAACAGATACTTCGCAGCAATAGTAGATAGTTTACCAAGGGATAAAAGCAATCTATTTCACATGATTATGTATTGTTTAGGCGTCCAAGGGAAGCTAAAAACGCCTATACATCATCATCATCATCAGCCAGAAGACGTCCACTGCTGAACATAGGCCTCCCCCTTTAACCTCCACACTGAACGACAGCCTGCCTTTTGCATTCACTGGATGCCAGCGACTCTTACTATGTCGTCGGTCCATCTAGTGGGAGGCCAACCCACGCTGCGTCTTCCGGTTCGTGGTCTCCACTCAAGAACCTTTCTTCCCCATCGGTCATCGGTTCTCCGAGCGATGTGGCCTGCCCATTGCCACTTCAACTTGCAAATTTTAACAGCTATGTCGGTTACTCTGGTTCTTTGGCATATATCGACGTGTCGGATTCTATCGCGCAAAGAAACTCCGAGCATAGCTCTCTCCATTGCCCGCTGTGTGACTCTGAGTTTTTCCAAAAGGCCAACAGTTAAGGACCACGTCTCAGTACCATATGTCATCACTGGCACACACTGGTCAAAAACCCTTGTCTTTAGGCACTGTGGTATCTTGGACGAGAAGATGTCACGCAATTTCCCGAACGCTATACATCTAATCATTATTATCAACATAATGATATCATTATCATCTTCATTTGTACTAATAAGTATTATGAAGGCGTAAGCGTGTTTTATTTAAATATTCTTTTTTTTCAATGTTTCTTACCTCTTTTTGAACCGTTTTTTTTTAAATAATGAAAGTATATATTTTCAATAATAATTGGTTCCATAGAAATTTTATCAAAATCGGTTTAGTAGTTTGGGCGAAATTGCGTATTTTTTTTAATTTAGTGGAGTCGTTTTTTTTATATTTATAATTATTCTTGGTTTCTTTGTTCCCTAGGGGAATTTTTTCATCGAGTAGTTGGAGGGCAGGCGTTATATAGGATACTTTTTATACTCGGAAAAATGTACGGTTTGTCAGGGAATGTCCACAGGGATGAAGCCGTGGGGCACAGCTAGTCAAAAATAAATTGATAAAAAATAAATACATCCTCTGCTTTTTATATCTAATGCATCGAGATACAATACATATAGAGTAAAAATCTCTAAGTGAAAACAGTCAAAACATCCGAGCGTCGTTGTACATACCTAGACATCTATTATATAATTCTCAATGCCTCATTCATTCCAAGTCAGACGTTATGCTGCTTGCATAGTGTTTAACGTCGCTTGTCCACTATATCATCGTAGCATTCGTAGCACTGGCATCGTGCGGCGTCGTAGTCGGATCGCGGTTGCCTTACAACTAACCAAAAATTTGTGTGTGTGAGTTTTGGTTAAATATTTATTTTGCACGTTTGTAACTCTACAGATATTTTATCTCGATCGTTAACCAACATTAGGTCCTTCCTGAAGTACACAGATACATAAGTAAAACTTATAACAGCCCTCTTTTTGTGTAGCGCGTTAAAAATTAATCACACAGCATAATTTTATTACTAAAATTAGGTCGGTATTTGGAACAAACTAATATAAACCGTAAAGTAATAAGCCGTATTATAACTGTTGGCTTAATTCGTATCATAATGGGAGCGTATTAAAACAACAGCAATAATATGAGGCTAACCAACTCTGAAACCGCCCATTTGTATGTAAAACAGGCGCACAAGATAATTTAAAGGATATGTAGTTTAAGATATATAGTGAGGGTAGATTATGAACTTATTTTAGCACAATTAAGATCTTTGTATAAAATTAATTACTTAAATGTCCCACGAAAAACTTTTTTTAATACTACATTTACAAAACAAGATGTCTGCCTGCCTTATTACAACAGATGACCACAAGGCTTACGGGGGCGTCCATAAATTACGTGAGATGTTTAAGGGGGGGAGGGGGTAGAGTCAAATCTCATCTAATCTTACGTTGGAGAGAGGGGGTCTCGGCAAATATCACGCAATTTTTTTTCTGATTGAAACAAAAAAAAATTATACTATTTTGGTCCATTTAATCCAGATTGTACCGCGCATGATTCTCCAAGGACTGAATTAGAGTAGATATTCTTTTTTTAATCACAGTAGTTACGATTTAAGTATTCTATTGTAAATTTTTTATTACACTTACAATTAAACTTCTCAGCAATATTGATTACTAGTCTTAACTAGTCGTAAATAAAAAAACGAAGCAAATTATTTTTTTCTTTTTACAATAACTATCCAACGCGTTTACGTAAGAAACCCACATTTTGAAAAATCTCATGTGAGATTGGGGGATGGGGGAGGGGGTTGAATAAAATCTCACGACATCTCACCAGGGGGGAGGGAGGGACAGAAAATTAAAAAAAACACCTTACGTAATTTATGGACGCCCCCTAATGTATTGTTTTAAAGTCGTATTTAGTGGAGCAAAACCATGGCTCACTGTCGTATGTTTCGCTACTTCTATTTTTGAGGGTTTTCTCATATTTTTCGAAAAGTATAGCTGTGATGTAAAATGTACCTTCACAGTTTCCTCCATAATTATGACATTTGTATATTAAGATATTGTAGACATCATTTAATAAATAAGTAATTGTATGAATAAAAAAAACCGGACAAGTACGAGTAGGACTCGTTCCGTTGGAAGGAACCATCAGAGCGCGAGTCCAAAAAATAAAACTGACTGAAGTTGAAATACTGAAAGACAAACTTAACTTTGTAGTTGACAATAAGGTTCTTCCATACATTCCAACTACAAAATGTAAGTTTGTAATAGCAAAATAATTATTTTTAAATGATATAACTTCAAATTTGTAACTTTAGGATTTATTCCTATATATGTGCTATGAGACCTTGCTTTTTGCCAAATTTCATGATTCTAGGTCAACGGGAAGTTCTCTATAGGTTTTGATTCCCCTGTGAAATCGCAAAATATGCGACATAAACGTTCATATCTTTTGATTGCGTTGACTTACAGCTTTAATTTTTTTACAGCCGAAAGAAATCGTAGACCCAAGTATTTAATATAAATTTCAACATGATACCTTTACGCGTTCTTGAGAAAAAGGGTCTTGACAGACGGACCGACAGACGGACAGACAGACGGACAACGAAGAGAGGGAGAAAAGCGCAAAGTAGTGTTATTTTCATATATTTTTTCTATCGAGCGAAATGTCCTTAATTGTGTTTCGGTCTATAGAGGTTCCTACATAAAACATTAAATTTTGATATGGCATCATTTTTATAATTTTAAGATAACCATGGAAGTAAGCACACTTAAACTAGAATGAACAAAATTGTTAAAAGGCGGAAAAGAGTGCCTTAACACCAAAGGCCTTATCACTACGACGCCGACCCTAAAAGACTCTCTCTTATCTCGCCTTTTGAAATACCTCTTGTTGTAGATTCTAGGAAACACCACGGAAGGTACCTCATTCCACA
Source organism: Agriopis aurantiaria (assembly GCA_914767915.1). Taxonomy (NCBI): domain Eukaryota; kingdom Metazoa; phylum Arthropoda; class Insecta; order Lepidoptera; family Geometridae; genus Agriopis; species Agriopis aurantiaria. The sequence goes on along the minus strand of OU611992.1, from coordinate 4,454,296 downwards.
TTGTGCTGGCACTAAATTATCTTAGTTAACCTTTTATGTTAACCTCAAGATAATAGCTTTGCAGCCAAAATCAAACACAGCAATGTTTAACCAGCGTTTAACAGCTCTCTATCATCCATCATCGCAGATTGATGGATAGCGTCAAGTTGACAGTAATGAAATTTCACGCCCGCATCGGTGCATCGGTTCTGATAATTACACTTTTAAAGTGCCTATGGTTAAATTGGCCTTTGGTTACGTGATTCTTATTTTATTGATGGTAAAAATGTTTTGGTGGCAACGGCTGGCAACGAACGTGAAAATATAGGTGGATACGTAGCCGAGGCCAGCACACGTGAGTCCATAAAATGATCAGTTGCAACCTAGGCTTGTATAGTACTTTTGTCGGATAATGCGCGGAAATTTAAACTAAGTAGGTACCTATTCAGAACATTTTATTTGAAAACCAGCTGCGTGGTTTTACCTGCGTGAATTACTCCTTATATCATCAGCTATCTGCATATAAATACATATATATTAAATGCACACTCTCTAATTGATCGAAGGAAAATACACGCCTTGCCCCTGTCTGTTTCCGCGGCATTACAATCTTGGAGTATTCAAGTCTAGGGTTAATAGGCAAACATGCTCCATTTTCAAACGCATCGTCGTTTTCCATCAGGCAAGATGGCGGTTAAACGTTAGCCTAGTCCGAAGTAAAAAATAAATTTAAAAAAACGTTTTGTTTAATTTATGGTGAACCTACCGTGATATTCCGGGATTTGTTTTCTTTCTTATTATACTACATTCCTTGACTGCCATGTTTCTGAGTAATAGGTTCATTCCATTTTTAATTAAATAACACGACAACTGTACGAGTTTTGATAGTTATTTATTCGGCTTGCTAAACGAGAGATGGATTTTTATAGGAACTAAGCCGGCCGCTGCTTACATGTATTTTGACCAGTACAGCAATTACAATTTGGTGAAAAAAATGCCAAAGGCATAAAAACTAGAATACTAAAATTTTCAATAATTTAATAACTTTCGGTTTCGGAATAACATTCAGTTTTAACCTCCTTCTTCTTAATCTTGGTCATTTGCAATCAAAAATATTTTTTACCTGTAGATAGGTTGTGCCCACTGCCCGCACATATTCAGCCATATTGACTAGACGAATGCAAAACTGGCTGCCCGACTTCGTTCAGCCGTCTCTCAGTCACACTCTGAGTGTACACAACAAAGTGTATTTTTGTCTCTTTCTAACAACAGATACAGCGTAAAAAGTCTCATTTCTTTCCCTTATTTCACAAAATGAACATATACATACTTATGTAGGTAAGCTATATTATGGTATATGCGTTTAATCAGTTTTTAAAGCCGTGTTGCTCGCCTATAACTTCTCTTATTACACCTCACTGTTTGCAAAAGTGGGCTTTATGCTAAGGATGATACGTGATAATATAAACAGGGTTAAAAAAAACAACACATTTCTTTGGCTTTTTGTAGTTGAATTCTCTCCATATTAGGTCCAAAGCATTATATACGCTTGTCAACTTTAACATTCATTCGAACACCCGCAAGCTAATAAGACACATTTAAAAGCCAGCAAAAAGACAGGACAACAAAACTGACATCAAGATGTGGATCGGAATAAACCAAGAATAAACGAACACTGTGACAGCCGCAGATACCAAGATACAAGTTTACAATACTATCTACAGGCCAAAAACTTAAAATCATTCCAAAAAGTTCTAAGCCCCATCGAAATAAGGGTTACATAGTTTGTTGATCAGATACGTTTAAAGTTGCAAAAATGAACAGTGTTTCGACGTCTTTAGGTGTAAATTATTCAAACGTACCTCATCCTAAGAAGGTTCGGTACTTCCACTTTTTTACCGCCGTAAGCCAGGCCTAAACAAAAACGCAGGAATTATTTAAAGAGGATCAAGAATTAAGCAAAGACAAACATATTGAACTAAAGCTGTAGATTAAAATATGAGTGACCTTCGACCAAAATAAAATGAATATACATATTTTGTTTTGTTGTTTTTTTTTGTTTCATCACAAATCATTTTATTTTAGTCAAAGTGACAGTTTAAAATTGAGAATCTTGATGACAAATAAAAGGCATCGTTCGAGTTCTGGGAATAGTGGCTTATGAGTCAGTGCTTAGAAATTTTGTGATGATATAGATATGAGAAATATTTTAATCTACCATGAAAACACGGAATTAATTTCAATAAAAACCGTGGACGAGCTAATAGTGCTAACAGACGCTCAAACGTGGCTGACCTCAACTGCCGGCTGACCAATGGGAGTGAAAGAGAGGGAAATATGATATTCTCACTCTTTCTCTCCCGTTGGTTGGACGGCGGTCCGTCAGCCGCGTTCGAGTGTCTGTTAACACTATTAGATGACGCCGAAATTAGACGTGACCTGTTGACCTGCTTATAACAGCGAACTTTTTAATAAATATCAAACTATGGGGCATCATCATCAGCCAGAAGACGTCCACTGCTGAACATAGGACTTCCCTTTTAGAACTCCACAATTAACGACAGCCTGCCTTATGCATCCACTGGATGCCAGCGACTTTAACAACACTAAACTGTTACTGTTAAACTATGGTTCACTTTACGCTAATAAGTAAAAAAGGTATTCGTTAAGCAGTGGACGTCTTCTGGCTGATGATGATGATGATTAAAAACCACCACATTTTTGCCTTGCAACGTCTGATTAAAATTTAAGAAGTATAAGCATCGAGATACATTACCTGTAGAGTCCTACAGGTATTGTATCTCGATGAGCATAAGGCGAAATTGCAATAGTAACAACAAAATCCAAGCGTTATTACACCAAACCATCGGGCTAGAGAAAACATGGAGGCGCTGCATTTTTCTATACGTACCGTAGTGACAGCTGGAGGTAAGTGCCATGTTAGCCATCTTGTGCGCTGAGTTTCGTGGTAGTTTTGCTGTCGAATGGTTGTTTATTTTTTCTATTATTAAAATTTGCGAGATAATTACGAAGAATTTACCGATAAAACTACGCCTGGATGTTGGAAAACTGCAATTCAACATGCCTGTGTGTTGTATTTTGTGTCGCGACCCTAGCAATAGAAGCCACTTTGTGCGCGGTAATGAGTTGTAGGTATGCACCTTTTTACTGTAGGTATTTCCAGTCCATATATATACGTCAGTGCACCAAACACAATGGCCGACTATGAATAAACATCACAAATGTTTCTAACAGCTATTACCAGTCGGAATAAGCGGGATTTGCTCTAATTACGTGCTATTATCGACATTTGTGTAATTGTGTAAATAGTTGCCCTAACGTGTGTTTACAAAGACCCAACATACTGTAATATGAAACTAGCAATTATTGTAGTTCTGGACACAGCAATATTTATTACTCGTATGTATGCTAGGCAAGTTTTCACGTTTAGGCCTTTCTTCGTTTGTTGCTTAGACCTTCTTAAGATTTTTCTGATGTTATGTGGCTTCTAAATTTTTTTTCCAAAAGAAAACATAGCTGTCAAACCAAAACTATCCCGGAACTATCTTGAAATCTTCGTTGCAAAAAAAATTAGAACACAAATAAATTACATTCAGAGGTGAATAAAATTAAGGGTATGATTACAGAACAGGTTCTAGTAAACAAAATACAAGCTAATACTAACACTATAAATACAGTTAGACTGAGCATAGACCGTTGGAGGTCTAAAGACAATCCAAATTCTCAAGCCCACTACCAGTTAGCAGCGCACCTAGCATGCTGGCGGCATTACCACACTGAATGGCAATGCTTATGCGTTGAGCCAGAAACACGCCAGCATTTTGGTCATGTTTCGCATTAACCAGGCGCTCTAAAAGGTTTTTGAAAATGAAGCGAGCTCCCGTTCCCCAAAGGCCCAATGTCTCGACCACAAACGCCTCATATATGTAATATTATGTTCTAGTATGTCTCATAGAAAAAACACTGTTTTAAACTATCACTGTTGTTCACTAAAGTTATATGACAACCACAGCCACAACCTTACCACGGTAAATATCCCGTAAATAATCACATAACTTTTTTGTCTCATAGAGTTCTGTAGTACTTCAATATTATTAACTCTAAGCCCTCTATTGTTTTTTAATAGTTTTAAAATTAGTTATTTCAATTTTTGATTAATAGTCAATTAGATTATGCACACATGAAGTGTTTTTGACTTATTACTAATGATAGTTAGTTGGTTTAAATTGAGTTATTTCGTAATTTTAATTTTAGATTTTCTGATAAGAATAATACGTAGTGTAATACACTATTTAGTTATTGAGATTTGAAATCTTTGTATCGTTGTTGAAGGAAAATCAATTAGTTTTAATGTCTTTTTTTGTTGCTGCTGATTTTACATTAAGCACACATGAAGTATTTTAAATTAGTAACACAAATTACCGTTAGTTTATTGAAATTGAGTTGGTTCGTCAACATAGTCATAGTAATTTTAGATTTTTTATACGGGTTGCGTATTGTAATATTAATTTGTAATACAGTATTTGATTTGAAATTATCTTCATATTTACACATCGTCGTTGTAGAAGTTCTTATTTTTGGTGTCTTTTTGACATTTTGTCTTCTCGACTACTCCTGCGACCCGGGGCAGGTGTGTAGGTGGAAAATAATATTTTACACTTGTTAGGGTATCCTCTAATACCCGAGAAAAGTGCTTGGCTGTATATAATTTGAAGAAACAAACTGCATGTACAAACTGTTTCAATGAAGCCTGTAATAGCCACATTAAACTCCATGGCCAGCAAAAACATGAGATGCATTGCAGGTGCCCAATATTATACCAAATAGCCATACTGTACATACCATGTGGTCCACCGCTCGGGGTAAGCGTCGTGACCGCGCCACCATTCGATTCATACCACACACTGTTTTATGAGACAGCCGCCGGCACCTATGCCCATAAGTTACTATTCCTAAGTATTTAAAAATATTTTCACCAAATAACTATAGTTTATTGAATCAGGCGTTACTTTGCGGAAGTCCATCCTCAAAACTGCTTTTCTGACGAATCTCTAGTGTAATTCCACTTCTACGAGTAAAATAATTTATCCTAAATTCGGTATGTAAAGTTTTTTTTTTAGTATTTTTTTATATTTTTATTTCGTAGATAAGGCTATTTTAAGATACTAATTTCAATATTTTTGTTTTCTATTGAGTAGTTATTTAACAATATTTTTTTGAAAATTGAACTTTTGTGACGTCACCATATAGCACAAAATTTCGTTGCGTTGAGAAGCCGAAAAAAGCACCCCATATTGGCAGCCCTGAAAAAACCAGACAGTCAAACCACAGAAATGAAAAAATATTCTATTCTGTGTGACAAACAGTCTGTCAAATGTATAATATTTTTATTCTTAAAAGGCACAGAAAATAAAATGCTACAATGTGACGTCATTTAGAGGACAATGAAAGTCGAATGATTGCTTAGTTTTATGTTAAAATAAATGGCATCTTATCGTTTTAAAAGGTCGGAGTAGAAAAATAAGGGTTGGTAAGATAAAATCTTAAATGGTTTTAGAATTGGCATAGGTTAATTTTTTTTAGCATACCGAATTCCTTCTTTTACTTGAAGCGACGTAGAAGTGGAATTACACTAGTAAATCGTCGGGAAAACAGTTTAAGATCGATTATTTCAAGTAACTACTTGAAATAAAATTATAATAGGTACTTACTTTTTGTTTCGTAGAACTTTGGAAACCAATCAAACAAAAAAATATGTATTCTATTTTATACAGGGTTATTGTTAATTAGACAACAACCTCTCCTAGGAAACTTCCCTCCATTATACTTTTCTACCAACTATTGTTCTATTTATTTGTTCTTTTTGTTTGTAGTTCTTAGTTGTCTATTTTTTTTCTTTGTTATTTCTTTTCAATTAGAAAAATTGATTTAAGTTTGTATGAAACATTGTTAGTTAGGATTGTATTTTGTAGTTGTTAGGAATGATGTTGAGAAGATGCTTGCGATAGATTAGCCTATTATCAATGACCTTGTACAATACAATACAAAACTCTTTATTAAAATACCACAAAACAACAAGATAACAGATTTTTGTAAAAGCTAGAAGAGCCAGTTTCATAGGTTTTTTTCCCGAATATAACTACCTACTCTACTAACAAGTTGAGCGCATCATAGACATTCTACCTCTTAGAATAAGCCCGCAGCAAATTCGCTTCGTGGTTACCATTTTAGGACAGAACCTGACATTGGTTACAGTGTTCGATTAGCGTTATAGCGGTAAAATAAAAATTGCTACTTTAGTGTTATATCTATTAAATATAAGCTCCGAATAAGACCGAATGACTCATTACGAAATTTTGAATATTGTGATCTATAAAGCTAAAAAAAATTGCAGGCAAATTCCAGATAGTAAAAAAAAAAAAAAAAAAAATTGTGTAGTGGTCGGCTATGAAAAGATTTTGCAGAAGGGCTGAAGTAAGAGGGTCAGCGGAAAGTTTTCATAAAAGTCTACGCATTGTATATTTTTGTCTTGTGCTACTCTAAACAGAAAATTCTTAAAACTTCTCATTGTTTCACGTTTACAGTACAACTGCGGTTTTATACAACAAAACGTTGGCGTTTCAGGCTAACCCAGGAGGCAGAATTGTTTTTTACCGCAACAAAGGGCATTCATTTAAAATATTTCTACAAATAAATTCCAGTTTAAGAGTTTCCCGCTTTGTGAATATTAAAAACATTTCATTCCCCGTTCCAGTAGTTACGCTACCAGGCGTGCAGAAATCTACGGGAGGTCGGTTCAGCGCACACTACAAAGGTCGGCTGTGAAGCTGTGATGTGCTTTCCTTTTATTTATGTTCTTCTGGTACCAGGTATTCGTACACTCTCTCATGTTACTTGAAATTACTTGGTTTCTACACTTAGTTTTTTTTTTTCTTCCAAGTATTAGGTACTCATTGCCTTCTTTTTCCGTTAACAGAAAAACCTAAAGAATGTTTAAAGTTGTTAATGTATTATTCAATTTAGTTTTAGCCTTTTAACAAAATACGTAACCAAATATGACTAAAATTTATTTTCCTACAAATCCCCTTATTTTACATTTACAAAAATCCAATAGTTTGTCCAACACGTGATGCCGAATAAACTATGCCATGCACCACGAATTCATAAAGTAACTCTTAAACTAAAAAATGTAATAGGCTGTCGGACAGGTGTTTGATTTGTTATTTAATTAACAAATACTTATGTAAAATATTAGCTATACAAAATTAATACTTGTTTAATAATAGACAATATGAGATTGACATGGTGTTCATTTTTATTTCTGACATTAATGATTGAGTTAATTAGATGTGGCATTTTGACGTTTATAATAATTTAAATTTGACATTTTAATCTTATTATTCTATTCCCAATCCTATTATCCTGTGCCAATTCTTATTTACTTGTTGTCCATTGATTTTGCTATTATTAATTGTATTGGTTTGTGTAATATTTTCAGTTAAGCGTTGCACTGTAAATTGACTTGCCCGGTGTAACGAATGTATAAGGCCAATAAATGATTCTATTCTATTCAAATAACAGGCATAGTGAAAAACATAATTAAATGTAATACAGGTAAACTTGAAATTGTTTTTTTTATACAAAACAAATACTTTATTTTCTTATTAGAGAGCGCAGTTGTTGCAACAAAGTAGAAATAGATAATGGACTAAGATGCTTGGTCGTAAGACCTAGACATAATTATCTACATCACCTACATGTGTGTTATAAACTGATTTAAGGCCGCGCTCATCGGCCAGAGCTACCTTTATCGCACATTTTTAACACATAAAAAAGGTTAAAAAGTTCGCCATGTACCATGTCAGTAATTTAAAAGAGGCCATCTAGAATGGAAGCTTGTATGCTTTTAGTCTCGTGGTTCGAAGGAATATTCCGTTTTTTAGGGTTCCGAAAACGGAACGTAAAAACGGGACCCTATTACTAAGCCTGCGATGTCTGTCTGTCCGTCCGTCCGTGTCCGTCCGTCCGTTCGTCTGTCCTACCTATTAACGGCTACATCTTTCGAACCGTAATAGATAGACAGTTAAAATTTTCCCAGAATATGTAACGTTACAGCCGATTAACTAATAAATAATAAAAAAGGCAAAAAGTAGAAGAGGGGGGGGGGGGGTCCCCATACAACAAACGTATTTTATAACGTATTTTTGTATTAACTCTACTGTAAAAACGATAATACGTACAAGCGTAAAACTTGGCACGATTATAGTACACACTCTAAAGTATAACAACAAAGAATAAATAATGGCCAAGTGCAAGTCGGTCACAAATTTCTGTTCACAAAGTTATAATTGTGTTGTACTGGAGCGCCTGTAGCAAAATAATTAACTGTGGCTGCGTAGCAATAGCTTCGGCTATTTTGGAAAGCGTTATAATATCTGGTAATTCGGTTACGACTTTGTTGTATTTTATGGTGGTACGGAACCCTCAGTGCACGAGCCCGACTCGCACTTGGCCGGTTTATTTACATTTGCTGCTTCCTTTTACTATTCACACCCAAACTACGATTTACAAAACTCCGTGCGAGTCGTGCGCGACTCGATCCTTGCATTCCGATTCCATATCGAGACGTTATCGCGTCATCGCACCCCCGTCGCGGCATGATCCGTCTTCGAGGGTGCCGGGGGCTTAGCAAACGGGCGAGGAAACACTGCTAAAAAGTTTTCAAAGTTTTTAGAACATAACAGACGAGCGTATTGTTGTTAAACTAGTTATTCTTATGAATTCACTGTACAATGTACATCAATACTACGAATACATAATGTACTTGTGCGTAGAACGAAGTCATTACCGTCTACAAGAGAATGCATCCCTATAAAGTGTTTCAAATTAGAATAGGATCAGTCTAGCGCCATTTTGTGACGTCATGGCGGTAATCTTGGTACAATTTGCCAAAATATTAATTAAAAAATGTCGTTTATTTTTATTATAAATGGTCATGATATTTTATTATAGAAACTGACGTGGTTTTCACACATTTTATTTATATTACACGGGAATTACTCACGTAAGATTAACGGTCGGAGTGACCGGCTTAATCTTACGTGAGTAATTCCCGTGTAATATAAATAAAATGGTCATGATATTTTTTATATTTTTTTAACATTTATTTTTTCGTAAACTTCTGTCTTTACGTCACAAAATGGTGCTAGACCGATCCTGTTCTAATTTGAAACACTTTATAGGGATGCATTCTCTTGTAGACGGCAATGACTTCGTTCTACGCACAAGTACATTATGTATATTAAGTGTATTATTATTTGAAATGCATTATACATTGGAATGGCTCTATCGACGTTTGCTATCCGTTGTTTTTGGAATGCAGACTAGAGATTGATCGGGATTCTTTAGCGAAAAGGACCTCTGCTTTTACTATGGAAACTGATGTGCTTTTCACACATTTTATTTGTACTACGCGGGAATTACTCACGTAAGATTAAGCAAGTTACTCCGACTATAGTTTCAACCACATTAGGCGGTCTTTTTCTAGATGATGCGCGCGCGCGGCTGCGTCTCGCTTTATAGGACCCCCTTTTTATATATTATGCTGTCTTTATTTTAACAGTTGGTATATTTAAAATCTTTAACTTCAGTGGAAGTAACATCAACGTTTTGAATCAGTGACGCAGTCCTGTCTTTCAGTTTACTGCACACAAAAATAATATTATTATTATTATTATTATTTATTCATTTAGCACGGTTATACACCAATTACACTAAAGATACAAAATTATAAAACACTTATAACCTACTAAATTAACTAATTACAATATTATGTCAAAACGAAAAGCTAATTACATTAGTTATTAAAATGAATACACAATTATTTAAAATATTCAGGTACGAATAATGTCAAATAAGTAAGTAAAAACTAGTCAATATTGTATAAAAATAAGATAACCAAAGAAATGTATACAACAATTGTAAAATTATGTCATAATTCATCATCATTCATCCATGTCATACACCTTGCACGCCTTCCTCTCACAGAACCTCAAACACTCAGACCAAACATCCTTCCATTCATCCGCAAACAGATCACACTTAGGTGTCATGGCCAAGAGACGGTTAAGCGCATTGAGAACGTGCGGGATAGGAGAAGCACCACGTGCGATAGTACGACAGGGAGGAATAGCGAACAGACGATGGTTCTTGCGACGGGGACAGTTACTGGGGTCCGGGACAACCAGCCGCGCCAGCTCATTGAAGAGGTTTGGTGCGTCAATACTGCCACGGAGGATCTTGCACATTACCAACATTTGGTTTTTGTCACGCCGGACCTCCAGGGAGTTGTAACCTAGGCTACCCAAAAGAAAGCTGGTTGGGTACAGGTAGGGATAGTAACCAAATAAACGTTTATATAGGAAGCGAAGGAAAGCCTTCTGGACTTTTTCAAGGAGGAGTATGTAGGCACCCTCATGCGGATTCCAGATACACGAGCTGGATTCGAGTTTGCTGCGGACAAGGGTTTCAAAAATTAACCTAATAACATAGGTCTCTTTAAAATCTTTGGAATTCCTAATAACAAATCCCAACCTTCTGTATGATTCCCTGGCTACGTTTGCAATATGATCATTAAACAACAATTTTGCATCAAACGTTACACCTAAGTCTTTCACGGAAGTGGATCTGGCGACCTCATGAGCATCCAACTTGTACGAAAACTTAATTGGCTGCCTCCTTCGAGTGAAACTCATGACTTGACACTTGGATGGGTTGAATTCCATTTTATTTGCTACACTCCATTCGTAGATAGCGTCAATATCTTGCTGGAGACTCAGGCAGTCCTCTACAGAGTTTATCTCCATGATTAACTTTAGGTCATCAGCGTACAGGAGGCACTTACAGTGTTTGATAACGGTGGGGAGATCGTTTATCATGAGTACAAAAAGGAGAGGTCCAAAAATTGACCCCTGACTAACTCCAGACCGTGTATGATAACCCTTTGAATCATACATGCCCAGTCTAACGAACTGCTGTCGATCTCTGAGAAGGTCAGCAACCAATTTAAGCAATCCTGGAGCAAAACCCAGAGCGTTTAACTTCTTGAGCAGGTGGTCATTGTTAACCCGGTCAAACGCCTTGCGAAAGTCGAAGTAAAGAATGTCAACTTGACTACCCCGATCCAAGCAGGCTGAAATAAAATCGACAGTTTCCAACAAGTTGGTGTCGACAGACCTTTTTTTCCTAAAGCCGTGCTGTTCATTACATAAGAGTGGTTCTACCTGCCCATAAACCTCTTTGTGAATAATTCTTTCGAATACTTTAGCCAGTGAAGATAAAATGGCAATGGGCCTGTATTCTTCGACGGATGATTTGTTAGAATTTTTGGGAATAGGCATCACTCTGGATAATTTCCATTGTGCTGGGTAGATACCTGAAGTCAAAGCCAAGTTGAACATATGACAGAGTGGTTGCACAAGCCATTTTGAGCCCTGCCTCAGAAACAAGGAAGGAACGCAATCAGGGCCAACTGAGCTGTTAGGTTTGAGATTTTTAATGCTTGATGCCACTTCCTCGGGCGTTATATAGGATATGTTAATGTAGTTACTGTTTAGGCTACTATCTAACTGATTTATATGCTCCGCATCAAGTTGTGGGGCATCAGGTAGAAACACGCTTGCAAAGAATTCGGCAAAAGCCTCTGATGCTTCAACACCACTGAATGATTTGCCGTTGTATGTTACAGAGGGTTCAAAGCCTCCTTTAGAACGTAATCTAGAAATATGTTGCCAAAAGCCTCGAGGATTTGATGACAGATTATCCTCGATATTTATCAAATAAGAGTCGTGGGCGGACGATATACGCGCCTTTAGAGAAGCTCTAAGGTCAGAAAAAGCCTTGTAACATTCCGAGGACCTGCTTAGTCTCCATTGGTGATGCAGTTTTAATTTAAGTTTGATGTCTTGAATGATATCATTGGTAAACCATACGGGATACCGGCTACACAACGTTTTTTTTCGGTGCTTTCTAGGCACACACATGTCAAAGATATTATAAATAATGTCATAAAATTGGTCGGTGCAAGATTGTACGTCGTTTGACTTAAGCACATCACACCAAGAAGTTTCAGAGAGAAGGTCATGCAAAAGCGCATAGTCACACTTATTGAAGTTCCAGTCCTTGCTGGGATCGATATTACTAGGCTCCACAAGATTTGCGTGACGCTTTGTGTCGATGAGAATGCCCACATCTAGGGGTGGATGAAAAGGGTCAGGACTTACGAAACCATCAACAGAAGCGACACGCACCTCACGCACTCCTCCATTCTCCTGAACCAAGACCACATCCAATATACCATTGTACGAGTTTAGCACATCATTCTTCTCAGTCAAGTTACAAAATGACTTAAAATAACAGTAATAATTACTAACAGTCTCAGATGCACTATTTAGGTTGAGATCTCCAAAGATAAGAACAGTGCCCTTAACATCATTAATGAAGCCTTCGACCTTGGAGAACCAACGCATATAGTCGCTCTCAGTGGCCCGAGGACGAATATAAATAACGCCTACATAGAATTTTCGGCCCTGCCAGTCAAAACTTGCCCATAAGTCTTCACCACAATCTGTTTCTGACGATGTTAGCCGACGAAGCACTATAGGTGCTCGTGCTGCCAGTAGCACACCACCGCATGGAGTCTTTCTGTCGCGTCGAAGTATGCTCCACTCGTCACTTGTGAGTTCCGGGTCCTCTACAGACGTGTCGAGAAAGGTCTCAGTCACTGCAACCAGGTTGTGCTCTGACAAGGCAAGACTATTTCTCCACAGCTTCAGCTTAGTTTTTAAACCACGCACGTTTTGATAAAAAACATTCAAACACGAAATTTTTTTAGTTCCTGTTTCCCTTCTGAGGAGAGGCCAGTTGGCTGTTTGGCGTGGCTTTTGCAGATGCCCGTCCACGAAAGGGCTGCAGGTTCAAAGAGTAGCTGTCACGAGAAGGCCGTACAATAGCAGTTGTTTCTCCAGTAGAAGTTGGAGAATATGCTGGTTTCTTCGGTGGCCTTAAGTTGATCCAAGCCTTTATTCTGGCGTTTATTGGCCAAACACTAGCAGATAGACACAATTGTCATTGACTGCATATAATTGGGTTCAAGTTTTAGCAATTTAAGCTTAAAGTTGAAGTAACCTTGTAAAGAGGTAATGCAAGATCAAATGTACCTATTCGATTCTATAAGATATAATTTGCTAGATGCTTTACAAATTTAAGTCGCATACTTTGTATGAGCTGTCGAAAAGCAATTAACAAACACAGACTATAGTGTTAAAAGGTATTCTCATTTATGATCCATTCTGATGATAAAGATTTTTTTTATTTTATCATCCTGAAATAGTAGGTAGGTACATTCGAGAAACTTCTAGATTATAATATAATATATTCGGGTAATTGGACATAAAACATCAGATCCATGAACTTTTTTGTATTCAGTTTCAACTTGTAATTTGTGAACACAATCAACATGCTTCTTCTTTTTAGATGACTTAAAAAAAGCAAGATTCTCAGATCAATTCGATTTTTTTTACTCACAGATGGCGGTTTCACAGCACGTTTACTACAAATCTTGTCGCGCGCCAATGATCCATCTTCGTGAAAACACGCGCAAGCGACGCGTGATTCCACCAACAAGGGCGGGAAGGGAGTGATCATGAACGCAAGAAAAAAGATGGATGCCGCCCCAAGAACACACAAACTGAGTCACACAAATGATGCCAGAGCCTTTGTAAATACACAGCAGCCAATAACAGCATGGTATGCCAATTGTCCGCCGGTACTCAACACTGTTCATTCACAAACTAAGGCACTTTTCGGGGCCATTTTCTACTATGTAGTTTAGCATATATTTTTTTGTAAAATTGCTATGTATGTTTTTCATTAGATAAATAAAGTATAAATAAATTTAACAAAAAAAAAAAAACGACCTCAAGAAAATTGCAATAAATGGGATTAACTTTCCGTTGTATAATATTTTCTTCAAACATATTATATGGGACTACCCCTGAATTTGAATTAACTTTATAGCTTACTCGATAAAAAAAAAATCGTTACACCTGTTCACAATCGGCAAAGATACGAGATCTTTGCCGATTGTGCCGATATGATCTTATTGACAAAAAAAACCGGACAAGTACGAGTAGGACTCGTGCCCTGAGGGTTCCGTTGGAAGGAACCCTCAGAGCGCGGACCAAAAAAAACTGGTATAGTAAACTAGGATCGGGAAACGGGAGCGACAATCAAACGCGTGCTTGGCTTAGTTACAACTGTTTATTTCTCTTGGTGGTAGTTCGAACAAACCGCGAGACCTACCCACATTATCACAGTATAATAAACCCAACAATCCTTCACACTTAATCTAAACTATATATCTAACTAAGCAACAATAACGTACAACGCTAAACACAAACAAATATTCTCATAATACCATGTAGATAGATACTAGTAGGTGCTATGCTAACTGTTGCACAATGACTCACAACTTAGTCTGCAAGGCACCGTCACGTAAGGTGTTATGTACTTACTAGATATTACAATGATATAAGCTTACATTAGGTCGGTTCAGTTTAATAGGCAAGTTAGTCTGATTCTACGCCGAACCGGATTACAGGTTTTTTAATACGCTTCGGCAAAGTACTTTGTTTAGGTGTAGAAGTTACATTATCTAAACTTGTGCCTGATACGGTACCGGGAGAGACACGTGCTTGCGAAACACGTGCTGGCGATTCGGGGCATGACTCTTGACCTCTCGCCCTCGCTAAAATTGGTGACACCTCCGGGGAGGCACCACCGCTTGCTGCTGACTGCGTCTCGAGCGACGAGCATGCGGACCCGGTCAAGCCACCAGTATCGGCACCTTCTGACGGAAACACGCAGGTGCTCCTCCGCTTTAGCTGGTCGACATGCCTATGCGCTGCCGAGCCGTCGTCCGTTTTGACGGTATAATTAGACCTACTGAAACGGTCAACGATTTGACCCTCTTTCCACTTAGTGTTTGTTCCAAAATTCCTATACCAAACGGGATCTCCCGGAGTGAGTTGCCGCGACCCTTGCGCATCTTCTAAAGCTACGAGTTCTTTGTTCCATGCCCTTTGCCCGTGCTCGGGTCTTACCACGTCCAACCTAGTCCTCAACCGCCTACCTTGTAGCATTTGAGCTGGACTCTCACCCGTTGTACACTTGTACAGTGTGGAGTGTTATGATACACTAACAAGAATCTTTGTATCGCTAGCTCGGGGTCTACACCATCAATACGTGATTTTTTTATCACACTTTTAATGAGTTTCACTGCGTTCTCTGCTGCCCCATTAGATGATGGGTGAAACGGAGCGGAGAAAGCATGATACACGCCATTCCCCATTAAAAAATCTGCAAACTGTTTACTCGTGTAGGCTGGCCCGTTATCTGTCACGAGTTGCCTTGGAATCCCCCACCACGACCAGGACTCTCGCAACTTTGCGATTGTTGCATCCGCCGTAGTGCGCCCCATTTTGAACGCCTCTTCCCATTTAGACCTAGCATCTACTGAAACTAGATAAGTATTGCCATCGATCGGCGCCAGAAAATCAAAATGGACCCTCTCGTACGGTGAATTCGGCCAGCGCCACGGCGCGGATGGCGCGGCGGTAGGCGCTGGCGCCACCGCGGCGCAAGTACCACATGCTCGACATTGGGCCTCCACATCTTCATCCAGGCCTGGATACCACACGTATGAGCGGGCATACGCCTTAGTCTTAACGATTCCCATGTGGGCCCCATGCAACTCCTGCAAAACCCACTGCCTACACGATGCTCATACTACCACCCTGTGCCCCCACATAACGCATCTTAACTCTACGTACAGCTCTGACTTTCTAGCTAAATACGGTTCGAGCTGTTTCACGTCGACATTCCTGGGCCAACCGTTCTCGACGTACCCATAAACCCTGCTCAGTATGGGATCCCGTCGTTGTCTAGCAACATTGCATCGGCCGCGAAACGTTTGCTCGGGCGGCTCGTAAGCGGTTTTCTCAAACACGGGCAGGCGTGATAAGACATCAGCGCCGTTACTGGTCGTGTTTACGTACTCTATGTCAAAGCTGTACGCAGAAAGGATGAGAGCCCACCTCTGCATTCTACTCGCAGCCATGGTTGGGATACCCTTCTGCGGGCCGAACATGCTGACCAACGGCTTGTGGTCAGTTTTGAATCGAAATTTCCTACCATATAAGTATTGATGAAACTTTTTTACGCAATAAACGATACGAGTGCCTCCCTGTGTATATCCCTAATGTATCTGTGCGTACGCCTGCTCAGCCTTGGTAAGTTTCCTCGAGACGTAAGCAACCGCGCGCTCCTCCCCCGTGACGTCACGCTGTGAAAGGACACCAGCGACCCCTACCGAACTCGCGTCGCAAGTCAAGACCAGCTCGAGCCGCGGGTCATAAAGTTGTATTGTATTGTATTGTATTGTATTGTCATAGTGCGCCAGCACGTCGCTGCTCATTACCATCTGTTTCATGCGGTCGAACGCGCGCGCGTGTCTCGCCGTCCACTCCCATCGCACTTTACTCCGCAACAGCTCATCTAACGGGTGCAGTATTTCGCTCAGATTCCTAACAAATCTCGCATAAAAATTCACCATACCCATAAACGACATCAATTCCGTTGCGTTACCCGGATTCGGCATACTATCTATCGCTTTCAGTTTTTCCGGATCCGGCCGGATACCGTTCTTGTCGACAATGAACCCTAAGTACTTGACTTATTTTTTTAAGAACGAGCATTTGCTTTGTTTTACTTTCAGACCGGCTGCCTCTAGTCTCTGGAAGATAATTTCTAACGCTTTCAAATGGCTATCCCTACTTTTGGCCGTCAAAATTAAATCATCAGCGAAACACTGGACGCCCGGCACGCCCTCGACTACACTGCTGATGATTCGTTGGAAAATCCCACTACTAGAAGCGAGCCCATAAACTAGACGCTTTTATCTAAACAATCCGCAGTGCGTGTTAACAACTGTGTACTTTTCCGAGTCCTCAGATAGCAATATTTGATTATAGGCCTGCGATAAATCAATTTTTGTAAATTCTTGCCTTCAGATAAGTTCGCGAGCAACTCATCAAGCAGCGGATACCTATCGACCATCAGTACAGGATTGAGCGTTACCTTGAAATCAGCGCATATGCGCAGTGCGCCGTCACCTTTAGGTACCAACACTAGCGGCGTGGCCCAGTCCGAGCACTCGACGGGCTCGATGACACCGTCCCGTAGCATCACGTCGAGCTCGGCTTCGACGCGCTCGCGCATTGCAAAAGGCACGCCGCGCGCGCGGTGGAACACCGGCGCGGCGTCCCGACGCACCCGTAGCCGTGCACAGCCTCCCGTGTACCGTCCCAGGCCGCCGCTCAACGCCTCCTTATGTCTGTCAAGAATATTAAGGATTTCGTCATTAATTGGCTCGATTTTAAAATGATTACCGATATCGGTGGGCGGATATCGCAACACGGGAAGCTTTATTTGCGGCTCGGCTAACCATTGTCGGCCGATTAATGACGTCACACCGTTATCAATTACAAAGAGATCCAGCTGTTTCTTATTTTTACTGTATTGTACATTGACTTTTATGCTACCTAGGGGTTTTACCTTAGATTTACCATCATAAAAGCGAAAAACATATCTTGATTTCTCTAACTTAATATCATTGAACAGTTCTCTGTATGTCGCTGCACTAACACACGAACACGGAGTCCCCGTGTCAACTTCCATTTTAACACTGGTACCGTTAATGTTTACAATGAGACTCACCGGTGTATAGTAACCTAGAACCATCTGAATTAGCGGTTCCATTTCTTTGTCTGAAGCAGAGCTGTCTTGTTCACCAGTGGGCCGCGCCACCACGGCCGGCTGCACGCAGTGTGCACCGAAAGAGCGCCCGCCCCCTCCTCGCCTGGTACCGTCCGAGCCCTTGTACGGACAAACTTTTTTCAAATGCCCCCGGATTTTGCAGCTATTGCAAACAAAGTTAACATATCTGCAAGTGTCTGCTCGATGCTGACTGCCACATGCCCCACATTTCGTGCCAGGCTTGTTTCCCGCCGCCATCTGGGCGGAGCGCGCGGTCGCGCAACGTCACGTGGAGCGCATGCACCGCGCTCGTGATAGATGCCGCCGCCGCCCCGCTGCCTGACGCCGCCGATGAGTCCACGGCTGCCAAATCCCTTTCTGCAGCCTCCAGGGCCGTTGCCAACGTCATCACCTTCATATACGACAATTCAGGCTCCGAGAATAGCCTCTGCCGTATTAAGTCACTGCTCACCCCGCACACGAACTAATCGCGGAAATTCTCACTGAGCGCGCTCCCAAAATCACAATCCTTCGCCATTTTCTTCAACGCGGCTGAGTACTGTATCATGTTTTCGTCGACCGCTTGCCGCCTCTGACGGAATTTGTAACGTTCCGCCATGACAGAAGGCTTCGGTTGTAAATGCCCCCGTACCAATTCGACGACCGCCTCGTAGGTTAAATCTATTGGCTTTTTAGGGCTCGACAAATTTACCATTAGCTCGTAGATTTCATTGCCCACTAGCGAGATCAGAGTCGGAAGCCTGAGGTCGTCTTTTATTGTATTAGCACGAAAATACATGCCCACCCTTTCACAGAACAAAGTCCAATTCCCCGCACTCACATTAAATTCTTTGATTTTGCCGAGAGATATTATATTCGTAAACTAGGATCGGGAAACGGGAGCGACAATCAAACGCGTGCTTGGCTTAGTTACAACTGTTTATTTCTCTTGGTGGTAGTTCGAACAAACCGCGAGACCTACCCACATTATCAGAGTATAATAAACACAACAAAAACTAACTGAAGTTGAAATATTGAAAGACAAACTTAACTTTGTAGTTGATAATAAGGTTCGTCCATACATTCCAACTACAAAATGTAAGTTTGTAATAGGAAAATAATTATTTTTAAATGATATAACTTCAAATTTGTAACTTTCAGATTTATTCCTATATGTGTACTACAAAACCTTGCCTTTTGCCAAATTTCATGATTCTAGGTCAACGGGAAGTACCCTATAGGTTTTGATTTCCCTGCGAAATAGCAAAATATGCGACATAAACGTTCATATCTTTTGATTGCGTTGACTTACAACTTTTATTTTTTTACAGCCGATAGAAACCGTATACCCAAGTATATAGTATAAATTTCAACTTGCTACTTTGACGCGTTCTTGAGAAAAAGGGTCTTGACAGACGGACAGACAGACAGACGGACAACGAAGTGATCCTATAAGGGTTCCGTTTTTTCCTTTTGAGGTACGGAACCCTAAAAAACAACTGAAATACCTGCTTTATTCGGTTGAAAAGGTCGTGCGGTGCGGTATCGTTTTTATTTTTATTTTTCGGAACATACACTCTGTATTGTGTATCAATTTTAATTCTTTATCGTTACCGAATATTTCAAGACCTGCTCCTTGACTTACACTGTAAGAGCAGAAACAGGGCGGTATAAAATCTGAATTAAAAATAAGTACAGCATACAGCTATCGTAGCGTTTGCACCGACAAAGAAAAGACAGCTAGATACTGCCGGCCAGCAGTTTGCTGCGTCTATCTTTTTTTTTTTCGTTCAAAGAAGTGAAATATTTTATTTTTTCCCCTTCTAAACTTGCACGGGAAACTTTGTCTTCTAGTTAAGGGCAACAAATGGTGGCCGTGTCCGGGGAATGGACATGTTTGGCTAAAGGGATTAGTTTGATTCGATCGGGCTGGTGTGGAAAAATGCTGTTCAAATTGATGATTTGAGACATAAACTGATGATAAGGTTCTGACGGTAGGAAGGTATTAAAAATAAAAATAAATTGACAGAAAATAACCAAGAATTCGCAAGAAAAAATTCGTATATTCCTATTCGATATTTTAATAAGGGAAAAATCTGACATACCTAGTTAATATTTTGATTTTTAGTGAAGTTCGTAAATAATCTATACTAATATTATAAAGAGGAAAGATTTGATTGTTTGTTTGTTTGCATTGAATAGGCTCCGAAACTACTGACAGATTTGAAAAATTCTTTCACTGTTGGAAAGCTACGCTATCCCCGGGTGACATAGGCTATATATTTTTTTTTTAATAGGGATCCTTACTAAAACACTGTTTTAAACTATCACGGTTGTTCACTAATATCGGGAGCTCATTCCACAACCTTACCACGGTAAATATCCCGTAAATAATCATATCCTTACTAAAACTCCAATAATGTAAGCCGATGTGTAAAAAAATAAGATTTACACCCGTGCGAAGCCAGGGTGCGTTGCTAGTTCTCAATATAAAACTGACTTGAAAATTAGTAAGCGCTCTAGCAAAATAAGCTTTATTAATTAAAAAGAACTTTTAAACACAAACTTTTTCGTATTCTTCTCAGCAAACCCTTTCATTTGATATCCATATCATGATATGGACATTTTGTCCGCCATCTTGGGGCGTCCACCATATTGAATTTATCATCTAGGACCAAAGTGCTTGGGAAGACAAATCCAATGAACCCAAACTTGACGACTTACGTCGTTTCGTTTAGGAGTTCCTATGGCCGCCTTCTGTCTCCATCATCAGACCAGCTCGAAGGTACCATAACATTGCATTGCCACCTCACTTACATAAGTATGCCCAGCCCAATCGGTTGAAGATATCTGCTTCAAAATTGAGTTGCAAGATTCCACCCGAACAAACATAGTTACACACATACATTGTAAGTTAAATAAAAGCTTGTAATTGTTGCCAAATCAACAGGCGCTCGAACAATATTATTTTTAATTATTATTAGAGATGGATTTACAACTACTGAGCCAAAGTTAATGGGTTTTTTTTGTAGGACCTTATAGAGATTTTTTTTATAAATAAAAAGAATCACGTAAATTGTTTCACAGATGTCGGAATATAATTGTGTTCATACATTTAAAAAAAACGGCCAACTGCGTGTCGGGCTAGCGCACTGAGGGTTCCGTACCACCACCAAATTCAATAACGAAATTACCAGTTATAACTTGGCAATGAACAGAAACTTGTGACCGACTCGCACTTGGCCATTTTTTATTATTTGTTGTTATATTTTAGAGTGTGTACTATAATTATGTTAAGTTTGACGTTTGTGAGTATTACCGTTTTTACATTAGAGCTAATACAAAAATACGTAAAAAAAATACGTTTGATGTATGGGGTGTTTCGACTTTTTTATTATTTTATAGTCAATCCGCTGTAACATTAAATGTTCTGTGAAAATTTCAACTGGCTATCTATTACGGTTCAAAAGATACAGCCGTTAATAGGTATAGGACAGACAGACAGACGGACGGACAGACAGACGGACATCGGAGGCTTAGTAACAGGGTCCCGTTTTTACCCTTTGGGTACGGAACCCTAAAAAACGTACCTAGTGAATTGAGAACCCTTCTTAGGTCGGTTAAAAAGTGGCAAAATCCTTTTAGAAATAATGTAAGAGTGTAGTATCGTATTGATAGTAAAAAATATGACAAAACTCTCCAAGCCAAATTAATTTTAGTATTAGGTGTATGGTAAAAACTACGGCAAAAAGGGCGGACTAACAAAACTAGGAGAAGCTCACCAAGCACATTTAAATCATCATTACGATTTCTTCTTGCCGATACGATTAATCATTTTGTTGTTATTTTGACATGTGTAACGAACGCGAAAAACAGTCCATGGAGGGTGCGTCTTGAGGGGCTAGACACAGTGCAAACATACAGTGAGAGATCTTGTTACAATGGCATGATGAGCCTCGTTAGCTAGGGTAGGTTATATAAGTTTTAAATTACCTATCTGTCCTTCAATAGCAGTATGCTGCAACTTGGCAATAAAATAATGAAACGCAAGCCTATTAATAAATATAAAAAATAAAATAAAAACAACTCTAGACACTGAGAAACACGCCAGCGAAAACACAAGTGGAACAATAAACATAGTGGAACTCTTCAATGGCTACTAGTAAACTCCTCGAGTTCGAGATAATTTGATTTGTATTAATAAGTTGTTGGTGACTAAGGTCTGATGATAGAGCTAGGCGATGGATAGTGGAAGTTTTTAATAGGTAAGCGTGGTTTTTTTTAAATCATAATAATTTTTTTTTTTTACCTTCTTAATGCCTGTCAACCTTGAGATTACCCTGCAGCCAAAATGTTGTGTTAAAATCCATTGATTCACTTACTTATTACCACCACACTGTGGTAGAGTGGTGAACTAGGGTCATAAGTGAGACGTCAGGGGTCGATGAAAATTGATTTTCCGCCATCAGTCATAACTTGTGTGCGTGCAGACAAAAGCAACCTTTTGTGTACAATGTTGAATTTTCACGTTGTTATTTTTTACATCATTTTCAGTATTAAACAATGGATCGGTTTATTTTTTTACAAATATTGAACGCACCGTTCAGTAACGAATAGCTGAATGGAATACATCAAGTGAAACATAATGAAAGAACACCAGTGCAAGTACCGTACTTATCGATCGACAAATTGAACAGAATCGATAACTCGATAAAATTCCATAGAATCGATCATAGCGGCTATTTGCGGCATTTTATCTTATTTATCAATTTCAACTGTCAAATATGTATATCGATCGATAAAGAATGGTACTTGCACTGCAGATTATTTTGTAGTTTATTTTTCTGTTTCGGAAATTGTAGGTCGTAAGTTAAAATATAACTAATTATGGTACTTTTTATAGTCGCCTCAAATCAGGCTTTTTTTAAAACTGTTAGTACAAAAGTCAATAAATGCAGTGGCGCATTGGCAGCGCCATCTGTATTGTAATACATGCAAACAACTCATAAACAGTCGTTACAGGACAGCAGTGACCAGAAATGTCGCTTTAATTTGCAGTTTCCCAAAATGCAGTCAGTGGTCAGTTTCAATGGGTAGTTAAATTCCGTACGTCTAAATGGGGGAACGACGGCTTAATTCGTAAAGCAACGAGGACGTAGATCTGAGTGTTGAAGATTAAAATCCTGATATAGTCAATAATTTTTGAACTGCTTATGATAACAGTAAACTTATCGGCTCTGTTAAGTGAAACTAAAGTTCAATTTCGGCGTTTACTTACCAAGTCAGCGTACTTAGCAAACATAGTTTATCAGGGCGTAGTTAGCGAGTTAGGACGAGCACTCACTCGCTAATGGCTGAACACACAAAGTAATAGGCTATCCAATTGATTTATGATCCTGACGCATGCACTGCAAACTGCCGATTGGAACGATCCGCTTCTATTACACGCGTTTCACATTGAATTAAAGTGACGAATGGTGGTAGTGAATGAATAGTATAGGCACCGGCAAACATCTGGAGTAAACATAAAAAGCGGTGCAGTGAGGAAAGCTTTATTTTTCATAGAAAAGTGCGGTAAAAAAAGGAAGCTTTCAACCTGATGGTAAGCAGTTATCGCCGCCTATCGATCTGTAACACTAACGGTGTTGTCGATGCTTTGCCAGCCCGGAGAAATGTTTGTAGATACCCTTTTAAAATGCTCCATATTGAAGCTCGGTGGGGATACCTTCGGGGGAGGTTATTTCACACCTTGCAGATCCGCGGAAGATAGGAGCAGCTGAACCGGATGGTGTGGGATTTCCAGCTTTGTTAGATGTGGGGGTGAGTCTTTTGACGGTATCGGATGTGCGGTAGTGCAATTGTGATGCAGGAATGAGGTCAATAAGCTGGCGCGCGTATATACACACAACGGGAGGACTTGCACGGTCGAAATCGGGTAGCACACCGCCACCGCGAAACCATAGCAGCAAAATTGCTCTAGTTTGGTTTGAATATGAATCCTATATCGTGTAATGTACAGCATAAATTCAAACGATAAACATAGAACGGCGGCGGCGACACAGCTCTTCGCGTTTACGCGTATTTAAAATACAGGTGTATGGAACAGTGTTTAGAGTTCAAATTTATACTAATAGCGGTTATGCAGTTACGATTTCGAGGTGGATTCGTGATACCCGCTAAGATACCTTTAAATTGACTATTGAATAACTTCGTCAGTTTTGAAGGTATCCAAATAATTATTACCCAACAAGATCATAAAAATGCATAAAATGTGGGGAACATTTTATGCATTTTAATGATCTTACGGATTATACGGACTGGTAAGCGCAGCGTAGGACGTCCACCCACAAGATGGACAGACGACCTAAAAGAGACCGCAGGGAAACGCTGGATGCAGGCCGCTTCCAACCGGCCCTTTTGGAGATCGATGGGGGAGGCCTATGTCCAGAAGTGGACGTCCTACGGCTGAAATGATGATGATGATGGATTATAAAAGAAAATAGGTATGCATTGTGTGGTTTAGGATTTTTTTTAGTGAATCAAGCTTAGAAAACAATAAAATATTCAAATATTTCACTTCAAAAATGAGACACGTCAATAGAACCAAATAATTATGCACTATTATGCTTTAAATTTTTACTGACATCGCCATCTTATCTCGAAAGGTTGTCAGACAAATTATTAATTCATAAGTCTGAAATTGCCGTAAAATATGCATAGAAGCATATCTCACCAGATAAAGTCTCGTCGCACGCCGAACAGCGCGAGGAGTGCACGTTTATCGCCCGCGTATTGTTTTGTTGACGACAACAGGAGTCGCGCCGCGATGTTGAGTGAGGAGGAGTCGGAGGTAGATCGACCCGAGTCAGTGACCTCGGGCGATCTACTCTCGGATGGGCAGTTACAGCGCGGTAAACGTTTGAGAAATTACGAAGGAGAAGAAGATAAAGACGAGTTCATCGAAGTGAAGAGGAGGCCGAGACGTTTGGCTAAGCGTGCGTCTGTAGATCGTGATAAGAAAACTGGTTTAAACGAGTTTAGTGCAACACAATCTATGACGTCGGAGGGGTCTGTACTTTATTATGAAGTCTGCGTTACGTCGATTGAGCCGCTACCGAAGCAAATTGCCTTTGCTAAAATGCTTAGAAGTTTGAAGGTACCCGAAATTTTGAAGATTAAGTATAAGAGTAGTTACAAAGTTATTATTACATTTGACAAGAAAGAAAACGCGAATAGTCTTTTGAATTGTGAGCAATTAATAGAAAAGGGCTTTCGATGCCAAAGAACAGATGAAATGAACGTATGTTACGGAATAGTGAGACGAATCGACCTTGAAACCGAAGTAGAAGAGTTACAAAAGACCTTCACGTGTGAATATGAGATCATATCCATTAGGCGTCTTAAGAGACAAACGAACGAAGGCACCTGGACTGATAGCGAGACTGTTCGCTTATGCTTCAGGGCCTCCACCTTACCTCCGTATGTGTCAGCATACGGTTGCAGGTTCATGGTGGAGTCGTACACCTTCCCGGTCTCGCAATGTGCTGGGTGCTGGTTTTACGGGCATTTAAAAAAATACTGTCCTACAAAGAAGATTGTATGTCCTAAATGTGGAGCAAATCACGTAAACTGCGAGACAAAAAATTATAAATGCGTTAACTGCAAAGGTTCCCACATGTCTATTGAAAAATCACGTTGTCCAGTATTTAGAAAAGAGAAAGAGATAAGAAAAGTTATGTGTGAAGAGCAGTGCACTTATAAAAAAGCATTATCTATATATATGGAAAGACAAAACAGTGAGGCGCATGGAAGTCAAGATACAATAACGCCCAGGGAACGTAAACAAACAGAAAACAACATACCTACTTATAGTCGCAGTTATACTGAAGCAATTTTACGTAAAAGTAATGTAGAAAATCGAGAGGAACAATCATTAAGCGATGCTTTGAACTCCAGTCAAGAGTCAGTAATAGCAACAGCGCAGAGCGAATTTAACCATGAGCATCGGAAGAAGAAAAAGAAGAAGAAGAAAATTTCGGTAAACAAAGAAGAACATCTTCAAAATGAGAATAGTGAGTTTGTGAATGAAAATGTGCCTAATAGACAGAAAAAATTCAGCTTTAGTACATTTTACAATAGGAGTAAGGAAATTATGTTATCTAGCAAATCGCTAAGCGAAAAAATCACGGACTTTTTGAATTTGGTGTTTGAGGAGTGCTACCTTATGGTATCTGGGATGTTTAGAAAAGGGGACTATGTTACAAAACTATTATCCATGCTCGGGCATGGATAGAGCTCACAGTATGCAACGTTTTGTTAACATAGTCCAGTGGAATTCGCAGAGCATCAAAAATAAATTAACCGATTTTGAAAGTGTCTTGCTCCAGAATAAAGTACATATAGCCATCTTAAGTGAAACTTGGTTGACCGAAAATATAACTATCAATATTAGTAACTACAATATATATAGAAAAGATAGATTAGAACCATGGGGGGGAGTAGCCATTTTTATACATAAATCTATACAAAGTGAGGTGATTGAAATGAATCTTAGTAATCCCGGCATTGAAGTAGTTGCAGTAAAAGTATTAAATTGTAAGCTTATTAAGAATGTTATCTCTGTCTATTGTACTCAACCTGTCCTCACTACGCAGTCAGACTGGGATGAATTATTTTCGATATTTGGCAATAAAACCTTGATAGGGGGCGACTTTAACGCCCATCACACTAACTGGTCTTATAAAACCGATTCCAGAGGTATTCGAATTTTTGATTCTAGTTTAAATAATGGCTTTATCTCCATGAATACTGGCAGTATAACGCGAATGAAACTTGTAAACAATTCCTTGCAGAAAACGTCGCCTGATATAACATTTGCCTCGTCAGATATTATGGTAGATTTGAAGTGGAAAGTACTCAACGAGAACTTAGGTAGTGATCATATGATAATAAAAATCTCTGTCAATTACGAAGATATATCACACTATACAAAAAAGCGAAATTTTAGAAAAGCTGATTGGCCTAGTTATAGAAGTTCAGTAGAACAGTCTCTGTTAAAATTACCTCTTAACTTTAATTCAGAGCACATACAAAATTTATATGATACGTTTATAGATATTATTAATGATGCAGTTGAAGAAAATATACCGTGGCTTATAGTCAATAACGATCCAGATAGCAAATTCGCGCCAAAATCGTACTGGAATCCTACACTATCTGAGCTAGTAGCCCAACGGAGGCTGGCGTTAAGCACCTTCAGAAGAAACCCTACCCCTAATAATCTCAAAATTCTAGAAGAGAAAACGTTGGTAGCTAGAACCGAAATATCTAAAGCTAAATCTAAAGATTTCCGCGGTTTTTGTGACTCTGTTAGTGAAGATACATCCTTATCTGATATGTGGAGAAAAATGAGATGGATAAAAGGTTACCGTCATCGGAATTTCATTGCGCCTGAAACCAAAAAACATGAATTACTCTGTAGCCTGGCCCCAGATTGTGCAAGCGTATCTAAACCTATTTTCTTGTCTAGGAATAGCTTGTTAGAAAAAGATTTTACTATTCAAGAGTTTGAAGCATGCCTTAAAAGGAAAGATACAGCACCTGGGGATGACAGTATCACATACTCAATGATTTGTAATCTTCCAGAGGTCGGTAAATCTTATCTGCTTCAGGTATACAATAAGATATATAGTTCTGGTCTAGTACCGCACCAGTGGAGAGATATCAAAATAGTACCAATTCCAAAAGCCAATAACAATTCGAGTACGGACATTAAGTTAAGACCTATTTCATTAATTTCTTGTATGTGCAAAATTTTACATAACATGATTGCGAAAAGATTAGAATGGTACGTAGAACATCATAATATACTATCTCAGAATACTACAGGTTTTAGAAAAGCAAAATCTTGTTTAGATTCTGTAACGAGATTAGTGACCACTATACAAATGGGTCTTGCTAAAAATTTACCTACACTGGCCTGCTTTCTAGACATAGAAAACGCGTATAATAACGTTTTGGTTGATGCCTTAGTGAAAACATTGGATAGATTAAAAGTTGGGAGTAAAATTTGTAACTATATTTGGGAATTTCTTAGTGAAAGGCATTTGATAATAAATAGTAACAATAGTGAGAATAACCGAATAGTAAGGTGGACATCAAAAGGCTTGGCGCAAGGTGATCCTTTTTCTCCATTGTTATTTAATATAGTAACTTATGAAATCTGTAAGTCTGTTAGTACAGAAATAAGTCAATACGCAGACGATTTTGTAATTTATGCTAGCGATAAAAGTATTGATAAATGTGTTTTTGAGATCCAATATTCTTTAAATACAATAGTTAGACTTCTTAACAACGTTGGTTTACAGTTATCTGCAGATAAATCAAATTTTTGTCTGTTTAGCAGAGGTCGCAGACGAAAATATATAGAACTTAAAATAAATCAGGTGACATTAAAATCTAATGAAAACATTAAATATTTAGGAATTTGGCTAGATCGGTCACTTCTTTGGAATAGGCACATCCGAGAAACATGCGAAAAAACAGAGAGATACCTAAATATTTTGAAGGTTTTGGCGGGTAGTGGCTGGGGTGTTCATCCCAAGCATTTGAGAAGGCTATATGTCAATCTTATTAGAAGTAGAATAGATTACGGTTCCTTCCTCTATGATAACGGTGCAAACTGTCACATTCGTAAGTTAGATAATGTACAAAATCAAGCGCTTAGAATTATTGGCGGCTTTATAAAATCAACTCCGTTACATGTTATGGAGAGTGAAGTATGTATTCCTCCTCTGGGTATACGTAGAAAGTATTTAGCATACAAATACTGTCTCAAATCTAAATCATGGTGTAAAAACTCGATTATAACCCTTCTAGACGAATTCGGTACTCTTTGTCCCGATTTATATGGTAGATACTGGATGTATAAAAAGAAACCCTTGCTCATGCTAGCATATAACGAAGTCAAAAAAGATATATGTACTGCTTCTAATCCATTAGAAATGTTTTTATTGAAAGAGTGGGTATCTAATATAAACATAAAAAATTATATAGTTGATAATTTAGAGTGTGTTCAGAAGGCTAAAAAAGATTATAACCCTGATGTTTTAAAAAATAATGTATTAACGGAGTTAGATAGAAAGTATAAAAACTGGCACAAAATATTTACAGACGGGTCAAAGAGCGCCGGTGCGTCCTCGTCAGGGATAGCATTTTTTGATGCAACTTGTAAATATGCTGAGAGTTACCGGAACGTGTCACCGATATGTATAATGACCTTGGAGCTATTTGCCATATCGGCGGCACTGTCCTACGTCGAGTCTAATGTGCGAGACAGTGTAGTAATACTTACGGATAGTAAAAGCGCTTTACAACATATTTATAGATGTACTATGGGTAGTCGAGGTATCCCTATTACTTACTCTATTTTACGTAAGGTAGAAAAGCTTCGAAAAAATCAAATCACCGTAAAATTACAATGGTTACCATCTCACGTTGGATTATCAGGCAACGAGACAGTGGATCGCTTGGCAAAATTAGCTGCAGTCAGTGGATCGGACATGTACATTATACCAACTCATACAGAATACTTACCCAAATATAAAAAAGTGTGTTTTGATAGTTGGCGAGAATACTTTGATGAACGTTCCAAATCTAAAGGAATCTGGTACAAAATTTTGCAAAGCGAACCTCATCGTTCGCCATGGTTTGTTGGGGCAATTAGTCGGAAGCTTGTTGTTGTCGCGCACAGATTACGTTCCGGACACATCCCATTAAATGCTTTTGGATTTATGATGGGAAAGGTATCGTCACCGAACTGTGAGGAGTGCGACCAGCCCGAAGACGTGTATCATGTACTGATGGAATGTGTCCGGAACCAACGTGAGAGGGAACAGATTTTTACCGAACTTGGAATTTGTGAATCCAATGTAGGGGTAATACAGCTTATTTTATCTGATCCAAATTCCAAGGAGGCTCGAATGGTTTACGGTCTGGCAAATTCATTTTTACAGGCTTTAAGCCTTTCTAGCACCACAGCCTTGCCTGGTTGGTTAATTATACCATAAGTATAATTGACCAACTAGGTAGGTTTGTGGTTTAGGTAAGTTTGTGGTTGTGTAAAGTAATAAGTTTAAGTACATTTATTTAGGAAATTTATGTTTTGTCAGGATACGATGGGGCTGACATAGACATGTTGTCTAAAAGCCCCCATAAAATTGAAGATTAAAAAAAAAAAAAAAAAAAGATAAAGTCTAATTTATCGCACAACTTTCGGAGTACTTAACAAAACTTGATAGAAAACTTATTGGTTATATTTTTTATCTCACTATTTCATAATCAACGCTTACAGCCAATAAAATAAACATCAAAGATTTATTTGATTTTAAGCAGGCGACATATCCTGTATATTTTGTGAACCAGTAAAATAAAATTAATAAATAAATTTTAAAAAACGACTTCAAATTATAGCGCTCAAACGAAATTATCAATATTAAATAACAGGAAAAACAAGCGATCGAAAAATAAAAACGTATTATCGATTTGGTTAAAAAACTACTGAGCCAACGCTAATGAAATTGTTGTAGGACCTAATAAGGAATAATATTACAGTCCACAACACTATTCCCAGATTACTTACAGAATTATATAAATTTACAGCAGATGTAGCTAACTTGCAAACCTCGCAAAACAAAGTATATAAATTTTAATAAGTCTTCTACAAGTTCTTGATGGTGTTGTTGGTCTGTCGTATTAGGTATAATAGTGATAACATTATAATTACTATTGACATTGTGCTTGTCTAATTCTAATTTCATTTCATTTTAATAGCTATTTTAATTAAATTTGTCAAATCGTAGTCTGAAATAAATGTGTAGGTCACTGTTTTAAACTATCACGGTTGATCACTAAAGTTATATGATTATTTACGGGATATTTACCAAGGTAAGGTTGTGGCGTGAGCTCCCGATATTTCGGCGCAGTTGCATGCACGATGTTCACGGGATGACTAGGGAGCTCATTCCACAACCTTACCACGGTAAATATCGCGTAAATAATCATTATAACTTTAAATGTATAGGTATTTATTATTTGCAAAAAAGATCTGTGCTAAGCTTGGGACTTTTTTACTTTAACATTAAAATACATACTTTAAAAAAAAAAAACATAAAAACTGTAGACAGCGGGGTGCAACTAGTATGAATAACAATTCACTTTAATATTTCATCCAAGTTTTCTTGCGAAGGAGGCTGTAGATTGTTTAGTTATGTTAACAAGTTTTCTCACTTAGATCACACGCTGAGATGACGAGATGGAAGCGATTTAAGTTTCTTAGAAAAAGCTTCGAAGATAGAAAGTTACGGGAAAATAATTTTGAAACTCAATTTCATAAGCAAATATTTTTTATGGCGGTGATTTATTAATCAAACAAAAATAGTTTGCAAAAAATGTGCAAATCAATGCAAAAAACCTGTACAGAGTTTATTAAATTCTTTGAATTGTAAAATTTGTGTCAGCGCACGGCATGATGATGTTCTCTCGGAGATCAAGACCGTCACTGCACTAGCAGAGTGTGCTAAGATGAACCAATCATCTCTAGGTACATAGTATATATTAAAGTAGCTTTCTGCGTCTGTCTGTCTCAAAGTCTGTTTCTACCCACCAAAATACAGGTGTTGCCACACTTAGTTTGGTGGCTATGGCTGCAATCTTAATATGTTGTACCTTAATGAAATAAAATGTTTTTTTTTTTTTTTAAAGATAATATCGTCTTTGGTCTGTCTGTGTAACTGCTAATTCATCCTAAGCTTCGCAACTGATTTTGATGCGGTTTTCACCGTCAGTTAGATAATTTTTCACCGCCTCGGCTTTGCACGTAAATTACGTGGGAAGCCGGGGCGGGTCTCTAGTATTGTATAAAAAGTAGTTTTGTGTATTTTAATGTGAAGCAATTAACGTGTTTTTTTATTATGTTAAGGAAGCTTTTTTTTATCCCAGAAATATATCAATAACTTTGTCTCAGCAGTTTTTTAACCAATAATATAAATACTTTAGTTTGAGCGCCTAGTTATTTAGAAGTCCTGTATTTTTTAATACATTTTATTAAATTTTTTAAATAAAAAATTCTAAGTACCCTCATATTTTTCTTTGCGAATTTTTCTACTCTTTAATATAGAGTGTGAATGCGAACGACGCGTATCTGCTGGTATTGTCAGATTATAAAGGGCAAAGAAGTAAATATTAACATTTACTTACCAAAGTTGCATTCCCCCTTGCATCGGAGAGTGATGCCTTGCCAACTGTTACTTTATAAGTTGGTACTAGCTAGTGATGTACTTGCATCTAACAATTATTATCGATAAAAATATAATTAGTCGTAACATTTGCTTATTTTATAATTTTTTTAAGTTATTAATTTTCCTATAATCTGTGTTGTGTAAGTCATGGCTGATCAGAGTGGCATAAATACGATTAAATAAAGTTATTAATAGAAAACGTACATACATCTGCTTAATAAATCTAAGGGTGGTTATTATAATTTCAGTTAAAAATAATATCAATGCTTCGTCAAAAATTTTTTGAAACCGTAACACGGCAAGCGCTTTGTATAGCGACTTTCATCTGTGGGGTTATGTTCACTAAACAATTATTTAAGTATGTATTTAAAACTATATATGTATGTATATAAGTCTCTGGCAGCCATATCACAAGCTTTGCTTAGTTTGGGGTCAGATGACCGTGTGTGAAAAATGTCCCGAATATTTATTTTATTTTTTATAATTTTTTTTTTAATCTGTTTCTTTTCTTTTCGAATTACTATATACTATGGCTTGTCGATTTAATTACACAAAAAAATACAATTATTTAATTTCATTCTTTTAATTAATTTCATAAATAAGGCCTAATCAATAATATAATCAATTTTATCGATACTGAACAATGCCATCGCGGATCGGACACATTTTACTCGATGCCCTATCAAATCTGTGGTGACAAAAATGTATTTTTTTTGTATTTTGTTCTCTCTTTCTGAGAGGCCCTGGCAGTGAGAGCATGATAGGCTAATAATGATGATGAAAATGGTTAAGTTTATGTACTGTTTTCCGATTCCGATTAAGTGTATTTCAAGAGCATTTTAGGAACACTACAAATAACTGAAGAAAAAAAACGAAACCATGCAACTACTCTTCTATACTTCATAAAATACCTTACGATACCTTGGAATTGAAATCTTCAATCAAAAAATATGTATAACTTTTCGAATATTAAAATACGATAACAATCTTTACCACATCACTAGTGTCAAATACCAACACAAATAAAAAAGTTTCAAAACGATGAAAGTAAGAAGTACCTACACGCACTCAACATGGTGCTACATTTTTATTTTTATATTAAACTTTTGCGCTGAGGAAGTTTTGTAATCGCGTTAAGCTTTTCTTCATTCCGGTGCAGATGGCGGCAGTGCACTCCCCCTAAAAAAGGTTTGTGTTATTCGAAGGGCAGAGACAATTTTTACGCAAACAATGCCTTGATGAATTATTTCACCTCTGATTGTATCGTTATAATTGTTTTAAGAATGTAATACTGTTTTTAAACTATCACGGTTGTTCACTAAGGTTATATGATTAGCATACGTCATGGTGCATGTAACTGCGCCGAAATATCGGGAGCTCATTCTACAACCTTACCACGGTAAATATCCCGTAAATAATCATATAACTTCAAATTGAAATGGGTTGTATGTTTGAGTAAAATAACTGGTAGTTAGGTTCGTAGTATGTCACTATTACAAAAAAATAACAAGACGCACATGTAAATGAACCTCAAATCAGAGAAACAAGGTAGATACCATCATCATTATCGTCATCATCATCATCATCAGCCAGAAGACTTCCACTGCTGAACATAGGCCTCCCTCTTACTCGACAAAACGTGTCAACAGCTTGGTATTTCTTTGCCAGTTTAGGGTTGGTCCCATAGTAAAAGCATAGGTCAAAGTATCCCCAACGATAAATAAAAATATTACTCTTTTGGGGTTTCAGTAATCCCTGAATTACCATGTATAAAAATAGAGATAAATATAAAATGCATATTCCCAATATGAATATATTTCAAGTATTATCGAGAACTCATTTCCATTCATAGAATTTGAACACGTCTGAACCCTTTCAAGGTAATGGAATACAGCTATCATCTTTCGGACATTCAAATGGGCATTTGGTATAATAATATTTCTTTTTATATCAATATCAAATAGAAATTGACTAAAGGAATATTCTTAAACGATGTAATTTATGAGGAAACTAAGACACGTGCTGCTGTATTTAAAAACTACCCTCTTTCTTATATTTAGCCATAATTTTATAATTGAAGAATGACTTATGCTTTTCTTGTACAATTTTAGCACCGAAAACACATTTTATCAAACAAGAGAAATGGATTTTCTCATATAAGTCATAATCCGCCAAGACGTCCACTGCTAAACATGAACATATGTCCCTCCCCTCTTAACCTCCACACTGAACGACAGCCTGCCATCTGCATCCACTGGATCTTATAAATATGTTTATACATATAATATACATACGTAATTCTATGTATATATTATTTAAAAAACAAACTTCGTGCATCGTCAATAAATTGCGGCCTAATTTTATCTTTTCCAATGTCTTGTACGTACGTATTTTATCATGCACAGAGTTTTCATTACTAATGCACTTTCTGATAATACGTTAAAATTGTAGACAAAAAAATATTTTCCAGATGTCTCTACGGCTGGAGTTCTGTGATAGCCATCTGGAAATGTAATTTTATTCTTTAACGAAAATAAAATGTGTGTAATATAAATGTAATGTAAAATGTTTAAAAAAAGTACTATTCAAGCCTTGGCGTGAACTGGGCCATTATAAAAATACGTATGCTGACACGTCGGAGTTTTGGCGCCAACGTGAAAAAAAAACATTTCTGCTCGGTCTATTATTTTCCTAAACCTGGGTATTTTCGAATGTTAAATGTAATAATGGTGGATTATTATTTATTAAGTGCTCGTGAGCGCGCTTGAGAATGGAAAAGTGATATAACGCGGTGAAACATGTATTTTCGTGTTGTTTCCAAAACTCCATATAGACGTCTCTTGTAAAGTTTCCACCACATTACTGGGACATGAGTTTTATTTGTCCATGACTTTGCCTGATTCTGACTGTGACTATTACTTTTTTGACGCTATTTATTACTATGTAAACTTGTTTAATAATTATGATTGAAGGACTCTGTCTCCAGGGTCATAAAAACAACAACAAAAGAATATGACACTTCAACCTACATTTTCACATTCATCTATAAATCAATAATGTTAATGTTAGCGGCCTCTGCACACATAACTAAATAAATATATATATAACCACTACTAAAAAGTCGTAGAGGATGTAAAAAGTAGACAAAGACAGAAAATTAAAAAAAAAAACAGTCTCAAAATAGAGTTTTCAATACCTAAGCATTCGGACAGCAACCTTATAACTCCTCCGACAAATTGCTTTGTATAATTCATGAAGGTCCAGGTGACAGGGGTTGCCAATTCCGACCCAAAATATGTGCATACATTGTACTTGTTACACTACTATAGTTTGTCCACAAATTGCTAAAGAATACCCGCAATTGGGGTCTGTTTTTTTTTCATTATTTTGAAAGCGTTTTGTCGTCTTTCAGACGTAAAGTTTATCTCATTCGTGTACCACTGACAGAGTGTTTTCAGATGAACTGTATATGCAATGAATAAAATAACTGTTTTAATAATGTTTAGGCAAAGAATTACTGAGGACATTTATTTTGAGTAGGTAAAAAAGAAAACCCATTTGAATTAATCAGAGTTCAACAGAAATATCAAAGTAAAAAACATGTACCTTGCTTTGAAAAATAAGTTAATAAACCGGCCAAGTGCGAGTCCAGCTCGCGAACTGAGGGTTCCGTACCACGACAAAATACCATAATTACCAATTTAAAAAACCGATTTCAAAATTAGTCAGAAATGGCATTTCGATCAGGTGAAATGATAAAGAGGTCATCCAGGTAAGGAACTACCAGATATAACTTGGTAATGAACTAAAATTTTACAGCGACTCACACTTGGCCATTATTTATTATTTGTTGTTATACTTTAGAGTGTGTACTATAATCATGCCAAGTTCGACGCTTAAACGTATTATTATTTAACATATTACCGTTTTTACATTAGAGCTAATACAAAAATACGTTTGTTGCTGGAGACCTCCGTTTCGACTTTTTGTCGTTTTTATTATTTCTTAGTCAATCCGCCGTAACATTACATATTCTGTTAAAATTTCAACTGGTCATCTATTGCGGTTTGTAAAATATAGCCGTTAATAGGTAGGACAGACAGACAGACGGGCAGACAGACAGACATCCTAGGCTTATTAATATGGTCCTGTTTTTACCCTTTGGGTACGGAATCCTAAAAACGGTTAACAATCGAAGTACTCAAGCATCAAGTTTCATCCATGACTTCTTGCTGACTATTTTCTTTCAGACGGACACGAAACGACCGCTAAAGGTGACACCGTTTCATGGTGAATATTCTGAAAACCCGAACGAAGTCTGTATAGACTAGACTGTGGAATGCGCTGCCTGAATAGGCGTTCGACGATGGTTACAATCTGGGTGTATTCAAGTTGCGAATGAATCGGTTTCACCAAGGCAAGCGTGCTCCATCGTAGACCGCTTCATCGCTTATAATATCAGGCGAGATGGCGGAACAGTGCCAGCCTATTTTCGATATTTTTTTAAAGTGCGGTGCCGTGCCGTGCAAGATTGTGATGTTCTAAATTTTGGGTAACACAGGCAACTTCAAATGCAAACTTTTCAGGGTCTTCTTTCCGGTAACCTTCACGAATTAGCGCAAAAATACAACTCAACTCTCTAACTGGAAACAGACTTTCTCATCTCTGTAGAAAAGCCTTATGTTGTCAGACCCTTAATTACCATAAAGCGACCCATTGAAATACTGCTTTAAACAATTTAATACACA
Source organism: Agriopis aurantiaria (assembly GCA_914767915.1). Taxonomy (NCBI): domain Eukaryota; kingdom Metazoa; phylum Arthropoda; class Insecta; order Lepidoptera; family Geometridae; genus Agriopis; species Agriopis aurantiaria. Next base: position 4,417,377 of record OU611992.1, on the reverse strand, counting down.
AAATAAACTCTCATTCCAAATTAAACGAAAAAAAACTATTTGTAGAGTCCTCAACAACGTAACACGGTGGAAAACTCCAGTCTCCGTACTACAACTATACGGCTTGCAACAAAAATTTAATTTCGCTTCGAAACTTCGCATGGCCTCTCCTAAATTACTGACATGGTACACGGCGAACTTTTCTTATTAGAGATTGCAGACGTTGCAGCAAGGTTGAAATAGACACTGCTGGTCTAAGGATTAGTTCGAGTACATCCTTGCGTGTGTATTATAATCTGATTTTAGTTACGTTAGGTGTACCCATTTTTAATTACATTTGAAGTTTTTTTTTAAATTATTCTATTCTGTCCTACTTCTGGGCAAAGGTCTCATTTCATAACTTACAATGAACCCACACCGTACTCAGTGCAGTGATGTTTAATACACGGAAATCCATACATTACGTTCAGTATGAATGACATTTTACTAAGCTAGGAACTGCTGATGATTATCGCGATTTTAGCGTTGGTCCCATAGTAGTTCCAGCTGATGTTGTTGATTTATTAATTCATATTCCACCCCTGAGGGTGGAAAATTAGGGGGTGTATCCAGTTTATTAAACTTACCGTGGTTTCGGTGTATTTTTTAATTTATTTTTTACTAGCAGACCTGACAGACGTCCTGTCTTAGAACTGTCAAACACGCAAAGTCAAAATTGTAAATCTTATTTTTTTACCCCTTGGGTTACATTATTGGAGTTTTAGTTAGATCCCTATTTTTTTTGAAAATATAATATAGCCTATGTCACCCGGGGATAGTGTAGCTTCCAAACAGTGAAAGAATTTTTCAAATCGGTTCAGTTGTTTCGGAGCCTATTCGATGCAAACAAACAAACAAACAAACAATCAAATCATTCCTCTTTATAATATTAGTAGTATAGACAACACAATAGGTATATTACAGTGAACAAGCTACCAAACAAAAACGTTTGCCTACGCAAAAGTTATATGTTGACCAATCAGTTTTTTTTTAAATCCTTCTCTTTAATCTTTCATTAAAATGACTAGTCGTCAATGGAATTAGGAGAGCTGATTATGATGATGAACTTTAATGGTACGCCATCTAAACGTAACCTCAACAGATCGTCTCGACCTTTATATCATATTTTAATTGTTACGAAAACGTTTACAGAACACACAACACAAACGCACAACAGATTTTGAGAATTAGTAAAACACTGTTTTAAACTATCACGGTTGTTCACTAAAGTTATATGATGATTTACGGGATATTTACCGTGATAAGCACCATGTTCACGGGAAATGTTGTCTTCCCGTGAGCATGGTGCATGTAACTGCGCCGAAATATCGGGAGCTCATTCCACAACCTTACCACGGTAAATATCCCGTAAATAATCATATAACTTTGAGAATTAGCGACTTCAATCATAGTCTGACTTATTTTTGTGATTGTTTTTATACTATTGAGAGAGAGATGGTTTGCCAAATGACCGTTGGCATTAAAAAGCATCAGATCAAGTAGTTAGGGGTTCAGGTTAGGTTGCGGTTGATTGGATTTGTTCTGGCTGGATTTATTTTGGTTGTTTACATGGCGTTTCGTTGGTTAATTTGTATACAATTTCAATAAAATAAGCTGGTAATTGCGTCCAAATAAAGATAACCAAATATATTTTTTCAGTTATAGCTTACTTTGTCGCAAAACTTTACATTCAATAGAGCTTGTTCACTGTATTTCTCCCTTCTAAAGTATTTCCGTTAGTTTGCATCACAACAAAACATATTTCTGAACAATTTGCCCGGCACCAGTCGCCGAGGAAATTGTGAGGGAAACTTAGAAGATAGATCTTTAACGGTCGATAGAGTTTTGAAAGATGGCTGAAAGAACTTGCCTTGGATAATAAATACTTTAGCGGAAGTATGCATGAATGAGGAAAGTTGGACGGGAACCGCGCGTTATTTAATATAGTGCTGTCGTGTTCCAATTTGTTAAAGATTTCATATTTTGTTAACCTGGTATGTCAAAATAATTTATGACACAACATTTTGTGTCTGGACAATTTGAGAAGCTGGTCTGTTTAGTATATTAGACGGTTTCATACTCCAGTCAATATAGCCCTAAGCCTTTTTAGAGTTCCCTATAACTAAGCCTACGATGTCTCTCGGTCTGTATGGCTGTATCTTTTTAACCTTATCAGTTAGCCAGTTGAACTTTTCACAGAATATGTACGTGTATGTGTTACGGCGGATTAACTAAGAAATAATAAAAAAACAAGTAGGGGGCCGTTCATTAATCACGTGAGGCTTGAAACGGGGGGGGGGTTTAGCAAAAATCACGAAACATCACAATCAATAGTCTTAAACCTCACCAAGGGGGAGGGGGGGTTAAAAAATGCAAAAACGTGATTAATGGTCGGCCCTTAGACGGACAGACAGTGTAGGCTTAGTAATAGGGTCCCGTTCACACTCTTTTGGTATAGAACCCTAAAAACGAGTAGTACAAAAAAAAACATAAAATTCAAATCCTGCTAGCTGCTTGCTAACTTCTACAACGATTTCCACTAAATGAATTCTAAAACAGTGTGGCACACAAAGTCCCTTGAGATTACTCTACTTTTCATACAAACGCGGCACGGCGACTCCGGCTGAGCGTTCTAAACCGCTTTATTCCTAGATTCTGCTTTGATTTATACATTCAGAAATGTGTTCCGAGTGACGTAACAACAGAAAAGCATTTTAATATATTCTCCTCTCTAGTGTTTTAATGGATTTCCGGCTACTACGAGTTTTGTTTTCAGATCCGACCAATTTTTACTCCGACCAATGTTAATAAAACTTGGCTGGCGTTCGCAAAATGGGTAAATGTAATGCGTGCTTTTACATGCTGTCGGCCCACAAATAAATAAAATAAATAAATAACCGGGACATATTTTTTTCACACACGGTCATCTTACCCCAAACTAAGCAAAGCTTGTGATATGGCTGCCAGAGACTGATATACATACATATATAGTTTTAAATACAACTTTAAATAGATATTAACAACCAGATAGAACAAATACAAATGTTCATCGCACAAAATGTTTGTCCTAGGTGGGAATCGAACCCACGCCCCCAAGCTCAGAAGGCAGGTTCACTACCAACTGGACCAACGGGCTATCTGATGAAAAGTTATTTTCTAATTAAAACAATTGCAGCATATTTTTTTCTTATAGGTAAAGGTTTGTTGTTTTAACAATATTTTCACATGATTATGGTAGGTAAGTAGGTATATATAAAAAGGCAATTATTCATCTGTATTGAAAGAAAATTATAAATACAGTTATAAGATTATTAACGAGATATATACCGTGATACACGTTTGTAGATGGAGCTCCCTATATTTCGGCGCACTTGCATTCACTATGTCCACGGGAAGACAACTAACATAAAAAATTATATGTAACTATAACTGTACAACAACATATAACTGTAGTGAACAACCGTAAAAGTTTAAACAAAGAAAATTATAAATATTCGAAATAATAAAACAAAAAAAATACTTGAAAACAAACAGCTGCTAACAAATACAGTAGATACATAATTATTAAATAAAGAATTTTTTAATCCATACCTACTTTCTGATGGAACCAGTTTTTATTCTGTATATTATTTTGAATTCAAAGTGCTAGATATTTTTTTCTGTGCAACCATTTTCAACTTCTCATTTTAGCAATTAAATTAATAATTCGACTCTCCGGCAAAACTTTATGAACTCTCTCAACTATTTATTGTTAGGAAGAAAACAACGAAAAATCCTTCCGAAAGGAAGACACGTTACTTCATATTCCTCCAACAATAAATCTTTTAAGGGGAGACACATCTGTCAAAAGTGTAAAAATATGTATTTCTGGCGCGTTGCTTCTTCTTTTTAAATTTATTAAGGTCAAACCCCACTTGAGTTGTACACAAACTCATAAATTTTAAAACGACCTTTCAAGATATTTGGTATTTTTTTCTTCTAACTACGAAAACCTAACAATTTCGAGCAATTAGAATTAATTAAGACTTTCTCAATCATTGAAGTTTTAACTAATATAGAGAAAAAATTACTTTATATTTTTTGTTTTCCTGAGCAAAAACCGTTTGTTTGTATTAAATCATGGTTCTTGTGATTATTAACTTCTTTTTTAAGGCCCACAATTTTAATAACTTTGCTTATTCTAGTTTTAGTTTGTCTACTTCCATGATTTGATTAAAATTATAAAAATGGTGTCATAACAATATTGAATGTTTTATCTAGGAAACTATACTGACCTAAACACGATTAAGGACATTTCACTCGATATAAAAAATAATATAAAAGTAAAACTGATTTGCTTTTATCTCCCTGTTTTTTTAGAATCATTCAAATAGCTGATAACTAAAATAATTTATACGATATCTCAATATACAGATTTCATAATTAATAGAGAGAAGCGTAAAGGTACATTTTACAGCTATACTTTTCAAAAAATATGAGATAAAACTTAAAAATAGGATTACCGAAACGCACGAATGTGTTTAAGTGCCATGGTTTTGCTTAATTAAATGCGGTTTATTAAGCCTTCTGTAGTAACAAGCGTTGCTTAAAAGTGGGAAAACCTCGCCTTAATATGGTGGGTTTGGAACCTAATGCGTTTATGTTCTCTGCCAGAGAAACTTCGTAATTTCCTTTAAAGGGGGACCCATTAATTCTTTTAGCTTTTTTTCTTTAAAAACTTTCACAGGGGCAAGGGACTTAAAATTTAGGCAATATTTTTGTGCAGTAAAGAAAATTACTGAGTGCATTAAGTAGCTTATGTTCGGAAAGATTTATATTCATTTCGGCTTATAATTCTCAAAAGTTTTTATAAAAATATTTGGATGGAAATAAATAACAATACGTTAATGCCTTTTATGATACTGCACTTGGTTTTATTTAATTAGTTTCAGAGTAATGAAATATTGCTATTTTATGGGGTTTTTAATGCGTTTATTAACTAAACAAAATAATTATGAGCTAAGTAACAAAAACAGTTGGACTGCCCATAGACCATTGAAGATCTAAAGACAATCCAAATGCTCAAGCACACGGGCCGAGATGGCAACGTACAATTCAGGCAATGCTTATGCATTGCACATGGTTTTCACTTCATTATTCACTCGTTTTATCCCATAAAAATCTACCTTTTAGTTTGATTGGCAGGAGCAATATTAGTGTTATTATTATTAACTTACTTTAAAAGAGGTAAAGGTTGTCAATTCGACTGTAATTTTGTATGTGTTACGCGTAGAGGAATTACGCGATGTCTTCGCCGAATTTAATTATATATTTTTTTATTAAAGAGGGCAGCAGTTAAATAATTAATATTTAAATCTGAAGTCAATTTAAATTTTAAGTCATTATCCACCTCAAAATTAGATGATCATCATCATCGTCATCGGCCAGAAGACGTCCACTGCTGAACATATATGCCTCCCCCTTAGAATGCCACACTGAACGACCTGCCATCTGCATCCACTGGATGCCAGCGACTCTCACATGGTTGTCGGTCCATCTAGTTATTCTAGTGGGAGGCCTACTTACGCTGCGTATAATTAGTGGCATTTTCCAGTTCATTGAATTCCATCCATTTCCCGCCAATTCATGATTTTTTTTTAGCAAAGCAGTTAAACAAAGTTTATATTTAACTAGCTGCGCCCCGCTATTTCACTCGTGCTATGTACCTCCTTGAAGCAACCTGCGCGGTAGCTACAACAACCTCGTTTGACTCAGATGTTTACTTTTTCTTTCTTAGATATAATATGTCAATGTCTAGATTTCAATTCTTGTGCTTGTTCTGGTTTTTGTAGGGGAAATATAAGACAACAAAAAAAAAGTTGATCCAATCGCTACCAACCTTCACAGGACCACGCGCTGGGCCAGTTTGTAGATTGCCTTAAAATTACATCAAAATCGCTCTAGCTGTTTTGGAATCCCTAAGGAACATACATACATATGTACAATCATCTTTTTATAAATAAAGATTATAACCGAGCTGATTTTTTATCCCTACAGAAGCGAGAAAGAGTAATCAGTGAAGTTGAGTTGTCTAATAAAATTATAGCTCTTTAATGCAAGTTATGCTCATGTACGATACAAGGCCGTTCTAAATTCAAAATTGAACCACAATTCGACAAACACATTGGACACGAAATGGACACAAATCTTCGCAGACCGCAGCTACACATCCCCATCCGGTCACTTTGATCATCCGTGTTCCGATCATTCGAACGGCGCACCGCCGCCGGTCATGCAGAAGTTATCGCTTATTGAAATCGATCGCGTGACCGACATTTTTCACAGCACTCGTGACGTCACGTTTTGCATTCGGTTCTACGACGGACCGTGCCACTGTATGCATGTTAAGGACTGAACAACTGTTTTAGTTTTTAAGGTTCCGTACCCAAAGGGTAAAAACTGAACCTTATCACTAAGCCTACGATGTCTGTCTGTCGGTCTGTCTGTCCTACCTATTAACAGCTGTATCTTTCGAACCGTAATAGATAGCCACTTGAAAATGTCACAGAATATGTAAAGTTACGGCGGATTACCTAAGAAATAATAAAAAAGTCAAACAGTAACGATGAAAGGGGAGTCCCCACACAACAAACGTATTGTTAACCATATTTTTGTATTAGCTCGAATGTAAAAACGGTAACAGGTACAAGCGTCAAACTTGGCATGATTATAGTACACACTCTAAAGTATAACAACAAATAATGGCTAAGTGCGAGACGGTGACAAACTTCTGTTCACCACCGGTTCTCGTACGATCACCGAAATGAAGCAACGTCGGACGCGGCCGGTACTTGGATAGACGACCGACTGGACGTTGCCGGGATGTTGTCTTTTTGCACATTTTTTTTTTGTACTTTAGCTAACATATTATGTGGTGGTACGGAACCCTCAGTACGCGGGCCCGACTCGCGCTTTGCCGGTTTTATTTATATACCGTAAGACGCAGAGTAGGAAGGCCTACCACCTGATCCGACAACATCATAAAAGTCTTGGGTTGGTCGTGGGTATCCAGTGGATGCAGATGGCAAGCCGTCGCTCAGTGTGGCGTTCTAAGGGGAAGGCCTATGTTCACCAGTAGACAGGAGATCTTCTGGATGATGATGATGAATGTGTCAACTGGATAACATGCAATATTAATGCAATTTCACTGTTATGTTTTAGTTAATAAGAGTTTATTTCTAATCAAATTTATCTGGATCCGATTAACAGCTAATGATGTGATTGCTTGTAATTTGTTTTAATGATATCGTTGTAAAATAATTTAACATTTTTGTAGGTATAAAATTTTATCGGTACAATTTTTCCGATTACGTGTCTACAAAGATTAACATAATACTTTATCAGTTCTTTTGTCTCAGTTCTATCAGTGATTTTTGTAATCATTGATACCAGTTAGGTAGCAAAGTACTTGCTTAGTACTATTTATAATATTTATTCTGATTTAAAGGGAAAGCAGTACTAAATAAACCGGCTAAGTGTGAGTTGGACTCGCGCACTGAGGGTTCCGTACCACCACAAAATACAATTCAAAATTAGTAAAATATGGCATTTCGATTCGGTGAAATGATAAGGTGGACGTTCGAATGATAAGGTCATCCAATTAACGAAATTACCAGTTATAACTTGGTAATGAACAAAATATAGTCATCGACTTGCACTTTGCCATTATTTATAATATATATTTCTATACTTTGGAGTGCGTATTTATAATCATGCCAAGTTTGACAATTGCACGTATGCTATTCAATAAAGACAATTTCAATAAAGCTAATACAAAAATACGTTACAAAATACGTTTATTGTATGGGGTTGGTTTTTTATTATTTCTTATTTAATCTGCCGTAACATTAGGTACTATGCTCTGAAAATTTCTATTGGCTATCTATTACGGTTTGAAAGATACAGCCATTTAAATGTGTCCTACTTTGGATGGACAGACAGAAATCGTAGGCTTAATAATAAGATCCCGTTTTTACCCTTTGAGTACCGAACCCTAAAAATACTGTGTGTAACATATTTATACATATTTGATAACTGATATAGGCAGTGTGTTAGTAAAAAATTCTGGCCAAAATAATTTTAACTATACGCTGTATATGAAGCACAGCCCAAGTAATCAAGTAAAGTTAGATTTCAGTATATTGACAGCACGAAAGACAGTTAAAAAAAAAAAAAAGTCTTTTTCTTGGTCGCCAACTCACCTGATGTTAAGCGATGATGCAGTCTACGATGGAGCACGCTTGCCTAAAAGAAACCGATTCATGAAACTGACATTTGGGCGCAACGAGAACGTGCCTTATGTTCGTCATCCGTGACCAATCACGTGTAGTCCCTGATTTCCCTATTATTCTTTCTCTGTAACTACAGCCTGTCGACCATAAAAATACGCTTATTGCTTTGTATTTATCCAGCTACCACACAGATTCCTGTAAGCACCGATAGCGCACGCTCCAGTGCCTCGTTGTCACCTTTCCAGTCCGCATCAAAGGCTCTTTTTGATCGGGCGCGGCCTAATTAGCGATCGGGTTGGTTCCAGCCGACTGGAAGACATTGTTTATACTCGACGCGAGGTCACTGGTATGGAAAATTGAGGTAAAATCTCATACGCGTCTCCTGGATTTTCAAATTCAAATTCAAATTCAAATTCAAATTATTTATTTGTCAGAACATGGTAGGTACACATACATATAAAGTAGCATACATGGTCGTAAGAATGGAGACGTATCTCATGTCCTTGCCTGTTACAGCGTACAAATGTTAGTTTTTTATTAATATTTTTATTAGTTTTTGTTAAAGTTAAAAAGGAAAAAAATAAACAAAATTATGTCTATGTTAGAATATTGTTAGAATCATATTTTGGTTTAGTTGTATTTTATACCTTAATTAGATGTTTATTACTACCTATCTAAGCTATTATTATTATTATTTTGTGTCTTGAATTTACAGGTATTAGAATTATTTTTGATGATTAGGTTTTCAGGTGAGTGCTTTTCATGAATGAAGTCCCACGGCAAACAGCGGAACTAAATTTCCATGCTGTTATTTTTTTTTCTGGGCTAGTGCCTTTATTAACTAAACAAAATACAAGCTAAAACTAACACTACAAATACAAAAAAACAAACAAAAAGTAATTTATTTTGACATAAATTTAGTTTTACATAACGTGGTTTTCCATAGGCTCCCGAACTATATCTGAGACTGTGTGTCGGGTGCCAGTAAATAAATACAGTTAGACTGCCCATAGACCGTTGAAGGTCGAAAGACAATCCAAATGCTCAAGCCCACTACCAGTTGGCAGCGTACCCAACATGCTGGCGGCATTACCACGTTGAATGGCAATGCTAATGCGTTGAGCCAGAAACACGCCAGCATTTTGGTCACGCGTCGCATTAACCAGGCGCTCTGAAAGATTTTTGAAAATGAGGTGAGCTCCCGGTCCCCAAGGGCCCAATGTTTCGACCCCATGCTGTAATTGTCAGGTGCTGTTACTGTGTTTGGACGCTAGTTAGATTTTTATTAATTTGCCATCGTTAGAGTCGTGTACGAAGCCTAAATTTGTTAAAAGTGCTGTCGAGAAATGATACTGATAGGGCATGATACGCGAAGACAGTGCCGCGTCTGGGGAACTTCTTCTATGAATACGGTAAAGTTTATGTTGACGACCGGTGTGGCACAGTGGTAACACGTCTGCCTTATAAGCTAGAGGTTCTGAATTTGATTCCCGGCCGAGCAGATGTTCGAATGATGAACAGAAAGATCGGCTTATGGCCTGGATGATAGTTATTCGTGTTTTTGTTTGCATGCGTTTTCCTCACACCCGGTAAATAAAGAAGCTCTCAAGGTAGACCCACGAAAATTTCACCAACATTGGCTTAGCAGTTTTTTAACCAGCTCAAATAGTATAAATAACTAGCGACCCGCCCGCCCGGCTTCGCTCGGGTGTAATTTACGTGCGAAGCTGGAGCAAGTCGCTAGTTATACTACATATAAACCTTTCTTGAAAATGTATCTAACTAATGGTGAAAACCGCATCAAAATCTGTTGCGTGGTTTAGGAGGAGTTAGCGGCCATACAGACAGACAGACAGACGCGGAAAGCGACTTCAATTTTTACTATTTAGAGATTTTGTAAAGGCGCCTGTTGATTTGGCAATAGCAATAATTTTGTTTGGCAATAGCTCTTAATTTTGAAGTCGGTCTTACATTGAGCATTATTTTTATGGTTTAAACAAAGCTTGTAAAACATAAAACCTTCTTTGCATTCAATAATAAAGCCGGTAAGTGGATGGTTGTTAAAGTTACCAAGTTACTATGATCTTGCTTCGACTCACTCTGAATACTTTAGAGTTAGGTTCGCAATCTATGGGTAAACTTAACAATGCTTTACAAAACTTGAGTTTTTGTTATTTTGTAGTCTAACTTTTGTAGTCTATGAAAAGATGCCTAGATCAAATCGATTATTAGCTTCAATGGATCAAGTAACTCAACCACAGATCAGAGAACCTAGGGAGATATGGTAGTGACGTGGCGGGTGCGAACCCTTCAGGCTTTCAGTTAAATTTGTCCTGGAGACGACCTTGCCGCCCCTTTTTACATGTGGACTATTAGTTGGTGTCTAATTGCTACAATTGTTAGTGTGTGTGAAACATTAGTAAATGAGACGTACTTATAGTTTTAGAGGTATAGTGATTTTTAGGGTTCCGTACCCAAAAGGTAAAACGGGACCCTATTACTAAGCCTACATTGTCTGTCTGTCCGTCTGTCTGTCCGTCCTACCTTTAAACGGCTGTACTATCTTTCGAACCGTAATATATAGCTAGTTGACATTTTCACAGAATATGTAATGTTACAGCGGATTAACTAAGAAATAATTAATAAAAAAGTCTAAAAGTTGAAACGAAAGAGAGATCCTCATACAACAAACGTATTTATAAACGGTAATACGTACAAGCGTCAAACTTGGCATTATTATAGTAAACACTCTAAAGTATAACAACAAATAATAAATAATGCCCAAGTGCGAGTCGGTTACAAATTTCTGTTCACCACCAGTTCTCGTACGATCACCGAAGTGAAGCAACGTCGGGTGCAGTCGGTACTAGGATGGGTGACCGCCTGGACGTTGATGGGATATTATGTTGTCTTTTTGCACAATTTTTTTGTACTTTAGTAGCTAAAAAGCTATGTGGTGGTACGGAACCCTCAGTGCGCGAGCCCAACTCGCACTTGGCTGTTTTTTTTTCCTTATTTTATCGTCATAATTATCATCATACTTTCAGCCATAGGACGTGCACAGCTGAACATAGCCCTCCCCATCGATCTCCAAAAGGGCCGGTTGGAAGCGCCTTGCATCCGGAGTTTCCCTGCGGTCTCTTTTAGGTCGTCTGTCCATCTTGTACCGGACGTCCTCGTTTTGTACCTAGCTGTAAATTTTCCTATGAAAATAAAATAAAACTTTGCCACAAAGCTTACCTTTGTTCGTAAAATGCTTAAGTTGTAAATATATTATCCAAGGCCGCGGTTCTTTCAATCGGAAGATATTGCTTATTGGAAACTATAAGTGCACGTTAGCGGCGAAGCTCACTCATCTGAACCACGAGAATGTCCACGGAGCAGATACAAAAAGGAGGTGGTAAACCAAAGACACCAAAAAGAGGATGAAAGATATGAGTTTTTTGAAAATCCTACCAATAATATAAACGCGAAAGTTTTGTATGGATGTATGGATGTTTGTTCCTCTTTCACGCTGCAACGAAAGAACGGATCGACCTGATTTTTTGCATGGGTATAGTTCAAGAGCCAGAGAGTGACATAGGCTACTTTTCATCATCATCATCACCATTTTTCATCACTACGCGGGTGAAACCGCGGGCGCAGCTAGTTATTATATATAGTAATAGACTTGCGTTTAACCGCCAACTTGCCCGATGTTAAACGATGATGCGATCTACGATGGAGCAGGCTTGCATAGAAGAAACCGATTCAATTGTGATTTGAAGACTACATTGTAACTATCGAGGAACACCTATTCGGGCAGCGCATTCCACAGACTAGCAGTTCGCATAATAAAACATTAATCTAAGCGCTTCGTACGTTTTTTTTTAATACTATAAATACTCTTGCGCTTGGCTGCCAACTCGTCTGATGTTAAGCGATGATGCGGCCTACGATGGAGCACGCTTGCCTAGAAGAAACCTATTCACTCTCGACTTGAAGTCACACAGATTGTAACTATCGGGGAACACCCATTCAAGCAGTGAATTCCACAGACTAGCAGTTTGCCCAATAAAAGTGGAATCAAAGCGCTTTTCGATTTTCGGAATATCAACCAACCATAAAGCGAATTTTACTTAATATATTCAATTATGTTGCCTATTGTAACTTCCTGCATTTTGATTCACAAATAATGTTGTTTTTTTTCAAGCGTTGAACGACATATTTTTCATACTATTCGCAACAAAATCCAAAGTCCAATAAACTTCTTTTGTTTGGAACTGCATTATAGTCACGGTGTTACTTGTGTTACTTGAGTAGCGGGTATTTTTCGCAACTAGGACATTCACTGGCCCATTTTGCGTCAGCCGGCTGCAGCTAATTCAGCCACCCGGTCTCCTCCAGGAAAGCCAGCAGCTCGCTTATGCCTGCGCAGGAGCCTGAGCGTCCTCGGTGATCCAAGAATAGTGTTTCGTTGTTCTGCCACGCTGCTGCACTCCAGCAGCATATGTGCGGCCGTTTATAGTCGCGGTGTGAAACGCACTCAAAACATGGTACTTACCTACTAGTCACCATGTAAAGATGAGACTCGGAGGCGGTTGAAACTACTAAAGCATACTAAAGTCGATGGTAAGTCAGTGTTTTTGGGATAAGCAGTCTAATACATAGAGTAATCCTAATTACCTACCTACAACATCTCAAACCCCAGGAACAAGCTGAATTTTTTTAATATCAGCGGCCTTATGGACAACAGGTATTGCGGCACCAAACTAACGTTAGATCCGCTCAGTTGGAAAATCACGCGAATGTGAACCTTAACGCGGCCAGATACGGTTTGCGGTCGCGTGATTTTCCAACTGAGCGGATCTAACGTTAGTTTGGTGCCGCAATACCTGTTGTCCGTAAGGCCCCAGTACACTGTAATTCACTCATAGATTATTTATTATTTATTTATTTACTAAACCTTATGTTATTTAACTAAACTTCCTTCAATAAAGCCCTCCTGCAAAATGTTGGATCCTTAAGTTTGTATGTTTTAAAGGTTACGTTCTTCTTTTTTATACATTCATTGGCAAAACAATATTTTTTCGTAGCAAAGCGTGAAAACAAGAGCAAAGCTTTGCGGGTCAAAAAATCGTTACACTTTGCTTTTTGCTCGTCTTCTACTTTACAATGGTTTATTTATTTATTTACATACTGTCAAAATGCGACTTCAAAATACAATACATTATACTCTGTTTATAGGTGGTTGCAGGCAGTAAAATATTACTCATAAATAAAAACTAACTATTGAGAATAATTTATCTAAACAACAAGCACTACAAAATGTTCTTATATCGCATTTAATGTGGCAAAATCAGTAATAAACATGCGAACTTACCATAGTTTCATTCATACGATGTGTCATCATCATTTGACGAATAGTGAAGTATCTCCGTTGCAGATGACGTTAGACTTTACTTCAAATCACACTGAACATCACTGTGCTAAGTTGCTTACACCATCTCTCCTTTGCTTATCCTCTGCGAAGCCTTTACTTTCATAGCTCCTTTGAATGTGCCGTAAAGCTGAGATGAATGCAATTTGGTAGCTTTCAGTTTTTGGGAAACTGCATTTTTATATTTATAACTAGTGTTCCCAGTGTGATTGGATTTCATGAAAGAACGGGTTTGACGACTTGTATTATCTTGGAACTATGTTTATTGACTGTATAATATTATGGTCCATTTTATAATATAGATGGCGCCAGTGCACTGGTTTTAAGTGTACATCATCTTTTCTTACTTGGATATAATATAAGTTTATTCTGTCCGTCCGTCTGTCTGTCTGTCCATCTGTGCTTATAGGTTCTAATTGTCTAGAACCTTCTAACTTCTATAAGTGCATGAAACTTTGCACAATTACAGATTGTAATTATTATATTTTATATTAAGTAAAAAAAAAAAAAAAAGGTGCCTCTTGTTAATGCGAAATGGGGATTGTTGGCAACATCTGCAATATAGGATGCACCGAGCGATCCTAGAAAACAAAAAAAGTGTGTCCATGAAAACTGTCAAAAAAAGAAAAAAAAGGGGCTTATGTGTATGGTAAAATTTTGGTGGAAAGGAAAAGTCTTGTGGTGATTTTCCGATATAAATTAATGTGTTCGTATGCCCAAAGTTTAATTAAATAGCATTAGATAGTTGGAGTTAGCAGGATGTTTTTTTTTCTGCACCCCCTTGTGTTTGGTATCGTAAAATATGTCTTTTAAAATGCAGGTAAGGTTTGATACATCCCTTATTACCAAATATTATATCCTTTGTGAATACGGCCCGCCAAGTTGCCAAAAAGTTGGTCCCCCTTGCATTCCTAAACTACACAACATAGAAACTTGTATCATACAATACTGTTATGTCATATTTAAAACTTTCAATCAAAATTATTTTGTTTATGGAACCCTAACCATATGCGTGTCTCGACACACTCTTGGTCAGTCATTTTAACTCTTTCTTAGCAAAAGTTTATCACTTAGAATATAAATAATATGAGAAAGAGATAGTTTTGGCTGATGGTATTATCTTAAGGGTATCGTTATGCTGCGATTGAAAATATCGATTGCAGGAATGTACTCGTAAATGATCAAAAATTGCTCAGTTCTGAAATAGACGATTTTTAGGGTTCCGTACCTCAAAAGGAAAAAACGGAACCCTTATAGGATCACTTCGTTGTCCGTCTGTCTGTCTGTCTGTCCGTCTGTCAAGACCCTTTTTCTCAAGAACGCGTAAAGGTAGCAAGTTGAAATTTATACTATATACTTGGGTCTACGGTTTCTTTCGGCTGTAAAAAAATAAAAGTTGTAAGTCAACGCAATCAAAAGATATGAACGTTTATGTCGCATATTTTGCGATTTCACAGGGGAACCAAAACCTATAAGGTACTTCCCGTTGACCTAGAATCATGAAATTTGGCAAAAAGCAAGGTCTCATAGCACATATATAGGAATAAATCCGAAAGTTATAAATATGAAGGTATATCATTTAAAAATGATTATTTTGCTATTACATACTTACATTTTGTAGTTGGAATGTATGGAAGAACCTTATTGTCAACTACAAACTTAAGTTTGTCTTTCAATATTTTAACTTCAGTTAGTTTTTTTTTTGGTCTCGCGCTCTTAGGGTTCCTTTATGTCGTATATTTTGCGATTTCACAAGGGAATCAAAACCTATAGGGTACTTCCCGTTGACCTAGAATCATGAAATTTGGCAAGAGGCAAGGTCTCATAGTAGGTACATATATAGGAATAAATCCGAAAGTTATAAATTTGAAGGTATTTAAAAATAATTATTTTGCTATTACAAACTTACATTTTGTAGTTGGGATGTATGGAAGAACCTTATTGTCAACTACAAACTTCAAAGTTGTCTTCCCAGAGACTGTGGGATCGGCCGATCTACGAACTAGCATGGAAATCGCTACTAGATACGTGTCCTAGTATTGCAGATCGCGCTCGTATTCTTGCTGTCTCTGTTTGGGAATCGGGACTTTGGTTGCAAGCCATGCCCTCTTTTAACACAGGTAGCCTTTTAGATCCAACCGCATTTCGTCTAGCTGTCAGCTTACGCTTGGGTGCAAGGTGCTGTGAGGCCCATCGCTGTCAGTGTGGTACTGCTGTTGACCAGCTCGGTCACCATGGTCTCTCTTGCTCGAGAAGCGCTGGTCGTATTGGCCGACACACTAGCCTGAACGACATCATACGCAGGGCACTTTCCACCGCCAATGTCGCAGCTGTGCTCAAACCGAGTGGTCTTGCGCGTGACGATGGAAAGAAGCCTGACGGTATGACACTTGTGCCCTGGAGATTAGGGCGGCCCCTTGTATGGGACGCAACTTGTGTCGATACTTTGGCGCCGTCACATCTTCCTGAGACACAGGGTAGGGCTGGCGCGGCTGCTAATCCGGCAGAGCAGCACAAGCGTCGCAAATATGCTAACCTCGGCAGTGGTTACATATTTGAGGGGTTTGGGGTTGAGACATGGGCCCTTGGGAACCGGGATCTCATCCTCATTTTCAAAAATATTTCGGAGCACCTGGTTAATGCGACGCGTGACTGAAATACTGGCGTTTTTCAGGCTCAACGCATAAGCATTTCCATTCAACGTGGTAATGCCGCCAGCATGTTGGGTACGCTGCCAACTGGTAGTGGGCTTGAGCATTTGGATTGTCTTTAGACCTTCAACGGTCTATGGGCAGTCTAACTGTATTTGTAGTGTTAGTTTTAGCTTGTATTTTGTTTAGTTATTAAAGGCACTTGCCCAGTAAAAAAAACTACAAACTTAAGTTTGTCTTTCAATATTTTAACTTCAGTTAGATTTTTTTTTGATCTCGCGCTTAGACGGACTTTCCGTTAGACGGAACCTTCAGAGCACGAGTCCTACTCGTACTTGTCCGGTTTTTTATATAAGATATTCTAGCGTCATAAATAGTGATCAAGTCCCAAATTGTGGCAATAAACCGCCACGTGCTGAGCAGTTTACGGCTGAAACGGAAATTTAATTAGTGACGTTTTGTCTTCGAGGCGCACGCTTAGGATGTAATATTTTTTAATTTATTTTATGGCAGTCTGAAAAATTTATTTGGCTACGTAATTTATTTTAGGAATTTTATGGGTATGCTTTAATTGATGCCATCCACATTAATTGAAGGTAGTTTTTTTCTTAATTTCAGTCAGTTCTCATTCAGTTCAGATTCTGGTTCTTCAATTAGGTATACCTACATTTAGCTTTGTAGCATTTTAACCCCCGACGCAAAAAGTAGCTGTGTTTGTGTATACTTGTGTCTGTCTGTGGCATCGCAGATCCCAAATGGCTAAACAAATTTTGATTAAAAAAATTAAGCTAACTTGATCGAGATTATTCTTCTTGCAACCGCAGTTATTTTTTCCTTTCAAATATAAGTTGGCGAAAATTCTTTGAAAATTTGTCGCTACTTTACCGCCGTACGAAAATCAAATTATGTACCTCTAAAGAAATTTTACTGATGCTCAAATTGTTTGCCTTAGCGACACGCTTGTCCATAACATTTCAATTGTCTAAACTTCTAAAAAGTGCTTCTAATTCCATTATATTTTATCAGGTTGTCTATTTCCTGGGTGCATTCAGCTACGTTTATTGTAACAGACGATCCTGAAACTTCTCGTAGATCGATACAGACGGGCTAGCACGCTGGGGACCATACTTCTTTAATTATTCACTCGCTCCACGTACAAGCGAGATGAGGGAAGGATAGTTTGAACTTCCTGACTGAAAATGCTTTGAGTATCATACAACTCTACTAGTAATACGTTTAAAAGAGCAGCAAATAGGTATATAGTTTGCTTGATAGTAAGCGGTAATCGTTGCCTATAATATCACCTGTGACACTAGCGCTTTTGTCATTGCCAGCCCGGAGTTGTAAATACCCTTTTTAGAATCTTTTATTTAACTTACCCTGTTAGTTGGTATGTATGTATGAGACAAATCTTACAACTGAATTTTAGAGCAATCATCCTCAACAGATTGAGCTGAAATTTTGCATACGCGTTTAGTTTGGATGACAACACATGGTTAGCTAAAAGACGTCATTCTAAATCCAATATGGCGGCCAAAGATGGCGGACTAGTTATTTTTTATGCACCCCCGTGATATGGGTATCAAATTAAAGGGTTTGCTGAAAAGAATACGAAAAGTTTGTTTTAAAAATGTATTTTTTTAGTTAATAATTTTATTGAAGCTCGGCGCGGCGAGAAGATATCCGGGGGCAGGAATTAAGTTCTTACAGTATAACACATCTTACCGTAAAACGGGTTAATAAAAACAACGGGGTGAATAGAGGCGGAATAAGAAAAAAATTGCAGCAGCATTTTAATCGCTCTGAGATATTCTATTACTCATTTTGTATCATAATTTATTTCGGTAATAGGGTTGCTTAAAAACAAAATGTAATTGCTATTTTATGACACATATTTACACGCAGCTTGCAGCCTCTGTTTGTACTGAACGCAATAATACTATGAAACTGCATATGGGAGTTGTAACACGTTCATAAACGTTTCGACTGCCTACGAATGCCCTTATTGTCGGCCCGTAGTCGATTGTCGGCTACGAGAATTACCGACAATATACCATTTATTTGTGCTTGGCGCGAAATATATTCAGAATGTTTATTTTAAATATGCTTTGGTAATATCAGCATTCATTGCAACGTTTGATGTCAGGATGGATGGCTTCCAGTAGCCTTTCTTCGCCTGTGAAATAAGTACTGGCCCCCGATTCTACTAAAGAAATTGTCTTTAAATTGTAATTGTTGCGATTTTAATTGTTAAATAACTGCCTCAAAATTGAGAGTTTTTTTTTTATACTAAGTTATAATATTAGGTGGTTGTATTTTTCTAGTAAAAAAAATATTTAAAACTGTCAATTTTGAGGCAGTTATTTAACAATTAAAATCGCAACAATTACAATTTAAATCAATTTCTTTAGTAAAATCTCTGTACTTTTGTTGACTTCGACATTATTCTGATTATAGCCATTGAAATTGTTTGAGTCAATGAAGAATTTTTTTATATTTTACCTATTTTAACTTAATGTTCAGTATTCTACGAAAAAATAGATACTGTATTAGTTAGACAAAATAACGCCTTATTTGAAACTGTCGCCTAGTTTGGATACAACGAAAAAATCAAGAGAGTTAGACAATGTCTCATTTTTAGGGTTTTAGGCCTGGACGTTCATGGACTGTTGTCTTTTTGCACTACTTTTTTGTACTTAAGTAGCTAACAAGTTATGTGGTGGCACAGAACCCTCAATGTGCGAGCCCTAGTCGCACTTGGCCGGTTTTATTTATTTCCTCCGGCAAAATATAAAATATCAACGTTTAAAACTGCTTTAAAACATCTATATGTATATAAATGAATCCCTATTTACCTTGGTCATGTCATAACTTCAGAACTCCATTACTGATTTCATTACGGAAAGAAAAATTAAGGAAATTGCTATGAAAATTAGAAAATTTACGATGATTTTAACTTCGCCCGTTTGACCATTCTAAGACAGGACATCGTCTGTCGGGTCAGCTAGTTTGTAAATAAAAAAAAACTGTTTTTATCTACTATATTATTGTCTTAAAAATATTGAAAATAAGCTAAAGAGAATTTCTGGACGGGAGTAAGCTCTTATATAGAGAATTATCCTACTCAAATTACCTACGTATTATGTACAAAATACCTGTTCCTAGCCGCCAAATGGAAACACAGAGGCTTTGTTACAAGTTAATAAAGTAGAATTAGCAATATTAACTTGTAAATGAGGTTGTAGAGGCGAATGCAGCGCGGCTAAGCTTTACTGATTGAAAGTTATGGCCTCAATTATTGAGCAGATTTTTGTTCTTAATGGTGTTGGGGTGGTTAAAATAATGACTGTCTGGTTTTTTATGATGCTTTACTTGATATTTATGATCTTTTCTATTTTTATTTTTTTAGTATTATTTTGTTAGTGCCATGGTGACAATCATTTTATGTATTTAGTTATTACTTTGGCGTTCTTTTTAACGCTTTTCTTTTTATTTAGGCGTTTTTGCAAATTAATTTTAATAAATACTTTTTAGGTAAGGTATAAGGTAAAGTTATATGATTATTTACGGGATATTTACCGTGGTAAGGTTGTGGAATGAGCTCCCGATATTTTGGCGCAGTTACATGCACCATGTTCACGGGAAGACTGAAGAATGCGCGGGTCGTTGGTCGAACAGTTAAAAAGTTAGGTGCAGACATAACGATCTACCCTCTTTCTTAGTATAAGGTAAGGTAAGGTTTGTTTCTCAGGTATAAGGTAGTTCCTAAAACTTTGTGAAAATTTTATGATAAAATCCTGGTCATGATGTTCTGATGTCACTGGCGTTGATTCTTTGAACTAAACCAACTCACTAAACTAAACCAATCTGACAGGACTAAAACTATCTGCGTGTCTTTTCATTTCAATATGTGAGAGAAGTTTAGCAATAGTTATAGAGCAGTCAAATTTTGTTTAGTTTAGATAATGGTACAACAGAATCGACACCATTGTCCGTGTAATTATTTTCACATTTGCGCCAGGTTAAGTATGTTTTTTTGTTCTATTTCATCAGCTCTCTACGAATAGTGGGACATCTCGCTAACTGAAATACGTGTATTTTTTTGCATATATGCAATTTTTTTTTGTTTGTTTTTAGTTGTTGAAATTACCATGAAAAATTTATACTTTTCAATGTTTAATTCCAAATTTGTGTGAAAATTAAATAAATAAAAAATCGGGACATTTTTCACACACGGTCATCTGACCCCAAACTAAGCAAAGCTTGTGATATGGCTGCCAGAGACTGATATACATACATATATAGATTTAAATACATACTTAAATAGATATTAACAACCAGATATAGAACAAACACAAATGTCCATCACACAAATGTTTGTCCTAGATGGGAATCGAACCCACGCCCCCAAGCTCAGAAGGCAGGTTCACTACCAACCGGACCAACGGGCTATCTAGAATATGGCTTTTCATTTCAGTTGCGCAGTATTTTGCAGAACGTTTCCTCTTCGCATTTCAATCATCAAAGGGCGATATTTTATGCACATCATAATAAATTCACTATTTTCAATACAATATGAGCCCTTCCGAACGGCGTAGCAAAGTGGCCTGTGACATTTTTCAATCGCCTAATGGCCCAACATTATTGGCTTATGAGGCCGTCCATAACGGTATAATGTCCTGGGGTGCGCATATTTTATAGATGTTTCAGGACAAACTAGTCATGCGAAGGCTTTACAATACACTTACCTACTGAAGTTTGTAGATAACTAAGAGCAATTTATTTGATCTGAGGTAGATAACTTGTTACTTGTGATTCGCTCATCTCATCACTTGATATTCAGAATTTGATGTAGGAGTTTTTTTTATACACACAACTAAACTCGGTCAAGCGTTTATTTAATAACATTTAATAATAATATACCACCTATAATAACATTTAAATTAAAATTTAGTAAGAAACCACGAATTCTGATTAAGTTTGCTGTTTTTAAACGTAAGACTGTAGCAGATACCCGATAAGTATAATTCTGCAAAAACAAAAAAAATATTGCAAATAAATACTTGGACCGAGATAAAAAGGAATCACTGAAATTATAAATTAAATATCTTAGAATAACTACTCAGAGAAGGTAGGTTTCCAAAAATCGCCTTCTCAAAACGTAAGCTACAAATTCGCTTTGTAGCTTACGTTTCGATTGGTATTTTAAACGATTTAAGCAAGAAAATTAATGGATTACCTGTGGAATGTCACACCATAACTCTTATGCTGCTTTTCTGATTTGTTGTGGTACGATTCCACCGCGCAAATAGTCATAGTAAGATTTTTTTTTTTTTTTTGGATCCATATATGACACCATTTGAATGGCTTAAATTTTGCGAATATACTTGGTTTCTTTGTGTAGTTATTCTAAGTTAAATAGTTTTTTTTATTTTTTTTACCGTGTAATATAATGAACTTGCCCAATAAAATGTAAATTTATCCATTATTTCATAATTTACTATTTATTTTAAGCTATGGTCACTGTAAAGTTCCGATGTACCATGCACCGACAGCAGTTAGGGCGATCATTTTGTCCGCATTTGCATTTGTATCTCAAACAAATGGCAATATTAATGTTCTCGTCGTTTTACAAATTTACACGTTCGATGACACCGCTAGACTTTTTATTACATTTACGTTTTTAATTGCAACCTTATCACGATAACATCATACTAATATTATAAGTTGTTAGTTTGTCGGTTTGTTTGTTCCTCTTTCACGCAGCAACAGAGCAACGGATGGACCTGATTTTTTGCATGGGTATAGTTCAAAGGCCGGAGAGTGACATAGGCCACTTTCCACCATCACCATCATCATCACAACTTTTCATCACTAAGCGGGTGAAACCGCGGGGCGCAGCTAGTTCTCAATAAAATAAAAAAAGAAGTATTGTAGAAATGCGTGTACATTGATTCAAACGGGTTTTGCTAACGAATTTATATTCCAAACCTATGTATTGCTTGTAGTTATTTGACCTTATAAACAAAATAAAAGCAAATTAAAACAGGAGTTCTTATTAACAAAATCATTTACTAAAACAAATCAAAAGACACCATAAGTGTAACCCATCGAGAATCCGACCGCAATCGTTCGCCAGCTTATCGTCGAAAATTACAGCACCATTAGCCATATCTCCGCTCCGCAATTGTCCAATGGCACAAGTTAGCCAATTAAAAGGCGCGCTCAAGTCCAACGTTTAAGCTCAAAAACCCTCGACGTGAAGCTCAGAGGCTAACTAAGATAAAAAGTTCTCGAATCAACGATCGCGGCGGACTCAACTTTTTCAGATTATTACACCAGGACTCAAAGGGTGCAATCAGTGACCCCCGAAGTGGGATCAGCGGCTAGAGCAAGACAAAGCATGCTCTTCAACCTGGTCAGAGATTGCGTGTGCAGATTTAAATCGATGTTGTCATTAAAAACGATCGAAGGAATGAAGTTGAGAGCTTGAGTAAGTGCTGATCCTCTCCTTTCTGCTTCGAAATCCAGCTCATCGTTAGGATTGGCGACGCAGTAATCAACGTCAACCAAATTGAGTCCAACAGCGTGCGCGCACATGTAGCTTCCTCCCAGGAACGAGGGGTAAGGTGTGGTGAACTCGCAGTTCATATAATGCATCTGTGCGTCGAGGTTGCCTTGTAACTTGTCGAGGACGCACCTGTGAAGTCGGTTAGCCCAGCAGTCGTTGACTCCGAACTGGCACGTCAAGCTTCCATCAGTGTTCCTCACAGTGCGACCCCATGGAATGAATTCAATGTCAAGGAAGTCTTTGTACACCGCGTACGCCTCAACAAGGTCACCAATAAACCTTACTGTGTCACCACATCCTGAAGTGGTTCCGACGGTGATCTTGATCCGTCCATTAACAGCCTGTAATCCTTGGACGTTAGCAAGAGATAGGAAGAAGCACACAGCGATAGGCAAAATGTATTTAGCAGCCATGACGACCGGTTGCTAGTTACGTACGAAGTGAACTGAAAAATGTTGCAATGTAACTCGCTGATATTACCCACTTATATCTTAAAAGATTATTACTAGCAATCAAAAACTGATAACCTCGAGATAAAACCATATAATCTGAAACGTTATCTATAAATTAGGAAACTATGATTCTGTACGTAAGCGGATATGAATCCCACTTGTCAAGTTATAGCTGAACAAACAATTTTCTTTTTCCTAAAGCCTCTCGCCCCCTTTAAAAGTATTTCAAGGTAATCTCTTAAGATTACATCAGAGAAAAAACTCAAACTCTTTAAGCCTTCATATTTTCTTTATGCGAAAAATATGTTTTTGTTGCGGGAATTTACCCCCGCCTGCTAGAATAATAAACACAAAAACTTATTAACTTTTCTTACAAGAAATACATTGAGGGTTTTGGGGTTGTTTGGGGTGAAATGAATTGTCCTTGCTAAGTTATGACATGTTGTAAAACTGTATTTTCCTGTTGTACTACTTAATTTCGATCTATTCAATTGTTTTGTGAGCGCAATTTTTTTAAGTTAAATAAAATGTTTATGTATGGTGTTTCCTTCAATTTTCTTATTCTCTAAAGTCTAATTTCAATTATTTAAAATAGTATTCATATTTTTTTACTATTTATTTATGTTGTACAAAAAATTATTTTTTAAACAAACTATAGACTAAAGTAACTATATAAATACCTAACTTACTTAAATCTAAATATATTTATTAGTTTCTTCTGGGCATTATATACAACATATCGATAAAACTATTCGGTACAGATAAAAATATAATATATACAGAGAAAGTTGAACGTAGTTGAACAAATCGCCACCATGAGGCAGGGTCCCCAGAATTCTACCAGCATTGCCCCGCTGGATTGCGAGGCTTAATTTTTGAGAAAAACATGCCCCAGCTCTAATCTAAATTAAACTGATTACCTATATAAACTATAAATAAAAAAATACGGGCTGAATTGAGAGCCTTCCCCCTTTTTTCGAAGTAGGTTAAAAACAGCTGTATTCAGTCACTGTATTCAGTTATAAATAATTGTACGAACAAGTAGTTACTTTGCGGAAGTTCATGTTCATAAATGGTGTTTAAATAATCAGTGCTTATAATCTAGATATTTATCACTGTATGTTGTTTTCCGAATAAAATAAAATCAAGAGTGAATCGGTTTCTTCTAGGCATGCGAGCTCCATCTTAGACCGAATCATCGCTTAACATCAGGCGAGTTGGAGGCCAAAAGCAGGGCTATTATTAAAATAATCGTGTATTTTCTCTTAATTTTTTCAACAATCGATAAATCAATAGTATGATAAAATTAACCTCTAATCGGAATGTAACAATGTTTGCTACCATTATTATATTATTACAATTCAAGGTAATAATTCAAGATTTAAAAAAAATTTTTTTTTTTACTGGATTTTCATTTTGAAATAATCATGCACTATGCATTCCATTTTAGATATGCCTAACATAAGTGTATAATGCGTGAATATGTGTGATACCTCATTCTTTATTGCACTTGAGGCGAAATTGAAGCGGAAATACACAAGAGATATGTATTAGAAGTGGGTATGACTAATCAATTTACAACAGACTGCAATAACTTATACTACTTACGTAGTGTCTACGTGTGTGCAAGTAATCCCTACCTACATAAATATTGTATTGTGTACTTATTGCTCTTTATTTTCCTATTCTCTACGTGTCCATATTTTATACACCACCATCTGAACAAACCCCACCATCAGGTAGAAAAGCTTTCTGTGCATTAGGAAGCACCATCGTAAATATATCCCCCTATATATACCCCTTAGAGAGAAACAAAAAACCGGAAGTGTCTCACCAGACACTTTAATCTTTATTCATTGCGTAAAAACGCAGAGGTATTTAATTACGGGTAATATGTTTAAAAATGTAGTAGACCCTCTGAAAAAGGTGGTGCACCACTGTAATAACGCTCTGTAAAACAGTATCCAAGTTCCATACATATCCTGTAACAATGTATGATTAATTTACTGCTTACAGGTTTTTTATCCGTCCACCTATATACTATCCTTGATATTTTCAAGTGCACAATGCACAATTGCACATGCTTTGCTTGTCGCGCTCTCATTTTCTTTTTCTTTTTTTTGCTTCTCGGCCACCATCGCTCCTATCATTACATAAATCATTACATAGTGTTTAATTTAGTACGTCAGTATTGTTTTTGAATTGTTTAATAAATTGTTATTTTTATTCTGTAAATAACGTCATTAGCTATAAGAACCGAAATAAATGATTTGAATTTCTAAAATAAATTTAAATGAAAGAAAGAAAGAAAATAAATTTTATTCGACACCTTTACAAAAACTTATATCTAAAGGATACAATCAGTGTCGAATGGGTCCGTCTCAGCATTAATGCTGAAAATCAAGGACTATCAGCGCCGGTTTTCAGACGAGCCCTTGAGTTTACACTTACATTACACTTAACACAAATTTACATATATATATATTTTTAAATATCAATATGCAATTTAAACAAATAGGACATAGGAAATAGAATAAAGTAGGACACAAAATATGTATACTAAATTTACAGTACTAAAATATATAGAAAAAGAACAGGAATGAATACATAACTACACGGAGTATTTAATAAAAATAATAATAATGATAGCAGGAACGAAGAAATGTATTGAAATAAAAATAGACTAGAGGGGAAAAATAAATAAATACATAAAATTATATTAACTAAACAGCATGACCACAGAAAAGTTTTTTTTTTTTTACTTACACCTACCTTCCCACGTCACATGCTACACCAGTAGGTATTACTTCTAAATGTAAGACAAATCAGCATTTACCACACCATGCTGACGCTGTCGTTCAATAAGCAATTTTTAAGGTGTAACCGAAATGTAGTCAGCGCCTAAAATGGCAAGCTCACTTTTGTGTACATCCACGCGTTTTTTAAATCAATGGATTGGCCTGAAAATTATTACGCAAACACTATAAAATGCACTATCACTACGCTCTATGGCTTCATTGCAATGTTTTTCTTCATCGAAAACATGTAACTTCTGAGCTCCATCCACTAAGTTTTCATCGCCTCACCGATATGAAAATTTAAGTAGAATGTCCAAAAACACTTCAAGCTTAAGCACCGCCCTGATTAATGTGTACAGTACACTCTAGTACCGCAGCATTAATGAAATTGAGTTCCCTAGAGACGCCAGACCCCTTGCTTACGTGCGTCGTGACCCCCGGTCTTGCGGTCACATTGTTTCCAACTCGAAACAAAGGTATCGATGCGGTATCAAATTAACAAGCTCCCGTTGAAAATTTTGAAGTTTCAGACGTTGAAATTAATGAGTTTAATAGACAGTGACAAAGGAAACATGATATGGGGCTCGGTAAATATTTGATGAGGGGAGGCTGCCAAGGTAAAATTCTAAGCCAGGTCGTTGGCATTATAACGGAGGAATTAATTGTTTCATATCGAAAAACGTTAACGGGGGTTTTATTTGAAATGGAAAAGTTTATACAAATTAAAATTAAAATAAAACTGTTCATTGCTGCAGCAGCAGGCAACATAGGTGATCATGAAAATGTAAGCATATCAGAGGCTAGCATGCGTCTCTGCATAGTATAAAATAAAGTCGCTTTTCGGTTCTGTCTATCTGCATAATACGCTAACTCCTCCTAAACTACGCGACGGATTTTAATGCAATTTTCACCATCAGTTAGATAACTTTTCACGAAAGGTTTTTGTATAACAAAACTTACACCCGTGTGAAGCCGGGGCGGGTCGCTAGTTAGTTTCTAAGGCCTAGTTGCCGCCAATACTATAATGGGACTTTTTTTCCTTTTTTTTTAAGTCTTATCCACGCAAAGTTATAGAAACGTAATAATATACATTTTAGGGTAGTTTACAAATTTTTATTGCACAATCACAGGTCCAGCCATAGCCCTCATGAAATGACAATAATTTTGTCTGAAGTAAAGAAAGAAGGGTTGCAAAAAAATGCAAGTTGACAAAGAGCATGAACCCCGGAGTCCGTAAAGCTGCACTTCAAATCTCTTATACATAAAAGACAATGTTTGTATGTATGTATATTCTATTCAAATTCAAATTCAAATTCATTTATTTCAGGCTATTATAAAACCCATAGCATAATTAAATAATTTAACAATAATAAAATCACACACACAAATAAAATTTAAAATAATGTCAAAACAATCAATTAAGTAAACGTCAAATTAAATTAAACAAAATAAATTTAAAGACATACACACGGTTTCAACAATAATGTCAGGTACAATCACTAGTACTTTCTCTCCGGCATTGGTACCGGTACATGTCTCTTACAACAATGCCGGAGGAAAGTACAGTCCAACCTGGCCGCAATCATTTTGAGGACGGTGTTAGAGCTGGCCCTAACTCTGCGCACCAAGGACGCGGCCCGCGACCGCATGATCGTGTGAAAACAGGCCGTGTGTGCGTCCGCAAACATGCCAGAGGCGCTGCAGAACCGGGGCAGCCCCAACAACCTCCTAAATGCGTTGTTATAAAGGACGCGGAGGTCACTGTATCGCCTTTTAGTGTAGTCAGCCCACAGGCTGCACGTGTAGAGGGATGTACAGAACGCTCTAAAGAGCGTTACTTTGACCTCTGCTGAACAACGTGCAAACCTGCGGGCTATCATGTTCGCTCTGACCGACAGAGACCTCCGCTCCCGCTCAATATCCATGTTGTCTTTGAGATCGGTAGTGACCACATGCCCTAAGTACTTAAACTGTTCAACCCTTTGCAGGGGAACACAGTCAAGCAAAACAGGAGGGATGTCTATAGGGCATTTACCACCGGTCTCAAAGACCATCCACTGGCTCTTCTTCACATTGTACTGCAATCCGTGGCCACAGGCATACTCCTCGCATATCCGTATCAGCCTCCTCAAACCACAAACTGAAGCACTCAGCAGCACCATGTCGTCTGCGTAACTTAAGTTGTTGACACAAACACCGTCAATGTGGCAGCCGACATGCCGACTGCTGAGCGCCACGATCAAGGACATTCTATAAGGACTCCTAAACGGCTGGACCGATTATGACCGAATTTTCACTGGCAGATAGATGATGTTACAAGGAGTAACTTAAATTATTTTTTTATATAACCACGTGGGTAAAACCGTGAAACCCAGCTAGTAAAAATACACAAATAAAATTTGCTAATAAATGGATTTATTAGAGTTCAAGCGTTCAACCACTAAACCCTCACCCTGAGTGATAAAACCATATTCGTCTAAAACTTTGCTCTCGACTGATTTAAAGTTTTTACGAGCGACCTCAAGCCTCAACCTCACGAGGGTGGATCTCCTGCTAATTTTAATTAATACAAACTGCAAGCCAAATTCACTCAGCTAGTAACTCCGACTGTTAGAAGTTAACGAGCACATATCCCTCCATGGTTACAATGGGCCCGTAAAATTAATACCTCACCTCGGTCGGGCCCTAGACAGTAATACCCCCTTAAATATTTAAGTTTTCTCTACACCCTTCGTCCGCAACAAGATTCAATTTCACGCCCTAAAAAGGGGTCCGTTTTGGGTGATTCTCGCTTCCTCAAATGTCAGGAGACAAGCCAGCGCCCAATCGAACAAGACCTCTACAAATTAACGGGTGCAGTCTTTTTTACCGTATGCTAATAGGAGAGCTCCAAGGCAGGGTGTGTCTGATTAAACTGGTGGTAACAATGAGCAGAACCGTTTGAAGTATTATCCGGTTGTATGCAGAATGGAAAATAGCAGAACTCAATTGAATCAATCTTGCGGCAAATTGGTCGAGATTTGAAAGGAGGTGCACATTTTAAAGTCGTTTTGTGTTTGACGAGTTTACTAAACCGTGATGCTATTATAAATGAGGGGATATTCATTTTGGGAAACCGACGAATGAAATGCATTTGCGTCACCAATATAAAATTGAAATGGGCCATTGATTGCTACCGTGATAAGGTTGTAAATGGAGCTCCTGATATTATTTCGGCGCAGTTACATACACCATGTTCGTGATTAACCACCCGCATTCTAAAGTCTTACCGTAACACATCCACATCCTTATCACGGTAAATATCTCGTTATTAATCATAATATATAACTGTCATTAGCTAGACTTTTGAACAGTCGTGGTGCGGCGAAAACGCGTTACGACAGCTTTGAACCTGAAGGAAAGGGTTGACTTTTCCATGGTTTCTTGTTCCATATCCAGTCCGTAGTTGAACACCGATTCCAAATGTTTTTTTTAATATCTGATTTTCGTTTGGGGCTTTTGTCGCTTTGCGATTCTGCTCGTTTTACAAAGCAAGTTAACAATCAAAAAGGAACAAAGTCCCTACGCTGATATTATACGACCGAAACCATGGCATACAGGACCCTCGCCGCGTCACAATGCGGGTGCGGCCACGATACTTTGAAACATGCCAACATCTCGAGGGCTTACGCCATAATTATTATGCTCTCATAGAGTCGCTCTGTCCGCAGGATATCATCAAAACTACACACAAAAGTACAAACTTAAAAAATCACGCTATCTTCTTACTAGCAGGAACGAGATACCATGTTACTCCAAGAGAATTCCAAAGTTTAGTATGTAATTGTTCATCCACCTCACGTACTTAGTGCTTAGTTCGACATTCCCCTGTAAATCACACATAGCACTATCGGCCCGCATGATAAATTTGATTAGCTATGTGTAGAGACTAGAATAAAACAGAGAGACAACTTCGATGAAGTGTGGTGTTTTCGAGAAGCTAAGAAGAAGAGAACCATAGGGTTGTTCAAAAGGCGAGTTAATAGCAACGTAGTTGTGATGCCTCTGGTGTTACAAGTATCCATAGGTGAAGGTAACTGCTTACCATCAGGCAGCCTCT
The DNA here is from genome assembly GCA_914767915.1 of Agriopis aurantiaria. Taxonomy (NCBI): domain Eukaryota; kingdom Metazoa; phylum Arthropoda; class Insecta; order Lepidoptera; family Geometridae; genus Agriopis; species Agriopis aurantiaria. The sequence goes on along the minus strand of OU611992.1, from coordinate 4,387,099 downwards.
CTGCTTTTTTGCCACCTATGGCATAACAAAACAAGTTTGATGTACTTTTAAATAGCTATTTCCGATAACAACTCAACAAACGATCTATACTACAAAACGTAGACGAAAACGTGAAAGTTTGTGTGGCATTAAGACACAAATGCTAATTTTATCCCACCAATATTAACAACTCATGTATAGCGAAGCAGGTTACTAATGCTTATTCTATGTAAAATATCAGTCAGTATAAAACCGTCTATATGAATAAATAACAAGATAAGGTGAAACCGCGTGGTACTTCCTGTCAAATTATGATGGTCACTTCACTCAATATAGATGTCCATTAGGTTTACTCATCAGCTGAACAGCCTGGCTAAAAACAAAGAATTTTAAGTTTTATGTCGGACAGTAGAATTTCATGTGACTACAGTAATCGACGCGTTTGACAAACGCAGGTTCACTAACGTTCACTAAGTTTGTTTTATTCTCGCCTTTATTTCAATCGGCTTTAAGTTTATTTTGTTTTATCGTAAACCGTTTTGACTCTCTCGCTCGTTTTGTATTTTGTCAGAGCTGTGCATACTTTGGCATTACTGTGTTTATTTTTACAAATACATCATTCAAAAAGTTCGAGAATTTAAGAAACCGCAGAGCGGTTTTTACGCGGAACGCGTGCTGTTTCGTCGCAGATATAGAAGCACCGACATTCGTACATATAGGTAGCTAATTTTATCACCTGAACAAAGTTGTTCATCTTTAACTTCATAGTCTTTGAAACGTGTTTGGTTTCAATGATATCATACATTCATAATTTACGATAGCAGATTAATGGCTTCGGATTTCAGGTAACCAATTTGGCATTAGTGACCCATGATAAGTACGTGGCTAAAATTTGGGTTTGCCTGGGAGATAAGCAAGTTTATATGGATAACTGGAACCTACATAAATGTACACTAAAATTATAATGATGTAAAATTGCTAATTTTGGATGTATGTTTGAGATAATATCCAGAACTACAGATTCGATTTAAAAAAAATATTTCACTGATAGAAAGCTCCATTGTCCTTGAGTGATATAAGATGTGTTTGTTGTTCAGAACGCTGGTGAAACTGTAGTCAAAAGCTAGTACTTTATACACATGTAGGTATGCATACAGGTTTTAGTAACAAAAAGCTAAGGACTTTAACAAAAGCAACCATTGAAAATTATGAATGTGTAGCATTACAGCACGGAGTATAATAATAATAAACAACAGTCAGGGCTGCCATCTATTGTTGAAACTACAGCATTTTTTAGCAAATTATCTTTCTTTAAGACCGTAATAAAATCTCACGCAAGTTTAGCGTGCTTCATCCTATTCCGCGATTTGCTTAACATCAGGCAGGCATAATGTGGAAAAACGCAAGCGAAAGTAATGAATTTAAAAATCTATATATTATGTGTACTAGGTATCACCTTTCCTATCGCTAAGAAACACAAAAAAGTTTATTAGTTAAAAGATCCAAGAGTTTTCTAACATAAACATAATTATTTTATTTTTATTTTAACTATAACAAAAACTAATAAACAAATATATAAAAAACTAACATTTGTACGCTATAACAGGTAAGGACATGAGATACGTCTCCATTCTTACGACCATGTATGCTATATACTTTATAATTATGTATATGTACCTACCATGTTCTGACAAATAAATAATTTGAATTTGAATTTAAGTATAAAAGATGTTTTCATCATTGTAAGCCTATCATGTTCCCACTGCTGGAGCATAAGCCTTCTCTGAAGGTTAGAAGATGGGCCGTAATCCACCATGCTGGCTCAGAGCATGTTGGTGAATGTCATATTATGTCCTTGAAATTTTTTTGAAGGTTGTTGGCCATAGTGGTTTTTTCACGATCTTTTCTTTCACCGTTTTTGAGCGATGGCTTCAAAACTTTTTTTGCAAAATTAATTTAGGTACTAAAAAGTTCTACATTGGTGGAACCAAGCCATCAGATTGTAAAGCGCACATGCGCTCGGCTACCACCGCTCCAGTTGTTACTCCCATCTCCTATCAAACTGTAGGACTTTTTTCTTTTCATTTGAGTAGACATGGGTGTCACCACAATTTCACTTGATCATCATCAGCCAGAAGACGTTCACTGCTGAACATAGGCCTCCCCCTTTAACCTCCACACTGAACGACAGCCTGCCTTTCTCACTTGATCTCATCTGACTTGATGGGAAGTGATTATTTGGTCATAGATATTTATGCACCTTTTTTAGGGTTCCGTCCGTACCCAAAAGGTAAAAACGGGACCCTATTACTAAGCCTACGATACTGTCTGTCTGACTGTCCGTCCGTCTGTCTGTCTTACATATTAATGGTTTCTTTCGAACCGTAAAAGATGGACAGTTTTAATATTCACAGAATATGTAACTTTACGACGGATTAACGAACAAATAATAAAATAATAAAAAAGTTAAAATGAAAGGGGGGGTCATACGTATTTTTTTACGTATTTTTGTATTAACTCTAATGTACAAACGATAATACGTACAAGCATCAAACTTGGCAGGATTGTAGTACACACTCTAAAGTATGACAAAAAAGAATAAACAACGGCCAAGTGCGGGTCGGTGACAAATTTCTGTTCACTACCAAGTTATTATACTCGAGCGCCTGTAGCAAACTGCGTAACAAATTACTTACCACAATTTAGGAAGGCCTATTAATAACTGGTAATTTTCGGTTACTTGGACAACCTTATTGTAATTTAATTTAATTTAATTTTTTTATTCATGAAACAAAGTGATATATAGCTAATATACAAATAATTTTGATAACTTAGCACTATTACCACGTTTCCGCATATAAAATTTTGTGGTGAGGGTTCCCTCAGTACGCAAACCCGACTCGCACTTGGCCGGTTTTATAAAGAAACATTTTCAGTCACCCTTTCGTTTGGACTTCTACGTTTATTTAGAAACTCAATAAGTTCCTGCCTTACAATAATGATTTTAGCAAGTAAATAATAAATGTAATCCTACAATAGTGGCAGCCCTATAAACAGCGAAACACAAACCATTAACATACAAAGAGCCTCGTACGCCCGGCCCACGGATGTCGCCGCAAAGTGCACTCTGCACTTATTTGGACAACCCTAATAAAATTATTCTAATTGCTCTATTTATTAATTTCTTGAGAAACAATGGCGGCAGTAAAATGTTTTCCTTTGAAACGCTGGGGTAGTAACGACTCTAAAATTGCACATCCGCTTAATGATGATTGAAAGGGTATCGAATCGATCGAATCTTTATAATCGCAATCATACGCATGATCAAAACAACAAAATACTAATTGATGAGATGCTAATAAAAAAAAAATGCAATTGATAAGAACTAATGGTTAATCAGATAAATCTTGTTTGAAAAATTTGCGACAATTGATTAATAATTTTTAAAGATATTATCTCCATATTCAAATTACTAAGAAATTTAATTGATTTCTAACGATACCTATTCACTTGACGAGTATGTTCAATTTCGGCATCAAAATCCGTTAAAAATTTACAATAAACTGGCCAATTGCAAGTCGATGACCAATGTATGTTCACTGCCACAAGCGACGTGATATGACAAGTTAAGCAACGTCGGTCGATACTTGGTTAGGTGACCCCCTTGGCGTGATTGTTGTCTTTTTGCATTCCTTTCTGTATTTTGTGGTGGTACGGAACCTTCAGTACGTGAGACCAACTCACAATTGGCAAGTTTTTAATTTTCATGTTGCTTATCTTAGAACTCCGTCACATAACTTATTTTCAAGTCAGTTTTTTTATTTATAATTATGCTTGGTTTAAATGCACGAAGCCTACTTACGTATGAAATTCTCGATATTAGCCCTAAAAAGGATTTTATCGACAAAACTAGGATTTAATAAGTTTGTAAAGGATAATTATTTGGAATCTTTTTCTGAAATAACGCTATTAAAAGTACCTAGCTTACAATACGAGAGCAATAATACCCCTTGAGAAAGCCTCACACCTTTCTACAGGATTTACTAACGGACAAGTTTAAGCCAAGGAGGTTGCATGTTCGAACCTACGTGATCCTAGACAGGGGCAGACTAAAGGCTTACAAAACATGTCTCAATATGATTCATGTAAAAAGAAAATGAAAACTGGTTTGGTATATAAAGAAGATGAGATAAAGTACATACTCACCTATATATAATCAAAATCCTTTAGCTACTTTTAGTAATTTTAAACACAATATTCTAAGAAAGGACTTTTGAACATTTTCGCTATTAGCGATCAAGAAAACAAAGCCCTACGTGTACACGAGCACGAGTCACGAGCATTAAGCTGGTTACAAAATTAAACAATAAGCTTAAATCTACAAAAAAAAACCTTTTAGAGCGCCTGGTTAATGCGACGCGTGACCAAAATGCTGGCGTATTTCTGGCTCAACGCATAAGCATTGCCATTCAGCGTGGTAATGCCGCCAGAAAAACTAAATCAAAATAAGCTCAGCCGTTTGGGAGCCACGATGCCATAGACAAACACACAGATCCACGGATAAACATATACCTACACCGATACAAACGTTTTTTTTTTTAAATAAATAATAGGCTTGCGCTTTACTGCCAACTCGCCTGATGTTAAGCGATGATGCGGTCTACGGTGGAGCACGCTTGCCTAGAAGATACGTTTAACTTATAGCACCCCTCTTTTTACGTCGAGGGTTAAAAATCTGGCACATCAAATTCATAGTAAAATTAGACGCTGACTACCTTAGCTATACATGGTAAAGAAACCAATTTATTACTATAGCAATTTCATTCTGAGTACGTCATGTGATCCTATAAGTGAAGCCGTAATGGCCACCAGGCTATTAGGCACCAAGCCAGCTTGTGTCGAGACTCGAGCCAGTGTAATCTCAGATGGAACTCAACTTATTCGGCCTGAATACGCTCCAGCCAAGAGCGGTAATCATGAACAGCCGAACTAATTTCCCCAAATTGTGTGGAGTTTAATTTTGGCTATGATTTGCAAACAGAAGCTTGATAGATTAAGTAATAGGTCAAGGTTAAAAATGAACCGGCCAAGTGGGAATCGGGCTCGCGCACTGAGGCTTCCGTACCACCACAAAATTCAATAACGAAATTACCAGTTTTAACTTGGCAATGAACATAAACATGGCCAATATATATTATTTTTGTTATATTTTAGAATATTATGTACTATAATCATGCCAAATTTAATGCTTGTGCGTATTACCATTTTTACATTAGAGCTAATACAAAAATACGTTAAAAATATACGTCTGTTGTATGGGTATTTACAACAAGTAACAGTAATAGGGTCCTATTTTTACCCTTTGGGTACGGAACCCTAAAACGTTGATGATCGATGGTAGCCGAGCGGTAACATGTGCGCTTTACAATCTGAGGGCACGTGGTTCGATCCTCGGCTCTGTACCAATGACGTATTTGGTACTAAAATAAAGCGCAGTTTCGATGCCATTGCTCAAAATGAAACCGGTATATCCAAGCACCTTAAAACTTCAAAGACATAAATGCCAACATCAACATACACTACGCCAGCATGGTGGATAAGGGCACATCCACTCTAACAAAAGGCTTGTGTTTCAGCAGTGGCTAATAGTGATGAGAAAAAAACGTTGCCGCGATTTGATTTAATACGAGGACAGTTGTTATTTCCCAGCGCCCTGTATCTTTTCACTTTGTAGAGAAAGTATCCTTCGACCAAAAAAAAATTAAATGGACGGGCGCAGAAGAAGCGCATCTTTGAAGATTACAAAATGAACGCAGTCGGTCTCTAGCCGTAGGAAGTGCGACACATGACATGATAACGAAACATCTGACAAAATTATGTCTTCGTGTGCTTTCCCGAAGTGTAATAACACAACAAAAAACCGCTATCTATTTTTTGTAACAAATCTACTGTACATGGATATAATTAGCTGTTGAAGTATATGTCCGACTATATTGACTCGTTTTTACTAAGCAAATTCAATAGTTATGGCCCGTCCATTCATTTTATTTTGGTCGAAGAAAGTATCATAATAATTGAACCTCAAAATTGAATCCAATTTTCATCAACCATTTTCCTCCTCTACACCACCCATTAAAATGCGTTTAGCCGTTTAAAACACATGCAGAAGTAAGTCAACATACAAACTTTCAGAGTGTAATTGGATTAGCCAAATTTAATTATTTTAATATAATATCATATTCCCACTAAGGCTCTATACACGCATACACGCATAGTTATCCTAAAACACAAACAATGCTCTTCGGGAAACTCAATTAATTGAATTTTGTTGACACTGCCAACAGCTCTACAAAATTACTTCTGCATTTCCGTGCACTGTGTAATGTAAATGTACTATAGAACAGCTACACACGGCAAAATGTTGCAGCGATTCAGTCGCGATATAGTAGCGACCACAGAAAAGAGAAGTATATTTTTTTTTCTGTGGTAGCGACACTGTTTATTTATATACGACACAGTGGCGATGCAATTTTTTTATCAACGAAAGAATGAGGTAATCTATTCGACTGTATGTTTTTTTGTATGTTTGTTACGTGAATACTTTGCTAATTATGAATTGATTTTTATGTTTTTTTTTCCTATTGTTTTGTAGGTCATACTTTAGAGGTGTTCTTTATAAATTATATGGCAATTGATGGAGCGCTTTTTGAAAAATCGATATAAACCTAAAATATTTAATACTAGCTGACTTAACAGACGTTGTCCTGTCTTAGAACTGTCAAACACACAAAGTTAAAATTGTAAATCTTATTTTTTTACACCTTGGGTTACATTATAGGAGTTTGAGTAAGGATCCCTATTTAAAAAATAATAATAATATAACCTATGTCACCCGGTGATAGTGTAGCTTCCCAACAGTGAAAGAATTTTTCAAATCGGTTCAGTAGAGTCGGAGCCTATTCAATACAAACAAACAAACAAACAATAAAATCTTTCGTCTATATAATATTAGTATAGACACAGATGACGTTTTGTTTTGTGTAGTTTTGAGGACTTTCAATCTCTGTTTGAACTGTCATTTAATAGACAATAAACAATTTTTAACATATTTTAAGAACTAATGAAAAACACACCACTTATTATTTACTACTTTTTAGTTTAAGTTTGTACATGTACATATAGTCTTTAATTTGTTTTTTTTATACACATTTTTTTGTATAACCCGACGATGACTAAAAAGACGTGTATTTTGTTTAATGTGTATTTATTGTAACAATACTCCGCGGTTTTACCCGTTCACCTACAGGTTTAGTTATTTTTTCAGGGTTAAAAGTAACTGTGCTTATTACAGGGTATAAGTTACCTCCATACTAAATTTCATTCAAATCTGTTCAGCCATTACGTAGTTTAGTAGGAACAAAACTAACTAACCCACTTATACCCACATCATCACAAACTTTCTCTTTTATAATATTGGTGTATGTGTATGTTCTGAGTCACAGCCAATTTGCCTCGACCAATTTTGATAACTGAGGTGATGATAGAATTTTCTAAGTTCAGGGTCACAGGTCACAGGGTTGGTGCCAATTGACGACATAAAAATTGGGGATGAAATATAAATTTACACCCCTTTATACGATGCATCATTCTCAGATTTTGTAAAATCAAAATGAGGCTTTCTATTTTTTTTTAGTAGCACCCTTTTGAAACATCATCTAATTTATGTAAGCACGCGCACTATGTAACACTATGCTTGTAACACGTGCTATAATTCAAGCATCATAATGCAGTCACGTGATTCACAAACGCGTGTTTGCGAAAGTGCCGTGTGTAGCCGCTCTTAGAATGTACAGTGTACTTTACACTGGCATTGGTTATTTATTCATCAAACTGGCGACGGAATCAATTAGGTTGATCAAACATGGAGGGTTTCTTCTATGTACGGTTTCAATCAATTACAGAACTCACTAGGAATTCGGTTTTTATAACAGCCATTTCTCTGCGATAAGCTCCTCTATATCCACGTTTTTTTTAAACACCATGGGAGAGACCAAAGCCCAGACTCCGCTGGACTGCTGAGTACGGAAGAGGATCGCAATGTCAAGAAGGCGTATCTTGGAGTTCCCAAAAGCCGCTGAACTGTCGACCTGCCTAGATATCGCTGGAAAAATGCCGTAAAGCCATATTGCGCGAGCTCCAAGTCACCGACTGGCGCAAAACAGCGCGAGACTGGGACCCATGGGGTTCTCTTGTGTCGGAGGCCTAGACCCACTTTGGGTCGCTGCGCCAGCGGAATAAGTATGTAAGTATGATGGCCATTTCTACATAGTCAATTTTACGTTATACACATCTTATAAGTTGTCTTGTTAGAAAATAAAATGGGCATACATTTTTTCTTCACTCGCATCGAGATACAATTCCTAGTCACAATTTCTAAGTAAATACAGTCAAAAAACGTCCGAGCGTCATTGTATATACATTGTATCAATTAAATATTTCACAATGCCACATTTACTCCAATTTAGACGTTATGTCGCTTGCATAGGTGTTCAACGTTAGTTGTCCGCTATGTCATCGTATCTCTGGCATCCCGCGGCGTTGTAGTCGAATCGCGGTTACCTTGTAACTAACCAATAAGTCTGCGCAATTCATAGCGTGCGCCGAGTTTTGGTTGTTCTTTTTTTTGCACAATTGTGACTCTACATGCATTATATCTCGATGCTCACGCTTCGACCTAAGCTGAGCCCGCATTGTGAAACTTTGTTCGTTTAGTGAAACATAAAAGAAAACGACACACCCTGTTAACTTATCCTAAACCTAAATCACCAGGGTTTCGAGTGATTTATTACTTCAATCCAAATTACTTAACTTTATATCTTTAGAAGTAACCAAGGACAGTGTTCCAATCTCTTTTATTTCATTGTAAAACATGATAATTTGGAAATGTATCTTTTTAACATGGCACTTCGAAAAGTCTTTTGTAATTAACAATGTTAGAGGAAAAAGCTAAAATCATTATAGTTACTAAGCGTGGCATTTATTGAGGCAAAGACGTTTTGCATCGTCTCTTGAATGAATGTCTGGCTTTACGGATTTAGATACTGCTTGATGGAAAGTGAATATAAGTCGATTTTTTAAAGTAAGTATCACTTTCATCAGGGGTTCTAACAAGAGCCACACACTGTTAGCGTTCACCACAGGCGTTCACGCCTGCGGAAAGATGAAATTGTATGAAAATGACATTGACAATGACATTAGCATGAGATAAATTATCTGAAGCTAATGTCATTTTCATACAATTTCATTTTTCCGCAGGCGTGAACGCTAACAGTGTGTGGCTCTTGTCTAGACCCCTGGCAAACCTCACCGCCGCCGCAGTACATTCTCAAAAATCTGAAAATTCCAAAGATTCGTACACAGCTTAGGTCGTCATTTATGATACGTACTGCCCAAGAATGGTACTCCTTGCCCTCTTCCGTGTTTCCTGAGAACTACAATCTAGGCATCTTCAAGGCTAGAGTGAAAAGATTTCTTGTAGATAAATATTTTCCATCTTCGGCCACAGGCGAGTTGGTAAACAAAGTTAGATCTATTACTAAAAAATGCCTCATTATTACTGGTTGTTCACCCTATGGTTATAATCATAAACAAATGGTTCAAAAAAGCTAATGAAATCTTATAATAATTGTATGTCCAAAAGTCTAGAACGTACAGTTGCATATTCTAACCAGCTTAAACCGGTAGCCGTGGACCGTTATTTAGTTTGGTTGTACTCCAGTAACCCAGTTTGTAAGCGCATATTAAATTAAACTGTACTACGCGGATAAAGATAACATGGAAGAAGCAAATGGAAACTTGAACAGGAAAAGTTATGGAGAGGATATTAATTTATACACAAAAAATATTCATGCGAAAATTTAAATCATTTATAGCGCATAACTTTAAGATACATTTTACAGATTTGATTTATAAATTGACCCATTTTATTTTATAAGGCTGTTTTTATTTATATGGATCAGTTAGAAATATATGATAGCAAGGCAATGATATCCAAAAAGCCTATGTAACATTTGACTGCAGAAAAATTATATGGGTATAACTACGTTCAATATTATTCAAAATGAACGAGGAACGCCATTGAAAAATATAGATGTGATATATATCTATACTCTATACTAATATTATAAAGAGGAAAGATTTGATTGTTTGCTTCTTTGTTGCATTGAATAGGCTCCGAAACTACTGAACTGATTTGAAAAATTCTTTCACTGTTGGGAAGCTACACTATCCCCGGGTAACATAGGCTATATTATTATTATTTTTTAAATAGGGGGATCCTTACTCAAACTCCAATAATGTAACCCAAGGTGTAAAAAAATAAGATTTACAATTTTGACTTCTAAGACAGGACAACGTCTGTCAGGTCAGCTAGTAGAAAATATATATAGAAAATGCTGCTGACAGCTGCAATAACATTGTTAAAAATCTGAGTATAAACAATTTATTTCAATATTTTGTCGTAGTATGTATATTGGCTACCAGGCTACTTTCCAAAAACTAGTAAAAGTGATCAGAATTTATTGTTTTCGTTCTTTCTTTTTACATATTTATAGCAACTGTAAGACGCATTCTATTCGTGCATGCACTATGGTAGAATACTTTTTCCAGTAAAGATAGTTTAAATAGTTAGTAGTAGTTAGGTAGTTAGTTAGTTTTTGATGGTTTAAAACAGTGTTTTACTTTTTCCAGTGTTGTCACGGTTCATAATGATAACACGGAAGTACTTGGGATGGCTCAAACGTTATCAGGCGTATAATATTTAGTACGTGTAATTAAAACAAACTTGGTAGTGTAATAAGTAAAAACATGAATTGAAACCACAAGTGTAAAATAAAACGGTTAAATAATCTCTACGCCACCCCCGTGCTAAAGAGTTCCGAAGCAGGGAAAGAAGCGTATTGTCGGCTCGGGGCGTAACGTTGGGTAAACACCTACAAGTAGGGAAAATATTGATGCCGAGCGCATAATCTCCGAGCCGTTTGCATAATGTCAATAGAACGGTTTATTAAAAAGTTTAAGGTTTAGAGCCTTCTGGACTAAATTTCTTGAGCAAGCTACGCGTTTTTGTAAAGTGATTTTCGGTAAATCGGTTATTGAAAAGTTTGATGGTAGGCTTTTTAGGACAAAGGTTTGGAACAATTTTGGAACTGGTCCGGTATTTTTAAAATAAGATTTTTATTATTTACTTTGGTCTTTGCAAACTCTAGACCAATCCTAGTGTCAACACTATTTACATCAGTAGGTAAGTAGTCACGTGTACAGGGTTATTGACAAAATGTTAATAATACTCCCTAATCTTCCTCAACGATTTTTATTCCATGACTTTTCACATATTGTCTAGTAAATAAATAAAAGTTTGTATGTTTTTTTTATTTGGTATTTTATGGGAGTCGACCCTTAAGCTTCACTCGGGCCTCGGTGTTACTTCTCATTTATCTACGTCCATATTCCACTGCCTAAACTAACTAATGTTAATACCGATAAGACCGTTTTGATTTTTTTATGGAAGAAAAATAAGACAAATTGTGAAGAGAATGTGTATACAATGTTTTAAACTATCACGGTTGTTCACTACAGTTGTATTATTATTAAATTGGAAGTTGCAATTAGGAAGCATTGACGTCGATTCTCTCATACCACTCACTAAACTAAACCAATCTGACAGAACTAAAATTATCTGCCTTTCTTTTCATATTAATATGTGAGAGAAGGATGGCAACAATTTTAGAGCTGTCAAATTTAGTTTAGTTTAGAGTGCATCAGATTTGATGCCACTATCTATTTTATCAATAACCCTGTAAATGTATTATTTCGTCCTGATAGCAGATGATGATAATATAAGAAAACTGTAGCTAGGTATATAAACAAATTGTACGTCAGAAACTATTTCCGTAACCGGCTGAATCATACGTGAGTAACTCCCGTGTCATATAAATAAAATATTTCTAGTGCATAGAAAATATATATAGGTTAACCTAAATCAACCTGCGATGTCCCATAACATGACTAGAACCAAATTCAATGTCAGGAAAATGAAAGCTAACAGAATGGGATCCGAAAGCAAATACCTATTGAAAAAAAAAACCTATTACCTACACACAAAAGCTACATAATATGCCATCTTTTTCCAGACAATACAGATAGACGCAACCATTACAAAATTTAATATAGACCTAACATTCATACGTACGTAAGACATAAAGGATATCGCACACATTACCGGGGTAATTTCACTATGCAACTTGCCCCGGTTATGATTGCGATAGCCTACATACAGCCTGGGGCCTAGAGGAAAAAATGCACTATGAGCGCATCAGGTTTTGAAATCTACTCACATAATTCATCATAATTATCTCAGTTTCATCTGTAACATTTAAATGCTAAATTTTTTAACCAGCACATATTGATAATGAAATGAAATTGATGCGTAGGATTTTACCCCCAAAATGATGCGGCTTTATGCCACCCGTTACAATGTGCGTCAGCCTTTAAAACACCCCAGACTTGCTCACGAATGCACGAGGCTCGCAATATGATTCTGTACGGATGAATGGCCATGACTGAGTAGCAATTAGATTGGGCAAACACTGCCGAAATAGTTTAGGAGACTGAGCTTGTTTAATTACTATAGAAATTGTTTTATTTACTAACTAATCAAAATACAAGCTAATACTAACACTACAAATACAGTTAGACTACCCATAGACCGTTGAAGGTGGTTACATATGTGAGGCGTTTGGGGTCGAGATATTGGACCCCTGAGGACCGAGAGCTCACCTTATTTTCAAAAATCTTTCAGAACACCTGCTTAATGGGACGCGTGACCAAAATGCTGGCGTGTTTCTGGCTCAACGCATAAGCATTGCCATTCAGCGTGGTAAAGCCGCCAGCATGCTGGGTACGCTGCTAACTGGTAGTTAGCTTGAGCATTTGAATTGGTTGTTTATAGTTGTACAAACATAACTTATACCTTGTACTATTAAGTAATCTGTGCTAATAGTGTCTTTAAGTCACTAGAAAATTAGTTTATTCTAGACAAGAGTGTTCCATCATAGACTAGATCTTCGCTTAACATCAGGCAAGATAGCGGTTGACCACAAGCGCAAGCTTATTTCAATTCAATAAAACCAAGAAGACCCAGACGTTTTATTATCTGTACCAATACATACCACATTATGTCTGCTTTAACTTAGTACCTATGTACCTACATATTTATTTAGTACAAAGTGTCAAATCTTTTGCTTAGATTCTGATACTAAAACTGTGGATAAAATAAGAAAATCTCAAACCAAAAACGAGTCAAGATAATATTTTAATGTAATGTAATGTAATGTTTTATTTGTAATCAGTATCAATCATAAATTCCATAAACCCATTCCACCAGGCAGGAGATTTCTTCTACTTCCAATACCTCTTAGCTACTGGAGATTGATAGTCAACTTAAAGAACTTTGCTCTGTTTTGCCTTTAGTTTAATAGCTGCTCCATACAAGCACAGAAAATAACACAAGAAGACAGAAATAAACTCAATATTGCGCTCCAAGACTCAGATTGCCTTAGGTTGTTCAGGCCGCTTACTAAATGGGAACGGACCGGTCAATCCGGTCATATCAGTCGCATTTCGGAGGATCGTTGGGCTGAAATCACGATAAAGTCGCTTCCAAGCGCATTCCTACTTGATGGACTGGACTCAAATTGCGCAATACAGAGTGCTATAGAAGGAGGGAAGGGAGGCCTTTGCCATGCAGTGGAATGGTGCGCAGGCTAATGCAATAATAATTTTAAAGATGTGTAGTAATAGTTTTTTTCCATCGTCTCCCTATTTATCAGATTGAGCAAACAAGCGAAACCGCTCGAATGGAACAATATGAGAAAGGGTTGCGCAGGCACACAAACAAAGACTCAGGGATGGCAGGTTCGTGATAATGAAACCAGATGAGCGACTCAACCATTCGTATTGACGTATTGGACGAGAAAAGGATACAGTTTGGGAAATTCTTGGAGTGAAGTTGTTTCGGAGAGATTTGGTTTGGTGATGGTTAAGTTCACGGATCACGAATCAGCATAAAGCAGCTGCCAGTGGCTGAAAGCAGAAAACTGAAGATCTGGCTGTTGCGGCCTTGAGATAGGCTTATAACGGTAAAACCACTCATGTTAAACAAAATAAAACCGGCCAAGTGCGACTTGGGCTCGCGCACTGAGGGTTTCGTACCTCCACATAACTTATTAGCTGCTAAAGTACAAAAAAGTTGTGCAAAAAGACAACATCCCATAAATGCCCCGGTCACCTATAATCAGACCCACCCAAGTACCGACTGCGCCCGACGTTGCTTAACTTCGGTGATCGTACGAGAAACGGTGGTGATCAGAAATTTGTCACAGACTCGCACTTGGCCAGTATTTATTATTTGTTGTTATACTATTTAGAGTGTGTACTATAATCATGCGCTTGTAACTACGTGTTACCGTTTTTAGGGTTCCGTACCCAAAGGATAAAAACGGGACCCTATTACTAAGTCTACACTGTCTGTTTGTCCGTCTGTCTGTCTGTCAGACTGTCCGTCCTAACTTTAAACGAATGTACCTTTCTAACCGTAATAGATAGCCAGTTGAAATTTTCACAGAATATGTAATGTTACGGCGGATAGACTAAGAAATAATAAAAAAGTAAAAAAATCTAAACGAAAGGGGGAGTCCTCATACAACAAACGTATTTTTTACGTAATTTTGTATTAGCTCTAATGTAAAACGGTAATACTTACAAACGTCAAACCTAACATGATTATAGTACACACTTTAAAGTATAATAACAAATAACATAAATGACCAAGTGCGAGTCGGTGACAAGTTTCTGTTCATTACCAGTCATAACTGGTAATTTCGTTATTGAATTTTGTGGTGGTACGGAACCTTCAGTGCGCGAGCCCGACTCGCACTTGGCCGGTTTATTACATTAGATCAAATACAAAAAATGTGTTTGTTATTCGACCCCTTTAGTTTTTACTTTTTGACTTTATTATTTTTTCTTAGTTAATCCGCCGTAACACGTATATTCTGTGAAAATTTCAACTAGTTATTCTGCGGAATTTTATTATTCAAACTAACCATTACAGTTTAAAATCCAATTATTTGACTGGTAGCCCTAATAAGTAGAGTTCTAGTTCATAAGTGCACTATAACCTGAAATATTCGTAAGGTATTTCACCGTTTCAAACTCTGTCTACTAAGTTTTAAAGGTTAGATTAGCTCAAGTACGTTATTTAATCATTCATTACATGCCCCATTATGCTGAATTGAAAAATAATAGCCGATCGCTCCCCATTCACTGGTCTGTGAGCAAAATTTCAAACGAAATGGTCATTGATACGAGGACAAAAGGGTTTAATATCAACTGAATTGTACAGAATTTTTGGCTTTGATGCTAAAATGACTTTAGAATGGAAAATATTTTTGTTTTATTAAAAAAAACTACTTATTTTGACAACATAAAATATTTAATGTGTTTAAAATTTATAGCGATTGCAATTATGATCTTAGCGGTTGACTTACTAGTTGAATACTTTATTTACATTTTTTAAAGTATGTTCGGTTACATTTATGCCCATAGTAATTGTATTATGTCATTTAAATGGACTTATAATATAATATGGCACTCGATAATCCAAGGATTCTAATGACACCGTTTACATAAAAAAAAGGTCCAGGGAGGTAATACAGCAATTCACACCGCATTTGGTGCGTACTGCAGTGTAAATCGCTCTAAATGAATGCAGTTGTACACGCCGCGGTGTGAACCGACCACTTCTTTTTCATTGTGATTCGCTAGTATGATATTTCAGTGACAAAAATATCATGCAAAATCATCATCATCATTATCAACAGGCTTCCTTATCCCTCTGCTGGGTATAAGCCTCTCTCTTGCTATGCCATCTGCCTCGGTCCTGTGCTAATAGAGTCCAGGTTCGACCCGCGATAGTAATAATATCGTCGACCCATCTTGCAGCTGGACGACCAACGCTCCGCTTACCTTGCCTCGGCCACCACTCCGTTAAGACCTTACTCCACCTGTCATCGCTGCGCCTAGCAACGTGTCCTGCCCAGCTCCACTTCAACCTCATAACCGCGATTCCGACGTCTCGAACCTTTGTCCTTCGTCGGATTTCGGTATTACGAACTCGGTCTTGGAGTTTGATGCCTAGCATGGATCTCTCCATGACTCTCTGTGCTATTCTGATTTTGTGCACAGCCTCATGTGTGAGGGTGAGGGTCCATGTTTCGGCACCATAAGTCATGGTGGGCAGAACACATTGGTTGAAGAGGCGAGTTTTCAGACATTGTGGCAAAATCATGCAAATTACTTATTTTCAAACGAAATTCTAAATAATAGTCATATAAATATAATAAAACATAGTGAAATCGAACTTATTTGTCGAATTTGAAAATCTTACATGTCGCATAATATTTTCGTGGGAAATCATACGAGCAATTCAAAAATCAAGCCCCAGGCGTTCAGCAGCTATGGTGAAATGAAGAAGCCCACACACACATGCTCACATACATATGTGAACCCTATAACTATAACATTCCTTTTTGCTCGACTGCTGTGTAACATTACAATTCTTAATTGGAACACAACTTTAGGCATCAACAGTCTTCCACTAACTAATAACTCTTGAACTTCAATCTCTACGCAATTTTCCTATCATATAATCGAATTTCTTCATCCATCATCGCAACTGCAAGTTCCAGCGAACTAAGGAAGAAAGACAAGACTAATTATCGAGCGCCACACAATAGCATTCATGTCTGAGCAAGTTGAAATTTCAATTTGTCATAGAAAGTATTAAGGCGACGGACGCTACAAAAGCCGGCTTGTGCTTGGGGTGCGACGAGGAATTGCTTAAAATTGTGTTCTTGTCGCACATAGATTGGGTAAAGTTATTAGGTTTGTTGCAGAAAATTATTCGAATTCAATTTATGAAGAGTCTTGAAAACTCTAGAAATTGTGAAGATAATGATTAGATATAATAAATAAAAATGAACAATACAGATACACAATATGAGAAACCCAAATAAAAAAATCGAGGTACCGGAATTGAGTTTATAAAATAGAGGGGCAAGACAACAATCGAAAAAAATACAACAACACAAATCTATTGACTTGTTTCAAACTCCTATATTTTAAAGTCTAAATTTGACCTTTTAAAAGATTCACCTCATTTTTTATCCCTTGTACATAGCACATCGTCTAGGCGCTGCAGGAGTAGCGGCTGAAGGTAGTTCCGTTTCGTCACGTCACGCAACTGGTAGCCGCGTTACATTTGCATTTTGATTAAAAAGAGGCGTCTGACAGGCGTGAGCTGACGTCTGGGCGGACCGTGGATTGCATACTGTATATAAAATAGCTTTGCAAAACGTACAGCTGACCACACTTGTCAATGCAGTGAAGTGTAAATAAGAATAGAAAATACTCCAGCCAATATTAAAATTCTTTATTTTAAGGTAATTTTAATGTAGTACTACCATGTATACCAAGACCTGCCTTGGTATACAGGGTTAGTTTGAATGTATCAAAAACTTCACACAGCAGGCCTAGCACGAGCGTTGGACAAATTGTCTTTTCACCTTTTTATCCGCACGTAGACGCGACAAAGCTAGAATATGGATAATGTGTGTGTCTTTCTCGCGGGATAAAAACGGTGGAAAAACAATATGTAAGCCTGCATGCATCTTTCCTCCATCATCACAACTTTGGTTCCACGACATTTAAGTCTAAAGCACTATTGTTTAAATTTTTTGGACATGACTATTTCTAGCAACGAATCGTATCTAAAAAGACAAATTAATAATAAATTAAAAAACCGACTTCACAAAATTAGTAAAATACGCAACTTTGGTGATGCTTGGATGACAATATTATGTCATCCAAGAAAACAAATTTTCCAGTATTTTCATATAATAGCCAAACTACTAAACTTATTTTGATGAGACCTTTCTGAAAGCATATCCTTTCAATAAAAAATAAAACTGGCCAAGTGCGAGTCAGGCTCGCGCACGAGCAGGGTTCCATACCACCACACAACTTGTTAGCTACTACATTAAAAAGTGAAAAAAGACAACATCCCATCAACGCCCAGGCGGTCCATTTAAATACCGACTACACGCAACGTTGCTTCACTTCGGTAATAGTACGAGAACCGGTGGTGAACAGAAATCTGACACTGACTCGCACTTGGCCATTATTTATTATTTGTTGTCATACTTTAGAGTGTGTTCTGTAATCTGGCTAAGTTTGACGCTTGTACGTATTACCGTTTTTAGGATTCCGTACCCAAAGGATAAAAACGGGACCCTATTACTAAGCCTACACTGTCTGTTTGTCCGTCTGTCTGTCTGTCTGACTGTCCGTCCTAACTTTAAACGAATGTACCTTTCAAACCGTAATAGATAGCCAGTTGAAATTTTCACAAAATATGACATGTAATGTTACGGCGGATTAACTAAGAAATAATAAAACAGTCAAAAAGTTAAAACGATAGGTAGGTCCCCAGTTCCAAGCCTGTAAAAAATAGCATACCTGACTTGTATCCCTTGGAAAAGCTATTGAATTATTTGAGTTAATTTATACAAACCTACCCACATCTTTAAGAATTCTACCACCTTTCATAAGCTCAGAAATTTAAAAATAAAAAGGCAAATATTCGTCGAAATGCATCAATGAAACGTTTATCGGATTCCGATATAAAACCGATAACATTTGAAACGCGGTTTTCATATAAATGTCATATTAGATGCACTTCTCGTTTCGTTCCGAACTGCCACCGTGTTCAAAATTAAAGTGCATTGTAAGACTTTCAAAGAGTGCTTGCGGAGCGAAACTTTACTAACCGACATCAAAAAAAGGAGGTTTTACTTTTCTTTAAATTGTATAAAATACGTTTAAAAAATACGTTTGTTGTGTTGTATCCTTTATTTTTATTTTATTTAAGTATTTTCTTTAGTTATTCCGCCTTATAACATTACCTACATAATATATTTTGCAAAAAGCTCAATTTGCTTTAAATTACGGTTTAAAAGATACAGCCTTCAAAACGTAGGACATACAGGCAAACAGGCAGCTTAGGCTTAGTAATGGGGTCTCGTTACACCCTTCGGCTGCGGAACCCTAAAAACGATGTATACATTATACATTTTCATATTCAATGATACCCAAAATGACGGATTTTTTTCAGCCCCACTTCACATCGCAGCCGCGATGCACAAAAGTCAACATTTATAGAAATCTATCGACACCTCATAATATCGAAACAGAATGAAGTGTTTAGGCTATAGATGGGAACACCGACATACATAGACGTTAAACACAATACCCAACAAAAGTCAAGACTATGCGTCGTCTACTCAGATCATCCAAACAAGTCGTCTGGTAAAAAGTGATAAAAGCAAGCGATAACAATGCTTGCAGTCATTCTATGTTATCGCGAATAATTGTATTAGTAACATTGTACATGTACAGATAGAAAATATCGTGTTCAAGACGACGGGAGCGCTCCGAAGTGCATCTCGATAAGTGCTGAGGGCAGCGATGGTTTCTGTTACATTCTCAGACGAAATCTAATTTACTTTTCAAACTTTTACGGTTCAGTCTAGACTCGGGAAACCGAAAATACTTTCAGCTCGAATCAGGCCTTAACCCACAGTGCTGGATCCATACCACCAACTGCCCGATTTGTGCAATCGACACGATCCCAGAACGACTATTCATTTTACACGGAACGCGATACAAACGATAACGACAATTCGTAGGCAGATCACCAACGGTGCAATTACTGAAACACGTTTGATCCACCATACGTAATAGAAAAGTCTACAGGAGCTGCCTTAGGTTATAAAAAACGTGGTTATGAAAGGCCGTCCACCGATTGTATCACTATACCAAATTACCGTCATAACCTCTATCTCACTATATATTTCCCCAAACGTCTATTTCCTTCAACATTTTATACCGTCCACAGATCTAACGTGTCCCAATCACAAATATATCTGTTATGTGCGGGCGCAAGGAACATTGTAAGCCAGTGGATATAAAACAATGTGACATGACGTACAGTAGTACGTCGATTGCTCAAAATGGCGTCTTTCACTAGGATAATGTTTTTGACATCTAATGTAGGTACTGCTTGTTGGGTATGAAACATAACCAACGAGCGGGAAGGAGATCCTAGATAAAGATGCTTTGTGGCGCGTTTACTACACAGAGCATTTTCCTGCGGTCGGCACGATACGATTGCGATATCAATTGACAGTTGCAATCGAATCGGGCGCTGTGGGTGAATGTCTTTCCGGCAGCACCGACGGATCGGTCGGTGTTTCGTTTCAATTAGCCCCGCGTGTCGTATAAAACAGTTTGTTTTCGCCGCATACGGTTACTTTCGCAGTGTTTTTGTAAAAGGTTATTTTGTAGAAAACGAATATTGGACGGTTTCGGGGGTGCGATAGTTTGGTGTTTGTCTTACTGTTATGTGTCTGGGATATAATGGTTTTTACCCGACTATATAAAGGCAAAATGGGGGTATTATGTTTAATTTGTTGTATTTTCCCATTTATATGATTTTAGCCTAAACACATCAAGAGATTTGTGTAGGTTCAGGGATGATCACTGTGTAGTGACCTTATAATAAATTCAAGGGACTTTTAAAATTGGGCTGAAAAAAAACTGCACCTCCTCATGTCAAGGTATTATTGAATAGATCTTATTAACTCCCGACGCAATCAGAGGGGTGTTATAAGGTTAACTTGTGTGTGATATCTTTGTCTGCTTGTGGTATCGTAGCTCCCTGACGGTTGAACCGATAATGATAAATTTTTGTTGTTTTCATCAAGTGTTCATAAAAAATCTGTAAAAGAAAATCTGTTCAACTGTTTGAAGATTATCAGCTCTTTTGAAAGGATTGAAGAGAAGTTAGGAAACTGACAACTTTGGAAATGGGCAAAATAGGAAGTGGCGGTTTTGAAAATGGACAAGTTAGGAAGAAGACAAGTTAGGAAGTTGACAATTTTGGAAATGGACAAGTTCGGAAGTGGACAAACTTGACCTGAGGGAATAATTGATTGTTTTTATTTATTAAACAAAATATACATTCAGACCGACCAACTTATTTGTACAGTTGGTAACTACAAACTGTAGAACTAAAATTTTACTTCGGATAGCTCTCAAATTTGGTAAGAATATTCGATAGTGGCTCTCCGATAGACCGATTCATCGCTTAACATCAGGTGAATTGGCGGCGAAACCTACTACTAAATAAAAAAAATAAACACGTAGTAATTTTTTTTAAATTTTCCTTACTTAACCTAGCTACATTTTATTACGATATACCAACTTTAACCTCTCCATCATTTTCCATCCGAAAGATGAAAAACCAAACTGAATTTCAATTTTAGCAAAACTTTTTCAGAGTTCGAAGGAGCAATGCATCTGAGACATGCAATATTGATTCGGTAGACGAAGGCAGTAAATAGCAAACGGTATGAAAGTGGACTCCTTCGGGGCCTCGGAGGCTATTCCCAAGCCCACAGACATCGCTAGATGTAATATATCGACTGAAATTTAAATTGAGAACGGCATTTCAAATTGAAAACTTAATATTTCAGATCGGCTGGTTCACGTCCATTTTAAAGTATTCTATTCAATCAGTAAAAATATGAACTTGGATTAGTTTTGGGGCAGAAAGTTATAAATTGCTTAACGTTTTTTTGCAGTGTGACTTTGAAAAGAACTTATTGTTACAAGGTTAAAAACTGTATGTATAAAAACTCCATACTGTTGAGTAATTTTTTACTCTTACAAAAGATGGTGATATTATTTTTGTATAAGTATGACTGGCTTTTAATATTATTATCATTGTTTGTTCTTAATATTAATTTGTCATCTTTTGATTTAAGTTTTTGTATGTACATATTATAAGGCCAATAAAATATTATTTTATTTTTATTTTTTAGTATGACTAAAAGTCATTCGATACGATGTCGCTTGCCGAGGAAATATCCGCCATGAAGGAGGAAGTTTCGACTAACCTATCACACACTCTGTTCGACTATTTTTCCAACACTCACGGAGGCTTCAAGGATTTGCAACCTGTTTTTAAAGCTCTACTAAGAATAGTATCGGATAGCACGACTTTTAGCGAACTTTGGTGTATATTGACGGGGAGGCATGAATGGAATTCGTTTTATTTTGGTTCCGAATTTTTGTTTTATCTAATAGTTTAGAAACGCAAGAGGCGAAATACTTTTAGCCACTTTGGCGGACCATAATTTTGCAAAGCATACACTTGATAAAACACTGATGGATAAAACCTTAGCTTCATTTCAATATACTAGTGGAGAAAAAAATACATTTTCGTTTTACATGTACCAGAACCACCGCAAAATGAATTTTTAAGAGCACCTGGTTAATGTGACGTGTGACCAGAATACTGGCGTGTTTTTGGCTCAATGCATAAGCATTGAAATCCAGCGTGGTAATTCCGCCATTTTCCATTGCCAAGTTTCTAAAGGAAAAAAGAAAAAAAGTCTAAAATATTTTGTGTACATAAACATACGACAAATTACAATAAACAAACTTATAAACTAGGAGCTTAAATTATGCTTGTGGGAAATTATTCCTACATTTACATTAATAGTGATTTCCGCACTAGGAAAGGATTAAGACGGATAGACGGACAGAACAAATTTATAAGGGTTTCTTGTAGTACTACGGAACCCTAATAATTACGTCGATCAATTGCTTTGTTGCTGCCTAAAAGAGAACAAACAAACACACAATCGCATTTATAATATTAGTTTAATTAGTGTTATTCTGTACTAGTGGTCCGCCCCAGCTTTGCACGGGTATAGATTATAGCCTATGTCACCCGGGGATAGCGTAGCTTCCTAACAGTGAAATAATTTTTTATATCAGTCCAGTACTTTTTGACGCAATTCGTTACAAACATTACACACAAATCTTTCCTCTTTATAATATTAGTATAGATAATATTTAGACTCATCACCATTCATCAATATCCAGGCTAAATTGTGACCAGTACTTCAAAAACTTATCCATTAATGCAGGAACAGTAATTAAGTGCACAAAGCGGCCGGTCCGACTAAGGAGTCGCAATTATGCAAGCGGTCGCTACAGCCAGATAACTGGCAATTTACTCGAGATTAAGTCGTAATGTTTACTGGACTACCACCAAGGATCCTGTGCCCATGGGTTGGGGAAAGCTAGGACACGAAATACCTAACATGGAAGATCAGTTCAACGGGATGTAATAATATTTAGCGTAAATAAAAAGACAAGATTAGCGTTAGATTAAAAAAACGGAGGAAAAGGAAGAAAGGTTATGCCCTGCAGTGGCCTTAACGAGCTGCCGATGATGATGATCTACGTAACCAAATCCATGACAATAGGCATGTGTCCTTATGTTTAATTTATTACAAATAACCGGCTTAGCGATGAATATAACAAAATACATTACACATACTGAAAAAATAATTTGTATTGGCTGATAAATCTCTGAGATATGAGTGTTTAAAGTTTTAGGTGGGGATAGAGAATGGGTGCTCTATCTCTTTCTCGCAAAGCGTATGTTAGTATTGCATTTGTATGGCGCTCCTGAGGCGTGACGTCACGGCTCAGTATAGTGCGCTCTATGTCTAGTATGAAATTAAAATGCTTATAACTTATTTATTTTTGAACTAATTTTAATTTTGTTTTCGTTGATGTGCTCTATTTATGATCAACTTTTTATGAGGTAATGAAAAAATATTAGTCATCATGCCTATACTCGTATATCTATGCTACACTACGCAAGGACGCTTAATAGAGTGGACGTGTCACAAAGTAACAAATCTATGATTTCCTTGCGGTACGTCGACCATGTTTGCATACCTGCCAACCTGTGTGTCAACCAGTACGTTAACTATCAAAAACAATAAACGTCCATAGTGAAAAGATATTAGTTCATCACGTGACCTTGTTTCTCATCCCCAAAATAGAGAATCCTAGCTATTATTATAATCAAAAATTGAACCAAAAGGCGAGTGAATCGAGTCCTAAAGGGTCGACAACGTATTTTTGACACCTCTTACGTGTTACAAGTATCCATAGGCGACGGTAACTGCTTACCATCAGGCAGTCTGTCTGCTTGTTTGCCACCTATGCGATCTCTTTTAGGTCGTCTGTCCATCTTGTGGGTGGACGTCCTACGCTGCGCTTACCGGTCCGTGGTCTCCATTCGAGAACCTTTCGGCCCCACCAGCCATCTGCTGTTCTGCATGCTATGTGCCAACTACCACTTCAACTTGCTAATCTGGTGGGCTAAGTCGGTAACTTTCATTTGTCTACGGGTCTCCTCATCTTTGATTCGAATCATCCTTTAGTAAACAAATAAATAATTATATTCGCGTAGACTACATTCCATTTGTTTTCAAAAGAAAATTTTGGTTTCAGCCCTTCACTATCACTATCTGAAACTGTCTCGAAAAACTACTCTCCTGGTCACCATACCTTACAATCTGAGTTCCAATTTACTTTGTAATCCGCGAGACAAGTTTATCATTTACGACCACCAGGGGGCTATTTATTATTCTTCTGATAATATCTGTAAATAACGTATTGAATGGAAGCTAGGTCTATAGTTTATTTAATTCAGAGCCTATTTTACAATAAATGAAACGGCTGTAGAAATAGTGATGATAGGAGCTGAAAGCTGTCAATGGAATTTATATAATAAGTTACGACAAGTAACGCATATATACAGGTTTACACGGAGCTGTGGTTTTAATCGGAAAGGAGACCATTGCACGCTTCATAAATCGACTTCAGGAGATAGATTCTCATATCGTAACGTTTTATATATGTAGCTCTCAAGGTCAATTAGTTCCTAACGGACCACCCAAACCAGCCACCTGGGTAGTCGGTTAGGAAAACATGTTCCTAACATACCACCAGCTGTTCACCTGGGTGGTCGGTTAGGAAAACTAGTTCTTAACAGACCACCAGCTGCTGTCCAACTGGGTAGTCGGTTAGGAAAACTTGTTCTTAAGAGACCACCAGCAGTCTACGGGGTGGTCGGTTAGGACCCGATGTACCGTTTGCACCATTGACTTGCACCATTAATGGTGCAAAGGCAACTACTTGGTATCGTTTGCGTCGAACAAAAAATTATTAACGTTGGCTCAGAATTTTTTTGATCAGCTCCAATAGTATGAATAATTTTGTTCGAGCGACTGTTGATTTGGCAATAGCAATAATTTTGTTCCTCCGTACGAGCTGAGCTCATTTGGATGAAACATAGTATGGAAGGTTACTTATAACTTGGATTAAAACATTAGTTTTAATCCAGGTCTCGGAAAATATCATCTCATTACGATAGCGGAGAAAACTGCAAACTTTTATAAAAGGTACCTTCAAAAACACAATGAAGTCTTAAGAGCAGTCTTAAATTTTCCATATGAGCGTATTCTGCATTCGTACCACGTAAACTACAAACAGAAAACAAACAAAATATCCGTCACTATTACGTTTGACAGCTGTAAGATTACGCTCAATCGTGAAATACCGGTGTTTGTGGCGCCGATGCATGTGGAAGCAATTTCCTTTGATCCTCCAAAAATGATCGCCTATAACATAGTATGGAGAGTAAAGAGTATGGGTAGTTGTGTTGCTCGACATTTCTTTCTTTTGAAACCCTGTTTTCAAAAAGAAAAATTCTCCATAGATGAAATTCTCCATAGAAGAATAATTGAAGAAATTTAAAAAAACATCATTCATCATACATTTCATCATTCATTCATTTCATTTTTTAATATTTTTGATTTATTTCATATTTTCATTTGAATTGATTTGAAGAATTGAAGAGATTTCTGTTTTTTTTTTTCTGTTTCTTGGATTCGTAACAAAGCATTTTTCATCATCGCCTATATCCATCAACAAAAAATGATTTATGTAAGGTCTAAAATACATAATTCTGCGCTCATGGCTAAGCAAGCCAATAATGCAGTCATATTTTTCGCCACAGACTTTACATTGCCTGGGACGCAACGCACTGCATGTCTGCAGGTGGATGTATTGTCATTGAACTTATGAGTTTCTTTTTTGGACATACACTTGGCTTCGTTACGATGTTTTTCCTCGCCGAGTCGAGCTGCCTCATGGTAAGCAGTCACTGTCGCCTGTGAATACCTGTAACACCAAAGATATCATAAATAAGTTGCAGACCCTTTAAAACTACTTTGAAGAACCACATGTTATAACTTCTCGTAAATATTGAATTTAAAAGAATAAATAGTTCATTCCACATTTTGCAGGTATAAGACAGGAAAGTTTAAAAACCGATATTTTTACATAGAATTAGTATCTAGTTGCGTTACTAGTATTGTTATCTACGAAAAAAAGGGAATTGTCGCATATAAAAGCAAACGCAGTCCCCCTTGAACCCTAAAATCGGATTCAAAGCCTCAATATGTGCAGTGCATACGAGTAGATGTATTTTTTTTAAGGAAGCACACAAGTCGCAAATGCAATTTGCTTGTCACGTTATGCTGAAATTTTAGAAACAATTTCGCTTGTGTCTCCAAAAAAGTAAGGAAAACTTGAAAGACGATTTATCTACTTCTAACCGTCGTATCGATATGAAACTTGAGTATAATATGGAATCCGGAGACAATACAATAATTTGGCACCATCGAGTTGATTTACCGATTGATGGAACTGGGGGGTGAGTAGTGCAACTTTTCAATGTCAATTCGTTTGGGCTCGTTTGGTTTGTTTTAAGGAGTCTACCAAGAATTCCAAAAACCTCTCTGTGTCATCAAGCTCTCGTCACCAAGTTTAATGACCCCTCGAGTTTAGGATTTTTTGGTTTGTTTGAAGTCGTCATATATTTATTTTATTACAAGCTTTTATTTATTTGCAATGTTGTATGTTAGTTTGTTTAGGTCAATTAATCTTGAAAGCTTAATTAGATCAAGTTCCTAATCAATTTTTCTAAAATTTTGAATACAACTTTAGTTCTGGTGACAATACAATATGCAAACAATATGCAATACCCAATAATGTAATATTTTCAAAATGGCCGCTGTCACAAGATGGCTGATGGAAGTATCACAATTAAATATGGCCGCTGCTCCGTTTACATTTGTTTTACTAAGACCAAAGGCTTGTTTAAGAAATGTTTTTACTGTTTACTTATTCAGTTTTATAATATAACAATTAATTTATGGAGCGCAATCACAGAAGACAATGTCAGGTCATGCGATGTTTATAAAACACGCCAATAAGTGATGACGATGCGAATTGCTCCCTAGTGCAGTTAGATCGCAAATATCATCGCGACATGGTGTAAACACCCTATCAACTATTTGCCATAGAAGGCGACAAACGCACGGCGGCGTGCGCACTCGCGACAAAGTGAGAAAAATATGGTCGTTCAATATTTATAGGATTTTTATTTCCGTAGTTTAGTCTGGGATACACGTCGCAGGCTGTAGCAGGGGACAATTGCGCGGAGTTAAGGAACTGGATATGACATGTTGCGATGTTCATTTAATTCGACACAAACTACCCAAGAGGAAAGTTAAGGAAGCAAAATCCACACAAATATTTAAAAAGAAGCTGAAAACTTACTTATTTGATAAATATTGATAGCATATTTATACTTATTATCACGTTTTCACTAACTTTACTATAAATGTTGTTATCCAACATCTTAAAATGCCTACTGACCACAAATGTTAACTGTACTTAAATGTTTATTAAGATATCGCTTAAGTGAGACGTTATGTTTCTTATGATATTAATAAAGATCTTTGAAGCTATTTGCAAAAAATAAAAATCGGTCATTACCTACTTAAGCCTACTTATACCTCCTTGATACATAAGCATTCCATCTATACTAATATTATAAATAGGAAAGATTTGATTGTTTGTTTGTTTGTTTGCATTGAATAGGCTCCGAAACTACTGAACCGATTTGAAAAATTCTTTCACTGTTGGGAAGCTACACTATCCCCGGGTGACATAGGCTTATAATCTATACCCGTGCGAAGCTGGGGCGGACCGCTAGTATTAGATATCTTAATCTTAAAGTTTCAAGAATTGAATATGAGTGATAGAGGTTCTCAACATACTGTTTATTGTTTTTATACGGGAATTGTTCACGTTGCAAAGCGAGGTGCTCAACATTACAAATATTCAGTAAAATTTGCATTTTAATTTAAACAAGTTTACGTACTCAAACTCAATTTTAGTACAATTGTTTATCTCAACGGAAGAGGGATTTTTTATATACGTACAGGTTTTGTTTTAATATGAAAATTTTGCTTGTTATTAATAATGGTATTTTCTTTATACGTTATTAATTTCACATGAGTATCTTTTTTAGGTAATAGGGAATTTTATATTTTTACTACGTAAAAGTGTTATAATTAATCACTACAAAACCGATCACATAGGACGTATTTTTTGCTTAGAACTAAAACAGTGCAGAAATGTTATATGAAATCTCATTGTTGTACAGTTTTTCATTAATGCACTGTTTTTCATTTTTTATTTAGATATAAATTTACATGAATTATCACATAAATTTACCACTGAGGTTTAATGTATCCCATTAATGCACTCGTGTTAATTTAGTGCCCTTGCACGCGCTCGGGTACTCGTGCATTAATAACTTACTTTGCGCTCGACGCAACAATCTACTATCAACGCATAGACTTTTAATTTAGTGAATCAAAAATCCATCGCCTAAATAAATTGATAATTTCTACACGAGCCACTTCCATGATTGTAAACAACGTGGTAGTGTCTCGTCTCCGAGATGTTTTTTCTTCGTTGCATTCATTTGGGCGAGCTTAGGGCGATACATAATGCATGCGGCCGTGGGGGGTGATCGGTGTTCCGGCACGGCGTGCGTGTTAGGATGTCCAACCGACTTCTGTTGTGAGTATACACAGGCCATTATTTGATCAGCCTTTCTGCTTTTGTCATCATCATCATTTGAGCCATAGGACGTCCACTGCTGGACATGGGCCTACCACATCGATCTCCAAAGGGCCGGTTGTAAACGGCCTGCATTCAGGCCGTTTCCATTTCCCTGCGCATCTCCGCATTTCCCTGCGGTTTTAGGTCGTTTGTCCATCTTGTGGGTGGACGTGCTACGCTGCTCTTACCGGTCCATGGTCTCCATTCCAGAACCTTTCAGCCCAATTGGCCATCTGTTCTGCGTGATATTTATGTGCCCTGCCCACTGCCACTGGAACTTGCTAATCCGGTGGGCTATGTCGGTGACTTTCGTTCGTCTACGGATCTCCTCATTTCTGATTCGAACTCGTAGAGAAACCCCGAGCATAGCCCTTTCCATAGCTCGCTAGCATAGCATAGCAGCTTTTGTACATTAGTTTTATGGTAAATATCGTTGGTTATATTAGCTGTGGAACCATCAGAGTATGGGCAGCATCGTCCTATTAGTACACGGTGTACGTACTGCGACCAAGCCGCCTGCCAAGCGTGGGGATTATAGCAACACTCTTCTCTAAGAGGGAGGCCTTTGTTCAGCAGTGGCCGTTTACTGGCTAATGATGTGATTTGTGATATAAACTTTTATTGACTTGTGTTGTTTTTTTCTGCCAAAGCTATCTTGCTCGAATGTTTAAAAAAAATATATATGTCGGAGGACCCGTGGGGTATGTCACGGAGTCCTTGGTCGCTTCGTCGTCCGACATAGTTAAGAGTTGGTTTTTCTTCCAAAAATAATAACGCAGACTTGTTCCCCAATCACCGTTTAATACAATGATACACACAGTGTTACTAATAATTCCTAGTCCAGTAGGATGACGATGGATTGGAGAAACGTAGTGAGTTCTGCGCCGTCTCTAGTTCGAATCACCACCACGGAACACTATTACCACCACCGTCGCGTAAGCGTTTATATTATCTTTGTCCGTCACAACAAATCCCTTCCAGACACAGATTATCTGTGCTTCCAGACCATTTCCAGACAGACACCTCTGTCTGAAACGTCAGCCTCAATCGAACTGACAATATCAAAGTGACAGAGACAACCAACTGCACAGACCACACTCAAGTGTACTTTTTAAATGGTAACACTTCACGTCTCTCCAACCAGCGCCATCTATCGAGAATCAGCAACCCCACGTTCCCTCTTCGAAATATATAACAACAAACAACACAACACAAAAAAACAACTCAATCCATTTACATTCCATTTAAATGGAAAAAAAAGTTTATTAATATTACTCGTGGTCCTAGATTTAAATCAGCATAATGGCGCCACTTTCTTAGTCATTTCAAAAAATAACAGCTCCGTTCTTAGCTATAGAAATTCCTTTTTAGCAAAATTTTATTCGAAAGATTTAATTATAGCAATAGTTTTTTTAATTATTATGTTTCAACTAATTTAAATATATTATACAACTTGTTTATGTTTATATTTAACAGTAAATGATTATAAAGTATGTATAATTTCAACGGTGAAAATTATATTACAATAAAAAGTATAATAGTTTTATTATTCATAAGAGTTATAGGTCTGTAGTTATATCTTCCAACGCTGATACCTCACGAATGCGGCGGATTATAATAGATATTTGCGGGAAATATTTACGCGGAATATGTGCTTAATTTCAAATACAGAGCAAACAAAAACTTTGGTTTTGATTATATTGCCATCTTTTGAAACAGCTGGAACTATTTATTTGTTTTAAATCATCACTGTGAAAAGTTCTCATTTTACTTAGTAGTACTAATATGGATTCTGAGGTATTATCTAGGATATAATTATTTATATATATTTATAAAACCCCCAATAAAAAGTTGATAATATTGAATTGGTTTCTTGAATCATAGCTAAGAATACTATCATCAAACACCTTTCAAACAAAAAACTAAATCAAAATTGGTTCAACCATTTGGGAACTACATTCCCACAGACAAACACACATTATACACACTCACCCCTCTGTTTGAGTCTTGTTTGAATATTCAACAAACGCATAGTGGGTAAGCTATGGAAAGCTATGCAATATCGAGCTATAGCGAGGGCTATGATCAAAGTTTCTCTACGAGATCGAATCAGAAACGAGGATATTCATAGACAAACAACAGTTACCAACATAGCCCACCGGATTAGCAAGTTGAAGTGGTAGTGGGCAGTACACATAGCACGCAGAAACATATGGCTTATGAGGCCGACAGGTTCTCGAATGGAAACCACGAACTGGTAAACGCAGCGTAGGATATCCGTCCACCCACAAGATGGGCTGATGACCTAAAAGAGACTGAAGGAAAACGCTCGATGCAGACCGCTTCCAACCGGCCCTTTTGGAGATCTATGGGGGAGGAGGCATATATCCAGCAGTGGACGTCTTATGGCTGAAACGATGATGATGATAGCCGGTGAAGCTGTGGGATGCAGCTAGTTATATAATTATTGTCTCTATAGTACAGAAATTAACTTCGTGTAAATGCTTCATATCTTTGAATTCTTCCTCAATTGAATGCACATAAATAATAATAAGAAAATCATAACCACATTCTAAAAAAATCTTGTTCCAAAAGATGTAAGCGAAGAATAATTTTCATGTAGCTTTGAAAAGCGGAAAGAGCGAAAAAAGCGAGGAAAGCGATGTCTAATCAAGCGAGACATCTCTGAAGAAATGCTCAAGTGTACTAATGCGAAGTGTATCTACAATCTACAACGTGGAACAGTATGGTAAATGACGTTTCCACTCTATTTTACATTTAAATATCTTAAGACTTCAGCGGCAGGATTCGCCCAGTTCGGGCAAATCCTGCCGCTCGTCAAAATGATTGTAACTTCTTATTGTACGATTAATTTTAATCAGTACACTTGATTGTACTCTTCTTCTATCTCAATATACTTCTTAAAATCTTCTATTGGTGCTGTCTTTTTTGTTTCAGGAATATTCTACTTTGCCTAAAGGCTTAGGCCTTTAGCATAGCTTGATTGTGGGTCCGCGCAAATTGCTACGTGGCTGTGCTTCTCAAGCACTGCCCGTTTGCTGCACAGTGCGTGGCAGGTACAGCCATTCCATCACAGGATAAGTATTTCACTCTAGATTCACAAAGAGTGTGATCACTGGTCGCGAGGGAGAAACCTTCTTCGTGGTTTATGCATTCCTAGTACTTGGATTTGGTGCAAAAACGAATTGGCTGACTCTTATTTCGTTGTTTATCAATTTGATTTTTTGGTCCATTATTATTTTGTAACTCAAAATACTTTCTATTTTGCGTTTATTAACCTTAACGCCCGACAAAATAAGGGTTCTTATTTTATCTATGACGAGTAGAGTAAGGTGAAGTATTTGTATTAATTTGAATGTTCCAACGATACACAGCAGTTGCATTTGTACCATTGATTGTGCAAGTCAATGATACAAATGGTACGTTGGACGAAGCCCCTCTTCTGTTCTTTCTGCGGTATCACGCATTGCTCACGCTTGTGCTGCTACTAGTATGCGTTTATTCTGTAAAATCTTTAGATGTAAATTCCTTAAATAAGATTCTCAAAAAATTACCACAAACTCCTCTGCAGACGCTATTTATTTCATATGCAAGTATTCGATGCCAATCTCAATCTGAAACCTCAGCAAAATTTGTTATACTGTTTGTACGTCACACAGTCTCTAATGGAACCTTCCAAGATATGATAACACTTTGAACAATTTTGCTGCAATTTAAAGTATACTTACACGCGATGACGTTGGCAAGAATATTCCCTTACTTTGACTTAAAATGAGAGGAAATATGTACATTACGCTGATGGAGTCATTTAGACGCTACTTTTTCAATGATATTAATATCGTTTATGCTAAAAGATACCTACATTGTGAATTCTAACGGTGCATCTGCCAACAAAATTTCTCAACATGATAAGATTGCTAAAAACTTAATTAGCTCACCTCATTTTCAAAAATCTTTCGTCGCATTAACCAGGCTTGCTAATGCGACGTGTTATTTAGTAAGTTATATAGTACACCCATTAGTTTATCTATACTAATATTATAAAGAGGAAAGATTTGTATGTAAGTATGTTTGTATGTTTGTAACGAATTGGCTCAAAAAGTACTAGACCGATTTTAAAAATTCTTTCACCGTTGGGAAGCTACACAACTAGTATCTCCGAGTGACATAGGCTATAATCTATGCCCGTGCGAAGTTGGGGCGGACCGCTAGTTCGGAATAAAACAAAACGCAAAAAAATACTTTTTTAATTTACAATTTCTTTAGCCGCGTTGAGTGATTTATTGGTAAGGTCTTATGAGTTCGCGTCACCGACATGCTTTTGTTACATGTTGCGCCAGACTGAGTTTTAAATTTTCACTTCTGTACTCAGTCCTCATGACTGCCTTTTTTGTAAATTTGATAAATTTGTTATTTTTACACCTTTACTAAGAAACTGCACCTTCCATAACGAGAAATCCATCACGTTAGAACTGTCATTAGAGGTATAGGATTATTTTCATTAAACGCATTCTTCTCCGTCTCTGGGGGATGCGACGTGTGTAGCA
Organism: Agriopis aurantiaria; assembly: GCA_914767915.1. Taxonomy (NCBI): domain Eukaryota; kingdom Metazoa; phylum Arthropoda; class Insecta; order Lepidoptera; family Geometridae; genus Agriopis; species Agriopis aurantiaria. The sequence continues at coordinate 4,353,461 of OU611992.1, read as the reverse complement.
TCAACAATTCCATATGTCTGTTTGAACTCCTTACTAGGGGGGTTTGCTCCTAGCTGCAGTAGTTTTATTAAGTTTTTATGAATACGGAAGGAAAATGAAAACCGACTAATGACGATTTTTTTTTAAATAAAATAACGCATGTTATGACTTTTTACCACGTAGCCACCGTTAATTAACATGAAAAAGCGAGGGAAAGGAAGAGGTTAAGTTAAATAGTAAAAAACTTTTTTTTTTAAACACGCTTTTAGCAATGAATGTGTAATCTGTCATCTTGCAGCGGCTGCCATATTGAATTTAGAGTGATGGCACACACTTCGTCTTTTTCTGTTCTTCAAGCCCTTTCATTATGTTCCTGTTTCTTAATTTTTGTCAAATTAACAGGGTTGACAAAAAAATTATACACCATCCGCCATCTTTGACGACGGCCATTTTAAAAATATTACATTTCGAGTATTGAAAATCACAGCAAAGAAAATATATGTTTAAAATAGAACGGCTGTCAAGGCATTTATATAAGTTGTAGCCAGTTGCACCCACATAAACAAAACGTCAGTCATTCAAATCAGTTAGCAACTGTAAGCGGACTTCAACGCGTCGATCTAAATAAGAATAATTATGACTATTTACGGGATATTTACAGTGGTAAGGTTGTGGAATGAGCTCCCGATATTTCGGCGCAGTTACATGCATATGATGCATGGTGCATGTAACTGCGCCAAAATATCGGTTATTCAATCAAGATTCACTCGTGCTTGGTAACTGATTTTCCTTCTCATTTCCGTTCTATTTACTTCTCTTTTCTGTGTTGCATATATTTTCACCAGAACTAAAGGTGTATGCGAAATTTCAGCAAAATTGGTTATGAGGAACTGGGACTAATACAGCTTCCAAGATTTGACCTTAACAAACTAACAAACATTGCAAGTTAAATAAAAAAATTGTTAAACAAGTAAAATTTCTTTTGACTATCACAAGATTACCCTATCACCAAGAAAAGCAAGTAAAACCAAACACGTGTATTGACAAAAAAACAAAACCTATACACCCGAAAATCAAGTCCAACTCCGCAATCCTCTCTATAACATAATCTCCCACAGAATAAACATCTCAAGCTCACATCTGACAAAAATATATCCAGAGATTGGTACAAGATTTCCGCACGAAATTAGGTGGGTCCAACGGTGGACAGCGCTCCACGTGACACGGGTCGGCCTCGTTATATATATCCTGTAACAACCTGGGATGGTTTAAGGTGGTGGTACACTGCATGCCAATGTTTCATAGAGTACAATTTCATTTATTGTTGAGCTGACAAGGCATTGTTTACGTGATTACCCAATATTTTTTACAAATAAAAATTAAATGCAGTTGTAGAATTTATCAGTTCTCAAATATAATTATGTCGTAGAGATAAATGAAACCAAAATTGATTTTCGACAAATTGTTCTCTAAACTAACTTTAAGTTGCTCTCGTGTTGTTAGGTACAAACATTGTGGAACGCTGGATTTTCATATAATTTGGCTCAATATATCAGCTAACCAATGAACTAACAAACTAACTAACGAACTACCCAATGAACTACCTAATAAACTAACTAATGAACTAACTAACGAACTACCTAATAAACTAACTAATGACTTTAAAAGTAAAAGTGCATAAAGGGGAAGGAGGCTTTTGCCCAGAGCCCTGACTCACTAAGTAAAACACGCACGTTAACGCGGTGCGTTAAGTTAACGCACACATTATAAGTTAACGGATACATTTCGGAGAGTGTGCATCAGATCTGCATTATTTAATTCCCTCCTGCCCATTTTTATATCGGACTGCCTGAGCGAGCATGAAAAATTTACATCGTTTTATGGTCGATATTCTGAAAACCCGTACGAAGTGCTTTGATTCCACTTTTATTGTGCGAACTGCTAGTCTGTGGGTTTCGCTGCCTGAGTGGGTGTTTCTCGTCAGTTAGAATGTGGGTGTCTTTAAGAAACCCACAAGACAAGACAAGACAAGAGTGAATAGGTTTCTTCTAAGCAAGCGTGCTCCATCATAGACCGCATCGTCGCTCAACATCGGCGAGACGGTGGCCAAGCGCAAGCCTATCTATTATATATATAAAAAAACTCTAAAATGTAGGCCTCTATTCCCTAGTGGGTAAATAAAAACAAACTTTTTGAGGTTAACTTAACTCGCCGCGTTACAAGCGTGTTTGTATTTAGTTAATCAGGACCCAGCAATGGGAAAAATTTATGCTTTTAATAATAATTATGACATACTCTCTCAAATTAACCTTACCTGAGTGTAGCATAGCCAGCCAGTACGTTCCAATCCTTACAAAGAGAGCGGTTGGACTGTCTCCAGATCTAAAGGTGGATAAATAAAGAAGCTCGGATGTAAGGAAAACCCGACTCTCGAAAAGATACGGTACGATTTTGTAGATTCATATTGTCACCATCGTTATTCAGCTATTGAATTACGAAAGGATGCTAAGGTTCTTCAACGTGATAATAAGGGATGAATAACAGATAAGGGCGCGGGATTCACAAGGTTTCACTTCGTTTCTGTTGATCTTGTTATGAGTAACATGCTGAAGAGGATATGAGATTTACCTGGACAACGGTCGCTATTTGTGTTGTGTTGAAATGTGTTTTTTTAACTCTCCGACGCAAAAAAACGATGTTATTAGTTTAACATGTGTATCTTCTTCCTTCGAGTCGATGTTTTGTTAGTAATTATTTTATTTTCAAACTAACTGACCTGACAGACGTTGTCCTGTCTTAGAACTGTCAAACACGCAAAGTTAAAATTGTAAATCTTATTTTTTTACACCTTGGGTTAAATTTATTGGAGTTTTAGTAAGGATCCCTATATTTTTTTTTTAAATATAATATAGCCTATAGTTACCCGTGGATAGTGTAGCTTCCCAACAGTGAAAGAATTTTTCAAATCGGTTCAGTAATTTCAGAGCTTATTCAATGCAAACAAACAAACAATCAAATCTTTCCTCTTTATAATATTAGTATTCAAATAAATTTTAAGACCAAAAATCTGCCCCCCCTTATGGCACTCTCCGTGGCTTCATTCAGGTCGTCTAGTGTGCAAGTTGTAGGACACGCTGCACAGTCCATCAAGTGTGTCATTGTCACACCACAAAGATCTTTGTGTGATCTTTGTGTTTTTATCTGTGTATCTGTAACTGTGGCGTCGTAGCTCCCAAACGGCTAAGCCGTTTTTTTTCCTTCCGTTTTGTTTGGAAGGTGACTTGATTGAAAATGTTCTTAGCTATGATTCATGAAAATCGGTTTAGCATTTGAAGATAAACAGCTCATTTAGCGGGGGTTTAAAAAATCAGATTATACTTGTTACCCGACGAAGTAAAGCAACAAGTTTCTTTCTTTTAATATAATTATTATTACCTAGTTAAAAAAACACTATGTATACTCGGAGCGACTCTTTAAAACAAACCAAAGATTTAAAGCCTAAACTCGAGGGGTCATTACACTGACAAGCCCCCCGATTCTACTAAACAAATTGTCTTTAAATTGTAATTGTTGCGATTTAAATTTTTAAATAATTGTTTCAAAATTGACAGTTTTAAATATATTTTACACTAAGTTATAATATTAGGTAGTTGTATTTTTCTAGTATAAAAAATATTTAAAACTGTCAATTTTGAGGCAGTTATTTAACAATTATAATCGCAACAATTATATTTTAAAAACAATTTCTTTGGTAGAATCGAGGCCCTGGTGTGTTTGTATTTTTTTATATGAGACCACGCATTACTTTTTACTAAGCATTCCGATCCCTAAGCAAAGCAATAATTCCCAAGCAATAGTTTTTGTTTCATTGTTTCGCACACATTTCATCAAAATGTGAAGTACAACAATTATACAATTAGAAGATGACGGTTTCTTCATCTTAAAACACAGATTTAGTAGTCAGATTGTGCAAGAAAAATGCGAAGACAAAAATTATTATTTTTTACTTTCTTTTTACTCGTCTGAACTTATATCGCAATACCAATTTATTTAATGGAGCCGGGCCGTCATAAGCTGGACACGTCAAACGCGTGTCCCCGTGAAAATAATGACGTGACAGTTAAAGCTTGGGGATGTCACTCGTTAATTGTGTGCCAGTCCTTTAACGAAACGTTTTGACAACCCTAGATAGATTGAACTTTGTGTATGAATTGTAGATTTTTGGAACACCTAATATATTCAATTTTTAGGGTTCCGTACCTCAAAAGGAAAAAACGGAACCCTTATAGGATCACTTCGTTATCCGTCTGTCTGTCCGTCTGTATGTCCGTCTGTCTGTCCGTCTGTCTGTCCGTCTGTCTGTCCGTCTGTCTGTCAGTCTGTCAAGACCCTTTTTCTCAAGAACGCGTAAAGGTAGCAAGTTGAAATTTATACTAAATACTTGGGTCTACGGTTTCTTTCGGCTGTAAAAAAATTAAAGCTGTAAGTCTACGTAATCAAAAGATATGAACGTTTATGTCGCATATTTTGCGATTTCACAGGGGAATCAAAACCTATAGGGTACTTCCCGTTGACCTAGAATCATGAAATTTGGCAAAAAGCAAGGTATAAAAAAATAAAATAAAAAAATTTTGAAAATAATTAGGAATAAATCCTAAAGTTACAAATTTGAAGTTATATCATTTAAAAATAATTATTTTGCTATTACAAACTTACATTTTGTAGATGGAATGTATGGAAGAACCTTATTGTCAACTACAAAGTTAAGTTTGTCTTTCAATATCTCAACTATAGTCAGTTTTATTTTTTGGACTCGCGCTCTGATGGTTCCTTCCAACGGAACCCTCAGAGCACGAGTCCTACTCGTACTTGTCGGGTTTTTTTTTGTTATAATCATCATCATCATAATTAGCTTGTTTTAGTCATGTGCTGGACACTGCCAGTGCCAACTGCGTTACGTATCGTCACTCCATTAAATCTCAACGTGTCCTACACTTCCTTTGCCGATTCGTGGTCTGTACTCTAGATTGTGGATGTAATTTTGTTTTCTGTAGAACAGCTGTTTATTCGCTATTTAAGAAATCGTCCCATATTTTAATATTGAACCATTTCTCCAAAATTAAGAACGATTCATGATTCAAAATAAAAAGGTTTTTTTTTTTTTGGCTTATTACTACCGTTTCGTATGACCTGAAAAGGTACTTCGTGTGACTATCGTTTAGTTCCAAATAATTTTCAAACAGTCTGATCCCAATAAACATCAAACAGGCTTCAGTGTAATTCCACCAAATATTTTCTAATCGACGCAGATGGCCTTCATTATTATGGTCAATCGATTCAGATATTCAATATGCTATAGCCAATTGATGCAGATTGACACCTTTCTATGGTCAATTGATGCAGATTGATCGGCCATAAAATGGTGACTACCTTTCTATGGCCAATCAATGCAGATAGTCACCATGCTATGATCAATTAATGCAGATAGTCAATATGTTATGGCCAATTTATGCAGATTGACACCTTTCTATTGTCAATTGATGCAGGTAGTCACCTTTCTATGGCCAATCAATGCAGATTGTCACTATATTATAGTCAATCACTGCAGATTATCACCATTCTTTTGTTAATTGATGCAGATAGTTCCCATTATATGTTCGTTATTTGATTAGAGTCAGACAAGTGAGTTCACAGTGCAAATAAATCTCTGAATTATTTGCTTTGGGAACGATGCAACTTATAAACAGTATCGTGAATTTCAATGGAAATTATGGTATGTTTAAAATAGAACACTAAAAAACAAGCTAATATTAGGGAAATGAGTGAATGCCAAAAAAACAATCTAATACAACTTTAACTACTGCTAAAAATTACCAGCTTACTAACTTAGAACAGGGGCCTTACGGACAACAGCTAATTGCGGCACCTAATCCGCTCAGTTGGAAAATCACGCGAACGTGAACCTTATCGCGCCCAGATACGGTTTGCGGTCGCGTGATTTTCCAACTGAGCGGATTAGGTGCCGCAATTAGCTGTTGTCCGTAAGGCCCCTGGTACCCGAAAAGAATCTAATCATATTCAAATAATTAACTTTTTTTTTGCTCGTCTCATCCGTGTTAGATGCAGATAACATTTTCAACCATGCGAAAAATCTGATAACGAGAATTGGAGCACAGCACACAGCGCAGCACGTCTTTTCTCTCGGCAACTGAGTCTTAAAATGCGGCCTTACAGTGAACAGGCGGAGCTAAGTTACTGCTACTTCAACCTATATCGCTAGGGGTGAACTCTGCAAGGGAATCAGGGTTTAATCCGCACTAAATTGCTTACAGTCTGGGCCAGGCGATTACCGACGAATTATTTAACTTGTTTGTCGGGTATTGTAGTCAGGTTCCCGAAGACGGTGAATGCATTTACGATCGGGGATTTTCTCGATTATCGAGCTGAATTTCAATTCCTTTGATCGTTTGTGGCTGTATAGAGAATAAGGTAGATCTTCTTGGATTATTTAGATAATGCATTGATCCGAATTAAGTATTTTTTAAACTGACTTCATTATTTTATATCTACATTTACAAGTGAAAAGTAGAAAAATTACAGTTGAAAGATTGAAAGTCCTCATCAAATCTTTTGCTGAAGGAAACCACAAACCAAAACGTCATCTGTAAATAATAATTATTTAGTGTCTTTTAGAAGCGCTAATTCATTTTCGATAAAATTTGTATGGGACCACCTCTGAAATATGACCTACCAAACACAAAAAAGAATCATCAAAATCAATTCATAATTGGCGGAGTATACTCGTAACAAACGTATCAGTGATCTCGCTCGCGCACTTGGTGGTTTTTAAACAAAAACTTAACTACTTAAAATACCAATTAAGTATCATGATATTGCACAAGTCTCGTTTTACAAAACAGCAAAAAAAGATCTTGAAGTGGGTTAAAAGGAAATTCTAAAAAGTGTTCGCAGGCGGGCGCTAAGAGAAGAAAATTTCCTTTGCATTTTTTAGTCGTATCTTTAGTTATTGGGTAGGAAGTATTGCTTTTTAATATAATTTCCGAAACGGAAGACGTCGGGGCTCCTCCGGGATTCCTAATGGATTTCGTTCATACTTCCCTTGGAAGTCGGAACTCAATCTATCAGTTACACGCTGCTTTTTCAACTAGTGCAGCTATTTTTCTTACAAAATGTACCTACGTACGAGATCAGCGTGACAAGCCTGGTAAAAGTTAAACAAACATTTTTTCTAAAGGTATTATTATTTTTGAACAGTCTGCCCCTAGCTCAATACATTTCATCGAACGTCATTGAACAGTATAGTGTTTTAGCGAAGTTGTTCGTCTTAAATGATTGTAAAATGGCCAGTTTATCTAAAAACGTAACATGAACATTGAGATTTTTTGGACCCACTGTCTTGGCCTCTATATTTACACCTTTTGAGGTCTTTTGTGGATTTAGCCACCGCACCAGCCTTGTTTTGCGTACCAGGAATATGAGACGACGCAAGGGTATCAACGCAAGTAGCGTCCCATACCAGCCGCTCCATCTTCTAAGGAATCAAACTCATACCGTCCGGTCGTTTACTATCGCTACGTATAAAGCCGGCTTGAGTACAGCCGCGCAGTTAGCAGTGGTATAAGCCCGGCCTGGTTTGGCGAGGAATCCTAACAGGCACTCGTTATGCAAAAAAAAAACCGTGGTGACCTAGCTGGTTGAGAGCAACGCCAATGCGGCGTTGCCACAGCACGATGCAACAGATTTTTGACAACAATTTTGCTGTCGACAAATAGTCATACTTGAACTGCAGATACTACTGTTTAGTATGTCAGTCTGTGATGTCAGTCAATCTTTTCTTTCAGTCTTGTCCAAGGTAAGTACTCGTATTTCAAAGTCCGTCAACATTCTAACAATTGCTATAATTACCCACATTTCATCGGCTGACTTTCACGCTACATTTCTTAAGTTTAAGAATCTATATACCATCAAAAATAGGGTTTAAAACAAACACATTTAACTAGAGCTTAGAATAAAAGTGAATTAGATTACTCTTCTCCATAAAAACTGCCCTCGTACATTTCATTTTCGAGCCATTCTTATTATTGTGAAGACTTTAAACCGGAACCTAATTTGATCTTACAATTTTCTTCCCGCTTCGGCCGCTCGGGGCTCAGTGTCAACGTTTCATTTGGATTACACATTACCACAATACCTTTTCTTTCGTTATCTACTTTTCAGTTATCTTGATAAAGTCTAGTCTTCTTTGTTCTGGTTGTAAAAGTAACGTTGTGTGGAAGCTAGATGCAGCGCGGTGGTCATTCAGGGACGGCCGTAGTGGGTTCAACATCTTTCCAAGTCTTTGTGCCGTCATTATTAAAAGAGAATGAGTATTGTTATGGCTGCTGGTCTGTTCTTATTAAATCGCCGACGTGGAATGGTTGCAACTTTATTTCTTTTTGTGACGAAACTTTGTAATAATCAGTTAAATTATGACAGAAAACTAAATCAACCTTTTTTTATTAACTCCCGACGAAAACAGAGAGGTATTTTAAGTTTAACGAGTGTATCTGTCTATGGCATCATATATTTCTCCAGCTGAACCGATTTTGATTTTAATTTGTTTACAAGGAGACTTGTTTGAAAGTGTTTTTAGCTATGATTTTAGAAAATCTGCTCAGCGGTTTGAAGCTTATCGGCTCTTTTATCGAAGATTTAAAAAACATGTTGTTTTTTTTCTGAAAGGATTTTGGCGTCGCACGTTTTGTGCATTTGCCAGAGTTTAGTAGGTATTTAAATAATCAAATTGTTACTAAATTTTATCTGTGATTTGTGTTTTCTTTTTTCTTTTAATTGGTTGCTTTTTTATTTGTGAAACAAAGGATGAAATCACGCGTTTATGACCTTTATGAATCAATCAACATAAAGACTCAAAATGTATTCTAAAATCAATCTAAATAAAATATCACTTTCATCTGAAATCGTGGAGGCGAAAGAAATTTTTAAGAGGGGAAGTAAAGGCAACGGTTTAAGATATAATACCGCCGGGAACAAAGACGTGAGTATGTTTGTATTCCAATTTCACGCTTTACTGAGTTCTCAGGAAACCAGTGAAATTAATATCAATAATTTAGGAAAGATTTTTTTAATGGACGATTAATTACATCGATATACATAGTCTGTGCAAAAATAGAACCGTCGTAGGATTGAGGGCGTACCTGTGCAAATGTACTGAATAAAATACCCCTCTCTTTGCGTTGGGGGCTTAAAACCACAAAATATACTTGCTATTTGTTTAAATTATCAATAGGTAGAGTCTGTGCAAAAAAAGCGTCGTAGAGTTGAGGTTGCGCATGATTATGCTAATTGGGACCCGGGTATGTCCTAAAACTGCGACCAGAACTACTGAAGGATGGACAGCAGCATCCTATTAGTACACGGTGAACATACTGCGTGATAAAAAAGCCGTGGTAGTCTATTTGGGAGACCGCGAGGCTTGAAAGCGTGAGGTCGCGAGTTCAGACCCCGGGCCCGTACCAATGAGCTCTTTGGAGTTTATGTACGGATTTTCATACCACTGGCTTTTCGGTGAAGGTAAAAATCGTGAGGGAACCTGCATACGTACGGAGAAGAAATTCAATGGCGTATGTGAATCCACCAACTCGCAACTGGGCCAGCGTCGTAGATATGGCACAATCACCCTTTCGGGGGTAGGCTAATGCTGATTATGATGAACATACTGCAATCCCCAAGCTGCTTGCCAAGCGTGGGGATTATGACAACACCCTTCTCTAATAGGGAGGCCTTTGTCCAGCAGTGGACGTTTAATGGCTGCTGATGTGTGATGTGCTAATTTACTTTCAGTTTTAGTTCACCGTTTTGCCACGATGGTTCACTTTTTGCACAGACTCTACTCACTAGCAACCCAGGAGGTTAGATTTAGTAAACTCAAACATTGGTCCAGCCACGCAGAAATTACCTACAAGCTCAGAAAGCCAGAATTGCTACCAACTAGGCCATTCCAGTTGTCAACGTTGGGTACACCCTCAGCCTCAGATCCGACAAATAATGGAGATAATGGTAATGTTACACATCAAGCCTAATTCCGGCTTGATACCTTTAGTCAAACACGCCCAACAGATGACATTGCCGCCCTGTCTTGCATGGCGACTATAAGTTATAGTTCATTGATGTCGTTAAAAGTTTCTTAGAGTGCGTCAAAAATGTGTAACTGTACCGTACTTAATTTTTTTGCATTAAATGGTTAGTGTTATAGCAAATAAAACCGGCCAAGTGCAAGTTGGGCTCGCACACTGAGGATTTCGTACAACAACAAAATACAATAATTATCAATTTTTTAAAACCGGCTTCAAAATTTTCAAATACAAACAACGTTTAAAATACTTATGTTGTTTAGACCCTTTATTTATTTTTTAACTTTATTATTATTTTTAGTTAACCCGCTGTAACATTACATATTCTCTGAAAATTTCAACTGGCTATCTTCTACGGTTCGAAAGATACAGCCCTTATAAGGCAGAATAGACGGACAGACAGGCAGAGAGCGTAGGCTTAGTCATAGGGTCCTATTTACACCCTTTGGGTACGGAACCCTAAAATGCAGCTTTCTTTAGACCAAGTTTATACCTTTGGCACTGTTCTCATTTCATTAATGCAATCTATAAAATACTCCCAGGAGCGTCTTCCATACGGTATTACTGTCTTCCAGAGACCGTTCACTGCACTGATTATCATATAGAGCGACGTTTACACTGAAAAGCCTTTCAGAGCAGTCGCTTAGTGACACATCTGTTGCGGTACTTCGGTTTGGTATGAACCTCGAGTATCTGTCGCGTTTGGATTTGGTTTGATTTTGTAAATTTGAATACAAAGAAGATTGGTTTCATATTTCTCCAATGAAATATAGACAAAGAATTGAAAAAAGACGGAATTCAAAATACGTACAACAATGTTCTTTGTTATTATTATAAAATGTATTTACTTACTTGGCCTTACTGTATTTTTTTTAATTCTCAATAAATGATTATACATATTTGGATTCAAATTAAACTAAAGAAACTAAATAAAAATATGTTAAACTCAGTGACAATTTTTTTTTAATGTTCGGTACATTTTTTGCTCACACGGTCACCTAACCCCAAACTAAGCAAAGCTTGTGATATGGCTACCATAGACTGATATATATACATATATAGTTTTAAATACACACTTAAATAGATATTAACAACCAGATATAGAACAAACACAAATGTGGGAATCGAACCCACGCCCCCAAGCTCAGAAGTTAGGTTCACTACCAACTGCACCAACGGGCTATCAACCACATTACACTAATCTGATAAATCGCTGCCCGCAGGCGTCGTTCCCAAAATGCTAACCGCATTGCCGCGTTGTATGGCAATACTAACGCGTTGCGCAAGATACCGACCAGCATTTTGCTCACAAGTTGCTTCGACCACACGTTTAGACAAATCCTTTAAAATATTTTTGGCACCCGACCCCCATGGACCTAAAGTTTAGACCCCAAAAAGCTCAAACATGTACCCACTGTCTAGGCTACTATATTTGCGCTTTTGAAGCCTTCTTGGCCTTAAGGATGGAACTCAGCATTTAATTTTATACACACCCATCACAAGTATAAATTTGTCTTTATTTTGTACTCAGCTAGTTTCACGTTTTCCAGAATTTAACTTTGAACTTGAAAACCAAATTCTCAAAAAAAAGCGATTAAATATATCTCCAAATGAATTGTTCCGTGTTAAGCTGTTCAATTTAGACACTAACCCCCCCCCCCCCCTTTTTATTGACGTTATACCCCCTTTTTTCCTCATCTCTAAGGTCCCATAAGTCGTATTTTGTCATACCTATTTTGTCGATAAAACAAGGCAAAATACTCTAAGGTTAATGTTACCTCAATAAAGAATGTCTACAGATCCGATCATTTATGACGCAATGTCTTAATTTTTCCTTATTTAAGGTGGATTGTTGTGGCCTTTTGTCGAGGTTTCCTCAACATTGAAAAACGACAAACAATACCTAATATGAGGGAGGATTGAAGGGACAACAAAGATAACCCCAAGGTAAGATAAGGATTCGAGCAAACTTTATTGCGTTTATAAATTTGGGAGTAAAACAGGCACTGTAGTACCTACTTACTTACTAATAAAAACGTATACGAATATCATTACTTGATGCAGTTACTTCGTATGTAATAAGTAAACAGAATTTCTAGTCAATCTTTTAATGTAAACCTATTTTCAAGTTGCCACCAAACACACTTTAAACAGAAAACTTCTTACATCACCTGAAATCTTATAAACTTTTAACATTAACTCAGTCAAAGCCCCCCGCATACATCAAACCGAGTAAATAAATACATATACGGATCCCCTCACGTAGCTCCTTAATTAGGTATTACCGTTTACACCCGAAGGCAATCGCTTTACAGTGCTGCTGAGGTAATTACTTCTCCTCTGAACATCAGCACTTCTATTTATATGAATACCTATAAAACTTCCAAAGACGCAGGGACAGAGTACCGGGTGCAGCGATCTCGCTCGCGCATTTGATGTTTCTTAAGATATAAAATGTGTCTACTTATGAAAAATACTGCTTCGGTCATTTTATTGTGTAGAATTTCTAGGAAATATTGGTATAGGTACAATGCCAAACTAAATATAGAAAATAAAAAAATAATATTGTTCAAGTTTCTTTAATACATACATTTCATATGAAATTAATCATTTCTGACGCTCCTATGGCTGACATGATGATGATTGAGTGCATACCAGACCAGACATTTATTCACTAGCTATAGCATTAAATACAGTTTTGGTCCACACACACCAGGCTTAAACAAAAACTTTTACCTAATGAGGAGTGGAAAAGTATGTTAAAATCGCCTTAACTTCAGTTTAAAATATCTTAGGTTAACATAGTAATAAATGAAACGAATTTTTGCGTGTTAGAATTGAATACTCTACTCATGCCAGCTTCATCCTATTATAAATACCAAGCTTCTCGCTCCTACTCTAGCTCAGGGCGGTGGCCGTGCCAAACAGTGGCAAGCTGCATCATACCTACTCTGTAAAGGTAGTATTCCGATCTTGGCAACCACGACCGGCGACCGCGACCGGCGGCAGCGGCCGCGTCGCTTGCTAAGTATGAATTTATATGGAGTGCTAAACAATGCAAGCGATCGCATCGCGCGACGTGTGGGTCGCTTGCATTGTTACAAAAATAGCGCGACCCACTGCTCAGTATGAATTTATATAGAACTAGCGACCCGCCCGCCCGGCTTCGCACGGGTGTAATTTACGTGCGAAGCCGGGGCAAGATGCTAGTTATATATATAAACCTTCCTTGAAAATTTATCTAACTGATAGTGAAAATAGCATCAAAATCCGTTGCGAGATAGAGATATGTAGAGATAGAGATGCTAAACAATGCAAGCAACCGCGTCGCGCGGCAAGTGGTCGCTCGCATTGTTTAGCACTCCACGTAAATTCATACTGAGCAGTAGGTCGCGCGACGCGGTCACTGCCACCGGTTGCGGTTACTGTTCGCCGGTCGTTGTCGACAATATCGGAATGCTACCTTTATAGTTTGTATGTAGAACGCAACTTCATAATTACTTATTTCCCATTTCACCGCGGGTGCCGGCTTACTGAGCGCTTTAATTAACTGCACTGTGGTGTTTTACCTAGACGGAAACAAAACAAACATGGTTACATTTTACATGCAGTGTCGATGTGATATTAAAGTGTAGTTCCATACTGTAGGATTTACCATAGTTGACCAAGCGAAGAGAGCTCTCAGATTCATTAATTTATGACTAATGGGACAAGTCAGCATTTCAGCGTGCATGGTTTCCGAATATTTATGGGTCGCCAGGTCACAGTTCGGGGCGAATCACTATTTATAATTAGTAACTTTTAAACGTTTAATATTTTTTGTACTTTTTTAATTTTGATTTTGCACACAAAAAACTAAAATAAATACCATAATATAATTATATATAAACCACCTCAGACCAAACAAACAAGGGAGATATGGTAGAGTCTCCAGGCGCTTGCGAACGCATCAAGCCTAAATCAGGCTTGACGTAGTCGGAACTCACCCTGCAGACGACCTTGTCGCCCTTTCCTTGCATAACGACTATAATTCGTTCATTGATATCGCTGCAAGTTTATTAGTGTAGGACTGTAGGTATATGAAAAATTAAAAAATGTGTCGTACTAACAATTTTTGCGTAAAGGGGTTTAGCGGTGTAGGGAAAAAAAAAGTTGGCCGTCAAGGGAAGGCCTGCAAACATAGGCTAAGTATACTAAGTACCTCTACGCCTGCAAATGTGAAATATCACGGCATAACGTTTGCAGTCACGGCATAAGAGTCTGTTAAACTGCCATGGCGCGCCAATGGATGTTTCACATCAAAAAGTGGGTGAAACACTGAAACACGAATGGACTTGAATGGATTAGAACAAACAATAAATTGTACTAAGGCATATCTCGCTTGTTTGTCAGATCTGAAATTCGCACTTTAAAAGGCGTCTTCCCAGTTTAATTAATTGCACTAAATTGAAATAAACGACGCAGTCAACCGGCGCCGCACAGACAACTAATTGTCTTCCTGCTTGTACACCACACACCTCTATCTTACACCTAATTATCTACATAATATATAGTAAGTGACATGCCTAATATATAATGGTATATAATGGGACTTAAAAACATAGACTCATGTAGAAACGTATTCAAAGAATTAGGCATTATGACAATAATAATATATAACTTTATTATACACCGAAATAAAAAAATACAAAAATAGGTAACTTATAAATAATACAAAAACCGGCAGTATAATAGGCGGCCTTATCGCCTTAAGCAATTTATTCCAGGCAACCTTTGGATGGACATAGCTGAGACAGGAGTAGGGTCGGCGGTGTAGACAATACATTAATATACATACATACAAATAAATACTGAATATGCAAATAATACTATTTACTTACTAATACATACTATAAATAATACATATATACGTACCAATTATAAAGGAAGATAGTGATTGTAGACAAGATTTTTGAAAATAGGAAGAGACTTGGCCTGCCTGATAGAAGGAGGCAGCTTATTCCACAGCAGGACAGCTTGAACAGTGAAAGACAATGACAATGACGGGTGAATTTGTTTATCAAGGCGTATTATATGTCCTTGAGAATATGAATGTGATGAAAAGGGCCATTGATTGCTATGGATCTAGTTATAGATATAAAAATCGGGTATTGCCACCACGAAGAAGACTGACGAAAACATCAAATAGCTTTCACTGTTTAGGAATAGAATTTTATAACAAAATCCCTGACGTTATTAAAAATATTACTAAAAATGACATATTGAATTATATAAAAAAACAAAGACAAGAGCTACTATAAACTAGCAGATGCTATTTCCGATAAAAATATATTTAAGAATGTTTAATCTTATTAATTAACAATTTTTGTGTTTGTTAATTGAATTCTACAATGCTAGATAATATTATTAAATGTTTAATCTTGACGATGCTATTGCAGATCTTAATTTTAATACTTTGTTCGTTCTCTAGAACATGTTATAATATTTTAATGTGAGTAGGGTTAATGTTGTATTATGAACGATTGTGATGATAATATTCGCCTAGAAAATAATGATACGTATTTATTGTAAAAGCTGACGGTTCTAAGAACATGGAATATGTCTACAGAGTGAATAAATTTTGAATTGAATTGAATTGCCTTTATTAAGAAAACCTTTATAAGTTAAGGTGGCAACTCAGATCATCATATTGAGTATCAGACAAACACTGTATCCCTGCATTGTATTTTGTATTGGCACGTAATATTTTTGACGGCCACGGTAATATGTTATTTGAACCTTTCTGCAGCTAATGTACTTCCTTAAGTCCCGATAAACATTTAAAACAGCTAAAAACAATACTTAAACAAGTCTTAAAAACGACAACTACAGTACCTAATTGTATGTCTGTCGTACCATCAGACAAGGACGCGCTGACAACTCTGATAATAATTCTTCGGTACTTTTTCAAGCTAGACTTTCCACATAAAGTATCCTCGAAATAAAAAGGCCTTGTATCGCTAACAAGTTGAAACAGTCGAGGCCAAAACTTTAATTTAGACACGATATTTGCGAGTGGAAACTGTACCCCTCCTACCCCCCCTACTGGCAAGTAAGGGGACTGTCAACTGCAAAGAGCTTTCGTGTAAGGAAATTTAAGACCGGTCACGCGGGAACTAGTCTAGGGGTGGTACTGGGGTGAACGAGGATGTAGAATGTCTGGATTTTGCCTCCGGGTTCTGTGGTGTAGAGACTTGTGAAATTTGACTGGGCTTTGTGTGCTTGAGACGTGTCGACAGTGCTTTGTGTGCGTGAGATCTGTGTATTGTTGTCTGGCTTTTAATCTTTATTCTGTTTGGATTTTCTTCAGATGGCCGCGTCCGAGTTCTGCATTGTAAAATTAATGTCTGTTATAATTCAAATTGTCTGTTATAAAAGTCTATGGAACTACCAAGATGAGTATTGTTTATTTTATATACAACAAAAAAACAACGTAAAGCAAAAAGGGGGTTTTGTGTTTAGACTGTCACGGGAAGTTCAGTCTTCCCGTGAACATGAACATGTAACTGCGCCGAAATATCGTGAGCACAACCTTGCCGCGTTAAATATCACGTAAATAATCATATAACTTTAGTTAACAACCGTGATAGTTTATAACAAGCCGAAGTAAATTGTGCATTTGTGCATGAAAAAAATATGTTACTGCATTTAATGGATCTTTTATTCAGTAGTTCCCTTAGTCTCATATTTGATAATTCTCAAAAACTTTTTTCGTTTTCGTATTGTTCCATACATTTTAGTAAAGCGCCTCTAGCGGAAACGTGGAGGAACTAAAATCGGTAGTAAACGGTGGTATAGATTGCTTCACTATAATACGAAAAAAAACGAATATCTTTCAGCCCAGCAATGTATGGAACAATACGAAAACGAAAAAAGTTTTTGAATACTATCAAAACTTGTAGCAGGTGTAACAGGTGAAGGTAAGCAAAGTTTTCGAAATTACCCGAAATTATACCGATGTTGGGTTTTTAAGACACTGGTGCCGATCGAGAACGAAAACATTCGCCATTGCCACCAATGGCAGCGACTGGGATATTTATGAATTGAAAATTTCTTTAGGCATGCTGGGTACTTTTTGGGATAGGAAAAAAATCACTTAACTCGTGTGACCGCCACGCTCAAATACTCATTCGGGTAAAGTCGGCTCGGATTTAGTTTTTTTTAAATTACTTTTATTGTATTTTGGATATGAATGTTTCATATTATTTTGCTACAACTACCTATTACAGACTCTAAGTTTACCAAAACAAGCTTAATCTTTTAGTGTCATATCCATTCGAACTCGTTCCCTTTCCCGGAGTTTGGACAAACACGCTACGGTCACGTCAAACTGTCTGGGTTTTGAGATTCCAGGTTTTAAATTAGCACAGACTAGTCGGAAAACAAAGAGGAAGCCGACCTTAATCTGCCCTAGTCACGGCATGGAGGAATTGTACAGAGGCCTTGTTTATGGAGGAGTTCCTTTATAATTGACAAGGTTTCGTTCAACTGATTCAGAGTACAAGAAGTCAATTCGGATTTCAATAGTTCAATTCAATTTCAATTGTACTAAGAGCTTAGGGATAATAATAATTATCAATTAAGAAACTGACTTCATAATTAGTAAATACGCAATTTCGTTTACTTGGAAAACAATATTTTTCCAGTTATATTAATTTAAAATCAAAATTATTAGATAATAAATAATTAAATAAGTAATTAAATAATTACTTAATCGATTTTGATGAACTTTCTATGGAACCAATCTGAAAGTATATCCTTTCAAATATATACTTCAATACTTAATCTATACTAATATTATAAAGAGGAAAGATTTGTTTGTTTGTTTGCATTGAATAGGCTCCGAAACTACTGAACCGATTTGAAAAATTCCTTCACTGTTGGGAAGCTACACTATCCACGGGTAACATAGGCTATATTATATTTTCAAAAAAAATTGGGATCCTTACTTAAACTCCAATAATGTAACCCAAGGTGTAAATAAATAAGATTTACAATTTTGACTTTGCGTGTTTGACAGTTCTAAGACAGGACAACGTCTGTCAGGTCAGCTAGTAATATTATAAAGATGTATGTAAGTCATAGATTCAGTATAGTACTGTAAGTATGTTTGTAACGAATTGGCTCAAAAAGTACTGGACCGATTTAAAAAATTCTTTCACTGTTGGGAAGCTGCACTATCCCCGGGTGACATAGGCTATAATCTATACCCGTGCGAAGCCGGGGCGGAACGCTAGTAAAAAATAAAATAAAAGAATTTCCAGACCTGTTTTTAAATGACGGCGTTCTGAAATAACAAACATTAAAAAAAAACATCTGAATTGAGAATCCTTTTCTGATGTCGGTAGTAAAATGCTGCAGTTTATCGACCGAACGAAGAGTAGTATCAGATTCTAATGTGGCAAGTTAGCGTTTCTATATATCAAGTTGCGTATCTTTGATCCTATCTTTATGAAATTTTGTAAGCAAGTAGTTCATTCCAATCCAATTTTGAAGTTGGAATATGAGAAAATTCGTTTGAGGGGTTGCGAAGATTAGATGTCGTGAGGTCAAGTTCCACTAGTAAGTCGATAGTGTCTTAAATGTCCAAATATGATAAACCAGAACGGTATTCGTTATTTGTGATCGTCGCTGTCAAAAAATACAATTAGTGGCGCTAAAATCTATGCCCGTTTTCATTCGCATTCGCTTTTTGCTTCCAGTTTGCATTTGAGAGTTAGATGAGTTTGAGAGGTCGTGCTAAGTGGCAGAAGTACGACCTCTGTTTCTTAGCTAGATTTTATAAATAAACATAAATGAATACCTCGAATCATAAGGACTATTCTTACATTGCGCAGAATATCTCAATATTTTTCGTCTAGTTCTCGTTCCCGTCTACCACGTAACAGCTAATACAACCGTTCGGTTAATTATGGCGTCTCCGTAAAGGCCACGCATCGAGCTCTGGCCGCCATGTCCAATTATAAAGTTTGCTCACCCATCACCACTGTAACTAGACACCATTCAACTCTTCTATTACACACAAATTGGAACCACCTAGACAAAAAATCAAAAATTCGGAAGGCCTATCTAAACTGGTTCCGTAGTCTCGTGTTTGCATTTAGGTGAAAACCAGATCTGAAACTTTGTCGTGAGCGTCCGGTAGGGTGAAGGAGTAGTTTTGTAATTGGCGTGAATTTGTGCATGGGACGGTGGTGTTTTGTGTTACAAGTTTTGTGTACAACAAATTGTAGCGGTTGCATACTTACAGTGACATCTTTGTTCATGAACAAGCATTATTGAGAGTTTTTCCTAAATATAAAAAATATAGTGGGAAATAAACTGTACCTACCACAGAAAAAGAGAAGTAAATAGAACGGGAATGAGAAGGAAAATCTGTCACCATCGAGTGTCCTCTCTGAACCTTGATTGAACATTATTATTTATATCAACGCGTCGAACTCCGCATCCAAAGAACTTTGACCTTACCTTCTTGGGTTAGGTCTCAAAGTTTTTTGTCGTGTCAAACTGTTGTCATCACAGCTGCTAACTGATTTCGAATGACTGACGTTTCGTTTATATGGGTGTAACTGGCTACCACAATTTTCTTACAAAAATGCCTTGACAGCCGTTCTAATTTAAACAAAAAAATATTTTATGTTGTAACTACCGCTCTTAGGCTTGTGATACTACGGCACGTTACCGTCAAAAAATAACATGGATTTTTTTCTGGCAGCTGAAAGAACATAGTTCTGCAACCATCGATAGATAGCGCTGCAGAAACATGTTTTTATTGTCATCTTTGTTCCTTCACGACGGTGTTCATCTCTCAGCGGACTAAGCCCTTGACGTCCAGAGCCGACCAGAAGTTTAAAGTTCATAAGAGTTGAAAGTGAGGCATTCAGTTTTTGATCAAACAAGGTACTTATCTTTTCCATTGTGACGCCTCCTTGACACCCATACGACCAAGATGTTTCTGTTGTTACCTCGCTGTGCTTGGAGCTTAATCCGGTGCTCCTAACCTTAACAACGTATTTAGAACATTTCCCTCACGATTCAAGCCTTGCTTATTATTCATTAATAATAATAAACAATTTAGTTATTTTAGTGTCTAATTTGATTGATTGTGAAGCAAAGGAGCTAATAGAACAGACAGTGACTATATCTAACTAGAATATATAAATGTAGAGTATCTATATTTAACCAGGTAAATCTACCTGAATTTCCCAGCCCCTGGGAGTCATTTGTAAAGGGTAGGTATAGGTACACGTCGCCTAATATCATAAACTAGGCGAGAGAGTTCAAACACATTATTTTAATTAAAGTTTCGTAAGACGTTGCAGACGCTGCTTAATTTAGACGCGTGAGGTAACCACCAAAAGGCGAATATGACTATTCACGAAGAGCGAAGCGAATTTTCGTGAGCTCGCAAAGCGAATGTGAGAATAACGATTATGCTCGCGAAACGCAAAATTAAATGCACTAATGAGAGTTTTGTCTAACGCATAAGGAAATAATTACAGTTTAGAAAATGTTTGTTGTTTACTAGGATTGTTTTGTTTAACTTTTCGAGAGATACTAAAAATATAAATGAAATAATATTTCTTTAGAAGCAGTTATCGAAGATGGCTGTGTATGTTTATCAAATTGATTGATTGGTTAACTATTTATTGTTCACACCATTAAATTTGATACAGAGGACAAAAAACTCTTTAAAACTGATGTATCAACTGGCGGCCTTATCGCAAAAAGTGATCTTTTCCAGGCAACCTAAAAAAAAAGATAAAAATTATAAAGGATAATAATGTACGGTTTACTCAATAATTTTGTTTTTCACGTATTTTTCAGAATATAAAAGAATCACAATGACATGGTGATCTCTCAGTATTTACTTTTCCTTACACTATCTATATCCTCCTATAATATATATAGTATTTTATTACTTGTGCAACTGCTTAGTGATAAAAACTGACATACAGACAAATAAAGTAATAATCACAATACACAATCCAAACAAAATCACAGTGACTTGTTTGGGACGTTTTTGTCGAGTGCGAATGACCGTTATCTGTGGAGCAGCAGGTATTTTTCGCAATTTCAATTTGCTTCTATAGTAAAAATTTATCATAATGATGGGTACGTTGCACCCCTTTCGGCTTAGTACGTCCTTTCTGAGTAACCTAGGACAAGCTACCCTTAAGATTTATTTTATTACTATATATTTTTATGTACCTACCAGAAATTCTGATTACTTTGTGACGGACGGACGGCCACAACGTTTGATAATATATAATTTGGATCTGCCTCAAACTCGAGCTAATACCGAAAAAAGTCTGCCAGAACCGAATGGGTCGAGTTCAACACGTATTGCACACACTGACATATTTTACTAGTTCTACAAAAGCACACTTCAATATTGAGCGGCACACAACTGCAAACGATTTGCTCAAAATTTTATCAAATGCACGACCAAGGGGGGTGCTGTAAGTGCTAAAGGGAAAACTGTAGGAATAACGCTTCTTTTGTTCTGAGGCCACAAACAATCTTATAAGGTATTCGGTTTTTCTACGGAACCTTTACAAACGTAAGGAGAAAGCTAAGGCCTCAGTCGGTTAAAAATCAGTCGGTATGTTTTTAACAGATTTGGTCTGCAGACAAAGTAAATTGGTCAGAATTTTTGCACAGTTCACATTTTGATACACATCTAGTGTTTTCGACGCGCTACTAAAAATATTATTTCCCTTAAGCCCATAACAAGGTAAAGGGTTTCAGCTATCGACATTATGTTAGTACAGTACAGAGTATAGTTACAATACCTATTGTTTAAACGTAACTTTATTAATATTAGCATAATTAACCTTCGTCAAGATGTTAGACAATACAACGCCACCCAAACTAGTGGTACAATGAAAATTAATGTTCATTATGCTGAATTTGGTCTGTACGCATGAAATAGTATGTAATGACAAAATAGAGATCTTAGAAAATATCCCAGTAAGTAATAAGTGCAAAATATAATAGATTAGGGATAAGACAGCATATTTGTTTACACTAAAAATATTTAAAACACATTGTATATTTAGAACTTAAAACTTGACTACTTATTTTATGTCATCATCATTTCAGCCATAGGACGTCCACTGCTGGACATAGGCCTCCCCCATCGATCTCCAAAAGGGCCGGTTAGAAGCGGCCTGCATCCAGCGTTTCCCTGCGGTCTCTTTTAGGTCGTCTGTCCATCTTGTCGTGGACGTCCGACGCTGCGCTTACCAGTCCGTGGTCTCCATTCCAGAACCTTTCGGCCCCATCGGCCATCTGTTCTGCGTGATATGTACCCTGCCCACTGCCATTTCAACTTGTAGATCCGGTGGGCTATGTCGGTGACTTTCGTTCGTCTACGGATCTTCTCATCCTTATTTTATGTACATACCTATAAATAAAATAAATAAGGACTAATCTAAAAGCCCCTTGGTGAACGGAAAATTGGCCAGAATGCTGGCAACATTCTGGCCAAAATAGGTAGGAGAAATATATATTAAGTATTTTATAAAACAACACACATTTATTAAAAGTTTAATACATTTTACAAAAGAACGGAGTAGGTAGTTATCAATACAAAAAACTGACTTAAAAATCAGTAAGCAATTGAACAAAATTATTAATATTGCCAAATTAACAAGCGCATGTACAAAATTATTTATAGTATTGGAATTGGAAAATTATGAGCCAAAGTTATTGCAAATTTCTAGTCACTTCGAGATCGTCAACTACATAATAATAAACCAGCCAAGTACAAGTCGGACTCGCGCACTGAGGGTTCCGCTTAACTCTCTCGCTCCCTTAGTCGACTCAAGCCGACTTTAACCGAACGAGCGTTACATAGCCAAGCGTGACGACTCAGTCTCATTCAATATCCACAAAATAAAGTGCTTAGCGTGCCTAAAAAAGTTTTCACTTCAAAAACCGTTTGAATAGTTCAATGAGACATATGTTTAACTCGTAAAACTTGTTTTAAACGCTTTCACGTAGTACGTAACACGTACACTTGACGTGGAACGTAACTCCACCGTTACGTACACACAGAGACTTTAAAGCTGAGAACGCACTATAACTCGCCAGCGTTTACTGTTACTGCTTTAGCGCGAGCAAACCACGCGGCCTACATCTGCTACTAGGAGCGGTAACAGACGAGCAACGTGTACCGGGTGACTTATTTTATCAAAACAAAAATAAAGTAGATTAGATGAAGAAGAAGCCGATTTTTTACCGATGAAAGGTTGATCCGACTGTATGTTTTTATGTGTGTTTGTTACGCGATACTCCGCCAATTGATGTTGTTTTTTTTTTTCGTTTGGTAGGCATATTTCCGAGGTAGTTAATTGAGCGCTTTAAAAAAAAACAACAAATATATAAATATATATATATGGATGACGTTTCGGTATGTGGTTCCCTTCAGTAAAAGTTTTGATGATGACTTTGATCTTTGTTTTGACTGTAATTTTTCTACTTTT
Organism: Agriopis aurantiaria; assembly: GCA_914767915.1. Lineage (NCBI taxonomy): Eukaryota > Metazoa > Arthropoda > Insecta > Lepidoptera > Geometridae > Agriopis > Agriopis aurantiaria. Next base: position 4,329,802 of record OU611992.1, on the reverse strand, counting down.
TAGATGTAGGTATACATAAAAAAACCCGTTTGCCTCAACCCGTACATATAAATCGAACATGGCGGGCCGCTCGGCTTACGCTTGATGTAATGTTAGTCCAAATCAATTCATGGCCACTCCGCGCCGATTTATGTGCAGTGCGTTTGCAGTAGGTAATTGACGGTACTGCAATTATACCTCGATGTGTACCAAGCTTTAGAACCATCTTCATTTTAACACTTTTAACCCGATAACACAAATTAATTATTTTTGTAAGTGTGCATAATATGTGTGTGTGCATATGCATAATATACGAGTATACTGACAGCCTAAACGCCTTAACAAATTATTATTAATTACGTGTCAATATATTTGTTTAACTCAGGGATTGCCACTGGGTTGGTGACGTCATCACAAAAAGAAAATGGTATAATGTAGAAATAAAAAAAAATTACAAGAAAAAAACTTTTTACAAACAATACGGAAAAATTCGTCCATGAATCGGCAAACTTAGCGTAGGACACCCTGAGACTTTTTGGAGTGACGATATACATAAGATGGCTGGCAGTGGCCGGAAGAGAAAAACCGAGGATCAGGCTGAATGGCCTGCTTTGGGAGACGCCTATGTCCAGCAGTGGACTAGTATAGGCTGATTATGATGAAAAATTAACTTTAAGGCGTCCACCATATTGAAATTAGTGTAATGTCATTATATTTTTCGTATTCTTCTTAGCTAACCCTTTAATTTGATACCCATATCATGCGGATGCATAAAAAATAACTGGTCCGCCATCTTTGGGAGTCTACCATAATGGATTTAGAATGGCGTCACCCCTCTGTATTTTTATTTGCTCTGAGGGCATCACCTAACTAACCATGCATTGTCATCCAAACTAAACGAGTATGCAAAATTTCAGCTCAATTGGTTGGAGATAACTGTTATAAAATTATTCAGTTGCAAGTTTGATCCATACTAACAAGACAAGTTAAATAAAAGCTTGTAAAAATAAATCTGACTAAACCCTATGGAGAATGGAGAGATTATGACTATCATTGCGAGATCGCAAATCTCATCTAATTTCTGTATAATTAAAGCAAGCTTCATGATTTTTTTTTTAAAAAGTCATCTACTTTCTATTTGGTTAAAAAATCTCCAATATTATTAAGTAAAAACATTTATTTACATTCAGTTATTTTATTTTAGTAAAAGCTTCTTACTAACACAGTCTATTTTCTAGAACATTCTCAAAGCAAACTTGTCTAAATTAATTCTTAGTTAGCGCCAACGTAGCAATTTCGTAGCGCTCACTACGATGACACGCTACGGTGCTACGTCGTAGCCTTAAGGCGTTGTTACACTGTTACTAGATTAGTGAGGACGAAACGTCTTGACCGTGGGCGAATCAAGTATGTATTTTAAGGGCCTTTTGTACAAAAATTGTTGAACAATTTCAAGGTATTATTCCAATTTTATATGGGTTCAGAATCGTATGTGTGTCCATTTCAGAACTCTCAAGTTAAGTACTGGTCTGTGCGTTTAATTCTCACTATAGGCATAAATATACCTACCTGTTTGATAACATATTTTATGATATTTTTTCTCACAGTCAAACAACAATTTATCTGTTTTGAAATGTAATTTAAGTTGTTGTATATTAATAATGGGCTTGCGCTTGTCCACCTTGCCTGGTATATAGTGATGACGTGGTCTGCAATGGGGCATACTTGCACAAAAGCAATCGATTCACTGGTAACTTATAGACAACATGATTAAGTATCGGGGAACACCCATACTATATTATGATCATTATATTTATATAAATATCATATTATTTTACCAGCGAAAAAAGGGGGAGGTCTCTAGTTGACGTGTATATATATTTTTATGTCTATTTTCTATATTAGGGGTATTTTCTTTCCCTTCACTTCTTCTCTTGCCCAATTCCTTGTACTCTAAGTCCGTCCACGATCTTGACCTATTTAAGGCCCAACACGTCGCGCCTAGTTAAGTGCGACGCTAACGACGTAAAACTTGTTATATCGCACACGTGAGGTAAATGAATGAGCGCTTTACTTGATTTTATGTATCACTATCATATTAGGGTGTGTTTTCGAACGGTGTAAATTATCATACAAATTTAATACATACATACCACTCCCATATAAGAAGGTTTCACTACAAGGAAAACCCACAAATCATGATCACCAACACGAAGCTGTGTAATTTACTTAGAAAATGTACAATTTTCAAGGAAAATTTATTTAAAAATAACAATTTTCCACAGTAGGCGGTCCAGGGACCACCGTAATTACGGTCGGAACACTCGTGGCTACAATTACAGTTCATTGTAAAACAAGCTTTAATTATGGGTATATAAGTGTAGATAAGTTTGGCTCAGTTTATGGAGACTAAAGGAAATTAACTTACTAGAACTTAAAAATACGTCATCCAAGTTGACGTCGTGCGGCAGAGTCAAAGTCGCGGGCATCCAGTGGATTCAGATGGCAGGATGTCGTTCAGTGTGACATACTAAGGGGCAGGCCTATGTTCAACAGTGGACATCTTCTGCCTGATGATGAATAGATATGGTATGATGTATATAATGGATCCAGGACCTGGGTATGTCCTGTTCTGGATTTGATGACCTAAAACTGCGACCAGAACCACCGGAGGATGGACAGAAGCGTCCTATTAGTACACGGTAAACGTACTGCGATCTTCAAGCCACCTGCCAAGCGTGGGGATTATGGCAACACCTCTCTCTAAGAGAGAGGCCTTTGTTCAACAGTGGTCATTTTCTGGCTGATAGTGTGTGATGTAAAATACATCATAAAGAAAAATGTATAAATGTATATATATATATATATTTTATTTTATTTATATTTAGGCATAACAGATTTTCTTCGGGCGACCTCTTTGCCTAAGTTGGACTTACCTAACTGAACAATCTGTCCAAGTTAGGTGTAATGGTCAACAACTTCTAGAGTATCGTTCCCAACGACTACCGGCACGGGTTCAACATGGACATTGGACATAATTTTTGTCTTGTCCATATTCATTTTAAGACCCACCTGTTGGGAAAGAACACCTGTTAAAATTTGCAAGTTGAAGTGGCAATGGGCAGGCCACATCGCTCGAAGAACCGATAACCGATGGGGAAGAAAGGTTCTGGAGTGGAGACCACGAACCGGAAGACGCTGCCTAGGGAGGCCTCCCACTAGATAGACCGACGACATTGTGAGAGTCGCGGGTATCCAGTGGATGCAAAAGGCGAGCTGTCGTTCAGTGTGGAGGTTAAAGGGGGAGGCCTATGTTCAGCAGTGGGCGTCTTCCGGCTGATGATGATAACAGATTTTAACAATCACCGCACACCAAACAAAAAAAAAATTATCTTTATCAATCGAGCTTAGATTGTACATAAGTGAATTCAATAATTTCGTGTCTTCGATATTCAGTACGCACGAAACAGACTCTTAATAAGAGTTGGTAACCAAACCTTAACCTTTTTTAATAAAAAGATCGGCAAAAAGCTTGCTGTCTGCCTGATAGTAAACAGAAACCAGCGCCTATATGGACATCTGCAACACTAGCAGTGTTGACGGTGCTTTGCCAGCCCGGAGAGGTAGTTGTAGACACCCTTTTTAAAACGCGTCATGTTGAATCTCTGCGGGAAGACCTTTAGGGGAAGGACATTCCACACCTTGCAGGTCCGCGGAATAAAGGAGCGAAAAATCAAACAGTGTGGGATGCACAGCTTTGCAAGATGTTTGAAGCTTTTTGACGGCGTCGGAATGTTTGGTAGTGGAAGAAGCAGTAATGAGATATAAAATCTCCAAACAAAAATAATGAACATCAAAAAACTATATAAATATAACATATGCATTTTAATTCGAAAATCTTTAAATAAAAACATCCACACTAACTTAACATTCACCAAACGCAAAAATGTTGTCGACCGCCGAACTCGGCGAGCTAGCTTCCTTGTCATACCCAAGCATCGAACAAATTACGGTAAAACAATGCTTACTATTGAAGGAGCGCGACTGTTTAACCAACTACCCTCACACATAAAAAATGTAAACTCATTTCACGCATTTAAAAAACAATTGGCTCAACACATTATCTCAGATAAATCATTATAATAAATGCGTGAAGTGGGTACTTCGCAAATTGTTAAGTGTGTATTAGTTATTACCATTTATTTATTTAGCGTTTAAGTATTTATGTTTTTTTTTTAATTTTTTAGTGCATGCGACGACGAACCCTATTATTTTATATAAATATGTTATCACTTAAGTGACAAATAATTGTCTTTGTGGTAATAAAGTTCTTTAAACCTAAGCTCTTCGGAGCATTCCTTGAAAAACAAGCATAAGAAAATACACAGGTAACCCACATCTCTTCCGAAGTTAAGTGAGTCAAACTTGTTAACTATTTTTTTCGTGAAAATTTCCCAATGAAAATGATTCAGCCAACACAATAACCAGAGATTTTGTTCAATCTGTTTCACTAAAGATTTCACAATAATCACGCCACCGCCAGACAACATTTAAACGACATTAAATTAAATTTCATTCCAATAAACGGCCAATGTAAAGCGTTTAATTGAATGAAAGGTTGAACCGAGCCGTGAAATGCGAACAGATTCGCAGATGTGCCGGACGGCAGATGGCCATCGTTAAGCTTACGGTATAAAACAATTAGGTGCCCACAGGATTGCCACAGAACCTGACATTTGAAAATTTTGTCCAACATCTTAGGGCGTCCACCATATTGAAATTTTGTGTGACGTCAGTTTATTTCTCGTATTCTTTTTAGCAAACCTTTTCATTTGATACCCATTTCATGGGGGTGTATAAAAAATAACTGGTCCGCACTTACACACTTACGCAATACACTTTTACCCAAATTAATAATTAAACACATACAGCTAGCTAACACACAACGTCCCGAGTTCAACAGTACACTGCAGATGACATCTCAAATTCAATTTCGTTTACAGCCTTTTTAGTTAGAGAAGCAGCCTAGACGTGTTTGTTTATTTCGCGTTTAATTAGTAGCACAGTACTATTCAGAGCCACAGTTACAGTATATGCAGTAGTGTAACTTTCTTGTTATTACTATTTTAATGAATATTTATAGTCATAAAACTCTTTATTGTCCACTACAGAAAGGACAAACATAGTATAAATAGGAAAAGAAAACTTTAAAAAAAAACTTTTTGTATTCCTCTCAGCAAACCCTTTTGTTTGATACCCATATCATGAAGGTGCATAAATAATAACTGCTCCGCCATCTTCAATCTTCCGCCATATTGGATTTTGAATGGCGTTATGTAAGCTGTTGTTAGCGAACAATGCATTGTTATAAGCTATAATTAATATAGAGGCCATAATTAGGTTAAAACTTTGGTTGTCATACTGAGAACACCGTCACCGACAGAGAACTTTGCATACAGTTCAGTGGCTGTCGAGTTCACGCCAGAGCTAGCGTTTACGAACCATGCTATAGCCTTATTGCAAACGACTTTGGTACGAAAACAAAATTACGCTGTTTCAAACGTAACTTTTTCATTCCAAGGCTGATTTTACAGCTACGCAATTTTACTTTCAGATTGGTCGCGCAGATCCTGAGTCGTTACAGTCAAAAGTAAAGTAAGTCTAGTCACGGTGAAATCAAAATCACGTCCCAGTAAAGCAGTGAAAACTTTACTGACATATTTCACTGCATTATGTCATCTGCCTGCACTCATGCAATTTATCGATCACTTACGAACGATTCACCTTTAATACAGATTACCTAATACGTACTCTTGAGCTCGGCACGAACATCTCTGACGCGATGTACCAGGCTGGAGACCGTCAGAGATGGAAGCAGATTTGTCACCAAAGTACAAAAGATCGGGAGCATCACGACGCTCAGCATTGAGCAAACGAACTGAGGAGGAGGATTACGTTCTCTAATATACAAATTTCTGAAAATGATACAATGCTGCAACATGATTAATTGTGGTGTTTACGAGAAGCTACAACATGGATTTCTTCAAAAACCGAGTTACAAGTATTGTTAAGTTAAATTATTGTGTAAGTGTTACAAGTATCCATAGACGACGGTGACTGCTTACCATCAGGCGGCCCGTCTGCTTGTTTGCCAACTAAGGCGTATAAAAAATATTTATCCGCGTCGGCGAAACTCAACCATTATTTGGTTAACAGACTATCATACTGTGCCTATAAACAGAGAAGTTATGTGACGGAATTGGAGTTCACTCCAGAGCCACTAAGCACAGCTAGCGTTTACGAACCGTGCCAGCCTTTTTGCAAAGAACAAAACTTTTGTACGAAAACAAAATTATGCTCAGTTCCGAACGCAACTTTTTTATCCTAAGGCTGATTTTGCCACTTTTGCGAACACACCGTATGCAGATTTATTTTCGGACTATCCGTACAGATACAATTTTACGAGCCACATGACACTCCGCACGGATCGGATGCATTGTGAAATCAGCCTAAAAATTGTTATTAGTTGCTGAAAGTTGAAAATTGTTTTTTAAGTCAAAGGCTGGAAAAATGAGTTTTTTTATTATTATACATCAGCGTTAATAGAGGCTGAAGGATTTAGTCATAAATATAAATTGAAAGGTCCCACAAACCAAGAGTATCGACGCAATTTTTATTGGTTTCTGTGTGACATTGGTTTACATTTATACACAAGTATAGATTTACGTATTTGGAGCGTGCCAATGTGAATTAGCAGCCGGAAGCAAAACCGTACAAACCATTTAATTTTCAGTGTCGAAAATAACTGCAATAATGGCGTCCTCATCAAACAAAAATTTTCTGCCAAGCCCTGCCCAAATCTACCTTCCTACCTACCTGCTCAATTTATGTCCATACATTTAGTAGTTAACTAATTTCTAATTCTTTTTAGAGGGAGACAAAGGGAGACCTGTGAATGGAGACCACGAGTCGTCTGCAGGCGCGACCGCAGCTTGCTTCTCACAGGCACTGACCACAACCCTCGGTTATCTGCTGTCTACATCTACGTATCTCTCCTTGAATAGAACTATGTATATGGACTTGAGTTTTCAGATTTTATCCTTTTCTACTATTATTTTATTCTGTGCTGTTGTAAACAGGCTTACTCGGAATGGTAGTACTTAGTAAAATGGATAGATACGAGTCATCGAGATACAATTCCTATAGAGTCACAATCTCTCAGTGAAAACAGTCATAAAACGTCCGAGTCTCATTGCACATACATTGTATCAATTATATACTTCACAATGCCACATTTTCTCAAATTTTGACATTATGTCGCTTGCATAATGTTCAACGTTAGTTGTCCGCTATGTCATCAAAGCTCTGGCATCGCGCGGCGTTGTAGTCGGTTCGTGGTTACTTTGTCACTAGCCAAAAAGTCTACGCAATTCGTAGTATGCGCCGAGTTTTGCACGATTGTGACTCGATATTTATTGTATCTCAATGATACGAGTAAATAAATATGAACTCTTTATTGTGCACCGAGATATGCCTTGTTAGAATTTCTCGAATCTTGCAAATGAATTCAGAACAGTTATCCCCATCCGATTGAGCTGAAATTTTGCATACACATTTAGCTTAGATTAGTTTAGATGACAATGCATGGTTCGCTTAGTGTCATCTCTACATAGTATAAATTAAAGTCGCTTTCCGCGTCTGTCTGTCTGTTTGTATGGCCGCTAACTCCTCCTAAACCACGCAACAGATTTTGATGCGGCTTTCACCATCAGTTAGATACATTTTCACGGAAGGTTTATATCTATAACTAGCGACTCGCCCCGGCTTCGCGCGTAAATTACACCCGTGCGAAGCCGGGCGGGTCGCTAGTTATAGATATAAGAATACGAAACAAACTTTTATTTGTTTTTATTTTATTAATAAAGTTATGTTATTTTATTTATTCGTTCTGCTTAGATTTCACATAAGTATATAAGTTCAATATCACATAATTATCATCAAAAATGTTTATATGCGCAAGATAGAGGAGGCACGTAGCATAGATAGACTCTTATGGTAATATACTGTCGAGACTGATTAGTAATTTTAATTCTAAAGCAACGAGCTAGACGAAACATTAACTTATTAATTGCTAGCAGCATTAATGTCTAGTATCATAGATAAGAACCACTCCGTTCTAATAATTTTAGGCACGTGTACTAACAAGTTCATACTAAAATATTTCTGATGGTGTCTTTAAGGCCGCGCTCTCCGGCCACTTTAGCAAGTTCAAGACATTTTTTAGAAGAAAAAAATATATTCCAGGGATAAAAAAACCGATAGCATTATCTTTAGAATAAAATTGCAAATAGTACAAAGCAATATCTGTGTTGGTATTTTACAGGGTGGCGGGAGAGAGTAAAAAAACAACGTTGTTACTGACTCTTCCGCCATTATAAAAGATATCAACATATTTGTTTAATTGGTAAGTTTGTTTAGTAACTATACCTACACTACCACTTACACTACAATACAATTAGACTTTCCATTACTTTATAGCGTTTGCAATTTTATGCCAAAAAGAATAATGCTCAATCGTTTTATTTAATTCCTAGTCGCGTATTTTTTACTTGTAAATTGTTGAAATGTTCGAATAGTTAGCTCTGGCCATTGATAGTGGCCTTAAGTAGTGACAGATAGATAAAAAATCACAGATATAGCTAATTTTCTTTCTAATCTATTGATAGTGTAGGTATATTTGGCATAGATCAGTAGCTTAGAAGTAGTGCTAATTTAGCATTAACGAATTAAGCATATTACATTATTTACTCATATGCCAAAATTGTTGTTACCAGAACGAGACAGTTATATTTTTGACAGGACGGCAAATTGCAGAGTCGTTCACTGTTTTAATGTACTAATGACCTGTAAAATTTTAGCACCAGCTGTCAAAGTCACTGAGATTAAGTGACAGATAATGAGAGTGAGTGAGTGAGTGTAAAATAGTTTTAACCCTAGAAAGATAACCTACGTCGAATCGACGTAATCGATTCATAAAAATCGATATAGCTCGTTTTTATTTCGCTCACTCAATTGGCCCACGGAGCTTGCAAGGGACACCCACGTCGCTCAGGTATATGTGATACTTTCGTCTATAATATCTACCGTTTAAGTTATTTTGGGTTAGACGAGCCATGTTTAATTAATTCCAGATTTTGCTAATAAAAGTATAAGTAAACACTTATGTTTTTTTATATATCATTAAGTTAATTGCATATTCTAACTAAAGCTATTAATCACATTCATAATCATATGATACACAAATTCCAGCATATGCACACTCAAACATTTACGTCGAAACGACGTATGCTTATCTTTAGTGTATAGCAAAAAAAATTCTAGGGTTAATATAAGTACTTTATGCTGTCTCCACACAATATGGTATATTCTGTGCGTCAACAATGAGGCGCAGTGACCACAACATCATGTCTGACGCAGATACTGAAATTAAACGGACGCGTGACAGGAGTTGTGTTTGTAATTATGTCGTCCGTGCTCAGTCTGTGAGTCAACGTCATATACAGGGTGTGGCGCAAAAATTTGTCAATCAGTTATCTATGGTTGGGGGGCATCATGACTGATCAGAAAATCAAAATTTGCTTTCAGTAAAAGTTTTATGGTTTTCGAGTATTTGACCCTTTTTTAAATAATTTTATTGTTGAAATCGCACACTGTGCGATTCACCCGATCCTTCTTGCCTCATACCTGCCAAATGTGGAATGAGCTACTTTCTACGGTGTTTCCGAGAAGCTACAACATGGGGTTCTTCAAAAGGCGAGTTAATCGAGTTCTAAAGGGTCGGCAACGTATTTGTGATGCCTCTGGTGTTACAAGTATCCATAGGCGAGGTGACTGCTTACCATCAGGCAGCCCGTCTGCTTGTCTGCCACATATGACATAAAAAAATGACCTAAACATACAAGGCAAATTAAATAAAACCTTGTAAAAATATTTTTATTCAGCCATTGTCGTTTTACTGCAACTGATTTCTTATTCCATACAGTAAGCTGTAGTTTCTCAAGTAAAAAGCAAAGTATGATAATCTTCGCAAGATCTAAAAAAACCTTATCACAGAGTTACAAGACCAACTAAAACAAGGTAAGAATTTATTATCTAACTTTTCCACTCCGTTGATTACAAGAAGAGAGCTGGCATAGAATTCCTACAGTTCTAGATCTGCATCGAGCTGAACGACTCTATTTCAATGGAGACATTTTTAATTACGCATCAGAAATAGTTCATGTGCATCAAAATAATTATGACCATCAAAATATTTTTTGGACTAGTTACACCAGGTCATATCACAAGCCAACCCAAGCCATTATTTATTATCATCAGCCTGTACATATATTGACCCAATGCTGGGTAATGGGTATAAACTTCCTTCTTAGTGGATACATCTATTTCCAGAAAGAAATGTGAGATTAAGAAAAGAGAATGTAATCTCGTACCTACACACCACATCAAAAAACAAAGTATCTTTTAGATTATCTTTTTTTGCGGGGAGACCATCCCGTTGTTTTACTTTCATTTAGTTAGACCGCACTTAAAAGTTAAATATAAAGTCATCATCATCATTACAGCCTTTAGTGTTCCCACTGCTGTCCATGTGCGATTAATTTTGGCTAATCTCATTCACGCATGACCCACGACAGATGACCTAAAAGAGACCGCAGGGAAACGCTGGATGCAGGCCGCTTCCAACCGGGCCTGTTGGAGATCGATAGGGGAGACCTATGACCAGCAGTTGACGTCCTATGGCTGAAATGATTATGATGAGGGCACTCAAGCAAGCGCAACGAGAACTGACATAGCTCAAAGAAAGCTTTCTTCGTGCCTTGTTGGATCTCATATAAAATATTAGCACTGTTGCCGCGTATTTCATAACACGTCTATGTTATGAAAAGTGGTATTTTTGGTGTGCAATAAAATAGCTTCCATTTGAATGGGAACGGAGCTCCTAATTAAAATTACTTGTCAGGTTTGTTCAAGCCTTTGTTGCATTTTTCAGCTCTTCTACTCAGAAGTTACGATTCATTATAATTGGTTCAGCTTTTGTTATTTCTGAGCGTTGGACGATAATAGTGAAGGCGTTAATTAGCGTTACTTTTGAGCACTGGGCGTAGTGTATAGATATAGTTTTTATGAAATTATACTAGCCGCAATTCTACAGGAACCATTTATCTCACTGGTATAAAAATGTATTCAGGGTATAAGTTACTATTTACCATGCTTCATACCAAATTTCACTCAAATCTGTTCAGCCCTTAGGGAGTTGAGATTTATAATATTACTAGCAACGCACCCCGGCTTCGACGGGTGTGCTTCGCGAATCTTATTTTTTTTACACCTTGGGTTACAATATTGTAGTTTTAGTAAGGATCCCTATTTTTTTTTAAATATTATATAGCCTATGTCACCCGGGGATAGTGTAGTTTCCCAACAGTAAATTTTTTTTTAAATCGGTTCATTAGTTTCTTAGCCTATTCAATGCAAACAAACAAACAAATCTTTCCTCTTTATAATATTAGTATAGATAATATTAGTAAAATAATATTATAATATTAGTGTTCTCCTGTCCACAGTTCTCTCGCTCGCGCATTATCACATTATTGAAGCTCAGAGCAAATCTTTATTCTGAGTTTTTGAAGATATAAAATCACTGTGTGTGAATTTCCAAAAACTGACAAAACTAAGTTTTTCTGTATGTATAAAGTCATAATTATTATTATAATACAAGTGATAACCAAATAAAGAAATAAATATCATTAGTCATCATTATCATCATTGCAGCCATAGTCCACTGCTGGACATAGGCCTCCCCCGTCGATCTCCAAAAGGGCCGGTTGGAAGCGGCCTGCATCCAGCGTTTCCCTGCGGTCTTTTTTAGGTCGTCTGTCCATCTTGTGGGTGGACGTCCTACGCTACGCTCTATTCGAAAATCTTTCGGCCCCATCGGCCATCTGTTCTGCGTGATATGTGCCCTGCCCACTGCCACTTCAACTTGCTAATTCGGTGGGCTATGTCGGTGACTTTCGTTCGTCTACGGATCTCCTCATTTCTGATTCGATCTCGTAGAGAAACCCCGAGCATAGCCCTCTCCATAGCTCGTAGAATACTAACAACAGAAAATGTTTTACTTTGTTCTCTCGCTCGCGTAATAACTGCTGAAATCGTTTTGTGATGTGATCTTTAAAAGGTTGGAAAACATCGTCTAAGGGTTAAGTCTCATTATCCGTTTCAATCAAAAAAGTTTTAAATACACTCATCATCCCATTTATCTCTAACCCGGAATAAATAATGTTTCCCGTAGACCTCGTGAAACCACGAGACACTGGTATTCCCTCATAAATAATTCTAGATCTTATTCAAATTACCATAAGTCGCATTATACAGCGGCATAATTACTGCCACATGCACGCCACTGATTCCCCTGAGTAAATATACTAGACATTCTGCTGGTACCTAATTGATAGAGATAACGTCATAAGCTTGTTTCTGAGGTTTCTTGTTTACTGTAAACAGATATTAACCCTTAACTACTCGCATGAAGATAATTACATAACTGCTCGCGTGAGTTCTCCCGGGACCCCAACTTGTTTCGAAAATTTCTGATAAACTAGTAATGCAATTAAATATTTAATACAAGATAATATATGCAATATTTTTACTAAAACCTCAGAACGACTACTAAAATAAAAACTAATAGAAATAATATAAAAAACCGGACAAGTACGAGTAGGACTCGTGCTCTGAGGGTTCCGTGGACGGAACCCTCAGAGCGCGAGTCCAAAAAAACTAACTGAAGTTGAAATATTAAAACACAAACTTAACTTTGTAGTAGACAATAAGGTTCTTCCATACATTCCAACTACAAAATGTAAGTTTGTAATAGCAAAATAATTATTTTTAAATAATATAACTTCAAATTTGTAACTTTCGGCTTTATTCCTATATATGTACTATGAGACCTTGCCTTTTGCCAAATTTCATGATTCTAGGTCAACGGGAAGTACCCTATAGGTTTTGTTTGCCCTGTGAAATTCAAAATATGCGACATAAACGTTCACATCTTTTGATTGCGTTGACTTACAACTTTTATTTTTTTATAGCCGAAAGAAACCGTACACCCAAGTATTTAATATAAATTTCAACTTGCTACCCTTACGCGTTCTTGAGAAAATGGGTCTTGACAGACGGACAGACGGACAGACAGACAGACGGACAACGAAGTGATCCTATAAGGGTTCCGTTTTTTTTCTTTTGAGGTACTGAACCCTAAAAAAAATTCAAAACTACTGTAAAATTTAACTTTTGAGGCACAATGAATTGGACTCGTTTCCACCACAAGTTAGACAATAGATCCTAGAGTAATCATTTCACGCGAATTTTATTCGAACTCCAAATTTCATGCATTATTTATCTCGGAGGAAAAAAGTAACGTAATTTACTCGCACGAGCTTACATACTTAGAGTGCAACAATGTGTACGTATTTTCCAACGACTTGTTTGTCATTAAAGTCGCATCTTTGGGGCAAACTAGAAAGCCACTGTTGGCGGAAGCGCTGTCCGACCGACCAAAGTATCACTTTTTGCGCGTCGAAGTGCTTTGATCCCGTGTGAGTATTAAGGGTTAAGCTTGATTTTGAAAGCCTACCTCCATAAAAATCCTTGTTTCAAGCTTGTTTCAAGCCCATCAACTTTGTTATTTTTATACTAACACAAAAAGATAAATTGTGAATAATAACCCTCGTTAACATCTCCGCAAGCATCTTTGAATCTTGGAATATTAGAGACCTAATTTATTTAAGCGTTACAAAAACGTTGCCTATCTTTACAGAACCAAGTTGTTTCCATTGTGAGGAGTCTAAATAAAAACCTTTATATTTCGAATTTTCAGGGAAATAGCTATCAAGATAAAAACTGACTTAAAAAAAAGTAAGAGCTAAAAAGTAGTAAAAAAAATCTATAACAGATCCCGGTATAGGTGGCTATAACTCGTCGGGATCCGTGCCTAATTCAAACTGATACCAGGATCCGTGGATACAAACACAAATTAACAGGCGTTCGAACAATGATTGGTATTATTGGATCAGTTAATAAAAAACAGTTGAGAATCCACTCTTTTTTTAAGTAGGTTAAAGTTTCGCACTATCTATTGAAACTTAGCGAAAGAAGGTCCCAAAAACCTCACATTACTCACACAAGAACGACTCTAATAATTTGAGAAAACATTAGAAAACGTTCGCCAAGTTGTTATTGTGTGAAGACTTGTAAAACTAAATCTATTATTATAGGCAGAATGACATCTTAGAAGTGCCGTGAGAAGTTTAAAGAAAGTTAATAAAACAGCGCTGGGGCAGCGAAGAGCCATTCCAGAAGTTTTTCGCATTCGTTCTGACGCCATTTTATATTCTTAATGGAGTCACCTGCGGCGACTTCGCATAACCAGGCCTGGCGCACTATGAAGCACTTTAACTACGAAGCTACAAGTACGTGATGAGAACCGTCAAGACAGAAATGCCGCACCCGCTGCCACGCGATAGACAGAGATAACACGACGATAGACAGAGAGGTTAATATAGTTGTAAGAAGTTAGCGCTCGCGCGTTCTGAATTTCACTTTATTGTGTAGCAAGAGTCGCTACTTATTTAAATGATTTGGCGGAGTGAATCTTCTGTTTTGTACTAATATGTATTCTATGGTAATGCCTAGAAATTATGAATATCTGCTGTTATATATTAAGGCTGAGTGAATGAAAATGCTTTTCTTGCTTACTGTTTAAGAGAACCGACGAAAATTGGGTTTTCTTCAGCGGAGTGTTAAGCAAGGGAGAGTTAAGCAAAAATTATTTAATGTTACACTGAAGAGAATCGGGTACTTGCTACAATTTATATTTTAATAGCTGCGCCCACGGTTTCTCTTGCATAGTGATGAAAATGTCACCACCTTTGAAATACCATGCAAAAATTCAAGTCGATCCGTTGCTTTGTTGCTGCGTGAAAGAGAAACAAACAAACCAACAAACCTCCTCTTTAACCCAGTGACAGTGATCAGAATTCGTGCATATCATTCGTGATCGTGGGTTTCATTCATTTTACAATGTTATTACAGGTTTCAAAGCAAATAAATTCTTGACCCAAGTTTAGTCTCTTGGACATTTTAGAGAATTAAAAATCTCTTTTACAATAACCAGTACCCAAGTCTACACTGTTAACATCAATTTGTCATATCATTATCCTCCCTAACAACGTAGATTAAAGCGCAAAATCCCAAATAGCAACGAGAAAGTGTCAGATTTTACTGGATTTTTAGTGAACCGTATAAGGTACGTTCGCACTCACGGCGATACAATATACGTAAGTCGCCAACTCGAGTAGCGTCGCGACCCTCGTGGTTCGTGTTGTGAATACTTTGTCAATTCGCGTATGCATGGTAAAATTGGTCATATCATGAAAAAGCTAGTCGTTTAATGAAATGATGATATGTTAAGTAATTCTGACCATATCGTAGAACGTCGGTATCGTTGGTTTCACGATTTGGCGTGTAATCTTTGGCCAGATCGTGTAGTGCAGAGTTGAAGATAATAGGCAAAATTGATTTGGAACTTACGATTTGTAGTTTTTGACGTGATAACGTCTTATAAATCGATGAACGCTGGCTGCACGCACGAAAAATTGTCACAATCACGTTCCGCCTGAGCCGCGCGTGCAAGGGAGAGCGCGGAACAAGCGATAGAGAGGCACGATCGGCCTAAGCGTTATCACGTAAAATTGTCGTCCGTAAACTGACTTTACAGACAACCTCTTTTTTTCACTTACTTTATCAACAGACAAATTATAATGCAAAAACTTGATCTCTATTTGCGGCCACCATTTTCAAATATTTATAAATGAAATGACATAGTCATCAGCATCATTCGTAAAATAAATATTCAACGATCGAGTCAAGTATTCCTTGGACATTTTGAGAAATAGCAAATATATTGAGTTGCATGTTGCATGGTAATATCGAGATCATAGCATCGATCGGGCCAGGGCACCTTGTGATGTGGCCAATAAACAACTCATAACATGACCATCCTCTTTGTAACGAGGCCAATTATACGGTCGAGCTATGACATTTGCAGCGCGTTCTAACCCACTGAAAAAACGCGCGCGAAGTCGCTACTCAAATCGTTGATTTGCGTCGCCTTGTGTACGAAGGCTGTAAAGTGAAATCTTCACCAGTAACTGGATGCCTGGTAAAGTATTGCTTATGTTTCAGCTAAAGCCATCCCGAGGGCACTGGCGGGGAATTTTCATGAGCACTCGTATGTAACGATGTACGTAAACATAGGCATTGTGCTGGGCCGAGTAACTACGACTCGGTGTAATGTTTCGTATAGTGTTTGTGCTTCATATTTTCAGAAACGTGAAATACAAGGTTACACAGAGCATTTGTATTAAACTGAAAATAGGTAATTGTTGACTCATCATTATAAACAACTTTTATTAAACTGGGACCTCAAAAACAGCTGTTTCATAGATTACATTTAGGTACACGAAATGTATAGAACAGCTGATAATATGCTTTTTGTGATTACAGAGTGACCAATATCATGTTTTGTCAATTTCAAAAGTTGTCAACTTCCTAATGCGTCCATTCCTAACACGTCCTTTTACTAAGTTGTAGTTGTACGAATTCCTGGGTTGTCCACTTCCTAATTCGTACATTCCAAATTATTTAAAAAATCGTTAAAAACTATTAAAATTGACAAGGAAGTGGACAAGTTTGACCGAAGGGGCTGATTTAATTAAAAATCACACTAATAGTTACAATTTTTGAATCTTTCTAACATATTGTAGTATTTTAATTATAAATCACGTTTTCAGTGATTTTAGGGTTCAGTGATTTTAGGGTTCCGTACCTCAAAAGGAAAAAATGGAACCCTTATAGGATCACTTCGTTGTCCGTCTGTCTGTACGTCTGTCGAAATCCTTTTTCTCAAGAACGCGTAAAGGTATCAAGTTGAAATTTATATTAAACTCTTGAATTTACGATTTCTTTCGGGTGTAAAGAAATAAAAGTTGTAAGTCAACGCAATCAAAAGATATGAACGTTTATGTTGCATATTTTGCGATTTCACAGGGGAATCAAAACCTATAGGGTACTTCCCGTTGACCTAGAATCATTAATTTTGGCAAGAGGCAAGGTCTTACAGCACATATAAAGGTATAAATCTGAAAGTTGTTAATTTGAAGTTATATCATATAAAAAAAATTGTTTTACAATTACAAACTTACAGTTTGTAGTTGTTATGTATGAAAGAACCGTATTGTCAACTACAAATTTAAGTTTGTCTTTTAATGTTTCAACTCGAGTTTCAAGTTTTTTTTGGACTCGCGCTCGCAGCGTTCCGTCCAACGGAACCCTCAGAGCACGAGTCCTACTCGTACTTGTCCGGGTTTTTTTGTTGTTGTCATTACAAACAATGCTTCGTTATAAGTCCTGTAAGTACCATAAATAAAGACTTGGTAGTTTCTAAGTCCTGTAACTACCATAAAGACTTGGTTGTAAAGAACAAAAACAGAAATTCCATTTAATCAGAACCTAAGACCGCGAACTTGTACACTTGGTACAACTTTTTATTAGCTTCAGTAGTAAAACAAAAGGTAAGTTTTTAAATTCTCGCTCCTTAATTAGTTCTAGCTGCTAACTTAAAAGGGGCTTTCAAACATCTTCATTCAAGGTTTGGCAAACTTTTTAAGTTGTAATCAAAAATTGAGTACTTCCAAGAAATTACTTGTGAATTAGGTAAGATTTGACGGCCACTTTATTTTATGAGGCGTAAATCTACCTCTGAAAAAACATAAGCACGGTACAGGCAAGTGAACTCCATCATAGACCGCAACATTGCTTAGCATCAGGCGATATGGCCATAAGCCTATCATTTCCATTAAGCGTGGTAATTCCGCCAGCATGCTTGGTACACTGCCAACTGGTAGTAGGTTGAGCTTTTGGATTGTCATTAGACCTTCAAAGGTCCATGGATAGTCTAACTGTTTTTGTAGTGTAAGTTAACTTGTATTTTATTTCGCCTACTTTTTAATTTACTGCCCAAGTATGTATGATGTATGTTTGTCTGTCTCTTTTTGACCTAAAACGGCTTGACAGTTTTTTAAAATCTCCAGATTGTCGATTAAAAAATAGTCGACGGCAAAGTGTAGCTTACATTTTGCCTTATGAGTTATATTATTTTATTTTTTACTGGGCAAGTGCCTTTAATAACTAAACAAAATACAGGCTAAAACTAACACTACAAATACGGTTAGACTGCCCATAGACCGTTGAAGGTCTAAAGACAATCCAAATGCTCAAGCCCACTACCAGTTGGCAGCGTACCCAACATGCTGGCGGCATTACCACGTTGAATGGCAATGCTAATGCGTTGAGCCAGAAACACGCCAGCATTTTGGTTAATGTTTGTTTAAAAAAAAGCTGCAAAAGAAATAGACATGACTATTGAGTTGTATCCTTTCTCTAATTATTGTCAGCAAGAAGTTGACTAAGCATATTTTGGCCAACATGAGCTTATGTACGTGTTGGGAATAAAAAGGTCAGTGTATCATTGGCCCAACCCCAACCCCGCTATTCTGTATCTTATTGAAACACAATAACGATCATGCCCGATATCTTATGTACTAAACAACTTCGGACGACAAACTTTCGCCTTAGATTAACCTAATAGAGACATTATGGAGAAGACGTAGTCAGGATTCTAGTGGGGGGCAATAACGACATCTCAAAGCCGACTAAAATGTTGCCCCGATCTGCAGCCGTTATGAATGTTATATTTTAGTACCATAAAGTTAGTAGATAGTTATATCTACTAATTAATGTTGATTTTTTAATTCCATAGGGACACGATAAATTTTTAGAGAATAATTAGGTAACTGTTTAGGTATCTCTGACGAAAGATAATTGTCTATATTGACTTCTAGATACCGAAATAGCGAGATCAGCTGACACTTTTGAATTCCCCGTTTGTTTAGCCAAGCGCATGCTGTAGATTTTGGAGCATATAGAAAGAAATTAGCACACTTCAAATATGTCAGTTTTGACCGACCTACAAGCAGCGCCAGCCCTGGGATAGACCGAGAGGAGCCGTCACTCCAGATGCACTAAGCCAAGGGGCCAAGGGGCACTAAAATATCAAAAATGAAGAAAAAAAACAAGCGAAATTTTTTTTGATCTGGAAATAGTTTATATCCTGGATTAGCACACGGAATACTTTTTATCCCGGAATCAATTCCTGTACGATAGTTTTCAGAAATGAAACGTGTCGAGAGACAATCTCGCTCTACCCTGATGGTACGAGCGCTGCTTACTTAGATAGAATATAACTTTTATTCCCCTTCCCCTACATCTCTGCTTCTGACTACGTCCACGTTACGAACAGATGAAACAAACGCAATTACAACTAACTCACTCCGAATGCTTTCAACTGTTTCAACTACTCTATAAACTTTTAAACTCCTCGATTAAAAGCGAATCGAGTAATGAATGAAACAACAATACTTAATTACGGGCTGAATTGAACAAGTTTCTATTATTCGATGAGACTTGTTTAGAATGGAACGCATTGTCTTTTTAATGCCGTTTTGTGTTGTTTATACAACTCTTTTTAAATTGAAATTCAGTTTCACTCTGTTTTACGAAGGCGTAGCTTTCTATTTAAACCTAAATCGTTGAAGCTTTTTTGTAGCTTAATTAAAAAATACTGCCTCAGATTTGTTTTTGATACTGTTAAAATAAAGGCCTGACTGAATTTCTTAGTAAAATAAAAAAATTGCGCAGAAAAGTCCATATTTATTGTTAAACGAGAAAAATATTTTAAACAAAGTGAGCTTTTGATGTGAAACATCTGTTGGTACGCCCTATCAGTAAAACCGACTCGTATGCCGTGACGGCAAACCATTTGACGTTCTCTTGTGCCGTCATGTTTCACATCTCATGAGTGTCCGTGACCGCAAACTTTTTTATTATGCTTTGATTAGCTTCATCATCATCATCATCATTAGCCAGAAGACGTCCACTGCTGAACATAGCCCACTGAACGACAGCCTGCCATCTGCATCCACTGGATGCCCGCAACTCTCACGATATCGTCGGTCCATCTAGTGGGAGGCCTATCTACGCTGCGTCTTCCAGTTTGTGGTCTCCACTCAAGAACTTTTCTTCCCCATCGGTTAGAGGTTCTTCGAGCGATGAAATTTACCCATTGCCTCTTTAACTTGAAAATTTTAATAGCTATGTCTGTGATTCTGGTTCTTTGGCGAATATCCACGTTGCGGGCTCTATCGCGCAAAGAAACGTCGAGCATAGCTGTCTCCGTTGCCCGTTGTGTGACTCTGAGTTTTCCAATAGACTAACAGTCTCAGTGTCATATGACGTCATCACTGGCAACACACACTAGTCAACGGTTGATGGAAGCCGAGCGGTATCCGAGAAAGAGGATGTGCTTTAATCAACCACGCTGGCCCAGTGCATGTTGGTAAATGTCCTAATATGTCTGAACTTTTGAGGTTCTCCTACATATCAGTTTCCTCACGGTGTTTTCCTTCATCGTTTTTGACCGATGGTATCGAAGCTGCACTACATGGTGTTATGGTCGTAATGATTATGCTAGCGTTTGGCCACCATCGCTCCAACAATATCAACCTTAGATACAATCCAAAGTTATACGGTTCATATAAAGAGCGCTTAACTACTGTAGAAGTCTCAAAGTTTTCTGCCACATGATCGAATGCATCGATCGTTACACTTCACCGCTTTATTATTTTTTGTATTCCTTTCAGGGAAATATGGTTGGGGTATTTTAATATATTAAACTGGTTCGTATAATATATGCCACCCTCTGCGCCTATGCTGCAATATAAACCAGCTGTTAAAGTCCAACATAAATCAGACTCGCACATAAGTACACACAAGCCTACGTCACTGTCCAGTTGCATCTTGATAGCAACAAATAAAGAAACTGAGAAATAAATTTGTTAACAATTTTCTGAATAAAAATAGAAAAAATATCAGTTAAAATTTTGTTTTTTCGCTCAAGCGAAACGAATTAAATATTTAATTATGGAAACTGACGTGGTTTTCTTACATTTCACGTGTTTTTCTTACCTGAGTAATTCCCGTGTAATATGAGTAAAATGAATTAAATATTATTTGAAAATATTTCAATACTTAACACTTGCAAATACACAAAAACGAGCAACGTCGAAAGAAAAATAAGCCAGCCGAGTGCGAGTCGAGCTTGCGCGGCGGTGACTCTTTTATTCCTGCTTTTTAACCGACTTCGAAAAGGAGGAGGTTATCAATTCAATTGTGTTTTTTTTTTTTTAATGTTAGTTTTTTTCTTTTCCTTTTTTTAAAAATAATTCTATGTTATTACCTCAAATTTACGGAAGCTTACACCCTGCACATATTAAGGCACAGCACCCATTCCTTGCGGATAAGGCTATTTGTATTCACTAGGGAAGTTGCTGAATGCATTTGTTGTCCGCTGCAAGCAGGCATTCGTGACGGATATTTCTGGCGAAATTTTTGTACGAGAAAATATTTATATAGCTGTTTTCGTGGTTAGAATACGTAGCGTTTTGATCTGGCTTCTCAGTTCTGGAACTATTTTGACACGTTTTATAATAGCTTCAGTTGTAACTAACTAACAAACGAACTAGCTATACTATCTAGCTAAGTTTAAAATAAATTAATAGTGTTGTAAGATTTTTACAAAAATAACGGATTAAGGAGGTGAAATTGAGCTTGAATGTTGTGTCGAAAATTATGCAACCACGTTCTGAAATTTGGCAATTCGATTCTTAATGGGGTGTATAGGTCAGCTAAGAAATTATTTTGTGTAGGGGCCGAATTAAGGTGGGCAAAATGTTGAACATTTAAATGATAATCCTATATTTTTGATAATAGGGAGATGAAAATTGATATTAAGGTACTGAGATTGTACTGAGATTTTTCAAAATAGAACGAATAAAGGAGGAGAAATGGGTCCCATATGTAAAGTTGGTGATAATTATGGGTAATATGTACCCCTTTTGGCTTAGCACCCTTTCCGCTTAACCCAGTAATTTATTGTTACAAAATAAACTTTTCAGAATGCTGTACATCGTAATTTTTTTGAATGAACGTATTTGGAATGATGGATGAAACGGAGAGTGGTATTATCAATAAAACTAAAATCACGGGAAAACCTCTTAATTCAATTATAGTACTCATATTTTGTGACCATCAAATTTTTTATTTTATTTATTAAGGAACGGTAAACAGTTATATTATAAAATGTACAAAATAATAATAAATGTATTAAATGTAAAATAATACATATAATTATGTATTGTCAAATCTTCGAACTTGTAGTCTTTCCTTGCGAATGAAGTACAATAATTATTCCGTCAATAGAGGATAGCGACCTACTTCCTGAGGGCGGCTGGCGAACTAATGAGTTTTAACCCTTTCAATCACCCTCTCATGTAAAAAAGATCAACCCTCTGAGCTCTCAGCTGATTAATTACTGACTTGCTTTATCCACTCCATTCCACGTACGTATTTTTTTTTACGAAACCGTTTTATTAATAGCTTTAAGAGCCGCATCACAAAATAACAATCGTTCTATTTAGATATCTAATCTAAATAATAAAGACGTTTTTATCAAAACGAATATAAAGTAGGTACACCAATAGGTAGGTAGGTATCATCATCATCATCATCAGCCAGAAGACGTCCACTGCTGAACATAGGCCTCCCCCTTTAACCTCCACACTGAACGACAGCCTGCCTTTTGCATCCACTGGATGCCAGCGACTATGTCGTCGGTCCATCTAGTGGGAGGCCTACCTACGCTGCGTCTTCTGGTTCGCGGTCTCCACTCAAGAACCTTTCTTCCCCATCGGTTATCGGTTCTCCGAGCGATGTGGCCTGCCCATTGCCACTTCAACTTGCAAATTTTAACAGCTATGTCGGTGGACTGGTTCTTTGGCAAATATCCACGTTTTGGATTCTATCGCGCAAAGAAACTCCGAGTATAGCTCTCTCCATTGCCCGCTGTTAGTTTTTCTTAGGTAGGTATACAAGTAGGTAAACCATAACATTAAAATTGTTTGTTTTACATCAGTTATTTAACTAAATCGACTTTCAAACTTTATCTCCTAGATATTTACTAAAAACAACTTTTTAGAATTGGAAGTAATAAGTTAAGTAATAAGTTGAGTTTTTCCAAAACTTTAAGCTTTTAATTTTTTTAGAAATACAGATCTATTTATTACAGAAATTGAATTTTCTGTTTGATAGAATCAGAACGCCAAAAATACAGTTTTCGTTGCTTTTTTCGTCAAAAATGTGAGAGGGTTCTTAATGTTACGTGAGTGTATTTTGAAATTTTAATTTTGCATTTGCTATTGTAAAAGTACTTTTTTATCCGCAAACTTTGTGAGTGAAAGCCAATTTAATTTTATAGGTAGTTTGAGATAAGAAAAAGATTGCTTGAAGGTCTCCAGAGACGAAAGTCTTTTTGTAGGCTAAACGCTGACTGTAATGTCAGCATAGTGTATAAGGGCCCTTCTCTCTCTCTCTCTCTCTGGGAGAAGGCCTGTGTTCAGCAGTGGAAACTTGATAGAGTGAAATGATGATGATGATTACACATAGAAATTAAACACTTTCAGAATGTATCACGTGAATTCAACTTTTTTTTTTTTTATTCTTGACGTTTTGAACGCTGCGAAGTGTCCATGGTCACAAGGTTCGACCAAAATAAAATGAATGGACGGGCCATAACCATTAAACTTGCTGAGTAAAAACGAGTCAAAACCGTCGTAAATATACTTCAACACCTAATTATAACCATGTACACTACATTTGTTACAAAAGATAGATAGCTGTTTTTTGTTGTGGATTTACACTCCGGGAAAGCACACGAAGGCATAATTTTGTCAGATGTTTCGTTGACATGCAACAATAGACGCGTGTCGCACTTCCTACGGCTAGAGACCGACTGAAACGAAGGGAACGCCAGCGCTCATTTTGTAATCTTAAAAAATGCGCTTCTTCTGAACCTGTCCATTAGTTTTATTTTGGTCGAAGGTTATAGGTAGAATTATTACGTCATGAATTAAACGAAATGTGAGGAATTAAAATACAGTAAAATTTACGCAATAAAATCCGTTATGTTTTTAATTTCATTAAACACATTAATTACATTAAACTTTAAACTTAACAACACTAAAAATTTATCACCTACTTTATCCGGTGTACTCTAATGACTTTATCACCAAAATTTTTCAATTGCGATTTCTTCTATGCAACCTTTATGGGCAGGACTAAAAGAATTGGAACATGGTGTACTTTTAGAAAGTAAATTTGTTCTCTAAATCCAGTAGTGTTTTTCTCTAGCAGATTTTTACAAACCCGCCAAAAAGCTGTATTGTGGCCATAATAGCAATGCAAGGTGTGATTTTAAAAATACGGAACCCTATAAATGAACTTGGCTTTGTAGCCCAAGCTAAACCGATCCGAATCAGCAATAGTACTACTTTAGCTATCAAACCCAAATAATCTACTTTCAATTTTCAATTCAGAGTTTGCAAGTCAGGTAGAGCCCCAATCTTCGCCCGGCGGAGCTTAGAGCTAATTCCCAAAATAGATGGAAAACAATTCACTTACGCCCTGTTACCCCAAACTTCCGTACCTAATCCCCACTTACCTTTGGGGTTAAACCAATGAAGTCATCAATTTGAATGTAATCCACTAGCAGGCTGCGCATTCGGTGCTAATTTGCGTAACGTTTTGCGTTTTGTGACACCAAAAGTCTACAAAATCGTTTTTTCTTTTGACGAATTTCTAGTGTATTTATGTTTTAACGTCGTATTAAGTATAATAAGGAATTTTGGAACCATTTTTTTTACTTTATTTTATACTTTCTGAAACCAATGGCCAGCGCTGGTTAACAGCCGGCATTATGATTGATTGATTGATTGATTAATTCTTTATTGTTCACACCATAAAATTTGATACAGAGGACAAAAAACTCTTAAAAACTAGTGTAATAACTGGCGGCCTTATCGCTAAAAGCGATCTCTTCCAGGCAACTTTAGGATGGAAAGGATTTATAGAAGACGTAGAAGACGGGGTGTGCAATAAAGGATCGACTATTAAATTTTTACTTATACCATACACACTATTACTTAAAATTCTGAGTTCTTATGAATTCTTATGCTGAGTTGAACCCGATTAACCTTTGTCTTTTAGTGATTTTTAAACGTGTTGGACACAAATAAACTTATTTTTTCTTTCTTTCTTTCTATAAAAACTTTCGTGTTTTACAAGTGCAGAAAGTACACACATGTTTTCAATTCTAAAAAAAAGTTCGTAAATTATATTCTGGGCCTATCTATTCTTGACCGCTAAACTTTTTCAAATTCTGGTATCAAAATGCAGTATAGACATTACACTCTACGTGACATTTAACTCTACGCTTATCGAAGTGCGTAGCCTTACTTGCATTGTAAAGGGTACCTTTTTACCTTACACCCCTCCAACTAATCAGAGAAGTGCAAAGGTTAAATGATTCTCTAACGTTTTTTACACTCCTCTAAGCTTTCTTTCATTTGATTGAGTGGCTCCATTACTTGGTGATTTATTCTCTCGATGGCGTCGATAGTATAGACAGGACAGCGTTTCTCACTTTAATTAAGAGGCATCGAACTTGTGAATAAATAGCTAATATTGACGTCTTATGGAAACACTAGCAGAACTGTTTGTATATGATTTATCTCAACATAGTATAAATTGAAGTCGCTTTCCGCGTCTGTCTGTGTGTATGGCCGCTAACTCCTAAACCACGCAACGGATTTTGATGCGGTTTTCACCATCAATTAGATACATTTTCAAGAAAGGTTTATATATATAACTAGCGACCCGCCCCGGCTTCGCACGTAAATAAGACCCGTGCGAAGCCGGGCGAGCGGGTCGCTAGTATAAAATAATTTCATAGTCTACTCTCTATTGCACAACCCGTATTCTACGTCTTCTATAAATCGTTTCCATCGTAAGGTTGCCTGAAAGAGATCGCTCTTAGCAATAAGGCCGCTAGTTGTAAAACTAGTTTTTAAGAGTTTTTTTGTCCTCTGTATCAAATTTCATGTGAACAATAAAGAGTTAAGCAATCAATCAATCCATCAATCAGAGCTCAGAGGATTTTACCCGCTGTCCTACATAAATCTTATATTTTTCGGGATAAAACGTTTTTTTTTTGTTATTTCAATGTTAATTCATTTGTTCATGTTGTTAATTATAAGCTATCTCCACACCAAATTCGCTCCAGATCCATTTAGCCGTTACGGATTTGAGCGCGGGCAAACATACACACTTACACACCAACTTTCGCATATAGAGCTACGTGGAAATGGTGTACTAATACGAAAGGGGTACATTATACTTAACATAATAAATAAATTTTACTATCGGACTAAGTCTGATATCACGAAAAAAATATCAGCAGTTCCAAAGAAAATTTTCATTTAGACTCAAAGGTATTTAAAACTTTGGACCTTAAAATGTCCGAGCCCATATTAAACTATAACCATAATTATGTATTGTGCATTCATTTACTCCAAGCTATTATCTGTCAAGTGTGAATTACTGTTTTCTATGGAACAGCTTATTTTTTTTTCACGATTTCATGGTTCGTCCAACAGTAAAAGTTGTTCACAATCATGAGTAATATGAACCTCTTTCGGCCTAGTACACACTTTCCACGTAACCCTGTATAAAACTAGCTGCGCTCCGCGGCTTCGCCCGCGTGAACCTTCCTACAGAATCCTTACACTTTTTCCGGTATAAAAAGTCACTATACCACTCTCCCAATATAATACTTGACCCGGGTATGTCCTAAAACTGCGACCAGAACCACCGGAGGATGGGCAGCAGCGTCCTATAAGTACACGGTGAACGTACTGCGATCCCCAAGCCGCCTGCCGAGCGTAGCGATTATGGCAACACCCTTCTCTAAGAGTGAGGCCTTTGTCCAGCAGTGGACGTATAGTGGCTGCTGATGTGATACCACTCTCCGGCTCTTCAACTAGCTTTATGTAAAACTAGCTGGCCTGACAGATGTTGTCCTGTCTGAGATCTGTCAAACACGCAAAGTTAAAATTGTAAATCAATTTTTTTTACACCTTGGGTTACATTATTGGAGTTTTAGTAAGGATACCTATTTTTTTTTTTAACTATGTTACCCGGGGATAGTGTAGCTTCCCAACAGTGAAAGATTTTTTCAAATCGGTTCAGTAGTTTCGGAGCCTATTCAATGCATACAAACAAACAAACAATCAAATCTTTGCTCTTTATAATATTAGTATAGATGTCACGTAGGTTCGTTGTTTTGTTGCTTCGTAAAAGAGGAACAAATAAACAAACAGACTTCCGCACTTACAGCAGTTAGTAAGTAAGTGCGTAAGTGTAGTAATGATTTTTGTGTTCTCACTTGGCGCTAAACGTCTTGCATGCCCTCGAAACTCTATAAAGATCCTTAATAAACTTTTTTTTTAAACTGGTAATTTTTGCACACACGGTCATCTGATCCCAAACTAAGCAAATCTTGTGATATGGCTGCCAGAGACTGATATACATACATACATATAAAATACATCTCACGACACAGGACTCACCTAGTGTGAGATACAGGGCTACTTTATTTGAAGTAGGTATGTAAACATTTCTCACCTACCCACTAACTCTTATTTTGTTTTTTTTTATCTTTGTACCTATTTCATAAGCTTGTAAAAATTTTGAGCAAATAAACGTTATTTTATTTATTTTATTTACATAATTAAAAGAAAAAAACACATATCTTCAAAAACTTATATCTAAAGGACGACCAGTGTCGAATGGGTCCATCTCGGCATTACCTACGCATTATTGTCTCTACCGTTAAACTCTACCATGGACTTATAACATGTTTCTTTATGTAAAGTACGATTTGTGTCATTTTGCTATGCGCTGAAGTTGTTCCTTTTGTCCTTGAAAGTCTATTAAGATCCTAATTGAACAGCTCTACAGTTAAACTCTACCATGAAACATGTTTCTTATCTATCACCTGATAAAGTAGGTCACAGTTAAATTAATTATTCGGTATCAGTAAGTAAGGTCGCACAGTCTTGGACACGAGAGGTTGAATTATTGAGGAACGACGCCCGGGGGAAATCACAAGTGCGAACATCTGTCCGGGATACACACGCCTCGCTACAGGCTAGAGTGAACTACGTTAGTTGTTACTTTACATAGCAAACTTCGTCTATACAGGGTTACATGGACAGCGGTACTAAACAAAAGAGATTTTTTTTTTCATTCATCATGATTAAGAACATAAGTTACTATTGTTTTGCTTTACTTTACTTTGCATTGCGTTCATCATCATCATCAGCCAGAAAACGTCCACTGCTGAACATAGGCCTCCCCCTTTAACCTCCACACTGAACGACAGCCTGCCTTTTGCATCCACTGGATACCAGCGACTCTCACTATGTCGTCGGTCCATCTAGTGGGAGGCCTACCTACGCTGCGTCTTCCGGTTCGTGGTCTCCACTCAACAACCTTTCTTCCCCATCGGTCATCGGTTCTCCGAGCGATGTGGCCTGCACATTGCCACTTCGACTTGCAAATTTTAACAGCTATGTCGGTGACTTTGGTTCTATGGCGAATATCCATGTTTCGGATTCTATCGGGCAAAGAAACTCCGAGCATAGCTCTCTCCATTGCCCGCTGTGTGACTCTGAGTTTTTCCAAAAGGCCAACAGTTAAGGACCACGTCTCAGTTCCATATGTCATCACTGGCAACACACACTGGTCAAAGATCCTTGTCTTTAGGCACTGTGGTATCTTGGACGAGAAAATGTCACGCAATTTCCCGGACGCTGCCCATCCGAGCATTGCGTTGCCTTATTACAATTTGGTCCATTTTTTTACGTATCTATGTAAATGTTTATAATTACTCCGCCATTTGTGAATCTATATAAGTAACTCTTTTTATTATTTATCTCACGACTTTAGCTAAGTGTTTTTTAATCAACTCTTTTAATATAATATTATTAATATAAATGATAAATGGTTTTGTTCGAGTGCCTGTTGATTTGGCAATATCTATAATTTTGTTTAAGCGCCTACTAATATTAAAGCCAGTTTTTTTTTCCTGGTATTTATTTTCTTTACTTTCATACTAGACCGAACCTCCGTGAGTTTGTAAAATCAAAGCTCATAATATAGTTGATTATTTTTTGGTATTTTCAGATTTGGTTTCTTCGTAAAAGTTATTCTCATGAGTACAATGAGGTCATTATAAAAAGAGGTTTTTTGGCGTAGTTCCACCGTTAACCCTGTTTAAGTTGAACTTCGCTTCACATGTTGAACTTTACTTCTCTTGACTATTATACGAGGAAACTACCTGACAGTAATTATCAAAGCTATGTTCAAAATTGAACGAGCTAACCTACGAATAAAATGATATATGAATCCAAAAACAATTATATTTGTGTGGCAATTCAATTCAGCTTTATTTTCATAGGTAGGTATATCACAAAACAATGAATACCATTTAAAATAGCTCATTTTTATTTCAATATCATGTAGGAAAAATAACAATTTTGAACAGTGATATTTACTAAAACTACGGGTGTCGAGTCAGCGCTCAACAATAACCGAACCAAAATAGACTTAATCCTCAAATCAAATAAATAAGGGAGATATGCCTTTAGTACAATTATCGTTCGTGTTCAAATAATTATCTCCGTTTTTAACCAACTTCGAAAAAGTAGGTTCGAGGTTCTCCATTAGGCCCGATTTCATTAGTTTGGTTTAAGTAGTTTTTAAACCAGCACAAATTATATAAATTTTTGCACATTCCACTATCATAGGTGTTTCACTAATGATTCTAAAATATAATATATCATCTTTTAAAAAACCTACTATAAAACCACAAAACAAAACACAAAACAAAACATTCTAAGTTAGTATGCCACAACAAAGAACTAAATAATATTTTTACATGGATTTTAAATTCGGGTGGAAGCAACTACAAAATAAATTTTCATAATTAAATAAAGTTTTCGCCTGACTTCAAAATCCATGTAAAAATGTTATTTTGTTCTTTGTTGTGGCATACTAACTAAGAATGTTTGTGTTTTGTGGTTTTTGAAAGTCGTTTTTTTTTTTAAAGATAATTTATTTTAGATTTTTTTCGATATATCGCCAACCCACTGGACGCAAAAACTGTAAGTAGGTACAGCACATTTACTAATTATTCACGCACACTAAGAAAATTTCAGTGACATCAATGAACTTACTATATAATCCAAAAAAGGTAGCAAACTTGTCTGCAAGTTTGCTAACACACAGTAAATAAAATATTATTAATTTTGGAATTGACCAGATGTTCATTAAAGCTCACTGGATTATTAACAGGTCAATCAATTGTTGAATGGCCAGTATAATTTCTATTAGTCATTAAACCTGGCTAGAATATTAATTAGTAATTATTAATTAACCAAAGTTGGGTTGTGGCACTTCACTTCATACTATTGTTCATCGCATATTACACCTGAAACAGTTCATCTACAGCTCCAATAAAGCTCATCTCATCATCATCATCAGCCAGAAGACGTCCACTGCTGAACATAGGCCTCCCCCTTTAACCTCCACACTGAACGACAGACTGCCTTTTGCATCCACTGGATGCCAGCGACTCTCACTGTGTCGTCGGTCCATCTAGTGGGAGGCCTACCTACGCTGCGTCTTCCGGTTCGTGGTCTCCACTCAAGAACCTTTTTTCCCCATCGGTTATCGGTTCTCCGAGCGATGTGGCCTGCCCACCATCGCATCACCATCAAAGCGCATCTAAACTTAAATAAATAAAATATTATATAACAAAATTAACTTTTTTTTTAACCAATTTTTCAAGCGCCATCGTTTTATTTTTCGTATTCTTCGCAGCAAACCCTTTCATTTGATATCAATATCATGGGGGTGCATAAAAATAAGGGTCGGGGTATAACGTCCGAGTATAACGGTCTTTGGGAATCCGCCATATTAGATTCAAAATGACGTCACTTAGCTAACCATGCATCCAAACTAAACGTGTATACAAAATTTCAGCTCAATCGGTTGGGGATAACTGTTTTAAAATTCTCTTTTCGAATGTTTCGGTCACTTTTACTAGGTTTAATAAAAGCTTGTAAAAGATACTTTACAAAGGTCTTCATAATTTGGTCAGACTCTATGACATGTGCATTAAGCTGCTAATTTCACACTTGTAATTTAAATCGATGTGAAGGTAGCAGCGCATGCTAACGCTACGAAAAATATTCTGAATTTTGTTTGGTTTTTACCAGCTTCACACCAGGTAGAAAAAAAATTGGCCAAGTGCGAGTTGGGCTCGCGCACTGAGGGTTCCGTACCACCACAAAATTCAATAACAAAATCACCAGTTATGACTTGGTAACTTGTCGCCGACTCGCATTTGGACATTATTTATTATTTTTTGTTATACATTAAAGTATGTACTATAATCATACCAAGTTTGACACTTGTATATATATTATCGTTTTTACATTAGAGCTAATACAAAAATACGTAAAAAAATACATTTGTTGTATGGAGACTTTTACGGATTTTATGGAGACTTTTTATATATTTTTTTAGTTAAGATTAAGTTATATATAGATTACGAGGGACGTAATCTATATATATAAAAGCGAAATTCATTCATCTACTCACTTATTCACTCTTTAAACACGAAATCTCGAAAACTACTTGACCTACGAAGCTGAAATTTAACAGGTAGATTCCTTATGGGGTGTAGAGGTCCGATAAGAAAGGATTTTACGAAAGGGCCGAATTAAGGATGACAAAAGGGGGTTGAAAGTTTATATGAAAGTCTACGTCAACAGCTAGTATTATATGTTATTAGAAAATTTCAACAGTCTGTCTATTACGGTTCGAAAGACACAGCCGTTAATAGGTAGGACAGACAGACAGATAGACAGACATAGTCTTGTAGGCTTAGGGCTTGTAGGTAATAGGGTCCCGTTTTCACCCTTTGGGTACGGAACCCTAAAAACGTATTTACCCACCCACGAAATGACCTTTTCAATCTCAGGTCTGAACTTTTAATGTTAGTGTAGGAGTAAAATTTCAATACTTTGGAGTTACTTGATCTATTAACGGAAACGCCTTTATTATAAGGTTTAGAATCATTCATCAATTTTCTCGTCCTACGCGGATATTAAAATCATTTAAAGGAAGCATAGTAAGGCTCCGGAGTTTAGAAAGTAATTAGAAGAGTTTTGGCGCTAACGTGAAATAAACATGTCATCTCATTGGATTATTTTCTTTAAATTGTGTACTATTATTTATTCATTGAGATTGGGTGCTCTAAATCCCCAAGCTTGACAGGCGGCTTGGAGATCGCAGAACGTTCCACCATGCAAGTAGGAGGATGCTGCTGCCCATCCTCTGCAGACTATTAAACGCAGCGTAGGTAGGCCTCCCACTAGTTCAGTGTGGAAGTTCAATAGGGAGGCCTATGTTAAGCAATGGACGTCTTCTGGCTGATGATGATGATGATAATTATTTATAATTGCACTAACTTTTTTGGTTTTGCCCGAGTTGTGAACAAAACATAGCCTATCTCACTTAGGCATATATGCCTAAGTGAGATAGGCTATGCTACACTATAGTATAGCTGTCTGTCTGTCAGTAAAAGATTTTTCAGTTAAATAAAATTTGTAATCATTTAATAGTTCCAGAGATTGTGTTGTTGTTGTGGACCGGTGTCTATTCAAATCCAAACGACCTTAATCGGCTTTAGCTATTTTTAAAAAAAATTGGCCTATAAACCTATTTCCATTGGTCATTTCATTTTAAGGAACCTTGTAACTACCTTAACCTACAGTCAAACTAAATTATACGACTTAATACAAAACAGGCGCTTGGTAGCTATAATAATGGAGTAATCTCCTATTTTCAGCATTCTCCAAAGTTCCCTAATGCTTCTTCACGTTTATAAAAGCTACAAATTCTCACAAAAACAACCCCACTCGTTTTTACCCAAAGCCTCTCGAATGCCCACTGAATTACTCTCATTTCCACAGCAACCACAGTTCTCTACAAATCTCCCCCAATAAAACGTCGAGGTCACTTTAATTGTAATATAAAAGACCCATTAAAGGCCATTAACCCCGTGTGTGTACAAAAAACAAGTAATAAATTAGCGCTCCGCAGCCATGCGTCTTACACCCCTGTAGTAAATTCGCGGTGGGTTTATTGCATACAAGTCTTAACTGATGGACTTGCTTTAAAATTAGAGATTATTAGAGGAACAATCACAGACCTGATATAGTTTTGTGGGTACAATCGTTTAGTCGATAGCAATATTTAGCTCTATTTTATTAATTTTGTTAATTTAATTTTAATTTTATGTTTTTATTGTTTTAAGTGTTAAGTATGATCAAATTGTCGTTCGAAATAAATGAATTTGAATTTGAATTTAATAGAGTTTTTTTTTGTCTATGCGACTCAAATGATTGGTGATATTATGCGGAAAAGTTAATTTTTCGTTCACCGCCGCCAAATTCGTCACTGAGAAATGATATTTTGTCGGACCAAGTTTTATTTAATTACCATGCCTTCTGTGTTCTTAACTCATAAAAGACAGAAAATAAAAACCAAACCTGAAAACGTTTATGGCAGTGGAGCCTAGCAAAAACAATAATGAAAAAATTGTCTCTGACTTTGTCATATTTAGGTTTTCTATATTTAATTTAACTCTGTGTTTAGTTCATTCCTAAAATTGATATTCGGATGTCATATTTTATAGTTAGATCCTTCATTCTAAGACGCGGTGATCAAAGAACTTTTCTACTAGGTCTCCAAGTTCTTTGGCGGCGATCTACTATAACTCGTACCGAAAATCTAGAATGACGACCATTTTGAACTTGTTCTGGTTTTTAGCGCCAACGTGAAAAAAACATATCGCCACATTGTATTTTTTTTCCTAAACTTGTGTTATTTCGAGAGTTAATGTGTAATAATGGAGGATGTTTGTTTATTAAGTATTTTTGAACGTGCATGAGTGTAAACAGGGATATAATGACGTGAAACATAAATATTTACGTGATGTTTCCAAAACCACACAGAAAACCTCTAGTAATCTCGCCACCAGTTTACTAGGGCTTGAATTGGACTTTACAATGACTTACTTTGCTTGACTCTGACTGTGGCTATTACTTGTTTGACATTATTAAATACCTTGTAAGCCAATTTAATATTCAGACACTGCAAGGGCTCTGCTTACTGTCACGGTCAAGAAATGAATAAAACAACTAATGGCTATGCCGCATAAGAAGTACAATTACCTACCTACTACTACAAAAACCAAACTCAAAGCTATGCCATCTTTCCCTTCCCTTCACTTTCCGTCACGATCTCGAACCGAAGTTTTACAGTAGTGTCCCGGACTAGCCATTGTCTTGACGGACGTAATGACGACGCTTGGATGTTTTTTTTTTTTTTTGTTAATATTTTCATGACCGTGGATTCAATGTCCTTTAGTCGCAATCTTAATCAGTTTACCTAGTCTTAATAGCGTCAAACAAGTCATAGTCACAGTCAGAGTCCAGCTAAGTAAGTCACGGTCAAGTCAAACTCATGCCCCTGTAAAGTGGTGGAGACTTTACAAGAGGCTCCTATGGAGTTTTGGAAAGACACGTTTCACCTCGTTATATCACTTGACCACACTCGAGCACGTTTACGAGCACTTAATGAATAATAATTCACCATTTAGTACACATTAACACTCGAAAATACACAAGTTTGGGAAAATAATCCAACGAGCCGACATGTTTTTTCCGCGTTGGCGCCAAAACTCCGCTTGGATGACTTTTTTTTTTTTTTTTTGTTAAAATCTTCATGAGCGTGGATTCAATGTCCTTTACTCGTAATATTAAACAGTTTACTTTGTCTTAATAGCGTCAAACAAGTCATAGTCACAGTCAGAGTCAAGCTAAGTAAGTCACGGTCAAGTCGAACTCATGCCTCTGTAAAGTGGTGAAGACTTTACAAGAGGCTCCTATGGAGTTTTGGAAACAACACGAAAAGACACGTTTCACCTCGTTATATCACTTGCCCACACTCGAGCACGTTTACGAGCACTTAATGAATAATAATTCACCATTTAGTATACATTAACACTCGAAAATACACAAGTTTAGGAAAATAATCCAACGAGCCGACATGTTTTTTCCGCGTTGGCGCCAAAACTCTCGCTTGGATGACGGACTTGCAGGGTTGCCAGTCATGTTGCTAAAAAATTACATTATTAAAACTGTTTAACTGTTTTCAACCATATAATTATCGTATTAATTTTTTTGATAAAGCCAATTCATATTTTATTAATACTGTGTACGGTACAACAAAAAAAAATTATAAGAATAATAAATATCCATAACATTGTTTATTTCATCATCACGTTGAACGTTAAAAAAATCTGCACACCAAAGTGGGCTCGCGGAAAAGTTTTTTTTTTGGTGAAAAACAAAAACGATACAATTTTGTGGAATTAAGAAACACTATTTTATAGTTTTTTCTTCTTTTTCCTACATTAACTTCGACACTTAAATATACCTACTTAATTTCATGTCTAAAAGTTGGCAACCCAAGTCATAAGGTACCTACGTAATTTATAATGAATTATGTCATTGTTTTTGCGTAAATCATTGGTATTTAATCGTGAATAATGTATATTTTAGGAACGTGGTTTTAACCCATACTTACTTATAATTGTGATGACCACTATAGATGTAAAACAACCGATTTGAATGTTCTAAACCAAATTTTGCCGTTTTAAACCCCAAATAAATCGTTTTAAACGGTTTAAATGTCGCCTGCAAAAACAAAAGAACTGTTTTACACTAATTCATTATAGGCAATTTTTGGTCACCTGACGTCATGTTTCGTATTAATTAATTTATAG
Source organism: Agriopis aurantiaria (assembly GCA_914767915.1). Taxonomy (NCBI): domain Eukaryota; kingdom Metazoa; phylum Arthropoda; class Insecta; order Lepidoptera; family Geometridae; genus Agriopis; species Agriopis aurantiaria. Next base: position 4,293,711 of record OU611992.1, on the reverse strand, counting down.
AAAATTTTGTGTGAAGTGGTTTTTTAAATTGATAATTATTGTTATATTTTGAATTTTAAGTATTTTTATATTTTGTGTGGAATGCCCAGATTCAAATCTTGCCAGTTATTTGTGGCCGGAAATATTCTCATAAAGAAAACCATACCTAATTTAAGCATGCGGCCTTTCTTATCGATCAGACGTAGCTCCCAAATTACCCCATCTTGTATTTTTTTCCATTCCAATCAAAGATCTAATAATTAAAGATATACCCATTGCAAGATATACACATGGTCTTTGTAACTTTAGAACAACATAAAAACTTACATAATAGTGCGATATTGAAACACCTGTATATTCAAAAATTCGCCTTATGCACCAATATTTATGTGGAAAATAATTTGCAATATTGAGCGTTAATGGCGACTTTTTTGTACAATATAGATAAAATCTACTTGATGCTCCGCACTTTGTTGCCATACCTAATCAGGGTCATTATGTAATACCTACCTTAAACATGCTACCTGGATGTGAATTTCATAATGTGAAATAATTATATTCAGTATTGAGGCTAGTGTGAATAAATGAAGGGTTAAATGACCATTGACCGAGATGAAACCTAATCAGCTTGTTACTTGAGTCCACACTGGTGAGCAATATATTTGGGCTTACAATGTCAGTGTCATTTAAAAATTGCATTGGCCATATCTTTACGAAGTAATAATATAAGTCAATGCTTTCCTATTCAATTTCTTGCCGGTAGGATAGAAATCCTCTGCTTACATAACCTCATGTTAACATATGGGACTCGATTTGTCAGCCCATGAATACAGCATAGGTAGCGAGGACCGTTCGCCCCTGACATCGGCTTGGTAAATTTATTCAATACTGAAACAATGATTAATCAAAAAGATAGATATGCTCAAGTTCACGCACTTCAGTATGATGACAGTAACAAAAAAAACACTGATATTATAAAAATATAAAATACAGCAATTTGCCGTGATAAGTGATTAGTAAGTAATAGTGAGTAATATTATGTTTATTCAAATTAAAAGCAGCGTTATTTTTTTTAAACCGTCCAATCGCTCAAGGCGGATTTGGCAGATACCAGCCCAAACTCATAGCAAACAATGATTTCAAGTGTTTATTATATTTTCTAAGGCACGAAAACATTTTATTAGCTAAATGGAACATATTGTACACAGGTATTTATCACAGGTCAAAAATTATATACCTATAAGTACTGCTTGTGCTCCAATGCCCCTAGAAAAAGATCACATTACATATCTTCTTCTTTTATCTATCAGAGGTATCAAGTACTCCAATAGTACAATCTGATCCCGCGATAACGTATCGTAATGTTATGGTTATGGGGAATATAATTCTGAAGATATATAAAGGAAGTTTCGCGGTTTATTTCCATCTATGTTTATTTGATTTTCCACGATATTCAAGAAGAGCTTTGCTTTGCAAAAATGGCAATGGGATGCAGGGCGGGTACCATTGTTGCCGCATAGTTAATCATAAAGGTGTGTATAACAGGGTCAAGTATGGTACAGCAGGCATGAAAATGTGCGAGCATCACGCGAAAAATGCGCTGTCCACCAGTCGTGGACAAGCGGGTGAAGACAACGGGAATGATCGAGCTTGTGGAGGTGATTTACGGTGTCTTAACTAGACATAGCACTATCACAAACGCGCAGTCAGCGATACCCTAGTTGCAGCCAACTCACGGATCAGCACAGGCAGACGACCGGATGATTAACTTGCAAACCAACTCAGTGGGTTAGGACTCCAGTTAACTATTTATACTATTAACTAGTATAAATATTAGTGCATGTCCACACGGAAATACTGCTTTTTGACCTCTGCTACCGGCGTATGTAATGAGAACGGGGCATAAATATTTGTCTAAGCTGTGTTTTATTATTTGGGGCAACATAGTTACTGTTGAAATTTCACGCACGATTCCAATTCTTTGAACCAATAAACCATTTTAGCGTTGTAGTCGCGTAGCATGCATCGTAGCAGACTGCTATATTGGATCGATCCAGCTTTTTAGAGGTTTTCACTTATTTTTATTGTAGCATCGTAACTTGAGCAAAAAGTTATCCACTTTTCAGAAGGGGCCTCCCGTTTTTTCAGTGGTTCATTTTTGGTAGAATAAAGTAGAATATTCTCTACGCGTCACTACGCTTTTGATATTTTAACGTCTTACGAGCGTAAATAAAAGACATACCTCATAGGCCTCACAGGCCTCATATACCAAATTTGACGGTTTTAAATCAATTTTATTCAGTTAAATTACAATATTTGAACTGGAAAAAAATACATGTCACAGATACATCAGTGTTTGAGTTTATGATTTGGTTCAAAACACGATAGAATAAACTTTCCTCGATCAAAAAAAAATCTGATACAAAGTCAAGTTAGTTAATTTTTTTCGTTTTATGCTCTAATGAAAGCTCGTAACAACCTGGAAATTGCATGTACTGAAAGGCAATTTTATTCAAAAAAATTTATCGGGATAGATTTTGGTAGTGAATAGTTTTTAGTGGAATTAAAAGCTTAAAAGTTCCCGAGAATTTGCGCGCGCCGCGTTCAGTACCGCAGCAGGCGTCATCGAGGTCGGACCTATGTTCGTTTTTGTCGTTGCACTCCCCCCGCGAGCATCCTGATTCTTGCGTGGCAAAATACATCGGCGCTCTAACTTGGCGGGGGCTGAGGGAGCGTTTTGTTGCCTACGCGACTCGGATAACCGGCCGTTAAGTGATCTTTGCGCATTATTGCCTGCCTATTGAGCAACCAATAACTCATTACGCAAATCCACTTTAATTATTTTGTTTTAAATTGCGGAGTGGAAACCACATTACCCGATTGAAAGCTTCAATCCATTTAAGTAAAACGATTTTAATAAATTATTTAACGCTATTAATTACATAATTAAATGTGCAGCTCATTAATAAATACGTGACACTTTACTTTAAGGGAGGATTTACATCGAACGGCACACATGGCGGTGTGTCCAATCCCATTCTGTAATCGCATTCTGTAATGTGGTGTCATTCTAAATCCGCTCTGACGCACACCGTTTTACTTAAAGTTGTTTATTTGCCATCTTTATTATTATATCTTTATTACTACATTTATATAAATATTGTCTGGCGTGCTTCACGCTGTTGACAGTATGGCGATGTTATTGACCAGCTCTATCACAACGGGTTTTCCTGCACAAGAAGCGCGGGAAGGATTCCTCGCCACGCCAGTCTTAACGACATTATCCACCGGGCTATTACGACTACCAACTGTGCGGCCGCTCTTGAACGTGGCCACGCTACGCCACCATCTCCACGTATGCATGGCGATGATAAAAGACCGGATGGTGTGACCTTGTTTCTTTGGGAGATGGGGTGGCCATTAGTATGAGACGCCACTTGCGTTGATACCCTTGCGCCGTTTCATCTTCCCAGGTCGCAAAATAAGGCTGGGGCGGCGGTTGAATTTATATACAGAAGGCCTTCAAAGGCGCAAATATAGTAGCCTAAAGGCGGAAGTAGAGTAGACATTGGGTATATATTTGAGCTTTTTGAGCGTTGAAAAACCTTAGGTCCGTGGGGGTCGGTCATGTGGGATGGTGATGTCTACGAGCACTGCCTGCTGCTGGGACCAGTCGGCCACCACAATATCAGTTTGCCATCAACTACAAAATAAAATAATATACGATCTTACAAAAAAGATCATCGATATAAAACTTCAATCCAATCTAATCCGTAACACAAAGCCTTAAAATCTTTCAAATATCAAAATGGATTAAAAAGTTGTACCTAAGTCACTTTTAAAAGTTACGGGGCACTTTCAAAAGTGACGAGCCTCTTAAACAAATGAAAGTCAAAAAGCAACGAGACTGAACACAAACATCAGTAAACAAACATCGTGAGGTCGGCTCAAAGTCGTGACACGTGCCTGGCATAGATATTAGGGCGACTCGTTACGTTACTATGACGTAACGTTGACGTATAGTTACGAAGATCTAGCTAACTATGCCACCGACTCAGGTCACTGATCCGTTGGACCGTTGACGTCAAAAAAGGAGTGTTTTGTTTTTAGGGCTCATGTATGTATGCTTCTTAATTGAACCATATCTCCTGAACTGAATTTGATACACTTAATTATAAACTCTATATTTTTCGAAGACTGACTTACTATGCTACCGATTTAGGTCACTGATCCGTTAGACAGTTGAAGTCAAAAAAGAGTGTTTTGTTTTTAGTGTTCATGTATGTATGTTTCTTAATTGAACCATAACTCCTGAACTGATTTAGATAGACATATAAACTCTGTATTGTTCGAAGACTAACTTACTATGCTATCTACTTAAGTCACTGATCCGTTGGACCGTTGACGTCAAAAAGAAGTATTTTGTTTTTAGGGTTCATGTTTTTAGGTGTTCAATTTCACCGTAACTCATAACCTGCGCTGATTTTTATAGACGGATACTCCTAAAAACATGAACCCTAAAAACAAAATACTTCTTTTTGACGTCAACGGTCCAACGGAAAAAAAAAAAAGAAAAAAAATAAAGAGTTAATAAAGAAATCGCAATAAAGAGTTATTGTTCAGATTAAAATAACATAATAGGACAGAAAAGCTTAAAAACTGTTGTCCGCAAGAGAATGTTTTGACAACTGCAATAACATTGTATAAGCTCTCAAAAGGCCGGGCTATAATGCCCAGCTACAATCTTACGTTCAAAAAGCTAGTAAAAGAGATCAGAATTTAATGTTTTTGTTCTGCTTTTTACAATGTTATGGCAACAGCTGTCACGACGCATTCTTTCAGCGGCACCTTATTGCGTCCGCGTATTTTTTTTACAATATCTCAGATGGTTGTACCTAAACTGATTTTGATGACTTTTTAAATAGGATTTATCATTTTCTAGAGTATGATTCCATTTGAATTAGAATTTTTTCAGTTAATTAAAATCCTGCCTAATATTAGTAATTTAACACTGTTCTAAACTATCAACGGTTGTTCACTAAAGTTATATGATTATTTACGGGATAAATTCGAAAATCGGGGTTTCTCGATATGCCAGAATTTCAATCGAGGTGATGGTTTTCAACTCGCCAGTGCGTGGAATCCAGTATTAGGTTGCCTTAATAATAAAAGTTCGCGTTCAAAATGTGTTCAAAATACTATAAGCAGTGACACAGTCAGTGTGTTTTGTCGGGACTTATGTTCGAGTTCGAGTTCCAGTGATAACCGTAGAAAAACACTAAGAAAGAGGGTAGATCTTTTAGTCTGCACCTAACTTTTTAACTGTTCGACCAACCACCCGCATTCTTCAGACTTCCCGTGAACATGGTGCATGTAACTGCGCTGAAATATCGGGAGCTCATTCCACAACCTTACCACGGTAAATATCCCGTAAATAATCATATAACATTAGCAACTTAATTCTAACTTAAACTTCTAAGTATGAAATTATTAAAATAAAGAATGTAGTCTATAACACGTTTCTTATATTCTCTGTAAAGGGGAAGGCATTTTGTTCCTGTATTCTTTAGAGGTAGCACACTTAACACTGACACATTGTCACAGAAAAAAATATGTTTAAATTAGAGCGGCTCTCAAGCCATTTTTGAAAGAAATTTGTTGTAGCCAGTTGCACCCATATTTAAACGAAACGTCAGTCATTCGAAATCAGTTAGCAACTGTGATGTGGAAAAAAAAAATGAGACCCAACCCAAAAAGGTAAGGTCCAAGTTCTTTGGATGCGGAGTTCGACGCTTTGACATAAATAAGAATGTTCAATCAAGGTTCTGTCATAATGCCTGACGACAGATTTTCCTTTTCATTTCCGTTCTATTTCCTTCTCTTTTCTGTGCACATTGTTTTTCAATACAACAACAATGTTTATGTGTTCGAGGAGCTAGATGTCTCGACATTCACATGATAATTAAGTCTATTTTCGTGAGCTTCGGCGTAGAATTACAAACAAATCAAATCTAGAGAATTTCAAAATTATTTCCATAAGTCTTCCTTCCAGTCTGTTACATTCACCAATCGAATGAGATTAAGGCCGTCTTAACAGGTAGTCGCGGTTGCCCACCGACCTAAATATTTACTAGAGTGTAAATAACTCGAAAACCAAATGCCGATAAAGGAAATCACACTTATATTATAAATGTGAAAGTGTGTGTGTGTGTGTTTTTATACCACAGAAAAGAGAAGTAAATAGAACGAAAATGAGAAGGAAAATCTGTCAGCAGGCATTATGGGTGAACCTTGATTGAACATTCTTATTTAGATCAACGCGTCGAACTCCGCATCCAAATAACATGGACCTTACCTTTTTGGGTTAGGTCTCAAAGTTCTTTGTCCGTATCACAGTTGCTAACTGATTTCGAATGACTGACGTTTCGTTTATATGGGTGCAACTGGCTACAACAAATGTCTTACAAAAATGCCTCGACAGCCGTTCTAATTTAAACAAAAAAAAAACTTTTCTGTGTTTCATACAACTGCTCGACTGATGGTAAGCACTAGGGTTGCCCAAAACAGTTCCAATCCGGTGAATTATGTACTACACTTTAAACCCTCGTGCACAGCACTTGCCACCATGAGATATTTGCTGTAGCCTTGTATTTTTACCTATGACGGATTGATGTGCTTAGGGCACTTAGGGTTGTATGTTTGACTTTGTATGTCTGTTACTATTTTTCTCCAAACGGTTGGACCACTTTGAATGCAGCTTTATTTGAACAGGCTTTATAGCGGTAAATTTAGCAAAGTTTTAATATAGAACCAACCTTGAAATCGCGTTAAAAAACTGATGTTTATAAGTTGTACATAGTGATAAATTGATCTTATTTTTTGTCGAGGGGAAAACCTTTCTAAGTTACCAGAACTGGGTTGCAGGTTACGTGGAATAATAAATATACCTACTAAACCCATTACTCCAACCACCAGACCACCACCACCAGTCCAGTCCAGTCTAGTTTTGACCAGTCTTAGTGCTTCATCATCATCATCAGCCAGAAGACGTCCACTGCTGAACATAGACTGCCCCCTTTAACCCCCACACTGAACGACAGTCAGCCTTTTGCATCCACTGGATGCCCGCGACTCTCACAATGTTGTCGGTTCATCTAGTGGGAGACCTACGCTGCGTCTTCCGATTCGTGGTCTCCACTCCAAAACCTTTCTTCCCCATCGGTTATCGGTTCTTCGAGCGTTGTGGCCTGCCCATTGCCACTTCACCTTGCAAATTTTAACAGCTACGACTCCTTCACTTCGTCGTTTCCTTCATCGGAAATATCGGGAGCTCATTCCACAACCTTACCACGGTAAATATCCCGTAAATAATCATATAACTTTAGTGAACAACCGTGATAGTTTAAAACAGTGTTTAAATACCACTGTTCCGTATTACCCTTCGTTTTTACAAGGAAATAGCGGGAAACTTACAAATGTTTCTAACTAATCTCATAAATTTAATATTATATTGAATGTATGATTTTCCCCCCTTTTGCTTATAACAACGCTGTTAGTATAGGATAATATATTATGTTTAGTTTAATTAATTCAGAGTATAAATATCAAATTCCTCGGGTTTTGTCACACATTGGAAGTGACTAACAATACAATTGCGTCACTCTATTTGTTTAGAACAATTAGAATGCACGACAATTACCTGCGTCACACTAAATACGCATTACTTTGTGTGTGTATGATTGATCCTACTCAACTCCGGCACAGACGGACTCTGATGAAATTTGGTATAGGAGTTTTGATCGTGTATTGACTAGTGAGTCATCGTCTTTTCAGTCGTAGGACGTCCTCTGCTGGACATAGGCCTCCACATCGATCTCCACAAGGGCCGGTTCGAAGCGGCCTGCATCCAGCGTGTCCCTGCGGTCTCTTTTAGGTCGTCTATCCATCTTATGAGTGCACGTCCTATACGCTGCGCTTACTGATCCGTGGTCTCCATTCGAGAACCTTTCGGCCCCATCGGCCATCTGTTTTGCGTGCTATGTGTCCTGCCCACTGCCACTTCAACTTGCTAATCCGGTGTCAATGTCATATTTTGATAATACTTATTATACTACCACCATGCTTATTATGATTTTCAGGAAAAAAAGAACAAAATCTAAATTCACATGTGCGTTAGGAATAAGTTTCTTAGCAAAAAAAAACTTTGTGCGTGTTTGATGGTGAACTTTTAGACTAATCTTCTTACACTTACCCATTGTCGTTTTACAAACTTTCAATTACGACTTCACCTATGTATATGAACAGACTTTTCCCGAATTTTTACCGCAAACTCCACCCCTGATCACAACCGTACAAAAACTCCAAAATATATCTTAAAAGTATCCGTTTCTTCGGTAACTACGTTTCGGTTGGAAAATAAAATTATAGAGTAGCTTTTCGTCCAAGGAAAGCGTAACATGGTCTCGCCGTGTACTGCATACTAAACGTGGGAAAGAGCTTCTGAGGTATCGATTTCTGAGGAATTGTACCGCAAACACATCTGTTTTGGGAACGATGGTTTTATCGCCTCAGGTAAAATGATCAGTTAGTTAGAAATAAAGAAAATTTGTTTTGTATCGATAGATATCTGTTGAAATCTTTATAAATTTTTCATCTATGGCGTAAGTTCAAATTTCAAACAGTTTTTTGTCCTAGTAGCTAGGCTGGGTAATTATTTTAAATTGACACAGTGTTTGTGCAAATTGATGGTTTTTCTTTACATTATCGCGTACAGCTATTTATCAGTAACGCACCATATTACTTACGTTTTTCAATAAACCGTTTGAATCAGCAAAAATTTGTTTATTGAGTAAGTAATAGTGAATAAATAACTTTTGTAACATGATTTTGTAAATAATAATCAATTTGTGCAATCATCATGTCCGTTTACAATAATTACCCAGCCTAGCTACAAATACAAGAAAACTGTTTGAAATTTGAATTCACCGCCATAGGTGAAACATGCCACCCTAACAAACCTTCACACTCTATTACTGCCCCAGTGGTCCAGTTGGTAGTGAACGTACCTTCTGCGCTTGGGGGTTTGGATTCGATTCCATCCTTAAACAAACTTTCATGTAATGACCATTTTTGTTTGTTCTATATCTGGGTGTTAATATCTATTTAAGTTGATAAAATTAGTTGTTATAACAATAGTTATTTATGATACAAGTGCGGTAAGTTGGTTATTACAAACGAGTAGACGAATGTAAGCCCGAGACGAAGTCGAGGGCTTACCATAGTCACGAGTTTGTAATAACCAATCCGCACGTGTGCCATACAACGTTTTACAACACATTTGCGAGAAAAAAACAAAAAATGAGAATTAAAAAAATACCGTAAAGTACACGCACGGTGCTATACAACGGAGCGTGCGGTAAAATTCATTACCGCACGCTCTGTTGTAGGATGCGTTTCATTACCGCACGCTCCGTTGTATGATCCGTAATGTTTAACTTTCGAACGATGTATACAGGCTTCGTAAGTGCACTTTTTGAGAAAATGTGTTGTAAATTATTATAACACCAGCTTGCACTCACGATGATGTTTTATCGGTCGAGACGATCAACTGGTTTCGGAACCATTAGACCGTCTCGATTTCATTTCGACCGATATAACATCATCATGAGTGCAAGCCGGTGTTATAATAAATTATATTGAGTCCTCACGCGAGTTTTGATGAAGTTGTTACAACAAGGTATACACGCCAAGTTTCGTAAAAAACTGACTTTTTGTTTCCTAATAAATAACAATACAGGGTGTAAGGGGAACACTCTCGAAGCCAAAAGAAGGTAATTGTACTCATCATTATGAACAACTTTTACTATGGGACCAGTTATTTCGCTGGGGACCAGCCCTGAAATCGCGAAAAAAATATCAGCTGTTCTATGGCTGATCTATGGAAAACGGTCATTGACACTCGACAAAACGTATGGAACAGCCGATTTTTTTTCCGTGATTTCAGGTCTGGTCCCATAGTAAAAGCTGTTCATAATGATGTGTACAATTACCTTCTTTTGGCTTCGAGAGTGTTCCCCTTACACCCTGTATACCTCGTACTTACATTTTTATGTAATTTACTGATGTCCAAAGTGTTGTATGTTGTGAGCTGGTCTAAAATATAAACATGAACGTAAGGTTTATTTTAGTTTCCATTCTATAGTACGTAAAACGTAGTATTTAAAATGAGTTCTCATTTTCTCAAACAAGAGAAAAAGATCCCGTTTCGGTGGTTTTCTCTTATTACTAAGGATCTCCAACAAAGCAGCAACGTAAAAGCCCGTGTCCATGATACAGGCTGCACTCTGAATACAAAGTTACCATACGTGAAATAGCGCTCCGTAACGTAGACGTTTTCTAACTGTACCCTTTTAACCGACCACTCCTGCCTCCCTAAATTCTTTCGACGATAATTTGATGGCCTTTTCAGAAACAATCGAAAAGGAAGGTGCAATAGATATGGGAGCAAATGGCCTTATGAAGGTTAACCGGTACGTAACCCGTCCGGTAATGGTATAGACCCTTTTCGTAAGTGATACTTTGGTACACTTAACGTGTTAATATTTCAGAACTTATTGAATCTAAAAGGCTTCAGATTAAACCTTTAAGCATATCACATAAAATCCTTTTATTTCAACTACGTAGTAATGTTATCATTAATCACTACAACACCGATCATATAGGACGTATTTTTTGCTTAGAACCAAAACAGTGCAGAAATGTTATATGAAATGTCATTGTTTATCATTAATGCGCTGTTTTTAATTTTTTATTTAGATTTAAATTTACCACAGAGGTGTAATGTCTCCCATTAAGTTTAATATAAAATGTATGCATTAGATCAAAAAGATACTGGCTGATAATAAAAATCGGCGGAATAAAACCGACTTCGTCTGCCGTCTGTCCGTCCGATTTTTTTTTTTTTTTTTTTTTTTTTCTAGCTTCTATATTTATTAAAGCAAGTGGATGAAAATTTTCACAATTAGAGTTTTAGTATAGATCTCAATTTTAAAATTATAAAAAAAAAAAAAGCGTTTTTAGGGCTGGCTCTGGTACATGTGAAATGGAGATGTTTTTTTTTCCACTGCACCCCCTTGTGTGGTATATGTTGAATAGATCTTTTAAAATGAAGGTAAGGTTTGATACATCCCTTTGTTATCAAGTGTATATTTTGTGAAATATGGCCCGCCAAAGTGGCAAAAAGTTGGTCCCCCCTGCATTTCTAAACTATGAGACATAGATACTTGTAACTTGCCATGCTAATAGGTCATATCAAAAATCTTCATTCGAAATTATTTCAAACATTTTCTGATTATAAATTTTTGAAATAAATTCAATACGTTCTAATTCAAAGGCCATTGATCGGCTTGTAAAATTGCTTTGACAAAGAATGTTTCTCAAGTAGTTTTCTTTATGATTAAACCATAAAAAGTACATGTTATGTTGGTATGATGCACCTCTGAAATTGAGACAAGTCCAGCTTCGATCTTTAGTTTTTTTTCTATAACCACCAATTTCTGTACTATGATTGTGACCACAATTATAAGACTGGCTACGGAAAACGGAACCCTATCCTGCTACAACCCTATTTTTTATTTTTGTTTAAACCCTTTTTTTTATGCGTGTCTCGACACGCTCTTGGCTAGTTATTGTATAAATATTATCATAGCTGCGTGTGATAACCAACATAACATCATGATATTTAACAGCAGATCATTTAACCGTGTGAATTGTGCTTAGTAAGATACTTGTCAGATTGAGTTCTGAGACTGATCAGTACTGACACAAATCGCGTAGAATCAATACGACTTATCGTAAAAGAACTTTCCAAAAAATACAAAGCTGAAACGCTTTAAGAGTTAAGCTTGTCTGATTGAGTGGTCCGAGGGTCAAGTGAAAAGAGCAGGGTCGAGCGAAAAGAGCGCAGATAAATCCCTGGTAGCCAAACAACGCTCAAACATGTCCACTTACGTTGAAGCATGGAAAGCCTGCCCAATGGTCAGCCGGCCGGCTAAAGTAAATAGATGGAATTTATTTTCACTTCACTTCAAGTGGGATTGAGTTAATAAAGCTGTAGGCCATTTCTGTTCGTTTAACATCCATACCAAATTGGTATAGTATTGGTATTACGAATACTTGATTTGGTATGAAGTGATGAATTGGGTAAGTACTACATAAATACCTAGCATTCAATGCTTACTAGCCCAATTAAAAGGTTTTTTTTTGCTTTGGCTAGCATTTGATGATATGGGGTTAAAGATATTTTTACCTGTAGATAGGTTGTGCCCGCCACCATATTGCCTAGACGAATGCAAGGCTGGCTGCCCGACTTCGTTCAGCCGTCTCACAGTCCACAACAAATTGTATTTTTATCTCTTTCTATCAACAGATATAGCGTAAAAAGTCACGTAAAAGTAGCGTAGCGTATAGCGTCTGTGAAATAAGCACAAAATGCACTTATAGATGCGTAAGTAAGTATATATATGCTGCGTTTTTAAAGCCGTGTTGTTCGCCTATAACGTCTCTATTATTACACCTCACAGAATGGTGTGGTTTATTTTAGTGGGAAAAAGAGAATGAACTAAAAAAAGAGGCATAAGACGTGGGTAAGGATGATGGTGTTCTTCCTTCAAGATTAAACATGACGTTCTGCTGTAACAAATGCATATGTGCATCTATGTCTGTCTGCATCGTAGCTCCCAAACGGCTGAACCGATATGTGTTTAGTTTTTATTTGTTTGAACGGTGACTTGATCACATGTTTTCTTAGCTATGATTCATGAAAATCTGTAAAGCCAGTCTGTAGAAGTTGAAGACTATCAACTTTTGTATCGGAGATTAATAAAAATCAATGCCGTCAATTCTGTTGTACCATTCCCTATACCTACTAAACTAATCTGACAGGACTAAAATTATCAGCGTCTCTTTTCATTTCAGTATGTCAGAAAAGGATGTCAACCATTTTAGACCTGTCAAATTTAGTTTAGTTTAGAGAATGGTACATCAGAATCGACGACAATGTATCCTTGTTTCTAAATTTAGTCCCCGTAGTAGAATTAGAAATTACTTTTGCATTTATTTTTACCTCTGCGAACCAAACTAATCTTGTTCAAGCTTTAAAAAACAAAAGACAACGTAGCTTTACCTGACCCCAATAAATAAAGTAAACCTACTTACTTAAGAATCGTTTACCTATGCCAGGGACCCTTAATTAGGTTCCCTAACCCAATTTGTCCGAGGTAAGCGAAAGTCGCAAGTGATTAGTGGAAATTAGATTGGCAGGTGTTTTTCTGCCGAATCTTAGCCAAGGTTCAGCAAAAGAAACTATATTTTTATCTTAATGAAACCTACTTTAACGCGTGGGTAATTATCACGTGGTTAGGTATCAATAAGGTAAACGATAGGTGAATAGAGTCCTCAAATGTAGGCAATGCACTGACAATGACCCAGGTATTGTAGGTGTCTATATGCGGCCGATTGTGGCGGTGATCACTCAACATCAGGTAGCACATCGATTGTTTGCCACTTATTTTATTTTTTTAAACACACAAAAAGCGAATTGTGTACCCCCTTTTTGAAATCTATTGAAAACACAAAATAATATTAGAAAGAAAAAGTTTAGAAAAAATGAAGCATGGATATAAAAATGTCCATGGTATGCGTGCTAAAAATGTGTACTCAATAGTTTTAACTAACAATGATAATACAACAAAAATACAAAATTAAAAAAAAAATACTCCTATAATAGGTATTTTCCACGCATCATTAGAATCGAAACAAAGCTAATTATTTGTGTAATATACATGTATGTTTTTAGAGTCCATGTAAAAACCATAAATTTATGTGCTCAAATACACTACACGGAAAACCAGATCAAAACATCTATTGTGTCAGCGTTTAAATGACGCATTAGTACATAGGCGATGTTTGTTAGAGTTTTTTCCCTATAATATTAAGGATAAAATCCCGCTACGATCATTTTCAGTGCCGTTTATTGCTCTTGAAGCAAGTGCACGTAATTTTAAACAAGTTCATTCACATTAAAATTTGTAAGGTGTGTGAATTCTACAAAATGTCGTGCCACGGTTTAGTGAAATGTTTGCTGTTTTTTGTTAATTTTATATTTTCGGTATGTATTTTGGCTTTTTTGACTTGCTATGTCGTCAGTGACAACGTCTCCAAATCGACAACGGCGGTTAAGTCATGTTCCTTAGGTAGACCAACAGTATGTTGGACTAACATAAGTTAGAGTACTAAAAACTTAAGTAATCGAAAAACTTTTCCCATACATTTTCAGTCAAACAAATTTTACCTTAATATATGTTTTAATACTGTTCAATTCGTTGTTATTATTAAAAGTTCCTATGAAACTAACATAGGTTAAATTAGAACACTAAAAACTTCAAAAAAAATAGGCAATTTAATACAAAAGTAATAACCTCAAAATATATTTTTTATTGGACAAATTGGAAGGAGTTAGTAGAACCAGAAGGGCCATGTTAGTAGAACCAGAAAGATGGGCACAACGAGTCACGCTATGGGTGCCTCAAGACGAGAAACTACCCCCAGATAGACCTTGAAAACGATCGCGAGACTATCTGAATGTATTCTGCAAAGAATGGCAGGACAAGGCACAGGGAAATGATAGATGGAAGAAGATGAGGCATTGGTGCCAGAAGTGGAACAGCATAGGCTAGCAAAAAAGCTTTCTGTTTCTATTGATGGTTCAAAATTTCCATAGAACCTAAATCAATATTAGAGTACTCGAAACTTCTGATATTGCAAGAACACCATCACATTAGCCTCTTTCTGACTATTAGGTTAACGACACTAATATTAATCAGCAATCTTCTTTCACAGCTCATAGGCTTAGGAATATTCGTCGTTGGAGTACTTGGCATAGTTTACATAAAGCAGATAAGTGATCTCTACCCAGACATGATCATTCCCAATTTTGTGCCCCCCGCCATTATGATCATCGGCACCGTTGTCTTCTTCATCTCCTTTTCTGGTTGCTGCGGCGCAATTAAGGAAATCAACTGCTTACTCATATTGGTATGTTATATTTTATTATGTTTTTTTATAATCTTGAATAGACCTGCCTTTGACCGCCGGATGTTAAGCGATTCACTCGCGAGTCGCAACATATTATATACTAGCTGACCTGATAGACGTTGTCCTGTTTTAGAACTGTCAAACACGCAAAGTCAAAATTGTAAATCTTATTTTTTTACACCTTGTGTTACATTATTGGAGTTTTAGTAAGGATCCCTATTTTTTTTGAAAATATAATATAGCCTATGTTACCCGGGGATAGTATAGCTTCCCAACAGTGAAAGAATTTTTCAAATCAGTTTGGTAGTTTCGGATCCTATTCAACGCAAACAAACAAAAAAACAATCAAATCTTTCCTCTTTTTAATATTAGTTATATATGAATCATGCTGCAAATATTTTCTGCTCTCAATGCGTCCATCTGGTTGCTAGTGGTTCGCACAATGAAAACGGAATCAGAGTGCTTCATTCGTATTTGGAATGTTAAAAATGTGAAATTAGGTCGCTTATTCATACCCGCTTTAACCGCCCGATAGTAAAATGGGCAGGAGGAAATTAGATCATGCAGAACTCAATGCACTCTTTGAAATAAATTTAGTAATAATCAATTAGATTAGACCAATAACTTTGCGTCAACGTTCAAGACTTTGGAGCTTAGTCTGTAAAGTCGTTGGTGATGAGCAAGTGAACTTCTTGGTACATTTTCCTGAATTAGATTACCTCCAAATAAACTTTAAGTCCGCTTCCAACCGGCCCTTTTGGAGATCGATGGGGGAGGCCTATGTCCAGCAGTGAACGTCCTGTGGCTGGAATAATTCTGACGAAGTGTTTGTTCATAATGCCTCAAGCTGGTATTTAGCTGATCCATCACAAAGGGAACAGGACTATGTACTTGTAGGTACTAAAGTTCTCTATCACCCAGCTGCCACTAAACTTAGTTGTCTCTTAGTTAACAAACTGTATGCATATGTAATAATATTATAACTATTGTACTTCGCTAAATTCTCAGTAGAACTTACATGGACTCCATACAATAATGAGGAAAATTACATGTTAATGTACTTCAATTGGTATTTATTACTTTACGTCATCGCTTAATTCTTCTTTTCCAGTATATCATCGTCATGCTACTGCTAGCAGTGGCCAAGACCGCTATAGCGGTATACTTACTCATGAAAAAAAACAGGTTGGAAAATTATTTTGAAAAAGCCGTCAACGAAGCTGATTTTACCAAAAACGTTCCTAATGAAATACATGCATTGGAATTTATGGTATGTCAATTTTTTCATTATTTAAAATGTTGCAATCTTATGACGCTTGTGATTGGAGACTCAAATTCATTCATTTAATTCGCGCCTAGGACTAGCCCGCTTGAAAAAGATTATGCGGAAATATTGTACCTATAAGTCATATATGACTTACGGCGGGGCAAGGATGAACAGTCAAGTATATCGTCATTGTTGAAATCCAAAGTTTTAATATCTTTGATGCTCATGTTAAGTTTGATTTCAGTTAAAATGTTGCGGTACGACTGGCCCTTGGTCATATACAAATGCCAGCGTTACAATACCACAGTCATGCTGCCCACTGTTTGTTTCCGGGTCAGCGGATCCTTGTACTGCTGGCAAAGAGGATCTGTATGTTCAAGGCTGCCAAGAGATCATCACATCCCACCAAATATCGACAATTATCAATATTGCTTCATATACCTTCCTCGGAATTGCTGTGTTTGAGGTAATTCATCTTGCACCCGCTGTTTTAAAATATTAACTTGACACCTTTCACATAATTTTGAACCGGTAAAACAAGAAATTACTTATTACTGTTTGTTTCTAACTCCGACCCAAAAATACTTTAACACGTGATAAATGAATGAGGAAACATTTTTTTCACACAGACTTCAATGATGCTCCGAACTTTGCATCTTTCAAAAACGAATTAAGGAAGTGGCTTATTACGCAAGCTTTTTATGAATATAGTGACTTGTTCAATATTAAGTAGACATCCATATTAACTTTTAATTTTCATATGCGCTCCTTAATTCGGCCCTTTCGCAAAACTCTTTCTTAGCAGCTGTCCTATGCCAAATAAGAAATACCTGCAAAATTTCAGCTTCGTAGATCAAGTAGATTTCGTGATGAGTCAGTCAAAGAATGAGTGGAGTTACGCTTCTTATGCAATAGAAGAGAGAATATTCTAATTATAACATTAGTTTTATTTTTTTAGATGTGGCGTTATATTTATAATATGATATTATTTTTGTTTCAGCTCCTGAGCATGACTTCAGCGATTTACCTCACGTGTTCCCGTACAAAAGCAGGAGGTTATTACGAGTATGATTAATAAAAAACGTATAATATCAATATTTCAACGTGTTCCATCCTCGGCCGCACCATCGCTTACCATCAGGCGAGTTGGTGACCAAACGTAGATCTATTCTATACTTAAAACACAAACTAAATAAAGAGGTGTGGTTGGTCGAGTTAGCTATTATTGCCAAATATCAATTGACATCATATTATTATACCAATAATATCAGTGTGTTTCTGTTTTTGTCGAGAAGCATTCCCATCTAATGTTCATCACGCCCAGTTTGATAGTGTGATATTTTTGTAATTATAATTGTTTATTAATCATGTTTTTCCTTGTTGGCTTACGTGCGATATTGATAAATTGGTATAACTTATAATTAACATGTAGTTGATATGTTATGCTAATTAATATAAACATTTTAATATGGATTGAGTATTTTTATTGAACCAGCGAATGGTATTACACACCTACACTGACACGAACTGTATTATAGTTAGTTAAATTTCAACTGCAGTGAATATAAATATATTATCACAAACCCGCGTTTTTTTATTTATCTAGTGTAGTAGTACTAGTGTAGTAGTGTGTAGTGTTTCTTTTAGACATTAAATTTAAAAAAAAATGTCTAATTAAAACAATGTTTAACTTTGGATATCTTTTTCTGTAAAGAGCTTGTGTTAATGTTGTTTTTAGGGTTCCGTAGGACAAGGAACCCTTATAAGTTCGTTCTGTCCGTCCGTCTGTCAGCGTCAACGTAATATACTTGCAGTCACAAAAATTAATCATAAATTAGAATAAGGTTTTTTTTAATATGAGTAGCTTTAAAAAAATTAAGCTCTTGAAGTGACAGGAGGAGAGGTTTGTCACAAAATGAACACTATAATGCGTGCACTCGTGATTTATTGGTAATAACTAAAGTAAGAATAAAATAAAAAGGTTATTTTTATAAGCTTTTATTTAACTCGCCTTGATAGAATTGGTTAAATTTTGCAACTGAATTTTAATGTATTTATTCTTTTGAAGAAAAGAATAATTTTGAAATAATATTCATAGCAAGTTTTTTTTTTATAAACTAGAGACTTGCGTTTCACCACCATCTCGCCTGATGTTAAGCGATGACGTTATCTACGGTGGAGCACGCTTGCCTAGAAGAAGCCGATTCACTCGTGATTTGTAGACACCCAGATTATATCTATCGTTAGTTAGTAGTTTTCGTTAGTTGTCATCGGATTGTAGTCATCGGTATTTCCTTTATTCATCATCATCAGCCGGAAGACGTCCACTGCTGAACATAGGCCTCCCCCCTTTAACCTCCACACTGAACGACAGCCCGCCTTTTGCATCCACTGCATACCCGCGACTCTCACAATGTCGTCGGTCCATCTAGTGTGAGGCCTCCCTACGCTGCGTCTTCCGGTTCGTGGTCTCCACTCCAGAACCTTTCTTGCCCATCGGTTATCGGTTCTTCAAGCGATGTGGCCTGCCTATTGCCACTTCAACTTGCAAATTTTAACAGCTATGTCGGTGACTCTGGTTCTTTGGCGAATATCCACGTTTCGGATCTTATCGCGCAAAGAAACTAGCATAGCGCATAGTTCTCTCCATTGCCCGCTGTGTGACTCTGAGCTTTTCCAAAAGGCCAACAGTTAAGGACCACGTCTCTGTACCATATGTCATCACTGGCAACACACACTGGTCAAAGACCTTCGTCTTGAGGCACTGTGGTATCTTGGACAAGAAGATATCACGCAATTTCCTTTACTATGTAAAATTAATACAACAAAACAAAATAAAAAAACAGATCACTTTTGGTTAGTTAAAAATGTGTGATCATTATGAATCTAAACACAATTTCCATATTCCTTGTTTGAAAACTGCTGTCCAAACCACACGATTTGAAATAAACACAAATATTTTCCTGGTGCATACAGGAAATAAAGCATGAAGCGATGTCCGCAGACTGACAAACGGACATGTCACTCGTTGTCGTGTTTAGCCGGACGTATCCACCGCTAAAACACATGGCCACGAAATCTACGGCCTCCATATCATAAAACGCTAAAGCTGGTTTCACAGCTATACGGGAGACCCGTGCGGATCGCCCGTACGCGCACCCGGAGCGGAGACATAAGTGAGCCGCTAAAACATCGTTTCACAGCGACGCGGATTGTTTCGTACGGGACTTGCCTCCGCGTAGATCTCGTCTCCCGTGGTGCGGGTCACCCGTGCGGGTTGCTGTGAAACCAGGCAAACCAGCCTAAGGCAGGGCGCAAATGTGGACACTTTTGTGTCTTGTATCGGATACAAGCTACCAATGAATATTTGATTTTTTAATTATAAACAGTATGAAATCAGCCACTCTCTGCGCAGACTTTGTATCCAGTTGCTTCCACACGTTTGCGCAATGCTTAAAATCATTACGCTAGTTTCTATTCCAAGAGGACGTTACCATAGACCAAGTTTTAACCTAACCTAAGTTGTAATTAAGGCAATGTTACTTATGTAACCTAGGTTGTGATGAAAGGCAACATTAGGTACTTAATATTGCAGCTTCCGGACTAAGTAGAGTTGCACAAGAAAAAAATTTTATACCTTCCTAAGCCAGCGCGTAAATTTCCCCAGCCACGTGTATTTATTACTATCTAATCCTATGGCCCTCGGCCAAGCCGGACAAGTCATTGCTCGCACTTGTCACGTTATAATATTGAGAGCACAACTTTTAATATTAAACTTAGTTGTTTAGTGCGAATATAACTGAGGATTGTTATCCAAACGACAGACAAACCACAAAAATAACAGAATACTTTACTGAAAGTTACGTTAATGTCAAGGGTTTCCCACTTTTAATAAACATAAGGCCTTATAAGGCTTAACATATTGAATTAAAATCGGATTTAGTGGAGCAAAACAATGGCGCTTACACACAGTCGTACGTTTCGCTACTATTTAAGAGATTTTTTGATAATTTTTAAAAGTATAGCTGTCATGTTTTAAACGTTTATCGGGACTTATCACGTATTATTTAATTTAGGTAAAAAATATGTACCTTTCGCTCGACGTTTCGACCATGTTACAATGGCCGTGGTCACGAGCTGACTGAAAACTGCGGGTGAGTCCGGCGAGAAGAGCGGGTGTTTTGTTCTCCTACCCTCACTTGATCTTGAAAAATCGACGTTTCGACCATGTTACAATGGCCGTGGTCACGAGCGTGGAGGTGTTCAAATCGCGAAAGTTTAAAAATTACTATAGCTGTCATGTACCTTTACCCTTTTGGCGCAGGAATAAAGTAAACCTATATTAGTTATATTCTATGTATGCATTATGTATATCTATATTAAAATAAGGTCACAATATTTGTTATACGTATGTTAAATCTAAAAATATTAATGAATCTAATGACTATAACAACATAATAGTTTATTCTATGAATAAAAACAACTTTAAAATCCCGTGTAGTAAAAACAAAACACAAAGCTAAACACAGAATCATAGGTTAAGTAAGAAAAAAAAAGAAAAAAAGAAAAAAAAGAACGATCGAACTAGAGATAGAAAGAAAGAAAGAAAAAAACCGGACAAGTACGAGTAGGACTCGTGCTCTGAGGGTTCCGTTAGACGGAACCCTGAGCGCGAGACCAAAAAAAAAACTAACTGAAGTTAAAATATTGAAAGACAAACTTAAGTTTGTAGTTTTTTTTTACTGGGCAAGTGCCTTTAATAACTAAACAAAATACAAGCTAAAACTAACACTACAAATACAGTTAGACTGCCCATAGACCGTTGAAGGTCTAAAGACAATCCAAATGCTCAGCCCACTACCAGTTGGCAGCGTACCCAACATGCTGGCGGCATTACCACGTTGAATGGCAATGCTAATGCGTTGAGCCAGAAACACGCCAGCATTTTGGTCACGCGTCGCATTAACCAGGCGCTCTGAAAGATTTTTGAAAATGAGGTGAGCTCCCGGTCCCCAAGGGCCCAATGTCTCGACCTCAAACGCCTCAAATATGTAACCACTGCCGAGGTTAGCATATTTGCGACGCTTGTGCTGCTCTGCCGAATTAGCAGCCGCGCCAGCCCTACCCTGTGCCTCAGGAAGATGTGACGGCGCCAAAGTATCGACACAAGTTGCGTCCCATACAAGGGGCCGCCCCAACCTCCAGGGCACAAGTGTCATACCGTCAGGCCTCTTTCCATCGTCACGCGCAAGACCACTCGGTTTGAGCACAGCTGCGACATTGGCGGTGGAAAGTGCCCTGCGTATGATGTCGTTCAGGCTAGCGTGTCGGCCAATACGACCAGCGCTTCTCGAGCAAGAGAGACCATGGTGACCGAGCTGGTCAACAGCAGTACCACACTGACAGCGATGGGCCTCACAGCACCTTGCACCCAAGCGTAAGCTGACAGCTAGACGAAATGCGGTTGGATCTAAAAGGCTACCTGTGTTAAAAGAGGGCATGGCTTCCAACCAAAGTCCCAATTCCCAAACAGAGACAGCAAGAATACGAGCGCGATCTGCAATACTAGGACACGTATCTAGTAGCGATTTCCATGCTAGTTCGCAGATCGGCCGATCCCACAGTCTCTGGGAAGACAACTTTGAAGTTTGTAGTTGACAATAAGGTTCTTCCATACATCCCAACTACAAAATGTAAGTTTGTAATAGCAAAATAATTATTTTTAAATACCTTCAAATTTATAACTTTCTGATACAAATTAAAATGAACAATAAATTATCAAAATCATTAAAAATACTAATCTAAAAGCCCTTCGGTGGAGGGAAAAGTGGCCAGAATGCTGGCAGCATTGCCACGTTGGATGGCAATGCTAATTTTTTGACCAAAGTAGGCGCCAGCATTCCGGTCACATGTCGCCTCCATCAAGCGTTTGGCCAAGTCCCTATATAAATCATGGGCGGCCGGCCCCCACGGTCCTAAGGTCTCGACCCCAAAGTCCTAGTTTTAGTTCTTATTATGTAAAATTATATTGTTTATTCCTAAATAAAAAATAAAATAAACTTTCGGATTTATTCCTATATATGTACTATGAGACCTTGCCTCTTGCCAAATTTCATGATTCTAGGTCAATGGGAAGTACCCTATAGGTTTTGATTCCCCTGTGAAATCGCAAAATATACGACATAAAGGAACCCTAAGAGCGCGAGACCAAAAAAAAAACTAACTGAAGTTAAAATATTGAAAGACAAACTTAAGTTTGTAGTTGACAATAAGGTTCTTCCATACATTCCAACTACAAAATGTAAGTTTGTAATAGCAAAATAATCATTTTTAAATGATATACCTTCATATTTATAACTTTCGGATTTATTCCTATATATGTGCTATGAGACCTTGCTTTTTGCCAAACTTCATGATTCTAGGTCAACGGGAAGTACCCTATAGGTTTTGGTTCCCCTGTGAAATCGCAAAATATGCGACATAAACGTTCATATCTTTTGATTGCGTTGACTTACAACTTTTATTTTTTTACAGCCGAAAGAAACCGTAGACGCAAGTATTTAGTATAAATTTCAACTTGCTACCTTTACGCATTCTTGAGAAAAAAGGTCTTGACAGACGGACAGACAGACAGACAGACAGACGGACAAGGAAGTGATCCTATAAGGGTTCCGTTTTTGCCTTTTGAGGTACGGAACCCTAAAAAGAAAGAAAGATAGCGTGATGATGCGGTATATGGCCGCATTGTCAGTCACGCTTTAAAGTTTTAAGTATCTAATATATATATTTCTATGAACATTCAAGAAAAAAATTATTACTGCTATATACATTATTTTACTATCGTTTAAAAGTCGCATAGTATTAAAATTAATACAATTTTCCATGTTCAAGTATCTGAAGCGAGAAACTTAAATAGTTGGTAAAGATTGCAACTTCTACATTTATTTTTAAAAAGGAACGTCTTACATCCATAAGTTGCAAAGTTAAACGGAGTCAGTTAGAGCTTGGTTAGAGCAACTGGTGAGCGATTAGCAAACGCTCAGTCAGTGTCAGTGCTTGGGAATGCTTCTTGGAAAAGCGGTACAGCTTGACGGAAACATATCAAAGTATGCTTGTTATAAAAGAAAATAGGCATGTGTCCTAATGTTTAATTTATTACCAATAACAGGCTTAGCGATGAATATAACTAAATACATTACACAAAGTGAAAAAATTAATTAAAGCGTTAAAAGTTAAGAGCGTTTAAAGTTTTGGGTGGGGTAGAGAAGGAATACTCTGTCTCTTTCTCGCAAAGCGTGTGTTAGTATAGCGTTTGTTTGGAGTGCCTGAGGCGTGACGTCATAGCTCAGTATAGTGCGCTCTCGGTCTAGCAAGAAATTAAAATACTTATAGCTTTTTATTTTTGAACTAATATAAATTTTGGTTTCGTTGATAGGCTCTCTTTATGATCAGCTTTTTTATGAGGTAATAAGAAAATGTTAGTCATCGTTATTGTTAAAACATAAATGCGATATCACAAAACAAAAACCTGGCATATCCAGCCTAGATTGCTGAATGGCATATGGAATTAAATTAACAAAACAAGCGTTTTTGACTAATATTTAATTTCACTAAGTATTTGACAATAGTCTCCGTAACCAAACTGCAGAATATATTAACAACAAAAGAAAGAACTTAAACAAAGATTATTTTAAGTAAATACTTCGTAGAGCCAAAATCTTTGTAATATAAAGCCGTATTAAGTCATTTCAAAATATACTTAAGCCAATAAGAAGAATGTTTTAAATTTTCAGTGCTAATTGTAACTAATATTGATAGTTTGTTTCCAGCGATTATCTCTAGACCTTCAACGGTCTATGGGCAATCCGACTGTTGTTTGTATGATAGATTAAATAATTTAGGTATTTAGTGTTAATTAGTTTGTATTTTTTTTTTATAATTGGCTCGCCATTTACCGCCAACACGCCTGATGTAAAGCGATGATGCGGTCTACGATGGAGCACGCTTGCCTAGAAGAAACCGATTCACTCGTGATTTGAAGACACCCAGATTGTAACTATCGGGGAACGCATTCAGGCACCGCATTCCACAGACTACCTATAATTTAATTAATAAAGGTACTTGCCCAATAAAAAAAAGATACAGAGGCAATAAAAAGTTAGCAGCACACCTCCAACATTTACAAACATATTTTCGCAAACGTCGTCTATGAATGTGCGTGTA
This sequence comes from Agriopis aurantiaria, assembly GCA_914767915.1. NCBI lineage: Eukaryota > Metazoa > Arthropoda > Insecta > Lepidoptera > Geometridae > Agriopis > Agriopis aurantiaria. Next base: position 4,269,149 of record OU611992.1, on the reverse strand, counting down.
CCATAAAAACATATAAAAATGGTTAACATTCACCCCACAAGATTTGACCCCGCACTGGTATAAACCCAAATGAGGTCGACATTACGCCTGAAATGGCGTCTACTGCGTAATATTTCGTACATGCATGTGAGGGTACAAATACACGTACATGTTACGTGTATTTGTGCGGGTACTTATGTAATTATTCCCTAAATATTTAGACGCTGGGCGCTGGATCCTGAGCCATAAAGCTGGTTAAGTTATAGACGCTAGAGCTCGTAATGTTTACAGCTAACCACGCAAGTGACTACGTTTTACCATTTTAACCTACCAGTGCTCTTGGTGAACCTTTTTTGTGGACTGTATGCTGAGGCCACATTGCGTAAGGTGGTTTAGAAAAAACGCTGCTTTACTAGACCTTACTACTTTATTACTTTTTTGGCTGTAGCTTATGTTTTTCATTTTGATTGAAAAACTACCTTACTCCCGCATATTATTATAGGTTTTAAGAAAAATTTAATCATAGTTATTTACACAGACTATTACAATATTCACGTTCACCCACAAGATGGGCAGACGACCTAAAAGAGACCGCAGGGAAACGCTGGATGCAGGCCGCTTCTAACCGGCCCTTTTGATGATCGATGAGGGAGGCCTATGTCCAGCAGTGGACGTCCTGCGGCTGAAACAATTATGATGATTACAATATTCAAAAATTAAAACCTTAACCTGAACGGGAACAGTCCCCACTGTTCCCGTCTGCAGCTCTCTCGATCGCACATTTTTACATTATTGAATATATAAAATCAATTAGTGTGAATTTCCAAAAAGTAACAAAATCATGTCTTGGTGTCTATCGTAACATTACAAACAGAAATGTTTGTTTTTAATTTGACGGAATTACATGACACGAGAAATAAAAATCACTTGTTACCATTTTACTGTGTCGAATTAAAATATATCAAATTGTCAATTTCTTTGTAATGTTACGATAGACACCAAGACATGATTTTGTTACTTTTTAGAAATTCACACTCATTGATTTTATATCTTCAATAATGTGCTTATACTGTGCTGCTTATAATACTTAACATTATGCTTTGTATATTCCTATGTGAAAATAAATAACCCAATTAGTAAATTTAGATCTATAAGCTACGTACTAGCTTCGTGTTACTGCCTTCTTTATCTCGTTTGAACAAAAGTTAAGCCCGAGCTATACCTAATTTCATTACCAACTAAGCCCTAAACTCTAAACACCTTTATGTATCTACGCAAGGACACACAAACATAGCCCCTTTACGGCCAGTTAAAACAACCTAGTAAAGTGTTTAATCTGTGGCACTTCCCATACAACAACGTTCTTACACGTATCCTAAGTAAAGGTGCTAATCTAATGGCAGCTGCAAACTGCAAACAGCGACCGCAGACTCCATTGAAATTATAATATTAAATAGCACTGAAATATATTCAAAAATAGTAAAAATAGTAAATATATTCAAATATGGTACACTGGATAGTGGATACATTTTTGAGCCTTTTGGGGTCGAAACAATGGGGCCGTGGGGATCGGGAGCCAAAAAAATCTTCAAAGATTTATCTTCACGTCTGATAGACGCAACTCGTGATCAAAATGCCGGCCTCTACTTTGCTCAAAGGGTGAGCATCGCCATACAACGTGGTAATGGGGCCAGCATTTTGGGAACGGTTCCCACTGGTAGCGGTTTGATAGAATGATAGTTAGATTTTAATTTGTTGTTGTTTTTTAAAAGAGTAATTCTAGTCAATAATAATAATAATTATAGGTAGGTAATATATGTAAATTCTTTCGTTCGATTTTTTCTAAAATTTCAGAACTATGTATGTTATCACTTTGGCTTCAAAAATTAATTAATTTAGAAATTGTTCAGTTTATATCTCATTTTAGAACTTAAGTAAGTAAATATATCGTTGTAGTATGTATGTTATTTTCTTAAACAACCAAAGTTAGGTTAGGTAACGCTTAGGTTTGGGTTAGGGTTGAGCAAACATGAATAACACGCAAAAAAAATTTTATACCTACTGAATTACACGGAAACTGAAACCACTAAACAAAACAAAACTTTTACTGGAAGATTAAAGCTGGAATTGCAAAAAAAAATCGCCTGTTCCATTAAAAATTACAGTGAACTCTACAAAATTTATAAAACTATTTTTTGTGATATCAAGGATGATCCCATGCTAAAATATGCTCATAATGCTCAGTGCAATGACATCCTAACGGATCAGTACCACCGTTCCATGTAACCTATAGAAAACTACTTATAACCTAACCCCAACCTAAGCTTTACCTAACCTAACCTAATTTCGGTTGTATATAATAAGAATAAGAAAATAATCAAATCTACGTAAAAGGTTATTATCAAGTGCAATGACCTAATTTCAGCTTAGTACCGCCGTTCCTTGTATAAGTATGATTCCAATGGCGTCTGCAGTCGCATTGTAAACAGTACCTTTACTCCAGCAATACTGTTTCGTGCGTTTTGAACCTCCATAACACGCTGTGTTTACGACTTGTGGCTGACGCAACCTCCAAATTAGACGCTCTGGTTTGTTCCAAAATATAAGGTTAAAGGAACAAGCTGGAATTAGGGATCCTGAGAGCCTAGTTTACATATAAGATGGGCGAGATAAGCAGGCGTGCTTACAGCCTGGCTTCTACAAAATTGGCGCCCCTCTTTCAGTTTGCTAAAACTGTTTTACTTTAGAATAGGGAATTTGTTACACGACTAACTTTTTTTTGTATAGTTGATTAGAAACAAGATTGCATATTTTTCCAAAAAGCTTTTTAGTAACCAAGTAACAAAAACTAACAATAAAATATGGGTCCTAATTTGTGAAACGGATAACTAATATCACATTTTATTACCGCAGAAAGACTATTTAAGTACTAATAAATGTCTATTACATCTAAGTAAGGGCGTGTTTTCAACCTCAACAATCCATAAATTCAACGATAGTAAAGAAACCAGAAGAGACCGACGGTGATATGGGAAGACTCCATACAAATAGAAACGGCCGTCACTCTCACCAACATGCTACGGCACTATCCTGCTGTCCGCTGAAATCGAAAATGTGGCCAAACTAACCCTCACAGACTTTTATTCCAAGCCTTATTCAAAAAGGCGAAATCCGTGCATAATAAATTTACCCAGCAGATACATTGAAACGAACCCAGGCTGTCTGAATGATTGACGTCTAGCTCGGTTCTCTTTTGTGATTCATACATGCTCTACAGGCACTTTACACGTGACCAAGTACAGTCAGCTACCGCGCTTCCCGTCTATAAACAAGGCATATGAATTTACAATGGTGACTGACGAGGTTTTCACACATTTGGTTTATATTATACGAGAATTACAACTTATTAAATGAAACTGGTTACTCCAATTAGGTACCACAAATACCACAGTTTCAACCGCAATCGGTGGTTTTTGTCAAGGCTATTGCGCGCGCGCGGCTTCGTCTCGCTTTCCACTTAAAATTCCGGCTTAGTCATACTTGAGTAACTCTCGTAATGTAATTCAAATAAAAAAAACATAATGTTATTCAATATTTTGAGATCGATATGGCCGAAACTATGCTCAGACGTGGTCACTGACTAATTCTCAAAATTTCAATCTTGGAGTATGCCAAAAAGCAATGGAACGCAGCGTACTTGGTATCAAGAGAATACACAGAGTCCGCAAAATCGTTGGCCAAAAGTCACCAGATTAAATTGGTATTGGGTAGGACGTGTGACGCGTATGTATTCCGACGATGGGCCAGGATGGTCACACAGTAGGTGTCTAATGGACGATACAGTCAAAGAAGTCTTAAGAAACGATGGAGTAACGATCTTGACTCATTCCAGAGAGGTTGGCAGGAGGATTAGGTTGGTGGTGGACCAGGAATAATGGAAGAAAATTAATCTCCTCTGTTTACAACAAATACAATTTTTGCAACTTATTAACTATTACAGAGCAACTTTCATAGGTGGAGTAACTTTTGCCCAGCAGTGGGTCAGTAAATTTAATTTTTGTCGGCCATATCTGTAAAAGAACTGACAACTGTTGGGGTAGACGATCTCTACAGTAGTAACCGCGTATCGGCAAACGTAGAGTAAGGTCCCTTGCGGCTAGGTGGAAGGACGACATGTAAAAGGTGGCTGGTGGCAAGTGGATCCGTAAAGCAGAAGATTGTGCGATATGGCGTTCTTTGGAAGAGGCTTACGTCCAGCAGTGGACATTCAATAGACTGACTCTTCATTTAGAGTCAGTGATTCGATACTTTTATCATTCTATTACGTCTGACCAATAAATAGGTGGCCACAGAAACTGTGTCAGTGTTTGCCTCGCAAAGATCAATGCGCAAGCATCGGGACATAGTGGGCACAAGCAAATTTTCCATGGTCTGGGAAGCTTCACAGTCCCACAGTTCCACCTGGGAATCAGTCTCTTTAATTTATGTCTGCAACGGTCTACTTGCACTAAGAAGCTGGCTTATGGACTTCCAAATAAGCCATTGCAGAATCTCCTGCAAAGATATAGAATTGATAAATTGAGTGAGACTGTGCTTACTGTATCGTATTTATTTATTACGATAAAGATGTACATTCAGGCATTTAGAAACTTTATTTTTTTTACTCTCTCTCTCTCTTACTCTGAGAGAAAACTTGAGTCCCAGCAGTGGGCACATGATAGGCTGAAATAAATGAAAAAAAAATTGTACTTCAAAATCCTGCGCGGCATTAATAGTTCACTCTTTATACCTAAGAACAGTGTTTGTACACTTTTTTGCAGTTCGCGTCGTTAGTTGGTGTCATATCCAGTACTTACCACTGAGACAATTTTTTACAGCTGCCTTTACCAACGCTACAATACAACCTGCCAGCCAGGATATGCTCACTTCAGCATAATTTAGAGCTAAGGCTAGAACTGTGTAACAGCAAACACGTTTGGATATTGTCCGATTTGTGGACGTATTAAGGATAGGAGCTTTAAAATGTTCAATTTCTCTGTCATGGACTTAAAATTTTGAAAGACCTTAATGTTTTTTAAATAATGTGTGGTGACACGAACTTGCAATATTTTTTTTTGTATCAAGTGGTGGGACATGTACGTAAACTTTGCGCTGGATTCTAAAACGTAGAAACTGTCCATTATTGGCCCTACAAACTGCATGTTAGTATAAAAAACAATTGAAATTATCTGTGCGCTGAGCCAAAACACTGGTCCAAGTTTTTTTGAAAAGGCTTATCCTTATTCCATTCCATTCTTCTTCTTCTTCTGCATGTATGTAAGTTCCTAGACTCCAAAACGGTTAGACCAATTTTGACGGGACTTTAACTGGCAGATATCGACCGGTAAGAAACCTAAACGAAGATTGAACTTTAATTTATAGATGGAAGTGTAACCTGGCCGGTTCCAATAAAAAAAACAGCTGTAAGGTCTTACGTAAGGTCTATATTGACAATGCTTAAAAATACCCCCTTGAGTACCTTCCTAAAGTACAGCCATCGCCCAGTACGTGGCTACAACCACATGTGCCCATGCATAACGATGGAGACTACTGCCGCAGGCAGCCAAAACTGTGTTGTGAACTTGCTTTACACTTTACAGCATTGTGTAGGCTTGGGACCACGGTAGGAATACTTCGGGATGTTATTAGAAGGAAATGCACGAGCGAGTCTGCACGACCTTGTCCTACCAGCAGCCCCTTTTTACTACAGGACAAGTATAGTAAAGAAAGAAAGTAGAAATACTGCCAACTATCACCCATATCCCGATTGGGGATTTTATTGGATTCGTAATAAACGTTTTGATTCTACTTTTCTGAATCGTCCGGCTAAGGAAGATCAATCTGCTGACTTCCTTGTTTCCTCTAGAAATAATATATGATCCTTTCAAAGCCAAAGCGATGTTTTCAGAGTTTTCTAAGTCTGCGTGTTTTATTTTCGATCACATCGTTTTTAATCAATTCGTGTTTAAACGTGGACATAAACGCCATAAAAAAATCAGTAAGGTAGGTAAATTGGCACCGAAACCTGGAGTCACATGAGTTTAAAAGATACACATTGAGACCAAACTGAACAAGCCCGTATCACTTTGTTCTGACCAACTGTGTGTGTGTATAATTATAAGAACCATTAGTTTCTATTTGTATTATTTTTGAACAGATTCAATCATATTACCCCCCCCCCCCCCCCTTTGGTCCAATTGATAGTGAATCTGCGCTTCTGTGCTTGAGGAACTTGGAACTTGGCGTGAACGTCAGATTTGGATCTTACCTGGGGCAAACATTCATGTGATGAACATTTGTGTTTGTTCTATATCTGGATGTTAAATCTCTTTAAGTATGTATGTAAAAATATGTATTATGTATAGACCAGTGGATAGACGTAGATATTCGCCAAAGAACCACAGTCATCGACATAGCTGTTAAAATTTGCAAGTTGAAGTGACAATGGGCCCACTAGATGGACCGACGACATTGTGAGAGTCACTGTCGTCCAGTGGATGCAAAAGGCAGGCTGTCGTTCAGTGTGAAGGTTAAAGGGGGAGGCCTATGTTCAGCAGTGGACGTCTTCTGGCTGATGATGATGATGTATATCAGTCTCTGGCAGCCATATTACAAGCTTTGCTTAGTTTGGGGTCAGATGATCGTGTGTGCAAAAAAGTGTCCGGAATATTTATTTATTTCAACCACCGTTTTCGCGCAGAACTTGAAGTATTTTTTATAGAATAATGGGGAGACACGCTGCTTATTTATCTCGCCAGGTGGCGCATTATCGCTGGTCTTTCACTGTCAAAAGTATCAAATATCAATAGATATTGTTAGTAATTGCACAATAAATATCGTCTGGTATTAAAACATGCCTCTGTGTAGTGCATTTCAGTGTAAAAATAAAGGTTTTCGTCAGGAATCACGCCGTTTTCCTTCCGATGAGAAAAAATTATATTGATAATTTTATGGCATACCTTGCCACAAGTTCAGCTTTTTTGCCAGCTAAGGAAGCATTTATTTTCTTTAACTCTTTTTTTTAATTTCGCCGCTGTCATTAGGAAAAACGTTTTACTGTTTAAAAGCAAAGTTTATTTTTATTTTTTCATTCAAGAGCAATGTGTATAACCTCAAATAAACCACAAATGACAGCACCAGCAAAGGTGGCGCCATCTGATATTAGTTTTGCCTGTGGCTTCTCATTGGCAAACTAGCGATGGGCCACCTGATGGTAAGTGTAGTATGGTAATACCCGGGACATTGCCAGTGCGTTGCTTACCTTTGAAGTCTGTAAAACCGGTGTTATATATTTTAGACCACCTAAACTACAGTCAAGCTAGTATATTCCGAATCGCTTATCATCATCGGTCTGAATGTCCATTGGCTAGCTATAAAATCCATAAAATCGTATTTCGTTTTATCACCTGCCCCATTTAGCCAATAGAATTATCGTCCGATTTCAATTAGATAACAGTTTAATTAAAGCTAAGGAGACATCTGCGACAGCTCTGTCACGCCAAGTTTCGTGTCTATTATGCTTAATTCAAGCCGATATAGTGTGACCACGATGAGCCTTATTTTACCTGAGCAATAACATCCGCGTAGCAACAACACTAAAACATTTACGTATGTTAGAAATTATATTTGTTATCAGTAAACTTACGGCTTAAGTAAGTAGCTGTTACATTTTGTACAAAATTTAATTTAATTTATTGCTTGTGCTAAAAAGCAGAAATAATTTTAATGATAGTTATATGAGTATTACCAGTATATTTACCGTAGCAAAAGACTAAAGACAGACTACTGAGAGTAGATAGTTTTGTCTGCACGTAACTTTGAACTGTTCGACCAACCACCCGCATTCTTCAGTCATCCCATGAGCATCATGTAACTGCGCCGAAACTTCGGGAGCTCATTCCACAACCTTATCACGGTAAATATCCCGTTATGTAGGAAGCAACCATGACAGTTAAAACAGTGTTTAAATTTTAATACGGTGAAACTATTATTAGACCTATATTTATTTATTATCATTCAAAGTATAGTTTTGTCCTCAGATCAGACAAACAATGACTGATCTCTCGAGTTTTTACAACTTACGCTAATAGTAGTTAATACGTTAACATGTTTTTTTACTGATTTCGATCAACCTGATCAAACTTTTGTAAGGGACAAACCATTGAGGCGAAATGCCTAATTGGATTAGGTTTGAGTAGTTTGTATTGATCTCGCGTAAGTATATCCGCTAGGGATATATTCTGGGAGATACTATGGACGGAAACTGGAATATTGTAGAAGCATAAGTTTGAAAACACGACGAAAACTGTCAATGGAATAAACAAATATCGCGTCAAACTCACATCTCCCCGCTATGATTTCCTGTGTCACCAAAAACAAGAACAGCCACAAAAAGAAGTTTTTTTTTTTTTTTGTTTATATTTGAACGGCTGTCAAGGCATTTTTGTAAGAAATTTGTTGTGGCCCTTAGGCTAATTCTCTCTCTACGGGCTTAGTATACTATTTCTCCCTCTACGTTGTGGCCAGTTGAACCCATATAAACGAACCATCTGTCATTCGAAATCAGTTAGCAACTGTGATGCGGAGTTCGACGCGTTGACCTAAATAATAATGTTCAATCATGGTTCACTCATGCTGCCTGGTAACAGATTTTCCTTCTCATTTCCGTTCTATTTACTTCTCTTTTCTGTGAGATCAACTAACTCCCAGAGTAGATAAATTTATCGTTCAAACATCTGCCTAGTCGGGAATCGAACTCGGGTCCTCCTGTTCGTAAGGAAGACGTGCTACTACCTACGGAGTTGAACCTGTCATCATTTATTTCTTTAAACTTTGCTTTAAGCATGTATAAATTGATTTTATTTTAAATCCATCAAATCGGTTAGCTATTTTCTGTACAATAATGTATATTATACGCTGAATATTGCCACCATCTCGTAGTTCAAATTCAAACTATTTATTGAGAACCATTTCTATTCAGCGTGGTAATGCCGCCAGCATGCTGGGTACGCTGCTAACTGATAGTGGCTTGAGCATTTGGATTGTCTTTAGACCTTCAATGGTCTATGGGCAGTCTTAGCTGTTTGTGTAGTGTTAGTGTTAGCTTGTATTTTGTTTAGTTAATAAAGGCACTTGTCCTATTAAAATTATGATAAAAACGGATGATTCCACTTGATGATGAACATTTCTCATACACTGTTAAACTAAAATCGATTTCCTTATACAAATAAGAATAAAACTAAAAACTGAAATAATAAACGTTTTTTTTTTCTCTTCTGTGATACTAGAGCTCTTCCCCACTCGAATCTTCCTGTGTGTCCGCAATACTCCAGCACGCGGAGCTCACCTCGTCGCCACCAATCTCACGGTCACTCCCACGATTTCCATGTTTTTATTTATTAAATAGTTTATAATAAATTGCTGTTAAAAATTGTTAACATAAAATAAATAAAACACAATTGTCATAATAGCCATTGGCTTTTTTACCCCTTTCCCATTGGTCAGTATTTTTTTACAATAAGTTTAAAACACTTCCATTACAGTTTTTCAATTGTCACAAATATCTAAACTCGCAACTGGGCCAGTGTGGTGGAAAATAGAGAAGGCCCTATTGGGGGCAGGCCTAAGTCCAGCAGTGGACTATTAAAAGGCTGATTATGCTAATAAGTAGTAGTAAAGTAGTTAGTTGTCCATGTCCATCTGCCACCGTCTAATTTCCGCTACGCGCATATTGCTATCTAGTACGAAGGTAGGTTACATGTAGTTAATATTACTGCACTACATATTCATAACTCGAAGGTAAGCTTGTGTAATGAATGGCAAGTTGTAAAGTTTTAGGACTCTATATAGGATTAGTGTTAGGGACTATACCATCGGTACAGATTACCTATCAAAGAGGATGTTATAGCTACCACTTAATCAAATAATAGCGGTAAAGCAAGGCCAAACCAACGCGACTGGAGTCAGTGAAGTAGGAGGTTCAGTCGCAGTCGCTACGTAATGTTTATGTAGCTTCGCACTACGCGACATTTTCTAACACTCGCGTAGCAGCGTTGTAGCATATAAATATACCTACTACGAGTGAGATATTTTATAGTAGATTGTTACACAAGGGATGTAGGTGATGACACACTAGACATTTTGGTTAGTTGCTAATAGTTTGAGGGTGTAAAAGATCACCTACTCGCGTGTGAAAATAATCTACCTTCACTAGTGTAAGGTAAGACAAAAAATCTTGTAAAAAACCGTTTAATGAGTGAAAATTAAGAGTTATGTAATGTTTGCATTACATACAGGCGTTAAAAAGTAGGACAGACAGACAGACGGACGGACAGATAGCGTAGGCTTATTAAATAGTAAAGTAGTTAGTAGGTAGTAATTTAGTATTAAATAGTAAGCTCAGTTGTATTTTTTGACATGGTACTAGTTCGATTTTTAAATTACTAAATCTCTCCCACCTTATTTAATTACTTTAGTCAGCATACAAACATGTCTTGTAACAAACTAAAGAACTATGTAAACAAGTACAAGCTTAAACCCAAAGACTAGACATTAGATATTATGTATATCATACGTAGTATATATATGACCTTATATTATGTGCACAGAAAGCTCTCGCCCTCAATATATCACCCAAAGTCGTTAACAAGCCCGCATAACCCATCCCGAATCTTTAAAAATTCTCCCCAGACTTACCTTAGCGTAATGTATTGATGAAATTAAGTAATAAATTCCAGTTTTTTATTGCAACCCTGGCAGTATAAAGCGACCCTCACTCATTCACTCCACGCCCCCAGTTTTGGACGTTGCAGCAATTTTTTTCTTGGCCCCACTGCATATTTGAACGAACCATTTTGTACTACAAATTGGATTCTCCAATTTGCATTCTTTATTGCTTACAAATGGCCACCCCAAGAATGAAAAACGATTTGAGATTTCGATCACGGCAATCGAATAACACCATAGGTAAAGGATACTCGCATGCACTCCTATGGCTGAAATGATGATGGTGATTACACCTAGACTGACCGAGACCATTGGATTCATTTTGCCGGATGCTCTCTAGACAATTCTGTAAGTCTCCAATTTTAAAATGGCGTAATTACTTATACGAGTGAACAAATAGTATTAAACTAAATGTAATTGACAACCCAAACACACTTAAAAAGTGTTTTGTTTGTTCGTAACCCAGATCAGACAAACAAGGGAGATATGCCTTAGTTATCGTTTATTAGTGATTATCGTTATTGTATGTTATTACCACTATTGTTATTATTATTGTACGTTATTGTATTGTTCGTTGTTGTTTTGTATCGTTATTGTTTTTTTTTTTTCATTGTTTATAATTATAGTGTTCATTTTATTTTTTGCCACAAATAAATTATGTCTATGTCAGTGTCTATTCAAATTTCTCCGTGTTTCAGAGCGCTAACTTTTCACACAATTTTAATGTATCAAAACTTGATAAGTAAAACAAATAAAAAAAAAATCTATTTTATATTCTTACTTTTTTTTTTATTTGGTTCATTTATCTCAGTAGCATTACCACCTGTGTTTTTTGTTGTTTTTGTTTCCTTTGTATCATATCCAACAGTTAAGAGTTGGGTTTCTTCTGATTTTTATATCAAGCGTCATATAAATTGAACTTATACTTCACAATTACTATTAGTTACAATCTGGTCATCTTTAAAATCGCTGGTAAATCGGTTTCTTATAGGCAAGTGTGTTCCATCGTAGACCGCATTATGCGAAATGGCGGTCAAGCACAAAACTTATTTCATTAAATAAAAGTACTAATCTAATCTAATCAATCCATAAGCATAAACTGCTGGATTTACGCCTACCCCCGAAAGGGCAATTAGACTTTATCAGCCACGCTGGCCCAGTTGCAGGTAGATGTATTCACATACGCCATTGAATTTTTTTCTCCGTACATATGCAGGTTTCCTCACGATGTTTTCCTTCACTGAAAAGCCAGTTATATGAAAATCCGTGCATAAACTCCAGATTGACCGGGATTGGCGGGCCAGTATTTGAACCCTCGACCTCACGCTTTCAAAAGTCTATCAGTCCACGGCACGATCTAGAAATAATCCATACTGCCCATAAAATAAGTTTTACTACGCTAACTTTCACATAACAATGTTTCGTTGCACGTTCACGATATCTCCGTAATAATTCTCACAGTTTTCAACACGTACCATTCCATCCCTCATATTTCGTCTTACATTCTGCCTTGTATCCGGGCCGAATTGCATAGCAGGCGCTGACATACCCCTCTCTTGTCCATTTATATTGACATGCCACGAAGAACACAGAACCCACCTGTAGCTCTGCAACTCTCAGCTCTATTGCCAAATTCCTGAGGTTAAAAGTCGCGTGTGGTAAGATGTAGAAGATATTCAATTCTCTCGCATGACCGGCGTCGGACTCCGGGTCTATATGGAAATAGGGTAACGAGGGTCTAGTGACCCATATTGCGAATATGCATCAACTATATTGCATTCATATTGCAATACATGCATGGGTTGATGATGTGTTCTAATATAAATGGAAATATCTTAAGTCCTTGTTTCTTCAGAGATGTTAAGCACGTTGCGTCTAGTTTATACTTAGTCCTTTTCAAATAGTATAGATCACCACTGACAGAATAGTTTGATAGTAATTTTAGTTAAGTTAAGTTTAGTTAGTAGTAGTTGTTTCATAGTAGCGCTTAGCTATATTAGTTTTCGCCGCAAAATGTAAATCTTTAATTTAGTTCTGTGACGTCACATTCAATATTTATGAATCACGTTCTATCGTACTGTCAAACCACCTGTCATGCCATGCTAATTGAAAAGGACAGTCAAGTTCTTCTAGATTCATCTTTCGGCCAAAATAAAATTAATCGACGGGCCCAGAAGAAGCGTATTTTTGAAGATTACAAAATGAGCGCCGGTGCTTATTTCGTTTCAGTTGGTCAATAGCCGTAGGAAGTGCGACACAAGACTATTGTTACATGATAACGAAACATCTGACAAAATTATGCCTTCGTGTGTTTTCCCGAAGTGTAAAAACACAACAAAAAACCGTTATCTATTTTTGTAACCAATGTACTGTACATGGTTGTAATTGAGTGTTGAAGCATAATATATGTCCGACGGTTTTGACTCGTTTTTACTGAGCAAGTTCAATGGTTATGGCCCGTCCATTCATTTTATTTTGGTCGAACGATTTATCATGGAAGTTTGTGGTTAAATGCAAATTTGTTTCCGATAACAAGAATCAATTGAATTTTTCACAAACCCCCAATTAATGAGCTGATAATTTTTAAACGGCTAAACAGGTTTTTTTCAATCATAGCTAAGAACACTCAATTAAGTAACCTTTCAAACAAAAACAAAACTAAATCAAAATAGGTTCAGCCATTTGTGAACTCCGATGCCACATACAGTCTCACAGATACGTTAAACTTATAAAATCCCTCTGTTTGTATCAGAGGTTAAAAAATTAGGATACTGAAGTGAATGTTTAGTGCTATTATGCTCTCATCTTTTCCAATATGCGAAAAAGGTTACATGTTATATTTTCTAACCTATTAATTAGTAAGGACTAATAAACGTGGAATAGTCTTAGAATAGTTACACAGCGTTTTGTTTTTTACACTCTTTAAAATTTTGAACTCGATCGAAAAAGACAAAAGACTTAGTAACTATTCCAAGGCTATTCCTAGTAATTAGTAAGGGGGTAAGAGTCTACAGTACTTTTACTAAAAATACCTGACGTTTCATGGCATTTATGAATATACCTAAGTTAAACTTTCGCAATATGAAATGTGCAATAAATCCCGATATACGTAGGTTATTAAAACGTGGTGCATGGCATATCTAAATATTTTATTTAACCGCAGCTTAATCCCTATAATCGACTACTAAAAATCCGGGCTAAAAGAAAATATTGTACAAACAATAAATCCAAAAGACAACGCGTGAAACTCCAAACAAACGCCTCGTAAATCCTCCTAAATCCGTACAGCCTATCGACTGTCCAAACAATCTGTCTACTCAGACCTTCCACGTATGCTCCACTTGCGACGTCAAGAAAAGTTAGGATATCCCTTAATTAGGGTTCCCGCTAAATAATGCCGATTTCGAGCAACGTTTGTTAAGCTTAAGGGCCAACCTCAGTAATCTCCGCCCTTACTAAAATACGGCCCAACACGACGTACGGAGAAAACCTACGGCTTCAAAACTGTGGCCTTAATCCGTCAAACGTATTTTGCCGCTTTAATGGGTTAACTTGAGGACGACATTTTGTGCTTGAGACTTGTTTTAAGTTACAAATACAAAGGCGAGAAAATCTTGCATTGTTGTTTCGTGAGCGTCTCCACAGACGATCAAATCAGTGATTTAACCACTTCTAGATACAACACGCCAAGTTCTTTGTGTTAATAAAGAAAAACTAAACAAAACTAAACGTCGTCGAAAAGAAAAACTAAATCACACTAACTGTAAATGTCAAAGATTGTGTGTGATTGAGTAAGCCACTCAACTAATTAACGGATTTACGGGTTTGGATGAAATTGCATGGAGGTAGTTTACGTACCTATACCGGGTTACGCGGAATAGCCGAAAGCCGAAAGATGTCCATAGTTCCAGCCATTATGAACAACTTTTACTATTGAAGCAAATCAGAAATTGCGAAAAAATATCAGCTGTTTCATAGAAAACGGCCATTGACACTTGACAAACAGCTGATATTTTTTTTTCGTGATATCAGGGTTGGTTCCATAGTAAAAGTTGTTCTTAATGATAAGTATAATGGATCCTTTTCGGCTTAGTTCACCCTTTCTGCGTAACCCTGTATACTCTAGACTAGAATAACGCTTTTTTTATTGTGGTAAAATTAACTGATAAAACGGCGAGGCGCTACTATAGAGCATAAAATAAAAATAACAACACAAAATTAAACAGTTCTTTAAACGATGACTGGCAAGACATCCTCATACAATTGAAATAATAACATCACCCTCTTTTCAAAATCTCTCTAAAAACTCGGCCAAACGTTGAAGTATCCGAAAGACAAGCATGAATTGCTATTTATGCCTCATAATCCAGGGATTCCGGCCTAAGTCCGGCCGCCACCCGTTGCTTACCCGGCGTCATCAATCTTGCTCAAACCCGCATAATCACAGAAAATGTAACCGTGGATTAGACCTCCATTTTTAAGCTGGAAGTAGCCACCACCCATAATACCACTCCACTTTAATAAATCAAAAAGGAAGATACTTTACCGACTCTGACATGAAGTAGAATGGTCGTACTGAATGACGCAGTTTTGTTCAAGATAAGTGTGCTTGTCGCTTGTAAATTTGCTATTAAATCATATTGAGCTTTAATAGGGTATTTGACTACTTTTGGGAAACTATTGCACATTATTGCCTGATATAATTTAATGTATACTGCATTTATATTTTCTGGATATCAGTCGTATTTGCGATATAAATCGATGTTAAAGTTTGAATAAAAAAATATCGCGCCAAAACGCAGACCTGCGTCATAGCTCCGGTCGAGCGACGATTGACGTCACACAAAACAAAACAGCTGCAGCCAGGCAGCAAAAGTTTGATAATCACTAATTTTCTAATAGAAGTAATGGTTTATAAATGTTGTGTAGTGCCACAATGTACAAATACTTCCATAAAACACCGGAAAAACTATTCGTTTCTGTTCCAATGGACCCCAAAACTCGCAAAAAGTGGTTGGAACTAAGTAGCTCGTAGAGAACCCAAAAGTATTGGAGCTAATTCAAGTGTTTCTATGTGCGAAGATCATTTTGAGGTACATATTTGAGTCTATATATTTCTATTACAATTTGTGTTTTTATTGCATTACTATTTTATGTACTGTTACTTTCTTTTTAAACATTGTAAAGACATAACCTAACAAAATAGTGATATCCACCTACTACAACATACTTTTTGTACAACTTGATTGAATGTTTTGCTTGGAGAACAATTAAAAATTAATAATTACATTGTAGTTTTTACGTTTTGAGTTCTGCAGCGTAGAAACAATGACGTAGATTATTATTGAAGAAATATGCAACCATAAATACATTAATTTTGGGTAAGTTACTGCTGTCTGCTTGCACAAAATGTTTCTCCATTCTTCTCACATTTAACCTCCGGACTGTTTTTGGTGATAATTTCTGGATAAATCGCTCTCAAAATAGCTTTACAACATTAAATTCGCAAATATCAATACAAAATCTGTTTGTTTAGATTTGTGTGACGTCACTAGGGGTGAAGCCAATTACAGACCGTTTTCGATCACGTGATCAAATGTCGAAAATACAGATATTTTATTCGTGTTTTATACAAAAAATAAGCATATTTTTATGAAAAAATCAATGAAATATGCTTTTTCATTATGTCATGTTTATGGATGACGTCAATTGGCATTGTATTTTTAATACAGTCAAGTACCCTATTAGAAACGTACATACTTACAAATTTTTAGGGTTGCGTACCCAGAGGGCAAAGGTTCAGATTTCTGGTTTAGGTTCCTCCTCTAGAAATTGTTCGTAGGCTGCTTGGAACTTACTAGGTAGTCTAGAAAACATGTGCTAATAAAGAGTCTGACAGGAAATGAGTTTGCGCCCACAAAATTATTCTTGGAGCGTTCTAGTTTTAATGGAGAAAATCGTGATATTTCAAACTTTGATTGAATTCTTGTATCAAAGGTTTCGATTCCCAGAAATATTCCTTAGCAATTTTAACTTCTCTTTATAAAGAAGTGCGTTAAAATCTCTTGTTTACACAACTATTATCAAATTAAAGCATCTAAAGTCCAATATTTCGGAGCAAATCGTGAGCTAGTTGGGATGTAGACGGTATCTCTAAAGGAATGTGCTAATAACGAGATCGAAAAACCCAGCCAAGATAAAGACGGGCCTCGCTAGGGTGAATTTTAATTAAATGCGTCTACGGACATTAATGGGATGAAACTGTACTTGGCCCTTTAATCGTGATTTGTTTGTCCTATCTCGGAGGGTCGAGGGATCAAATTGCGATGAGTTTTCCGGAGACGAATCGAAAGTCATCTCGTTACCAACTCGAGTGCCATGGTAATGCCCTTTGTCTCTTAGATCTGTCAAGGTGACAGAATGCTATGTTAACGAGCAAGTTGCCAATTAAATTCATGAGACATATAAGGGTTACGTACCTCGCTGATCTATGTAGGTTTTATATAGCATCATCGGGCTGATCCTTGAAGATTTTTATATGCGTTTGACTACAACTCAAGTGACGGTGAGATCAAAGCTGGTTGACGCACCTAGTCTATAATGGGAACTGGCTCTTAAGTGAGACTTCCAGAAGAAGCAGTTAGATGCTTTGTGACAAATTTTCAACTTGAGTGGTGGTTGCCAGGCGGGCATTAGAAATGACCCTACCATCACCATGCTATGGTTTCCTCACAATGTAAATTCCTTTCACCAGCAGCTCAAGCCCATTGTTGGAATTTGAATTTGACTTCGAATTCGAACGCATCAACCACTAAGCAATAATGGTGGATGGTGGGTGGTAGCATGTGTGCTTTACAATCTGACGGCATTAGGTTCGATCCTCGGTCCTGCACTAAAGACTTATTTAGTACTTAAATTATGTGCAGTTTTATATCATCGCTCAATAACGGTGAATGTCGGTAACGGCGAAAGAAAACGGTGTATGTCCAAGAACCTCAAAAATTAATGATTACAGCTGACCGTTACTGTCTCCTCTCTAAAGATCACAGGTGAAAAATAATAGATACCATATTAAGCCTGAAAAAAGCTCGCTGGGCTCTTAAAGATGAATCATAACGCAGAGCTGGGATAGCAAATTGTTTTGTTTTGGGACAGCATAAATACCAGCAAGAAACTTCTTCATTATCAAAATGGAAAGTTAAAAAACAACACCTGGAAAGTGAGATTAATGTAAAATATTCAAGAAGCGGGTTTAAAGTGGTACCTCCGGACCGCATCAAATTTTCACAGCGCTGACTTAGAAAGTGGTACGGTTTTGACAAAACGTCGCCGTATCTATACGGGACCCTTAAAAGGATTTCGCACTTTGTATCTCAACGGGACAATAAACCTATTTCTTTTTGTTTTATCTTTCACTTCACTAGTGTCTGAAGAATGATAGTCGGGTCGAGCTTAATCTTATTGTGTTTCTTTTGTGATATACGATTGGGGCTTCGGAAGGGGTGTTTCCCGATCATCCTGACAATATAAAGGTCTCTTAATCACGTATTTTGATATTTCCGAGCAATGCCCTTTGTATCTTTCAATGGTTATTGCAGATTTCCATAAGTGAATAGACAATCCTAAAAGTCAACCGAAATCTTCCAAAAACCCTTAAGTTTTTTCATGATAAATAAATAAATGGCGAAGTGCAAAGTTAAAAAAAAACCTATTCAACGATACCCCACATGCCTCTCGTGTAGAGTATCGATGATCAGGCCTTTTAAAATTGTTTATTCTGCTTGCGTTCACCCATACAAACACTGAGATATGCTTCAGCTTTTCAGTTGTGAATGTATTTTTATAAGTTATGAAATGTTTTTGTACATTTGTACCTTAGTGGCAAACAAATCTACCTCCTACAATACACGGGGCATCGTCAGTGCATGACCTTTGAGGACTCTATTCACTCTTTGAAATTTTTATTCGGCCCAGATTATGCTTCGGAGGAAAACCTGAACTCGTTTATTTCACCGTTTTTATAATTTCTTAATAACCCAATAAGCTTAATTAAACTCTGTAAACAAGGAAGTTCTTACAGACAAAAGAATTTACACTGAAAAAGCATCTTGTAATTGTGCCAGGTAGTAGCGGCCCGAGGGGTTTCTTTATAAAAGAACCGCAAGGAATCTTGACACAGATTTCATCTAGCTTGTTTGAGTTCATATATTTTTGTATTATTTGAGTGAGAAGGGACTTTAATGGATGAAAACTGATGCGGTAAATGAGACGCAACGTTTGTGTCATCAATTTATTAGCAGGAGCTGTTTGAATTATCTATGGCACTTTAAAATTAAATGTTACTCAAGTTTTGTGAAAGCTGAGTAGCCAAGTCTAACTCTTCAGTCCAACAAGTTGGACCATACAGTAAGGGCTAAGGTCCACAGGCCTCCCATGTACGGCAATATTTGTTTATATGACATTCGCTTGTTTTCTGACACTCATTAGTTTTCCCGATATTCGCTTGTTTTTTCGACGTTCCAAGACGTAGATGTACTTCGCCCAAAGTAGATCATTGGTATAAAGAAAAAAAGGTCTATTACCCAGCAGTGGGTCGATACACGCTGACGATGATGGTACCAAACCCAGTGTCAATGGTTTTTACGACACCCAATGTGCAAATAAATAACCGTACGGCATCTTCCTAGTGATATTTAGACCAGCTGATCTACGATGGGTCGATGGGAGCTCCAACACATGCCTTCTTAAACAATCCTGCCCCATTCTTAGCAGGTGGCGACTTAGCTTAGATGATTATATTTTTGTCATGTACCAATATATTCATTTTGACGGCTCTATAATTTGATATAATTATAGTCTCGAGTTTATTTATATATTCCAACAAATAGCTAAGTAAACGTTTTTATGATTAAATAGGTATGCCCTCCGCGCCCAGTCCATTCCCGCAAATGTTATGCATTATCAAAACCTCGGTAGTAAAACCGGCTTCCATATAATTGACTAATCCGATCACGTAAAGAACTTAAACCTTACCGTTCCCAATTCGATGCGTTGCTAAATTTTTATTAGGGTGCCGAGTTACAAAGTGGCGTATTCTCACGTTGATACAAAAACCGATCGGTGCGGGACGGACTCAGGCTTTCTTTAGGGGGAAATAACTACGGAAGCTGTTCCTATGGCAGTGGACTCAACACCGGGCCCGTACCTAAAACAAAAGCAATGCCTCCTCTTTGCGTCGATTCCGCAATGCTGGGGTTCGGACATCGGGGTGAGCTTCTCCGGTACGGTGTTTCGTTATCTGTTCCGGCTATCAGCATGAACCCTTGGTGACGTTAATGTTGATTGTTTAGCGGATCTGGTCTGTCCAGCGCATTGTATTCCTCCTTCTTGATCTCTTATCCTCTATTTTCCCAGTGACAATATTTTTTTGGAAGTTGTAGCAGCAGTGGGAACCTGATAGGTTGATAATGATAATGATGAGATAATCTCCAGAAAATATACAGGGTGTAAGGGGAACACTCTCGAAGCCAAAAGAAGGTAATTGTACTCATCATTAGGAACAACTTTTACTATGGGACCAGCCCTGAAATCGCGAAAAAAAATCAGCTGTTCCATACATTTTGTCGAGTGTCAATGACCGTTTTCTATAGAACAGCTGATATTTTTTTCGCGATTTCAGGGCTGGTCCCATAGTAAAAGTTGTTCATAATGATGAGTACAATTACCTTCTTTTAACTTCGAAAGTGTTCCCCTTACACCCTGTATAAAGATGAACCCCCCTCATCTCCCTGCCTTAGTTACGTCCCCGACTCTAGGCCTCCAGTTTCCCAGGGGCGCGCTTAACCCATTTTCATTTCGTTCGTGTTTTTATTTTGGAGAAGCTTTGTTGGAGGCCTCCGTGGTTTTCAATTTACGACTACAGTTCTATTTTGGAGTCTGTTGTTTCTTTATCTACACTGTGGATAGAGGCCTTAGTGTTTTCGTTCGTTGGTGTTATTCACAGACGTTTAGCAAGATAGATACCGCAAGTTCTCCTTTTTTGCATGTCTGTGGCTAGTTTTAAGTTGGATCAATGCTCTTACTTGCACGCCTCATATTTTAGTTCGATTTTCGTTGTCTTAGTCGTAGTTCTTCGTAGTCGTAATCAGTGGAGAGGACCTTCGGATCGTGGATCGATCCAGTGACCATATCACATCTCAAGTAAATGTTCTGCAATAGCAAACTTCTGTGTGTGGCGAATAGCTGTTATATCTAGCAAATCATTATAATTTTATAGATTCTTATTATTACTTGTTAATTTTAGGATTTTAAGTATAAAATGCAGTTAAATCAAAAGATGATTATATCAAATATACAAACATGTACTACAAAACAAAAACGCCGTCGAGATCACCACCGTGCGGCAGGGTTCCTAGAACACTGGCAGAATTGCCCCGCTATATAGCAATACTTACCTAACTTTTGAGAAAAGTATGTGTCAGCTCTAGGATCCCCTGAGGCGAAGACCAGCCTAGTCGAAATATCCTTTTTTAAGTTTAATAATTTGTATGGAATAAAATAAAGCTTTAAAAACCTAATGGTAAATTTTAATCGATTAATGAATACAATTTAACGAACGATAGGTACAGTTAGAACAATGCCAGCTATCTACTTACTTAACCGCAGATTCTATTTTAGTAATGCTTACAGCGTAGGTACTCATAATTATTATATTAATCGTTCCATTTTCTCACACATTAACTTAAATGTATTTTATATTAAACAGGGCGCCTTGGTGTAGGCTTCGGTCCCACTAACTTTTTTTAAAAACCTGCTGGAATAGGGCGGAGAATTGCAAGAAGATGTATCTTGGAGTTCCCCACAGAAAACCCCCTTCCCTATTCCGTGCAGTTCCCAATAGCCGTTGCCCGTCGTCGGCCGGCTAGATATCGACTGGACTGAAGTCGGACTTGCGCGGGCTCCAAGTTGCTGACTGGCGAGAGACATCACGAGACTGGGACCGATGGTGTTCTCTTGTGTCGGTGGCCATCATGACCCACTTCAGGTAGCTGCGCAAGCGGAGTAAATAAATAAAAGAGGATTTAGACTTGACCGTGACTTACTTGACTCTGAATGTGAGTATGACTTGCTTGGTGACATTTAACCAAACTTGAAAAAAAACAATGCTTGACGCTGGCAAATAAACAAAATGTTTGTTGCCAAAATCCCAAAAAAAATGTTTTTGTCATTTCTGCTGAAAATACTGGCTTTTTGTATAAGTGAAATGTAAAAGGTTGCTAACGATGACGTAAGAAACTGCTGCTAATCTGTGTCAGCTTTACAAATAAAGTAATGAAGACACGGTGAATAAGCAGGTTGGCATAACTGAGGACCGTCCAGGCCCTCCCTGGAAGGAACTAAAGAGCGTGACACGTGAGCGTGACTCGGCGTGACTTACGGTTTCCGGAGAACTTTAGTTCTATTAATTTCGTTGAGTCGGGTAAAGCTTTTGACTAGAATAGATAAGGTAAGACAAATCAATCTTGTTGCTTCTTTATTATTTCAAAACACAATATTTTTGGTATTCTTACTCAAGCACAAAATAACACATTATGATGTTGCATCATGGTTATAGGGCTATGGGTATGGAACCCTAAAAAGGTACAAAAATGGTTTTGGCGCCAACGTGGAAAAAACATATCGCCTCATTGTATTATTTTCCTATAGGTACTTGTGTATTGTCGAGTGTTATTGTATTATTATGGTGGTTATTTTTTGTGGTGTTCATGAATGTGCTCGAGTGTGGGTAAGTGAGTCATATAATGGGGCAAAACGTGTATTTTTATTTCAATCCCAAAAGTCCATAGAAGCCTCTAGTAGCGTCTCCACTGCTTTACTGGGGCATACAGGGGCATACATATGACAGTAAATTACGGAAGGTGAGACGAAGGAAGGCCTGGTGGCCTGATCGGTAAATAGCAAAAAAAAAATATATAAAATGACAAATCAAGTATATTACTGAAACTTTTTTATTTTTTAGTTTAGCTACTAGCGTCCGTGTCATTTGCTATGTACGGAAGCTATTTTCAGAACTGTTACACTACTTTATATAGTTACCTACTTACTTATAGGTTATTTACATAAATAATATTGGAAGTCTCAATACCTTCTGGCATCATTTTCTGTGCCAATTATATGCCGTTGGTGGAGCACCGATATTCAGAATGGGCAACAATTAAACCCTCCCGGCCATTTCTTCAAAGGGGACGATTTTAATTTAAATCTCGTCCCTGTTCACTACAATCCCGTATTGGCTCTTATTTTGTAACTCTGTGTATAATCTGTTTAATGTGAATTGATGTGGATTAATTTAGTGGTTGCTATGATCTATGTTAAAATATTAGAGATGTTGATAATCTGTCTCTTTAGTCGTACCTACAAATACAATATAGGTACAAAATATTTAATTTTCCAAAACACATACTAACTTATTCAACAAGGTAGGCAGGAACGGGGTAATTTCATTAGGTTTACAGGTAGGTAGGTACTTGTAGTCCCTGTGCACTAAGCGAGACGTCTGTGTAGCAGGGCCTACATTATAGCGTTTGCCTAAGATCGGTGCGGTACAGTGTAACATTTGGTTAATAACTAAATTGAATATAACTCGTTTGGAAAAAGTTGATTAATTTTCATTGTTGTCTGAATGTATGTACACGTAACCTACGTAAGCATAAAATATATACCTACTCAGGTTGGAACTAATACGTCTATTATGTCTTCTATGTCTATTATGTCTTCTGTGCTAATACTTTGAACTGATAATTTTTCGTGTTTTTTTAAATATTCTAATTGACGTTTCGAACACCGCAGTGTCCGTGGTCATAGGTAGAAAAAAACAACGTCATGAAGTCATTGTTATCGTTTCGCATCGCACCTCCGATTAGGTCATAATCATCATTTCAGCCGTAGGACGTCCACTGCTGGACATAGGCCTCCCCATCAATCTCCAAAAGGGCCAGTTGGAAGCGGCCTGCATCCAGCGTTTCCCTGCGGTCTCTTTTAGGTCATCTGTCCATCTCGTGGGTGGACGTCCTACGCTGAGCTTACCGGTCCGTGGTCTCCATTCGAGAACGTTTCGGCCCCATCGGCCATCTGTTCTGCGTGATATCTGCCCTGCCCACTGCTACTGGTACACTCTGATTAGGTACAACCTCCTAATCAAAAATGTGGGAGCCGAAGACGGATTCGGGGGTGTACCTAATATCAATCAGAAGTTTCGACTTTTTGGAATAGGAATCGAACCTCTGTAACATCCCTAGCTATTAGAAGAATAAATGGATATACCTGCTAGGTTGTCTACAATATAATATTATGTAGTAAGTACATTATAGCATCTCGTATTTTATAGTACTCTAAGTTTAGGAAAATAGCACGATGAGGTGACATGTCTTTTTCGCTATTTTTATTTGCTCTGAGTTTTCACGTTGGCGCCAAAACGACTCTACGTAGCCACGAGTACCTATATACCTATTGCCATTCTATTTTCCGAACCCTATCAAATAAGTATCAACCGTTGCTCACTCGAGCAGATATTCTAAATTAGGGTGTCCAGCTTTTGAAAACCACAGACCGATTATAAGCCCCAGAGGATCATCGGACTCGGTTTTTGTCGAACTTTAGGAACGTGGCGTAAATCAAAGAGAAGGGTGTTATTACCATCCCTTAGCGACTGTCAATTTCAGCAGGCCGATTAAAATTATCAGTGGAAATCTGTGTAGACAGATCAATGAACCTTTTAGCCAAAAATATATTACTAAAGTACACTCAAACGATTATGCTCACACGAAGAAGTTCTACAATTCTGGAATAAAAATCCAAACCAAAGCGGGCATAAAATGGTCAATGTAAACAAACAGTCTGTTGACGGCGCTCCGAAAAAAACCGCATCCGTCACAGAAAAACACAAACCTACAGAATCCCACGAAACAAATCCAATTACAAAAACAAACATTTCACCCTAGAAACATTCTAAAACACTTTAACGTTATTATCCTAAAACATCAAGTCACATTAAATTCTTTATTCATTTCATTTTTGCGGGGTCACGAGACTGTGGGGCTCAGGCGGAATTCCTGCAATGTCTTTGATCTAAGTCAAACAAGAGAAAAAAATAAACGAAAATGCACTTCAGCTGTCTTTATAAAGGGGAAAGAAATATAATTTATTCACGAGATAATGTTCTCCTCCCTTTCTAAGGATAGACGTCGTTTGAAGTGGGGGAACGAATGAATGTTTACTCTGGGCCAGGCTTAGACTCTCCTATGGAAGACTTTGTCTCGTCTATTCAACTGCGTTTTCCCATGTTCCTTGAGAAATGGGATTTCTGAGGTAATTGGACGGAATGCACGGGTTGTTTCTTTCAGGAACTACCGACATTTTACATTTCTTTTAAATCTCGCTATTTAGAAGTAAAGAGCAAACGTGGAGCATGGATTTCTTATTGCGCCAGAAAACATGTACGCAATTTTTTTATTTAAAATGTTTCCTAGAAAACATGGAACGCTTTTTTCGCTGAAGCTACTGTGTGAATGGTCATAATATTATTTCACCTCGCTAGGTAGAAAAGACTTCTTTATCGTAACCTGCGCGCAAAGTATTTTGACCCGCTAACGCGGAAAGTATAGGTTAATTCAAACATAACTATAGTCTAACTTCCACTAAGTACCTATTAAACAATTCAGACCTCTTTGAATAGCATCAGAAATATAATTCAAGGAGGTTCTAATCTTAAACTAAAATAATTTCCAAGAGGTGAAACATGGTAACGTTGCACCAGGCTGCGTAATCTTTGCGTCTCATGCCAATTAAATCCATAGCTATGCTAAGGATTATAATTTAATCTTAGGATCCTTCACTTGATCTGGATTTAAAACCAAGTGCCAAGCATCAAACCACCAACCACCACCCTCCAAACCAATCACCAACCAAGTACCTACGAAGTGCCAAGCACTCGTGCCAAATAACAACTAAGTAGTTCACATTTTATGACCCGGGTATGTCTTAAAACTGCGACCAGAACCACCGGAGGATGGGCAGCAGCGTCCTATTAGTACACGGTGAACGTACTGCGATCCCCAAGCCGCCTGCCAAGCGTGGGGATTATGGCAACACCCCTCTCTACGAGGGAGGCCTTTGTTCAGCAGTGGACGTTTACAGGCTGATGATGATGATGATGATGAGTTCACATTAATCGCAGAGAGACTGCAACAAATATAAAAGGTATACAATATAATAATTATACTGATACCTAGGTATAAATAGTATTGATGACGGTCAGACAACTTCGATCCGATCTGAGACTCTGCCAGGAGCCAAATTAACCAAAATTGTTTATCGACAGCTATTATTAATTCAGATACTTGAACAAGAGAACAGTTTCATCTACTTATAATTTTCCCGCAACAACTGAATTTCTAAGATATTTAGGGTAAAGCCACACCATAGCTACGGCAGCGCGGCCTCCAGCTCGCGCCGCGGAGGCCGTTTAGATCCATATATTGGTATTATGTACATACCTACTACGACCATACAACCGTATTTGGTATCCACGGAATTCCACCAAAAAGTATTTTTGTTTCGTAAACTGTTTTCATACCGTTCCCCGTCTTAAAAGCTTATTTTATTCACTGGAAACAGTGAATAAAAACACTGTTTTAAACTATCACGGTTGTTCACTAAAGTTATATGATTATTTACGGGATATTTACCGTGGTAAGCTCATTCCACAACCTTACCACGGTAAATATCCCGTAAATAATCATATAACTTTAGTGAATAAAAAGCCCTTTTGATCATGATTTTGAATTTAGAACACACCAATGTACCTACCTACCTATTCGACTTCCATATCAATGCCTCGATTTGATTGGTCGATATTTTCGACAAGGAGTTTTAGCATTAGATTAAAAACCGTTTTGTGTTCTTTGCTGTCATTAGTAAATTGGCGCTATTTTGATTACTGTAAGTTGTATGACAACGAAGTGTAGTGTTACTTAATAATAACTCGAATGAAAATGCATTCAAGTGATGAAGATGTATTGCGTGTTAACACCAGGTTAACACCTGAGTTTATGAAAGAAAAGGCGGCCGATATACTAGAAAACTTGCTACCCAACAAATAACGGCTGGCTTACATCAAAGCCTACGATGAGTTTTGCAAATGGAAAAATGAAAATCAAGCTTCTGGCACATTTTCAAAGTCTGTTTTCCTAACTTATTTTAATGAGCTGTCAAAGAAAAAGAAGTCTTCTATATGGACTATGTATATTCTATGCTATGGTGTACTATAAAAATAAGGCATAACATTGATTTAAAAAATAATAGTAATAAGCAAATTTCTCTTAATTTTAGTAATGGTTCCAATTTTAATGTGCATTTTAATGAATTTTACCTTCCTGTTTTCTTCATAAAATGTCTATTTTTGCTTAAATCTTTCTTTTTCTCGTATTCATGGTATAAAGTATAGTATGCAACTCTAGAAAAAACGGATTTATATCAAGGGCCATGAATCACTCGCGTCGCTCAGAATTCTAACACTTGAATCACTCCCTACGGTCGTAATTCAGTCGTTAGAAGCCTTCACTTGCTCGTGATTCATCTATGGCCCTCGCTTTAAATCCGTTTTTTATTCACTAGTTGCATAATATACTTTTTTTCACATGTTTTTGCTTCTAATGAAAAAATTATAATATTTATATATATATCAGAAAAATATCACTATGGCTAATGACTATGTTCTCCAACATGGCTATGCCATATAGTGGTATTTTTCTTGTTATGTAGGTACTTTACTTTTTCCTGGATTCCATTTCCAATTAATAGAATTTGTAAAAATCGTGGGTTGAACCTGGGCATGATTGGCACAGTAGTATAGGAACACAAGGGGGATGTACTAAAACAGATTAATTTTTTAGTCATTCAGGAAGGAACCAAAAAAAAAAGAAAACTATAAATAATCCCAGAACATACATTGGGGTATTTTAGTGTAGACCAAGGTACGAGGAATCTAGATATTTCAGTTTGACGTCACCGAACGGACCATCCTGTGCGAATAGGGCGAATACGGCCTGAAAATTATAATGATCAAATTCTTACATGACATCTATATTGAATGGAATTCGATACTTAACTACTTACGTAGATAAGTAAATATAGTACCTACCTAGGTACATCATAAGTACGTATCTCATAGGTACTAAAAAACGATGCGACGACCGATATCGAAGACACGACAACAGTGGGTGAAGTACGAATATTCAATACGTAGGTATTCCATAAAAATTTCATTTTCGTAAAAACAACATTTGTATGAAATTCCCTTAGATCAGGAAATTCCATACCTACGTATTTTCATAGTGAATTACCGTATATACGAGTACTTAGCCCTCAGCCTGCAAAACAACCGATGCGATGCAGCGTGAAACCAAAATCATATCTTTTGTGTAGAAATAGTCTACATCCTGGATTAGCACAAATGCGCTCATTTATATTCAGAAGAAATTACCAATTCTTGTACGATAGTTTTCAGAAATGAAATGCGCCGAAAGAAAATCTCCCTCTACCCTAATCAAAGGCAGGGCGGGCGCTGTCGCCGCTATAATATCACTCAAATACTTTCAAAGCATTCTAGTGCGAGTTGATCCTTGCCCTTACCTCTCCATAGTGATTAGCTGCTATAACTCCGACGACTTGGAGTGATCTGAAGAGCCTCGTTAACAATTAACCTGTATTGAGAACTTCTAAATTAATCAAGCTCAAGACTTGCTTGTTTCAGTTCGGAACTTCAAGATGCAGTGTGAATTTTAACTTGGTAGTACAAGATAGGTATAAACAGATCTTATCTTAACTTTTGAGTTTATAATTGTGACTTATTAATAAAATACTTACTCAGGTCCAAAGTTCACTGGCAGTGTAAAATCGACTAGTTTCGGATCGCACCTCAACCAGCGAACTAATAAGTTTTAGTTCGCTGACCTCAACTGTTCTAAACAGTGGGTGAAGTACGAAATCGCTACGTAAAATACGTATCGAATTCCATACCATTTCAAAATTTTAAATAATTAAGTATGAAATTCTATACGTATTTACCAAGGACGTTTTATACCCTAAAACTTCCATGGTATTTACCTACTACGTAGCGAATATTCGTACTTCGCCTACAGTAAATGAGGCATTAATTTGAAACCTTGCGTGAAAAACGAGAATAAGCATAGGCTAAGTATACTAAAGAATAAGTATAGCAAGTTGACTTTTCCAGTCACTTTTTTTATTATTATTTAAGTAGATTTTGTCGTCGAACTTTTGTGCATTTGCCAATGGCAAGTAGGTAGGTACCTATTAAATTCTTATAAAGTTTGATGAAAAGATATCGAACGAGTTAGTCATATTACCTAGTCAGAGTCAAGCAAAGTAAGTCACGGTCAAGTCAAAGTCATGCCATTGTAAAGCGATGGATACTTTACTTGAGGCTTCTGTACAGTTTTGGAAACATCACGGAAATACATGGTGCACCTCATTATATGACGCCCACACTCGCGCATGTCCACGAACCAGTACCGGCGTGTAGGCGACTATAACGGGGCGCCGCAGACAAAGCCTTTATAGGTCGCCCCTTTTTTCGGTTTAAATGGCAGATTGGGGGGAAGGCGGTTGGGGTGCACCGTAGAAGTCTCGCCCAGGGCGCTGGTAGTGCTAAAACCGGCACTGCCACGAACACTTACTAAATAATAATCCACCATGATTACGCATTAACGGAAATACACAAGTTTAAGAAATTAATAGGTACAATAAGACATGTTTTTACACGTTGGCGCCTAAACTCACAGTCACTTTTACGCCGCCTTGACTTTCCAGTCTTCGTTGGGCCTTAGGTACTATCACCAACCTACCTCACTTTTGTTAAAAAGTTCCGACACATTTTTTTTTTATTTTTATAATAGGCTTGACAGTGTCTTGGATAGGGTAAGCACAATATCGTATTTTATTTATTTATAATCATCATCATCATTACAGCTGTAGGACGTCCACTGCTGGACATAGGCCTCCCCCTCGATCTCCAAAAGGGCCGGTTGCAAGCGGCCTGCATCCAGCGTTTCCCTGCGATCTCTTTTAGGTCGTCTGTCCATCTTGTGGGTGGACGACCTATGCGCTGCGCTTATCGGTCCGTGGTCTCATCCGTGGATTCGAGAACCTTTCAACCCCATCGGCCATCTGTTCTGCGTGATAAGTGCTCTGCCCCCTGCCACTTCAACTTGCTAATCCGGTGGGCTATGTCGGTAACTTTCGTTCGTCTACGGATCTCTTCATTTCTGCAGTGCAAGTACCGTTCTTTATTGATCGTCAAATTAGATAAAATGCCATAGCGAGTACAACTGATCAAAAGGCATTTTATCGAATTTGACGATCGATAAAAAACGGTACTTGCACAGCTGATTCGATCTCGTAAAGAAACCACGAGCATAGTCCTCCCGTAGTAAATAGTAGCTCGTAATAGGTATATAGATACAACTTTTCCATATTTCCATCTCAACTTTCCATTCACACAAATTATCTTTATTTCGCAGAATCCCCATTCAAATATTATAATATAGTCCATTCAAAAAGCACAAAATCATTCCCATTTAGCGAATTCGCATCAATGCTCTTTGAAACGAACGAGGTTCTCTTCTAAAATCGCGAAAGTTTGAAACACTCTTCATTAGGGAATTTCCTTCCCGTAGAAAGGGCCTGGCTGGCGCAATAAATGAAAATATATTATGCCGTTTTCAGTCAAAGTTGATCATTAAAATAATGAAGCAGAGCATTTTGTTACTTTAATCTTGCTATGTTTAGTCGATGCAATCGCGTTTAGGCGCAGAATGTCCGATTCGCAAATTGTCCAGCTGTCGCTAAATGTCCAGTTCGCGGAATATCCAATTTGTGAAACGTCCAATACGTGAAAAGCCCAATTCGCAGAATACCTAACATTCATGCACGGAACCCTGTATGAAAATTTAGTAATTATTCTCGACAAATATAATCAAAAATCTATACTCCCTGTGCTGGGTAGGTAGGTATACCTATACGCCTCTCCCTTGTGCCGTTGCCTAACCTCAAAGGAATTTTAAAGAAATTGGCTTGAATATGATGTTGGTTAATAAAAGAAACATAATTGTTTGATAAATTTGTTTTGGTAGTGGACTGTATCTAAATTGTTTGCTTGGGATTGCTGGAAAAGGGAAGGACTCACCGCTATGCTGAGCACGCCGGCTGGGTCGTCTTATTACTTGTTGTTCTGTTTTCTTGTTTGTTGGTTTTGGGGGCCCCACATCTAACTGGTCACTTTAAAGCACTGTTATCTAGTTGTTGGTTATTTTTTCACTTGGTAATTAGTTATTATAGGTAATATTCCTTGCTCATGGTGTAATATGGCGAGGTGTTGGAGGGGAACTAAAGTTGGTAGGTTGCGGACAGAAGAGGGCGCGGGTGCGCCGGAATGATGACGTAGGAAAGGGCGGGAATTTGAAGTCCACATTGAACTTGCTTTAACATTTATCTTCCCCCCCTGCTGGCGAATTGATGAGACTGAAAGAATTGAAAATGCATATTTGTCCACAACAACCATTTGCAAAGATAAGATTGCCTATGTTGAATGTGAAAACACTAGTATGATTGAAATGAATGAAATGTTGTGTTGTGAATATAATATATGAATGTGATGTGATAATGCTAAATGATATATAATAACAATACTAATTGTCCATGTCTGGCAGTGGGCATAACTTTACAAGGGGTCGTTTGAAAACGCCTTGTGCTGTTCTGACCGCCGCAGAACGACAAACACCATCACGTCCCGGATGTAATTCTATGATTCTTCCGAGACGCCATCGCAACGGGTGAGTTGTTTCATCCTTGATAACAATCATTTGATTGATTTTAGCCGCAGGTGTACCTACGGTCCACTTTAAACGTTGACTTAAGCTGGTAAGGTATTCACTATGCCATCGTGACCAAAAGTCCTGATGCATTTTTTGTATGAGTTGCCACCGGGTTAACCTGTTCATGTTTGTGTTGGTATAGTCCGGTGTGGGCACCGTGGTAAGAGGAGCCAATGTCAAAAAATGACCTGGTGTTAATGCTAATAGATCTGAAGGATCTGAACTCAATGCTGATAATGGTCGCGAGTTTAAAACTGACTCGATTTGTGTTAAAAGTGTGTTTAGCTCCTCATATGTAAGGATTTGATCTCCTATCACACGATGCAGGTGGGTTTTCACAGATTTGACACCTGCTTCCCAGAGTCCTCCCATGTGCGGGGAACCGGGGATGTTGAATTTGAATTCAATGCGCTCTGATTCACATGCTGAACGCATGATTTCTGATAAATGTGACTGTGCACCTTTGAAGTTGGTTCCACAGTCACTGTGGATGGTGCTGCATCGACCGCGTCTTGCAATGAACCTGCGCAAAGCGGCCAAATAGGCTTGAGTCGATGCATCACTTGCTAATTCCAAGTGTAAGGCTTTCGTGGAGTAACATACAAATAGGCAAATATACGATTTTGTAGAACGCGCTCCACGATAGCGTTGAAATGTTATTTTGAAAGGGCCTGCATAATCGCAACCCACGATTTGGAAAGCTTTAAGCTGAGTAACACGGTCACGTGGCAAATCAGCCATCACTGGTTGGAAACTGCTTGGCTTTACTCGAAAGCAACGGTAACAATTTGAAATGATTTGATTGATGGCTCGCCTTGGTGACAAAATCCAAAAATTTTGAAGCAGCAGAAACTGCATTGTTTGCAGTCCAGGATGTAGATGTTCATTGTGAGTATGCTGAATGATGAGCTGCGTCAAACGATGCTTGCGGGGAAACAGAGCAGGATGTTTGGCTTCATAGTTGAGATCTGATTGAGAGAGCCTACCCCCCACACGCAAAATGTGTTGTTGATCCAAAAATGGTTTATGTTTTCTGAATGATTTGGGTAAAATACGATTCGAACGCAAAAGTTTGATCTCTTCACTAAATCCCGAATGTTGAGTGTGTTTTACAAGTGCCATGAGGCTATGATTAAGTTCTTGTTCTGTTATATGACCTGTGCACTTCTTCTTACGCACAGCGTTAATGAAACGATTGCAGTATGCTAAGATGCGTTGAATCTTGTTAAGTGATGCAAACTTGGTTAAGAGATAGTCGAATGGATGTGTCTCCGCTGTTTTTGACAGAGTCAACACACATGCACGTTTTTCACAATTCACTTCTGGATCTGAATGTATTGTATTTGAATGTTGAGTCTCTTGAGGCCACTGATCTTGATCTAAGGATAGCCACTGTGGGCCTGTCCACCACTGGTCATGATTGATAAGCTCGTCGGGTGTTAAGCCACGACTCGCTGCGTCCGCAGGGTTTTGTTTACCTGGGACGTGATGCCAGACTCCTTCTGGAAGTTTACGCTGTATGTTTGATATGCGATTGCCAACAAACGCTTTGAAATTGGTTGAATTTGACTGGATCCATGACAACACAATCATGGAATCAGTCCACGCATGAACACTCTCTATGATGATATGTTTGTTGTATATGTTGATGATGTGTCGCATGAGGTCCACGAGTAACGAAGAACCGCATAATTCAAGCCTTGGTAGAGTTCTACGTTTTGTCGGGGAAACACGCGACCTTGCACTCACCAGAACGACCTGGTGTTGATTATGTTGATTGGTGGCACGAAGGTATACAACACCTGCAAAACCTGCCTCGCTCGCGTCGCAAAATCCATGGAGTTGATATGACACAGCGTCTTCGGATGTGATACGACGTGGAATTTGGAGCTGAGAAAGATGAGGCAACTGCTGAACATACTTTGACCAAATTTGATGAATGTCATTTGGGACAGGTTGATCCCACGGTGACCCGAGCAGCCATAAACGCTGGATTAAATGTTTTGCTAGAAATGTTAAAGGTGTTAAGAGACCGATGGGGTCGTAGATACGTGCCAGCTCTGATAGCATAGTACGTTTGGTACACTCACGATTGATTTGATTGACTTGATAATTGAATATGTCTTCCTGGGAGTTCCAGGCAAGACCGAGAACCTTCACAAAGTGACCGTCACTATCAAATGTTTGATTGACATTAGGCACTGCTTTGTGATCCTCTGGTATGTTTTGTAGTACAGCTGCATGATTACTGGACCACTTTCTGAGCTCGAAACCTCCAGCCGCCATGATGTTGATCAGCTGCTGTTGTAGCCTGACCGTCTCTTCGATGCTCTGACAACCAGTCACGGCATCGTCGACATAAATGTCTTCCAACAACACCTGAGCTGCAGCTGGATAAGCACTGCCCTCGTCTCGAGCCAGTTGATGCAAAACACGAATTGCCAAGAATGGCGCTGATGAAACACCAAATGTTACACGATTGAGTTGATACTCTTGAATGGTTTCACTTGGGGAGCACCTGAATAGGATTCTTTGAAAATCCAGGTGCTCTGATGTGATTCGGATTTGCCGGTACATCTGCCGGATATCCGCACAAAACACAATGGCATGAAGCCTAAAACGTAGGAGAATGTTGGTGATGTCTGCTTGTAACTTTGGTCCTGTTAGCAGAGTGTCATTTAACGATACACCTCTTTTATCTTTCATAGATCCATCGTATACCACACGCAGACCACGATTGGTTACAGCATGATGTGCCAGATAGAATGCTGTTGATGATTGATATTGATCATCTGGAACTTTGTTCATCTGCTCTGTTGTCAGATATTCCATGATGTGATCACAATATTTTTTATGCAAGTCTGGTTTTGCTATGAGGCGTTTTTCTGATTGTATGAATCGTCGATGTGCGATCTCGTATGCCCCTTCAAAGGTTGGTGGTGTTTGATCCCGAAACGGCAACTGAACGACGTATCGACCACTATCGTCCCGCTTGTGTGTTGATAAGAAAATGTCCTCACACTGAACATCTTCCACCGAGTGAGACCGCTTGTTATCTTCACTGAGTATGGTGTCCAACTCCCAAAACTTTTGAACGGCAACATCCAGGTTGGCGTCCATTGATACATGATTGATTGATAGTGGAGTGGATGATGATGATGATGTGTTTGATATGGTTTTTCCCATAAGAATATAACCGAAGATTGTATTGATGGCCGTTGCTGCATGTGGGCCACCATCAATTTTTCCCGGCAAAAGGATGTTTGGGAATATCTCTCCACCAATGAGGATATCCACAGGACTAGATGCATGGTATGTCTCGTCTGCCAATTTGAGATTTGATAAATGTTGAAAATTATGAATGTCCACGTGATGAGTGGGCATGTCACCACAAATTTTGTCCAAAGTCACTGCCTCAGTTGTGAACGATGGCTCTGATTTTCCAACTGGTCTGATTTCCAAGAAGACTTTGCTTGTTGAACATGCAGGAGCTTGCCCTATACCTGACATAGGAGTTTGAATTTTGTATTGTGGTAACCCTAATCGTCGGGCACATGCTTTGGTGATGATATGACTTTGGCTACCGGGGTCCAACAACACACGGACCTTCTGAAAGGAGCCTCGACTGTCCTTCACCTCCACCTCAGCAGTGGCAAGCATTACGAAATGAGCGCCTGATGTTGAACCTGCTGATATGTTTGATAATGATGTCACGGGTGTGACCACATTCTCCTTGTAATCAGCAGTTGGTACCGAATGTGTCCTAGAAGGAGCACTTGATTGCTTATGCTGTGATTTGACAGGATCACCTATCTATGTCTTTTTTGTGTAGTGAAGAAGTGTGTTATGAGTGGATCCACAGGATTTGCATCTGTGGTTTGACACACAATTGGCGGTTATATGATTGGAACGTAGACAATTAAAACAGAGTTTGTTCTGTTTCACCACTTGAGCTCTCTCATATGGAGATTTTGATAAGAATGTTGAACACGAGTAGAGAGGATGGTTCTCTTTACACATAACACATGATTGATTAGACGCTTGGGCCAGAAGCATTGTAGCTTTTGTTTGATTGTTTGAAATGACACGCTTGGTATTTTGCTGTTGAACAGCTGATGATGATGATGATTGTATGTTCACATTTAGTGTTGAGCGTTCAAGGGCATTGCACCTTTCCACCAAAAAGGTTGCCAATTCCTTGAAGCTTGGAAAATCGCTGCTTGGTGTGGCCAGCTCAAAAGCTTCCCGAGATGCCTTGTCTAATTTTGTTAACAATGAATGAAATAGCACAAAGTCCCACTGTTTTGTTGGGAGACCTAGTGAATTGAGCATTGATAAGTTTTCATTGTAAACGTCTAACATGTTACGCAAGCTCTGAGCTGAACCTGATTGTATTATTTTCAAATTGTTAATTTGTTCCCAACACATGAACGCTAGATACCTTTTGTTGTTGTAACGATTCACTAATGCTTTGTACGCACTCATATAGTTTGCATCACATACAGGAAATGCGCGAATGATGTTGATTGGTTCCCCCGATAAGGATGTTATTAAATACTGAAACTTCTCCACGTTGGACAAGTCAGTCCTGTTGTGCACTAATGTGTTGAAAAGGTCAATGAACCCTGGAAAATCTTTGAATTGCCCAGTAAATAAAGGCAGTTTCATTGGTGGTAATTTAGCTGTTTTGTTAGTTGTTTCGGTTTTGGACGAGGAAGAAGGCTCTGGCTTCACTGTCACATAATAACGATGGGCCTCTATTACTTCAAATAACATGTCATCGGCCTGTTCTTGGTATTTATGCTGACTTTGTTGCACTTCTTTTTCGTCCAAGCCCGAGTTTATTAATTCACACAAAAGTTGTAGGTGAGCTTCATTGAAAGTTTCCATGATTTGATCTACACGTGAATACCAAGTTTCAAGACGATTGATTTGCATTTTATCCGTCTTGCAACCTCGCGCGCAAGTAACGGCATCATGCAGGCGCTTGAGCGCCATGTTACGCTTTGATTCATAGTGAGCTATCATTGTTTCGCTCATTTTTTGATAACTGTTATACTGATAATATGAAAGATACTGGTATTGCCCTCTGGTGGGAAATTGATGCACTAAAGATATTGATTTTTGAACGCAATCACGAAAATGTCACGGATTTACGAACGAAATATTTTTGAACGAATGGATGAATGTTGCACTCGTCACACGCTAATTTGGAGTGTCAACGTCACTTTTGATTGATTGAAATGCACAAATGTCAATGTCACAATATGGCCAACCGTACAAACACAAATTGTCACGATTGGTCCAACACACATACAAGTTCTGAATACACAGTTTGGACAACCTAACAACACAAACACAAAATGGTTTCCGGTTGGAATACACAATGATAAGAATGATAATATTATGATACACATAAACACTTACACACGAAAAATTGTAAGCAAAAATGATATGAAATGATGTGAATTTGTGAAATCCTAATGTTATATGTTGCACTAAGGATCTTATCACACTATGATACTGATTTTAAGCGTCGTATGTTACGCCTAAAACACGTGAAATGTTTGAAAATGGCTCTGTGTTTTCGCCCACTATTAAGAGATGATAACACGTTTGATAACACGCAATGAAACAACTCACTCGAGGGTAGAATGAGCGTTTTGGTTAGGTCTTTTGCACTGATAAATACCTACCGCACACTGATACACGAAATACACTTTGATAATTGTTGATTGAAAGGTAATTTGATACCTAAAATGAGTTCCCCTTGTTATGATGAATGAATTATGTTCGAAATATGAATAAATATACTTGTTATGATGAAAAGTTTTTGACACACGTTGATAAAACACAAAATAATGATGAAAAATGATACTTGTATCGTCATATCGTATTTTCAAATCTTCCCGCTCAATCGTTTTATCTATTGGACTGTGTCACCGAAAGGCAATGGCCAATTACAAGCGCAGTAAAGAGCTGCGCTAACAGGCTTGTAACAATCTAACACAATCAACTAAAACATCCGCGCCGTGCGAAAAACTACCTCATCACTAGCACAGCGCCATTCAAGTTCTAACTGCGAAAACGATCAAATGCTCTGACAATAATATTAACATTTAGCATAAAAAAGAACCACGTAGTGTGCCGTGTACCAAGGACATATCGTTCTTCATCAGTGCCAGGACGTCCTGGATTCATCAGCAAGGAAAATCGAGGTAAGCCTGTTTATATTGTTTTTGGTTTGCCTAGTACGAGATTTTCAGTCTAATTAAAAAAAACGTTTGGGAAGACCTCCCATCCCCTGAAGCCCCTTCTTGCTTCATTTTATGGTGCCGAAACCAGGGAATAAGTTTCTTAATCACATCTAATCGTAATTTGCAAAAAAAACATTTCATTGTGAACTTTGCAATTCTCATGATAATGGCGGTCGCCATATCGAAACTGCATTCCAAACAAACTTCATCGAATTGCATCTCGTAAACAATTGAATATTTTCCTATCGTATGTGAACAACAAATTAGTAACAAGTACATAGATCTTATTGGAATACATATTTCTTCATCTGGGCTGCGTAGTCGCATAATTCGAGTGTCTAAAGTAAATACCTTTATTGTCAGATTCAAATTCAGAATTGTTGATTCGGGCGATTTAGTACATGTAAATTATCGTTTTCTTTTGTTCAGTACATGTATTAAAGCGTAAAATTTATACGTTACAACAATTAAGCTAGTATTAAGTGATACCTGATAGCTATTCGAAGTCGTTATTCGCAGATATTCGTAAATTCAAATCGTAATCATAGGTAGTATCGATTCATCTATCATATTTTATTCAATCGTAACCGTAAAAAAGTAGGTAGGTTGAACTCGAACGAAATTAGCACGAAGTGCAGTACGTAAACAAAACATTTCTCTTATACCTACGATTAGTGATGTTTATTGGATAAGATATTTTTGTTGATAATTTTCTTCGTATAATTTTATATTTTATCATCGTTTCGAATACTTTGCACTGTTAACATGGCTTTGTCTCGATCATTATCTAAAGATACGACTAACCTTTCGCCTACGGATTTGCCCGTTTTACGACGTAAACGCACAATTGCTTTTAATAGGTTGCGGAAAGTGTTGGAAGTTGCCATAGCTGCTAAAACGGATTCTTCTCGTTTAGGAGAACTTCTCGTCTACTACTCTTCGATACAAAAACACGTAGATTATTTCGAGCATGCTCATATAGACATTCTGAGCGTTGTGAACGATGAGGAAGCTGAGAGGGAAGACATACTTCGGTCTGAATTTGATAAAGTATATTATCAAGTGCTTACTATTCATCACGCGCTAGTGTCTCCACCTACATCTGCTACGTCCACAATGCAATCGAAATCTGCTGTTAAGCTGCCGAAGTTAGATCTTCCTAAATTCTCGGGCAGTATAAAAGAGTGGTCAATGTTCTTTGATGCGTTCAATTCGCTCATTCATGTGAATGAATCTCTTTCGGATTCGGACCGAATGCAATACCTTCGGGCGAGTTTATTCGGGGACGCATTGGGGCTGATACGTACTTTTCCTATTCAAGGCGCATACTACCAAGAAGCGTACCAAACGCTAATCAATCGTTATCGTGACAAACGCGAACTAGCATTCACATGTTGGCGCGAAATGCTAAATATCACACTGAAAATGAACTCGCCGACCGAATTTAGACGTGTGTTAGATCTTTTTAACGAAAACCTGCTTATTCTAAAAGGTCTTAAGCTACCGACTGACCAATGGGATTTCGTATTGTGCTATCATTTGTTATCGAAGTTAGACTCAAAGACTCGTTGTGCTTTCGAAAAGGATCACCCAGCTTCGGAACTACCTAGCTACACCGCTCTCAAGGAGTTTCTTGAATCGCAATGTGAAGCGCTCGTTCGAGATACCCACTTCTCAGGTATTCGTGATACTCAACCGTCTACTACTACCAGTAGTAGTGTCAAGAATGTTGTCAAGTCAACCAACAACAGTTACAACAAGAAAATTACGTCTTCGTTGTTATCTGATTCAGATAAAACTACAGTTCAACCGGAACAATCGAAATCGACTCCGACTGCTAGTGCGACAACTGCCGCGCCGGGAACAACTTCTAACAAGTGTCCTTTCTGTTCAGAGCCTCATTCAATTGCTCATTGTAAATCATTTGCTACGAAAACAGTTCAAGAACGACATGACTTCGCGAAAACAAATCGTTGGTGTTTCAACTGCCTAAAACCCTCTCACATTCTTCGGGACTGTCGTTCAGTTTTTACCTGTTTGAGGTGTCGCCAGAAACATCACACGCTCCTTCATCAAGATAGTAACGCGAATTCTTCTGAAAGAAAAGATCCGGCATGTGCACCTGTGCGTGCATTGACAAATATAGGTGAAAACTCTGTAGTTCTTCTTTCTACTGCCGTTATACAAATTCGTGATACGTCGGGCTGTTACCAGTCATTCCGTGCCATCATCGACACTGGTAGCCAAGCTCATTTCATTTCAGAGCGTGCAGTTAATCAACTAGGACTTGACAAACATGTGACCTCGCGCCAAGTTCGTGGTGTAGGGCAATCGTCAGCTTCCATTTCTGGAACTGTTCAACTTCAGATAGGTATTAACGGTCAAGTGGCATTCAACCTGGATGCATTGACAATACCTAACATTTGCGGAAATATGCCGAGCGTAAAACTTAACAAGTCGTCTTGGCTTCATATTCGTGGTCTCAATTTCGCTGATCCGGATTGGGACAAACCGGCTCCGATCGATGTTCTTCTTGGTGCAGAGATTTTCCCCTCTCTAATTCTACCTGGAAGTGTGAGTGGAGGACCGAAGCAACCTACTGCGTTGAATTCTGTGTTCGGCTGG
Organism: Agriopis aurantiaria; assembly: GCA_914767915.1. Taxonomy (NCBI): domain Eukaryota; kingdom Metazoa; phylum Arthropoda; class Insecta; order Lepidoptera; family Geometridae; genus Agriopis; species Agriopis aurantiaria. Next base: position 4,228,570 of record OU611992.1, on the reverse strand, counting down.
CTTCTTATGGGAAGTGTTGGCGATAACCAAGCAGATGACAACATTAACTCGTTCTTCGTATCGGATGATCAACTTTTTCAGGAAGTCAAGAAGTTCTGGGAGTTAGATAACCTTCCAGACGCTACAATGCTGACAGCGGCAGATCAGAGATGCGAGCAAATCTATCGTGATACGACAACTCGGGACAACAACGGGCGATATTGTGTAGCCTTGCCATTCAAAGACGATGTTTTACCTTTATTTCCAGGTTCTAGAGAGTCGGCTCTTCGTCGTTTTCATTCCTTGGAACGCAAGCTTTCCTCAGATTCAGTCATTCAACAACAATATTCTGGGTTCATGGCTGAATACCTTAAGTTGGGTCACATGAGCCTTGTGCCCACTAACGAAGTGTGTCAAGGAAAGTATTACATTCCGCATCACTGTGTCCTTCGTCCTGACAGTGTTAGTACGAAGCTGCGCGTTGTCTTCGACGCATCAAATCGTGACGCTATTGCTGGCGTATCGTTGAACGAAACTTTACTTACCGGTCCAAAGTTACAGGCTAACATTTTGGAAATTCTTTTGAGGTTTCGTGTTCATTCGGTAGTGTTTTCTGCTGACGTGTGCAAAATGTACCGTCAAATGCTCTTAAAAATTGAGCATCGTGATTATCAACGAATCTTCTGGAGATTTCATCCATCTCAACCGATCGTAGAATATCGACTGAATACCGTTACTTACGGCGTTTCATCCGCTCCATTTTTGGCTTGTCGTACAATCAAACAAATCGCAGACGACGAAGGTGGTGATTTACTTCTCGGTAAAGCCATCTTAACGCAAGATGTGTTCGTTGACGATGTCGTGACTGGGAGTTCAGACCTTGAGCAAGCCATGCGCATGAAAACCGAGCTTATCGAAATTCTGAAACGCGGTGGCATGGAGCTACGCAAATGGGCAAGCAATATCCCGTCGCTTCTCGAAGATCTTCCTTCGGAGCACTGTCTCACTGAGAATGTCTCGATGGAAGTTGAGAAGTCTGATATTTTGAAAATTCTAGGGTTGAAATGGGAACCTCGCTCCGATCATTTCCTCTTCGAAGTAAAACCTCTGGATCGCGTTTGTACCAAGCGTAACATTCTAAGCGAACTCGCTAGAATTTACGACCCTATCGGTTTTTTGTCCCCTCTAACTTTCTTCGCGAAGTATCTTGTCCAGCGGCTGTGGGTCCTGGGCGTAGCGTGGGATGAGGATCCTCCAGAAGAGATAAAGGTGCAGTGGAGTCGTTATATCGAAGAACTTCCCTTGATTCAAAACCTAAAAATACCGCGACACCTCGCTTCATGTCAAAGCAAATCGTGTGAGCTCCATGGGTTTGCAGATAGTAGCATGCGTGGATTTGGAGCTGTGGTGTATCTTCGTGTCCGTGACCTTCACGACAATATCAAGGTTTTCTTTGTTATGTCAAAAGCAAGAGTTGCCCCTATCAAGGTGGTTTCTCTCCCAAGACTTGAGCTATGTGCTGCTGTACTTGCGGCAGACTTACTCAAATTCGTGAAGGAGATTTACCAATCCCTTCTTCCCATTTCAGACGTTTTTGCGTGGTCAGACTCGACTGTCACGCTCGCGTGGATCCGGTCACCTTCCGTTCGATGGAAGACGTTCGTAGCAAATCGAGTTAGCCATATTCAAGATGCGATTCCTGGCGCGCGCTGGTTAAAGGTTCCTACGGCAGAGAATCCTGGAGACGTTCCTTCGAGAGGACAAACACCAGCCGAGCTTGTCAACAATTCGTTATGGTGGGCGGGGCCTAGTTGGCTCTCTGAAGACGTTCAGTCTTGGCCTTGCTCAACTTCAGATCCTTCAAAGGAGGAACTTTATGCTGAAGAAAAGGTCCAAGTTCTCCTTTCAAGTGATGATACCTCGCATCCGATCGATGATTTGCTTATACGGTTTTCTTCTGTTCGTAAAATCCAACGTATCATCGGTTTATGTCTTCGTTTCAGTCACAATTTGCGTTGTAAACTTAATCGCCGTTCTGATCCTTTCCTGAATCGTGCAGAACTTCATGACGCGCTGTTGATCATTGTAAAACACACTCAATTTCTTCACTTTCAGGAAGACATCAATCGTTTGAAAGAAAGCAAAGTTCTTTCAAAACCAATGCGAAAGCTCAATCCGTTCATCGACAGCTTGGGGATTCTCAGAGTAGGAGGTAGACTTTCGAGATCCGGTTTGGAATATACTCAAAAGCACCCTGCTTTGCTCCCTAGACAGGCTCCGTTGACACATATGATTATCGACGCCTTTCATCGTGAAAATTGTCACCCTGGAATCAATACGCTACACTACTTAGTTAGCCAACAATTTTGGATTTTGTCGGCTAAACGTGCTATTCGACATCAAGTGTCGAAATGTCTGAGGTGTTTCAAAACTCATCCTATCCCTCTCGAACCGTTTATGAGTGATCTACCGGCGGTTCGTGTCAATCAAGTTAAGCCTTTCAGTATCGTAGGCGTAGACTATGCAGGAGCGTTCCGAGTTAAGGCAGGCAAACATCGTGGTGCTAAGATAAGCAAGGTTTATCTCGTTTTATTCGTATGCCTCAGCACCAAATGTGTTTTTCTGGATGTAGCGACGGATTTGACAAGTGAGGCTTTCATTGCTGCTCTGCGACGCTTCGTGGGTCGTAGAGGCCGAGTTAGTGTCATTTACTCTGACCGCGGAACGAATTTCGTTGGGGCACAACGAGAACTCTCGTCATATATGCAAGATGCTGCTCGTAGCGAAGGAATAGCGTTCAGAATGAACCCCCCCTCTAGCCCCCATTGGGGGGGTGTTTGGGAAATACAAGTAAAAGCCACAAAATCACTTCTTTATCGCGTTGTTGGCAACCAATCGTTAACGTTAGAAGAACTCTTTACGTTATTCGTCCAAATAGAATCTGTTTTAAATTCGAGACCACTTTACCCGTTGAGCTCAGATCCTAATGACTTCGCGGTGCTTACTCCTGGTCATTTCTTAACATTAGAGCCCTTAACGACTGTACCCGATGAAGATCTTACTTCGGTTAATATCACGCGTCTCAAGCGATGGCAACTCATCCAACGCTTTCAACAAGACTTTTGGAAGCGGTGGAAAAATGAATATCTTCAATCGTTAACTCAACGTGCAAAGTGGACGAAACATTCAAAACCACTGGATATTGGTTCCGTGGTTATAATTAAATCGGAAACACCTCCATTGCAGTGGCCTATCGCCCGCGTAGACCGCTTACATGCTGGCCCGGATGGAGTGATACGTGTCGCTACCTTGCGTCTGCCAAATGGGTCTTTCCTAACGCGACCATTGGTAAAGATCTGTCCTTTGCCTAATCAAACCGATTAAATCGCTAAAGACCTATTTCTCTAGTTATAAGTTACGTAGAATCAATTAGCTATAGTTTATTATTCACTAAATTTTATCGTTGTTCACATACGTAGGAAACAATCTCACTCTATAGTCGTATATTCACGACTTGGGACATAGTAATTATTGTCATGTCCAAGTGTAAACACATTATTCATTATTCGAATATTGTTCGAAAATACAACTAACGTGTATTTTGGTGGGCGGTAATGTATCGTCATATCGTATTTTCAAATCTTCCCGCTCAATCGTTTTATCTATTGGACTGTGTCACCGAAAGGCAATGGCCAATTACAAGCGCAGTAAAGAGCTGCGCTAACAGGCTTGTAACAATCTAACACAATCAACTAAAACATCCGCGCCGTGCGAAAAACTACCTCATCACTAGCACAGCGCCATTCAAGTTCTAACTGCGAAAACGATCAAATGCTCTGACAATAATATTAACATTTAGCATAAAAAAGAACCACGTAGTGTGCCGTGTACCAAGGACATATCGTTCTTCATCAGTGCCAGGACGTCCTGGATTCATCAGCAAGGAAAATCGAGGTAAGCCTGTTTATATTGTTTTTGGTTTGCCTAGTACGAGATTTTCAGTCTAATTAAAAAAAACGTTTGGGAAGACCTCCCATCCCCTGAAGCCCCTTCTTGCTTCAATACTTGATGTTAAAATGAGTAGAGATTATGCTATGATGCTACGAGATTATTTTGCGAAATGGTTTTTTTTGTGAACAAATATGGCTGAACCCAAAAATTTTGCAATTGAAAAAATAGGTTTTTGGTACTTTTTTAGCAATCCGGTCGTAAGGACCATCAAAATGTTTGATAAATTTGTTTTGGTAGTGGACTGTATCTAAATTGTTTGCTTGGGATTGCTGGAAAAGGGAAGGACTCACCGCTATGCTGAGCACGCCGGCTGGGTCGTCTTATTCCTTGTTGTTCTGTTTTCTTGTTTGTTGGTTTTGGGGGCCCCACATCTAACTGGTCACTTTAAAGCACTGTTATCTAGTTGTTGGTTACTTTTTCACTTGGTAATTAGTTATTATAGGTAATATTCCTTGCTCATGGTGTAATATGGCGAGGTGTTGGAGGGGAACTAAAGTTGGTAGGTTGCGGACAGAAGAGGGCGCGGGTGCGCCGGAATGATGACGTAGGAAAGGGCGGGAATTTGAAGTCCACATTGAACTTGCTTTAACAACAATACTGGTATATTTAAAAGCACATGACGTTTATTATCTAAAAATTCAACATGTGACAATGTTATAATTATTTTATTCATAAAAATACGTAGACCGTACACGTGTAGAGTAATAATTATCATGAAAACCTGCTCATAGTGGGGTTATGATTTTAACAATTAAACTAATTTATAATACGTTAATTTCCTTTTTGGCACAATTTTTAATTGTATGTATATTTTATTCTCGCCTTTATTTGAATCGCCGTTAAGACCAAATTTGCTTTATCGTTTATTCGTTTGTCTCTCGCACTTTGCGTATTTAGACAGGACTGGGGCCTTACGCCTAGCTGTTAAAGCAACCCAGTTTAGGTGAAGAAAAAACGTTGCGCGCAAACCTTATCTTTTTTTTAAATGTAATAGTAGACAAACAAGCGACGGGCCACCTGATGGTAAGTAGTCACCGTCGTCTATGGACACCTTCAATACCCGGGGCTCTGGAGTGCGTTGCCTGCATTTAAGGACTATAAACTGAACCATATCCCGTATATGGGCGCGTTAAGGTTCACGTTCGCGTGATTTTCCGAACTACGCGTTTTTAACGTTAGTTTGATACCGCGCCAGGAGTTGGGCGTAAGGCCCCTGCATACTTCGACAATTTTGTTTGCTCTTTATTACTATTGAATAAAGAATAAAATAAACTCTAAATAAACTGTCTTTGAGTAGGTCGCATGTCTACAACGTGAACGATGCGTAAACAATGTCGCTTTTTAAGCTTGCCATATTAAAAAATAAGTACATATGTATGTACTAACAAAATTTAAATGCAAATGTAACAGCAAAATTAAAAATCAAACAATAGACTAACCATGTAGATGATTAAACATTAAATTTTAAGAACTGTAATAATTTAGACAACAGCGTACCTACCCCTCTTATGCATAAACGCCCGATAAGCTAATCTGGGGAAACGCTCCCGAAAACAAAGAGTAGTGAATGTTGATACGACACCACAAAAAAAAACAATACGTAATGCATATAAAATATTAGCTGACGCTAGAGGTCAACAAACGACTTGCGCCGCTATTGACATGTGTATACAAACATGGTCGTGATGCAAAGAGATCTTAGGACTTGGATTATGTTACTTAGGGGCGCTTCCACTCTACCGGGTAAGGGAAACGACTCCAAAGCCAAAACGCTATTATTTTAAATTATATTTATATTACTATTTAAATACAATCGAGTATCAATAGAAATTTGTTGTTTTAGTTTTGTTTTTGTGGTTTAGAATTTAGCAAACAAGCAATGTAAAGCGTACAAGCGGCACAATGCGCCGCAAGACGTTCGTTGACCTCTAGCATCAGCTGATATTTTATTTGCATTACATTGCTTTTTTTATATATTTATAAAACAGAATTTTTGTTTTATCGTTTCAGCAATCCCCACTATTATCAGTCTTCGTTTTCAAGACCGTTTCTCTTACACATGTATATTATTTGGAAGAAGACGTTGGACTACTGCAACACAGCTCACGCTAACGCAGCCGTCAGGGATTCCAAAATGTATATTGTGCTACCTCTATATAACAGTAAATAATTTTGTATATGTGTATTAAACACTAAACTGAAATCTCGACGAGAAATGCAATGCAATGCAGCGAGACATTTTTTTTATGCATAAGAGTCAATGTATATAACTACTTAGTAAAATTTCTAATATTAGTTTAAATTTTACTTCGTAAATTGACGCTTTTAGAATAAATAGAGTATCTATGTTACTACACATTTTAAGTAAACGTTTCTAAATCCGAAATCTAATTCATAGCCTTCGACCAAAATAAAATGAATGGACTGGCCCAGTAGAAGCGCATTTTTAAAGATTACAAAATGAACGCCGGCACTCACTTCGTTTCAGTAGGCCTCTAGCCGTAGGAAGTGCGATACAAGACTATTGTTACATGATAACGAAACATCTGACAAAATTATGCCTTCGTGTGCTTTCCCGAAGTGTAAATACACAACAAAAAACCACTATCAATTTTTTGTAACAAATTTCTTGTACATGGTTATAATTAGGTGTATACTTCAGTATAATATGTCCGACGGTTTCGACTCGTTTTTACTGAGCAAGTTCAATGGTTATGGCCTGTCCATTCATTTTATTTTGGTCGAAGTTCATAGCATGCATACAATTTTTGTTATGTTTTCACAATGTCTTCGATTTTGTACGATTTTCTAGACTAAAGACAGCTTTTACTGGCAGCGTTTTCTCAGATAAACTATGGCAGCTATTTCAGAGCGGTCCAATTTAGCTTAAAATATTATTTAACAGATTTTATATTCATATGTTAGTTGTAGTTCCGCTATACAGGGTTACACGAAAACGCGGCACCAAGCCGAAAGGAGGTAATAGTATTATTATGAACAACTTTGACTATGGTCACCATCATCATCCAGAGGACGTACTTTGCTGAACTTAGGCCTCCCCCTTTGACCTCCACACTGAACGACAGCCTGCCATCTGCAGCCACTGGATGCCCGCGACTCTCACGATGTCGTCGGTCTATCTAGTGGAAGTAGACAATTAATGGTCCCAATCCAGTATCACGAAACTAATTCAGTTATGTCATAGAGTTCGAATGTCATTTTTCCACGGAACACACAAAGACATGGACAACTGACATCGAGACCCCGAGCAAATTCAAATATTAAATATTCAAATTAATCATTCAAACATCTGTCCAGCCGGGAATCGAACCTGAGACCTTCAGCTTTTAATGCAGATATGGTACCACGGAGCCAAAACAGTCGTCAGCTGTTCATAATGTGTAAAATAACCTCCATTCAGCATAGTGCCACCGTTCCAAGCAACCATGTATGCACAAGTATAATTATAATTTATATATTCAATTTATTATACAAAATTACATACTTAGAATTCTTTCACTGATTCCACTCCAATATTTCTTACTACCCTACAGTATTGTGCATTCTCGTTGCATTAATTTGACACTAAAATACACTAGAAAGTATGTTTTAAACATTTATATATTTAGGCCGACATTCTTAGACTGGGGGTCACAATAATTCGGTAGTTAATATATTTCTCCAATCCTGCAGTGCAAGTACCATTCTTTATCTATCGACAAATTTGACAGTTGAAATCGAGAAATTCGATAAAATGACACATGATCCATACTTGCTGTGATCGATTATATAGGATTTAATCGAATCTTGACGATTTCAATAATCCAATTTGTCGATTGATAAGAACGGTTGTTGCACTGCTGGGGTGCAAGTACCGTTCTTTTAGCGATCGCAAATTCGCTAAAATGCCATAGAATCGATCACACGAGTACTGAAAAAATGGCATATTATCGAATTTGACGACCTCAATTACTGTCAATTTGACGATCGATAAAAGAACGGTACTTGCACTGCTGTTTCGTTTATAATATTTTGGACCTGCGACATTTAGTAAACTAGCGTACTGGAATTCTTTGAACCATTTATTTGGACGAATATATTAATATTTTATTAGTATACCGTGTACTTAGTACGTTGCCGCTAGCAATGGGGTTCATCTTCATCATTATCCTCCACGACCTAAGTGGACCACTAATTAATATAAAAATTAAATTATAACTTCTTGTGACTTGACCACGACTATGTGAGCGTGGGCGTGTCATACTTTTCGTACCTAAAAGTACTTACCTATGAAAAGAAATGTCTTTATTCTGTCGGCCAACTCTATTTGTGGTATTCTTATAACTCAGTATCGCACAATTACACACTTTTGTTTCAAACTGACACGTGTTGTCGCGGCACCGATTGAGCAGACTGGTTTTAGCCGGACCAAAGGCCGGACTCAACTACGACAATTTATCGTAGTTGTATTGGAAATATGACATGCAAAGTAGGTCGACTTGTGGCGTCTACTTAGATACAGGCAAGGGCGTCGCCAAACCGGGCACAGGGGCAGCCGCCCCCCCCCCCCCCCCTAGAGATTATTTAACTGCAAAGAAACCAAAGTCCTATTCTTATTACAATCGCCATAGAGGCAAAGACTCGCGCTACAAGCTGTAAAGCTTCATGCTCTTGACTGTACCTACAATTCATATTTTTCTCATCCTTCATAATATTAACTTGCCCCCCCCCCCCCCCCCCCCCTGGGCCATGGGCTGTCGACGCCCTTGGATACAGGTCCGTGACGAATCATTACACTTTATAATCCGTGTGTCGCTATGTTCGCTTTCCATTGGTGGCCAACAAGTTGAGCAGGCAGAAGGCCGACAAGCAAAACTGTAACTGAGAAACACAGCACTATATGTTCACTAACTCTGTTGTGTAACTCTAGCAAAGTTCGCAATGTTCGCGTTCCATCGCTGGCTCACAAGCCGAGCAGACAGAGCGCGAGCAGGTTGGAGCATCAGTCGTCCGCGTCTTCATCACTCATTTCCTCCTCGCTAGTGCAGTCTGGCTGCGAGCCTTCAGACATACAGCGTTGGCACCAACACACGAACAGGTAGTTCTGAGCCAGCTCCTGAAACCAAAAGTTCATGTTTTTGTATACAACCTGTCAAATTGAAATTATTTATTTGTCAGAACATAGTCGGTAGGTAGAGATCTACCGCTACGGTAGATCTACTGCTATTCTGTGAAATGCGCTGCCTGAATGGGTGTTCCCCGATGGTTACAATCTGGGTGTCTTCAAATCACGAGTGAATCGGTTTCTTCTAGGCAAGCGTGCTCCACCGTAGACCGCATCATCGCTTAATATCAGGCGAGATGTGGTCAAACATAAGCATATTATTTAATTTAAAAAAAAAAAAAAAAAACATTCGAACTGCACGCCCCTCTACCATATTGTTGTAGTATTTTGTATGCGAAGTGTGGTAGAATGGCGTTTACATTTAGAATGAAAGGTCTCTCCTACTATGTTCTGACAAATAAATACAGTAATACACAAATAATCTCTACACAATTAGGTATACATACAAAGTGCTTATTATAAAATAATAAAAATATATATCTCTACATTCTGTTATCTCTCTTCTTCTTCTCTCTTCTCTCTTCTTATGTACATGTGTGTCCATCTTGTGGGTGGACGTCCTACGCTGCGCTTACTTAAACATACACAAACTGTTACACAAACAGAGCACATAACGCGGGGCACAAACTTCGACCAAAATAAAAATGTATGGACGGGCCCAGAAGAAAAGCATTTTTGAAGATTACAAAATGAGCGCTGGCGCTCACTTCGTTTCAGTCGGTACCCAGCCGTAGGAAGTGCAACACGCGACTATTGTTACATGATAACGAAACACCTGACAAAATTATGGCTTCATGTGCTTTCCCGAAGTGTAAATACACAACAAAAAACCACTACAATTTTTTAGAACAAATGTACTGTACATTGTTATAATTAGGTGTTGAAGTATATGTTCGACGGTTTTGACTCGTTTTTACTGAGAAAGTTCAATGGTTATGGCCCGTCCATTCATTTTATTTTGGTCGAAGGGCACAGCTAGTTATAAATCAAGATGCTCTAACCTTCTGCCTAGAATGCCTCGACCGTCGCAGCGCACACTCGTCCAGGTAGCTAATACAGATCTCGTCCCCCGGCATGATATCCTTGGTCGCCTTCAGCTGTACTCGGTGGTTTCCGAACGGGAAGGAAGCTTCCGCGTTTGGAGCGCAGCTGTGGTTACATGCGCTTTGCAACGTGAACAGACCTGAACCTTCCGTGTTTAGGAAGGTCCCGGATTCTGGAAAATAATGTTTTTTTCTTTACATTAACAACTTTAAAAAAAAAGGGTATATAAAGGGTAAAAACGGGACCCTTTTACTAAGCCTACGATGTGTCTGTCTGTCCTACCTTTAAACGGCTGTATCTTTCGAACCGTAATAGATAGCCAGTTGAAATTTTCACAGATTATGTAACGTTACCGCGAATTAACTAACAAATAATAAAAAAGTCAAAAAGTAAAAACAAAAGGGGGGGTCACCCATTCAACAAACGTATTTTTATACGTATTTTTCTATTAGCTCTAGTAAAAACAGTAATACGTACAAGCGTCAAACTTGGCATGATTATAGTACACACTCTAAAGTATAACAACAAATAATGGCCAAGTGCGAGTCGGTGACAAGTTTCTGTTTAATACCAAGTTAACTGGTTATTTCGTTATTGAATTTTATGGTGGTACGGAACCCTCAGTGCGCGAGCCCGACACGCACTTGGCCGGTTTATTATTTCCAGTTATTTATATTTTAAAACTAAACTACTCAACCGATTTTGTAGAAATTTCTATTGCACCAATCTGAGAGTACATATATCCTTTCAAATAAAAAGATTTATCCAAATCTGTTTCTAAGTGACGGAGTTCTGAGACAGGAAACTTTTTACAAAAAATACAACCGAATTGAGAACGTCCTCCTTTTTTTTAAATACATTAAACTATTCCACCTTACCTTCTCCAACATATTCATAGAGCTTATCAATGAACAGATCAAGTTGTTGACGTTCATCATCAGACATGGTGAGTTCAAGCACAGCATTCACCCACATGGCCAGGGGGCTGGTGCCAATGCCTTGCCCGTTGGTCCCGACCAGGGCCATAAGGGAGCAAAAACCTTCAGGGGTCAGGAACTGGAATAGTACACAATAAACTACTGTAAAAAAAATATTTGGAATGCATTATGGTGGAGACAAAGAGTCTTCACAAAAACTAATTAAAGCAAATGCAACAACGATTAACAAACCAAATAGCCCAGCGTACGTCCACCACGTACTAAACAATGTAATTATGTGAGTTTGTTGTGAGCCCGAATTTACCTTGTGAATTCTGTGATACACTCATGTTGGCTACTGTGCACAGAAAATGATCCTGCATACTACGGTGCAAAGACGGAAAGGTTAGAACTTATCATTTGTTGCAAAAATAAACAAACTATGTACAGAAATCTGAATCGTTTTAACAAAACAACTCGTGCTCACAATAAAACTATACCTAACATTGGCTCTCAATAGAACACTGGCACCTGGGCCCTATTACTATAGAGGGAACTCTCACTGGCATAATGTATATAATTCATTTAGGTATTTGAGGTTTTTAGATCTTAATCTTGCATGTTGGTTGTTTGACTATACATTTTTAGCTAATAAATAAATATTTGATTTGATTTGAGCCCAAGCGTGCCATAATCTAACATTATTTCGCCTCCAGTACAGGCGGAAGGTAGGTTGTGTCCATTTTGTAACGCCTTCATGTTGGAGAATGTGCACAAGAGCTGTTGAAGCTGATCCCGTCAACCAATTTCCGCCATAGGTCATCGAGGCGGACATTCCATCCTTAAATCGTGAACTTTGATAAAGTCCACACGCAGCGTTTCCAAAATTCCTTCCTAATACGAACTGCACAGGAATGGAATGCGCCTCGGTGATCCCTACAAGGTATAACCTGGGTCTCTTCAAGACAAGAGTGAATAGGCACCTCATGGGCAAGCGTGCCCATCTTAGACTGCATCGTCACTTACCATCAGGTGAGTTATGGTCAAAGGCTAGCCCATTTCATCATTAAAAAAAATGGTCTACATTGTAATCGATTCTGATGTACTCATAACTAAACTAAATTTGAGAGCTCTAAAATTGTTGCCACGCTTCTCTCACATATTAAAATGAAAAGAGAGGCAGATAATTTGAGCCCTGTCAGATTGGTTTAGTTTAGTGAGTAATATGACAGAATCGATGCCATTGTGTATGAAAAGATCAGTTTTTTTCATACATAATGTATAGTGGAAAATCCGCTCTGTGTATTATATTTGAAATCTCACAAACCCTCATGCACACAATAAAAACCTTCTTGAATGAAACAATTTCATTTTGATAAAAAATCAAAGTTGACAGTTTTAAATTTTTTTTCACACTAAGTTATAATATTAGGTGGTTGTATTTTTCTAGTGAAAAAAATTATTTAAAACTGTCAATTTTGAGGCAGTTATTTAACAATTAAAATAGCAACAATTACAATTTAATGACAATTTCTTTAGTAGAATCGGGGCCCAGGTATGGTAAAAAGCAATTATATTACAATTTATATTATCTTTGGTTAAAAGTATGGTGTCGCCATTCGCCACTATTTTCAAAAAAAACATTTATAAAGTAATTTTTGTTTTTACCTCTTGAACATGGTCTCCACTAACAACATTAGCCGTCAGCTCCCTCAGCGTGCTCAGCTGATCTGAGAACTGTTCCCCGAGCAGCTTGTGTACCAACTCGGCATCTTCGTTTACTGTCCGATGGCAGAACTGCTTGACTTGCGCTGCAGCGGCCGCAGGGTCTGCACTCTGTTGTATGGAGGCCAGGATACGTATGAGAAGCATTATGCTTGTTGTCTCAGGAGGGTAATGCATTTGCCTGAAAGTTATTGAGTTGCGAGTTTAGTGGATATAATTATATACCTATCTGGTGTAAGGGAAACACTCCCGAAGCTGTAACGCTATTATTATTCTATCTAAACACAGTTAACTACTATTCATAATTACCATAACTGTTACATGTACTGTACTGATACTGAACACTTTTGTCCGTGTATATACAACAAAAAATAATAACAAACAAACAAATAACATAATTACAAACAATATAATTACAAACTTTGTCAACAGACCAATTCAAAATATGCATTATGTTAATTGACCCTGCGTAAGAACCAAAAAAAACACATTAATTCTTAAATAGAGTTTGCCCTCTCCTCAAACTTTCTACTTTTATTTAGGTCAGGATATCTGACCTCATAATGCATTCTGTGAAAGTTTCAACTACTAACAACTTATGACAAACATACAAAGATACAGTCCTCTATAGGTAGGTCTACAGGATTAGTAATTAAATTAAAAACCCTAAAAACAGATACGGAAACATATGGAGAAGAGTTAGTAATTTTTTTTAAAGCAACTTACTTCCAAACCTCTACAAGAATCATAATAGGGTGCTGAGCATCAGTCGTGTCATGACACAGTGTCCTATGATACGTAGCGAATGCTCTGTTTCTGCAGCTCTCTGAACAGTATAAAACTTGGCAGTGATCGCAAGTTGTCAGACTGTCTAAGTTGGTCTCGTAGCAGTCTGAATGTGGCAGGACAATGTCCGGCTTGCACGCAAGACGGCGTACATTCTGTTCCGGGGTTTCTAAAGGCCTGAAACCAAGTGTTAATAAAATTATTTCTTGGTCGAGGTTGAGATAAGATGTTGTGTATAATATACAGTGTAAGCCCTATATAGCAACACTCGATTTAATGACAAACTCTATAAAACATCAAAATTACTTGACTTTGGTTGGTTTACGTTATTGTCCATACAATGAAATACTCTATGTAGCATCACACTTACACTAAATTATGACAAAAATACGTCACTATTAAGCAGTGACCAGTACTTTCTAACACCTCATATTAAAAATTTATAAAATAAAATACTGGAGAAGCAAAAAAAATTTGGTGAAGATAACAGACTATATGCAATAAGTGTTGTTATAAGTATCAATATTATATATAAAGAGGTAATACAGTTCATAGATCACATACAACACGCAGCATGGAACAACACACTCTAAAATCACTACAAGAAAAACTTATCCTTTATGCATAAAACAACTTTTGACTGAAAAAAGAAAACAGAGAAGAGCTTGGAAGCAAAGCAGAAACCCCTAATATAAATGAAAAAAAAGAGTAAAACGACTTTGAAATACTTCAAAGTTATTAATTTATGACTAATTTGCTTTGTAATAACGCTCAAATAAATAGCGGAAGAACATTCAAATTCATCTAATACATAGGAATACATACCTCATGCAAAAATCGCAGGCCAAGTATCTGTAAGCGGCATTCCAAGAAAATTGACAGGAAATCAGAGGTTCCTCTTCCAATATAACATCGTCCTGTTCATACTTTTTCGTTGCAAATAGAGCTTTTCCCTAAAAAAACACGTCTATATAGTAAAATATTCGACAAAAAATATAATTATGTGAATTGTGACAAAACTTGGACAAAAGTACCTTTTTACTGTTGGATATTCTAATTTCGTAGCCTTCCATCTTAAGAGAAACTGGTGATCAGCTTAGCAAAACTGAAATAGTTTTTAGAGAAATAGAAAATTGGAAATCAAGTTTTAACTTTTTAGGTTAAGTTAAATAAATATGAAATTTGATTTGACATGACATTGACAAAATTGATTGTATGAAAATAATTTTTTCGTCTAATATACTGTACAGGCTAAAGCCATTAAGGCCATACCGCATCACTTTTCGTGTTAGCATCTGTGGAGACTTTACAAACTAAAATAGAGTTATTTTAAAGGGCTAATATGAAAAAAAATACTCATGAATAAAAATAAGCGTAGCTCCTGTGGTAAATCACTATCTGGTACAGTACTAGTAATCAAACTAACGTTAAATTTTACGTTAGTTTGATACCTACCGAGTTAGCCGTTGGCCGTAAGGCCTCAGTTCTCACTTTTAAATAACTTTATTCATAATTATTACTATTCAGTACATAGTACAGTTTTCAGACCAATATGGTTTCGCTATGAACGCTCAAGCCAGATTAAACTCCCTCTTGCCAACCTCCTACCTCATTATTTTATTCCTACCCCCAGACAATCGTCCTTGGTTCGCACCAAAGACTACTATGTTCACACCATAGAGTAATATGTTCGCACTATTGCAGAGACTACCGAGTCAACACGTTTCCGACCGCCATTTTAACCAGTCGAATGCGAGCGAAGTAGTTTTTTATGGCTAAAATGTGGAATATTACCTACAATTCAGATAATTTAAAAAAAAAAGTAATAAATACGTGCATAATATTATATACCATTGGTATTGTGTATAAATCTTCTTACACACAATACGCGCGTCGCAGCGGTCTCACAGCAAATATAAAGAAAAAAAAAACAGAAAAATTAAAATTTGAAGTATAATCACTTTAAAAAATAAATTATGTTAGCTATTACAAACTTATATTTTGTAGAAAATATGGGAACACCTGTTTGCCAACTACAAAGTTAATTTTGTCCATCAATACTTTCGATTCTCGCTTCCCGGGACCGATGAACTATCTACATACATAGATATTTATTAAGCTATCGGCAAAGAGGCTGAGCACCATAGATGGAGTACTGACATCAAGTGTCAATGCCTGTTGATTGGTGTCTGTCATGTGTGAAAAAATATTTTAAATTGTATTTCGTTATGTTTTCATAAAACCATTATCTTCTACTTCTTCCTGTCTTTAAATCGATCTGTAGGATAACCCAACATGTGGTAGCAGAGCGTGGTTTGTTACTTATCGATTAACAGTAGTAGAAGAAAAATGATTTCGTCGTCCTACCGTATACAGGGTGTAAATATAGAAGTACTATCAAAAGAAAATTATGATACCTGGTGTCTGCAAGCCCAAGCAGTACTAATTAAAAATGGACTGTGGGAATACGTGTCTGGGACGAAAAACGCAGAAAATAAGGAAGAATTTGAAAAACGGGATCAGTTGGCAAGAGCGGAACTTATGCTGCTGATTTCCCCACCTGAATTAAAACAAGTAAAAGGATGCGTCACTGCAAAAGAAATGTGGGAGAAATTAAAGGCTACATACCAAAGTACCGGCCCCGCACGGAAAGCTACGTTGCTAAAGCAGTTAGTACTAAAGAAAATAAACGCAAATGAAGACATACGAGATCACCTCAACAATTTCTTTGACATTGTTGACAAACTGGCCGATATGGAAGTAAAGATACATCCAGAACTATTGAGTATTATGATGCTGTATAGTCTACCGTCAAGTTATGAAAACTTCAGAATAGCGATCGAGTCCAGAGATGTGCTTCCAACTCCTGAAGAGTTGAAAATAAAAATAATAGAAGAAAATGAGGCCCGAAAGAATAAAAACTTCACAGAAGGAGCTCAAGAAGCATTCTATACAAAAAAGAAAGTCAAATTTTGCAATACATGCAAGAAAAAAGGACACTCAACGGAGTCATGCTGGCATAAAAATAAAGAAGATAGACAAGACAAGAAAAAAGAAAAAGGAAATAAAGAAAAGTCATACAACTTAACATCACCTTGTTTAGCAGCGAGTTCATCAAACTCATGGTGCTTAGACAGCGGATGCACGTCACACTTGTGCGCACAGAAAGATAGTTTCGACACAATGGATCCTGAAACTGGATCACTAAGTCTAGCGTCAAACAGTCACACTATAAGTGTTGAAGGTAAAGGCAAAGTACGTCTACAAATAAATGATGAGGTAATTAGCCTACTAAATACCTTGTATGTGCCTGCCTTGTCGACCAATCTTCTGTCAGTAGCCAAAATAACTGAAAAAGGAAACAGTGTCGTTTTCACAAAAGATAAAGCATATATCAAAGATGACAAAGGCCAAATATCCTTGACTGCTGAAAAAATAAATGGTCTATACTATGTCATGAATTGTGAAAAGGCGAATGTGGCTCGAACTGCTGACACTGATCTCCAGAAATGGCATCAAAAATTAGGTCATTTAAACGAAAGTGACTTGAAATTGGCTGCAAAGCGAAAACTTATAAAAGGTCTAGAACTGCAGTCTACAGAAAAACTACCCAATTGTGAAGTATGCATAAAAGGGAAGATGTCACGATTGCCATTCAAGTCTGTAGAAGGACCCCAATCTACACAGCCTCTGGAAATAATCCATACTGATGTTTGTGGCCCAATACAGCCTGAAACTCTAGCAGGAGCTAGATATATACTAACATTTATAGATGACTACACAAAATATTGTGTCATATATTTTATTAAAAACAAAAACGACGTGTTCGAGAAATTCAAGGAATACAAAAACAAAGTCGAGAAATTCCATGATAAATATAAAATAAAGAATTTGCAATCGGACAACGGAACCGAATACCGTAATAGAGAATTCGATTCTTACCTAAAAGAATACGGGATTAAACGTAGATTAACTGCACCGTATACACCGCAGCAAAATGGGCAGAGTGAAAGAAAGAATAGATCCCTATTGGACAAGGCCCGATGCTTAATGATTGAAGGAAACTTACCTCAAAATTTGTGGGCGGAAGCGGTACATACAGCTAATTACCTAATAAATCGAAGTCCGGCAAAAGCCCTGAAAGAATGTACACCTTATGAAAAATGGACTGGACGTACACCATCAGGAAATCATCTCCGTATTTTTGGATGTAAAGCTTTTGTTTTGAACAAACATAGAAGAGGGAAATTTACACCAAAAGCGACTGAAGGAATTTTCGTTGGCTATGCTCAAAATGCCAAAGGATATCGAATATACTTACCAGAAAAAGATGTTGTTATAATAAGCAGAGACGTGAAGGTCATTGACAGACTGTATTATAACAATGATAGCGCTGAAAATGGTAGTAATTACAATAACCTTTTCGGCGAACAGGAACAACTGCAACCTGAAAGAGAGGCGAAAAGAAAGAAAAAAGGGTACAAACCTAGTGTTGATATTGAAATCATTCAGACGCCTGCAGAGCCTGTTCCTGAAAACAATTTTCCGGGTAATATTGAAATTCCTACCAGCCACGAAGAGGTGAATGAAACTTTGAATCAAAATCGAAGACCTCAAAGGCAAAGAAAAGCTCCCATCTGGCAAAAAGACTATGTCCTAGATCAAGAAGAATCTTCGTCTTCTGATGAATACCAGGAGGTATCAGATGGAATAGATATAGATGAAATTACATATTTATGTGAAGTTGACAACAAGAATGGAAAAGATAAAGAATGGCGCGAAGCTATAAAAGCAGAAATAAAAGCACATATTAAAAATGGTACATGGCAAGTAAAGAAACAAGATGAAAATAATAAAAACGTCGTAGATTTTAAATTGATACTCAAAGAAAAAGCGAACAACGTAAAAAAGGCTCGTCTCGTCGCACGAGGGTTCACACAAAGACCTGGCATTGACTACAATGAAACTTGGGCACCAGTTGCCAAGCTAAGTTCAATAAGACTACTACTCGCGACGGCTGTGCAAGAAAACTTGAAACTTCATCAATTAGACGTCACAACTGCTTATCTAAATGGCGATCTTGATGAAAGAATAATAATGAAAAAGCCAGATTTTTTGGAAGAGTATGTTACAGAAATTCTGATAGATGAAAGTGAAAAAGAAGATTTAACTATATTCTATAAAGCAAAGAAAATGTTGGAAGACATTACAAAGATAAAAGGAGAAAAAGTATGCCTACTCAAGAAAGCTTTATACGGACTTAAGCAATCCGGCCGACAATGGTACAAAAAGCTAGACAATGAATTAAAGAAACTTGGCTTCGTCTCGTCAACAGCTGATCCATGTATTTATATACTCGAGAAAGGAGGAGCTAAAGTCCTTCTTGGATTATACGTTGACGACATGCTAATGGCATATTCCTGTAAACAAATGTTTACAGAGATCAACGAAAAGTTAAAGACTATTTTTGAAATGAAAGATATTGGACCTGTAAAAGACTTTGTGGGAATTGAAATAAAACTAGGAGAAGGCAAAGTAGAACTTAAACAGGACAAGTATATAGAAAAACTGCTTATCAAATTTGGAATGGAGGATTGTAAACCGAGCGTTACGCCAATAGAGCCTCGTTTCAAATTAGAAAAAGGAAAAGGTGATGAAAACTTACCCTACCAAAATCTGATTGGATCTTTAATGTTTTTAGCTGTTGCCACGCGTCCCGATATTATGTTTGCGGTCAGCTATCTGTCACAATTTAATAATTGTTTCGGGAACGAGCACTATAAAGCGGCAAAAAGAATCCTAAGATATTTAAAAGGAACAAAAACAATGGGGGTTAGTTTCGAAAATACCGAAAATAAAGAAATGATTGGTTATGCAGATGCCGATTGGGCAGCTTGCACCATCGATAGACGCTCATACACTGGATATTGTTTTATGATGGCAAATGGAGTCATTAGCTGGGAGTCCAGGAAGCAAAGAGCAACAGCGATGTCAACTGCAGAAGCAGAATATATGGCCATGTCAGATGCAGTGAAAGAAGCACTTCACTTGAGAATACTTCTGAAAGACATGACTGCACTAAAGCAGGATAAAATAATGATTTTTAACGACAATCAAGCTGCGTTAAAACTGTGCGAAAATGCTATAATAAGCAGTAAGACAAAACATATAGACATTCGCATCCATTTCTTGAAAGAGCATATTTCGAATGGGACAATAACAGTCAACTATAAGGAGACATCAAAGATGCTCGCAGATCTCCTGACAAAGGGAATGGCTGGTCCTCGCCACCTGGAATTGAGGAGATGCCTAGGAATACGATAGCATCATTGTGAGGAGGAGTGTTGTAAATATACGACTTACGCACAACACAGCTATCGGCAAAGAGGCTGAGCACCATAGATGGAGTACTGACATCAAGTGTCAATGCCTGTTGATTGGTGTCTGTCATGTGTGAAAAAATATTTTAAATTGTATTTCGTTATGTTTTCATAAAACCATTATCTTCTACTTCTTCCTGTCTTTAAATCGATCTGTAGGATAACCCAACAGTACGGAACCCTCAGGGTGCGAGTCCTTCTCACACTTGTCCCGTTTTTTAAATATTTCAGTTTCAGGAGTTGTTCATAGTGATGGGTAATTTAAGTATGTAATAACGAATCTACACCCTTTCCGAGTAACTCTGTCTATAAAAAGCCAAGTAAGCCAACAATCTAGCGAGTATGGGTTTTCTATATACCTATGTTATTCTATTTAAAAACCGGCCAAGTGCGAGTCGGGCTCACGCACTGAGGGTTCCGTACTACCACAAAATACAATAAGGTTGTCCAAGTAACAGAATTACCAGTTATTATAACGCCTTTCAAAATAGTCAAAGCAATTGCTACGCAGTTAATTACTTTGCTACAGGCGCTCGAGTATAACAATTATAACTTGGTAATGAACACAAATTTGTCACTGACTCGCACTTGGCCATTATTTATTAGTTGTTGTTATACTTTAAGTGTGTGCTATAATTTTGCCAAGTTTAACGCTTGTACGTATTATCGTTTTTACATAAGAGCTAATACAAAAATACGTTTAAAAAATACGTTTGTTATATGGGGACCCCCTTTCGTTTTTACTTTTTGAATTTTTTATTATTTGTTAATCAATCCTACGGCGGATTGATTAACAACATTACATATACCGTGAACATTTCAACTGGCCATCTATTACAATTCGAAAGATACAGCCGTTAATTAATAGATAGGACAGACGGACAGACGGACGGACAGACAGACGGACGGACAGACAATGTAGGCTTAGTAATAGGGTCCCGTTTTTACCCTAAAATAAAATAAAATATTATTTCTGGTGTACACAATTAAAGAGTTTCTATGTATCTAGGTAGGTATCTATCTAAATAAAATAAAAACTATACAGCACAATATAAATTTAACACATTTTCATAATTCAATAATTTCAATGTCAGCTAACACAGTCATAATATTTAGGATTGCGTGGTGTTATTCTTATTTTTATGGGCTTCTATCTGTGCAATGGTGTCAAACATAGGTAGTGACTTTGTTTCAGGTACAAATATCATAAGTCCTGCTGCGATTATTGAAAATGAGGCAAACAGAACAGATGGGAAAGAATCCCAAGTCAACATCTGAAACAATTAAAAAATACAAAATATAGTCAATTATTTTAACCTAAGCAGTGGCTTATATGCAGCCGGACTCCATTACGGAAATGCCCCTCTTTAGTTACTTAACTTTTTGACTTTATCATTATTTTCTTAGTTAATCCGCCGTAACATTACATATTCTGTAAAAATTTCTACTGGCTATCTGTTACGGTTCAAAAGATACAGCCGTTAAAAGGTAGGAGTAGAACGGGCAGACAGACGGACAGGTGGACAGACTGACAGCGTAGGCTCAGTAATAAGGTCCCGTTTTTACCCTTTGGGTACGGAACTCTAAAAACAAACAAACAGTAGGTAGGTAGCTACTTTATAACAAAAATGTGGGAAGTAGGAGTATATTGTTATAAAGATGATGTTTTTGACAGTGATCTGATGATTATTATGACGATGTTGACTATAGAATACTGTTTTAAACGTTTATCGGGACTTATCACGTATTATTTAATTTAGGTAAAAAATATGTACCTTTCGCTCGACGTTTCGACCATGTTACAATGGCCGTGGTCACCACAGAACACATATACCAGAGGGTGGTCACGAGCTGACTGAAAACTGCGGGTGAGTCCGGCGAGAAGAGCGGGTGTTTTGTTCTCCTACCCTCACTTGATCTTGAAAAATCGCAGGGTTGTCACTACGACACACAACACTGACTGTATCGGTAAATGTCCCAGTACCTACACCGCGGTTTGTACACTTGCTTACTATGGGATTCAATTTTTTACCTAAATTAAATAATACGTTTTGGGATCAGAGATCCCTTTTGTAAAGCACTTATGAGGAGGTGACGACGAAAGTGAAACGACATCCGTAGTGATTCACAAATGTATTCAAGTGGTTGAACGTTTGTTATAATTGAGTACTTAGGTATTTACAGTTATGAGGCAGGCTCCTACGGTCTAGTGATACGTAATGGAATGCCGTTGCCGGTAATGATATTATAATAATAATAGAGAAAAGTAGTTCTCTTTTGTTTTGCCAATCTCAGTCACAATTAGTGATGGGGGCGCATGCACACCGAATCGGTCGACTCCACTAGTGATGTGATGTGCACGCGACCCACAGATTATGCAATAAACTTAACTAATCGTAAACGTGCGTTCATAGAACGCCACACCACCCCCCTACGGAGAAAATAACCCCATACCACATAATTACAGTTTGGTACACTTAAGATACATATTACATAAAATAGGATCAGAGGATCAGAGGTCCAAAATGTCTCTGAATTTGACCCTTCTACCAGTTCTGGTGACGGTGGGTGCTGAAGAAAGACCAGGCGCAGTAACGGGAATAGAAGGTGGTAGGGGAGGAACAGACGATAGTGACGCGGGGGTGATAGGTACCTGGGTCGAAATCGGGAGCGGTTGAGAAGAGACGGGCTGTACAGGCTCATTCAGTACAGTACCAGAAGTGTGGTCCATAAATGCCGGTTTGACACGGTCAACACTTACAACCACTTGTCGGCCTTTGACCTCCAAAGTCATAGTTTTTCCGTCGTCGGCACGATTCACTACTCTGTACGGGCCCGTGTAGGGAGGTTGTAAAGGACGTCTGACAGTATCGTCCCGTAGAAAAACGTGAGTCGATGTCGAAAGTTCTTTAAAGATGAAGGATGCGGGTTGGCAATGACGGGACGCCGGAGATGGACGAATAGCAGACATTTTGTGACGCAGTTGTGCCACAAAATCGGAAGGATCGTCTATGGTATCCTGATCTGAGCTGGGGACAAGTAGTTCCCCAGGCAGCCTAAGCGCTTCTCCATATACTAGCTCAGCACTCGTGGCCTTTAAATCATCCTTAAAGGCTGAACGCATGCCGAGGAGGACGACCGGTAGCGATCGGACCCATGAATCACCATGGCACATGAGAGCTGCCTTGAGCTGGCGGTGTACGCGTTCTATCATGCCGTTTGCGCATGGGTGATAAGGGGTAGTCCTCGTTCGCTTGGTGGCGCAAACATTCATCAACCTTTGGAATAGCGCAGATTCAAATTGACGACCTTGGTCTGTAGTTAAAAGGTTAGGGACGCCAAATCGCGAAATCCAACCCATCACAAACGTGTCTGCGACCTCTTCTGCGGTTATTGACGTCATAGGCCATACTTCTGGCCACCGCGTGAACCTGTCAATCGCAGTGAGACAGTAATTGTACCCGTTGGAGTGTGGTAGAGGGCCTATGATGTCAATGTGGACGTGTTGAAATCTACCTGTTGGAGTACTGAAGTGGCTAAGGGGCGCTGCGATGTGCCGGGTCACCTTGTTTCGCTGACAATGTAGGCACGAACGAGCCCACTGGCGGCAGTCTGCGTTGACCTTTGGCCACACGTAACGCTCAGTCACCAAGCGAACGGTTGCCCGTATACCAGGATGACTAAGGTTGTGACATCGGTCAAAGGCAGAACGACGAAATGGGAGTGTGAGGTAAGGACGAGGTTTGCCAGTAGAAATATCGCAGGTGACAGAGATACTCGTGCCCGGCATGATGACATCTGTCAATTGCAGGCCGGAACCCTGTTGTCGCAAGTCAGATAATTCCTGATCCGCTTGTTGAGATTTGGCAAGAGCCTCGTAGTCCTGCTCCAGGCTGATAGCCTCGATACGTGACATCGTGTCAGCCACGACGTTGTCCTCCCCCTTTATGTACCTAATATCGGTAGTAAACTGGCTAATAAACGACAGCTGGTTCAGTTGTGCAGGTGGTAGCCTTTCCCGGCGCTGTACGAATGCGTACAACAGTGGCTTGTGATCCGTGAAAATGGTCACGTGTTGGACCTCCAGGATGTGCCGAAAGTGTTGCACGCTTTCGTACACCGCCAGAAGCTCACGGTAATAAGCTGGCCACTGATTTTGCTTTGTGGTTAATTTCCTGCTAAAAAAGGCCAGAGGGAACCAGTCGTCATCCATTTTCTGTTGCAAGCAGGATCCGATATGGACGTTGGAAGCGTCAGTAAAAAGTGCTAAAGTGGCGTTACAGGCCGGATGCTGTAGCAGTGTTGCGCTGGATAGGCTTCTTTTGCAAGCTTCAAACTTTTCGAGCAGTTCCTGCGTCCACGGGAATGGTTTAGCACCTTTGCTGTTGGTTGAAGCCAATGCATCTATCAATGGGGCCTGATACTGCGCGGCACGCGGGATAAAACGTCGATAGTAGTTCAGCATTCCAAGAAATCGACGCATGCCTTGTACTGTTTTTGGGGGGGGGAAATCTAGTAAGGCTTGGATCCGGTCCGCTGGAGGTCGTGTACCTTCTGGGCTGATGTGGTAACCCAAAAATTTTGTCTCACGTACACCAAGAATGCACTTGGAAGGGTTTACCACCACGCCATAATCCCGTAGGCGACCGAAGAGGATCCGGAGGTGTTCCCGGTGGAGGGCCTCGTCAGACGAGTGAACGAGGATGTCATCCACGTAGGGAAAACAAAAGTCGAGACCCCGTGTGACCTCATCGATAAAACGCTGAAAGGTTTGACCAGCGTTTCGGAGCCCGAAGGTCATAAACGGAAATTCAAAGAGGCCAAACGGGGTAACGATGGCGGTCTTCGAAACATCCTCGTGAGCCACGGGTATTTGATGGTAGGCCTTAACTAAGTCTACAGTGCTAAAAATTTTGGAGCCTGTGAGATTGTGCGCGAAATCGTTGATGTGCCGTACAGGGTACCTGTCCGGTACAGTTCTCGCATTTAGCGCGCGGTAATCACCACACGGGCGCCAGGTGTCGTCTTTTTTTATGGCCATGTGTAGCGGAGACGACCAGGCACTTTTGGATGGGCGTGCGGTACCAGATTGTACCATGTCCTCGAACTCTTTTTTGGCCGAGACCAGTTTTTGAGGAGCAAGACGGCGAGGACGGCACGAAATCGGAGGCCCATCTGTAGTTTTAATGTAATGCACCGTATCGTGCTTAATCACCCTTGGCAGGCCAGGCGGGCGAGTAATTTCAGGGAATTCCGCTAGTACCTGTGCAAAAGCAGAATTTGACGAAGCCACGGCTTTGACACTTGGTTGATCTGAAGGTATGGAGGTGGCGGGCGACGACAAGTTGGTAAGGCCATCAACCAATTTCTTGACTCTGCAATCTGGTAAAAGGTGATAGTAGGACAGAAAGTCCGAGCCGATGATTGCGGTAGTGACGTCAGCCACGACGAATGACCATACAAATTGCCGCCTGAGGCCAAGGTCAAGCGTCAAATTAATGTTCCCGTATGTCTTGATGCTGCTACCATTCGCAGCGCTAAGCTCATAGTCGGAGATTTTCCTCCGGTCTGAAAGCCAGCAACGAGGGTAGCAACATAAGTCCGAGCCAGTGTCAACTAAGAATTGTCGCTTAGTGGCTCGGTCTGTGACGAAAAGACGACGGCTAGGTTGTTGGCTGTAATCGCAATCAGTTGCCGCCGCTACTGACTGCGTGTTAAGTTTTCCGTTTTCCAATTGCAAGGCGGAATGCATTTAAGAGCCTTGACACCATATGTTTTATGGTACCAGCAGCGCTTGTCGGACCGACCAGGACTTGTGTTGCGTGGAGACTTTTGTTGTGTTGTGGATGCCCCAGACCGATTAGCTGTGGATGATAGGGCAGCAATCTGATTGCTGAGTTGTTCGATTCGCTCCATCATTGAGGCCAAAGGAGATGCAGAAGCAGCGTAGACATTTGCAGGTCCTGGTTGCGCTTCGATGATTTTGTCAGCCAATTCGGCCACCTTTTCGAGTGGGAGATCGGCATGGGCTGCCAGGATACCTTGCACATGTTGAGGCAAGCGACGAAGCCATAACTGTCGGAGGACATTGTCATCCGCAAGAGCAGTCCCTGCGAGTGATCGGAGGTGTCGAAGAAATTGAGATGGTTTTCGGTCTCCGAGTTCGTTCTCACCGAGGAGTTGTCTCACCCGTTGTTCCTCTGACGGGGAAAATCGCTTGATTAGCGTGTCCTTAAGCTTTTGATACTTTCCTTCTGCTGGAGGGTTGGTGATGATATCCTCAATCTCACCCGCAACCTTATGGTCAATTTGGCTCAAAACGTAGCTGTATCTGGTATCATCGGTGTTGATGCCAGCGAGATGAAACTGTGCTTCGGCCTGAGCGAACCACACTGTCACCCTGTCAGGCCACAAGGGTGGTAGCTTTACAGCAACACGACATATTGCAGGTGTATCGGTTAACTCTGATTTCGGCCGTGAAACACTTGGTTCCTGCCGTGCTCGCAAGGCTAAATTTTCAGCCTCAAGGGCTGCCAAGCGCGTCTGCAGCTCCCCATCCATGGTGTGGAATTATGTATAAGGGTGGGGAAAAGGCTACAACTGGCAGGATACTGGCCGCACCATTTACTATTTGCCACCCCACCGAGACCAGAAAATGTTACCTACAAAATTTTATAATTAATTAGCTATGTAGCTGAGCGATTACACAAGATTGAACATAATATCAGGCAAGTATACACAATACACAATAAATCAAAACAAAAGGAAGTTACAGAAATACATTTAAAATTATGCAAGTTAAAGTAAAAATGATGTTTTTGACACCGTTGGTAAAAGGAAAAAATAAAAATAAATATATGGTTATGTACATAAAATATTATAGCGAATAGAATGTGTATTGATGAAATAACAAATGCAACAAAAATATAAACGCACATACACAATTACACACTAGCTAGAAAATACTGATTTAGAATTAGTTTCAAACCTTTCTGTTTAAATAAGGTCGCTGATTCTTATATTAATTGGGTTACAACAATTTAAGCCCCAAAATTGTCCCAAACATATAATGTCAACCAATACTTGTGATTCGGAACGCAACAGGGCATAGAGCACAAATGTCAGTCTGGTTGTCAAAGTCGATGTCAATGACAGTTCGAAGTTTAACAGTTGACAGTTACGTCAAGGTTGTTGTTGCGCGACGGCAGAGGGCGTCAAACAACAATTCGCATGAGTTCAAACTTGTATACGAATCTATATAGTTTTTATTTTTTTATTTTTTACAAAGTATGCACTAGATTAAACTATTTAAGAACCTATTACGGACAGAAGAACATTGATTTTTTTTACTAGAGCCGACACGAATTAGCACTTATGGCACTGGTAATCCAGAATTAGCTGAAACTAATCGGGTCTGCCGCCGGAGTCTCAGGGTCTGCGGTTCAGGCCGTGGGTCATCAAGTTAGTAGCGCCGGGACCGGCGTATCGTAGTAGATCTTACCGTTGTTTTCTTCGATTCGATTACCCAAATGAAGCTTTCGTCAGGACAAGACTCTCGCTGGCTGGCGGCTGACACAATCTTCTGTGGCGTACTTTTCGTTTGTCACCTCAAGCTGAAGGGCGCAGTCTTTTAGTAAGCGTCGGGGTCACCACTTTGGGATCAGAGATCCCTTTTGTAAAGCACTTATGAGGAGGTGACGACGAAAGTGAAACGACATCCGTAGTGATTCACAAATGTATTCAAGTGGTTGAACGTTTGTTATAATTGAGTACTTAGGTATTTACAGTTATGAGGCAGGCTCCTACGGTCTAGTGATACGTAATGGAATGCCGTTGCCGGTAATGATATTATAATAATAATAGAGAAAAGTAGTTCTCTTTTGTTTTGCCAATCTCAGTCACAATTAGTGATGGGGGCGCATGCACACCGAATCGGTCGACTCCACTAGTGATGTGATGTGCACGCGACCCACAGATTATGCAATAAACTTAACTAATCGTAAACGTGCGTTCATAGAACGCCACACCGTGATAAGTCCCGATAAACGTTTAAAACATGTGTTCAAATTGCGAAAGTTTAAAAATTACTATAGAATACTGGCTGTGGTAGCCTATTTGGGAGACCGCAAGATTTGAAAGCGTGAGGTCGCGGGTTCAAACCCCGGCCCGTACCAATGAGCTCTTTGGAGTTTATGTACGGATTTTCATACCACTGGCTTTTCGGTGAAGGAAAACATCGTGAGGAAACCTGCATATGTACGGAGAAGGAATTCAATGGCTAGGTATGTGAATCCACCAACCCGGAACTGGGCCAGCGTGGTGGATATGGCCCAATCACCGTTTCGGGGGTAGGCTAAAAGTCCAGCAGTCGACTGTTAAAAGGCTGATTATGATGATGATGATGATGATGACTAGAATACCAACCAATAACGGAGTAAGAGGGGCCAACATGCTTCCAACTCGAGCAGCGGTGTTCCCCCATCCAAGTAGCGTACCCCTAACGCTTGTAGGAAACAATTCCATGCTATACGTATACATGCCCGTCATACATATTACGACACATAGCTTTCCCATTAAGAACAAAAACACGTTCAACCATTTAAATGCTGCAAAAATAATTTAAAAAGTATTGATAACACGATAAGGACACAGAAGACATAATTATATTAGTACTAGTACAGAAGATTCACTCCGCAAAATCACTATAAATAGCGACTCTTGCTACTTCACAATAAAGTGCGATTCAGGGGCCTTACGGACAACTGCTATTGCGTCACCAAACTAACGTTAAATCCGCTCAGTTGGAAAATCACGCGACCACAAACCGACGTTCACGTGGAATATAAAACTAGTGTACAGAACAGAGGCCTTACGGACAACAGCTAATTGCGGCACCTAATCCGCTCAGTTGGAAAATCACGCGAACGTGAACCTTATCGCGCCCAGATACGGTTTGCGGTCACGTGATTTTCCAACTGAGCAGATTAGGTGCCGCAATTAGCTGTTGTAGAGTCATGTGGGGCAAGTGTACGCAGCGAGTAAGTGTGCGCATGCTAAGTATCTGGAAAAAGGTTTATAACTAAGGAACGGCATCCTCCCTATTCGGTGCCCCGCGTGACGTCGTACAAAGCGCACGTGTCTCACCGCCCGCCATCGCGCCATTTTATTTTACCAGGTAAGTGAAGATTTTTGCTTAAAATATTACAATATTTTGTAAAATTTGCCATGTAATCATTTGTAAACGTATAATCCATTTGAAAATTCGCTATTTTTTATCGGGCGCCACGTATTATCCAGTTTGACTAATGACAATGTTTGAATTGTTGTCATGACGCAATCATGAATAATTTCGATCGAATCCCGTTTTGATGGTTTGGGTTAATTGGGTTAAGTGTGCGCAGAAGCTTGTCGAGTAAGTGTGCGCATGTACACACTTACCCCGCATCGCCCCGCTTTGTCATAGCTTTATTTACAGTGAAATATTTTGTTCCAGAATTTGTTTTGTTTGTTTTGTTTTTTTGTTTTGTTTTTGTTGTTGTACATATAAAAACACATCGAAAATGCATCACAAAATACATCGAAAATGCCCCGAGATTATCAGAAGAAGGCTCCAGATAGAAGCACCGTCACAGTTGATCAGCTAGAAAAATATCTAACATAAAAATAAATAAGTAAAATTTTTCTGAGTCTTACTGTAATAAATAGCTCAAAATCTCATCGTTTTTACGTTCTGCTGCGCACAGTTACCCCTATATTGGGGTAAGTGTACGCATTTGAACTATGTTTTATTAGCTTAATTCTAAAGAATTTGTGCCATTGACAAATATTGTTTCTATGTTTAAATTGTTGATTAATAAACACGTTAACTAACTAACCTCATTATGTTTCATTTAACTTGAGATTTTCCATTTTATGACGTTTGAAAACTTAAGTGCGCGCACTTGCCCCACGTGACTCTACGTAAGGCCCCAGGATTAAAAAAACTGGACTATTGAGGTGCAAACAACTAATGGATAGGAGAACAGATCTATGGGATGAGAAACGGCACCTGCCTTATCCTGTCTCATCTCAATATATATTTAGGCAGGTGATGACTTGCCACCCACTAAATGGGGCCCCCCATTACGACTGCTGCATTATGGCACCGGAGGGGCAGCATTGGCATGGGCTTAGGTTGTCGAGAGGTGTGTTGCACTTTCACTAAAAGCTACTCGCGGCGTTATCCCTGGAGCGTAGGTTCTTAGCTCTTGCGTTTTCCACCTCCAGACGGCCGGTTAAGGCAAGCCAGGGGTCAGGGATCTCATTTAGCCCCATGGAATCGGGTTACACAGTATCGCTATCTATTATTACAGAAGTTACTCGCTAATAGCATCAGCTATAGGTTCTAAATAAAAATACCGCGACATTAAGATAGTATTTTATGGGCACCGCCAGGATTACTTTCAGGGAGGTGCATCTGCATCTATACGCATTATATACTATTTACTAGTATAAAATATAGAATTATACATGTTATCATCATCATCATCAGCCAGAAGACGCCCACTGCTGAACATAGACCTCCCCCTTTAACCTCCACACTGAACGATAGCCTGCCTTTTGCATCCACTGGATGCCAGCGACTCTCACGATGTCGTCGGTCCATCTAGTGGGAGGCCTACCTACGCTGCGTCTTCCAGTTCGTGGTCTCCATTCAAGAACCTTTCTTCCCCATCGGTTATCGGTTCTCCGAGCGATGTGGCCTGCCCATTGCCACTTCAACTTGCACATTTTAACAGCTATGTCGGTGACTTTGTTTCTATGGCGAATATCCACGTTTCGGATTCTATCGCGCAAAGAAACTCCGAGCATAGCTCTCTCCATTGCCCGCTGTGTGACTCTGAGTTTTTCTAAAAGGCCAACAGTTAAGGACCACCTCTCAGTACCATATGTCATCACTGGCAACACACACTGGTCAAAAACCCTTGTCTTTAGGCACTGTGGTATCTTGGACGAGAAGATGTCACGCAATTTCCCGAACGCTGCCCATCCGAGTTGGATTCTTCGGGCGACCTCTTTGCCTAAGTTGGACTTACCTAACTGAACAATCTGTCCAAGATAGGTGTAATGGTCAACAAATTCGAGAGTATCGTTCCCAACGACTACCGGCACGGGTTCAACACGGACATTGGACATGATTTATGTCTTGTCCATGTTCATGTTAAGACCCACCTGTTGGGAAAGGCTACTGAGGTCGCTGAGCATCGTATTTAGGACCTCCAGCGACTCTGCCATGATGACTATATCATCGGCAAAACGAAGATGAGTGATGTATTCGCCATTGATGTTGATGCCTAATCCGTTCCAGTCCAAGAGCTTAAAAACGTCCTCCAATGCGTTCGTGAAAAGTTTCGGAGAGATAACATCTCCCTGTCTCACTCCTTTCTGCAGTTGGATTGGTTCCGAGCTCTCGTCCTGTAATCGGATCGACATGATGGCGTTTCTATACAAACACTTCAACACTTCGATATACCTATAGTCGATATGACAACGCTGGAGGGACTGCAATACTGCCCAGATCTCGATTGAATCGAAGGCTTTCTCATAGTCCACAAACGCTAGGCATAATGGCCGATTATACTCCTCAGTCTTCTGTAGTATAATCTGGCGGAGCGTGTGTATGTGGTCTATGGTGCTCCAGCCTTTACGGGAACCGGCTTGTTCGGGAGGCTGAAAGTCATCAAACCTGCTTTCGAGACGGTTCGTAATGACTCTAGAGAACAACTTGTACACATGACTCAGGAGTGAGATGGGTCTATAATTCTTCAATGAGGTGTTATCACCTTTTTTGAAGAAGAGCACCACCACACTCCTGTGCCATGCTTCAGGCGTAGTACCATCGAGTATGACGGAATTAAATAACTTCTGGAGGACTAACAGTACCGGTTTTCCACCCGCTCGCAGTAGTTCTGTCGTGATTCCGTCATCACCCGGTGCCTTGTTGTACTTAAGCTGTTTCAGAGCTATTCTAATCTCATACAAGCTGATGTCTGGGATGTCCTCAGTGTAGTGTCGGGTCAGTTTAGCTCTCTTGTCCTGAGCTGTACTGACAATTTAATAGGCTGTCGTGTCGAGGTGTACAACTGTCCGTAAAACCTCTCTAGCTCTCTCAGAATCTCCGACTTTGACGAAATGATACTGCCATCCTCGAACTTCAGCTTTGTCATTTGGCTTTTCCCAACAGACGAATTCTTCGCGAACACTTTCGAGCCCTGGTTCCGCTCAATCGCATCCCTAAAACATCTTGTATTGTAGGAGTGCAGATCGTGTCGCACCGATATCGAGATTCGTCTATTAAGTTGGCCATATTCCGACATATCAGCTGAAGATTGCAGTCTCATCTCAGTCCGGTCTTTCATTAGCTTAATGGTTTCGTCTGAGAGCTTCGTATGAGAAGTCTTTTTTGGGGTGGGGTCTTAAAGAACTTGGATCCCACTGCTTGGACAGTTTCCACCAACCCATTGTTTAATTCGTCCACAGTTCCGCTTTCGGCTAGGCCCTGGAAACGATTACGCAGTCCGAGTTGGAAGTCATTGGGGTTTTGGGTTTGGGCATGACCAGGATGGAGCGTGGACTTCACCAGACGCGACATCTCTAGCTTGATGTTGATATTCAATGTGCCTCTGACAATATGGTTTTCACCTTGCTGATCACGGAGACATCATTGAATATTCGCTTCTTGGTCGTCATGATGAAGTCGATCTCATTTTTGGTCGAACCATCTGGGCTCATCCACGTCCACTTCATGGATGGTCGCTTCTGAAAGAAGGAGTTCATCAAATAGAGTTCCTCCTTCTCCATGAAGTCGACCAGCCGCTGGCCTCTCGGATGTATTATTTTATTATGAAAATAAATGTATTTTTTTTGTTCTTCGGTTTTTATTAAAATAGTAACTTTATAAAAACAATGCTTATTTTCTGTACTTTTAATGTAAGTATTTTCTTTCCTGGCAGGGGGGTGCAAGTGCACCCCTTGCACCCTGCTGCCAGGGCCCGTTTACCTACTTATATGCCATGATGAGATGCTATGATGAAACCATGTAGACGGACGGACAGGACTTAAAATAAACCGGCCAAGTGCGAGTCAGGCTCGCGCACTGAAGGTTCCGTACCACCACAAAATTCAATAACGAAATTACCAGTTATAACTTGGTAATGAACAGAAACTTGTCACCGACTCGCACTTGACCATTTTTTATTATATTTTTGTTATAGTTTAGACTGTGTACTATAATCATGTTAAGCTTGACGCTTGTGAATATTACCGTTTTTACATTAGAGCAAATACAAAAATACGTTTGTTGTATGAGGACCCTTTCGTTTTTACTTTTAGACTTTTTTATTATTTGTTAGTCAATCCGCCGTAACACTACATATTTTGTGAAAATTTCAATTGGCTATCTATTACGGTTCGAAAAATACAGCCGTGGACACACGACGTGGACGACGAATGGATAAACAGACAGACGTCGTAGGCTTAATAATAAGGTCCCGTTTTTACCCTTTGGGTACGGATCCCTAAAAATATCTTTGTATCATAGATATACTTACAATTCGGACAGTAATTCTGAGCAATCAGAAATGCAGCTGAGAACACAAATCCACATTGCATGGGCAATTTTCGTCCAAACTTTTGCAAACAAATGAATGACAACAAGTCGGCAGGGAATGACACAAAAGCTCCTAATACAAAATTGATATATTTGTCTCCAGGCAGACGAACTGCGTAAACCAACGATCCATAGTATAGGAAGTTGGCTGTAAAGAAGCAGAATGCAGACACTGCTAATCTTGTCATTATTTCTTTGGACTGGAAAATTACTTTTAGGCTCTCCTTTTCTTGTTGTTCTTCAACATTAAATATCTCTCTTAAATCTCTCGGACTCGTGCTGTCGATGTCATCAGCAGTAATATTGCACTTGTTAAATCTGGCTATCAATTTAAGAGTTTTTTTAGCTTCGTCCATTTTTCCTCGGAGCATTTGCCATCGGTTGCTCTCATTCAAAATTAGTGCATATGCAAGAAACACAATCATGGGAACATTAATGACTAAAACGATTGACTTCCAATACATTAACCCCATTGCAACAAAGGCATAGATGATTTCACCTACATAAGCAGCATATCCGAAAATAACACCGGCTAATACTCTTTTAGTTTCTCCACCGACCTCCAACACTGGAAAAAACACGAAATAATTAATAAAATAATAAATCACACATAATTATTTTACTTAGGGGGGTCCATTAATTACGTGAGGTGTTTAGGGGGGGAGGGGGTCGACTCGAATCTCACCCAATCTCACGTGGGGGAGAGGGGGGGGGAGGGTCGAGACAAATATCGCGTAATTTATTTTCCGCAAGAAACTTTGTAAAATTGCGTGAAAACTGGGTTAGATTAAGTAAAACATGTTTCTCCAATAAAATATGGCTAAATCCTACCCAACGTATTACAGATTAACGTGTTTACACTGAAAATACGCATGTTGAAAAAATTCACGTGAGATTAGACGGTAGGGGAGGGGGCCGAGACAAATCTCACGATAATATCTCACCAAGGAGGGAGGGGCGCTTAGGAGGGGGGGGGTCGAAAAATCGTCAAAATCACCTCATGGACGCCCTCTAACATTATACTTACAAAGAACAACTGCAACAACATAGAGACCAGATGCCATCACTGATTCCAAAAATTCAATGGCTAAATAACCATAATAGTTCGTTATAAATATTTTGGCAACCCCTATGCAACCAAAAACTGAACATATTATTGTGGATGGTTTTCTGCCTATACTGTAAAAAATATTTGTTTCATGAATCATTTGTTTCAGAACAGGTTAACAGAGAAACGAGTACTAGTGCTTACTTATCAGCCAACCACCCCGAAAACAACGTTGAAAGAATCATGCCAGCATTGTGTATACTTCCCACAAGAGTAACTTTCCAAGGCTGACATGCGAGATCAAGCTGAAAATGAAAGAGCGTCTATAAAAACAGCTGAATGACCATCTTTAAACTCTGAAGGTGAATAAAATAAGATAACAAGAGCATTGACCTGAATTGTCTGAAAATCATGCTAATAAAATATGTGATATTAACTAATAAACACTTTAATTAATTCCCACGCTAATTCCAACTCTGAAGTAATTTTTACTAATTTGATACTTCGTAAGTAGGCTTCATGTAAATACAATTTAAAAAACCTAATCTGATCGTCTTTAGGTTTCCAAGTTAATTTCTTAACTTCTATAGATACTAATATAGTACATGTAACTTTGTACAATTAGGTACAGTTAGCACCGTGGTTTGTTTTAAAGATTCCCTACCCAAGGGGTAAAACCGGGACCCTAATATCTGTCTGTCTGTCCGTTTGTCCGTCTATCCGTCTGTCTGTCCTATCTTTCGAACCGTAATAAATAACCATTTAAAAAATTCACAGAATATGTATTGTAATATTACGGCGGATTAAATAGGAAATAATAAAAAAAGTCTAAAAGTAAAAACGAAATGGAGGTCCCCAGACAACATACGTATTTTTTTACGTATTTTTGTGTTAGCTTTAATGTAAAAACAATAATATATATAATAGGTACAAGCGTGTTTGGCATGATTATAGTACACACTTTAAAATATAAATAATCGCCAAGTGAGAGCCGGTGACAAGTTTCTGTTCATTACCAAGTTATAACTGGTATAATTTCATTATTAAATTTTGTGGTGGTACGGAACCCTCAGTGCGCGAGCCCGACTCGCACTTGGCCGGTTTATTTTAAGTCCTGTCCGTCCGTCCGTTTTATTGTGCATTGCCGTTTATTCGAGATCATCACTATATTTAGGGTATTTAGTTACCCTTTAGTTTTTATTTTTTGACTCTATTATCATTTCTTAGTTAGTGCGCCGTAAAATTACACATTACATTGTTTCTGTAAAAATTTCAACTGGCTATCTATTAGGTACGGTTCGAAAGATACAGCCGTTAAGAGTTTATGTCGTGAGCTTGGGTAGCGTTGCATCAATTTACGCGGTTATGGCAAACAGCAACAAACTCATATTTTGGTGATTAATAGTTAAGTATACAAGTAAGTTAAATGTAATTTTGTAAACATGATTGGTGAAACTTTTCTCGATAGAATAATTCAGCGAAAACAGGCTTTCTAATACATGTTTTAAGTTTTTTCACCGCGTCTGGAAGTTCGTAACAATTTATTTATTCATATTCTAATGGTCATTTGTATAATGGAATTTAATGTAAATTCGTTTTATTTAAAATTAAAATAGTTCCTAAGTAATTTGAAGTTTTTAGCATATGTCGCTTCCGTAATTTAGTTCTGAGGCGGGTGCCGAATCGTACGTATATCTTCCAGCAGGCGTAGATAGCATATTTTTGTCCCTGTTTCGCGCAGGGAAACGCAAAACTTGAATTTGAGCTGACGACATATCGACCCATGGACGGACAGACAACGTAGGCTTAGAACCTAATAGGGTCCTGTTTACAGCCTTAGGCTGCGGAACCCAAAAAAACCGGACAAGTACGAGTAGGACTCGTGCTCTGAGGGTACCGTTGGACGGAAACCTCAGAGCGCAGATCCAAAAGAAAAATAAAAAATAAAAAATATTTTTGAGAAAAAAGGTCTTGACGGTACGGACAACGAAGTGATCATTTAAGGGTTCCGTTTTTTTTTCCTTTTGTGGTACGGAACCCTAAAAACGATGGTGGCTTTTAATTTAACTGTATGAACAATTTAGTCGCGCTATAACTAGAAAACCTAGTATCTAAGTGTTCTCAAATCATTCAATAGGTTCACAAATTCTTTACGGTCTAGATGTTCTAAGACAGCATGACAGCGTCTTTACAGCTGCAAAATTGACAAGGCCATTTTTACATCTGCATAAGTGTAGAGGTAGGTAGGTATATTGCATTATTGTTTCATGCATGAACCTCTAGGTTCATGGTTTCATGCTTAATTTAACAATTTTACTTTTATTCTGTAAAATATGACTTCGTCGCGTTTATATATTGTAATAAAAGAATTGAATTGCTTCTTACAAATTGAGTTATGGTTGAGTTATATAAATAATTCGTGTGACATGTCTATTGTCTATAATAGGTATGTGTAATGGCAAACAAACAGATGGACTACCTGATGGTAAGCAGTCACCGTCTAGCAAAAGCAAAAGAAATAGTATGGTTTTAGCAAAAGAATAGGCATGATGAACTAATATTTTTTTCATCCCCCCCTCGGTAACCTCGGAAAGAGTATTTTTATTTTTCGATATCTGATTGCAAACGCTGTTTTTATCCGTTATAGCAGGGGTCTCCAAACTTTGAAGCCTGGGGGCCATAATATTTTTTTCGGTATGTTGCTAGGGCCATAACATGGACTTGTGTGGCGGGCCGGATTTGGCCCGCGGGCCGTAGTTTGGAGACCCCTGCACTAGAGGATAAAATCAAATTGAATTTAGAACATCGTGTGCACTAAGTTTGCGAATTCAATACTATTTACTTCTACCTTCATGGTGCCGAATTTATCATACAACCTTTTTAAATTTGTTAAAAACTCAAACTTGGTGTACTTTATTTTAATTTGATTTGCGCGCGCCATTTTCTTTTCACGCCATATTGTTAAACCCTCAGGTTAAAAACAAGAAACTTGAAAACGAGTGAAAAACCTAAAATGAGTGATTTTAGCGACGAGGAAGTTTATTTGACGTGGGATAATAAGTTACGTGTTGCACTCGAGTGCAAAGATTATTCACCTCGTGCTCTTTTGATTCCCTCGCTAACGTTCAGGATTCTAATTTTTGAACACTCGCTACGCTCGTTCAATTTCAATTTTAGAATCCTTCGCTTGCTCGGTCATCAAAATTGAGCACGCGGTTAAAAAGCAACTTTGCACTCTTGTATAACAAATAACTATTATTACCTACCTCATAAAAAAGCTGATCATAGAGTCCATCATCGAAAATAAAATTAAAATTAGTTCAAAAATAAATAAGTTATAAGTATTTTAATTTCATGCTAGACAGAGAACGCACTATACTGAACTATGACGTCAAGCCTCAGGCGCGCCATACAAATGCTATACTAACACACGCTTTTGGTTATGTATTTGCAGTGCATATTTTCAGTATGTGCAGTGCAGTTTGAAGTGCTCTGTTTTAAACTACCTATCACGGTTGTTCACTAAAGTTATATGATTATTTACGGGATATCATATAATCATATAACTTTATAGAAGTGCTATACAGGGTTGCGCATTTACCCTGCACCTACTAAGACGAAAAGAGGTCAATATACTCATTATGAACAACTTATAATGTGGGACCAACCCTGCACTGCAACCCAGCGTGTCCACCGTTGCCAGTTTTTTTTTGCCAAGCCGGGATTTTGGAACTTTTTGAGTGAAAAAAGCGGGATTCTTTCGTCGAAAGTGGGACATAGTAAAAAAATAACCGGACAAGTACGAGTAGGACTCATGCCCTAAGGGTTCCGTTGGACGGAACTCTCAGAAAGCGAGTAAAAAAAAATAAGGTGAAATATTGAAAGACAAACTTAACTTTGCTGTTGACAATAAGGTTCTTCCATACATTCCAACTACAAAATTTAAGTTTGTAATAGTAAAATAATTATTTTTAAATGATATAACTTCAAATTTGTGACTTTCGGATTTATTCCTATATATGTGCTATGAGACCTTGCCTTTTGCCAAATTTCATGATTCTAGGTCAACGGGAAGTACCCTATAGGTTTTGATTCCCCTGTGAAATCGCAAAATATGCGACATAAACGTTCATATCTTTTGATTTGCGTTGACTTACAACTTTTATTTTTTTACAGTCGAAAGAAACCGTAGACCCAAGAATTTAGTATAAATTTCAATTTGATACTTTTACGCGTTCTTGAGAAAAGGGGTCTTGACAGACGGACAGACAGACAAACAGACGGACAGACAGACAGACGGACAACGAAGTGATCATATAAGGGTTCCGTTTTTTCTTTTTGAAGTACGGAACCCTAAAAACGTATATATTAAACGTAATATAATCAGAAGTTTTTAAATATTTATCTTTTTATTTGAGTTCAAATTATGTTTACGAGACAATAGATAGCAAAAATTGCCATAGAAAATGTTTTTTAATAAAAATA
This sequence comes from Agriopis aurantiaria, assembly GCA_914767915.1. Lineage (NCBI taxonomy): Eukaryota > Metazoa > Arthropoda > Insecta > Lepidoptera > Geometridae > Agriopis > Agriopis aurantiaria. The sequence goes on along the minus strand of OU611992.1, from coordinate 4,189,422 downwards.
TGATATTTTAAATCAGATTTACCCTATCGTTAAATATCTTATCTTGTCTTCTGAATATCGAGTTATCCCCGAAAAGCGGGACTAAGCCAGTCCCGCCAAAATCGGGACGTCTGGCAACACTGAGCGTGTCCTACAACTTGCGGAGTTTTTGGCACCAACGTGGAAAAAAACATGTCGGCTCGTTGGATTATTTTCCTAAACTTGTGTATTTTCGAGTGTTAATGTGTACTAAATGGTGAATTAATTAAGTGCTATCGTAAACGTGCTCGAGTGTGGGCAAGTGATATAACGAGGTGAAACGTGTCTTTTCGTGTTGTTTCGAAAACTCCATAGGAGCCTCTTGTAAAGTCTCCACCACTTTACAAGGGCATGAGTTTGACTTGACCGTGACTTACTTAGCTTGACTCTGACTGTGACTATGATTTGTTTGACGCTATTAAGACTAAGAAAACTATTATTATTATTTTTAATATTACGACTAAAGGACATTGAATCCAAGGTCATGAAAATTTTAACATAAAAAAAAACCTACAACTTGCACCACAGATATACACAACCAGATCGGCAATATATTTCAGTGAAAGAGACAACTTGATATGGCTCAGCACAAGTACAAAAAGGACATAAATAGACTTTTTTGTCCTTATCGGCGTGGCCTCTTTTTTGGACCTGAAATGTCAAAATCTGACGGTTCAGTGCCAAACAAAACGGGTCTGAATATTATTTATTACCTTTTTTTGGTCATTTAATGTGTTATGTGCGTCTTTTCTCTGAGTAATAACTGTAAAAACGGTTCTACAATGCTTGGTTGTAGCATTTTGGGCTGCAAGAAGCGCAGTGAGACAAAACTATGAAATATTATTTCACAAGTAAGTAAACATAATAACGCTTGTAACGATCACCTAAAGACATTCAGGATATCAATTCATAAATATTTTATTCATAATTAGTCAGTTTTTGGGTCGATTTGTGGTCTAATTCTATGAATTTTATCAAATTATTCACTTAGAAAATAAATGATGAATGTTGCCAGTTTATGAAAGAAATTACCCACCGCAACTAACATAAATTATTCGTTCTGCAGGTTTCCAACTAATCCTGTCACATTGCTGAAAAAAGCTGGCACATTGCAAGAAGTGCAAAATACCGACCCTTCTATGCCCATATGAATATGGTGAATGTTAATATTAAATATATGAGGCTACAGTTATGAAGCTGGAAAAGCAAAAGGCGATTTCGGCGAACCGATTCAAAAAGCTACGCGCTGTTCGTGAAATTTTTACTGTAAACATTAAAGAGTCTATTTATCTAATTATTTGGAATGTTATACATAGTGATGTTATTCCATTCATGAAAAAACTAAACTGACCAAGCGCGAGTCGGGCTCGCGCGCTGAGAGTTCTTTACATTCACAAAATACAAAAAGTTGTGCAAAAAGACAACATCACGCCCAGGCTGTCACCCATCCAAGTACCGACCGCGCCTGACGTTGCTTAGCTTAGTGGTAAACAGAAATTTGTCACTGACTCGCACTTGGCCAGTATTTATTATTTGTTGTTTTACTTATGTTCACTATAATCCGCTAAATTTGACGCTTGTACGGATTACCGTTTTTACACTAGAACAAATCCAAAAATACGTTTAACGTTTGTTGCATGAGGGACCCCCGTTCCGTTTTAACTCTGACTTTTTTATTATTTTTAATTAATCATAAAAAATCATGCTATGGTTACTTTACAACCTTTTTTCTAGTACTATATTCTAATCCTAACAAATAATTATAATAAAAACGCAAGTAACTTTCTGTCTGTTTTTTACGAGGAAACGGCTAAGTCATGGTATAATAATATACTCCGCCAGGTATAGCATTCCGAAAAAAAATGTTTACGTGGGCGTCCCGCAATGATGTCATGATGTCAATTTACAACAGATTCGAGAGAGATGACGATACACCACGTAACAGCTGATTGAATAAAGTGGCAACTGGACAGTGACGTCATTGCGGGACCACTCTCAAATTGCTAGACCTTGTTTTCTTAGATCATGGGCTAAGTCAAATTTTGTCAGGACGATAGGGTGTGTCATGAGGACAGACAACGTACGTTTCTTCCCAGAAAATTGCAGGTAGCTCCGTGGGTTGCAGCAGATAGTGTATAAAATATAAATATTTAAAAGGTTGTTTCCAAAGTACTCATTGAAGATTCACTACCCATCATAGTAGGTAAATTACCCTAACTTATAGCAAATCATTTTAATGTGGCAACACACCTTGTTGGAGCGAGAGGCACTGAGCTAGCCACGCTCATTGAAAATCTATAGGTAGTAGATCTGTGACTTGCACACTTGTGTGCACACTAGACGACCTGAATGAAGCCACGGAGAGGGCCATTGGAGGTGGCAAAATTTTAGTCAACTTTTTTTTATTTTTTTTATTTATTTTTTTACTTGAATAATCTACGAAACCTCGACCCGAAAGAAGTACAATGACCTCCTTTCGGCTTCGTACAGTCTATATAGGTAACCCTGTATAGTTGTAACAGCTACTAGAAATTTCACTTTACTTACTCCCGCAACTATGGAGTTGTTATGTTCATAGATCCATTCATCACACTCCTCAAATGACCCATAAAAGGTATCATTATTGCAAGTATCATTTGCCAGACTATATTTCATGGGATCCACCACAGGCCGCATACATTTAGTGTCCAGTTTTTCCGGCCACCATGACGGTGTTGCAACAGAAACGTTTCCATTTTCACATTCAGGGATGCGACATCTAAAAACAGCAAATAGGTAGTGTTGTAGTCTATGAAGTCTACAAAATATTATTTGTCTATGTTTAACTTCCTGTTCCGGGATGTCCGTCGCCGCCATCTCTCTCTCTGTCAACCGACCTACATAAGGTGCGTTCGGATAGAAGACGTGTCAAGATTAAACAATAAATAAGAGTCCTACATGAGCAGTCTTTCACTTACAATAAATACTAATATAAAGAACCCTACAGAACCCAAGCAGGTAGGTTGAGTTAATCCAGGGTTTTACATTAGATTTACTGGGGTTCAAAAAACGGGTCTGTCTGGAGTCCATGACCGTTTATGATGAAGATCTTGCCATAGTTGCCATAAATGATTTCATATGCTTGAGATCCAAAGAAGTACCTTGCGAGCTGAATTCATTGGAATGAGTTTACCAACCATGTGTTACCAACTTTCTTTTTCTTTGGGACAAGGGGCCTTACGGACAACAGGTATTGCGGCACCAAACTAACGTCAGATCCGCTCAGTTGGAAAATCACGCGACCGCAAACCGTATCTGGGCGCGTTAAGGTTCACGTCAGCTTGAGGCATTGGAATCTATAGAGAAACGTGCCAAGAAGCTCATCAGCAATGAATCCTTAGTTTGGACTAAGCTTCTTAGTCTTGAGCATCGCCGTAAAGTTGCTGGTCTATCGGTTTTTTATCGGATACATTTCGGTGAGTGTGCATCGGATCTGCACGATCTAATTCCCTCCTGCCCATTTTTTTATCGGACTGTCAGAGCGGGCACGAAAAATCGTCACCGCTTTATGGTTGATATTCCGAAAACCCGTACGAAGCGCTTTGATTCCACATTTATTGTGTGAACTGCTAGTCTGTGGAATGCGCTGCCTGAATGGGTGTTCCCCGATGGTCACAATCTGGGTGTCTTCAAATCACGAGTGAATCGGTTCCTTCTAGGCAAGCGTGCTCCAACGTAGACCGCATCATCGCTTAACATCAGGCGAGATGGTGGTCAAACGCAAGCCTACTAAATATTTTTAAAAAAAGTTATCAGTGGTCGAATTGGACTTACGAACCGGAACGCAATTTATCTTCAAACCTTGCAAATTTTTAACCGACTGTCCAAGGAGGAGGGTAATGTTTTTGGGTTCCTGTAGTACCTCGTAGCCTAAACGGCATGATCGATTTTGACGAGTGAGGTGTCGTTGGATTCCTTTACAAAACGGTACGGTGATTTCACAAACCGAAACGGTGTTCCGGTGCGTTCCGGTCCATTTCGAGCGCTGCATGTGTTATTCTCCTGAGTCCTGACCTGACTAATAAAACCTAAATTTTCTAAACAAAAAATGTGTGATCCACTTCTAGAAACACAGAATGAGTAAATTTGGTAATGATTTTATAAGGAATACTCGTTTACAAAATGACATTATAAATATTAGAACTATAAAGTTTTCCTAACTGGTAGGTAGATAAGGTATAACTGGTAGGTAGATAAGGTATAACCTAACCTAACCTAACCTAACCTAACAAGTTTACCGTTTTAGTAGGTAGATAGGTTCTCTTATTTTTTTGGGTTCCGTACCCAAAGGGTGAAAACAGAACCCTATTACTAAGCCTACGATGTCTGTTTGTCCGTCTGTATGTCCGTCTGTCTGTCTGTCCTACCTTTAAACGTATTATCGTTTTTACATTAGAGCTAATACAAAAATACGTAAAAAAATATGTTTGTTGTATGTACCCCCCTTTCGTTTTTAATTTTTGACTTTTTTATTATTTGTTAATTAATCTGCTGTAACGTTACATATTCTGTGAAAATTTCAAATGTCTATCTATTACGGTTCGAAATATATCACACACAGACACACGGACAGACAGATATCGTAGGCTAGTAGGGCGTAGGTAGTAGGGTCCCGTTTTTACCCTTTGGGTACGGAACCCTAAAAAAGGAGGGATTCTTAGAATAACTACGTAGGTGGTGGTTATTCTAAGGAGGGATTCGTTTTTTGTTTTTTTCATTGAAAAGTATTGTTATTTTAATGGTTATTTGGGTTATTTCGTAACTTACCTGTAATTTACATCTTCAGCAACAAAAATATAATTACAATTTGACATCGACACAAAAACTACAGGCAGCAACACTAGGAAGTATTGAATTTTTTGAAACATACCAAAATTCTGTAATTCGCTCAGAGCGCTCAATTTAGAATTTTCGACTTTAGTTGCTAGTGCCATTCTAAGTTTTTTTTTATTCAGGTATGTAACACAAAATATTTTTTATTTGCACGGCTTTTTTTTTTGTAAAACTCATTAAAATAAAATTTACAACAGCATAATAGTTTTTTTGTACGAACAGAAATATTCACAAATTATTTTTACAAGCTCTGAGAGGATACTGAATTGAAAGTAGAACAAACTCTTTATTTACGAAAACAATATACGTATGACGTATGCCTGACTCAGATCAGACAAACAAGGGAGATATGCTTTAGTACAATTATTGTTCGTGTTCAAAATGTCTAATTTTTCCATTTAAAATAAACCGGCATTGTGCGAGTCCGGCTCACGCACTGAGGGTTCCGTACCACTACATAGATACTAAAGTACAAAAAAGTAGTGCAAAAAGACAACATCACGCCCATGCAGGCGACCATACCCATCCAAGTACCGAGCGCGCCCGATGTTGCTTAACTTCGGTGAACAGAAATTTGCCACTCGACAGTATTTAGTATTTGTTGTTTTACTTCAGTGTGTAGGGTCATTGTGGGAACAGTGGATCGGTATTTTTTCAAAGCAATGTAGAGAAATCGCTTTATTACTCTCGTTTCTTATATTTTTAAACTGAAAGTAGCATTACTGTTCTATATATTACAAAGCATTATATGGCAATGTAAATAAAAATAAATAAATAAATTTTTCCCAGACAGCATCTATATATCATATATATATCATTAACCTTTATGTCGATATTGTGTTTTTTTTTAAACGACAAATTATCCAATTTGTACTCGTATGGGTATACAGTGAATCATAGTACATGTACACAGTGAATAAAGCAAGTTATTATTATAAGAAAATAATAATAATATATTTAATGTAATATTTAATATTTTCAATTATAATTATGTCAGTCTCGAGTAATAGATAAAAACAGAAACAAACACCAAAACTTACGTATTATAATTTTTTTGGCCCGTCGATACTCTCAACTTGTTATAACACGTGCGCGCGAGATCAGAATCAAAAAGGTACTCTTTGATCAGAATGACGCGCCAAATAGAGAGGTAGTGCAATACTCTTGAAAGCGAGGCGATGGAAAGAGATAGCCTCTGTAAAATCGTTCCGTCTGCCAAATATAGCAATGTTTCACTGTGTACCCATGATCCACTGTTCCCACAATGACCCTACTGTGCCAGGTTTGACGCTTGTACTTATTATCGTTTTTCCACTAGAGCAAAATACAGAAATTACGTTTAAAAAACGTTTGTTGTATGGGGATCCCTTGTGTTTACTTTTTCACCTTTATTAGATAATAATAATTATTTCTTATTCTGTGAAAGTTTCGACTAGCTATCTACAGGGTTGCGCATAATTTATTTTATACACTGTACTAAGGCGAAAAGAGGTCATTGTACTCATCATTATGAACATATTCATTGCATATTCATTTATTTTAGTATTTCACAATGTTTACAACACTACTACTTACTACTTACTTAGGTAGCAACATTTACTAATCATTAAAAAAAACGAGAGTTTTTGGCGCCAACGCGGAAAAAAACATGTCGGCTCGTTGGATTATTTTCCTAAACTTGTGTATTTTCGAGTGTTAATGTGTACTAAATGGTGAATTATTTTCATTGCACTTGCTCGTAAACGTGCTCGAGTGTGGGCAAGTGATATAACGAGGTGAAACGTGTCTTTTCGTGTTGTTTCCAAAACTCCATAGGAGCATCTTGTAAAGTCTCCACCACTTTACAGGGGCATGAGTTCGACTTGACCGTGACTTTCTTAGCTTGACTCTGACTGTGACTATGACTTGTTTGACGCTATTAAGACCATGTAAACTGTTTAATATTACGAGTAAAGGACATTGAATCCACGCTCATGAAGAATTTAACAAAAAAAAATAATTAAAAAAAACAGCTGTTCCAGGTCTTTGACACTCGACAAAATGCATGGAAAAGCTGATTTTTCTTTTGCGATTGCAGAGTTGGTCCCATAGTAAAAAGTTGTTTTTAGATGAGCCCAATTACCTACCTTCTTTCGGCTTAGTATATATACTTAACCCTGTATTACGAGTCGAAAAATACAGCCGTTAAAAGGACAGACAGACAGACAGACGGACGGACAGAAAGACAGCGCAGGCTTAGTAATAAATAGGGTCCCGTCTTCACCCTTTGGGTTCGGAACCCTAAAATCAATAGGTATTATAGCGGGCAACAACTGTAAGTACGTCTCATTTAGGTAGATACTAATTTTTCACGCACACTAAGAAACCTGCACCGGCACCAATTAACTAACTAAAACTTGCATATGGACATGCACTAAAAAGGGCGACAAAGTCGTCTGCTGGGTGATTGACTAAAGGCCATCAATTCTGATTTAGGCCTTGCAGATGCGTTCACATTTGTCGCGCCACCTTACCATGTACCTCCCTTAGTTGTCTGATCTGAGTAATAGTACAAGGTTCCATAGTACCAAAGATTAGATAGTACCCATGTAACATATTACTCAAATTAGCACATAGGTAAGCTAAGACACTGAAGCCAAACATACAATAATATTAACTATCTTTCTAAAAGTATAAATTCTCTAAACTCAAGTCGTACCTACGTTACTGAGAAGCATCTTTTAAAGCCTCCACCACTTTACTAGGGCATGACTTTGACTTGACCGTGACTTACATTGCTTGACTCTGACTGCGACTATGACCTTGTTCGACTATAATAATGAAAGTAATATTTCAATACTTGACACTGGCAAATGCACAAGAAGTGCGGCGCCAAAATCCTCTCAGGAGAAAAGAAGATGAAAAAGTACAACGCTGCGTGTATATCTGTGACGCTGCGTATCCAATGGTTTTGCAACATCACGAAAGGGCACATTAACCTCGTTGTATCACTTGCCCACAGTCAACAACAAATACAAACACATAATAAATAATACTACACCACACTCGAAATAACACAAGTATAGGAAAATAATACACGACATTTTGGCGCCAATCCAAAGCCTCTATTTTAGGTCTGTGGCCAAAACTCCATCGTATTTCTACAGATAGAAAAATACATGTTTATCATAGATTCAGTGATCATAGATCTGTGTCATAGATGTTTATCCTGTGCACCACAGATCTACTACCTATAGATTTTCAATGAGCGTGGCTAGCTCAGTGCCTCTCGCTTCCACAAGGTGTGTTGCCACATTAAAATGATTTGCTATAAGTTAGGGTAATTTACCTACTATGATGGGTAGTGAATCTTCAATGAGTACTTTGGAAACAATACTACCTTTTAAATATTTATATTTTATAGACTATCTGCTGCAACCCGCGGAGCTACCTGCAATGTTCTGGGAAGAAAAGTACGTTGTCTGTCTTCATGACACACCCTATCGTCCTGACAAATTTTGCTAAGGTTGACTTAGCCGTTTCCTCGTAAAAAACAGACATAAAGTTACTTTCGTTTTTATTATAATTATTTGTTAGGATTAGAATATAGTACTAGAAAAAAGGTTGTGAAGTAACCATAGCATGATGGCTGGGCACTTTGTAGTGCTTGGCTTGCCTAACTAACTCATAGCACTCCTTTTATGTTTGCAGATGATCTTAAAATTTTAAAAGTAATCAATACTGTAGAAGATGTCGAAAGGCTGCAGAATGATCTGAACAGTCTTAATAAATGGTGCGAGATAAATGGAATGATTTTAAATGCCAATAAATGTTGTCAAATTACTTTTAGTAGGAAAAAATATAATATCAATGCGAATTATAAAATAGGAACAACCGAGTTAAAAAAAAGTCAAAACAATCAGGGACCTAGGTGTAACATTTGATGAAAAATTAACGTTTATCCCCCACATTGACCATATTACTAAGAAATCTTCAAAGATGTTGGGATTTGTTATTCGAAATAGCAAAGAGTTTCATAAACCTGATACCAAGATTTTGTTATATAACTGCCTAGTTCGTAGCGTATTAGAGTATTGTTGTCCGGTCTGGTGGCCGCATTATGCCGTGCATTGTTTAAGGCTAGAAAGAATACAAAAAATATTTTTGTGGCACTTAGCTTATTCTGCAAAATAAGCTAAAATTATCCGTTCTTATGATAAAAGGCTAGCTCATTTTAATATACAAATGTTAGCAGATCGCCGAATTAAATTAGATTTAATTTTTCTTTATAAATTACTACACAATTGTATCGACTGTCCAAATCTTTTAACCAAATTTAAATTTAGAGTACCATTTAAATATCCGCGTAAAGCCATAACTCCGTTTGCTCCTATATACCGCAGAACTGTGTTGGGGGCCAACTCACCAGTCCCAAGAATAAGTAGACTCGTCAATACATATCATAGTAAAGATTTAGATATTTTCGGAGACACATTATCAAAATTCAAAATTAAATTAAACTTATCCATGGCTGAAATGGCCAACCCCACTTATCACGTTTATTTAATTTATTTTATTATTGTTAGTTTAACTTTTTTCATTATTTTTATTTCATATTAATATGTACCTATTTAATTATTAAGAAACATGTAATGCATGCTGTGCTTCCTTTAAAAGGTAACACATTTAGCTAAGTTCATTTATAAGATTTCAGTGTATGTAATAATGTAGTTATCAATGTGAAGCCTTAATAAAAAAAATAAAAAAAACTACAACCTTCAAGATGTAGGTAAGTAGGAAGTACCTTACAGTGTGTTATAATAATAACTAGCTGGTGCCCGCGACTTCGTCTGCATGGTGTTAAAAATAAAATAAAAAATATCCTAGGTAAAAGGGATGGAAGTATAATCTGAAAAATAGTAAGCAACAAAACAAATTAATAAATTAAGGTACAAATCACATGGCTTTAAATAATTAATTTTTCCCTTTCTGATATTGGATTTGGCATTGAAATGACTCGAACAAATTCTAGCATGTTTTGATGGCACCCAATTTTCACGACCAGTAGCACTGATCCATTTTATTCGTAAGCCAGGATCGGTTGGAAACCTGCAGAACGAATAATTTATGTTAATTGTGGTGGGTAATTTCATTTATAAACTGGTAACATTTATTGTTATTCTTCTAAGTAATTTTTTTGATAAAACACTGGAAAAGACCACAAATCGACCCAAAAACTGACTAATTATGAATAAAAAAATTGCGAATTGATATCCTGAATTTATTTAGGTGATCGTTACAAGCTTTATATGTTTACTTACGTGTGAAATGATATTTCATCGTATTTTCGCTCACTGCGCTTCTTGCAGCCCAAAATACTACAACCAACCATTGTAAAATATCTTTTACAATTATTTCTCAGAGGAAACACGCATTTATCACATTTAATCACCAAAAAAAGGCAATAAATAATATTCAGACCCGTTTTGTTTGTCACTGATTATTACAGATTTTGACACTTGAGGTACCAAAAACAGGTCACGCCGATAAGGACAACAAAATCTATTTATGTCCTTTTCGTACTTGTGCTGAGCCATATCAAGTTGTCTCTTTCACTAAAATATATTGCCGATCTGGTTGTGTATATCTGTGCTGTGCACAGATATAGATCTGTGATCCTGTGTGTTTATCACAGATCTACTCTGTGATGTTTATGGAAAAATATCAAAGAAAAAAAAAGTTATATAAGCACAATGTGAGCACAATGCACAGGCACAATGTATAAGCATAATATAAGTGACTAAATCCACAGATATACACAACCAGATCGGCAATATATTTTAGTGAAAGAGACAACTTGATATGGCTCAGCACAAGTACGAAAAGGACATAAATAGATTTTGTTGTCCTTATCGGCGTGACCTGTTTTTGGTACCTCAAGTGTCAAAATCTGTAATAATCAGTGACAAACAAAACGGGTCTGAATTATATTTATTGCCTTTTTTTGGTGATTTAATGTGATAAATGCGTGTTTCCTCTGAGAAATAATTGTAAAAGATATTTTACAATGGTTGGTTGTAGCATTTTGGGCTGCAAGAAGCGCAGTGAGCGAAAATACGATGAAATATCATTTCACACGTAAGTAAACATATAAAGCTTGTAACGATCACCTAAATAAATTCAGGATATCAATTCGCAAATATTTTATTCATAATTAGTCAGTTTTTAGGTCGATTTGTGGTCTAATTCTATGAATTTTATCAAATTATTCACTTAGAAAATAAATTATGAATGTTGCCAGTTTATGAAAGAAATTACCCACCGCAACTAACATAAATTATTCGTTCTGCAGGTTTCCAACTGATCCTGTCACATTGCTGAAAAAAGCTGGCACATTGCAAGAAGTGCAAAATACCGCCCCTTTTATGCCCATATGAATATGGTGAATGTTAATATTAAATATATATTAATGAGGCCACAGTTATGAAGCTGGAAAAGCAAAAAGCGATTTCGGCGAACCGATTCAAAAAGCTACGCGCTGTTCGTGAAATTTGTACTGTAAACATTAAAGAGTCTATTTATCTAATTATTTGGAATGTTATACATAATTCCATTCATGAAAAAACTAAACTGACCAAGCGCGAGTCGGGCTCGCGCGCTGAGAGTTCTTTACAATCACAAAATACAAAAAGTTGTGCAAAAAAACAACATCACGCCCAGGCTGTCCATCCGAGTACCGACCGCGCCCGACGTTGCTTAGCTTAGTGGTAAACAGAAATTTGTCACTGACTCGCACTTGGCCAGTGTTTATTATTTGTTGTTTTACTTATGTTCACTATAATCCGCTAAATTTGACGCTTGTACGGATTACCGTTTTTACACTAGAACAAATCCAAAAATACGTTTAACGTTTGTTGCATGAGGGACCCCCGTTCCGTTTTAACTCTGACTTTTTTATTATATTTTATTAATTATAAAAAATCATGCTATGGTTACTTTACAACCTTTTTTCTAGTACTATATTCTAATCCTAACAAATAATTATAATAAAAACGCAAGTAACTTTCTGTCTGTTTTTACGAGGAAATGGCTAAGTCATGGTATAATAATATACTCCGCCAGGTATAGCAATCCGAGAAAAAATGTTTACGTGGGCGTCCCGCAATGATGTCATGATGTCAATTTACAACAGGTTCGAGTGAGATGACGATACACCACGTAACAGCTGATTGAATAAAGTGGCAACTGGACAGTGACGTCATTGCGGGACCACTCTCAAATTGCTAGACCTTGTTTTCTTAGATCATGGGCTAAGTCAAATTTTGTCAGGACGATAGGGGTGTGTCATGAGGACAGACAACGTACTTTTCTTCCCAGAACATTGCAGGTAGCTCCGCGGGTTGCAGCAGATAGTGTATAAAATATAAATATTTAAAAGGTAGTATTATTTCGTTAAGGCAGCAGGAAAGCAGTGGACAAGGCTAGCACAGGACCGGAAAAGATGGCGCGCTGAAGAGGAGACCTATACCCAGCAGTGGGTGGAGAATGGTTGATGATGATGATGATGATGATTATTTCCAAAGTACTCTTTGAAGATTCACTACCCATCATAGTAGGTAAATTACCCTAACTTATAGCAAATCATTTTAATGTGGCAACACACCTTGTTGAAGCGAGAGGCACTGAGCTAGTCACGCTCATTGAAAATCTATAGGTAGTAGATCTGTGGACTAAATCCAAAGAATTAGTTTTTTTTTTCTTTGACTAAATCTTTGAAAAATATGAGTAAACCGTAGAGGGAGAAGTATACTTAGCCTATGTAGTAAATATTATTTGCATCTACAGATAATAAAGTATGTTCGGATACTGCTTTGATGGGTAGAGTCTGGCTAATGAAAGTTGAGAACGAAAAGGCCCGCCAGATTTTAAAAAATCCGCATTACACCCCTAAAATTAATATGAAATGCAAACATTACTGTGTTCTGACTATGTTACAATAAAAAAATAATAACTTACAAGTATCAAGTGAGATTGTTTCAGGCATTTCATTCTAATTTTAGGGGTTTTAATGCTGATATTTTTAAATTTGCCGCTCTTTTTCAGTCTCTACGCTCGAACGCGGCTATTGGACCGCCGTCCAACCAACTAGAGAGAACGAGTGAGAATATCATATTTCCTTCTCTTTCTCTCCCATTGGTCAGACGGCGGTTGAGGTCAGCCGCGTTCGAGCGTCTGTTAGCACTTTTTTTTTCTTTTTTTATATTGACTTATACTGTTGGCCTTTTGGCCTCTACAGCTTGACCGGACTAGGTGTCTGTAAGCACGATAAGAGTTCCGATGCCATGCAACGCCCCTAAAGGTAAACGCACAGCCTGCAATGATCCGTGCACCGCTAGGAGTAATAGTGTTCCGTGTCCGTGCAGCTCTCAGCGGCAACGTTGACGGCAAGGGAAACAATTATAACCTGAAGGAGTTTTTTAATAATAATTACGTACGCTTTTAATAACAATGTCTATACACCAGATTACTTTCAAGATCTTTTGCAGTTGTGTGCCGCTCAATAATGAAGTGTGCGATTGTAGAACTGGTATAAATATGTCAGTGTGTGCATTACGTGTTTACCTTACGTTCCCCTTCCGTTTTTGGCAAACTTTTTTCGGTACTAGTTCGAGTTTGAAAATTTAATTCAAACATTATAGATCTAAGGTTATAGCTACAAAATAGCCTCAATGTATAATTTTTTTCTAAAGCATAACTAGATCTGTGCATAATACCTATTGCCCAGATTAAGATGATATTTTTTGAGTAAAATGTCAAGTAGGTATACCTAGTACTTTTATTATTTGACATTATTCATTATCAATAGGCATGATGACTAATATTTTTTTATTACTTCATAAAAAAGCTGATCTTAAATATAGCACATCAACGAAAACAAAATTAAAATTAGTTCAAAAATAAATAAGATATAAGCAGATAATATAAGCATTCAAATTTCATGCTAGACAGAGAGCGCACTATACTGAGCCGTGACGTCACGGCTCAGGCGCGCCATACAAATGCTATACTAACACACGCTTTGCGAGAAAGGGATAGAGCATCCCCTCCCTATCCCCACCTAAAACTTTAAACGCTCATATCTCAGAGATTTATCAGCCAATTTAATTTATTTTTTCAGTATGTGTAATTTATTTAGTTATATTCCTCGCTAAGCCGGTTATTTGTAATAAATTAAACATGAGGACACATGCCTATTCTATATCTCAATGTAGACTGTCATTTTTAGTGTTATTTTCATTGATATTCATGTAATTAGTTGTATATGTACCTAACTGATTTTATGCAGACAAAGCGGGACAACTTTATTTTTTACACATAATATCGACTTTGTAACTTTCTGGCTCATATATTATATTATACTACTTAGCTGGAACCCGCTACTTCGTACGCGTAGAGCTCGGCCTTCGGTCTTGCTACTACAACCCGTCATAGCCTATGTGTTCGGTATTCGGAAACTCTATTCGGTAGTTTTTACGTGAAAGAGGATCATACATACAAACTTTCGCGTTTATAATATTTTTATTTTTTTTATTTTTTTTTTCATAGGAAAACTTACAGCTAGGTACAAAATTAAGTAAATAAATAAAGCTAGAAGGCCAATTACAAGTTTTCACAAATAATAGAGGAGATAAATAACACTGTAGAAAACGGACTCGCAATAAGCATACAATAACAAGAAAAATTAAATACCTACATAGTGTAAAGAAAAAATAATACTATTAAAATATATACATACAAATAAATAAGAATAATGTAAACAAATATATAGGTATACATTAATACAGAGATCAAAATTAAGAAATACTTATTTAACAAAAAAAAAACACTTATTTGAAATACTTTATGTTTACAAGCTGCTTCAGTTTAAACGCAGAGGTATTGAACAAGTCAATGTCAATTTCCCTAGCCAGAGTGTTGAATGTACTGCATGCCCTTATTGAAAAACTATTTTGCCTGTAATTGCATCGCACGGGTGGGACGTATAGGAGATTCGGCCTTCTTATCGTGGTGGCGGGTGTGCGTAGTCTCAGCTGCTCGAGCAACTCCGGACAGTCAATTGTACCATTTGCTATATTCAGGAGGTAAGCCATGTCTGCTACTCTTCTTTCATGAAGCGGTAGAATATGGAATTTTTTGCACCTGGTGGAATAATCTGGTAAGAAAACTTTAGCACGATACTGTAGATATCGTAGGAAACGTTTTTGAATGCCTTCAATACGAGTAATAAAATGGCATAGTTCGGGTTCCACACTTGAGAAGCATATTCAAGGTGGCTTCTTACGTACGCGCAATACTAACGGCCTCTTATAGCAAATTTGACGGTTTTAAATCAATTGTATTCAGTTAAATTACAATATTTGAGCTGGAAAAAAATACATGTCACAGATACATCTGTGTTTGAGATTATGATTTGGTTCAAAACACGATAGAATAAACTTTCCTCGATCAAAAAAAATCTGAAACAAAGTCGATTCAGTTTATTTTTTTCGTTTTTTGCTCTAATGAAAGCTGAAACCTGGAAATTGCATGTACTGAAAGGAAATTTTATTCAACATTTTTTCGTTTGGATAGAATTTTGATAGTGAATAGTTTTGTTTTTTTGTGAAATTAAAAGTGTAAAAAGGTCGCGAAAATTTGCGCGCACCGCGTTCAGTACCGCGCCGGGCAAAGAGTACCTTTTATATACGCGCCGGGCGTCATCGAGGTCGGACCTATGTTCGTTTTTGTCGTTGCACTCCCCCCGCGGGCGTCCTGTCTGTTGGGTGGCAAAATACATCGTCGCTATAACTTGGCGGGGGCTGAGGGAGCGTTTTGTTGCCTACGCGACTCGGATAACTGGCCGTAAAGCCTTTGAGGCTTTATTTACTGCACTGCCAATATGCTCATCAAAAAGTAGTTTTGAATCAAAAATGACTCCTAAATCCTTGATTGTAGAAACTCTCGATATGGACGAGTTCTGTAGACTGTAATTAAAGCAGATAGGCTTTGGCTTGCGAGTATAGGAACAAACAAAGCATTTGGATACGTTAAGGTCTAATTTGTTCAGCAAACAGTAATTTTGAAACCTATCTAGATCTTCTTGGAGACGTGAAGCGTCAACGATAGCCCGTATCGGACAGAGAACTTTCATATCATCGGCGTAAAGAAGGATCTTAGAAGATTGAAAACAGGAAGAAATGTCAAACACAAATATTATAAAAAGGAGGGGCCCAAGCAAGGATCCTTGAGGAATTCCTGAAGGAATGCTCATCGCCGCAGATGTATAGGCATTGAGTACTACGGTCTGACATCTGTTTTGTACGTACAAAGTAAACCAGCTGAACAAATTTCCTCTGATACCGACCGCTTGCAGCTTGCGCATCAAGATCACGTGATCTATGCGAGTAGGATTGAAGTTGAATATTTATGGTACATGCCCGCCCCATCTCCACGCCGCCGTGCCAACGCGTAGGTAGGTAGGTAATCGCTATTTTCTAGCTCAATAAAAATACCTACAGCTCAGCTGCCATACTAGTACTTAAATGTAGATATGTGGTCAATGTGTGGAAAAAGACGTCCTTTATTATCACACACTGTTAGCTACAAAAATGTCGGTACTTTATCAGTTTAGGCGACAGTAAGTATACTCGCACTTCTAATTTGCAATTTTTCCAACACTAGCTGAGGACTCACCTGTCAACCATTTAAAGTGTTTGGTTCGTTGATCTGTGGGTTCGGGCAAAAATTTCCCGATTTCGTCAAACGTCATGCATCGTGCATCCTACATGCATAACCAAAGAGAAGTATAATATGGCAGAACGTAGTTTTAAGGTGGCAAAGCAGTGCATAATTTTATTTACAACACATTTGCTCAAAAAGTGCACTTACGAAGCCTGTATACATCGTTCGAAAGTTAAACATTACGGATCATACAACGGAGCGTGCGGAAATGAATTTGTCCGCACGCTCAGATGTATAGCACCGTGCGTGTACTTTACGTTTTTTTTTTAATTTCCATCATAATTACATAAGAATTCCACAAAAGAGTTTCATATTACGAGAATAAATAAGCTGAATGATCTAACCTCCTTGGAAGCGCTTTTGCTCAATACGTTTGTCTCAGTTTAATACTAAAGAGAAAATGAGACGAAAGATGTAGTTCTAATTTTCACCACGTGATAGTGGCGCTATTTGCATGTTCGTGCCATTTTCTTATTATATTATAGAAACTATTGTTGTGACTGATATTAAGTTATAAACAAAAATTGTTTCATTTGTAGCCTTTTTTTCTCGCAAATGTGTTGTAAAACGTTGTATGGCACACGTGCGGATTGGTTATTACAAACTCGTGACTATGGTAAGCCCTCGACTTCGTCTCGGGCTTACATTCGTCGACTCGTTTGTAATAACCAACCTACCGCACTTGTATCATAAATAACTATTTTAAACAACATTGTATTACCAAAAAAAAACAAAAGATATTTTTTTTGTGTCATCCAACACAATCATCTATTACATCATAGTCAAGGACATCTCGCCAGTCGGCAGCTAGCGTTATTTAGGATATAAACTAGCTCCACGCTAAGTTGTATTTAAATCAATTAATCTATTATTGGTAGGTATATGATCACAAAATAATACCACAACGAGAGGAACGGTAAGTAGACAAATAAGGCGCGAAATATTTCTAATATCTCACAGGAATCTTTCCATGATGAAAAGAGCTATTCTACAAGAATTGACAAATACTTAATGAAAAGAACCCAATCAGTCAGAACCCAGTTCGGTCTAAAGGTTCTCACTTCTCATGAAGGTAAATGAGATACACTAGCACTAAGAAATATTTATCAGTGTGGACTCCTACGCTACATCATGCCTCTCATAGGTAAATGTATTTTGTTTTAAGTTTAGGTAGATACAGATTTTTCGGTCGCTCAGTATGTTGCTCAGTTTCGGTCCTGGACAGGTTCGACAAGTTTTTATCCTCATATAAAAGGCAACAACCTGTTTTACACATTTACGATGTTGTTCAAATACTGCTGTGTTAGAAAGGAACGGAAACCTAAAAGTAAGGATTATATTATTGAATCTACGATTTTCCAGGGCAAGAAAACGGACAACCAAATCCCTCGTTCCTATAGGATTAAAGATTGGGGAGTCATATTATCGTAATTTAATTAATTAGATTAAAATGGAAATTTATTTAATAAAAATAGGAAATGATTGATATAGGCTGAGTAGGTATAATAAAATATTTCATATTAATAAATATCTGAATTTTCTTATAATTAGCATCCATGCTTGTATTTTTTCTTTCTAGGTACGCAAATATAAATGTACTTATACAAATATTTTATAAAAATATATGCCACTATTGATCTTTTTATAAATACAATATTTCTATCTCCCTGCTACTCCGCCATATTTTTAATTATATAAGCTTCGATCTGTGCAATGGTATCAAACATGGGTAATGATTTAGTTTCAGGTAAAAAAGTTAAGAGTGCAGCCGATATCAAAGCAGTCGCTGAAAATAACACTGACGGCAGCGATTCCCATTCTGTTATCTGAAAAGAAAATTGCGTTATTTTACATTCGGTTTTAATTTTCTTTTGTAAGCATGTAGGTATTGTAGGTATAATGAATAAACAGCTAACCACGTACTGCATAATTATACTGATATAATTTACAAGGAAGATAGACTACGTGTAGGTACTTAATATTTATAATAACCTATGGCAGCTTCATAATATTTTAATATTAATATGGTGTCCTATAGAAGCAATGACAGCGCCCTGTAAAGGATTGATATCTAATATGAGGCAGAAGGCATAAAACGTTATTCGTTCATAACAAAATATTAAATTAGAAATAGAGCAACCATAATGTACTCATGGGCAACGTTGCGGTTGTAGCAAATTACGATTTTTCAATGACTTTGGTCTATTTTGGTCTGTGTCAAACAAATCTTTTGGTTCCATGCTCGCCAAGTCTTTGCTCATGAATGTACATAGGTAAAAAAAAATGTAATAATAGCGAGCGTTTGGCCGCCAACTTGCATAATGTAAAGCGATGATATGGTCTACGATGGAACACGCGTACCTAGAAAAAACTGATTCATTCGTGATTTGAAGACACCCAAATAAAACTAAGTTAAAACTAAAAACTAAACAAACTATAAAAATATACTGTGAAAATATATAACGACTCAAGGTCATACCAGTAATGGAGTAAGAGGTGCCAACATGCTTCCTACACGCGCGGCGGTGTTTCCCCACCCGAGAAGTGATCCTCGGACACTAGTTGGGAACAATTCCAAGCTGTACGTGTAAATTCCCGTGAAACAAATCACTACTCCGAATTTCCCCATCAAGAATAGGAAAACTTTCAACCAAATGATTGCTGAAAACATTACATTATGAAAATCAGTTTAAAAAATTATTATGTAATTAAATATTACATATTACAATATATATTTATATACAAAATGTTTTTACTTTATAGTCTTTAGAACTTACTATTTGGACAATAATTTTGTGCAATGAGAAACGTTGCTGAAAACAGGTATCCATATTGTAAAGTTATTTTTCTACCAAATTTCTCGAATGCGAAGTAGGCCAATAGGTCTCCAGGGAAAGATGCTAGGGCCACCAATATGAAATTTGTATATCGGTCTCCTGGTAAAAGAACTGAATAAATCAGAGCTCCATAGTATAGAAAACTAGACGTGAAGAAGCAGAATGCAGTTACTGCAAATCTCGTCATTATTTCCTTGGAATTAAGTATTTCCTTTATAGTTTCTTTTTCCTTTTGTTCTTCAACGTTGAACGTTGTTCTTATAACTCCAGAATCAGCGTTTTCAATTTCAACAGCCGTCACATTAGACTTGTTATATTTGGCCACCAATTTCAGTGTCGCTTTGGCTTCATCCATTTTACCTCGTAACATTTGCCATCTTGTGCTTTCTCTTAATATCATTGTATATGAAAGAAACAAAACCATGGGAACGTAAACTGATAAAATTATAGACTTCCAGTAAACGAATCCCATAGCAATAATAGCGTATAGGACTTCACCTACATAAACAGCGTATGAAAACATGACGCCAGTAAAAACTCTTTTAGTTTCTCCACCAATTTCTATTACTGAAATAAAAATAAAATTTAAAATTATAATCAGGAAGGTAGGTACCTATTTCCTATAAATTAAATAAGTATAATAAGTAAATATTCCTTGTAATTAGTATAAATTAACTAGTATCACTTCTATCTTACAAAATATAATAACAATCTGATTAATTAAACTTATGAATGTGTTTTTTTTTTTGTAATGATTATATAGATAGATAGAAACTCTTTATTGTGTACACCAGAAATAAAAATTACAACACGATAGAAAACGCTTACGAGCTAGTGCCACAAGTGGCGGCCTTATCGCTAAAAGCGATCTCTTCCAGTATAATAACAGTTTATTATTATTAATTTATGGTAGGTAATTGTACTCACAAAGAACAACTGCAACTGTGTATAGACCTGATGCTAGTAATGATTCTAAAAATTCAACCGCTAAGTAACCGTAATAGTTAGTTATAAATATTTTTGATATTCCTATACAACCACAAACTGAGCATATTATCGTGGTTGGTTTTCTACCGATTCTGTAAGAAAATTATACATTATTGTAGAAAATCCTATCATCAAAAATCAAATTGATTATTTTGTATCAATGTTTAGTTACAGCCAGTGAAACATTTAAATATACAAGATTTGCATTAGACTAGAAAATATTTAGAAATATAAAACTAGAACTGATCAAAATTCAATTCTTACTTGTCAGCGAACCATCCCGTGAACATCATCGAAATAATCATACCGGCATTGTGTATACTTCCTACGAGTGTAGCTTTCCAAGGCTGGCATGCGAGATTGAGCTGAAATAAGATTCATTACTTGACACTAAAATAACTTGAATTAAATAATTATTGAAATGTTGCACGTACCTACACATTTAGCCGTGTCTAATGTATTTTTACATCCTGTATATTTAAACTTTACCTATTAATTACTAGATAGTTAGTCTCTAGTCTCCACACGATAATGTATTGTAAGAATATTATTACCGTGTTAACTTATTTATTAATCACAGGTTTGATACCAACATAACATTTATCTATACCAGCCTCACCAGACATCTGAACTTTAGCGTTAACCACACAATCACCAACCTTGTTGCGTAACTACCTACCATAATACATACTTATTATGTGAATTATGAATTTATTTTTATTCTATTATTGCTAAGATTAAATTAAGTCATTTGAGATATCATTATACTTTCCTAAATTACATTACTGATTTATTTATTGAGAGGTGGATAATTGTCAAAAAAGTTCACGTAGAATACACACTACTATGTCTAGTGCCTTGCCATACCATTCATGTCATGTGCAGTTTGTTTAGAAAACTAATTGAACAAATATGAATCCTTAAAATTAAATAAAGCAAAATATTGGGACATATTGTACTCATTATTATTTTATTTTTAACCATCATCTAAATGGACTTATATACTGACTTAATATAATGAAAACGTTGGCTTTGTCTCGTTTTCACGCTGACAATTTCCGACAGCGGTTGACAGAGCGGTTTTAATTTTTGTATGTCCGTCGGTGATGTTAATGATCTATGAATTAAAAAAATAAGTTCTTCTCACATCCGCAACAATAGAGTTGTTGTTTTCATAAATCCATTCATGGCATTCATCTAAAGTCTCGTAAAAGGTCTCTTTTGTGCATGTGTTATTTTCTAAACTATATATCTCTGTATTCACGATTGGTTTTAGACATTTTGTATCGACTTCCACTGGCCACCATGATGGTCTGTCAACAGACTGGTTTCCATATTCACATTCTGGAACGCGACATCTAGAAGAAAAAAAATAGTAAGGTTTATTAAAGACAGTATTTTATAGGAAGTTGTACTAGCGAAAATGCGGAATATTTCTTTTATTTGTTTATCCTCATCCTTGATATCCAGTCCTATCCACTACTTATGTAATTAAAATTCTTGCTCATGATTTATAGCTAGATTTATAGTTAGCTGTTGATAGGCAGAACAAACATGAAGTAGGTAATTTTTTTGTTACATGTGGATTTTCTTGATAGTGTTTTTGCTAAAACAAATAAAATATATTATATAGATGCATTCGTCAGTATTTTTATTGCTTTGTGTTATTTTAGATATCAGTGACTTCTACAGCTGAGCCAGATTCTATCAAAGTCAATGACAAAGATCAACGAACTCATAAGTTTTAAGTTTTTTTGTTTGCTTTCGACGTTCTAATTTTTAACAATTTTGTCCTATGGTATAATAATACATTTCTAGATACTTTTAAAAATATTCTTCTCACAAAGTTATAGTTATTTCAAATTAACTACCATTATATTCTTTATTTAGGATCGTGGACAATAATATTATGGTTGATACATGCGTAGGTAAATGTAATATTATCGTAAATAGTAAATAGATTTATGTATACGCAAATATTAAATTACTCTCGTTGATCAGTTGGTTGTGCACTAAAGTTATATTATGTACTACGGCAAATATCCCGTAAATAATCATATAACTTTAGTTTGCATTTAGTACATTAAAAAAAGCACTGAATCAATGTCGATAAAAAAATTATGGGACCACCTATGAGATATGACCTACCAACCAAAAGAAGAATCATCAAAAAAAATTCTAAATTGGCGGAGTAATCGCGTAACAAACATACCAAAAAAAACACAGTCGAATTGATAACCTGCTTTTTTTCGACGTTGGTTAAAAATAACATAACATGTAGATGTATAGGTAATAAATATCTATTATCTAGGTACATATTTTATCGTTTGCCCATCGTGCTCAATTGATATAAATCTGCGAATCAATTAAACTCAATCTGAGACAAAGCTCTAGGCATAGTATTATTGTTAATTTTAGTATCATCGAAATATCCTGGTCAATTTGCTTAAATTTGCACTTTGCACTGTTTTTGCGGCTTAGATAATTGAACTTCAGCTGTTTTTAAACAAATTGTTGGCGTTTTTGCAACAAAACACTGTCAGTTAAAAATTAAAGAGCTTGGCAAAAATTAATACAAAAAATTACTAATTGGTATCTACTCAATATCTGGTGGGCACCGTACGTACCTTGATGTTGGTTTTTACGTTGTGGATGCTAGTTTTAGTGCTTTACGTAATTATGGCCTAATTATAATGGTGGTTTATTTATTATGGTTTAATTGAGTAAATCTATTCGAGTATTTAAATACCTATGCCATCATTATTATGTAAATTAAATATCAACTGATTATTAAAAAGTCTCAAACTAAACCTGACCTATTTTTTTTATTTTTTTTTGTGATTTTTGATGCACACCTACGTGTGATTCTCACAACCTGATGGATGACTTGTAGAAAATGCTTAATATTAAGTCGTCCATTTGTACGTTTCTATATTATTTGTAAGTGTGCAATAAAGTATTAAATAAATTAATAAAATGTTTCTTAGTTTTCATCCACGCAAGAAAAAAGAACAAGTATATTTATGATATTGGCTTTCGCCAAAAACGTGGATTTCATTAAAGTAGTAAAAAAATTCAATGAATCGGACTTGGTAATGGTTTGTGCCAACTTAGGATTTTACGATGTTAAGATCATGGTCGTAAATCTAGATACAAATGAGGTACATCTATTTTAACCTACGTCATAATTAGTCGTGTGTGATGCTCAAGATGTATTTTCGCATAATGGTTCAACCTTAACCCATGGGTTAGCCGTAGTTGGTTTGTATGGGTTGTTTTGTTGCCTGAAATAAATTAATTTGAACTTGAATTTAGCTAAACCAGTTTAGTCAACGTACTCACAAACCAATTCATTTATTTACGTTATTCAAATAATTAATGTTATTTTTCTCAGAGGGCGCAGATTATTTTAGTTATACTTAAGAATGCATTTAATATACCTGTAGTATCATTACAATTCCGCGTACCTACTAAATAAAAATAAGAGTTTTTTTGTACTACAAGAAACCCTAATAAATTCGGTCTATCCTAAACCTTTAGATATTTCTATGTTCTATAATTATTAAGGGAATCGAATGAAACTTTTACGGTTTTATTGCAATGATAAAAAAAGAAACTCGAAAAATGGTTCATGGTGAATGATGTAATCGACGTATGTACATACAATACATAAAACATAAATAAACGGGTTGAATTGAGAACATTCCTCCTTTTTCGAATTCAGTCAATAATGTTAAGTAATGTCTTTTGTCCTAGCGGCCAAATGCAAGGACAACGAAAAAAAAAATTACATACATCACAAAAACTTACCTGTAATTAACATCTTCTGCGACAAAAATGTAGTTCACGTTTGACATGGCCACTACAACCAGAGGCAACAGCACAAGAAAATATTGTATTTTTTGGAAAAGACCAAAATTCTGTAACTGTCCAAGTGAGTCTGTTCTTTGATTTTCATTCGCAGCTGCCATTCTTTCCTAAATGCACCAATGCACAATCCTGTTTTAAATTGCGATCAAACCCGTTCCACTTTAATGAACGTAATTTTTTAATAAATGTTTAATTTTTTATTTAAAAATTTAAGTAATTGTTTAATTTTCTACTATTGCGACCAAATTACAAAATTGTCTATAATGAAGCTTTATTTTTTAAATTTCACTTTGCCATGGCAAACGCAAAGATAATACTATATTATGTGAAAAAGAGGAACAGTTTCATTATAGGGTGCTTCTTCCACGTCTTAGATATGAATGAACTTCAGAATCCTTTTCACAAACATCTTTACAATATTTGCCAATGACAATATATTTTCCGACATTGAATGAAACAGATAAATACATTAACGAATTTTGTCTACGTATCACGGTTTTATGTCCACGAAACACAGTTGAGCAAATATTTTTATTGGTTCTAGAGAACCAAATGACGCATTTTTTGCAGTGCGTTATATCGTATAGGTTTTTACTAGCAACAATGGACGTGAGTATACGTTGCCAAGTATCTTGTAGGACTGAATGCTAATAGAGGATTTTAAATTGAATATTGATTATATGTACTTATCTACCTAGACTATAAGTGCAAATTCTATTATTGGCTCGAGCATAATAAAATATTCCAGTCGTAGACAAAAAATCAGTCAGTCGTTAAAGTAACAATAACTGGTTATCACATAACCCAATAAAAATATTTTGCTGATATTCAATGGAATATTTTATAATAGCAACATAATGTCAGCCAGCAGCGTGGTTATTATTATGTAGTTTTATAATAAAAAAATCATATACTTAGGTAAGAATTACTATGACCAGATAGGTAGGTACTACTTAAGTATGAATTTATTTTAATAGGATATTTGACTACTTTTGGGAAACTATTGCACATTATTGCCTGATATAATTTAATATATACTGCATTTATATTTTCTGGATATCAGTTGTATTTGCGATATAAATCGATGTTAAAGTTTGATTTTAAAAAAATCGCGCCAAAACGCAGACCTGCGTCATGGCTCTGGTCGAGTGACTCATTGACGTCACACAGAACAAAACGCCTGCAGCCAGGCAGCAAAAGATTGATAATCACTAAATTTCTAATAGAAGTAATGGTTTATAAATGTTATGTAGTGCCACAATGTACAAAAACTTCCTTAAAGACACCGGAAAAACTATTCGTTCCTGTTCCAATGGACCCCAAAACTCGCAAAAAGTGGTTGGAATTAAGTAGCTCGTAGAGAACCCAAAAGTATAGGAGCTAATTTTAAGTGTTTCTATGTGCGAAGATCATTTTGAGGTACATACTCGTATTTGAGTCTATATATTTCTATTATAATTTGTGTTTTTATTGCATTACTGTTTTATGTACTGTTACTTTCTTTTTAAACATTGTAAAGCTTGACATAACCTAACAAAATAGTTATATCCACTTACTACAACATACTTTTTGTACAACTTGATTGAATGTTTTGCTTGGAGAACAATTAAAAATTAATACTTACATTGTAGTTTTTACGTTTTGAGTTCTGCAGCGTAGAAACAATGACGTAGATTATTAGTGAAGAAATATGCAACCATAAATTCATTAATTTTGGGTAAGTTACTCTTACTGCTGTCTGCTTGCACAAAATGTTTCTCCATTCTTCTCAGATTTATCCTCCGGACTGTTTTTGGTGAAAATTTCTGGATAAATCGCTCTTAAAATAGCTTTACAACATTAAATTCGCAAATATCAATAGAAAATCTGTTTGTTTAGATCTGTGTGACGTCACTAGGGATGAATCCAATTAGAGTCCTTTTCATGAAAGAAGTCCCACGGCAAACAGCGGAACTAAATGTCCATGTTGTAGTTGTCAGGTGTTGTTACTGTGTTTGGACGCTAGTGAGATTTTTATTAATTTTCCATCGTTAAAGAGTCGTGTACGATGCCAAAAGTTGTTAAAGTTCTACTCGAGAAATGATACTGATAGTGATTGATACGCGATGACAGCGCCGCGTCTGGGGGACTTCTTTCATGAAAAGCACTCTACAGACCGTTTTCGATCACGTGATCAAATGTCGAATACAAATATTTTATTCGCGTTTTTTACAAAAAATACGCATATTTTTATTACAAAATCAATGAAATATGCTTTTTCATTGTGTCATGTTTATGGATGATGTCAATTGGCATAATATTTTCAATACAGTCAAATACCCTATTATTTTAACTATGATTACAGTTATTATGGGTGTCTTCTGATGAATACAGTCATCTAACTACCTCCCTACCCAGAAGAGTAGGTACTTATTTATAACAAAGAAGAAAATAGCTTTTAATATAATATGTAAATTTAACTAGTGAAGTTCTAAATTTATTAAACAACGACGCGTCGTTGCTCACAGAACACCTATAGTGACCTATAGTCTATAGTCATATAGATCTAGGTAGGTACTATTAGTAAATGCTTTCCGTCTTTACGTACTCCTAGGTACGCGGATGAGAGTCTTTTTGTGTGTTAATCCCGTGCAAAAAATTATAATGAATTCAATCTTCGTGTGTCTACTGGTCTACTGGTAAAATATTCACTTATTTTTGTAGCCAAAATTATCATATTATTATAATTATAATTATTCTCGCACCGACTCAAATATTTTTTCACTTTTCAGTTATTCAGTTTCTATTTCGTTTTTTTTTTTTTTAGTTAAAAGTTTCATATTTAAATTATTATAACACCGGCTGGCACTCACGCACGATGATGTTTTATAGGTCAAGACGATCGACCGGTTATAAACCACCGAATATAAACTACTTAGTACTACTTACAGCTGTTGTGTATACACTTAAGTATCTAATCTTTAAAGCTAATTATAAAAGGTTAAGTAATAATAATATTTAAGCTACAGGAATCGAAGGTAATTTATTCTGGTATAAAAAGTTGGTTTTGCTAATCCTAATAACACAGTCATTTAGAACGCGGACTTTAGGGATTCCATGATTGTGGAATCCAGTACCTACGTACGTGGATTTCGCTTCATAATGTGTTCAAAATACTTACTATAAGCAGTGATACAGTGAGTGTGTTTTGTCAGGACTTACAAAAAAAAATTAGGTTCGAGTTCCAGTGATAACCGTAGCAAAGAAGTGAACCAAAGCTACGAAAGGATTTTGCGAAAGGGCTGAATTAAGGGAGCCAAATGAGGGGTTGAAAGTTTATATGAAAGGCTAAGCGTACAAACTCGCGGGCAACAGCTAGTAGGTAAATAAAAAAACTGTCGCCCCTGAAATTTACCACTCTAGGCTGGTAAATCCTGGTAAATCTGCCACTGTCACAGACCACTGTTGACTTATGGCTACATGGCTACACAATACACACCTCTAGAGGTTAAAAAAGTTTTATTGTCATTGAATTCGTGTTGAATCAGTGCGCGTTCACCATGGCTGTACTCGTAATAAGTTCAGTATCCAAACAAGTGACAAGTATTTTTTTATCTGTAGGCAATGAAAGTTTCTTCCAAAAGTCAGGTTTTGGCGCCAACGTGAAAAAAAACATGTCGGCTCGTATTATTTTCCTAAATGTGTATATTTTCGAGTGTTAATATTGTGATTTTGGTGCATTATTATTTATTAAGTGTTCGTGACGTGCTCGAGTATAAGTAGAGTAAAGATACAAAGAGGCAAAACATGTACTTTTATGATGTTTCCAAAATTCCTTAGAAACCTCTCGTAAAGCCTCCACCACTTTACTGGGGCAATCTGTGGCAATGGGCATGAGTTTGACATGACTGTGACTTAATTCACTTGACTCTGACCGTGACTATTATTTATAGACGTGCAAGGCCTGTGCATCGAGACAAAAAAATATTTTAAAAGTCACTTCCTTCATATACTCATAGCTCTATTGGCTCCGGTTGGCTCATAGCGTAGGCTCATGGAGATGGGTTGGTTCTGGGTATATAATCTAAGGGCAAGGACTTTGTATACCCCATGGTATAATAATAAATTTATACTCCGCCAGGTATAGCAATCCGAGAAAAAGTGTCCACGTGGGCGTCCCGCAATGATGTCATGATAGAGATGACGATACACCCTAATTGAATAAAGTGGCAACTGGACAGTGACGTCATTTCGGGACCACTCCCAGATTGCTAAACCTTGTTTTCTTAGATCATGGTATACCCTAAAGGTCTAATAGTGTTAACACACGTATGGATTTGGTTGACCTCAATCGCCGTTAGACCAACGGGAGAAATAGAGAGGGAAATATGATATTCTCACTCTTTCTCTCCCGTTGGTTGGACAGCGGTCCGTAAACCAAATCCATACGTGTGTTAACACTATAACACTATAAGTGTTGGCTCAAGGTTGGCTCTGTTCAACTGGTCTGTGGACAGTTCAATCAGTTCAAATCCTTTCACTCAGTCACTCACTGGTTGACTTCATCTTTGAAGTTTGTTTGACGTTTCTGAAATGGCGGTCAATTAATGTTTCTAAAAATTTATAAACAAAAACTTGTTATTTTGTGCAAAAACTACTCAAAATGTATATAAAACAGGTGAATTAATAAGTCTGGTTGACTATTGAATCGTATTGTAGTATTGAAATCAGTGCAATGCAGTGTGCGATGATGAATTTTTGTAGATGTTGTTAATGCGGACGCTTATTGTTTTGTATGCTTTCACAGGTTATTATCCAAGGATTTAAGAGTTATCGTGAGCAGATAGTGGTGGAACCATTCGACAAACGGCATAGTGTTGTAGTCGGACGCAATGGCTCTGGAAAAAGCAACTTCTTTCATGGTTTGTATTGTCATGTTTGTTACAGAATATCTTGCCCTAATTTCTTAAACGTCTTTTTTCTAATCGGTAGCTTCATATAATAACATACAATGTACATAATAATATTGAATTTGAAACGGTACACATATTCTCGATTTGTTGATATGAAACTCTAATACATGTGACATGTAGTTAATAATATTGTGACAAGTTTTGGTTACATCTCAACAAAACAATAATGAATGCCACAAGTTCTTGCAATTCGTGAGTACTCATGGTTGAGTCGTATGTAAATGTGAGTGCATGTTTGCATTCAGAAAGCACAATAGTATCGGCTCTTGAGATAACACTGCAAGTACCGTGATTGCTCCAGCCCGTGCCGCTGGACTGACTTCAGGTCCTCAAACATGATAACAACATGATAGCAAAACTATAATGCAGACTACATTGTTTCAGCAATTCAATTTGTCCTGAGCGATGAGTTCTCTCACCTACGACCTGAGCAGAGACTGGCCTTGTTACACGAAGGCACAGGGCCCAGGGTCATATCTGCCTTTGTGGAGATCATCTTTGACAACTCCGACAATAGGATTCCGGTAAGTACAGCAGAATCTGGTTTCGGGGCCATCCAGAGCAAATCAGTCGATCGCTTAACATCAGGCGATGTGGCATTCAAGCGCAAGCTTGTTATACAATAAAAGAAAAGTTTTTCACTTATGATCGTTGGTACACTATTCAGACATTATTCTATCCAATGAGCAATAAACAGCTGTAAACTTCATTATTTGCAGTGGTCGAGTTGGATTTACTCACGAACCGGAATGCATTTCCCTTTAAACCTTGCAAACTTTTAACCAACTGTCCAAGAAGGAGGATAATGTTTTTCGGTTGAATGTAAACATGTATGTTTCTGGGTTCCTGTAGTACCTCCTGTAGCCTAAACAGCTTGACCGATTTTGACGAGTGAGCTAAGGATTCTTTTACAAATGGAACGGTGATTTCATGAACCTGAACGGCGTTCCGGTCCATTTCGAGCACTGATTATTTGGCATTGCTAAATTATGGTGAAGGTGTCACAATGTTCTTATCTTTTTAACTGGCCATGTCTTTAAACATTGCCACATAATATCTAGTTACATTATCGAAATGCACTGGTTTACTCATAATACCCTGGTTATAGGGTGTTGCAAACACTGAATAATACAAAATTATACTTATTCAGGTAGTAGGATAGTACCTATACCAATGACAATATAACCACTTGACTGCTCATCTTTTACCCCCCATGAGGCAAAGGTTCTAACATGTCAACCTATACTATTTTGAGCGAGGCCAATCCTAGGAGCGAATTGAATGAATGACTTGATTCTCCAGTCACAAGCGTTGAGTTGCGTTGAGTCACAAGCTGTCCCCCGTGACCGTCGTGGCATCATTTTGCAAAAGGGAATTTTGACTGCATGCGCGATCAAGTGGTTATATTATCTTTGACCTATACACTAAACATTGTGTATAATTGACCTAAACTACAACAAACACTACAAAACGTTTTTATAATTCAATATTTTTTTGTGTTTGTAAAATTTTTTCGTTTAAGAATTTGTTGTTTTTTGGTAGCATTTTTTATTATTATTAATTACTAGCGGTCCGCCCCAGCTTCGCACGGGTATAGATTATAACCTATGTCACCCGATGATAGTGTAGCTTCCCAACAGTGAAAGAATTTTTTAAATCAGTCCAGTACTTTTTGAGCCAATTCGTTACAAACATACATACAAACCTTTCCTCTTTATAATATTAGTATAGACTACAGTTTGTTTTGGAACTGTTTATTTATTTTGTCTTTTTACCATCTTTTATTTAACTTGCCCTGTTAGTGTGGGACAAATCTTGACAAAACTTAATTTTAGACTAGTTATCCTCAACCGATTGAGCTGAAATTTAGCATACTTATGTAAGTTCAGTGACAATGCAATTTTATGGTACCATCAAACTGTTCTGATGATGGAGACAGAAGATGGCCACAGGAAATCCTAAAGAAAACGGCATAACCCCGTTGAGTTTGGGTTCGTTGGATTTATCTTCCCAAGCACTTTGGTCCTAGATGATAAAATCAATATGGTGAATGATGACGGACAAATGTTCTTCATCTTAGTACCATTGACTGTAAAGAAGAATAATAATATGTTGACATTATTCTTATTATAATTTTATTGCTGACATTTAATGTATAATGACGTATCATTGACTTTTTTTTGTTTTAAATCTATTTTTTGTTTTATTGATGTGGACGTATGTTTTATTTTAGCTTAATTTATAAGGCAAAATTGTTATACTTTCTTACACTAATAACACTAGAAATAAGCACTTGTGTAAACTGACTTGCCTCATATGACGAACATGTTATATTGGTTAATAAAGAATCTGAATCTGAATCTTATTTACCATCATGATATGGGTATCAAATGAAAGGGTATAAGAATACGAAAAAGCTTATTTAAAAAAAATATATATGTTTAAGTTTATATTCCTCTGCTAGTTCTGTATTTTTATACCTTTTTTTTATACTAGATATCAACCAGGATGCATGTATAGTCTTGGTACAAGGCAGAAACTACCAATTCATCTATAAATTCCTTTCAGATCGAAAAAGATGAGATCTTTCTCCGTCGAGTCATCGGCTCAAAGAAGGATCAGTTCTTCCTTAATAAGAAAGTGGTGCCGAGATCGGAAGTCCTCAACCTTCTGGAGAGTGCTGGCCTCTCCAACTCCAACCCATACTACATTGTCAAACAGGGAAAAGTGAGTACATTAACGAAATCTTTCATTTTCGTACATAAATGAAATCTTTGATTTTCTTGCAGTGGTTCTTAGCTAAGTTTCATTAAAATCTGCCCAGCTGTTCAAAAGTTTTTAACTCTTCCGAATCAGTTGTGTTTTTAATTATAATTTTACTTGCCTGCAGATCAACCAGATGGCTATCGCTCCAGACTCACACAGGTTGAAATTGCTGCGTGAAGTGGCTGGGACTAGGGTCTACGATGAGAGGCGAGAGGAATCTGTCACTATACTCAAAGAAACTGTTGGCAAGGTAACTATAACACGGGTGTTTCTATTCCAGGATACTTACAATCTGGGTGTCTTCAAATCGCAAGAGAATCGGTTTCTTCTAGGCAAGCGTGCTCCATCGTAGACCGCATCATTCCTGAACATCAGGCGAGGTGGTGGTCAAAGCTAACCCAAATATTTATTTATGCCAGGTGCAGTTTATGTAATTGTTTTGAAGATTTCAACATGCTATGAAATTTCTTGACATTCTTGAGCGCTGACATTGACTGTTTTGTTACCTATAGTTTTGTTAATAGTAGTAAAAATAATATTTTTTTACTCTATTTAAGTATAGTAATAATATTGCAACACCTGCTTTTTAAAGCGATTTTCAATATCCTTTAGTCGTAATATTAAACAGTTTACATAGTCTTACTAGCGTCAAACAAGTCAGAGTCAAGCTAAGTAAGTCACGATCAAGTCAAACTCATGCCCCTGTAAAGAAGATGGTGAAGATTTTACAAGAGGCTCCTATGGAGTTTTGGAAACAACACGAAAAGACACGTTTCACCTCGTTATATCACTTGCCCACACTCGAGCACGTTTACGAGCATTTAATCATACTAATATTATAAATGCGAAAGTGTGTTTGTTTGTTGGTTTGTTTGTTCCTCTTTCACGCTGCAACGGAACAACGGATCGACCTGAATTTTTGCATGAATTTTTGCATGGGTATAGTTCAAGAGCCAGAGAGTGACATAGGCTACTTTTCATCATAATCATCACCATTACCATCACCATTTTTCATCACTACGCGGGTGAAACCGCGGGGCGCAGCTAGTGAATAATAATTCCCCATTTAGTACACATTAACACTCGAAAATACACAAGTTTAAGAAAATAATCCAACGAGCCGACATGTTTTTTCCACGTTGGCGCCAAAACTCCCACTGATGACATCCATTAGTCAGTGTTGCCAGTTTGTTAACCTTAATTCTATAATTAGCATCTTAAATCGTGAATACTATGCAAATATTGTAGATTTCACGAGAAAATAAACACAGGCTTCTTTTAACAATCCCTTGTAAAAATGTTTTGTTACACAATGTTAAAGTTTATTTTATTGTTTTATGACAGGATAATTTGATATGCTGGTAATTACGTAAATATTTAGTAAGTGAATGACTGAAAGACTACTGTATGTCATGTGGGATTAGGTAGACAATACACTGTTTACCTTGAGTCTTGATTTTACGAGCTTCTGTGTGACTGTACCTTTTATTAACCCACGACCGACGCAGAGGGGTGTTTAACATGTGTATGTCTTTTTAATTAGATAGTCATTCTCTTGGCCGCCAACTCGCCTGATGTTAACCGATGATGCGGTCTACGATGCAGCACGCTTACCTAGAATAATCCAATTCACTCTTGAGTCTATCTGTGGCATCTTAGATCCCATGTGGCTGAACCACATTGATTTAGTTTTTTTTAAAGGTGACTTGATTGAGAGTGTGCTATGATTCAAAAAAATCTGTCAAGCCGATTGAAGATTATCAGCTATTTTATCGTTGTTTTTATTTATTTTTACTTGTTTTTAACACGCTAATTAGCTTCACTTGTAACTAAGAAAGTAAACGAATCTTTAAAGTCCATTTTAACTAAAACAATACCTAACATGTATTCTGTGACAATACCTATAGTCATCTCAACGACCGAAGTAGTATCGTATTCATTATTAAGGAGTCTCACGGTCTTGGACCTTCACAAACTTACCTTTGTAGCATAAATATACACACCAAAGCCGCCGACCTGCCGAAGCAGCTCGCTGAAACAACGCGGCGGCCCTTATGAAAATAATCATGTTGGCAACATGCGCTCGCGCGTGCTGCACGCCAACTTGTTAGTGGCATGTCGGCGGTTTTCGTTGCGTACGAAAACCGGCACTCAGTTGCCCGGCGACTCCGACAAGCATTCAGTGAAGCCGCCAACTAACCCGCCGACATTGGTCTGGTCGGCGGTTTTGATGTGTATTGCACTTTACAGGGGCCTTACGGACAACTGCTATTGCGGCACCAAATTAACGTTAAATCCGCTCAGTTGGAAAATCACGCGGCTGCAAACCGTATCTGGGCGCGTTAAGGTTCACGTTCGCGTGATGTTGCAACTGAGCGGATTTAACGTTAGTTTGGTGCCGCAATTGCAGTTGTCCGTAAGGCCCCAGAAAGAGGCAATACTTAACACATCCCGGGTAGTTCGGAAATTTTTATCGTCTGACACTAAAATAACAAGTAGGAACCTGTTTTTCGTTTTGGCCAAAACAGTAGTAATACCTCGGAAACGAGAGAAAGGAAAAAATCATTGAAATTATAAAAAATCATTGACATAATTCTAGCCCACATCGTGTAATTAGTAATTATTTTCTATCAGGTAGAAAAAATCAACGAGTTCCTGCAAACCATCGAGGAACGTCTTAAGACCCTGGAAGAGGAAAAGGAGGAGCTGAAAGAGTACCAGAAGTGGGATCGGGCGCGCCGCGTGCTCGAATTTATCATACATGACACTGAGCATCGGGAGAATAAGAGGAAACTGGAGGAGGTATGTCGATATTTAACTTATCAGGGGGGTTAGACAAGACCTATTTTCCGTTAGCGTTAACGCCTGCGGAAAGATCAAATTGTATGAAAATGACATTGACAATGACATTAGCTTGAGATAAATTATCTCAAGCTAATGTTATTTTCATACAATTTCATCTTTCTGCAGGCGTGAACGCTAGCATAAAGTGGATCTGGTGACAATAATGTTATAGCGGGACTAGGTAGCATGTCAGCATGTCTTCTGCGCGGGAACTCATGCGTTCGAATTCTGAAGCAATCCAAAATAAACTTTATAATCGTATATAAATATTTTTTTCAGTATACATATTATTATATTTTCATAAAGCCTGTTATTTTCAACAAACTAAACACCTGACCGACCCCATAGCCTAGTTCATGGGCGTCATGGGGCAGGCGATAGAACTTTCACATATGGGTTGTCCGCGGGTACAAAATGAAACTGTAAGTGCAGAAAAAGGCACAGACAAGGAACCGTTGCTATGACAACAGAGCGGCGCGTGCACATATTATATATTTTGTGACACAGATTATCCGTTTCGTCTGTCCAATATGTCAGGTTTTTTTTCGTCGGGGAAAGGAGGTCCGTACCCCCCTTAAATTCCCCCCCCCCCCCCCACTATATACGCCCATGGCCTTGGTAGTTAATGTGTTTTTTTTACATTAGTTGGAGAAACAGCGTTCGAACAGCGGCAAAGAGCAGAAACAATACGCGAACCTGGTCAAGGAAGCGCAGGACCACGTCAGGGAAGCTAACAGGTAACACAACAAAGACATCTTTGAATACTAATGTAAGTTCGTATAGGCTGGGGCTAGGTCAGTTAGGTTATTCCGGGACCTGCGATATTAGTTTTGTCTCTGTCACTTTGATGCGGATTGACATGAGTGTGAGGGAGACAGAAACAATATCGCATGCACAAGAATACCTGGCCTGATTTCAGAGTTAAGAACAAATTTTACTACAGAATTATAATATGAAATCGCGAAAAATGTTTGCTGTTCCATAATCATCATCAACACTCAACAAAATTTATGGAACTGCTGATGTTTTTTTTCGTGGTTCAGTGTTGGTCTCGTAGATAATGATGACCACCTTTCGGCAGAGTAACCTATCCTCGTAAACGAGATATTGAGAAAGTACTTAGCATAGATTTGTTTCTCATAATATTAGGTGTTTTCAAACCTTATTCATTATTACATTTTCCTTATTTATTCTTTGGTAATAATAATTTGTGCGGAAGACGCAGCGTAGGGAGGCCTCCCACTAGATGGGCCGACGACATTGTGAGAGTCGCGGGTATCCAGTGGATGCAAAAGGCGCGCTGTCGTTCAGTGTGGAGGTTAAAGGGGGAGGCCTATGTTCAGCAGTGGAAGTCTTCCGGCTGATGATGATGATGATGATGATGAATAATTTGTTTCGCATATAAAAGTATAATATGAGGCCTTTACAAATCTTATTCTCGTAAGCACTCCTCGTAAATGAGACGTTGACAAAGCACTTAGCATTGGTTTGTTTCTCACAATAAAGTATAATATGAGGCGTTTTTAAACCTTGCATTCGTATGCCTGTAGGAAACTGAAAGAAGCCCGCAAAGAAGTGGTGGCGACCCGTGAAGAGAAGGACATATTATCGACGGAACAACAGCAGCTGTTACGCGAAAAGACTAAATTAGAACTCGGGATCAAGGACTTGAGTGACGATGTGGACGGTGACAATAAGTCCAAGGTAAGTAATGGAAGGAAATAAGACATAAGTATAATATTAATTTCCGATATTATTAATATTAATTTCGATAGCCCGTTGGTTCAGTTGGTAGTGAACCTAGCTTCTGAGCCTGAGGGCGTGGGTTCGATTCCCACCTAGGACAAACATTTGTGTGATGAACATATGTGTTTGTTCTATATCTGGTTGTTAATATCTATTTAAGTATGTATTTAAAACTATATTTGTATGTATATCAGTCTCTGGCAGCCATATCACAAGCTTTGCTTAGTTTGGGGTCAGATGACCGTGTGTGCAAAAATGTCCCAAATGTCCCAAAAATATTTAATTTAAAAACCATAAAACCTCAATGCTTATTTTATTTTCTATAAAACTAAAAAAAAAAAAATATGCATATTATTATTTGCAAACATTACACTGAAATTATGTTAAAGTTTTGTTAAAGAAGAGCTTTGCAAATATGATTTACGCTCTTACTTCCCAGCCTTCAACTCGAGTTGATAATAAAAGTAAGTTTTTAAGGTTCCGTACCCAAATGTTAAAAACGGGACCCTATTACTAAGCCTACGATGTCTGTCTGTCTGTCCGTCCTAACTTTAAAAGGCTGTATCTAACCGTAATAGATAGCCAGTTGAAATGTTCACAGAATACGTTACAGCGGATTAACAAAGAAATTATAAAAAAGTCAAAAAGTAAAAACGAAATGGGAGGGGGGGGGGGGGTCCCCATACAACAAACGTATTTTTTTAACGTATTTTTGTATTGGCTCAAATGTGAAAACGGTAATACGTACAAGCGTCAAACTTGGATGATTATAGTACACACACTAGAGTATAACAACAAATAATAAATAATAGCCAAGTGCGAGTCGGTGACAAATTTCTGTTGACGGCGCGATCGGCCGCGATGCACGGAAGTCTACCTTTAGAGCACAATATTGATTTTTAGGGTTCCGTACCTCAAAAGGAAAAAACGGAACCCTTATAGGATCACTTCGTTGTCCGTCTGTCTGTCTGTCCGTCTGTCAAGACCCTTTTTCTCAAGAACGCGTAAAGGTAGCAAGTTGAAATTTATACTAAATACTTGGGTCTACGGTTTCTTTCGGCTGTAAAAAAATAAAAGTTGTAAGTCAACGCAATCAAAAGATATGAACGTTTATGTCGCATATTTTGCGATTTCACAGGGGAACCAAAACCTATAGGGTACTTCCCGTTGACCTAGAATCATGAAATTTGGCAAAAAGCAAGGTCTCATAGCACATATATAGGAATAAATCCGAAAGTTATAAATATGAAAGTATATCATTTAAAAATGATTATTTTGCTATTACAAACTTACATTTTGTAGTTGGAATGTATGGAAGAACCTTATTGTCAACTACAAACTTAAGTTTGTCTTTCAATATTTTAACTTCAGTTAGTTTTTTTTTTGGTCTCGCGCTCTTAGGGTTCCTTTATGTCGTATATTTTGCGATTTCACAGGGGAATCAAAACCTATAGGGTACTTCCCGTTGACCTAGAATCATGAAATTTGGCAAGAGGCAAGGTCTCATAGTACATATATAGGAATAAATCCGAAAGTTATAAATTTGAAGGTATTTAAAAATAATTATTTTGCTATTACAAACTTACATTTTGTAGTTGGGATGTATGGAAGAACCTTATTGTCAACTACAAACTTCAAAGTTGTCTTCCCAGAGACTGTGGGATCGGCCGATCTGCGAACTAGCATGGAAATCGCTACTAGATACGTGTCCTAGTATTGCAGATCGCGCTCGTATTCTTGCTGTCTCTGTTTGGGAATCGGGACTTTGGTTGCAAGCCATGCCCTCTTTTAACACAGGTAGCCTTTTAGATCCAACCGCATTTCGTCTAGCTGTCAGCTTACGCTTGGGTGCAAGGTGCTGTGAGGCCCATCGCTGTCAATGTGGTACTGCTGTTGACCAGCTCGATCACCATGGTCTCTCTTGCTCGAGAAGCGCTGGTCGTATTGGCCGACATGCTAGCCTGAACGACATCATACGCAGGGCACTTTCCACCGACAATGTCGCAGCTGTGCTTGCGCGTGACGATGGAAAGAGGCCTGACGGTATGACACTTGTGCCCTGGAGGTTGGGGCGGCCTCTTGTATGGGACGCAACT
Source organism: Agriopis aurantiaria (assembly GCA_914767915.1). Classification (NCBI taxonomy): domain Eukaryota; kingdom Metazoa; phylum Arthropoda; class Insecta; order Lepidoptera; family Geometridae; genus Agriopis; species Agriopis aurantiaria. The sequence continues at coordinate 4,150,674 of OU611992.1, read as the reverse complement.
TGTGTCGATACTTTGGCGCCGTCACATCTTCCTGAGACACAAGGTAGGGCTGGTGCAGCTGCCAATTCGGCAGAGCAGCACAAGCGTCGCAAATATGCTAACCTCGGCAGTGGTTACATATTTGAGGCGTTTGGGGTCGAGACATTGGGCCCTTGGGGACCGGGAGCTCACCTCATTTTCAAAAATCTTTCAGAGCGCCTGGTTAATGCGACGCGTGACCAAAATGCTGGCGTGTTTCTGGCTCAACGCATTAGCATTGCCATTCAACGTGGTAATGCCGCCAGCATGTTGGGTACGCTGCCAACTGGTAGTGGGCTTGAGCATTTGGATTGTCTTTAGACCTTCAACGGTCTATGGGCAGTCTAACTGTATTTGTAGTGTTAGTTTTAGCTTGTATTTTGTTTAGTTATTAAAGGCACTTGCCCAGTAAAAAAAAACTACAAACTTAAGTTTGTCTTTCAATATTTTAACTTCAGTTAGTTTTTTTTTTGGTCTCGCGCTCTGAGGTTTCCGTCTAACGGAACCCTCAGAGCACGAGTCCTACTCGTACTTGTCCGGTTTTTTGTTATTAGTCTAGCGCGTACGCTTTAATTTTCCTCTCCTCTTTGAATAGGAAAGAGCAGAAGCCGAACTCGACCGTTTACGGCAACAAATATCCGAAAAGGAGCGCGAACTAGAAGAACTGAAGCCTAAATACGAAGAGATGAAGGGACGAGAGGAAGAATGCACCAGATCATTGGCACTGAACCAACAGAAACGGCAGGAGTTGTACGCTAAACAAGGACGGGGAACACAGTTTACATCCAAACAAGACAGAGACAAATGGATTGAGAGGGAGTTGAAGTGAGTAAACATGTATTTTTCTCTCACCACCATACATTCTCTCATATGGAAACTTATTTTTCTATGGCTTTAACTATAATGTAATAGAAAGGCAGGTTAGTACTTACATATTCAGTTCACCTCTAAACATGATATATATATATATATAGATATATTATACTGGGACAACTCATCCAGATACAATTCCTATAGAGTCACAATCTCTCAGTGAAAACAGTCAAAAACATCCGAGCGTCATTGTACATACGTTGTATTAATTATATTTATACTTCACAACACATTTACTCCAATTAAGACGTTATGTCGCTATATCATCGCGCGGCGTTGTAGTCGGATCGCGGTTACCTTGTGACTAGCCAAAAGTCGGCGCAATACGTATCGTGCGCCGAGTTTTGGTAAGTTTTTGTTTGGCACGATTGTGACTCTATATGTATTGTATCTCGATGGGACAACTGGATTGAAAAGAAGCTGAAGTAAGTATTCTTAAATATGTCTCTGCCTGTCTCATCCGCATATAAACAGAAAGGTATACTTTGTCCGTCTTACCACAAAAGATTTAAGCACGCTTTAGACAAGTGTTTAGCATATTTTTCGAAGTGAAACAATTCGTTATGTAAAGTTTTTTTTGTTGTATTTTTTTATATTTTTATTTCGTAGATAAAGCTATTTTAAGAAACTAATTTCAATATTTTTGTTTTCTATTGAGTAGTTATTTTACAATATTTTTTTGAAAATTGAAATTATGTGACGTCACCATATAGCACAAAATTTCGTTGCGTTGAGAAGCCTAAAAAAGCACCCCATATTGGCAGCCCTGAAAAAAACCAGACAGTCAAACCACAGAAATGAAAAAATATTCTATTCTGTGTGACGAACAGTGTGTCAAATGTATAATATTTTTATTCTTAAAAGGCACATAAAATAAAATGCTACAATGTGACGACATTTAGAGGTCAATGAAAGTCGAATGATTTCTTAGTTTTATGTTAAATAAATGGCATCTTATCGTTTTAAAAGGTCGGAGTAGAAAAATAAGGGTTGGTAAGATAAAATCTCGAAATGGTTTTGGAATTGGCATAGGTAATTTATTTTTAGCATACCGTATTGCTAAACACATGTCTAAAGCGTTCTTAAATCTTTTGTGGTAAGACGGCAAGGCTTTAACAATAACAACAGAAACAACCGGATTTATGCGCTAGCTGAAGTAAGTATTGTAAAGCATACCACTTTCAATCTTATACAGATCTCTCTGTCAGATGACACTGAAAGGCACTAAGTGGCACTATTATTGATAAGCGTGACGCTTACTACCAGGCGAGTGACTTGATCGTAATGTTTCATTGCTCAGTTAAAAAAAACACTTGTGAGAAAATGAAACAGTTTTTTTTGTTTTTCAAATAAACCGGCCAAGTGCGAGTCGGGCTCGCGCACTGAGGGTTCCGTACCACCACAAAATACAATAAGGTTGTCCAAGTAACCGAATTACCAGTTATTATAACGCCCTAACGGTACGGAACACTAAATAGTAAATTCATATTGCCAATTTTAATAGCCTACCAAGTTTCATTAAAATCTGACAAGTAATTTTTCCAAGCACCAGCTCTACTGTTTTGATAGTTATTTCATGATAAGTGATAACACCCTTTTCGTTGACAGATCTCTAAATAAGCAAATAAAGGACAAAAAAGACCACGAGACCAAACTCCGCGACGACCTGAACCGCGACGCCAAGAAACTCACCGAACTGGAGAAGAAAATTGAGGAGACCACAAAAGAAATGGAGCGGCAGAGAGTGGCCATAGACGAGCACAACAAACAGTATTACGAATGTAAGAAGAGGAAAGACCAAGAGCAAAGTGCTAGGAAGTAAGTAGGACTAGCAAGAACTTTTCCAATTTATTGCACATGCGAGTTGTAACAAATCCTACTAATATTATTAACGCGAAAGTTTGTATGTACACATGTACATGTTTGTATGTTTGTTTACATTTGTGTTTGTTCTATATCTGGTTGTTAATATCTATTTAAGTATGTATTTAAAACTATATATGTATGTATATCAGTCTCTGGCAGCCATATCACAAGCTTTGCTTAGTTTGGGGTCAGATGACCGTGTGTGCAAAATGTCCCAATTTTTTTTTTTATTTTTTTTAAATTTATGTATGGATGTATGGATGTTTGTTCCTCTTTCACGCTGCAACGGAACAACGGATCGACCTGATTTTTTGCATGGGTATAGTTCAAGAGCCAGAGAGTGACATAGGCTACTTTTCATCATCATCACTACGTGGGTGAAACCGCGGGGCGCAGCTGGTATCAAATAATATTTTCTTTTCTTTTCTTTTCTTTAGTTTTCTTTTCTTTTATTTTCTTTTCTTTTCTTTAGTTTTCTTTTCTTTTCTTTAGTTTTCTTTTCTTTTCTTTTCTTTTCTTTTCTTTTCTTTAGTTTTCTTTTCTTTTCTTTTCTTTTCCTTTCCTTTCCTTTCCTTTCTTTTCTTTTCTTTTCTTTAGTTTTCTTTTCTTTTCTTTAGTTTTCTTTTCTTTTCTTTTCTTTTCTTTTCTTTTCTTTTCTTTTCTTTTCTTTTCTTTTCTTTTCTTTTCTTTTCTTTTCTTTTCTTTTCTTTTCCTTTCTTTTCTTTTCTTTTCTTTTCTTTGCTTTTCTTTTGTTTTCTTTTATTTTTATTTTTTACTTTCTTTTCTTTTTAACTTTGTTTCTTTGTTTGTTTATATTTCACATCTTTGTTCAAATATAAAAAAAAAAACCCAAAAAAATATCAAAATAATTAAATAAATAAGTACAAATAGATTTAATTATCAAAATTGTAACTACGACTAATTGTTATAATTTTGTACAAAAATAAAGATCGTGGTGGGCTACCCACCAAAATACAGGTGTTGCCACACCTAGTTTGGTGGACAGCCACCAAACTAGGTGTGTGTTCTAATCTTAATGTGTTGTACCTTAATGTAATAAAATGTTTATTTTTTAATACTTGGAGTTGGTGGCCAAACGTAGATCTATTCTATATATACCAAAGTGACAATAATTAATTAGTAAATAATTGATTTATTTACATATTTTAGTGAACTCTGGCGCAAGGAAACATCCCTGACTCAAAACTTATCATCGCTCAAAGAAGACTTGGCGAAGGCTGACCAAGCACTACGTTCCATGGCTGGAAAGGTACGCAATATTCTACTTTATTACTTCTCTGTCTAAGTGTAAAATACAGTTCCGACGTATCACTATCCGGTAAAACTTGATTATGCTTTGGGCCTCGCAGTAGATGCGCTGAAACACGAAAACATAAGGCATGCCTAGCCTGGGCTGATGCTAGACACCACAAAGCGAAGGATTTACGTCAGAACAAGGCTGCTAAGTCATTCAAAAATGACACACACACACACACACACACACACACACACACACACACACAGAGAGAGAGACACACAGAGAACTTGCTTTGATCACATTAGAGAAATAGGAAAAAAACTGGCTTCGTACCCTGCTGGTAGTAAAGTCTTTTGGTCCCTAACTAAATCAGTCGAGGCTAACTTCTGCCGCCCTTCACTACCTTTACTGCTGAAACCTGATGGGACGCTGGCTCACACCGCTGAAGAGAAGGCAAACTTGTTTGCTTCTCAGTTTGCAGTCTTCAGGTTTAGATGCTGATAGTGCGATACCTCACCAAAATAATCAAAACCAACCACCAACCAAAATAAACCAAAAGGTCACCGAGGTGTGGTCTTCGACCAAAATAATATTAATGGACGGGCCCAGAAGAAGCGCATTTTTGAAGATTACAAAATGAGCGCCTGCGCTCACTTCGTTTCAGTCGGTGTCTAGACGTAGGAAGTGCAACACGTGTTTATTATTGCATGATAACGAAACATCTGACAAAATTATGCATTCGTGTGCTTTAGATAGCCCGTTGGTAGTGAACCTACCTTCTGAGCCTGAGGGCGTGGGTTCGATTCCCACGTAGGACAAACATTTGTGTTTGTTCTATATCTGGTTGTTAATATCTATTTAAGTATGTATTTAAAACTATATATGTATGTATATCAGTCTCTGGCAGCCATATCACAAGCTTTGCTTAGTTTGGGGTCAGATGACCGTGTGTGCAAAAATGTCCCAAAATATTTATTTATTTTATTTATTTATTTCCCGAAGTGTAAATACACATCAAAAAACCGCTATATATTTTTTGTAACAAATGTACTGTACATGGTTATAATTAGGTGTTGAAGTGTATGTCCGACGGTTTTTACTGAGCAAGTTCAATGGTTATGGCCCGTCCATTAATTTTATTTTGGTCGACGTTGGCTGCACGATATTTAAGTCTGAAATTAGCATTCGCCAAATGGAGGAACGAAAAACGCCAAACTTATTTTATTTCTACATATTCTATATTTTCTTTAATTAAACAGAAATCCTTTTTTTTTATTATAATGTTCGGTTTTTTTTGCACACACGGTCATCTTACCCCAAAGAAAGCAAAGCTTGTGATATGGCTGCCAGAGACTGATATATATATATATAATACATACATCATCATCAGCCAGAAGACGTACACTGCTGTAATATTGTTATTATTATGTTAATTAATAGTTGTTTAAACTTTATAAAATCATAAATTTGAATTTTTTGTTTGTTTTAGGGCTTATTAGAAAACAAAAAACATATGTATAGTCAAATATTATTTTGTGCAAGCTAGCTACTTCTAGCGGTAAATTTATGTAATTCTGTAAGTAATCTGTGAATAGTTTTGTTGGCTGTATTATTATTAAGTTTATTAATCTATCCACATTATTGTACATTTTATAATATAGCTGTTTACTGTTCCTTAATAAATAAAATAAAATAAAACATAGGCTGCCCCGTTTAACCTCTACACTGAACGACAGCCATACATACATACATATACAGGGTATAAGGGGAACACTCTCGAAGCCAAAAGAAGGTAATTGTACTCATCATTATGAACCACTTTTACTATGGGACCAACCCTAAAATCGCGGAAAAAAAATTCTGCTGTTCCATACATTTTGTCGAGTGTCAATGACCGTTTTCTATAGAACAGCTGATATTTTTTCGCGATTTCAGGGTTGGTCCCATAGTAAAAGTTGTTCATAATGATGAGTTTGACAATTACCTTCTTTTGGCTTCGAGAGTGTTCCCCTTACACCCTATATATATAGTTTTAAATACATACTTAAATAGATATTAACAACCAGATATAGAACAAACATAAATGTTCATCACATATATGTTTGTCCTAGGTGGGAATCGAACCCACGCCCCCAAGCTCAGAAGTCATATTCACTACCAACCGGACCAACCGGCTATCTATATTCCATATATTATATAGCTGTGCGTTAAAGTGCGTTTTCCTTTGCAGCCAATCTTGAATGGAAGAGACAGTGTCCGTAAAGTACTAGAAACATTCCAAGAAAAAGGAGGAGAGTGGGCTAAAATAGCGACCCAATACTATGGGCCTGTTATTGAAAACTTCACATGTGAGAAGACAATTTACACAGCTGTCGAGGTATTTCTTTAAACTAGCAGCGCCCCATGGTTTCACCCTCATCGACATTCCAACAGGATCATTTGACCCCCACAGTGAACGACAGCCTGCCATTTGCATCCACTGGCACAGAAGACATAATAGACACAGAAGGTTCACTCCGCGAAGAAATTTAAATAAATAAGGACTCTATCTACGTGGCAATAAAGTAGCAATTCAACTCGTACAGCGCTGGATACCGCTCGCTATATTCACCTAGAAGGCCGCTCTCTTTCTATCACGTAGCTCTATCTCTCCTGACGCGGCACGTGTAACGTTAGGGTTGTCTTCTTGATATTTACACAGACTCATCATCATCATCAGCCAGTAAATGTCCACTGCTGAACACATGCACGCATGCATGCATGCAGGGGTGTTACACAGAATACTTATAACTATTTACTTACCAGCTATGTATCCTATGTAGTATCTACCTATTACTTATATTCTACTATAATTGGAACGACATTTAATCTGCACAAAAAAAAACTAATGCTTATTCTGAATTAGGTCCAATAACAATCATGCAAAAGTATAAGTTGAAGAAGCCTATTACATGATCATCATTCCGATGCATATATAGGTAAAAACTACATGAAACTTGAGAGCCCTAATTTGCTGATTCTGTTGAAAATAATTGGCGCGCCGTGGCTAGCGTAGCGTGCGGGCCGGGCGCGAGCCGAGCGGCCACTGATTGCCCTGCTGTGACCCTCTCGGGAAGGGACATCGGCCGAACATACCTAAAGTCCGGAGTGCGCCATGCCTGCCACTGGATGCGGTTCGTGGTCTCCACTCAAGAACCTTTCTTCCCTATCGGTTATCGGTTCTCCAAGCGGTATGGCCTGCCCATTGCCACAATTTGCAAATTTTAATAGCTTGCGGTGACTTTGGTTTTTTGGCGAATAGCCACGGTCCGCATTCTATTCGGACCTAAATTGATGTAATTTGAATTCGATTTCTGACATGTTAATTATTATTGTTTTATGACATAAAATAAGCAAATACTGTTCTTTTGTACCAACAGGTAACGGCTGGTAACCGTTTATTCCACCACATCGTAGAATCTGATACAGTGGGTACAAAGATTCTAAAGGAGATGAATCGGCAGAGCTTGCCTGGTGAGGTCACTTTCATGCCCTTGAACCGACTGCAAGTGCGGGACATGACATACCCTAGTGACAATGTGAGTACATACACATCCTCCTTTTCTTCCATGTTATGTGTTGCTAGTTGTGCAGCTTAGTAGTGTTGTAGCGAATAAACGAGAAAAAAAAATACATCATGCATCAGCAGTGCTTGTTCACGTTAACTCACGGGCGTGGCGGCGGCCGCGGGCCGGGCGCGAATTGTCAAACATATCGCAGGTGCGGTGGAAGTAGCGGGCAAGCTCTCGACTGGCACGCGCGGCGCGCTTGTGGCAATATAAGTGCTATTCATACAAGAATTCCAATTTGGAAATGTAAACACCCACATCATATGAATATAAGCGTTACTAATAAGTCTCCCATTTTAGGTCAGAATATTCCATTAAAAATAAAAGATCATCTTCATCCATGTTTATAACCACTGCAAACACGTCACACCCGCGCAAACGCCTGGCGGCCAATGTGAACATGAACTCACCAAGACCGCCGCGGCCGCACTCCGCCGCGCCCGCACCCGCGAGCTCAACGTGAACACGCGCTTACTTTTGTATTGAGTTTGCATCTTTTCTTTTTCCTACACAGAATGCCATAGCCATGGTTCACAAACTCAAATTTGACCTGAAGTACGCGAAAGCAATGAAGTACATATTCGGCAAGACTCTCATCTGCAGAAATCTGGAGTGTGCCACGGAACTGGGGAAACAGTTCCATTTGGACTGTGTCACTTTGGAGGGCGATCAAGTAAGTTTCAACCTCAGTCTCCATCTAGCTAGTTTAAGTTTAATTGTTTAAAGTTATTTGTCAACGCCTCGCTGACTAAAAGTTCTAAAAGTGAAAACTAGACAAATTGTTGAAACATAAAACTAGACAAATTGTTAAAAAATATAGTTGAACTATGCATTTTTTTACATCCCTTTTTAAGCAATCTGTCTTTTGAAGGCAATAAGCTTTATTTTGAACTGTTATCTTAAATGACGACGCGTCTTTTGTGGAATACTATCCACGCACGCATCCATACTCATAATTATTCTTATTTTGTTAATTCTATCTGTCTTCGGGGTATCTTCCTTTTAAGCCTTGGAGGCCTTCTTGACATCAACATCTTTGCTAATTCACTTAGATGATTTTGCAGGCGTTTTTTATAAGTTAGGGAATTATTTCTTCTTCCACTGTGGGCATTTCCAGGTTCTTGTGTAGTCTCATACCAGGGAGCGTTGGTTATCATTCGTGGCACTTTTGACTGAAATCGTTGCAGAATGCTTAGATTGGTTTTTGAAGCTGTTCGAGAGATGGATTCCATAAGTCCACGCAGGTTTTAGTATAGTTTTGTATATAAGTAGCTTGTTCTCTAAACATAGTTTTGACTGTTTTCCAAGCATCCACAGTTGCTTTCTTTTTGAGAAAGCAACTTAGCCTTGGATTGGGTTAACCGAGCCTTTATTAAGTAAAACTTTTTGTTTACCAGGTATCATCGAAAGGCTCCCTGACGGGAGGATATTTCAATCAGTCTCGGAGTCGTTTAGAAATGCAAAAGACCCGCTCCGAGCTGATGGAACAGATCACTACGCTGGAACAAGAGCTGAGCACGCTCCGACTGGAGCTCAACAAAACTGAGACCTGTATCAATACCATCGTGTCGGAGATGCAGAGAACTGAGACTAAACAGGGGAAAGCCAAGTGAGTAACCCGAACGAAGCGCTTTGATTCCACTTTTATTATGCAAACTGCTAGTCCGTGGAATGCGCTGCCTGAATGGGTGTTCCCCGATGGTTACAATCTGGGTGTCTTCAAATCACGAGTGAATCGGTTTCTTCTAGGCAAGCGTGCTCCATCGTAGACCGCATCGTCGCTTAACATCGGACGAGTTGGCGGTCAAACGCAAGCCTATTATTCATATAAAAAAAAGGAATGGTTATGCATTGTTTATGGTATCACACCATAGATAATATAAATAGCCATTGTATCACACTAATCACATTATCACACTAATATTATAAGTGCAAAAGTTCGTGTGTGAGTGTGCTGTGATTGTTGCTCCTTCACATTGAAACGGCTGGACAGATTTGGATGAAATTTTGAATATAGATAGCGTATATCTTGGATTAACACATAGGCTACTTTTCATCAATATCACATTTTTCAGGCAACGGAACCCTCAGAGCGCGAGTCCTACTCGTACTTGTCTGGTTTTTAGGCTACTTTGCAGACTGACATGGTTTATTGAAGTCTTATCAAGCGCAAAACGCTCCGTGAAAACCAAGTAGCCTTTGCGAAAACGAAGTATATTGTCTCATAGTAGAAGTTTTTCAGAATGATGAGTACAATGACCTCCTTTCGGCTTTGTATACCATAAGCTTATAACCCTGTAACACTTTAATATGTGTAACACAATTTGTCCATTTCCCACAAGTTTTATTTATATACTTACCTGTAGGTTGTCTGGAAGAGATCGCTTTTGACGATAAGACCGCCTTTTGTGCCTGTATTTATGTGTGTATGAATTCTTGTAATGTCCTTTCTGTGGTGTCAACAAGGTGTTGTATTTTCTCTTACTTCCAGGGACATATTTGACAAAGTAAAAGCGGACATCCGTCTGATGAAAGAAGAGTTAGTTTCCATCGAGCGGTTCCGCGGGCCCAAGGAGCGTTCCCTAGCGCAGTGCCGCTCCAGCCTGGAGGCCATGCAGGCCACCAAGGAAGGACTGGAGTCTGAGTTACACCAGGTATGAACACGTCTGCTAAAATACTGGCTGCAACGATCTGGCTCGAGCATTTAATGTTTAAAAAAAAAACAACTGTCTACTTTTGAAAAATGTCATCATAATTTTAGCCGTAGGACGTCTACTGCTGGACATAGGCCTATCGATCTCCAAAAGGGCCGGTTGGAAGCAGCCTGCTTCCAGCGTTTCCCTGCGGTCTCTTTTAGGTCATCTGTCCATCTCCGTTATGGCCATCTTTTTTTTAAAGTACACACCACCGTTACCCACCGTTAGTAGCTTGATAGATTGTCATTAACTAGAGGGTGATAGTTAGCCGACCACTATGCTGGGGCCTTCCGCCTAGCTGTTTTAAGCAATCCAGATGATGGAAAAAGTTGCGCGACCGCAAACCGTATTTGGGCGCATTAAGATTCACGTTCGCGTGATTTTCCGAACTGCGTTGTTTTAACGTTAGTTTGAGACCGCGTAAGGAGTAAAGCCCCTGCCCCCTGTTTTCCTCACAATGTTTTTCTTCGACGGCAGCTAAAGTTTGTTTGGACTTGAACCAACACACTGCAATTTGTATTTCGAACGCTGCAACGAATGAGCTATAATTACTATCAATGTCAATATAACCACTTGACCGCTCATCCTTGACCCTGCATGAGGCAAAGGTTCTAACATGTCAACCTAAACTATTTTGAGCGAGGCCAATCCTAGGCGCAAATTGAACGAATGACTTGATTCTCCAATCACAAGCGTCGAGTTGCGTTGAGTCTCCAATCACAAGCTGCCCCCCGCGACCGACGTGGCATCTTTTTGCAAAAGGGAATTTTGACTACATGCGCGATCAAGTGGTTATATTATCTTTGATTGCTATAATTATAATAACATAGTCATAAAATCTGTAGATCTAAATCCATTTTAATTTCTGAACAGGAGCTAATGGAACAGCTGTCGACCCAGGACCAGGGCAAGGTGGACGAGCTTAACGACGCGATCCGTCGCCTCACGCAGGAGAATAAAGAGGCGTTCAGCGCCAGAATGAACTTAGAAGCCACCAAGAACAAGCTCGAGAACTTGCTTACCAATAACTTGATCAGGTGATATGCTTTTTTTAGGGTTGCGTACCCAAAGGGTAAAAACGGGGTTCTATTACTAAGCTTACGATGTCTGTCTGTATGTCTGCCTGCATGTCCGTTTGTCCGTCCGTCCGTCCGTCCGTCCGTCCGTCCGTCTGTCTGTCTGTCTGTCTGTCTGTCCTACATTGTAACGGCTATATCTTTCGAACCGTAATAGATGGACAGTTGAAATTTTCACAGAATATGTAACGTTACGGCGGATTAACTAAAAAAATGACAAAAAGTATAAACGAAAGAGGGGTCCCATACAACAAGTATTTTTGTATTAGCTCTAATGTAAAAACGGTAATACGAACAAGCGTCAAACTTGGCATGATTGTAGTACACAATCTAAAGTATAACAAAAGAAAATAATGGCCAAGTGCGAGTCGGTGACAAATTTCTGTTCATTACCAAGTTATTAGAGCGCCTGTAGCTAACTGCGTAGCAAATAACTTACCACAATTTTGGAAGTCGTTTTAATAACTGGTAATTCGGTTACTTGGACAACCTTATTGTATTTTGTGGTGGTACGAAACCCTCAGTGCGCGAGCCCGACTCGCACTTGGCTGGTTTATTTAAATATAGAATAGATCTACGTTTAGCGACTTACTCGCAAATCGTTGAAATCGAGTCTAGTAGAATCGATTTTAGGCACCGCAGGTTAAAACAAAAAAAAAGTTGCAAAACACAAATGTGTTTTTGAAGCAATATGCAAAATGTGGCATATTAAATACTGAATTTTTCTAATTTTTTTTGTTACCTCCTTTATCTCGTCCCCAACAGACGGAAGGACGAGCTGGTTCAAGCTCTCCAAGAGATATCCGTAGAGGACCGCAAGCGACGCCTCGCCAACAGCAAGACAGACCTGTCGGCCGCCGAGAAACGTATCAAGCAGATCAACAAAGACATGGAGGAAGTTGAACGGAAGGTTATAGCGGCTGTCAAGAATGAAAAAACCTTGAAGTTGGAACTTGATAAATGGAGAAATAAGGTATATGTGATAATGTGTTTTTTTTTTTTTTTTTTTTTTATTATATACACATCACAAATTACAATCTGACAATACATTATATCTATTATCGGTTCAGATCTGAATTGTAACTTAAAAATATGTGTAAACATAAAAACAAAATGAGCAGACATGAAAGAGGGCCGCCCGATCCGACTGCTCCTAGCAATAGGAAATATTCGGTATAATAGTCGGTTACCAGAGGCACACACACACACAGCGATCCCGCCGGCAGGATCGCAGACCCACAGGATCTGTTAGAAGATCGGTTAGATTCTCTCCAAATAATCATTCAGTTCAACAAACCGCTAGGGCTCCAAGGCACACCCCCTCTGGGGTGCCTGGGCAAGTCTGATTCCCACTCCCGGCGACGGCCCAAGCCGAGGTTCGTACCTTCGAGGTGCCCTTGTGCTAGTCGCTTATAAACTTAACCACCAAGTTATGCCGAACGCACTCTGCGTTCGCTAACTAGTCCGGTCAAGCTGTAGAGTAAAAGTCACTTATAAAAAAAAAACATGAAAGAGGTTAGTGATTAATATATACGAACTGTGCATAAACCTGCAGAGCGCACACTACCGCTACAAGTGTCGCGGTATTGAAATGAAGAGACGCCGATAATTTTAGTCCTGTCAGATTAGCACAATAGACAAGCACCATATTTATCATTAGTTGTATGTTATCTATACTAATATTATCAATCACTAACTTCCTTTATAATTGGTACGTATATACAGTATATACATATATACGTACCATTTATAAAGGAAGATATGTATGTATTATTTATAGTATGTATTGGTAAGTAAATAGTATTATTTGCATATTCAGTATTTATTTGTATGTAATGTATTGTCTACACCGCCGACCCTACTCCTGTCTCAGCTATGTCCATCCAAAGGTTGCCTGGAAGAAATCGCTTAAGGCGATAAGCCCGCCTATTATACTGCCGGTTTTGCATTATCTTTAAGTTACCTACTTTTGTATTTTTTTATCTCGGTGTAAGTATAATAAAGTAATAAATAATAAATAATCGGTTCAGTAGTTTCGGAGCCTATTCAATGCAAACAAACAAACAAACAATCAAATCTTTCCTCTATATAATATTATTATCTATACTAATATTTTAAGAGGAAAGATTTGATTGTTTGTTTGTTTGTTTGCATTGAATAGGCTCCGAAACTACTGAACCGATTTGAAAAATTCTTTCACTGTTGGGAAGCTTCACTATCCCCGGGCAAAGATTATTATACTAGAGAAGATTGATGATAGCAGTACTTTGTACCGTACCCCGGAAATTTGCCAAAATACCTGTTGAAACTTAGAGGGCGCCACAATTTGTCCGGGCAATAGGTTGTCTCGAACTTACGTGAGATGGCGTACGAAAGGGTTCAAAAAATTACGGTAGCGCAACATTTCAAGAGAAGCGCACCAGATATCAGTAGATGGCGCTTTTCTTCGCGCTCACAGAATGCATCACAGAATAGAACGTAGTAGTCGGGTCAGTTTCGTTTCACAATGCGACGTTGCCAGTTCGTGCTGAGAGTTAGGCCCGCGCTGTGCGACGTTGCCAGCGCTGTATCGACTTGATTTTATGCATGGGTTATAGTTCTCAACCGGAGAGTGACATAGGCTACTAGTAAAATTCTAGATAAATTTGGTAGGTATTTACCGACTGAACGCGCACAAATCCACTCTCCATTACAGGTACCTACCTACTGTATCGTCAAAATTTTACGTAATTTTATTCTAGTAAATAAATAAAGCACACAACTACTACCTACTATGAAGTCGGTACACTACTAGACTACCTACTACACAAACAAACACACTGCTTTCCTGATACCTACCGTAAAGATGAGTACAAAATACCTATGAACTTCTAGGCTGGAATGTAATTACTGTTTTAGTAGGTACAATACTTACCTACCTAAGTACCTACTTAACCTTCGCGCGGGCAGGCCTGGCCAGACCTGACGCACTCCGCACTCTAGGTACCTATAAAGCTACAAGTAGCCGACTTCTCAGAACCGGAAACTGCCGTGTCCACTGTCGTGCGATACACAGAGATAACGCGACAAGAGTTACGCGATAGAGGCAACTTCTATAGGTACGCATACATACTTCGGCGGACCATATTTTGCAAAGAAGGTTAGGTACCTACCTATCTACTCATGAATACCATGAATAAAAACCTTAAAAATTACAAAACATCCACACTATTCAAAAAATACCTATAGGTACCTACCTACATTATTACCTAGAACTAGGTATTAAATAGGTACCTGATTTCCGAATCCATACAATCATCCGACCTTGATCGTGAACTGGGAAGCGAAGGCAGTTAGTTACCTACTATGTCCCGACTAGTTTTGGTAAACACATTTTGTGTATGACATTTTGAATATAGAATATAGGTATAGGTACTTTAGGTACATAGGCGACTAGCAGAGGTCGATGCTTGAGTGTAGATAGTCATAAAATCAAAGGAAGCAGTTATTAGAGTCCAGGAACCTTTCGGACAACAGTCATTGCGGCACCAAACTAACGTTAGATCCGCTCAGTTGGAAAATCACGCGACCGCAAACCGTATCTGGGCGCGTTAAGGTTCACGTTCGCTTGATTTTCCAACTGAGCGGATCTAACGTTAGTTTGGTGCCGCAATAGCTGTTGTCCGTAAGGCCCTAGATTCACTTAGTTGCAGGAGTCACAGTTTAAACGTAGATAATCGGAGCCCAGATTCACTTGCAGGGGTCACAGGGGCGAACGTGAACCTTATCGCGCCCAGATACGGTTTGCGGTCGCGTGATTTTCCAAATCGTAAGGCCCCAGGTACAGATAAACAATATGAGAAGAAATCCCCGCAATTCACACCTAACCACGTTAGCATTTATTTTAGCCCATTACTGAGCAGGCTAAAGCTATAGAGGTCATACCGCCTCGTCTTTCGTAATTTACTGTCCTGTCTGCCCCAGTAAAGTAGTGGAGAAAACAACACCCTACCACGCCCAAATTTTGGCTCGAGGTAGTAAAGCTCATTTTAAGTTTTAGTATTTTTTTTGCATATTTTTTAAGGCTCTGGTTTAGGAAATACAACTACTAGTACTACGAGTTCTAGTTTTTAGTTTAAATTATAGTCTAAGTTAGGTCTTACGATTTTGACGACCTGAAATACCCGGCTCCTCAAGCATTTTGTCCCAGGTCAATCCAGGCAAGGATAGTGACCTTCACTGGCTTTCCAACGATAAGTCATTTAGTATTTTAAGACTCTTAGGTACTAGAGCTACTAAGTAGCGAGACAGAGCCTAAATACCCGATTTTTTGAAGGTCCATAACTTCGGACACAAAGGTCCAATCAAAAATCTGACGTCATAAACCTCATTTTTTCTAGCAGACGATGACGTTAAACTCAAAAACTCGGCTTTAGGACCTACCCCTAAAGACCCCAAATTGGGTTTGTAATTACGTAACCGGAAATTCATGTTAAGAGGGGGCATCCGAAATTTTATGCTAATTTGCCATGATATTATAACTAAACCAAATATCCGATCAACGTAATAATTGATACATATGATTTTTCAATTCATTTTCTTTCCGCCATTAAGACAGAAACATAATAGCAAGATATTTACTCGATACTTTAATGTTTTGAAAATAGTGCCTTTTTGCTAATTTTTTTGATTTTACTTGGAAAGTACTTCAGTTACATATCTAAAATAAATACTCATCGAAGGAAAATATAGTTTGTTTTCCATAGTTAAGACAAAATTTACCTAGATTAATTAGTACTCTCATAATAAATTATATTCGATTTGAGACTTACGTCCTTTAGTTCTAAGCAACTATTCGGTCAAACGGTAAGTCCAATATTCAGTCTTATTCTGTTGCGCTTTGCATCTAAATAGCGAAACATGCTCCGTTCAACCTCAGTACCGCACTGTGCCTCAACGGGTAAGGACGCACGCGCTTGCTTTTCGCCTTGGTTTTATCTTCCGAGTGCGATTATATCAACACCTACTGTATTTTCAAACAAAGGATAATATAAAAAATCGATGGCTCGAACGCGACCACTTGACGCGGCAACCAAGTGGTGCCAATGACCTTAGAGCACAGACTAGGTAAAGCTACTACGAAAAAATAACATAGATACAAATAAAATGGATATGACTAGGCCGTAACGCATCCATTATTATGTATGCTCAGTAATATAACTATTAGAGTCGGAGTGTTTCTTTGTGACAGACAAACAGACAGAGAGAGAGAGAGTCAGAAAGATAAAACTAAAAATTAAAAGATAATATAAAATAATTTAAGTTTTATTATAGAAACTGACGTGGTTTTCACACATTTTATTTATATTACACGGGAATTAATTTAAGTTTATTATAATTTATTATGAGAGTACTAATTAATCTAGGTAAATTTTGTCTTAACACTGGAAAACAAACTATATTTTCCTTCGGTGATTATTTATTTTAGATATGTAACTGAAGTACTTTCCAAGTAAAATCAAAAAAATTAGCAAAAAGGCACCATTTTCAAAACATTAAAGTATCGAGTAAATATCTTGCTAATCTGTTTCTGTCTTAATGGCGGAAAGAAAATGAATTGAAAAATCATATGTATCAATTATTACGTTGATCGGATATTTGGTTTAGTTATAATATCATGGCAAATTAGCATACAATTTCGGATGCCCCCTCTTAAAGAAGAGCGTTCAAGACACACATAATTTTGGTGGTATGGTTCCTTATCCAAAGCCATACATACAATGGAGATACTTTTCTGTATTTATGTTTATTCGCCCGAGTTAGGTAATTATCAATTTAAAAAAACCGACTTCAAAATTAGTAGGTACCTAAAACTACTGAACGAAACCAACGAAATTATTGTACAAATTTAATGAAATATCTATGGGACCAATCTAAAAATCCAAATCAGTTTTTAAATGATGGAGTTCTAAAGTAACAAACAACCGAATCATTGAGAACCTCCTTATTTTTTGAAGTCGGTTAAATAATCTTGCAGTATAAGCTCTCCGCACTTTAGGTACCTATCAAGCTACAAGTAGCCGACTTATCGGAAGCGGGAACTCCCGTGCTCACTCTCACGCGATACACAGAGATAACGCGACGCGAAGAGTTACGCGATAGACAGAGAGGCAACTTCTAGGTTAATATAGCTATAGGTAGTTAGCGCTCGCGCGTCCTGAATTGCACTTTATTGTGTAGTAGCAAGAGTTGCTATGGTTTTGTGGAGTGACTCTCCTGGGTCCTGGGGCCTTACAGCTAGCTGTTAAAGCAATCCAGTTTAGGTGATGAAAAAATGTTGCGCGACCGCAAACCGTATCTGAGCGCGTTAAGGTTCACGTTCGCGTGATTTTCCGAACTGCGCTGTATTAACGTTAGTTTGATACCGAGTTAACAGTTGGCCGTAGGTAAGGCCCCAGGGGCCTTACGGACAACTGCTATTGCGGCACCAAACTAATGTTAGATCCACTCAGTTGGAAAATCACGCGAACGTGAAAAGTACACAAGTTAAGAAAGTAAAACAATGAGGCGATGTTTAAATAAAAAACACAACCTTTTCTATATAATTTTATTGATTATTAAAGTACTTTTCAAGACAAAAATGTACCTTGAGATCGACAAAATGCCATTTGATCAGGGGGCAGATTTGATAGTTTTCGAAAGCTTTTTTCGTATACGTTTCGTTCCATACATTGCTGGGCTGAAAGGTATTCGAAATCTTTTTTCAAATTAGAGTGAAGCAATCTATACCGCTGATTTTAGTTCCTTCGCGTTTCCGCTGGAAGCGCTTTACTAAAATGTATGGAACAATACGTAAATGAAAAAAGTTTACGAAAACTATCAACTTAATTATCCATGAAAAAAATAGTAATGTTGAAATTCCTGATATTATTTTAGTTAAATGTTAATTATTTACATTCTAAATTATTTAACTAAAAAAATGTATTATTATAAGACATTTTAAAGTAGGATTATTTTATTGTAAAGCTCCATCTACTGGATATCGATTGTATTACTAAAGGTGCTTGCAAAGGTAAGTTCGGTAAGTTATTGGTTTCGTTGCCGTAGTACTAACTATTATTATATTCTGTGTTTTCGTACAGTTTCAGTCTAATTCGATACTCCTAGCGCCATCTAAACAATCACTTTGGATCTATTTTAAGGGTCACGAAATGTTCTAGAGGGTTAGTAGCGGTCGCCCCGGGTAACATAGGCTATAATCTATACCCGTGCGAAGCTGGGGCGGACTGCTAGTATTATTATATACCTATACATGTTTATCTATGCCTATACTTATTTAAATATCAGGACCTTAATATAGGAACCTGGCTAAGTCTGGCAAGCTCACTCATGTTATGGGACCGACGGTTTATAACAAACTGCCAAGTGACGTCATTGTCGCTCCCAACCAGGTGCGCTTTAAATATCGCTTAAAGCGTTGGCTCGTCGATCAGACGTTCTACAGTTTCAAGGAGTTCCTTGAATGCAAAATATAATATAATTTATAGTGTATAATATCGTTAATACAATTAATAATATATAATAAGTAATACAATATTAATCATACTATCATACTAATATTATAAATGCGAAAGTGTGTTTGTTTGTTGGTTTGTTTGTTCCTCTTTCACGCTGCAACGGAACAATGGATCAACCTGATTTTTTGCATGGGTATAGTTCAAGAGCCAGAGAGTGACATAGGCTACTTTTCATCATCATCATCATCACCATCACCATTTTTCATCACTACGCGGGTGAAACCGCGGGGCGCATCTAGTGAATGTATAAAAATGATAAATAAAGAAATTTAAAAAATCAGTCCTGTCAGCTTAGTTTTGGTTCAACAGAATTGACGCCATTCTTTCTCGTTTCTAAACATCGGTGTGGTTGTAAATTTTCAGGAAAAGGAAGCTCAAGATAAACTGGAAGAAGACTCGAAAGGACTAGAGAAGATGGCTTCCAAAGAAGTGTTGCTGCAGGAAAAAATACAGGAATCTCTGGACAAGATTGCAGCCCTGGGCACCCTGCCCAATGCACCAGAGTTACATGCCAAATACCAAAAGATGTCTTTGAAACAGGTATATATAACATGAATAAAACCGGCCATGTGCGAGTCGGGCTCGCGCACTGAGGGTTCCGTACCATCACATAACTTGTTAACTACTAAAGTACAAAAAAGAGGTATAAAAAGACAACGTCTCAGGCGGTCCATCTAAGTGCTGACCGCGCCCGACGTTGCTTCACTTCGGTGATCGTACGAGAACCGGTGGTGAACAGAAACTTTTCCCCGACTCGCACTTGGCCATTATTTGTTGTTATGCTTTAGAGTGTGTACTATAATCATGCCAAGTTTGACGCTTGTACGTATTACCGTTTTTACATTAGAGCTAATACAAAAATACGTTAAAAAAAACACGTTTGTTGTATGGACACCCCCTTTCGTTTTACTTTTTGACTTTTTTATTATTTCTTAGTTAATCCACCGTTATATTATTATATCTTCTGTGATAATTTCAACTGGCTATATATTACGGTTCGAAAGATACAGCCGTTTATAGGTAGGACAGACAGACAGACATTATAGGCTTAGTAATAGGGTCCCGTTTACACCCTTTGGGTACGCAACCCTAATAACTAGGGCTTCGATATTTCCGAACAACTTGGAGTTTCTTGAAGGGGCTGGTAATAATCTTTGGTTGGTTGGTTGGCAACATATCTTTGCATCTGATGTTACAGGTATCCATAGGTGACTGTGACGCTTACCATCAGGCGGCCCGTTTGCTTATTTGTTATCTATGGCATGAGGAAAGGCCTGCGGATGGCATAGACAAGTTGCTAGTCTATCGGATACATTTCGGAGAGTGTGCATCGGATCTGCATGTTCTAATTCCCATTTTTATATCGGAATGCCAGAGCGGGCACAAAAATCGACACCGGTTGATATTCCTAAAACCCGTACGAAGCGCTTTGATTCCACTATTATGAGAACTGCTAGTCTGTGGAATGAGCTGCCTGAATGGGTGTTCCCCGATAGTTACAATCTGGGTGTCTTCAAATCACGAGTGAATCGGTTTCTTCTAGGCAAGCGTGCTCCACCGTAGAACGCATCGCTTTACATCAGGCGAGTTGGCGGTCAAGCGCTTATTATAAAATAAAATAAAAATGACTCAAAAGTTAAATAAATGCTTGTAAAAAGCATTTTAACTAAAACAGGCATATTATGCTTATGATTAGAATTAAGACATTCTAAATCTTATTGAATAAACTTATTTCAGCTTTTCAAAGAACTGGAAAAGGCGAACCAGCACTTGAAGAAATACAACCACGTGAACAAGAAAGCGTTGGACCAATTCATTAGCTTCTCAGAACAGAAGGAAAAGTTATACAAAAGAAAAGAGGAGCTCGATGTTGGGTATGTATTTATTGATGCAATTTCATCATCACCCAGAAGACGTCCACTCCTGAACATAGGCCATCATATAATGTTTTATCACATAGGTTAAAAAGCAGTAGTAAGTATTAGACCAGTGCAGGGGCGGATCCAGGATTTCATTGGGGGGTGGGGGGGGGGGGTCATTCTGACAAGGTTCGAAGGAATCAAATCGAATGTATGGAATTGCTAGGTGTTTTAGGGGGCCCCACGGCCCCCCTGGATCCGCCAATGGACCAGTGCAGAAAAGTGCAGTGCCTTTGAAAATGGGCGATTTACGGGCGATCTGAGGTCGGGGAGTGGAGGGGACCATTGAGTCTCGCTCAGCAAACGAAAATTTTCTTCAGTCTCAAAAAACAACAACGGCTGACAAAAACATCTGGCGCGCCTTACGTCCGATAGTTTGCACAGCTCAGTGTACATTCATTACCTAGATACCTTTATGTAGCGTCCGTCAGCCGCGTCCGATAATTTGTTTCCAGCTTAAGTCGTCGAGTCATAAATCATTATCAGTCTATCTCGCTCGCACTTACAGGTCTTATGGTATGAGGTTTATTGCTCGACGATTCGGATGAAGTTGGTCTTGGCAACCTTTAGGCTTAGTAACCGCTTATAAACAATTTACAGGTAATCAATATATAATATATATATATAATATATTGTGGTCACATAATTAAAATGTGTGAAAACCACGTCAGTTTCCATAGTAATATTGAGGTCAACTCTGTTAGAACTGGGGCCTTACGCCTAGCTGCTTAAAGCAATCCAGTTTAGGTGATGAATAATTGTTGCGCGACCGCAAACCGTATCTGGGCGCGTTAAGGTTCACGTTCGCGTGATTTACCGAACTGCACTGTTATAACGTTAGTTTGAGACCGCGTTAGGAGTTGGCCGTAAGGCCCCAGTTAGTGCTGTCAAACTTAGTTTTGACTTACAGAATACTTAATTTGAATAATTATTACTTTATTGAAGTTTAGGTCCTGCTCTTGATTTGATTGACGATGTTAGAGTAGACTAATGTGGACGCTGCGTCAGCGAACACAAAATCTACATGAGCGAACTGTTTCACGAAATACGACCCCACTACTCTAGGTAACCTCTTCTTTAACAGTTCCACATCGCGACGATCGGAGAACCAATCGTTTCCACTGTAGAATAAAACTATGGGCGACGACACAGCCTCCAATTCGTAATCTGGCGGCCATTCCTGACCATACCTCTCAATGTTCTTTTCACGTCCGAAATCAAAACGACAGAATCTTCTGGAGTTCGCCAGCTGTCCGTAATGTATGAACTGCAAGGTGGAAGACCCGGTAGGCACATGCCCCAAAATCACTGGCCACAAACTTTCGTTCACGTGATGAGACCCAACGACGGAGAAAAAGAAATTGTCACATCTTACCATAATGTTGCAAATGAATGGGGTTATTTTATTGAAGAAATCCGTGCTCGGGGAGTAAATGTTGAAATTCCACAGTAGATATTGCAAGTAGGAATGTGCGGGTGAAAATATCTTGAGAAGAATGTTCCTCGCGTTTCCAATATACGCTTCGGGTGCCAGCGCGAACATCAGTCGTATCTTATCATTGTACTCTGGTCTCATTGAGTTCATCACGAAGTAAGCTGTCGTGCCTTGAGAGAAGCCGACGTAGAATAATTTCTTTTCTCCCGTGAAGTCTAGTACATAATCGATCATTGCTGGCAAATCGTACAGTCCGATCTCTTCCCAGCTAAACTCCCAGAACTGTGGCATGTTAGAGGTGAGAGTCTCATGTAGGAGCGTATGTCTGTTTCCTCTCGCGTTTCCCATCCAAACGTCGTATCCTTGGTCGGCTAAGATGTACGCGAGCGACTTATCTGGCCCCTGTAGCAGCCAGCCGTCTGAACTGTCCCATATTCCATGCATCAGAAACACTGCACGACCGTTGCTCGTCACATTTCTTCCGTTCGGCATCCGATGCATGTTCAATATGTATCCATCTTCAGTGACCACCGAATGAGTTTCCAGAGGGTAGCCATACTTTTCCGCCAGCTGGTTGATGCTCATATAAGCCTCTTCTGAGCCGACCGGTCTGTACACCTGTGAGAATCCACCGACTAGGCTCGTGAAGCTGCCGATCAGAGCATCCCAGAAGCCAAGGCCACTAGCTGAGGCTATGAGAGCCACAAAAAACAATCGATAGTACATAATGTTTACACAACTGTGCTCTCGACGTTGCCAATGGGTAATGCGATTCCGAATACAAAATGCCGTTCTCAAATACGGCGGTTCGGTTCCTTCACCTGTTTTTCTTAATTCGTTTTGTTGTTAGCTTATCGATTGGATTAGTTAATACGCAAGTTAACCTACGCTAATTTAAGTAATGTTCCGGACACCTGTTATGACGGTATCAAAGCTATCTCAAATATGTAATGTGAAACGATGTTAATTGTTCTAAAATGGACTTAATGGAACATTTTAGCAAATAGCTATATAATGGCTTTGTTAAATTGTTGTTAATGAGCCGTATTATGAATCAGTTACTAATTTATGTCAGTCTCCATGTATTGACCTTGGTGTACCTCAAAAATTTTGTTTGTTTACCCAACCTAAATAACAAAGCGATTGATTTACGTCTCACAAACTTAGCCTAGGCATACCTACGCTGCGTCTTCCGGTTCGTGGCCTCCACTCCAGAACCTTTCTTCCCCATCGGTTATCGGTTCTTCGAGCGATGTGGCCTGCATTGCCACTTCAATTTGCTAATTTTAACATTTAACATATATCTCTACATAGTATAAATTGAAGTCGCTTTCCGCGTCTGTCTGTCTCTCTGTATGTCTGTATGGCCGCTAACTCCTCCTAAACCACGCACACTAGGGACCCGCCCGCCCGGTTTCGGGCGGGTGTAATTTACGTGCGAAGCCGGGGTGGGTCGCTAGTTATATATATAAACCTTCCGTGAAAAATTATCTAACTGATGGTGAAAACCGCATCAAAATCCGTGGCGTGGCTTAGGAGGAGTTAGCGGCCATACAGACAGACAGACAGACAGACGCGGAAAGCGACTTTAATTTATATGTAGAGATTGTTTTGTATAACCGGTGTCATTAATTTTTTTTCCAGCGGCGAAAAGATCCGAGAGCTGATCGAAACTTTAGAGCATCGCAAACTGGAAGCGATCCAATTCACATTCAAGCAAGTCAGCAAGAACTTCACGGAGGTGTTCAAGAAGCTGGTGCCGACTGGCCGGGGCAGCCTCATCATGCGCGTTGGGAAGGAAGACGGGACCGAAGTTACCGCTGACGTAAGTACAATCTATATAATTATATAAAAACTGGACAAGTACAAGTAAGACTCGATCGCGATTTTATATAATACTAGCAGACCTGACAGACGTTGTCCTGTCTTAGAACTGTCAAACACGCAAAGTCAAAATTGTAAATCTTATTTTTTTATACCTTGGGTTACATTATTGGAGTTTTAGTAGATCCCTATATTTTTTTTTGAAAATATTATATAGTCTATGTTAACCGGGGATAGTGTAGCTTCCCAACAGTGAAAGAATTTTTCAAATCGGTTCCGTAGTTTCAGAGCCTATTCAATGCAAACAAACAAACAAATCTTTCCTCTTTATAATATTAGTATAGATAACTTCAAATTAACAACTTTCAGGTTTTTTTACTTTATTATATTACTTTATTATTGTAAGACCTTGCCACTTCATGATTCTAGGTCAACGGGAAGGTAACTATAGGTTTTGATTCCCCTGTGAAATCGCAAAACATGCAACATAAAAAGTCATGTCTTTTGATCGCTTCGATTTACAAGATTGATTCTTTTACAGCTGAAAGGAAACCGTAGCTCCCAGTATTTGATATAAATTTCAACTTGATAGCTTTACACGTTCCTGAGAAAAGGGGGCTTGACAGACGGACAGACGGACAACAAAGTGATCCTATAAGGGTTCCGATTCTTCCTTTTGAGCTATGAATCCCTATTTACCATGGTCACGTCATAACTTAAGAACGACTCTACCGATCTCATTCATCTTTTTATTTTAAGTTTTCTAATATTTTATTTATCTTCATCATCACCATCATCATCTCAGCCATAGGACGTCCACTCCTGGACATAGGCCTCCCCCCATCGATCTCCAAAAGGGCCGGTTGGAAGCGGCCTGCATCCAGCGTTTCCCTGCGGTCTCTTTTAGGTTGTTTGTCCATCTTGTAGGACGTCCTACGCTGCGCTTACCGGTCCGTGGTCTCCATTCCAGAACCTTTCCGGCAGAGTGTCATGTCATTTGCCGTCACGGCGTACGAGTCGGTTTTACTGCCGAGGCGCGCCTATAGATATTACACATAAAAAATTATCATCAAAATCAGATCGTAATCGGCAAAGACATCGCGTAACGTACACACAATAAAATAATCTTTACAACACATTTGCTCAAAAAGTGCACTTACGAAGCCTGTATACATCGTTCGAAAGTTAAACATTACGGATCATACATCGGAGCGTGCGGTAATGAATTTTACCGCACGCTCCGTTGTATAGCACCGTGCGTGGTGTACTTTACGATATTTTTTTAATTTCCATTTATTGTTTTTTTTCTCGCAAATGTGTTGCAAAACGTTGTATGGCACACGTGCGGATTGGTTTTTACAAACTCGTGACTATGGTAAGCCCTCGACTTCGTCTCGGGCTTACATTCGTCTACTCGTTTGTAATAACCAACTTACCGCACTTGTATCATAAATAACTATATTAAGAACCTACATTGTAAAAAATCATTTACAGGGAATATATTAAATAGCCTTCAAAAAAAAAAAATTGGCCGCAATATGTATTTTTCAACTAAACATTTTAATAAAGTACCAATTATGAAATTCAAAACAAAATATTTTCATGCTTTACATATTTCGTTTCACATTCATTTGATAGAATATTTAAAGTTGACCTTTGTGATGCCGTTTGAAATGTAATTAATTTATTCAGTCTTGAGTCCTCTAGTCGGTGTGTTGGTTTTCTTAATTATAAATCATGATAATCCTTATTTGTGTTATGTTGCGTCGATTGAAGAAAAAGGAGGGCCTCTTTAGGGGCGGTCCACCAGGTATTATACTTTGTATTAATTAGGCCTTAGCAAATATATTTAGAACTAGAAATAAGGGCTCCGACTAAACAAAAAAAACGGACAAGTACGAGTAGGACTCGTGCTCTGACGGTTCCGTTGGACCGAACCTTCAGAGCGCGTGTCCAAAAATAAAACTAACTGAAGTTGAAATATTGAAATACAAACTTAACTTTGTAGTTGACAATAAGGTTCTTCGATACATTCCAACTACAAAATGTAAGTTTGTAATAGTAAAATAATTATTTTTAAATGATATAACTTCAAATTTATGACTTTCGGATTTATTCCTATATATGTGCTATGAGACCTTGCCTCTTGTCAAATTTCATGATTCTAGGTCAACGGGAAGTACCCTATAGGTTTTGGTTCCCCTGTGAAATCGCAAAATATGCGACATAAACGTTCATATCTTTTGATTGCGTTGACTTACAACTTTTATTTTTTTACAGCCGAAAGAAACCGTAGACCCAAGTATTTAGTATACATTTCAACTTGATACCTTTACTCGTTCTTGAGGGCCGAATAAATAATGGCTTGGCTTAGTAGAGCTTGTGATATGACCTTGGGATAGCCCGTTGGTCCAGTTGGTAGTGAACCTGCCTTCTGAGCTTGGGGGCGTGGGTTCGATTCCCACCTAGGACAAACATTTATGTGATGAACATATGTGTTTGTTCTATTTCTGGTTGTTTATATCTATTTAAGTATGTATTTAAAACTATATATGTATGTATATCAGTCTCTGGCAGCCATATCACAAGCTTTGCTTAGTTTGGGGTCAGATGACCGAGTGTGAAAAATGTCTCGAATACTTATTATTATTTATTACTAGCTGCGCCCCGCGGTTTCATTCGCGTAATGATGAAAAATGGTGATGATGATGACGATGATAAAAAGTATCCTATGTCCGTCTCCTGGTTCTAAGCTACCTCCCCACCAATTTTCAGCCAAATCGGTTCAGCCGTTCTTGAGTTATAAATAGTGTAATTAACACGAATTTCTTTTATATATACATATATATATATAGATATACGGCCGTACTTATAAACATTACTTAAATTAAGCAGGGCTTAAAATTGCTCTGTCTCGTTTTCACCTGTGACAATTTCCGTCAGCGAGAAGTTGACAGCAATTTTAAGCATTGCTTAACTTTTAAGTCACGTTTATAAGTAAGGTAGTTAATTTTATTATAGAAACTGACGTGGTTTTCACACATTTTATTTATATCTCTTTTTCTTCTTTTTTGTTTATTAATTATTTTTCTTACGTGTGTAATTCCCGTGTAATATAAATAAAATGGTAGTGTAGCACCACGGCCAGCCAGCCACGGTGAACAGCCGTGGTGCTACAGTAGTTAATTTATTATTATCGTTTCCAGCAACGCACGAGTGCGGACCAGTTCACGGGCGTGGGTATCCGCGTGTCGTTCACGGGCGGCGAGGGGGACATGCGCGAGATGAACCAGCTCTCCGGGGGACAAAAGTCCCTCGTGGCGCTCGCGCTCATCTTCGCCATACAGAAGTGCGACCCCGCGCCCTTCTACCTCTTCGACGAAATTGATCAGGTACAGTAGCATAATCATCATCATCATCATCATCAACCTTTCAACAGTCCACTGCTGGACTTTTAGCCTACCCCCGAAAGAGTGATTAGCAGTAATGAGTTACATAATGTGCTCTTCCAAAGAAAGACTTTGGACACATCAAAAAAAAATTGAACCGAATCTTCACTCTGAGGCACTGAGGCACTCATCATCATCATCAGCCGGAAGACGTCCACTGCTGAACATAGGCCTCCCCCTTTAACCTCCACACTGAACGACAGCCCGCCTTTTGCATCCACTGGATGCCCGCGACTCTCACAATGTCGTCGGTCCATCTAGTGGGAGGCCTCCCTACGCTGCGTCTTCCGGTTCGTGGTCTCCACTCCAGAACCTTTCTTCCCTATCGGTTATCGGTTCTCCGAGCGATGTGGCCTGCCCATTGCCACTTCAACTTGCAAATCGATTCTGATGTACTCCAAACTAAACTAAATTTGACAACTCTAAAATTGTTGCCATCCTTCTCACACATATTAAAATGAAAAGAGAGGCAGATAATTTTAGTCCTTTCAGATTGGTTTATTTTAATGAATGGTATGACAGAATCGACTCCAGTTACTCTCAAACTAACTTTCCCTCCGGAGTTTGACGAAAACTACTTTTGTAAAAGAGGTAATAAGTTGATATGTCGAGTTTTTCCAAAATTTTAAGCTACTATTTTCATTAAAAACAAATCTATATATTACAGAACATACATTTTCTATAGATCCAAAAAAAAAAAAACAGTTTTCGTTGCATTTTTCATCAAAAAATGTGAGGCTCCTAAATTTATGTTGTGCCAAAGTGAGTTGTCATTGTTTTATGGAACTCAATCTATTTTGTACCCGCCCAATGTGGACTATTGTTGACTGAAATAAAGATCTATTATATTTGTTATTTGAATTTAGTAATATTTTTACTTAGCCTTACGAGAAACTACAACAAGGTTCTTCAAAAGGCGAGTTTATAGAGTCCTTAAGGGTCGGTAACGTACTTGTGATGCCTCTGGTGTGACAATCCATAGGTGACTGTGACTGCTTACTATCAGGCAGCCCGTCTTGTTTGCCACCTATGGCATAAAACAAGCCTAGTATTTTTTTACAAATCAACCAGCAGTCCTATATTCTATTAGAGAATCCTTGCTGATTGTTTACAAGCAGTACTCTGTCCCGCAGGCCCTGGACGCTCAGCACCGTAAAGCCATCGCCAACATGATCCACGAGCTGTCATCATCAGCGCAGTTCATCACCACCACCTTCCGACCGGAGCTGTTAGAGCACGCGCACAAATTCTACGGAGTCAAGTTCCGGAACAAAGTGTCTCACGTCGAATGTGTAACGAGGGAAGAAGCGAAGGATTTCGTCGAAGATAGTGCCACTCATGCATAATTGCATAGTTTTTATATGTTTAACACATCGAGATACAATACCTATAGACTATAGAATCATAAACGTGCAAAAAAAACAAACTCGGCTCACCCTAAGGATTGCGCAGACTTTTTGGTTAGTGTCAAGGCAATTGGAGTAAATATGGCATTGCAAACTATATAATTGATGTCTATGTATGTACAACGACGCTCGAATGTTTTTTTTTTACTGTTTTCACTTAGAGATTGTGATATAAGTGTCTTTTATGGTATCTCGATGGTTTAATTAACAGAATATAATTTTTTATTTATCTTTTTGATTCATTTTTAGATGTAATTTAAGTAATAAATTTTATAAACACGTGCATGCTTTTTTTTATATCACATTGTTTTATTAAATGTAGATATACATTTATTAGGGAGAATTCTGTGAGATAAGGAATTAGGAGCGATGCTGAGCGGTAGCATATACACTTTACAATCTGACGGCACCCGGTTCAATCCTCGGCTCTGCATCATACTCATTTAGTATTTAAATTATGTAGTTTCGATTCCATTGCTCAAAAATTGTGAAGGAAAAGATCGTGAGGAAACCGGTATGTCCAAGAACCTCAAAGGTACTAAGACATGACGTACTGGGCCAGCATGGTAGATTAGGGTCCATTCTTTCTGAGAGATAAAGTGCTTTTCATGAAAGAAGTCCCACGGCAAACAGCGGAACTAAATGTCCATGTTGTAGTTGTCAGGTGTTGTTACTGTGTTTGGACGCTAGTGAGATTTTTATCAATTTTCCATCGTTAAAGAGTCGTGTACGATGCCAAAAGTTGTTTGATACGCGATGACAGCGCCGTGTCTGGGGGACTTCTTTCGTGAAACTTCTTCTGTATTTTTTTTTTGTTAAAATTTTCATGACCCTGGATTCAATGTCCTTTAGTCGTAATATTAAACAGTTTTCAATCTTAATACCGTCAAACAGGGCATAGTCAGAGTCAAGCTAAGTAAGTCGTGCTCAAGTCAAACTCAAGCCCCTGTAAAGTGGTGGAGTTTTTACAATAGGCTTCTATGGAGTTTTGGAAACAACACGAAAAGACACGTTTCACCTCGTTATATCACTTGGCCACACTCGAGCACGTTTACGAGCACTTGATGAATAATAATTCACCATTTAGTACTCATTAACACTCGAAAATACACAAGTTTAGGAAAATAATCCAACGAGCCGACATGTTTTTTCCACGTTGGCGCCAAAAAACCCGACGAGTCTTCGACCAGTGTGTGTTGCCAGTGAAACGTGGTCTCTTACTATGGGTCTCATAAGCAAGCTAAAAGTCTCACAACGAGCTATGGAGTGGTATGCTCGGGTTTCTCTACGAGATCGAATCAGAAATGATATCTGAACGAAAGTTACCGACATAGCCCACCGGATTAGCAAGTTGAAGTAGCAGTGGGCAGGTCATATAGCACGCATAATAGACGTACACCCACAAGATAGACGGACGACCTAAAAGAAAACGCTCGATGCAGGCCGCTTCCAACCGGCCCTTTTGGAGATCAATGGCCTATGTCCAGCAGTGGACGTCCTACGGTTGAAATGATGACCGATCATACTGTCAGTGCTATTGTATAGTTGGACGAGATTACAAGTTAGTGTGAGAATGGAGAAGTAAAAAACAAGATATATAAATGAAATCTTTATTTACAAACCAGTTGGTTTCACTCCTTAAATATACAATAAAAATATTATATTGCTTTCAGATGAGAGCTTAACTCTACACTAGTCTTATTTTATTTGGTAAGAATACTTATTAAATAAATAAATGAGCCAAAAAATTCAACATATTTTAACTCGCATTAGGAATTCAATAAACATGCAGATAATAATTTTGATTATTTTTGTCTTACGTAACGATGTTATGTATTGATAGCTCTACATATTTACACCCCAAGCGGGATGTCAGTGCAGGACTTATCGCCCCCATCTCGAATAAGAATAAGCTCTACATATTTCTTGAAACTCATCATTTATGGGGTGGTCCACAGAATCACCCCAAAAAAACTTAAATATATGGGTAGGTATATAAGTGCATATTAAAATAATATGCACCTACCTATGTATGGTGTCATTTAGGTAGTTTGTTTTTTTTCAATTTAGTATTTGGGAAGTGTCCTATAGACAATCATGTCATGACAAAAGGTTCTACGGTTCTATAAACTGACAGTTGCCAGCTCAGATCAGACACAAGGGAGATATGCCTTAATATAATTATTGTTCGTGTTGAAATGTCTCCGTGTTTCACTTTAAACCGTTTAACGCAAAAGCTGCAAGTACGGCAACACTTAACTTTTTTCACACTTAACTTTTTTTAAGGCACCAAGAAACTTGCAGCGATACATTGGTATCGCTGCAAGTTTAGTACATTGGTACTAACTTATAGTCCATGTTATAGACATGCAAAATAAGGCCGTTCAATAAAGGCATCGAGCTTGATTTAGGCAAGATGTGTTGGACCCGCCACGGCAACTTACTATATCTCCCTTGTTTGTTTGATCTGAGGTTGCCAGCCCCAATTTTAGCACATTTTGCATATTTGTTGTGCATTAGAGTGTATATTGCGAACAAGCTTATTGTACAATGTTTTATTTTGGTGCTGTTCGCCTACGTTCATATGGCATATAACATCTTTTTAAAACTATCAATTCTGCACTGCAAGTACCGTTCTTTATCGATCGTCAAATTTGACAAAATGCCACAATGAACTCGCTATGATCGATTCTGTGGCATTTCATCGAATTTGACGTTTGATGAAGAACGGCACTTGCACTGCTGCTTTGGAATAGATTACATTACCCTAATGTGTAATTTAATAAAATGCTGTGAAAGTCACTCTTTCTACGAATACATGCGATATATCTAAACACGATTACGTTGTAAACAAAAGAATATTTAAATATTTTGTAGTGATATGTCTAGAGCGCAATTTTTTATTTTATAGTATTGCTTCAAATATATTGTATGTTTTGTATGCATTTTAAATGTTCGTCTAATCTGCCATGTGCATAGCTATAATTTATATTTTTTACCACCTTAATTATTTCAGTATCTTAACTACTAAGTATATAAAATCTACGATCACATTCACGCAAGACAGAACGTACAGATTCGTCACACGAAATCGAAGGCACCAGTCGTCTTCACAAATATTCAGATATTTATAGTAAATAAGTACTTTAAATTACTCGTAGAACTTCTAAGTACATTAGACATAATCACATAAAAAAAAAACTGATAAAATGACAACTAAGATACAAAAATACAAAACAAGCCATAAAAAATTACTACGTAAAATTAAGTCTAAGGTCAGCAAAAATTACTGTCATAAAATTATGTAAATAAAGTACACAACATTTTCACGTCGTGTAACATCTAAAATCTAATTTAAATTGAATTTTATTTTAGAAAGGAAGATAATCAAATCACATCTGACGATAATAACACTTCAACTCTAAATAAGTAAAAGTTTATCTTGATTAGAACCCGTTCATAACTTTTACATTATAAATACAAACTAGTGTTCCCATAATGTTGTAAATTCAATAGTTCTATACAAATAGTAGATGATTCATCACAAAACTTGCCATCCTTCAATGTTTACAATCGGACCAAAGTTCATAACTTTGCAATTTACTTTGCTGGTACAAATTTAGTGACAAGGAACAGTTAATCGAATATATCAACGCTATAAGCTCCTCAGCGGAACAGCATAAGGCGAATTCCAATCCCTAAGAAAAACATCTTGCAAGTCTTTTCTTATATCTCTTGTTACGTTACCATTCAAGGAACCGTCTTCAAAGACAAAAGCCACGCCGCCGGTGTCTAAGAAGTAATCTGCAGACCAGTTGGATGTGCCGATATATGCTGTGCGGTCAGTCACCATGTATTTGTTGTGGTTCACTCGGGCGTAAGGAATCTTGGCTTGGTCCGGCGTTGAAGGCACGATGAAACGTTTCTGTACAGGTGAAATAACGCAGTTATTAGATGGTATGTTTGTTCAAAACTGAGACTTTATAGGATACTTTTCAAAAATGTCAACTTTTGACATTATTAAAGCTTCTAATACACTTGA
The DNA here is from genome assembly GCA_914767915.1 of Agriopis aurantiaria. Taxonomy (NCBI): domain Eukaryota; kingdom Metazoa; phylum Arthropoda; class Insecta; order Lepidoptera; family Geometridae; genus Agriopis; species Agriopis aurantiaria. The sequence continues at coordinate 4,117,648 of OU611992.1, read as the reverse complement.
CCACACCAGCATAATTTATGCTAAAAACTACCACATAAATGTCGAGACAATTATTACAATTATTAGTCAGTGTATGCGTTTTAGGAAATACTTTTTACGTAAAGAGGGTGTGTGCTAGCTAACACAATTGTACATAGGAGAGGTATCTCAAGGAGGTGTTATCGGGCCGTTTTTCCTCATCTTTTACCAAGGTTTACCAAAGTCTATCGCATAAATATAACTAATGGAGGTCTCGAGGTATTTCGTGCCACTACCACTACTCTTATTCACCACCAGGGGGGGGCTCTTCTCTACGTCTCTTACCACTTGTATGTCGCATCTCGGATAGGAGTCAGTGAGGGCAGCGAGTGATCGCAGGAAATAATCTTCTGCCGGCGGAGTGTGCTTCCACAGGCTGATAAGCAGCTTCACCTTAACTTTACGCTCTAACGCTGCCTTGCGGAGTGCGTCATCGATCTTTGGCCAAAATCTGAAATCGATAACGGGGAATATAACATTTTTCTGTAACAGGTATGGTATATTTCCAGGTGTGACTCAGTACAAGCCATAGCCATTTTTTTCGTAGTTTGGTTGCTAGGATGTTACTCCAAAAATATATTGATGCTCCAAAATATGAATTTCAATGCAATGATTCAGAAAAAACTACCAGCCTTGACAGGAACCATTGATATGTATAACTGAATTAATTAAATAATAAATAAATTTACACACACATTTTTGCACACACGGTCACCTGACCCCAAAGTAAGCAAAGCTTGTAATATGGCTGCCAGAGACTGATATACATGCATATATATTTTTAAATACATACTTAAATAAATATTAACACCAAGATATAGAACAAACACAAATGTTTGTTCTAGGTGGGAATCGAACCCACGCCCCCAAGCGCAGAAGGTAGGTTCACTACCAACTAGACCAACGGGCTTTATAATTGGCAGCAACTGACCATTTATAGTCAGTCACGTATGCAGACTTCGGCCCATATTTTAATGTTTTTAGGGTTCCGTACCTCAAAAGGAAAAAACGGAACCCTTATAGGATCACTTCGTTGTCCGTCTGTCTGTCTGTCCGTCTGTCAAGACCCTTTTTCTCAAGAACGCGTCAAAGTAGCAAGTTGAAATTTATACTATATACTTGGGTATACGGTTTCTATCGGCTGTAAAAAAATAAAAGTTGTAAGTCAACGCAATCAAAAGATATGAACGTTTATGTCGCATATTTTGCTATTTCGCAGGGAAATCAAAACCTATAGGGTACTTCCCGTTGACCTAGAATCATGAAATTTGGCAAAAGGCAAGGTTTTGTAGTACACATATAGGAATAAATCTGAAAGTTACAAATTTGAAGTTATATCATTTAAAAATAATTATTTTCCTATTACAAACTTACATTTTGTAGTTGGAATGTATGGACGAACCTTATTATCAACTACAAAGTTAAGTTTGTCTTTCAATATTTCAACTTCAGTTAGTTTTTGTTGTGTTTATTATACTCTGATAATGTGGGTAGGTCTCGCGGTTTGTTCGAACTACCACCAAGAGAAATAAACAGTTGTAACTAAGCCAAGCACGCGTTTGATTGTCGCTCCCGTTTCCCGATCCTAGTTTACGAATATAATATCTCTCGGCAAAATCAAAGAATTTAATGTGAGTGCGGGGAATTGGACTTTGTTCTGTGAAAGGGTGGGCATGTATTTTCGTGCTAATACAATAAAAGACGACCTCAGGCTTCCGACTCTGATCTCGCTAGTGGGCAATGAAATCTACGAGCTAATGGTAAATTTGTCGAGCCCTAAAAAGCCAATAGATTTAACCTACGAGGCGGTCGTCGAATTGGTACGGGGGCATTTACAACCGAAGCCTTCTGTCATGGCGGAACGTTACAAATTCCGTCAGAGGCGGCAAGCGGTCGACGAAAACATGATACAGTACTCAGCCGCGTTGAAGAAAATGGCGAAGGATTGTGATTTTGGGAGCGCGCTCAGTGAGAATTTCCGCGATCAGTTCGTGTGCGGGGTGAGCAGTGACTTAATACGGCAGAGGCTATTCTCGGAGCCTGAATTGTCGTATATGAAGGTGATGACGTTGGCAACGGCCCTGGAGGCTGCAGAAAGGGATTTGGCAGCCGTGGACTCATCGGCGGCGTCAGGCAGCGGGGCGGCGGCGGCATCTATCACGAGCGCGGTGCATGCGCTCCACGTGACGTTGCGCGACCGCGCGCTCCGCCCAGATGGCGGCGGGAAACAAGCCTGGCACGAAATGTGGGGCATGTGGCAGTCAGCATCGAGCAGACACTTGCAGATATGTTAACTTTGTTTGCAATAGCTGCAAAATCCGGGGGCATTTGAAAAAAGTTTGTCCGTACAAGGGCTCGGACGGTACCAGGCGAGGAGGGGGCGGGCGCTCTTTCGGTGCACACTGCGTGCAGCCGGCCGTGGTGGCGCGGCCCACTGGTGAACAAGACAGCTCTGCTTCAGACAAAGAAATGGAACCGCTAATTCAGATGGTTCTAGGTTACTATACACCGGTGAGTCTCATTGTAAACATTAACGGTACCAGTGTTAAAATGGAAGTTGACACGGGGACTCCGTGTTCGTGTGTTAGTGCAGCGACATACAGAGAACTGTTCAATGATATTAAGTTAGAGAAATCAAGATATGTTTTTCGCTTTTATGATGGTAAATCTAAGGTAAAACCCCTAGGTAGCATAAAAGTCAATGTACAATACAGTAAAAATAAGAAACAGCTGGATCTCTTTGTAATTGATAACGGTGTGACGTCATTAATCGGCCGACAATGGTTAGCCGAGCCGCAAATAAAGCTTCCCGTGTTGCGATATCCGCCCACCGATATCGGTAATCATTTTAAAATCGAGCCAATTAATGACGAAATCCTTAATATTCTTGACAGACATAAGGAGGCGTTGAGCGGCGGCCTGGGACGGTACACGGGAGGCTGTGCACGGCTACGGGTGCGTCGGGACGCCGCGCCGGTGTTCCACCGCGCGCGCGGCGTGCCTTTTGCAATGCGCGAGCGCGTCGAAGCCGAGCTCGACGTGATGCTACGGGACGGTGTCATCGAGCCCGTCGAGTGCTCGGACTGGGCCACGCCGCTAGTGTTGGTACCTAAAGGTGACGGCGCACTGCGCATATGCGCTGATTTCAAGGTAACGCTCAATCCTGTACTGATGGTCGATAGGTATCCGCTGCCAAGGGTATAATAGATGAGTTGCTCGCGAACTTATCTGAAGGCAAGAATTTACAAAAATTGATTTATCGCAGGCCTATAATCAAATATTGCTATCTGAGGACTCGGAAAAGTACACAGTTGTTAACACGCACTGCGGATTGTTTAGATAAAAGCGTCTAGTTTATGGGCTCGCTTCTAGTAGTGGGATTTTCCAACGAATCATCAGCAGTGTAGTCGAGGGCGTGCCGGGCGTCCAGTGTTTCGCTGATGATTTAATTTTGACGGCCAAAAGTAGGGATAGCCATTTGAAAGCGTTAGAAATTATCTTCCAGAGACTAGAGGCAGCCGGTCTGAAAGTAAAACAAAGCAAATGCTCGTTCTTAAAAAAATAAGTCAAGTACTTAGGGTTCATTGTCGACAAGAACGGTATCCGGCCGGATCCGGAAAAACTGAAAGCGATAGATAGTATGCCGAATCCGGGTAACGCAACGGAATTGATGTCGTTTATGGGTATGGTGAATTTTTATGCGAGATTTGTTAGGAATCTGAGCGAAATACTGCACCCGTTAGATGAGCTGTTGCGGAGTAAAGTGCGATGGGAGTGGACGGCGAGACACGCGCGCGCGTTCGACCGCATGAAACAGATGGTAATGAGCAGCGACGTGCTGGCGCACTATGACAATACAATACAATACAATACAATACAACTTTATGACCCGCGGCTCGAGCTGGTCTTGACTTGCGACGCGAGTTCGGTAGGGGTCGCTGGTGTCCTTTCACAGCGTGACGTCACGGGGGAGGAGCGCGCGGTTGCTTACGTCTCGAGGAAACTTACCAAGGCTGAGCAGGCGTACGCACAGATACATTAGGGATATACACAGGGAGGCACTCGTATCGTTTATTGCGTAAAAAAGTTTCATCAATACTTATATGGTAGGAAATTTCGATTCAAAACTGACCACAAGCCGTTGGTCAGCATGTTCGGCCCGCAGAAGGGTATCCCAACCATGGCTGCGAGTAGAATGCAGAGGTGGGCTCTCATCCTTTCTGCGTACAGCTTTGACATAGAGTACGTAAACACGACCAGTAACGGCGCTGATGTCTTATCACGCCTGCCCGTGTTTGAGAAAACCGCTTACGAGCCGCCCGAGCAAACGTTTCGCGGCCGATGCAATGTTGCTAGACAACGACGGGATCCCATACTGAGCAGGGTTTATGGGTACGTCGAGAACGGTTGGCCCAGGAATGTCGACGTGAAACAGCTCGAACCGTATTTAGCTAGAAAGTCAGAGCTGTACGTAGAGTTAAGATGCGTTATGTGGGGGCACAGGGTGGTAGTATGAGCATCGTGTAGGCAGTGGGTTTTGCAGGAGTTGCATGGGGCCCACATGGGAATCGTTAAGACTAAGGCGTATGCCCGCTCATACGTGTGGTATCCAGGCCTGGATGAAGATGTGGAGGCCCAATGTCGAGCATGTGGTACTTGCGCCGCGGTGGCGCCAGCGCCTACCGCCGCGCCATCCGCGCCGTGGCGCTGGCCGAATTCACCGTACGAGAGGGTCCATTTTGATTTTCTGGCGCCGATCGATGGCAATACTTATCTAGTTTCAGTAGATGCTAGGTCTAAATGGGAAGAGGCGTTCAAAATGGGGCGCACTACGGCGGATGCAACAATCGCAAAGTTGCGAGAGTCCTGGTCGTGGTGGGGGATTCCAAGGCAACTCGTGACAGATAACGGGCCAGCCTACACGAGTAAACAGTTTGCAGATTTTTTAATGGGGAATGGCGTGTATCATGCTTTCTCCGCTCCGTTTCACCCATCATCTAATGGGGCAGCAGAGAACGCAGTGAAACTCATTAAAAGTGTGATAAAAAAATCACGTATTGATGGTGTAGACCCCGAGCTAGCGATACAAAGATTCTTGTTAGTGTATCATAACACTCCACACTGTACAAGTGTACAACGGGTGAGAGTCCAGCTCAAATGCTACAAGGTAGGCGGTTGAGGACTAGGTTGGACGTGGTAAGACCCGAGCACGGGCAAAGGGCATGGAACAAAGAACTCGTAGCTTTAGAAGATGCGCAAGGGTCGCGGCAACTCACTCCGGGAGATCCCGTTTGGTATAGGAATTTTGGAACAAACACTAAGTGGAAAGAGGGTCAAATCGTTGACCGTTTCAGTAGGTCTAATTATACCGTCAAAACGGACGACGGCTCGGCAGCGCATAGGCATGTCGACCAGCTAAAGCGGAGGAGCACCTGCGTGTTTCCGTCAGAAGGTGCCGATACTGGTGGCTTGACCGGGTCCGCATGCTCGTCGCTCGAGACGCAGTCAGCAGCAAGCGGTGGTGCCTCCCCGGAGGTGTCACCAATTTTAGCGAGGGCGAGAGGTCAAGAGTCATGCCCCGAATCGCCAGCACGTGTTTCGCAAGCACGTGTCTCTCCCGGTACCGTATCAGGCACAAGTTTAGATAATGTAACTTCTACACCTAAACAAAGTACTTTGCCGAAGCGTATTAAAAAACCTGTAATCCGGTTCGGCGTAGAATCAGACTAACTTGCCTATTAAACTGAACCGACCTAATGTAAGCTTATATCATTGTAATATCTAGTAAGTACATAACACCTTACGTGACGGTGCCTTGCAGACTAAGTTGTGAGTCATTGTGCAACAGTTAGCATAGCACCTACTAGTATCTATCTACATGGTATTATGAGAATATTTGTTTGTGTTTAGCGTTGTACGTTATTGTTGCTTAGTTAGATATATAGTTTAGATTAAGTGTGAAGGATTGTTGGGTTTATTATACTGTGATAATGTGGGTAGGTCTCGCGGTTTGTTCGAACTACCACCAAGAGAAATAAACAGTTGTAACTAAGCCAAGCACGCGTTTGATTGTCGCTCCCGTTTCCCGATCCTAGTTTACTATACCAGTTTTTTTTGGTCCGCGCTCTGAGGGTTCCTTCCAACGGAACCCTCAGGGCACGAGTCCTACTCGTACTTGTCCGGTTTTTTTTTTAAGCAAGGTCTGCAATTATAGGCGACGGTGATCGTTAATTATCAGACGTGCTTCTTTGACATTAAAATAGTGACAAGGCTGTAGTACCTAGTACACTTTATGTATGTGATAATAAGGTCTAGTTTGTTGTGGTACTGACGTGATCCCGGGAGTGTACTGTGTGGCTGGCAGGTATTCCATTACAGAGATATACACGAACTGCTCGGCGGCTCCGATGGTTGCTACTATGGCGTCGTCGTCGTTCGTGCGGCCGGCGGGGCTGAATGGTGGCGGGGAACTCTGGAACAAACAAACAATACTCTAATCCAGTGGTTCCCTACCCCTAGGGGTACGCGAAGTTGCATCAAAAGGTACGCGCGGTTATCTCCTGACTACGAGAAATTCTATGAAAGACGTCATACCACACCGTATGCAGTCCATTTTGTAGTCCGTCAACATACAGCGTTTCATACTTTACTGTACCTCACAAACTGAGTCTGCACCAGACCGGACTGCATTTGGTGTGCTTGAGCCGAGCTCGAGGGGTACGCGAGTTTGAGGTCTTTCTTGAAGTGGTACGCAGGAAAAACTAACTAGGAACCACTGCTCTAATTAATCTAGCACTTGGGTTCCGTGGCTTTGCGCCGCTGAGCATATGCAGAACTCACTGCTCGGGGTCAGCTTTGAATATCAGTACTTGTACATCATTTAACCACGAAAACGCTCCATACTCTTTTCTCCCACACTCTTACATTGCAAGTGTGTTTATAAATTTTACACATGGTTAGACAGCTCTCGTTCCATAGTCTTGCAGAATGTGGACGTGACCGAGATTGGCCTGTAGTTGGCAGGGTCGGCACGATTAACTTTTTTGGGCAAATGTTGCACGTTTGGCTTCCACGACTTCGGCACTTGACCAGTCTCAAGCGAGAGACAAAAGAGGCGTGAGATGGAAGTGAAATAAAAACACCTGTCTACCTGTGACCACGGACGCTGCAAAGTGTTCAAAACTTTAGGAATCCAAATGATGTAAAGTACGCGCGATAAAATCCGTAAATATCAAATATCCGTATATATCAAATATCAATAAAATTAGAAATATCAAGACGATTAACAAGATCTATAATAAATACAGTTATAAAATTGAAGGACTATCTATTTTAACTTAATGTTCTGTTTTAACCAACTTCAACAGAGTTATATGATTATTTACGGGATATTTACCGTGATAAGGTTGTGGAATGAGCTCCCGATATTCCGGCGCAGTTACATGCCAACCACCCGCATTTTTCTGTCTTCCCGTGAACATGGTGTATGTAACTGCGCCGAAATATCGGGAGCTCATTCAACAACCTTACCACGGTAAATATCCCGTAAATAATCATATAACTTTAGTGAACAACCGTGATAGTTTAAAACAGTGTTTCAACTTCAACCGGTTCTGGAGGGAGATTCTCAATTCGGTCATTGACTTTGGCTCTGTCGTTTTTAACCAGCTTCAAAACTACACAGAGACAAAGTTGGCCCGCTAGTTATTACGAATATTTTTGTTCAAGCACTTACTAATTTTGAAGTCGAATTTTAAATTACTATTGTGTTAACTTTTGTGATTCCAACATCAGCCTTAAAAACAAAATCACCGCGACAATGCTTTTGACAGCAATAAATTAGGAAAAAAAAGCTTGAACGCCGAGTGTTCTGTGGAGTGTATATATTTCGGTTTTCAAAAGCAACCCCTTTGATTGCTTTGAAATATCAGTTTTCCTAAACAGAAAAGTCAATACAAAAGTAGGTTCCAAGGATTACGAATGGGCCTTGTCAGTGCCCTTCAGTTTCTTATCAGAACCTAAATAGCTGTCGACACGAACATTCATAAGCCTATAATAATAGCATGGTCATTAGAATATCAACAAAGTCGTAGCACGAACATATTATACCTATCGATACATTTATCAGTATATGTCGTTGATTTATACACAAACAAGCAAGCAATAACAAACAAGCTCACGTGCCGGCGGCGGGCGGCCCACTGTCTTTTACAAACAACGATAGAAGTCTAATGAACTAGTACTAGAGTATTAGCTGACCTTACACAGTTTTCTGTGTATTTTATAAAATAGTAGAGAAAAACGTGTTGGTCGGTTGAAGTTTTATTTTCAAGTAACTTTTAAAAGAACATCACATTGTTTTAAATAAATTATAAAAACAACACTTCTTTTTAAACCTAAAAACTCATAAAGAGGTTTAATTGTGTTATAAAATAGTTATTTTACAACAAAAACTATCCTTTGCGAAGAGTTTTGGCGCCAACGTGGAAAAAAACATGTCGCCTCGTTGGATTATTTTCCTAAACTTGTGTATTTTCGAGTGTTAATGTGTACTAAATGGTGAATTATTATTCAATAAGTGCTCGTAATGAACTGTTGGCCTTTTGGAAAAACTCAGAGTCACACAGCGGGCAATGGAGAGAGCTATGCTCGGAGTTTCTTTGCGCGATAGAATCCGAAACGTGGATATTCGCCAAAGAACCAAAGTCACCGACATAGCTGTTAAAATTTGCAAGTTGAAGTGGCAATGGGCAGGCCACATCGCTCGGAGAACCGATAACCGATGGGGAAGAAAGGTTCTTGAGTGGAGACCACGAACCGGAAGACGCAGCGTAGGTAGGCCTCCCACTAGATGGACCGACGACATAGTAAGAGTCGCTGGCATCCAGTGGATGCAAAAGGCAGGCTGTCGTTCAGTGTGGAGGTTAAAGGGGGAGGCCTATGTTCAGCAGTGGACGTCTTCTGGCTGATGATGATGATGATGATGATGAAGTGCTCGTAAACGTGCTCGAGTGTGGACAAGTGATATAACGAGGTGAAACGTGTCTTTTCGTGTTGTTTCCAAAACTCCATAGGAGCCTCTTGTAAAGTCTCCACCACTTTACAGGGGCATGAGTTTAACTTGACCGTGACTTACTTAGCTTGACTCTGACTGTGACCATGACTTGTTTGACGCTATTAAGACTATTTAAACTGTTTAAGATTACGACTAAAGGACATTGAATCCACGGTCGGACGGACGGTCCTGAAAATTTTAACAAAAAAAAAATCCTTTGCGAAAACTATTCAATGTAAAAAAAATCCTTTGCGAAAACTATTCAATGTAAAAAAAATCCTATGCGAAAACTATTCAATGTAAAAAATATCCTATGCGAAAACTATCTAATGTAAATATTATCCTATGCGAAAACTATCTAATGTACAAAGTATTCTGTATGAAAAATATTTTACGTACAGAGTATCCTATGTATAAAATATCCTATGCGAAAACTATCCAATGTAAAAATTATCCTATGCGAAAAATATCCAATGTACAATGTATCCTATGTGAAAATTATCGTACGTAAAGAGTACCTATCCTATGTAAAAAGTATCCTTTGCGAAAACTATCCAATGTAAAAAGTATCCTAAAAATAAAAATCGTTTGACAAATCGTAAGTAAACTTTGATATGAGAAAGAAGTTTAGCCACAGATCTATTACCTAAGTTTAGCCTTTCATGTCCCTACTGTTGGGACACAGGCCTTCTCTCAGAGAAGATAGCCCTAATCCATGATGCTGGCCCAGTGCATGTTGGTGAATGTCTTATATTATGTTTGGACTTTTAAGATTCTTGGATATATCGGTTTCCTCGCGATGTTTTCCTTCACTGTTTTTGAGCGATGGCATCAAAAAACCGCACAATAGGTCATTGGTGCAGAGCCGAGAATCGAACCGGGTGCCGGGCGGGTTGGTTTATATAAAGCAAACATGCTACCACTCGGCCACCATCGCTCTCAACAAAACAAACAAACACTAGCTCATAATTCTAGCTTTTATGTAGATACGGAATATCAATTTTCAGGCTATCACAAAATTAAAGTAAACACAGTCGAAAATTCGTCACCATTTGTGTCGAATTGTCGATCGATATAGTCACAGGCAAATAAGAACGATAGGCGTACGATTAAAATGTTTTTATTGTAAGTGCTCGACGGCATAATTAGAGGGTTGAAGCAAGCTGGGGCAGAATAACTGCCTCAGTTGGGTGGGGCTCGGTTATACGCCACCTGGGGCCTTACGGCCAACGGCTAACTCGGTATCAAACTAACGTTAAATCCGCTCAGTTGGAAAATCACGCGGCCGCAAACCGTATCTGGGCGTGTTAAAGTTCACGTTCGCGTGATTTTCAAACAGCTGATTTAACGTTTGTTTGATACCGAGTTAGCCGTTGGCCGTAAGGTCTGCTAGTCTGAACCGCAAAAAATTGTAAGTGGCATAGCAGGACCCAACTATTTTTACCCAACTTAGGAGTATACGGAACACTATACCTTTTTGTTTTGCTTTATCATTGTTATCGAGTTATACCACGGAATAGGGAAGGAGGGGAACATTAGAAAAAGTTCGACATAATTTTGAATAAAAGTTTTTAATATGACCTATCAGCATAGCAAGTTGCAAGTTTCTGTTCTTTATGTCTAATAGTTTAGAATCGCAGGAGAGGGACCAACTTCTTGCAACTTTGGCGGGCCATATTTCGCTATGGCACTTGATAAAAAAAGTGATGTATGAAACCTTACCTTCATTTTAAAAGACCTATTCAACTAAACTAAAAACAACTAAAGCTGGTGCAGCTGGTCTCCATTCCACATGTAACCAGACTGTACTGTATAGCTGTATACTTATAAAATTTTGATCTTTAACTACTAATGTAACTGTAGTTACAACTTTTGTGTTGTTGTGTGTTTTAACTGTAGAGTTTAGTAAGAATGTTCTAAAGAATTAGGACATACGGACGGACAGACAGAAAGACAGACGGATATAACGATCCTATAAGAGTTCCTACGGAAAACAAATTTCTTTTTGTGAATTTGGCTAGTTTAATTGATTGTATGAAACTAGCCAAAGAATCAGAGTCAACGACATAGCTGTTAAAATTAATTTTCAAGTTGAAGTGGCAATGGGCAGGCCACATCGCTCGAAGAACCGATAACCGATGGGGAAGAAAGGTTCTTGAGTGGAGCCCACGGACCGGAAGACGCAGCTTAGGTAGGCCTCCCACTAGATGGACCTACGACATTGTGAGAGCATCCAGTGGATGCAGATGGCAGGCTTTCGTTAGGCAGGCTCTGTTCAGCAGTGGACGTCTTCTGGCTGATGATGATGTATAAACCAGTGATACAGTAAAACAAAATAGGTATACTTTTGAAGCTTAGGTACTCCATTCAGTTGTGTGAAGAAGGCGCTTCGTTATTCCTTCAAATAAATTCTCATTTCAGTTTAAATACGGTTCAAGGGTGGATAGCACAGGGAAAATTTTCTTTAATGCGTCTGTACAGTGGATACGTGACACTAAACTTTAATTGAAACCTGCTGCAGCTGGGACCAAAATAATAACCATTATAGAGAGTTTAAATGATCTTTGATTCAGGGTGAATGAGTCCAGACAGCTTTCAGTTTGATTTAAATGGAGCAGAAGTGTAAATTTCACCAGAATATATACAGAAATATTAACAAAGTAAAGATATAAAATCTAAGAAATACGAGCAGAGCCCTGTGTTTAAAAAAAACTTCGCTTTCGCTTCGCTTCATCTCGCCTGATGGTAAGCGATGATGCGGTCTACGATGGAGCACGCTTGCCTAAAATAAACCGATTCACCCTCGACTTGAAGACATTCAGATTGTAACTACCCCGTAACTACTACGTTGTTTTACCCTCGATAACCGTTAATACAGGAACCGAAAAATTTTCTGTAAAAAAATTATTGATATTTGTACTGTCAGTCACCAGTGGGCGAAGAACTAATTTAAGCTCCGTAAAATATGAGTCGAATTCCATACCATGGAGTTCGAAAATATAATATGGAAAAATATACATAAAATATAAGAGTACATTTTTATCAACCCTTATATAGGTATCAAATGAAAGGCCTTGAAGAGTAGAAAACGATAAAGTCAATTCAATATGGCCGCCACTTCAAGATGGCGGATTACAATTTCTTTGCTGAGGCTAAAAGTTTGCTTTAACTTATTTAAACACTTATACTCTTCGGCCTTCATCCGGCCAATGTAAAACTGACAAAAGGACTGGCCACGCAACATTAACAACGAAATTTTTAAAAAGGTAGGTACTTATCACTTTAGTTGCGCTCAATAAAAGTAGCTAGACACTTAGCTACACACCCATAAAGCTAGAGTTAAAAGTTAAAGGTCAAAACACCTGGAAAAAAGTGAACAGACTATGCAAAGTACGCCTGAGTGATTTTATTAGTAGGTAGGTTTTATTCTAGTTATGCCAACGAGTCTGCCAGCTATTTTTGTTCAGGGTGCTTCCATCAGTCAAGATAGCGTTCATATTCTTTACAAAATGAGATGTTTAAAAAGGAACAAACGCAACGAAGAACATTCCTTTTGAGCTTTAATTCAACTTAAAATAAAACTGTTTTAGTTTGTTTAGATCAAATCTTCCAAGCTAAAAGCTTGTTTAAAAGCTTATTTTGAAAGCTTGTTTTAGAAAATGTTTTAGGGTTCCGTACCCTAAAGGTGTAAACGGGATCTAAATACTAAGCTTACGCTGCCTGTATGTCTGTCTGTGCTACCTTTAAATGGCTGTATCTTTCGAACAGTAATAGATAGCCACTTAAAATTTTCACAGAACATGTAAAGTTACGGCGGATTAATTAATAATTATAATGAATTTAAAAACTATAATAACAAACTTAATTAACTCTACAGTAAAATCATAAAGATTAAAATAATATTCTGCAGTTTACACGTTTTTAGTTCCAGTCACCTTTTCATTTAGTGTTATAATAAAAGTGTTAAAAGCCATAAATTATACGATCAAACCTTGACCTGCCCGACACATAAAACACCTAGAACAAACTTACGACCTACTATTACGAATTACAATGTCATGGAAGCGATTAAATGGTAGATATCACAAATTGTAGCGGCCCCTTGGAATTATACATCGAAACCCACTGAAATGATGTTACTTTTTAATTCTTTTTTCTGAGGAAGTCGCACTTCTTGTGTATTTTCAGTGTCGATTATACATAGTAGTAGTATACATATTATTAAATTTAATTGAATATTGTCAACAAGTCATAGTCGCAGTCAGAGTGAAGCAAAGCAAGTCACGGTCTAGTCAGTCAAGCCGTAGTAAAGTGGTGGAGGCACAAGAAGCTTTGAGTTTTGGAAACATCACGATAATACATGTTTCAGCGCGTTAAATATCACTTACACACACTCGAGTACGTACACGAACACTGAATAAACAATAATCCACCATTATTAGACATCAACATTTGAAAACACATACGTTTCGGAAAATAATAAATGAGGCGAAATAAAAAAAAACACGTTGGCGTCAAAAACTATACTTTACTAAACGCCTACCTAACAAAGTATGTTCAATCTGAACATATGATCTCGATTTCTCCACAGTAAAAATGGCGATATAAAATTCATCGTAGAGCCTAACAGTCGTACTTATAAACGTTACTTAAGTTAAGCAATGCTTAAAATTGCTCTGTTAACTCCTCGCTGACGGAAATTGTCATACATTAAAACGAGACAGCATTTTAAGCATTGCTTAACTTAAGTAACGTTTTTATTGAAATAAAAATAATAATAATAATAATAATAAGTAAGGCCATAAATGTTCATAGAACGGTTGATCATGATTGATTGTAATCACACTAAACTCGGCTCAAGCATTTGTTTGTTCTGACAGCTGTAACAAAAAAGCTGAACTAAATCACTTTCGCTATGTTTATGAACGTAAGGTTGTAGCAGGTAAATGATATACTTCAGTGAAATATTAAAAGATAGCTGCTCAAGAGTTTATCAAGACATGCGTAGGTAGGGTTACATATCCGTAGCTATGTACATACATACATACATAAAATTGTGGTAAAATTAATATTTCAGTAATTTGCGGCTATAGAAAAATTCCAACGGATGAACCTTGGTGGACTTCAGACTTTTCAGAGTTTATCGTATTATAGTTTTATCGCTGTAACCCAAAAAGTTGTGATCACAAAATGTTTGAAATTTCTTATAACCAAAATAAAATATTTGTTGTAAATATAGGTAAAGTATGCAACTGCTACGCTAATTCTTGAGAAGTAAGAATATTTTCGTAAATCAAATGTTTGAAATGTCTTATAACCAAAATAAAATATTTGTTGTAAATATAGGTAAAGTATGCAACTGCTACGGTAATTCTTGGGAAGTAAGAATATTTTCGTAGATCACTTTTCAAGTGTCTTAATTTGCGTCTACGGAACAAGATAATATGAACAAACTCCAGTTAATTACAATACGAATACGGCCAAGATAGTTTTAGAGGCTAGCTTTAGCTAGGCTGAGTAATTTTGATTATCTTAATCCAAATCCAATATCCCTAGTACATTGTATCAATAACCGTAAAATTTTGAGTGTAGTGTGGCGTGTCGTAAAATCAGCCACAACATGTTTGTATTGCCATATAAAACTCGGACAAATTACTGGGGACTGGGGAGTAATGCCCTCTTTGATAGACAGCTAGGTAATGTTGTTACTGCCAGCCAAATAGACGACCAGCGGTGCTAAACACTGGCTAATGCACAATAAGTGCAAAGCCAAAATCCTTTTAGGAAGATTGAAAAAATAGTAAGGTAAGGTATTTAACAATGACATAAAGTCTTATTTCTCAAAGTTATTTAATCGTTCGACAAGTTTGACATTTAAAGTCGAGAAAGGTCGCAGGTTAAACGGATCTGTAATAAAAGCACATATAATGGCAAAGATCTGTAAATAAATGTATTTTTATTTAAAAAATTAAATTAATTGCTACTGCCCCTATGGGTGTTAGGGCAATTTTGCCATCAACAGTGAGAGAGGAGTCAGTGAGATTGTTTAAAGAGGAAATGTAATCCATTTGTTGATCAAAAATTACAAATTTGACATAGAGTCAACTTTAACTTCATCTTGATTTATGGCATGGACGTAATTGCCTTTAGGTATATTCAAGGACATTTTATAGGGTATAAAACGTGCTTGGTTATCGTAGAGGGATACTGAATCTATGTTGGGTATATTACGTCTATGTTTAATGGCCTTTGGGAAGATGCCACCTCCAATAAGAGTGTATTTGTTGATAAACGACAAATTTATCAATTAAGAGTCAACAAACAGATTTTTTCGTTGAAAAACCGTACTTGTACCTACTTGGTAAAATTGGGCAGTCTTGCGCAACTTCAATACAAATTCTCCAATGTATGAAACGAGTGTGAAATCAAACTTCTATGTTTTTACACTACTCTAACAAATAAGCTTGTCTATACAGATAGGCGTCTTACATCATTTTAGGCAAAGACTTATTGGAACTTACCATAGGCCTAGGAGTCGCACCCGTTTCATAAAAAAAAAATCTCTTTGAAAGTCCCCCGTCTTCAGCGTTAGCGGTTACATTCTCTTTGAGATTGGGTAGGTACAACGACAGTGGTAATATTATTTTGGGTAGGCACTTATACAAATGAATAATCAAGAGGATAAACTTTGGTGAATTTGGATTCCTTGGAAATCACTTTAAATATGAATGTGACAGTTTACTGTGTCGCTCCGTAAGTGAAAAGTTACACAGTTGATTAATCATTCTACGGATAACACCGACTAAGTGGCATGTTCGGGTTCCAAAGCTCGAGCTTCAGAATTTGGTAAATGAGGTGCTCAGGTAGACTGTTCTTTAACATAATTCGCGACCTTTGTTAATTCCTATGAGTGGGCCAATAAATAGTGCTCATTAACTTGGGGTCTTGTGCGATCAAATAGTTGTTATCCGACTGCCCAAGAAGGAAGATAATGTGTTTCGGGTGTATGTGTGCACATAACTTTCTGTAGCCTAAAAGGCTCGACAATTTTTTTTTTTTTTTTTTTATTATCTTAGAGAAACTAACGGTCTACGGTACGGTACGGTATTATGAAGAGCAAGGTGTCGTTAGATTCATCTTTATCTTCGGAATGTCATAGGCTACAATATGCAGTTGCTTTTTATTAACTTGCAATGTTTGTATGTTTAGATCAAATCTTGCAAGCTGAATTAGCACCACTTCCTCTTATCCTACGTAGTTGAGTTTTTACATGTTGATTCTGTTCCGATGACAATGCATTTTTATGGTAAGCATGATTGATTGATTGATTGATTGATTAACTCTTGACCTGAATAGATATCCAGGATTACCTACAGATAAAGGAACTCTTTAACGTTTGATAGCCCGTTGGTCCAGTTGGTAGTGAACCTGCCTTCTGAGCTTGAGGGTGTGGGTTCGATTCCCACCTAGAACAAACATTCATATGATGAACATTTGCGTTTGTTCTATATCTGGGAGTATAATATTAAGGTATGTATGTATGTATATCAGTCTCTGGCAGCCATATCACAAGCATGCTTAGTTTAGGGTCAGATGGCTAGAGTGCAAAAAAAGCGGTCATATCACAGACACGTGTGTACGCATTTTATTATGATAACATGCATCTATCTGTCATGGTAAAACTTAATACCGGCGCGGCGTTTTAAGTTTTACCATGATATGATTGCTGCGCTCAGGGTTGGGGTCCTGACACGGGAACTCCTTATGGAACGTACTATTATGATAATCCATTCTAAGTGTCAGTTTAGAGCATTTAAATCAAAAGTTGTTTAAAAAATACTGTTTTAAGCTGTCACGGTTGTTCACTAAAGTTATATGATTACCACGGCAAACACGGCAATATCCCGTAAATAATCATATAACTTTGTTTAAAAAATGATTTTTTACTGTTCATTTTTAGAGTTCCATACTTAAAGAGTAAAAGCGGGACCCTATTACTAAGCCTACGATGTCTGTCTGTCCGTCTGTCCTACCTATTAACGAACCGTAATAGATAGCCAGTTGAAATTATCACAGAATATGTAATGCTACGGCGGATTAACTAACAAATAACAAAAAAGTTAAAATTAAAATATCCGACATAGCTCAAAGGATTAGTAAGCTAAAATGGCAGTGGGCCAGCCATTTGCTCGAAAAACGATAATCGATGGAGTAGACGAGTTCTAGAGTGGATACCACGTTTAGGCAAACGTAGTGTAGGACACCCTGTGGCCAGGTGAAGTGACGACCTGCGTAAAACGGCGGGTGAAAACTGGAGAACTGCCGACCGAGTTGAGTGGACAATAAAAGGCTGGTGATGAATAAATGTAGCAATATATTCATTACTCGAGCAAGGAGATTTGGAGAGGGCTATGCTCAGGGTTTCTCTACGAGATCGAATCAGAAATGGGGAGATCCGTAGACGAACGAAAGTTACCGACATAGCCCACCGGATTAGCAAGATGGAGTGGCAGTGGGCAGGGTACATAACACGCAGAACAGATGGCCGATGGGGCCGAAAGGCTCTCGAATGCAATGGAGACCGCGGACCGCTTAACGCAGCGTAGGATATCCACCCACAAGATAGACGGACGACCTAAAAGAGACCGCAGGAAAACGCTGGATGAATGCCGCTTCCAACCGGCCTTTTTGAAGAGCGATGCCTATGTCCAGCAGTGGACGTCCTACGGCTGAAATGATGATGATGTTCATTAATGGCAGTCTCAATCAATCTGCAGATTGGTTCGACGGCACATAAATAAAGCTAGGTGACTAGCGTGTCACAAACTGCACAGAATGTATTAGAGGAAACACTCTAGACAGATTGGTTCCACGAAAATGTCGATATCACGAAAACACGTTCAACCTCACTCTCGTGTCACCATATTTCGCGCTGAATTTCATACGTCCGATGAGGGAAATCAACTAAGCGGTAAGCTATACGTCGCTAAGCTTTACCAAGGATGCTTTATCGTCCTTGGCAGGTAAAGCCACTAAGGCTTTAGTATTACCAAATGTTGCCAAAAAAAAATTGTTGATGCCAGAGGTTTAAAGCTATAGAATAAACACTAATAATAATGTAGAGATTTTCTAAAACTTTCGAGTATTTGAAATCTGTCCGGAATTTTAATACCTACCAATAAAAATAAAACAACCATATTGCTGTAAGGGTACGAATAATTCCTCAAAAGCGTAAAACGTGCTTTCCGCTCATGTAGCTCTAAATTTTGTTGCCGTTTTAGGTACGTTGGTGTTAAATTTACAGGTTTAAACATATCTGGGGCCTCAAGGTTACATCTTTGTTTCCGTGGATTTCAAAATAAATAAAAAACTCCAATATTTTTTTTGCATTTGGATTTTGACCTTTAACTATTTGTAGTATTAATTTGTATTTTGTTACTTCCCCACCAGTGTCACCTGCTCAAATGTCTCTTTAGTGGCCAAGTTGTCAGACAACAAAGGTCCACAGCGCCGATGAGTCAGCCGCCTTTTACCCGCAAGCCAGCCGGATGGCGCTAAAAGCATTAAAACGGAACGACACCGCAGCACTTTCGCGTTATTGCCAATTTAAAACGCCATTATGTCTAGCTTTTAACGTCGGTTATAACGTTACGATCAGTTTTTGACATGGAGTTTTCCGTTTTTAGTTGTGATTCTTGGAATGAGTACTCGTCATATTTCCATAGTTACATAGAAGGAAGTAAGAATGCTAAATATGGAAATAGCAATGCCATTTTTTTTTTCGGTTTTTGGTGGAAATTAATTTCAAAATTTTCAGACAGGTTTAAACGCAGATTCGCAGATTCGCTCGTTGTACTGCAGAAGTCAAGATCACGCTTTTTAAGGCATACTGCCAGTCTTTCTATACGTGCAGTCTGTGGGTCAACTATACGCAGAAGACAATCAGCGCCCTGCGTGTGCAATACAATAACGCGTTTAGGATGCTGCTGGGGCTGCCCTGGCGCTGTAGTGCATCGGGAATGTTTGCTGACGCTCGGGTAGACGGATTTCATGCCATAATGCGCAAACGAGCCGCCTCGATGCTCAGACGTGTCCGGGGCAGCGCCAATAGCATCCTACGTGTTGTGGCAGGTAGATTTGACTGTCCGGTCATTAAGCATGCAGTGCGGCTACATGTTAATACTAATAATAAGTAAGCCACTCACATTTGATTCTATTTTATTAATTTTTTTGACATTATAATTTCCATTGCTATTTTTATTCGTTGTATTTTATTTAATTATTGTTACTATTGACATGTACCTATTTCTAATTTTGTTTTACTTTATTATTTTTTTATGTAATTTGTGTCAAAATGTATATGGACCTGGTCTGAAATAAATGATTAATAATTAATAATAATAATAATTAAACTGAAAGAACAAAAACACAAAATAAAATTAAACAAAAAATAAAATAAAAACAACTTTGACGAGAAATGGGCGAAATTCAATAAAGTGGATTCATTCCCTAAGTGTCTATTGTTAGAGGTAATACATAGGGTTAGGCATATAACCTGTACTAAGCCGAAAAGAGGTCATAGTACTCATCATAATGAACAACTATTTATATGGGATCAACCCAGAAATCGCGAAAAATATCAGCTGTTCCATATATTTTGTTGAGTGCCAATGACATTTTCTATGGAATAAGCAGATATTTTTCGCGATTTCTGAGTTGATCCCATAAAAAAAGTTGTTTATAATGATGAGTAAAATGACCTCCTTTCGGCTTAGTACAGGGTATAATACAATGGAGAAAAAACCTACTAGTCGAACTCAGGGAAGTACGAGCGTTATTTTAAATTATTTAGACAAATTGAACTATTTTTTTTAAAATAAATAATAGTCTTGCGTTTGACCACCATCTCGCCTGATGTTAAGCGATGATGCGGTCTACGTTGGAGCATGCTTGCCTAGAAGAAACCGATTCACTCGTGATTTGAAAACCCATTCAGGCAGCGCATTCCACAGACTAGCAGTTCGCACAATAAATGTGGAATCAAAGCGCTTAGTACGGGTTTCCGGAATATCAACCATACAGCGGTGACGATTTTTCGTGCCGCTCTAGCAGTCCGATAGAAAAATAGGCAGGACGGAATTAGATCGTGAAGATCCGATGCACACTCTCCAAAATTTATCACCAAATAAGACCACTATCATAATAAGAAACTGTTTCTTATTTTAACTGTTTTCCGTTTCAATGCACTAGAGATTCGTCAAATAAATAGTTTTGAAGATGAACTTCCACAAAGTAACGCCTGATTCAATCAACTATCATAAAGAAGCCCATAAGGGTAGGTAGGGGTACTCACAGTAATGAACGCGCCGTAGCTGTGCTGCGAGTCGGATATGTTGACGGGGTGCTCCAGGTTGATGCCGGTGGCGAGCTCTTTCGGCCACTGCGCCGGCACTGACGCGTCCGCGCCACCCAACATCCAGTACACCTGCACCGAATAAACACTTAACTTATACCCACTGGAGCCTTACGGCTACCTGTTTTAAGCGATTCTGCAGTGCAAGTACCGTTCTTTAAAAATCGCCAAATTCGATAAAATGTTATTGAATCGATCATAGCGAGTACTGATCAAATGACACTTTATCGAATTTGGCGATCTCAACTGTCAAATTTGACGATCGGCAAAGAATGTTGCATGCACTGTTGTTTAGGTGGTTGCGAAAAGCTGCGACACCGTAAACCGTATCTCGGCGCGTTAAGGTTAACGTTCACGTGATATCCGCACTGCGCTGTTTGAAGAACGCGTTAAGAAGTAACCGTAAGGCCGCAGATCAGACAAACAAAGGAGATATGCCTTGGTAAAATAGGCATAGGCTTATTGAACTGTGGTTTAATTTATTACAAACTGGCTCCTTCCATCCAGGTATTCTTCAGTAGGACATAAGTAAATACATTTAAAAAAAAAATACGTTTGCTGATAAATTTCTGAGATATGAGCGTTTAGTTTTTGGTGGGGACAGAGAGCGGATGCTATGTTTCTCTCCCGCAAAGCGTGTGTTGTGTGTTAGTATAGCTTTTGTATGGCGCGCGCACGGCTTGACATCATAGCGTGCTATAGAGCACTCTAGCATGAAATTAAAATACTTAAAACTTATTTATTATTAAACACATTTTTATTTTGTTCTCGTTGATGGGCTCTATTTGTGATCAGCTTTTTGATGAGGTAATAAAAAAAATTAGGCACAGACCCAATATATTTTTTTTTTCACTATACCGTTAAACCTATTGAGATAATATCCCTATAGAGTCACAATTCTCTCAATGAAAACAGTCAAAAAACGTCCGAGCGTCACTGTACATACATTGTATCAATTATATATTTCACAATGTCACATTTACTCAAATTTAGACGTTATGTCGCTTGCAGTGTTCAACGTTAGTTGTCCGCTATGTCATCTTAGCTCTGGCAACGCGCGGCGTTGCAGTCGGATCGCGGTTACCTTGTAACTAACCAAAAAGTCGTAGCGTGCGCCAAGTTTATATTCGGACATTTTTTTGGTACGATTGTGACTGACTTTTTGGTGTGATTGTGGTATTGTATCTCGATGTCTAGTATACACAAAAAAATACAGTCAAATTGAGAACCTTCTTTTCTGAAGTCGGTTGAAAAAGCCTTACAAGCCTAAAATGTGCAAAAAAAGCTGTCGATTTAACAGCGGTTCCATGAGTGTCATTTTCAATTCTCGTTAAAGTAAGTAAGTAAGATTAAACTTCTATTACAATATTCCCGGCGAGAGATTTGCCCGCATCTCTTCCGAGCCGCATACATTTTGTACGAAGCTATTTACGACCTATGCGAAGGGAAATTCGACGAGATTTCTCATCTCGGATATTGGATAGCTCGAAGGACCAAGCGGGGTTCCGTATCGGGTGATGCGATACCATTATTTATTTCTTTGCTCATTACTTATAGAAATCACGATCTTTCCTTACCTTCTTGGGAATAATAGAAATGAATAAGTACTTTGTTTATTAAGGTCAGATGTTTTGTTCAGAGATGAAAAAGAGAGACGGCTCGGATAAGGCCTATTCAATAAGCTCTTATGATATTCAGAGTCTCTGACCTGTGAGATTGAAGATGTTTGCAATACTTTGTTTACCTTGAGAGAAATATCAGAATGTAGCTAAAATGTTAACGAAAATTTCTTGAATAGAAACTAAGTATAAACGAAGTGATCAGAATCCAGATGTAGACATTTTCTGTGCAAAATTTACGCTTATAATGAGTGCTTGTATAAATTTTTTAGGTTAGTGTTTTCTTTTGTTATCTGTTAGAATAATTTGTTTGTAAGTAATATAAATTAATATTAAGATAATGTTGGCTTGCTGTGCGCGTTGGCTTCGCTGTAAGCACAGCAAGCATTTGAACTTAAATAAAATAAAAATAAAATAAAATAAAGTAGACTAAGAAATTGGACGGTAGCATGTGCGCATTACAATCTAACGGTACCCTTTTCGATCCTCGGCTCTGCACCAATGACTTATTTAGTACTTAGATATATTATGTGCAGTTTCGATGCCATCGCTCAACAACGGTGAAGGAAAATCGTGAGGACACCGATTTGTCCAAGAACCTCAAAAGTTCAAAGATTCACCAATTCAAGTACTAAAAGAATCCATTTTTCACTGGGGCCAGCATGGTGGGTTAGTGCCTATACTCTCTCTCTCTCTCTCTCTCTGAGAGAATGCCTGTGTCATAGCATTGGGAAAACGATAGGTTGAAACAATAGACTAAGAAATTTAATGCACAAACAAACACATTTAAAAAAACTTTTAGAGCTCCTGGTTAATTCGACGCGTGAAAAAAAATCTGTCATTTTTCTAGCTCAGCATATAATAAGCATTGGCATTCAGCGTGGTAATGCCACCAGTATGCTGGGTACACCGCCAACTGGTTTGGGTGAGCATTTGAATTGTCTCTAGACCTCCAACGGTCTGTAGGCAATTCAATATTTTTGTTGTATAATACAGTAATATGTTTTGTTGTATAGTTGGCTTAGTAGTTTGTGTTTAATATTACTTGATGTTTACACTAGAAATAAACAACGAAGGTGTCGAAAATAAGACAAACTGCACCTTAGAAGAGCTTAGTTTCGTTTCGTTTAAACTTAACACTTACAAAGGAACCAATGCCAAGGACCTCAGTAAACTGGAAACTTTCCTTTCAAACTACCATAATTTCCCCTTTTATCGCAGAAATAACAGAAATGAAACTTCGCTAGTTCGTTGGTGCTTTAACGTACCAGTCGCGAAAGTTGAACTTTGACAATTACTGGTAAGTTGGGAGTAACAATGTTACAACGCTGGTGGTTGGCAGCTACATTATAAACTTTAAACACTGATTAGAAAATCTCAGAGAAACATTCGAATGGCATATTTAGTGGAGAGCGCGCATTTTTAGCTGGCAAGATCATTATGCACTACATGTGATGCGAATGGTGCGCACGTGAATTGTTTGCTAAGGCGCAACACACACAGCACACGGGACGCGGGCGCTATACAAAGCAATTTCAACCTTAGTGACCTTATTATACAAACTGCGTCACCTGACGGCAGAGGAAAGGACGCGCCTGGTGGGACCTTTCCTATTTAACACTATTTTATTAGCTTCTCTTATAACTGTGTAAAAGTCGATTTTACCCTACTTCTAATTATTGTTGTATAGATATGAAACTTTTCAAGTATATGTAATCCGGGTGACAATACAATAATTTGGTATCATCAAACAGATCTGATGATGGAGCTAGGATGTAGATAATAAGAGCTCTTCAATGGCTCGAGATTATTTGTTTTGTCGAGTCACATAAGTGTGTTTTCCCGAAGTACCGTGTTAAAATGACATTACGGTTGAAATTACTTTGAATGAGCGCTCGTGTCCGCGTCCCGTCTTATGAATATCTGGCGTACTCACTATCAGACGAGATATTTTCCAAACGCAAGCGCCAATTTCGCGCACCAAGTAGAGAGTAGCTAACACTACACTCTTAAATGG
Organism: Agriopis aurantiaria; assembly: GCA_914767915.1. Classification (NCBI taxonomy): domain Eukaryota; kingdom Metazoa; phylum Arthropoda; class Insecta; order Lepidoptera; family Geometridae; genus Agriopis; species Agriopis aurantiaria. The sequence goes on along the minus strand of OU611992.1, from coordinate 4,093,526 downwards.
CGCTTCTCTGTTCATTGTATAATCAGTACTTTTTGCGAGACGAGAGCGTCACTTGAGTAATCGGAGCGTGGCTTCTCTCAACTTACCAAGGTTTCTAAGTTTCTCATTCTTGGTAACAGTCGAGTTTATCTGACTAAAGCTGTAGGTAGTCGTGGCATTGTTCAAAGTTCATGAACATACAGCATTGTGTAAAGTTCTAAACTATTGTAAAGCAATACTTTGACAACAGTTTCATAGTTTTACAGAGATATGTTAAAACTACCTAAATAATAATGAAGTAGACTATGGGTCTTCGTTCTTTATTTATTCATTTTGTTAAGAAAACGCATGCCTTTAATGAAGTATGTAAGATATTTTACGCTTCTAACTCTGACATCAGGAGCTAGCCCTTGGCTTATAACGAACTTCCTTTATACGCTAATAGAATGTTCACAACGAAGAACAATCTCTAATGAGAGCAGTGCCTCGTTATAATTTCAGTCGATGTCGCTAGCACAATGATCCAGTTTGAAAATGTAAAAAGCTTGAAGCACAAGTTTGTGGTTTCAGTACAAAAGACATAACTTTTCTTTTATGCCACCATAAAAGAAACAGTTGTAGTTTTTATAATGCTGAGGTCAAGAGCCTTTGTATTCATACTAGATCATTTGTGGTATCGTCTGGCTACTTCGTTAATTCGCCAGCAATAAACATTTCCCACTTAGTCTATGAATTACACACTATAGAGCGCGAGCTGAGAAGTCAGTTCCCTCAAAACATGGTCACGAGGTTAAATTTAGTTACGAAAACCCGTACGAAGAGCTTGATTTCACTCTTATTGTGCGAACTGCTAGTCTGTAGAATGCGCTGCCTGAATGGGCGTTTCTCGATAGTTACAATCTGGGTGGTGTCTTCAAATCGCGAATGAATCGGTTTCTTCTAGGCAAGCATGCTCCATCGTAGAACACATCATCGCTTAACATCAGGCGAGTAGGCGGTCAAACGCAAGCATATTATTGAAAAAGAACAATAATCATTTATAAATATTAACCATATATGAATTAGATAATAACATTTAAATTAAACACTTTTTAAGGGTTTACTTTAAGGGTAAAAACGGGACCCTATTACGAAGCCTACGATATCTGTCTGTCCGTCCTACCTTTAAACGGCTGTATCTTTAGAAGCATAATAGATAGCCAGTTGAAATTTCACAGAACATGCACTTTTACGGGTGATTAACTAAGAAATAATAAAAAAGACAAAAAGTAAAAACGAAACAAGAAACGTATTTTTGTTTTAGCTCTAATGTAATACGGTAATACGTACAAGCGTCAAACTTGGCATGATTATAGTACACACTCTAAAGTATAACAACAAATAATAAATAATGGCCAAGTGCGAGTCGGTGAGAGCTATGCTCAGAGTTTCTTTGCGTGATAGAATCAGGAACGTTGATATTCGCCAAAGAACCAGAGTCACCGACATAGCTGTTAAAATTTGCAAGTTGAAGTGGCAGGCCACATCGCTCGAAGAACCGATAACCGATGGGGAAGAAAGGTTCTGGAGTGGAGACCACGAACCGGAAGACGCAGCGTAGGTAGGCCTCTCACTAGATGTACCGACGACATTGTGAGAGTCGCGGGCATCCAGTGGATGCAAAAGGCAGGCTGTCGTTCAGTGTGGAGGTTAAAGGAGGTTTTTTTTTTCTTGCTCCTAGTAGTCAGTAGGGTGCTACGTGACGTGGGTGAAGCGATGTTTTATGACATTATTGAATGCGTTTGTTAAAAGATTCCAAATGTACTTTTAAATTTCGTCACACAAATGAAAATAGGCTACTACGCAGTACTCAAGTTCGGTTTTACGTACCATAACGACAGATAGAAGAATAAAAATATCTTAATGTCAATAAAATGAATGTGATTTATGATACTTTACCGCTGGCCGTAAAACTTTACGATCGACAAGCACAAAGACTCATTTATTACACGACATCAAAACGGTTCGTTTGCCGCGTTCTTTTTAGTTCACTTCCGGAAAATGGAGCTCCACAAAAGGTGAAATCAGACGAGTCACTTTTCATTAATTATTGGGGAAATTCAAGAAAAAAATCTCTTTATTTTAGCACCAATATCTAACAAGTCAGCTACATAGTACATACGCGGTTTTCCACGCGATTTTGCAGTCTGTACAGCCGTTAGTAGAGAGAACGGTAACAAACAAGAAAAACCCACCTCCTCTTTTCTGGTAATATTTTCTGTACCTAGTTCTAGGAGGAGTTTTGGCGCCAACGTGGAAAAAACATGTCGGCTCGTTGGATTATTTTCCTAAACTTGTGTATTTTCGAGTGTTAATGTGTACTAAATGGTGAATTATTATTCATTAAGTGCTCGTAAACGTGCTCGAGTGCGGGCTAGTGATATAACGAGGTGAAACGTGTTGTTATCAAAACTCCATAGGAGCCTCTTGTAAAGTCTTCACCACTTTACAGGGGCACGAGTTTGACTTGACCGTGACTTACTTAGCTTGACTCTGACTGTGACTATGACTTGTTTGACGCTAATAAGACTATGTAACTGTTTAATATTACGACTAAAGGACATTGAATCCTCAGTCATGAAAATTTTAACAACAAAAAAAACCTAGTTCTAGGATTGCCTTCAGGCACTCATTAGCGAGCTGTAACCGTAACCGTTGCGTTGCATGCACTGTAACCAAAAAACATAGTGTGTACGTTAGCGAACCACGTACACACTATGGTTTTTGGTTACAGTGCATGCAACGGTTACGGTTACAGCTCGCTAATGAGTACCCGCCTTTCCTTCCTTCTCAATCCACATGTTACATTTTGGTCACATGACTACAGGTTTAAGCCTGGTACCCACAACCCGGTACAACAGTCTTTTTATTTAAATAGCTGTCGCAAACGTGTTGCCTCGGTAGTCTCAGCAATAGTGCGAACCAAGGACGATTGTCTGGGGGTAAGAATAAGATAATGAGGTTGGAGGTTGGCAAGTGGGAGTTTAATCTGGCTTGAGCGTTCATAGCGAAAGCATATTGGTCTGAAAACTGTAATAAGTACTGAATAGTAGGGTCTTTGTACCGACATGTAGTCGTACACTGGCAAAATAAATAAATATGAACAGTATAATTATGAATAAAGTTATTTAAAAGTGAGATCTGTCGGGCTAACATGCGCGCCGCGACAAAATATGTCGACTCTTTTTATCGTGCCAAAGCTAGACAGTCGTATACGAAACCGTAGGCGCCTTGTCGCGTTCTCACTCTACAAAGTGACGACAAGATTTTGTAGCGGTGCGCATGTTAGGCATGCTGGATTGTGATTAGCCACACAAGTTAAAAAAGTTATTAAATACTAACATAATAAACTCTGTTATTTTAACATCGTGTGTGTATAGGGGAGCTGTTAAAAATGGTCGTCGCGTAATAAACAAGCGAAGTAATTAAAACTTTCTACTTGGTATGGCGCTGAATATTCCAGCGATGTGAGCAAAACAAACAAAGAGAGTAATTAGTCAGTTTGTAAATACGATACGCCCTCGTAGTAAGTATACAGGGTTACGCGGAAAGGATGTATTAATCCAAAAGGGGTCCATAATACCATAATTATGAACAACTTTTACCCCTGAAGTAGAGAAAAAATATCAGTTGTTGCTTAAACGGTCATTCTCACTTGACTAAATGCATCGAGATACAATACCTATAAAAATACCCTTATCTTTTTTATACCTATACAAAATGTCCGAACCAAAACTCGGCACACGCTACGCATTGCGCCGACTTTTTGGTTAGTTGTAAGGCAACCGCGATCCGACTACAACGCCGCGCGATGCCAGTGCTACGATGCCATAGCGGACAAGCGACGTTAAACACTATGAACGCGATATAACGTCTAAATTGGAGCAAATGTGGCATTGCAAACTATATAATTCATGTCTAGGTATGAACAACGACGCTCGGACGATTTTTTATTTGTAGCGGAGTGAATTCTTTGGGTGCAAATCATGTTTCATTATACTTTCAAGAATTTACGAAGCGGTTCGGCGAACAGTTAACTTTCTATGAAATGTTCAGTGATTTATTTCGTAGCTTTGGAGGTGAAAACATGTACAGGGTGTCCGTTATATTACCCTACACTATTTCCATTCGTTTATTTGCTCTGAAAGCTGCAATTAAACTGTAAACATCCGAATGAAAACCACCAACCCTGATCACTTTCGCTAGGTTTTTGAACGTAAAACTGTAGCAGGTACCCGATATACCTCAGTGAAATATTAAAAGAAAATGTTTTTATTCCGCTATGTTATTGCAGATGTCTGAGCAAATAAACGAATGGAATTAGTTTAGTGAGATATATCTTTTTGTTTATGTGAAACGGGAATTACCCTCGTAAGCATGTCCATTTAGAGACAAGTTTGTTTTCGAAGCTCTTAAGAACAGATTATACTCTGTATTACATTTAGGTTTACCAACAAACTGCAATAAATATATACATATATATATATATATATTTTTAAGCGAAGGTCGGTTACTCCGGCTATAGTTTAAAAATATTTCAATAATTCGAATATGACGAATCTCTAGTGTAAATCCGCTTCTACACTATAATAAACGCATTACCAACTGAGCGTGCGGCCATAAATCATTATCTGCCTACCTCACTCGCACTTACAGATTTTAATCTGTCTCTCTCGCTCGCACTTATAGGACTTATGGTATAACGTTTATGGCCCTACGACTCAGTTGGTAACGCGGTGACTATAGAGTTCATCATAAACAAATTAAAAATGGACTTCCGCAAAGTAACTCCTGATTCAGTCCACTAAATATTTCAATACTTAACCCTGGCAAATACACAAGACGTGCGACGTCAAAATCTTTTCAAGGGGTAAAAACAGTCGAGTGTAGCAATGATAAACATTTTAAGCTTGCGGAACAACCTGTATAGGGGCTGTCCTTCAAACTGTTAATGGTTCTTTTAATATTTCCCGCCAGTCACGGCCTTAACATCATTTGTTATTCAGTAGTTGATATACAAAACAACTTGATACGATCAAACACATTGTTATGAAAATCATAACATTCATAATTTTAACTTCTAGGGTTCCATGTCAGGGATCCCATATAACACACACAAAGACACTGACAATAGGTATGAGTCCTAATTTTTCCAAAACAAAATTAAAATGTGTTTGAAATAATTTCATGCTAGCAAAGAGCGCACTAGAGCACCTTATGATATCAAGCCGCGCGCTCGCCATACAAATGATGTATAAATTAGGGCAAATAGATCACTTTTGACAGCATTTTCAAAGTAAATCGTAAAATTGCCTTCTTTTGTTATAATTATAATAAATATTGTATTTTTAATTGAAAGAAGTTAAGGAATTGTGCAGTTCTAACTTTGAAAAAATGTATTTTAATATTGTTACAGGGTTTACGTTTTTGGTTTTTGACGAAGTGGTAAATGTGGTCTATTAAATTAGCCCTACTTTATTAACACACCCTGTGCGGGAGAGGGACACAGCGCAACCACTCTCTATAGCCAACAAAAACTTTAGACGAAAAAAAAAAAACAACTCAAAACAATAAAAAAGAAAAGAAAAGAAAAACACAATTTTCTTTCCTTTTTTTCCAGAAATGTATAGTAACCAATTATTTTTTTCAATATGTTAATGTATTTAATTATATCATTCCCTAGACCTGTTATTTGTAATAAATGAAACATTAGGACAGGTCTATTACTAAAGCCCTGGCAAGATATTTAAATTCACATTACACACATCTGCCCGGGCGGGAATCGGCCCTGGCATCTCCCGCTCATAAGGCAGGCCCGTACCGTTCGTCAATTGAAAATTAAGGTTATGTATGTGTTTTTGCGTACTTACATCGAATATCTTCCCGAGGTCGTTGGCGAGACAGGAGCAGTTGAATGCCGCTATACCGAGCTCCTTCACCTAAAAAATAAATAAATAAATTGTAACCAAGTTGCCACTTCAACTTGCTAATCCGGACGTCAATAATGGACGGACACGGACGGTGTAATCGTGGGTGGATGTCCACTCACAAGATGGACAAACGACCTAAAAGAGACCGCAGGGAAACGCTGGATGCAGGCCGCTTCCACCCGGCCCTTTTGGAGATCGATGGGGGAGGCCTATGTCCAGCAGTGGACGTCCTATGGCTGAAATTATGATGATGATGAACCAAGTTGTGTTCTGTGAATAGCCAGTTTTCTCACAATTTGGTGGTCCCATTTTTTAGGGTTCCGTACCCAAAGGGTAAAAACGGTACCCTATTAATGTGCCTACGTTGTCCGTCTGTCCTACCTTTAAACGGCTGTATCTTTCGAACCGTAAAAGATAGCCAATTAAAATTTTCACACTATATGTAATGTTATGGCGGATTAACTAACACAACAAAAAAGTCAAAAAGTCAAAACGAAACGGGGGGTCCCCATACAACAAACGTATTTTTAACGTATTTTTTATTAGCTCTTATGTAAAAAACGGTAATACGTACAAGCGTCAAACTTGGCATGATTATAGTACACGGTCTACAGTATAACAAATAACAAATAATGGCCAAGTGTAAGTCGATGACAAATTTCTGTTCATTACAAAGTTACAACTGATAATTTTGTTACTAGGATGACATTCGAACGTCGACCTTATCATTTCATCGAATCGAAATGCAATGCAATCGTATCAATAATCACTGGTACTTTAACCAGTTTTCGTTTTCGGGACCGTTTCCTTTAAACCTAGCTGTTTTTTATTGCAGTCTATTAGACGAGGACAGCTTATGTTTTTCTTTGTTACTAAGTTAATAATATTTAGAATTGTTAGTATACCATTTTTTTTTAAATTATTATTGTTTAATAACATATTTTTTTCCTTAATAATTTGACGTGTAAATAATACTTACAAAATAAATTAATATGAATAATACCTGAGTGAGAGATCTCCAGTCCATGTTAGCACTTCCTATATAGAAGTGCATTCTGTCCACTATCCAGAACTTCGTATGGAGCACGCCACTTCCCAACAGCTTGGAGAAGTTTAGACTTCTCACCTTAGGAAGTTAAACTGAATGAGACAAAACCAAAAGTACTTCCGTCTTCTTTAAATATACGGGGCAAGTGCCTTTATTAACTAAACAAAATACAAGCTAAAACTAACACTACAAATACAGTTACCCTGCCCATAGACCGATGAAGGTCTATGGGCAGTCTAATTTAAGTCTAATTTTCTAATTTAATGGGCAGTAATATAGTATTACAAAATTAACTAATTAATTTATTTATTGTTATTGTAGAGATAGTGAGAAAGATATACTTTTAGTGTCAATTTAATTCGTTACAGCCATCAAGATACAATACCTAGAATCACAAACTTGCAAAAAAAAAAACGACCCAAAACTCGGCGTACGCTATGCATTGCGCCGACGTCTTGGTTAGTTGCGCCGCCGCGCGATGCCAGTGCTACGATGACATAGCGGACGAACGACGTTGAACACTATGCGAGCGACATAACGTCTAAATTGGAGTAAATGTGGCATTGCGAACTATATAATTGATGTCTAGTTATGTAAACGACGCTCGGCTGATTTTTGACTGTTTTCAGTTAGAGATTGTGACTCTATAGGTATTGTATCTCGATGGTTCCAGCTGGTTATTCTTTTGCATCAATGATTTCTGTCCTCGTCGCACTTATGGCAATCCGAATAGGAGCGACAGTGACAAAACTTATCACAGGACTTGGAATAGCCCACCAGTATTTAAAGCAATAACCAAAGTTGCTACCTTTATTGGGATTTGTCTTAGCGAGTTTTCAATGTATATAAAAACTAAACCAGCTCTATGTTAGCTGGGTAAAGATCTTCGACCACAGCGTTACTTGATAAAGTGAGCTCAGGTCAACCGCCTAGCCTAGTATAATAAACATTATAAAGTATAATTACCTGTGCAGCTTTCTTTTTAACTAAATATTCAGTATCTACATTAGGATATAATTTGCTGGGCCAGTTTTGAGCAATTCTTAAATTAATATTTCTTTTAGACCCGGCAGCATATAAAGCTTGGAACACTTGCTCTCCCTGAAACAATAAAAATATGTTATTTAAGCTAATAGTAGAGAACTATCATTTAAATATGGGGCCAAGATTTTAAGTCGCTTGCATAGTTCCGTTTTACTTGTATGAACCGATCCGTAGATTTTCACCAATGAAGTCTACGTTTTCTCAAATATATTTGCTCTTAACAGCTATTTCAAACCGTGATAATTTAATTTCAACTTTCCATACAATTTCATGGATTACGCCAACATTACCCAAATGCATTTACGGACAACGCCAGTCGCCAACTTTACACAAAGAAAATCACGGGCAACGCCAACTTTACTCAAAGAAAATTATATAATTATTTACGGGATATTTGAAACATAAGCCACAAGCCGTATCACAAGCTTTGCTTAGTTTGGGGTCAGATGACCGTGTGTGCAATAATGTCCCAGATATATATTTACCGTATGTTTTTCATTCCACAACCTTACCACGGTAAATATCCCGTAACTAATCATATAACTTTAGTGAACAACCGTGACAGTTTAAAACAGTGTTTTACTCAGACATTTAAGAACATCACCAACTTTACCCAAAGACATTTACGGACAACGCCAACTTTACCCCCAAAACATTTACGGACAGCGCCAACTTTACCCAAAGACATTTACGGACAGCGCCAACTTTACCCAAAGACATTTACGGACAACGACAACTTTGCAAGTTTTAAGGATTATAGAATTCTTACCTCTATAGAGGAATTGTAAGGATAATCTTCATTTAACCTAAGAGACCAATAAAATGATGCTATATCTATAGATGTTTGAGCTTCGTCTATTAAATCTAACCACACATTCTTCGTAGGCAGATGTGTGGCGTTTGGCGGGTACATATGGCCCTCGGGAATACTCTCCACTAGTGATAACCTGAAACAAAACATAGGTTTTATCAAAACTAGCGTGAGGATTCATTATAGATTCATTCATTATTTATAGGTCGTCTCGACCGATAAAACATAATCGTGAGTGCAAGCCAGTGTTATAATAATTTAAAACACAGGTAGGTGTGACGTATTAATTATGTAATATTAATAATATGTATTAATTGACATTTTTACATTAAATAAAAAAAAAAAAAAAAAATAAAAAAAAAAATGGGTTATTGAAGACTCGCTGATCTATTTTTATCGGTACTAATAATGCTCACTACGTTATTGACAAATTTGATCAGCAGTGCAAGTACCGTTCTTTATCGACCGTCAAATTTGACAGTCGAGATCGTCAAATTCGATAAAATGTAATTTATTCATTACTCGCTATGATCGATTCTATGGCCTTTTATCGAATTTGACGATCGACAAAGAACGGTACTTGCACTGCTGATTCGGTTCAGTCGTTTTGTTGTGTGTAACATAATATAGTAATGGATAATGGCGTGTGTAACAAGCGCTGGTGACCGAGCGGAAAAAAATCATGGGGTGATGGGGCCATACCCACCAATAATAGTTGCAATGCTTCCAAAATTATTGAACTGTAAAATCAGTTAAACTTTCGTGATCAAAACATTAGCCTAGTTCGTTTTTGCAGAGTCAACATGTTAGTTCACTTATTTGAAGTGATGTAACATCTTATATGAGAATAAATGTCTATAAACCTAAACCTATTTGTTCCACTTACAACACGTTCTCAAATATGTAGTTACATTGTAATGTAATTCAATCTTTAGTTTGATCTGTAGGTTTGATGCATCATGCATTCCAATACGATGCCCATTTAGAATTAACAGACAAAACGTATCACATTTCACTTACATTCCCTATAAGGTCAGAGTTTAGTACTATTACCGTTGCTAGTTATTAGTTTTATGTTTACGCTTGTGGCGTAGCTTATCTAGGTGTTCCTTAAGGATCATCGAAATTAAATTTAAATTTCGTATTACAAAATGTCTCGTTAAATTTAAGGTATCTGGATTTTCAGGCATAAAATGAAAACAAGCCAAGTGTAAAAAATTCAGTTTTCGTTGCTTTTTTGGACAATAAATGTGAAAGAGTTGTTAAGCAACAGATCCGGTCAGTTTTCGATGGGTGACCGAGTGGCTTTTACAATTGAGCACTACCGTGGGTTGGATGACGCGTTGAATTGTAGATCCCGGTTGTTTGTTTTATAAAGAGCAACCGCTTAGTCATATCAAAGGGCCTTAGGCGGCCTAAATACCCTAATGTCAGTGCTGCAATATTATGCTGCAAACTTACGTAGTACTATTATCAACTCTGTAACAAGGTGTAGTACACATATTTCTTTCTATTTATATCAAAGAGGTTGTAACATATCTACAAGATCATTGATCTATATATATAAAAAAAACAAAGTCGGGTTTGTTACACGATTTATAACTCAAGGACGGCTAGACTAATTTTTATGATTTCTGATTTGTTGGATTTCTCTCCGCCCCGAATAGCAGAATAAGTAATAAAATAATAGGAAAAATTCACGAAAAGAAAAAATTATGAAGAACACGGTGACTGGCTTGGCGGAACCCAGGCCGGCCGAGGATGAGGTGAACTGACGACTTCAAATTTTTTGTCGAGAACAAGTGGATGGAAATAGCGAGCGACCGGGGAGAGTGGCATAAACAAAGGGAGGCCTATACCCAACAGTGGGTCACTCAGGGCTGATGATGATGATGAAGAACATTCATTTTCCCATAGAATTTGTATGAATCGGCAAGAATTTAAAAAATTCATTGACATTATTACATCTTAGAAAAAAAAGGAGATTGCTGTCGCTACCAAGGAGAATGCTTCAAGGAGGTATATAACGCGGTTGAAACCGCGGTGCGCGGACCTAGTTTAATATAATATTCGTACACGTCTAGGCACTGACCTCTTGGATGAAATGTAGTAAACAAATTGGTAGGCAAATAACGCCAAAACAAAAAAGAGCAACTAGCGTTAGTGCTTCTGGCCATGCCCTTTAGGTAGAAAATGTTAAGGGTGCGACGGGCAGGTGTTCATTTATCACAACTCCTAAAAGTCATGTTTACTCCGACATTGTGAAATAACTGGTATTAATTTTGATTGATAACGTTTTGGTCGTTTTATGTGGCACTTTACACTGTGTGTGTGCATTGGACTTATGAGAGTTGAAGTACAAACAAACGAGGAAGGAAATTTAGTTCCCGTATTTAAACAAGTATCTAATCTAAAATCTGTATAGCATTTCTGAAAAGGAATACCCGTTCTTACTCACAAAAGGTCCGAAAACTCGTCTGTCATCTGCGCATAACTCGCGCAGTTGCTTCTACCAATTTTTAGGGTTCCGTAGTCCTACAAGGAACCCTTATAATTCGTTCTATCCATCCGTTTGTCTCTCTGTCTGACTTCTATAATTATTAAATGCTTAAAACTTATCACAATTACAGTTCTAGTATACATCTCAATAAAAAATATAATATTTCATTTTAGGAGTGGCTCTGGTATATGTGAAATAAGGGTTAAAATAATGTTTCACTAAAAAAATTCGATTTGATTCCGTCGAACCTTGTCAGAATGGCCAAGGCCCCCCAAATGAAATCCAGAATGGGCCCCCCCCAAAATGAAATCCTGGATCCGCCCCTGTGCCGAAGTGGCAAAAAGTTGTGCCATAAAGACAGCCAACCGGATTAGCAATTTGACTGTTGAAGTGACAGTGGGCAGGGCACATAGCACGCACAAAAGATGGCCGATAGGTTCCCGAATGCAGAACACGGACCGCTAAGCGCAGCGTAGGACGTACACCCACAAGATGGACAGAATGACCTAAAAATGACCGCAGGGAAACGCTGGATGCAGGCCACTTGCAGCCGGGCTTTTAAGAAATCAATAGGATGGCTTATGTCCAGTAAAGAACGTCCTATGGCTGAAATGATGATGTTATAGGCTGATTCTTTCACTAATTTTGTGCAAACAATCACTCAAGTTACCTGCGATTAAAGTCCATGCATAGGTTGTTTATATGCATGCATAGGTAGCTTTAGTAGAACAAGATTTGCTATTTATTATCCTTTTAGTAGTCCAATTTAATTTGACCTTTATTACCAGTGAATTTAAATCACATTTGAGTTTTTCAATAATGGTTTATGTTGCAATTCAAAGTTGTTTACTTGATAGAGGCATATTATGCAGTAATGACTTAAATAGGTTTTTGCATGTTCAGTGTATAGTGGACTTATTTATGGAAACTCAACGAAAATGATACTTTATTATGACTATTTTAGAGTTTAGTGTTACGTAAACTTGCAAAATTTATATTAATGAGTTTATTCACATACCTAAATAATATAAGGTTATATTAATAAAATTTAAATTCTTATTCGATCTCGTTGAGAAACCCCGAGCCCGATCCAATCTCTCCATAGCTCGTATACAATATGATGTTTGTATTGTTTAATTTTATTAGACCTGCCCTTAATACATCTTTCTTCTATCCCCACCTGACTTGGACTCCGGTTCCAACTCCAACAAGCCAAATTTGATAACTCCGAATCCGACTCTGGTTCTGATAAAACTACCTCCGTAACATCTCTAGTTTAGATGGTTACTTGTGTAGCGGGCATTTTCCGCAACCAGGCCATTCATTGGCACATTTTGCGTCACCCGGTTGCAGCTAATTCAGCCACCCGGTATCCACCAGGAAAGCCAGCAGCTCGTAGTTAGTTAGTTTAGATGGTATAATAGTAGCGTTTTGGCTTTGCAAGTGTTTCCCTTACACCTTATAAGAATTGTGTTACTCACCTACACTCATCTGAGCATTGTAAAATAACTGGAGCAGCGGTAGTGTTGGAGTGGGTGTTGTTGGGCTGGTCCAGCAGTGGTACCAACACAACCAACACTATTAGAATTATTACTATCGACACAGGGATGCATGATGGTCGACACCAGATGCTTCTTTTTTTTCGTCTGAAACAATACAATAATTGAGTTGTAATATACAATACAATACAATACAAAACTCTTTATTAAAATACCACAAAACAAGGATAACATAAAAATTACAGCAAAAATATTATCTAGGCTTTTAACAGGCGGCCTTATCGCTTAAAGCGATCTCTTCCAGGCAACCGTGATATAATACTACTTACTATTATATTTTTTAATTTAATTACTTTACACTAACAATGATTACCGCCCACCGGATTAGTAAGTTGAAATGGCAGTGGGCAGGGCACATATCACGCAGAACAGATGGCCGATGGGGCCGAAAGGTTCTGGAATGGAGACCACGGACTGGTAAGCGCAGCGTAGGACGTCCACCCACAAGATGGACAGACGACCTAAAAGACACCGCAGGGAAACGCTGGATGCAGGCCGCTTCCAACCGGCCCTTTTGGAGATCGATGGGGGAGGCCTATGTCCAGCAGTGGACGTCCTACGGCTGAAATGATGATGATGATGATGATGATGATGACACTAACAATACTGTTTATTGCATATTGTTGCACCAAAAAACCACAGTTGGTTTGACATGGTGCTCACATTCACTGCCCACTTACAAAATAAAAAAATAAAAATAGGGAGGTACATGTATCAAACTTTGCATACATAATTATTTACTAAAATATTCATAGATCGAGGAAGCAGCTGTTTATCATCGCTAAGCCACTATAACTATCAAAAATATAAAAATACAATGGTAGCCAAGCGGTAGCATGTGCGCTTTACAATCTGACGGCACCTGGTTTGATCCTCGGCCCTGCACCAATGACTTATTAAGTACTTAAATAAGTTATGTGCAGTTTCGATGCCATCACTCAACAACGGTGAAGGAAAACTTTGTGAGGAAACCGATATGTCCAAGAACCTCAAAAGTTCAGACATATGACATTCACCAACATGCACTGGGCCAGCATGGCGGATTATGACCCATCCTCTCTCTCTGAGAGGTCTTTGTCCCAGCAGTGAGAACATGATAGGCTGAAACGATGATGATGATGATGATGATGATGATACTACTAACTACTAGTCTATACTAATATTATAAAGAGGAAAGATTTGATTGTTTGTTTGTTTGTTTGTTTGCATTGAATAGGCTCCAAAACTAAAGAACCGATTTGAAAAATTCTTTCACTGTTGGGAAGCTACACTATCCCCGGTTAACATAGGCTATATTATATATTTTTTTTATAGGGATCCTTACTAAAACTCCAATAATGAAACCCAAGGTGAAAAAAATAAGATTTGTAATTTTGACTTTGCATGTTTGACAGTTCTAAGACAGGACAACGTCTGTCAGGTGAGCTAGTCTATACTAATATTATAAAGAGGAAAGATTTGATTGTTTGTTTGTTTGCATTGAATAGGCTCCGAAACCACTGAACCGATTTGAAAAATTCTTTCACTGTTGGGAAGCTACTCTATCCCCGGTTAACATAGGCTATACTATATTTTCAAAAAAAAAAAATAGGGATCCTTACTAAAACTCCAATAATGTAACCCAAGGTGTAAAAAAATAAGATTTGTAATTTTGACTTTGCGTGTTTGACAGTTCTAAGACAGGACAACGTCTGTCAGGTCAGCTAGTAAGTTATAAACCTATATCATCAAATATTCTTGACCTATTATAATTTTATTTTTATATAAACTTTAAAACTGTATTTACATGAACAACAACATTCATGAAGATCGATACAACAGCAAAGTGAAGATATCATCAAACAAGCATAGAAACCCCGATTTATTCTGGGACTCCAGATCTAAACTCGGTCAATGCAATTGAAGCACTACTTATGGGTTTGTTCAAATTATTTTGTTCCTCAGAGGAAGCGTTGCAGTTGCATTAATTGTTACATTTAAAAAAATTGCTATGTAAGTGCATTGCTTTCCAAAAAATGTGTTTGCTACTTCGCTCGAAGAACCAATAACTAAATGTTCAGTGGATGCAGGCAGGCTGTCGTTCAGTGTGGAGGTTAAAGGAGGAGGCCTATGTTCAGCAGTGGACGTCTTCTGGCTGATGATGATGAGGCTTGCGTTTGACCACCATCTCGCCTGATGTTAAGCGATGATGCGGTTTACATTGGAGTGCTTGGCTAGAAGAAACCGATTCACTCGTGATTTTGGACACCCAGATTGTAACCATCGGGGAACACTAATTCAGGCAGCGCATTCCACAGACTAGCAGTTTGCACAATAAATAAATGTTACTAAATCAGTTGAATACTTTTTAGTAACAGAATTTAATTTATTAGACTAAATAATACGAAAATAACTTGAAAAAATACTTTTTAGTTGTTTTAACTCACTTGTCATTGTAGCTATTTCCATTTTCGTCTCGCATCATGAATATCTGCTCCCACTGCTCCAGCTCTTCATCAGACGACGAAGCGTTCCCCAGACTCCCAGTTTCTAGTACAGTCTGTGACAAACAATGGAAAAATATTATTATTTTCTACAAATTCTTAGGTTAGTTAAGATTGAAGCGGGAATGTTATAATTTCGGGAAACGTGTTGATGATTTTACTGGCTAATTATCCGGATAAAATTTTAGGAGACAACTCAAAGATGTTTACCTTTATGTTGCCGTAAATATACATCCAAAGCGAAATAAGATAACCCATGTCGGATCTTTCACCCAATCATGTAAAACAATAGAAATATAATGAAACAATTATTAGATAGGAAACAAAGTCAATACTTCTTAATTCTTAAACAAATTCACTCAGTATTCTTGGATTTCCTCTTTCTTTTGTTTCTGTTTGTATTGTAGTACTGAGTGAGTGTGGTGAGTACAGCTTTTTGCTTTTTCTTTTATTTTTGATTGTATTGAAGTGGATGTTAGAGTTTTCATGAGTTTTGTTTTGGTTTTGGCTTTGGCAAACTATTCGACATTGACAGCTTTGACAGTTAGACTTGACTTTTTCTTTTTTCCTGACGTGATTTTGGCATTGCACGTCTTGAGCATTTGCCAGTGTTTCGTCAAACAAGTTTAGTCAACAAAGTCAAGCAAAGTAAGTCACGGTCAAGTCTAATTCATACGGAAAGTGGCAAGTTTTAGTCAACAAAGTCAAGCAAAGTAAGTCACGGTCAAGTCCAATTGATAGAAATCACAGTCGACCACGTTAATTAACACTTAATAGTTAACAATCAACCATTACCGATTAAAGCGCTCGAGTCCCTGCGGATACCATTTTCCCTGAGCATTACCACTTGAAAAAATATGAAGTTTTTGAAACTGATACAATGTCCCGACATGACTAGGTCAATGACGTAAAATACAAAAGGTAGATCAAAGGTAGACTAATAGAAGACAGCGGGTATTTTTAAATTCTCTAGAATCATAACACCTTTACACGAACACATTTTGATTTTATGCGACAGATTTTGTTTTCACAGACATTGTTTTACTAAATTTTCTAACAAAATCTTAAGCTGAACAAACTCAACCTACCATTTATAGATATCAGTATCTAAACTGTATAGTTCAAGCAATATTAAATTAATAAAATCACTGAATAAACTTGTAAGATAGCAATCACGGGCACAACACTTAATAAACTGCATTTTCGCGTATCCTGGCGTCTCTTTACAAGCCGTGCAGGCGCATTAGTGGCAAAAATATTACTGCAAAGCAGATGACGTCGACAACCACCGCATTGTGCATGTGCATTTTAAATACTAGGTTAGTACTAACCGTAAAACTATTCAGGGCACTACCCCAACAGTTATTGTTATGCTAGATAAAATGTAATTGCCATTGTATAATAATAATATGTTTTTCGCGTTATAACAACGAGTTAGAAGCTTATTTGAAGTTTTCACACACTCGCGTTAACTGACTGTTAGATTAGGTTACCAACCTACATAATTATTATTATTTCGGACCTTATTTTACCGAGTAAAAAGTTTTTACACTACTTCTGCTTAGATTTAATACTTGCGTGATTTTCCACTATTAGATACACATTGGAACGACAAACAACAGCGTTTCATACCTAACTACACAATCAAATTCGATAATTGACATGTATAATGGAAATAGTAAACAAAAAGCTTTCTGACTAAACTTCCTATCGTGTTAACTCGTCAGCTTTCGGAATATCACTGTGACAAAATATTTCGAACGTGAACTTAATAAAGGAAATGTTAGCTACAATAGGGCGAGTTCGATAAATAAATCATGGTTGCCTACTTGATCCTGTAATTTACTACTATTAAAATAACACCTTTAAAGCCTTTAGTTTTAACAGTTAAGTACAGACGTACCTACTTAGAAATTCTAAGTAGGAATGTCTATGTACCTTGTATAGAACGGGGAGGAAATTTTCTAAAGATACCTGGCTGTAATGAGGTATAGTCCGGTAATACAATGACAATGACATTAGCTTGAGAGATGTTATTTCAAGCTAATGTCATTTTCATACAATTTCATGTGATCTTTCCGAAGGCGTTAACCACAGGCGTTAACGCTAACAGAAAGTGGGTCTTGTCTAACCCCCCTGGGCTCGCTTTAAGGCCCTCTTATCCCACTTTTAGGCAATTATTATGTCATACTAGTTTTAGTTTATCTACTTCCATGGTTACCTTATATTTATAAAAATGGTTTCTTAAAAAAAAATTATGCTTTAACTAGGAAACCGTAAAGACACGATTAAGGACATTTCATTCGATAGAAAAAAAAAGTTATTTTGATATGCGCTTCTCGCCGTTTTTTTTTTTTATTTATTCAAATGCCTATTTACTAAATGGTGTCTAGGATATCTTAATATACACATATTTCGTAATTAGCTCGCGCCCTGGGCGGTCGCCGAACCAGGCCCCATGCACCCAAACGACCGGTACTGAATTCATTAAAAAAAGGCAATATTTTACTATAACTACCTATCCATATATGACCCATAGAAATTGACAGCCTTTTACAGCCTTCCTATTATAAGTATTTCACTTTCTAAACACACAACATTGCATTTTTGATTATTTTTCATACTCCAAAATCGCGCATCGTACGTTTGCGTCGTTGCCAGACACAGGACGGACTAAGTTCACTCAAGCTAATTAACTTGTTTGTATCGCCGTGCAGACCTCGGTAAAACGTATCTACCTCTGTTTATGTATAACATGATAACATCATTGAAGTGTACAACTTAGTACGTAATCAACACAAGACAATAATAAATTAAACATACTCTGGTAAAAGGTCGCTTGCTCGCGTGTTGTCGGACAACACTACAAACATTTCAATCGCGAAGTTTATCAGTGAATAGTTATACCTTTCAATTTGAACTATCGATGTTTGGTATAACTTCAATATCGATTTTTAATAGATGGGCCGGAGATCGTACCTATGTGAAATATTGTGTTTGTTTGTTCCCACTTAACACTGTAACAGCTGATCATTTTTGTAAGAAATTTGTTGTAGCCAGTTGCACTCATATAAACGAAACGTCAGTCATTCTAAATTAGCTAGCAACAGTGACGCGGAGTTTGACGCGTTGATCTAAATAAAAATGTTAAATCAAGGTTCACTATAATTCTTGGCTGGTAACAGATTTTCCTCTATTTTCTGTGAACTCTACGTAGTAGCTTTACCTAGTCTATGTAAAACTCTTTGTTAACCACAGACAAAAACTCGAGCATTATAAATAAATGCCTAGCGAGAAAATGTAACTGGTTCAATTACACTAAAAAGTAATTTACCATTGCGACATTTAGTCTTTGTTACTTTATATCGTGAAACCGGCCTTTTAGGAGATCGATGGGGGAGGCCTATATCCAGCAGTGGACGTCCTATTGCTGAAATGATGATGATGATGATGATCTTGAAACAAGAAACACGAGCGAGATAAGATAGGTAAACATAAAAAACGCCAGACAAAGTAACAGCAAATAAGATATAATATTCAAGAGTTGGCTCACAAAGAAAGTTAGAGCGCTTATTTGTTTTTGTAAATTCAATGAGATGTGTTGAGAAGGCTCGCTTGGGGCTCCTAAATAACGGGGTTCCTTAAGTAAGTCTGCGTATTCTTCTCCTGTCAAATATTTAGGAAAAGGCCTGGATCATTTTGGCGCTTTCTTTTTTATAATAAGCGTTGAGTAATGCCTGTGATTTTATGGTCCAATTTTCTCAAAATGGATATGGGGTTTGACAAACTCATTCAATGAAAAAGTCACCGATATCTATTAATAATTTTCGGTGATATCCGTGGATGGGTTTTTAGGGTTCCGCACCCAAAGGGTGTACACGGGACCCTATTACTAAGCCTACGTTGTCTGTCCGTACGTCCGCCCGAAACCGAGCCTGCCTGCCTGCTAGGCTGTTCCGTTGGCTGTTCCAAAGAAAACTCATGATTGTATGAAACAGTTGGTTTGTATGAAACCATTCATACTGTTCGTATTTATTGGTCCCATACTATAAATTCATGATTATATTGTTCTTAATTATGAGTACAATGACCTCTTTTCGGCTTTGTAAAGTCTATATGCGTAACCCTATACTATATTGCAAATTATTTATTCTGTACACATAAATATGTTTTATTTGACACACTATGCAAGGAATGCCCGTACGTTTTCCTTACTATGGATTTTTCAATATTTACTGTTACAAATTTTCAGGGTTCTGAGGTCCAGAGACCAAGGCCGTATGCAAAATGAAGGTAGGTAGATATATTATGCTGGTACAAAATGGTACTTGTTACCTACAGTTGCCGGTAGCCATAGTGACGGGGTAATAACAAAATTAGGCAAATATTCAAATGCGTGTCGGGCCGATGGAAAACGACCTCAGACCTTGGCCGGGTGATTGAGTGGTACAGTACAATGTTTAATTAACTACCTACATGCTAGTTTCCTTTAACATACTATGCAGTAACATACTATGTCACACTAGAATAGGCATAATATGTGTCCTAATGTACTTATAATTTCTTACAAATAACATGCTTAGCGAAGTAGGTATATAACTAAATAAATTATATACTGGCAAAATTATTTAAATTGGGTGATAAATCTCTGAGATATGAGCGATTAAAGTCTTTAGTCGGGATAGAGAGGGGATGCTCTATCCCTTTCTCGCAAAGCGTGTGTTTATATATGGCGTGTGTTTATGTATAGCGTTTATATGGCGCGCGCACGGCTTGACGTCATCACGTGCGCGCTATATGGTGCGCTCTCTGTCAAGCATGAAATTAAAATGCATATTATTAATTTATTTTTCGACGTATTTTAGTTTTGTTTCATTTGATGGGCTCTATTTATAATCAGCCTTTACATGAGATATTAAATAAAAATAGGACACAACTCTATTATTTGATTACCCACGGTGTCGTCACTCTATAATTATTTTTGTTAAGGTGAAATATTTTTTACAAGTTTAATTGGAACCAACCGCGGGATAAGCCTATTGAATATAACAAGTAACATATTTTTTGAACCCCAAACGGTTTAACCGTTTTTTATTATCATTTGAAATGTGTCTTAATTAGTTATGATTCATAAAAATCAGTTCAGCCGTTTGAGGACTATGAGCTCTTTTAACAGAAGTTTAAAAAACTATTTGTACTTGTAGCTTTTTTTCTTGTTATGGCCCATCCAGACTCTCCACGAGGCGACACGAGGGCACGCGAGTCCGAGAGTGAGGACGGTGCGCTCGTGTCTCCTCGTCTTCTCTCGCCTCGTCTCGCTGTCGCTCGTTTCGTGTCGGTTTTTCGGACGCGAGTCAAAGGACACGAGGGGGTGAGGCGAGGGCATCAACCACACTCGCGCTCGCTCACTTGTTTGTAACCGCTGCAGAGTAACGAAGCGTGCGTTTTTGAATTACGATACGATAGAGTGGAGTAACGATTTGTGTACCGCTTTTATGGAATTATACGAAATGGAACAAATAATTTGGAATCCAAAAAATGCACACCTCATAAATTATTTGACCTCATTGGATAAAAATAAAGTGAACGGTGGTTAGGTGATAAATACGCAATACATTATAATATTGGTGGGCACATAAAGTAGCTAGCGCAGTCACTTTAATCACGTCCAGCTTGTAGTAGACTTAGAGGGCAACTGAATAAATCGAGAGTGTGGATGGCTAGCACTCCTGCAGCCTCCACTCGCCAAGCCTCGTGCCGAGAGCCTCTAGGAGGCGCCTCGCGAGAGTCTGGATGGGCCATTAGAGTTTTTATTCTGTTTCATTTAGGACTAAGGAGTTACGAATGAAGAGTTGTAAGCTTAGAATAACTACACAAAGAAACCAAGTACATTCGCAAAATTTCCATTCAAATGGTGTCATATATGGCTCCAAAAAAAAAAACTTTACTATGACAATTTGCGCGGTGAAATCGTACCACAACAAATCAGAAAAGCAGCATAAGAGTTATGGTGTGACATTCCACAGGTAATCCATTAATTTTCTTGCTTAAATCGTTTAAAATACCAATTGAAACGTAAGCTACAAAGCGAATTTGTAGCTTACGTTTTGAGAAGGCGTTGTTTGGAAACCTACCTTCTCTGAGTATTTATTCTAAGGTTGTAAGTCTTTTACCGAAAAGAGTTTCGGAAACAGAATTATAATTCCTATTTGGCAACCAGTTTCAGAAGCAGAATCATTTTTCGTTTTCCGAAACTAGTTTCGAAACTTGGTTTCGAAAGTGGCCGAAGCGATTCATATTAGAATACTTAAATTGGCAGCCCTCTTGTGTGCCTAGGTACTTGTTCTATAAGGGTACCTATATACGATGAGCAAATACTCGTTTAGCGTTGCCACACATATCGGCCTGTATTTTATCTGGACAAGGGTTCATTGTATTGGTTATAGCTGTCAATATTTGAACAAAGACCAAATTATGTTCACCGATAGCATACACAATGGACAAGTACCTACTCAACTAATCGCATTTATATTGTAAATGCATTTATATTGAAAGTGTGTGTGTATATGTGAATTTTGTTCGCATTCAACTTGGTAACGTTTATTGTACCGGTTGTATTGTAACGGTTGTGTGTTTATTGAAGGTAGCTACCTCAGATCAGAAAAACAAGGGAGATGTGCCTCAGTACAATCATCGTTCGTGTCCAAATGCCGCCGGGTTTCAGCCTCATTTTGTTCACTATTCCGCTAAACCGCCTGTAAGTACGGCTCACTTATTCATTTACACGCACATAAAACTTCCAGCGATACCAAATAACTTTCTAACCACATGCAAAAAAGAGCGGCCAGGTCGTCTGCAGAGTGAGTTTGACTACAAGCGTCAAGTCTGTTTTAGGCCTGATGCGTTCGCACCCGACACGCCACCTTGCCATATCCCTATTGTTTGTCTGATCTAAGGTAGCTACTACTATTATATTTTTCCGAGGCAGAAATTTTCCAAAGATGCATCGGGGTACAGCCAGGTAATGTGAGATTATACCCACTAAACCTAAACTAACCTGACAGAAAATAACTGGAGAAGATTTTTTTTTTCTTTTTTTCTTGAAATTAACAAAACAAAAGTTTCATTTACAGTTTCATGGAAGGCCAGCCAAGCGTTTCCCGGTGCTATCGTATTTGAGCATGAATTTTCCTTCCACCCACTAAAGCTATCCAGATAGACTATTAACGTTATCTGAGAATTTTTATATGGCGTCTGTAAAACCAGTCATTAAGCCACAGAACGGTGCGGTATCAGCAGGAAACTTTATAGCATCTGTATAGGTACATAAATGTACCCGTGTCGTTATAAAGTACCAACCTACAGAATATCAGGAGAGCTTTTAAGACGAAATATGCTTCAAATTTGACGATTCGTCATCACGAATATTCAAAAGTAGACATTTAAAATCGATTAATTGACATTATTTATTTATATATAACAAATTTTCTTGAAATATTTTATTCGGATGTGTTCACCGATTCATGATTAAAGAAATTTGTCTCGATAGAAAAAAATCGAAAACTTTCCTAAAAAACACCCGTTTTTACGTTCCCTTCAATGGATTGAATCAACTTCATTCATATTCAATAGAAGATATTTTTATCAAAAAAAAAAATTGTGTGTTATCCTAACAATCATTCAAATACTTTAGTGGTCGCAGTTTTTTGTAAAAGCGTTAGATTATTCGTAGAAAATAAAGAAAAAATTAATATTGAAAATATTTGAAAGCGCGCACGCCTCATTACCGTCATACAAGTGTACGGTTCTCTAGCATTGTGAACTTTTAAATGATTTGCTAGAATCACACGTAAATCGTCGATAGTGCGAAGGCTTGTATGTTTTTTTAGGTTTCTACTGGCATTCCGTTCAGCATTCTGTTCTCGCTGTCTCTTTCGCACATTGTTGAAAGATAATAAAATTATTAATGAAAAAAAATTTAAAGCAAGCTTTTCGTATTCTTCTGAGCAAACTTGTTCATTTGATACCCATATCATGATGTTAGATAATAAAATTTTGTTCGGATTTCAGATTTTTTATTAACCAATATAACATGTTCGTCATATGAGGCAAGTCAGTTTACACAAGTGCTCATTTCTAGTGTTATTAGTGTAAGAAACTATAACAATTTTGCCTTATAAATTAAGGTTTAAAAAACATACGTCCACATCAATAAAATAAAAAAATTATAAAACAAAAAAAAGTCAATGATACGTAATTGTACATTAAATGTCAGCAATAAAATTACAATAAGAATAATGTCAACACATTATTATTATTTTGTCCGCCATCTTGGAGCGTTCGCCACATTGAAATTAGTGTACCGTCATTTTAGTTTTCGTATTTTTCTCAGAAAACCCTTTCGTTTGATACCCATCATGGAGGTGCATAAAAGTAACTAGTACGCCCTTTTTGGCATCTTACTAATCAGTTGGGAATAACTGTTTTAAAATTCAGTTGCAAAACTTGACCAAAACTAACAATACAAGTTGAATAAAAAAGCTTGTGAAAACAGGCTAAGACGCAATAAAAAAAACGCCAACGTTAATCAGTTAGTTAGTAGTAAATTTAATAAAGGTAAAACGTGTAAAAATTACACTTCATAACCATTAAAACAACTTACCATGAAAGAAGAACCAAACAAATCCAATGACTAAATCATTAAGAAAAATGCCACTCGTTATTTAGTAGATAAACGTAAAAGAGGAAAACATTAGGTACGACTATTTTATGCAACTTTACAATGCTTTTCATTCATTCGACTTATCACGAACAGAGTATGCAAAACACTGTATAAGCTAGTACTGCTATTGCGAGCTATAAGCTAACCGCAATGCTAAACTGGGGTAAACTTGTGCAACAAAGTTGGGCCAATTTTCTCCGACCACACTTTACTACTTTAAACCCCCGCTTTACTACCCCGCTTCTGAAGTAAAAAAGAGCGTAGTAAATTAAATTAAAATTAATTAAAAGGGGAAGAAAGATTCTTGAGTGTAGACCACGAACCGGAAGACGCAGCGTAGGTAGGCCTCTCACTAGATGGACCGACGACATTGTGAGAGTCGCTGGCATCCAGGGGATGCAAAAGGCAGGCTGTCGTTCAGTGTGGAGATTAAAGGGGGAGGCCTATGTTCAGCAGTGGACGTCTTCCGGCTGATGATGATGAGTAAATTAAATTATTTAAAAAAAATATAACCAGACTGCATTGTATAGTTAGTAAAATTCAGACATTTATGCAACAGCGAATTACAACTAACAATGAAACAGTCAAGGACGCTTGGACAGTGATTCCCTATCCTCTAACTACGACTGAGTACTACTGAACCCTAAAATAGGCATACTATAGAAATTTTGGCGGTTCAAAAATGGGTGAGAATGATTGAGATTGGTCGTAACGTTAATGATTGGCAAGTATGGTGCTCATTACAAGGGCAAACAGTATATAAAATACTCGCTGTTTATCTCGGGATACAAGGCAAAACGGGACATTACTGGTAAGCACACGCTGGTGCTAGCATGAGTAAAAGATTCCTACTTTATACTAATATTATATCGTACATCAAACGGGCGTCAAGACTTCCTGTGAGGGTCACAGTTCGCTGGGGTCACATCAGGAAGTTTTCAAGCGTCGTTTGACACTGCACTATATTTCGGAGTAGATACTGTATCGTTATGCTCTCGCTTTGTTTGTTTATACGTATGTATCTAATATTTTTATATTAGATATATATAATATTTATATCTACTAGCTGACCCGACAGACGTCCTGTCTTAGAAATGAAAAACGCGCGAAGTTAAAATCGTTGTTAAGTTGTCTGAAATTTTAAATTTTTCTTAATTTTTCTTTCCATTAAAACCTTCTACAAAATATGGTCACCCCCATTAATTTGAATCACGTGATTTGGCATTTATTTATTAAATAAGATTTATTAATTTATAGATTTATTAAATACCTACTCAACGTACAAAGTACGCTACAAAGCTACCTCCAGCTTAAGATGAGCCGTACGTACAAAGGTTCCTGTACATTAAGTTATTTGGACCTATTACTGACAGTTGTGATGTCTGTAATTTCTGAACTACGAAATCGATGACCTTGAAATTTTTACGGGACGTTTTTTAATGTACCTCCTTTCTAACAAAAAAAGAATTAATGAAATCGGACTACGCGGTAATGATTTATAACTAAGTACACATTTTGACTTTCATCCCCTCTCCCAAGGGAACCATGCAAATTGATGAGAATAGTATGAACTCAAATTATGCTAAGTTTCATTTGAACCCATTTAGTAGTTTCGGCGTGATGCGCGGCCCAGATACAGACAGACAGATAGACAGACAAAAATGAAAAATATTACAGTTTTGACTTCAGTATCAAAAATAAAGTGTTGTCCAAAAAAAAAATACTATAATGTACAGAATTTGACCTGTTACAGTTTTATTATAAGTATAGATGTTTATTATTATTGCATATATTGTTTCAGTATTGGTTTATTATAATGTATGTCTACGTATTCCATTATTACAACACACCCCGTCCTTTACGTCTTCTGTATGTCCTCTCCATATTATATAAACAATATAAACCACTCAATAATTTGTAGCAACGCAGTTTAAGTGCATTAAAAATAATGCGCCGAAACTGCGATTTGCTCACTTGTTTTTCCAGAATAACTATTGTTCCACTTATTTTACTCATACGAGATAACACTAACACTATCTATTTATAACTATATTAACACGCGTCACTTGTTAAATTGTAAAGAAATAGCGAAATTATATTTTTACTTAATTTAAAAACACGGAGACGATACTGTCGGGGCACAGAAATAAAGGGCCTGAAGGTTGCCAGAACGAGATCGCTTACAGCGATAAGGCCGCCAATTGTTTCACTAGTTTTAAGTTGTTTTTGTCTTATGTATGTAATTCATGGAGTGAACAATAAAGAGTTATCTATCTTAATTTATATACAATTCTTCTGTACGTGTGTTTGTCACCCAACTCCGGCTGGACCGGATGAAATTGTGTGTGTATATTTCAATAGGTAATGGTTTGAAATTTCAATTAGTATAGATACAATTGGAATGTTATTTATAATATCATATTTAATGTGGTGCTGCTTTTCCTGGCAGGACTACGACGTCTGCCGGGTGCGCTAGTCTGTCTATAAATTTTAAAGTGTTTTTTATTTTATTTATTTGTTTATTTTTATACGCAGTGTCAGAATTCTAAAACTAACCCAGGACAACCGATTTACGTGATTTCGCATAAGTCACTAGAACGGAAATGAGAAAGAAAACCTGTTACCAAGTATTATGCAGTGAACCTTGACAGAACATTCTTATTTAGATCAACGTATCGAATCGCATCCCAGTTGCTAACTGATTTCGAATGACTGATGTTTCGTTTATATGGGTGCAACTGGCTACAATAAATTTCTTACAAAAATACCTTGACAGCCATATATTTTTTCTGTTGCATAAATAGTGATAATTTTGCAATAGTTATAATACTTTATATTAAAAAAAATTGCGGGTGAATCTGCAGCGCAAGTAGTGAGAAATAATCCTTTTTTCCATTTGAATAATTAGATGAGCCTTTTTTTATAAAGAGTTTCAGATAAAAAGGCTCGGATGCCTAAACGCGGTCTTATCAGGCGTCCTTTTCTTAGTACCTACGCCAACCCTTTTGTGTTTCTCCACATTTTGATCGTCCACCCCTGATGAGGGTTTAATTATCTCTCGGTAAAGAGAATCAAATTTAGAACATGATAATAAAATTGTGATATCTACTCTTTAAATCTATATACATATATAAGAATAAATGCCTATTTGCCTTGGTCAAGCCATAACTTGAGATCGACTTTACCGATTTCATTAATAATTTTTTTTCATTAAAATTGATTGCATTAGTAAGTTTTCAAATACTTTGTAGAAGATTCTTACGGAAAGAAAAATTAAGAAAATTGCGTAGAAAATTGGAAAATGTCAGAAAACATAACGACGATTTTTAACTCGCGGGTGAAACCGCGGGGCGCAGCTAGTATGCTATAAAATGCTAAAGAGGTAGCTGCTGTAGGTATAACACTTCGATTTTTGAGGGTATAGGGCCATTTTTAGACTGAGTTATTTATCACAATGAAATTATGTGCTTTCATAAGTAAAATTTTTCTAACTTTTGAATATTAGGGGGTTTGTTTAGTCTAGATAAGTATTTAGATTGTGAGTAAGTAGATGTTTAAAGTACTGGCCAAGGACCTTGGTACTGGCAGTAAATGTTACGAAATAGAATGACGAAACTGTTGAAACTTACTGCGTAGGCAAATGCTACGTAACCAATGACTCGTAGCGTCGTAGCAGTTTCGTAGAGCGTCTACGTCAGAAAAAATAATTGAAAACACCTACGGGTTTCTAGACATTATTCTACATTTAAATTTTAATACTAATATACTTACATACGAAGTTAAGCGCCCGCCCTCGTCACTGGTTAAAAGATAAATAGTCCGTAGAGCTATATTAAGCAAATTCTATAATTCCTTTAAATAGCAAGTGAAGTATTCGTTCTTTGTGGCCGTCACGCGAACCGCCGTCATTAAGATTCCATTAGAATATGCTGAATTTACGAGGACATTACAAAGTTAGAACTACCGCTACAGAATAAATAATAGTACAAAATACGACAGACTTAGGCCCCGTTCACATTACAGACGCAGGTGACAACGTTCTACTCATCATCATCAGCCAGAAGACGTCCACTGCTGAACATAGGCCTCCCCCTTTAACCTCCACACTGAGCGACAGCCTGCCTTTTGCATCTACTGGATGCCCGCGACTCTCACAATGTCGTCGGTCCATCTAGTGGGACGCCTACCTACACTGCGTCTTCCGGTTCGTGGTCTCCACTCCAGAACCTTTCTTCCCCATCGGTTATCAGTTCTTCGAGCGATGTGGCCTGCCCATTGCCACTTCAACGTGCAAATTTTAACAGCTATGTTGGTGACTCTGGTTCTTTGGCGAATATCCATGTTCCGGATTCTATCGCGCAAAGAAACTCCGAGCATAGCTCTCTCCATTGCCCGCTGTGTGACTGTGTGAGTTTTTCCAAAAGGCCAACAGTTAAGGACCACGTCTCAGTACCATATGTCATCACTGGCAACACACACTGGTCAAAGTCCCTTGTTTTGAGGCACTGTGGTATCTACGTGTGGTAACGTTCTACTCACTGAGTTTATATATGCGTGAAGGTCCAATGCGTACGATGCGACCCTGTGGGTGCCTACGTTAAGGCCCTCTTTTCCCACCTTTTAGCAATTTTGGTCACTCTTATTTTTAATTTTATTTATTTATTCATTCATTACAACTATTTTTACAGGATTTACCTAATACAATAGTGTAGTTACAAGTCAACATTTAATAAGTGTATCACAAATAAGGTTTTAATCAATTACTTTAATAATTAGATGCAATTCCTATCAAATTATGTATGTATATATGTATATATATGCCTATTTATGTATGTATATCAGTCTCTGGCAGCCATATCACAAGCTTTGCTTAGTTTGGGGTCAGATGACCGTGTGTGCAAAAATGACCCAAAATATTTATTTTATTTTATTTATTTTATTAGATTCTTCAGACCCGTCAAACTTAATTTTTTTCTTCTTCTGTCTTTCTTATATTTTTCTCTTTTTAGTTTGTCAACATCCATGGAAGCTTAAATATATAAAAATGGTGTCATATCAATTATATAATATGGCTCAATTTAAAAAAAAAGAAATTAACTTTAATTTGCGCTTCTCTTCCTGTTTTTTTTTTTTGTTTCATTCATATTCTATTTACTAAAGGATGATTCCGATATAATATACAGATTTCATAATCGTGGAGAAAACCGTAAAGGTACATTTTAGATTACAGCTATACTTTTCGAAAAATATGGGGCCGACTGTAAGGGCCATGGTTTTGCCCCTCTAAATGATACTTTAATACAATACATTAAGCCTTATAGTAATCTGAAGTAACAAGCGTTGCTTAAAATTGGGAAAACCTCGCCTTAATGATGCGTTCCGAATCCACGCCAATAGCGCCAACGACCCCAACAGCGGCTAATAAAAACTAGCACGTCACTAAGAAATTTTCTTTGATCTCCTTATTAGCGCTAGCATGATTCAGAACGTGCCCTTAGTCTTTATCTTTTTTGCTCTAATTCGTTCGTACTTATACAGTTTCGGTCGTTCACGCAGTTTTCATGGGCCATCGTCTGCGAAAACCTTATATCCATGAAAATGTTTTCCCTAGATAAACATTCGTTTGAAATATCAAGGTCGGTTTCTGACAAAACTTTCCGGTATTTCACTCATTGCTTTTCTGTTTACTTCCATAGTTATGATTGGTATTTATCTATAGGTATTAATATTATTTTTAGGATTCCGTATCCAAATTGGGCCCTATTACTAAGCCTGCGCTGTCTGTCTGTCTGTCCATCTGTCTAAAAATAGTCAATAGTTTTCAACGCAATCTGTTACGAAACCGTACAATTTCCAATCAATAACATCAATCAATTCAATAACATTGAATTAAACTGCGACATAACCGAGGTCACGTGTTGGAAACTTGAAGTTACATTTCCGGTAGCTTTCGTGTTTTCCTAGTAAGAAATACATTTACTAGCAAATGTACAGACTAACCAACCTATATATGTAAAGTTAGTGAAAATATGAAACTAAACATGTTCTCCGGATAGCTCTCAGATCCTGATAGCTATTTGTAAAATCTAATGATACTAAATTGTGATGTTATAAAAACAATCCAGGTCGCTCCGTACAACTATTGCGAAAAACAACGAAAGAACTACTTCCTAACGTCTTGAACGTAACTCAGTGAGGTTTCAGTGACGCGATGATCTAAATCACATTTCGGATGCAAGACGACTCAAGTCGAGTCATGCATCTATGGTCTGTCCATTACCTATGACTTATGTTAATCGGTTTTTGACAGCTTATAAAAAGTTACCGACATTTTGCTTTTAAGTTGACGTGACCTGAGGTGACCTAGTAGAGAGGTAATGCTAGATCAAACTTATTTATTTGTATCAAAATCAAATCATTTATAAAAGCATATTCAAGTACCTACTACTTAAGCATAAGTAATTATAAATACTCCTCATTTCACATTCCACCGACAATATTCTTATGGGTATGGGATATAATTTGCTAGACAGTTTACAAAGTTATGTCGTCATTTTTGTGCGAGCTGTCAAAAATCGATTGACATACTTAAAGCTGGCTTATGAGTTTTTTGCTTTGAGTATTAGTTCTTTGGCGCCAATGTGAAAAATACATGTCACCCCTGCAGTGTGCTATTTTCCAAAACTTGTGTATTTTCGAGTGTTAATGCATAATAATGGTGCATTATTATTTATTGAGTGCTTGTGGACGTGTGGGTAAATGATATAAGGCGGTGAAACATGTATTTTCCTGTTATTTCCAAAGCTCCATAGAAGCCTCTTGTAAAGCCTCCACCACTTTACTGGGGCATGACTTTGACTTGAGCGAGACTTACTTTGCTTGACTCGTTTGACTACATTTTATCTAAGTTCTTAATATTTTAATACGTACACTGGCATATGCACAAGAGTGCGACGCCAAATTCCTCAAAGAAGAAATATAAATAGCTGACTTACTTACTGTAAGGACGGTTTGACCTTCCTAAGTTATTGGTTGGAAATTTGTTAGATCCTTTTATACCATTATCAAGTTGAAATCTGTCGCTAAGCACATAACGATGTGTTCCGGCAACCATGATGATGATATTTCGATAGCGTTTAATACGACAGAAATTTCTATTCAAAGTAGGCCGGGTCTATCACTTGGTATGTATTTACCACAGAAAAGACAAGTAAATAGAACGGAAATGAGAAGGAAAATCTGTTACCAGGCATTATGAGTGCACCTTGATTAAACATACATTAGATTAACGCGTCGAACTCCGCATCACAGTTGCAACTGATTTCGAATGACTGACGTTTCGTTTATATGGGTGCAACTGGCTACAAAAATTTCTTACAAAAAAGCCTTGAAAGCCGTTATAATTTACAAAAAAAATACTTTTTGTTGTATTTACTGACCATTCGTTTCCTTGTTTGTGTTTGACAACTAAGGTAAATATACGTCTGGATTCATAGATTCAGTAGTACTTATACTGAATCTATGTCTGGATTGGACTGAAGGGAAATATTGACAAGAACCACTAAATTTGCTGAATTAGGTACCTAATACTTTTAAGGTGGATGGTCCAGCACTAGATTGTTAAGATATAACGCTAAAGTCGTTATTAACCGACTTAAAAAAATTGGTAAAGGCTGCGATTTAAAATAAATGTTAAATTGGATAGCAAATTACGACGCAAAAATTTTATGACTTTAGCGACATCGCTTGACATCCTAGCGTTGGATCATCGACCTTAATTTTAATAAATGGCTATACTTGCAGTTATTGACTGTAACGTTACAAATTAGTACAATAATTCTGAAATAAAAACTCTTTTCCGACGATATCTAAATTTTTGGAGCAAAACAACAAATCCGACTCCGGTAGCGGAAGTGATTTAAACCCAAACTGTCGGCCACCGACCCTTGCCACAGAATAAAAACTAGTACCTAGCCTTAATAGAACAGATAGGAGCCACGGTTTTGTTTTGAAGCGGCCACATTTGTATCACTTACGCGAAAAAGTTTACGCGAAAAAAAAAACAAGAAAAAGTTCCCGCTTTCAATTTACGACGACCAACTTATTTATGCATTGGAATGGGAGAGCTACTATTTATTTTCTTACCGAAAGTGACAGTCTCCCTTCAAATATGCTTAGTTCTTTTATTTGACCAAGTCTGCAAAATAAGTTGGTCACATTGCATGGACTCGATCTTAGCGAGTATTCTGTACAAAGATGGATGTTCAGACATTTTGGGCGGTTATTGAACTCTTTGATATTTATGATTATAGCCATGAAATGTGTTACATACAGGATTACGCGGAAAGGGTATACTAATCTGAAAGGGGGTCATTGTACTCATTACTATGAACAACTTTTAATAAATGGGCGGCTAGAAATAGCTACAAAAAAAAAAACCAGTTGTTCCATGAAAAATTTCAGTCACACTCAACAAAATGTATGGAACAGCGGTTTTTTTTGTTGTGATTTTCGGATTGGTACAGTTTTAAAAGTTGTTGATAATGATGAGTATATGACCTCTAAAGTCTAAAAGTTTTTTACTTAGCGTTTTTATATTATTTCGTTAAAGGAAGTGGCTGTGTCGGTGAGTCAGGTGTTTAGCATAAGCCTAGATTAAGATAGCCATGGCATATAAAAATCAGTAACAGTAAACCACCTTGACGCAAATTGTGAGTTTTGGAGATATCTAAGCCACAGACAATCAAACTTTCTCTTTTGCAATTAAAATGCTGCGACCCACCTACTTGCTACCCCTTACCCCACCTCCGTACCCAACTTGCTTGCTTGCTACTATGCTTTTTTTCGACTTAATTAAAAACTTATAAATTAAAATAATATAAACTGACAGACAATGCACAGCCTAAACCACTGGGTCTTGAAGCATGAAATGTTTCAAAAAATTTTCTTATAATATAACTTAAGTGACCACTATTCAAGGATTTTTGAAAATTATATCTGTTGGCCAGTCCGAAAACCGAGCCTGACGCATCCAAAGTTGCGGGAGTCTAGTTATTTTTAAATAAAAATTATTATAGTTAAAAAAACAACTTAAAAAATCACCAGAGTCACCGACATAGCTGTTAAAATTTGCAAGTTGAAGTGGCAATGGGCAGGCCACATCGCTCGAAGAACCGATAACCGATGGGGAAGAAAGGTTCTTGAGTGGAGACCACGAACCGGAAGACACAGCGTAGGTAAGCCTCCCACTAGATGGACCGACGACATAGTGAGAGTCGCTGGCATCCAGTGGATGCAAAAAGCAGGCTGTCGTTCAGTGTGGAGGTTAAAGGGGGAGGCCTATGTTCAGCAGTGGACGTCTTCTGGCTGATGATGATGATGAACCAAAAAAATACGTTTTGTTATTGGAGACTTCCACTATCGACCTCCTGACTCAATCATCAGTCCGAGGATACCAAATTATTGTATTGTCATCCGGATAACGCATACTTGGTAAGTTTTAAATTGATACGAGCGATGGTGGCCGAGCGGTAGTATATGTGCGCTTAGTATCTGGTGACACCCGGATCGATCCTCGGTCGTGCCCCAATGGTTTATTACTTAAATAATACATAATACTTATACTAAAGGTTACATAATAATGTGAACTTAACTGATAACCACATACATATCTAATAATTAAATTATAACATACCTACTAGTTATTTTACCTCACCAGCTAAAAGTTTATATAAGTGTTCTATTATATCTTTTGTGATATAAGTGGTGAGCTTGAAAATGTATTTATGTATTAACTAGCTGCACCCCGCGGTTTCACCCGCGTAGTGATGAAAAATGGTGATGATGATGAAAAGTCACAGCCTATGTCACTCTCTGGCTCTTGTACTATTATACCCATGAAAAAAATCAGGTCGATCCATTGTTCTGTTGTAGCGTGAAAGAGGAACAAACATCCATACATCTATACATCCATACATACAAACTTTCGGGTTTATAATATTAGTAGGATTCTTGGTACCTCTAAGACATAATTATACAAATACAAAATACAAAATACAAATTAATTTATTGGGCATTATAAAAATTTACAAAATATTATATGAACCCATTGACTCCGAACTAGTAATAAATACTGTGTTTCGGGAGTCAATGGCCTCTCCCATTAGATGTTACTAACTAAATGCCAAAACACAGACTAATATATATATATATATAATAATATATAAAAAAGTTATGACAAAAAAAAATATATTACAAAAGTTATTAATTTATACAAAACAAATAAAATACATAACATATACAAATACAGGCAAATTTTAATATCAAATACATACACTTAATAAGGCGATAGTATAATACATAAGAATCAAACAATAAAGCTATTAAAAACAATAAGTCATATAAATGTACGCATTGTTGTGCCATCTCAATACACAAGAACTCACATGAGTATGTGCACAGGGAGGGGGGGGGGGGGTTTGTATGTGTGTGTGGGGATGTGTGAGTGTGTGTGTGTATGTATGTGTGTGGAGTGTAAGTGTTTTATGAGACATCCAAATCTGTTAGCATATGCTCAATGCCATCATAATCAAATTTATCTAGCCAGGACCGTAGAACTTTCTTAATCTCATTGTTGCTATATTTTTTTATTTTACATTCATCATTTACTTTATTATATAAGAGCGGAACAATGCTTTCAAAACTTCTTCGTGCAAATTTTCGTTTCGCTCCCGGGACAGGACAGCGACGGTCACGTTTGGTTGCATCTTGTAATAAAGGTACAGTTTTCCTATGATACCGTCGTAGACTATCGTAAATAAATAATTTTCTGACACTGAGAACATTCGTTTTCTCGTAGACATCGGTAGTTGGGTGCCTGAAAGGCAAATAAAAAAGTACC
Organism: Agriopis aurantiaria; assembly: GCA_914767915.1. Taxonomy (NCBI): domain Eukaryota; kingdom Metazoa; phylum Arthropoda; class Insecta; order Lepidoptera; family Geometridae; genus Agriopis; species Agriopis aurantiaria. The sequence continues at coordinate 4,058,511 of OU611992.1, read as the reverse complement.
TTAAGAATCGCACGTTGTGCACGCTCCGCTGGCATGATATTAGTTTTAGTTGCGGTGCCCCATGCACAAATACAGTATCTGATAATACACTCACAAAGTGCCTTATATGTTTCGATTACTAATACAGGTTCTGCCACGGTTCTAAGAGTTTTGAATACATATATTAGTTTTCTTATCCTTGATACCAACATTTTTATGTGTATGTCCCAGTTAAGATTACAGTCTATGTGCAATCCAAGATACTTTATTGATTCGACTCGAGACAAAGCTGTGCATGAACACTGGGTAGATTGTATACCATGGACACCACGGTTACAGGGAAAGGTGTGGATTTTGACTCTTACATCACATTTGGGGGCTCCAGTTTCCGTTATGCTAAAGCACATATACTTTGTCTTGCTAGCATTTAATGAAAGTAAATTATTTTCAAGCCACTGTGTCACTACTGCAAGACAATCTTCAGCTAACTTTGCAACTTTTAGCCAAGTCTTTTCGTGAACGAGAAGTACAGTGTCATCTGCAAACATCAACAGGTCTAGTCCAGGTAAAGTAGTGTCACATAAATTATTGATATAAATTAGGAAAAGCGTCGGACCCAGTGTGCTACCTTGTGGTACTCCGTAGGTGCAATCCGCACTGTCACTTTCATTATTTTCAACCCGTAATCTCTGCGATCTTCCTGTCAGGTAATCTGAAAACCATTCAAGTGCCATACCCCGAATTCCAGCATTTTCTAGCCTAGTTAGTAAAATAGGAATAGACACAGTATCAAATGCTTTTTGTAGATCCAGAAAGACACCAATGCACTTATCACCACGATCTAGGTATGTTGTTATTTTGTTCGTCAACATAAGCACAGCGTCCTCTGTAGACCGTCCTTCTCTGAAACCATATTGATTCCTACTAAATATATTTTCTTTCTCAAGATATTGTGTGACCCTTTTTTTGACCAGTTTTTCTAATATTTTTGAGAGAGTAGTAAGAAGCGAAATAGGCCTATAGTTAGATGGGTTCTTTTTGTCACCAGACTTAAATATAGGACATACCATGGCGTTTTTATAAGAGGACGGAAACTTGCCAGTCTCAAAACTCATATTGCATATAAACGCAATGGGTTCTGCAATTTGGTTTATTAACTTTTTGACCAAAGCCGATGTGATCATATCCCAGCCTGGGGCACTGTTCGTTTTTAGACCCATGACTACTTGCCTAACTTCAGCTATATCAGTTGGAAACATACACATCGATTTTACAGGCTGGTTTGGAGTTTTCGCCAAAAATACCAAATCCTTTTCAGTGGCATTTAGCTTTTGCAGGGTTGCATGAGCTAGAGATTCTCCAATTGATGTAAAGTATGAGTTTACTTCATTAAGAGACTCTTTCGGGCTGGCTTTAATATTTAACAGCTCAACTGACGGATTCTTAGATTGATTAAGATTGCAAACTTCTTTAATTATCTTCCATGTTTCTTTTATGTTACCTTTGTTTTTGACTAATTTGTTTTTATAGTACTCCTTCTTTAAATTTTTTATAATATTATTACAAGTGTTTCTATATTTAGTATATTTTCCTTGAATTGCAGTATCTTCTGGATTTTTTTTTGCCTCTGCATGTAATTTATCTCTTTTTCTAATGGATCCAACAACTCCTCTAGTGATCCATGGTTTTAGTGGTTGATTTTTCTTAGATATTTTTCGAGTTTTATTAATAATAATACTAGAGATGTCCAATGTAAGTATAAAAAATATATTATGCGAAATATAAATATTTTAAAAACTAACTCATCATCATTTTAGCCATAGGATATCCACTGCTGGACATAGGCCGGACTTAGATCGTCTTTTCATCTTGTGGGTGGACGTCCTACGCTGCACTTACCGGTCCTTGGTCTCCATTCCAGAACAGTTTCATAGTGTATTTTTCTTTAATAAATATATATTTTAAAAAAAGTATTCTACAAAATATTTGTAGTATAGATATTCATTTATAGTATTTAACGACTTGAGAAAAATGTATCACATCCTAACAAGTACTGAAACTTCACCCGCTGGTCTTTTTCCACTACGGCCCAGTTCAGCGTTGCAAAATGATACAAAATACGAAAAATACAGCTAGATTAGAAGTGGGGCAAGGCCGCACGCTTTGATACGATCTAATATTCAATACATGCAACGCTGTGCGGTTTCTTGAAAATAACTAGCTCTAATACAAGTGTAAGTGGAAGAATTAGGGCCTGTGCATATAACTTTGTACTGCGGAAGGGTGTCCAAATTTTGCACGAAGCAGAGTTGTTAGAGGGAGACAGTAAAAACGTAATTCTACCGAGTTAGAAAATAAACATAGTAAGATTATGTCGTGCAGGACTGAAATATGTTATGCATTAGTCATAGTATCTCCGTAGCTATAGCTGTGATAACTTCGGTAGATAGGAATCTTCGTAGCAAGTAGTGTAGAGCTTCTACGACTATCGTAGACGGTATTCGTAGACATGCTACGACAATTGTAATGTACTTAATAAGACATAAAAACAAGTGTTGAGAAAATATCCTGTTTCATAACCTTTAATACCATTATTATCAGTTCTTAGTTTCGTAGAAGTAGTATATCGTAGCACGTCTACGAATATTTTAGCTATTACTACGAGAGTACTGCAAATTTTGTGCATAGTGTATACTGTATAATCGTACCATGACATGACTTCTTAGAATATCTTAGCTATAACTATAGGTGTGCTATGGATACATTAGAGGAACATTCGTAGCACTCACGTAGCGATAGCTACGACAATTACGATATTCGTAGACGTGCTACGATACACCTGCTACAAAACTATGAGTTGTGCTCGCAGCGCAGTCCTAGCCAAGGTTATGGTTTAATCTCTTAAAAGGGGTGTTAGCGATCATTAATTTGTGTTTTTGTAGTTAAGTTATAATTTTAAGGATGATTTCAATATTTCATAGTTTGTGTATAAATTTTAACTTAATATTTAGGTACCTCAAATAAAATTGGTCAGGATTCGTCTCTATCGCTATTTCGGGAAAAAAAGTGTTCGCAAAATGTAGGACTTTACACATGCGAGGTAGAGTAAACAAAAGCTATTCATCTTTGTCTCTCTTGATAGTTTAAACGAATAAATGAGCGAGGAGCTAGGGACCACCCTTAACAGCGGGTGGGAAACAAAAGGCACCACTACGAAATAATCGGTGCGCTAGAAAAGTAGGATTCAGTTTCAGTCAGATCAGTTTAAGAGCAACTTCCACATTGAAGAGACGTCTGAGCAACTTCGACATTAGAACAACGTGAACGTCCCAAGCTCCTCTTGCGAACCTCCTTAAAATCAAGAGTTTTATTTCTATCATTCGACTCGTTCATCAACGAACAATCCTACTGGAGCGGCAGGCACCCCACATGCGCTGACGCACACGAGCGGACCGGCACCAGCGCCCGAGCGAGACGGAGATATTACACGTGGTCTCGGTCTCCTCGACCCTTCCCGGTCCGCACAACGGAGGCAGCGTTTTTTGTGCCCTACAACAGAGCGCTGCGCTCAACAGCTGGTCCTTCGAGCCGGATCCTTGCGATCACCTTGCAGGGGATCCGGAGCCGACTGCTGCTCCATCAAGAGGATCACGATGCCACTCACCAGAAGTCAGAAAGGTTTGAAGAACGAAAACGAGCTGCGGCACAAGTCTACACCCGACGTTTCGCCGACTCCGGCAGCTACGCCGATTGCCACCAGCTCTGAGACCGGCCGTTCTGCTTCACCTGCGACTGACGTCACACTGAGAGGTAATGGAGCTGCTGAAGAAGAGTCCATGGCAGATACTGCGGTGAGGAAAACCGCAGAGAAGACGCCTTCGGAGAAGTCCGTCGAGGGAGCTTCTAACCAGTTGGACTCAGACGAGAGACATTCAGCAGCAAGAGGAAAAGTTCGTCGTATTGCATCAGCATCGATAAAAATTAAGAGGCGACAAGAACTAGAAGCACGCGCTGAGTTAGCGCGCCGACAACTGGAGTTAGCCAAGATTCAACTCGAACTGGCACAACTCGATGATGAGGATGGAGATTCCACTATAGAAAAGCCTGAGAACCACGAAGAGGATGTCCAGGAATGGGTTCAGTCAACGATGGTTAGGATGTCCGGGAAGGGACATACGGAGAAGTCCGAGGAGGGACTGATAAGGAAGGCGTCCGGGAAGGGGCGGTTTCCGGAACTTTCTCCAGAGCGCCGCGTTGACAAAGAACATGAAGACGAACCTCGCAGTGGAACCAAAGATCTTGCTGAAGCTATTATGAAGGCTATTAGCACCGTGCCGAAGACGACAGCAGCGCCACCTGCGTATTTACATGAGCTGCCACCATTCGACGGCACCAGTGGGGAATGGCTGGCCTTCAAGACGGTGTATGAAGATACTGCTCCACTCTTTTCAACCGTACAGAACATGGCACGGTTGAGGAGGGCAATCAAGGGAACGGCGAGGGAGGCAGTCAAGAGCCTTCTGTATTCCGAGTGCCTGCCGGAAGACGTCATGGAAGCTTTGCGACGTCGTTTCGGTAGGCCAGATGCTCTGATCCTCGCAGAACTTGAAAAGATCAAGAATCTACCAAAGATAACAGAAAGCGCGCGCGACATATGCGTATTCGCGAGCGCTGTGAACAACACTGTCGCAACGGTTCGGGGGCTGAAGAAACCTCAGTACCTGTACTCGCCGGAGATGCTGAAGAGTATCGTTGAAAAGATGCCGGCGGTGCTGAAGTTTCGATGGTACGATTTTGCCACTACAGAAGAAGATGTGGACTTGCTGCTTATGGCTAAGTTTTTGAACAGAGAAGCTGATCGATGTGGCCCATACGCGCTACAAGAAGAAGTCACGAAGAAACAGGTTCCCCAAAAGCAAGCTGTTCATACCACGACCGAGCAGGGTAAATATAAGTCAACGTGCCCTCACTGCCAAGACAATCATCAGCTCTTTGAATGTAGCAAGTTCCTGAAAGCTTCGATCCAGGAGAGGTGGGAAATCGCCATGAAATCGAAAACTTGCTTCAAATGCCTGCGAAGTCGTCACCGAAAAGAGAGCTGCAGGAAACCTCCATGCAAGCTCTGCAAGCGTTGGCACCATCTCCTGCTTCACGAAGACAAGCCATTAGAACAAAGCATACCGAAGCAGGAGGAGAAGAAAGAAGTTACCAACAATATAAGGCTCTCAGTAAACGCTACAAAGACTGGAAGAGCGTATTTGAAAATGGTGCCCGTGGAGATTTACGGGCCAAAAGGATCAGCCAAAGTATTGGCGCTCTTGGATGAAGGATCCACAGTAACCCTTCTGGATTCTTCACTGGCAGAACAAATTGGACTCGAGGGACCCACAGAATCTTTGTCACTAGAGACTGTGGGTGGGAAGACCATCACAAAGAAGGACTCCATGAGGCTCAACACAATGATTCGAGGCATCCACCAGAAAACAAGAAGAGATGTCACTGGGGCGCGCACAATTGACGACCTGCACCTAACGCCTCAGAGAGTGGATAGAAACAGAATCGAAGAATGCGCTCATCTCAGCAAGTTAGCCGATCAGCTGTATTACGAAGGGGAGCCCCCCAAACTGCTGATTGGACAAGACAATTGGGAGCTCATCGTATCAAGGTCTACGCGAAAAGGGAAGAAAGATCAGCCCGTAGCTTCCCTCACACGTCTGGGGTGGGTGCTACACGGGTCCGACGGGGGAGCCTCGATACAAGTCAACTTTGTCACCTGTGCGCACGTCTCTACCAGCGAAGATCAGATGGAAAAACTCATTCGAGATCACTTCGCTGTAGAGTCACTGGGAGTTCAGCCTCGACGCCCAAGTACTGACGCAGAAGAAATATCTCGAAAGATCTTGGAGAAAACCACTCGAAGATTGGAAAATGGTCACTTTGAAGCAGGCCTTCTATGGAAGAACGACAACGACAAAATGCCGAACAACTACAAATCAGCAGAAAACAGGCTGAAGAACATAGAAAAGAAATTGGACAGAGACACGAATCTGAAGCTGGAATACGAGAATCAAATCCAGAACCTCCTGGACAGCGAGTATGCCGAAGAGGTACAGCACGCGTCGATATCGGAGAGAAAATGGTATCTCCCTCATTTCGCGGTCACACACCCGACCAAGAAGAAGATCAGAGTGGTGTTCGACGCAGCTGCCAAGTTTGGGGGAAAGAGCCTTAACGACGTACTTCTGACAGGACCTGACCTGCTTCAATCACTTTTTGGGGTCCTTCTTCGGTTCCGTCAACATCCAATCGCTGTGGTAGCGGATATAAAAGAGATGTTTCTTCAGGTCAAGATCCGGGCAGAGGATCGAGATAGCCTGCGATTCTTATGGCGAGGAGATCAGCGTACTGGGTCACCTAAGGAGTATCGGATGACATCAGTCATTTTTGGGGCTGCCTGTTCTCCAAGCACAGCGATCTACGTGATGAATAGAAATGCCGCCGAGTTCAAAGATCAGTACCCCGAGGCAGCGCACGCAGTGGTGCGCAACCACTATATGGATGATTACCTGCAAAGTTTTGAGACCGAAGTAAAAGCTGTCAAGATAGCCAGTCAAGTGGACACCATTCACCAAAAGGCCGGGTTTCACCTCCGGGGGTGGGTTTCCAACCAACCTGAGGTTCTGAAAAGGCTTACTCAAGAAGTTAAGAGTAGCAACGAAGTTGAATTGGGGTCCAAAGAAGAAAAAACGTTGGGTTTACGGTGGTTCACACAAGAAGATGAACTGGGCTTCAGAACGAGTCTTCATAATGTCGAGGAAGATGTCATAAACCAGCGAAAGACTCCAACAAAGAGAGTGGTCACAAGCGCTGTGATGTCAACCTTCGATCCAATGGGGTTGGCATCACCAGTACTCATCCAAGGAAAGCGACTTCTGCAAGACATCTGGAGAAGTGGCATAGGATGGGACGATGAGATCATGCCAGAGACTGAGGAAGCGTGGAGGAACTACCTTGATAGCCTGCAACTGCTGAGAGACCTACGCGTCCCCAGGCTCATTACTCACTCCAGCACTGGGGGAGAGATGCACGTTTTCACCGATGCCAGTGAAGTTGCCTACGCTTGCGCGATCTATTGGAGACAAAAAGTCAACGAAGGACAGTACAAAGTTACACTTCTGGCTGGAAAGGCAAGAGTCACGCCACTGAAACCAGTTTCCATCCCACGGCTAGAATTACAGGCTGCACTGCTGGGAACCAGGATGGCACGATCAGTGGAAGAAGAGTTAGATATCAAGCTGGAGAAGAAAACTTATTGGACTGACTCAAGCACCGTTTTGTCCTGGATCAAGTCAGATCCAAGAACCTTCAAACCTTTTGTGGCTCATCGACTCGCTGAGATTGAAGACACTTCAAAGCCTCAGGAATGGCGCTGGGTACCAACGACTCAGAACCCAGCAGATGACGCTACGAGAAACATTCCAGAGAACTTTGGCAGATATCACAGATGGTTCACTGGTCCTACATTCCTGAGCGAAGTCAAAGAACGCTGGCCAGAACCACGTTCATTCAAGGCCGAGCCAACGGGTGAAGAAAAGGAAAAGTTCTCAGTTGCCACTGTTAAGATGACGGACAAGCATCCGACTCCAGACCCGGCAAGATTTTCCCAATGGAGCCGACTACTGAGGGCAACTGCAAGAGTACTTCAATTCGTTGACATATGTAAAAAACAGAATCAGCTCGTGAATGCCACTAGAAAACAAGAAAAAGAAGATCCAACGTGGAAAAATGTTTCTAAGAAAAAGAAAACGAAGTTAGACCTAATCAAGACGAAGAACCAAGACCGAAAGTTCATAGCACTCGAGCCATCTCACTTAGAAAGAGCCGAGAAACTCTTATTGAAACGAAGCCAAGAAGAAAGTTTCGGGGAAGACATTACTTTCATCAAGAAGAAGAAATCTCTGAATCGAGCAAGTAAACTGGGAAAACTTGTCTTGGAAAACGATGATGGCGTGCTTCGAATCCAAGGAAGAATCGACATAGCAACAAGTTTCGATAAGAACTTCAGGCGTCCCGTGGTACTAGACAGCAAGCAGTACATAACAAAGCTGCTTATTGAACACTATCACAAGATCTTCAATCACGGGAACCACGCGACTGTAATCAACGAGTTAAGGCAGCGCTACTGGGTACTGGGGCTACGATCTGCAGTTAGATTTGCTACACATTGGTGCCAGTGGTGTCAAGTTTACAGAAAGAAACCATATGTACCACCAACCGGGGACCTGCCGAAATAGAGACTGCAGTACGGCGAGCCACCTTTCACTTTTTCTGGCGTGGACTTTTTTGGGCCGATGATAGTCACGGTGGGCCGACGACACGAAAAGAGGTGGGGAGCTTTGTTCACTTGTCTTTCCACCAGAGCCGTCAGCGTCGAACTAGCTTCGTCACTTTCGTCAGACTCCATGATCCTAGCACTACGAAGGATGGCGGCCAGAAGAGGAATGCCGAAAGGGCTTTTCAGTGATAATGGCACGAACTTTGTCAAGGCTAACAAGGAACTTCAAGAAGCCTTAGAAGAGATGAAGAAAGAAGACATCATCGTTGAAGCCGAGAAGATGGGAGTCCAGTGGAAGTTCATACCACCTGGGGCCCCGAACATGGGGGGAGCTTGGGAACGGCTGGTGCGCTCCATTAAAGCGGCAATAGCCGTGACTCTACGAGAAAGATATCCGAAGGAAGAAGTCCTTCACACGCTCCTATTAGAAGCAGAGCACATTGTCAACTCAAGGCCATTGGTGGAGGCCATAGATGATGGAGAAGAAGCGCTTACGCCCAACCACTTTCTTATCGGGAGGTCGTGTGGTGCTCCAAGATTGGGAACCTTTACCGACTGCGACCTCAAGGGGCGACGAACGTGGAAGATGACTCAACGACTAGCCGATCACTTCTGGAGCAGATGGGTGAAAGAGTATCTACCAACCCTGATCCCGAGAAAAGTCAACGGAAAATCCAGAGAAGCTAGAGACCTTCGATGTGGAGACACGGTCCTCATAGTGGATTCCACATTGCCGAGGAACACTTGGCCCCGAGGAGAAGTGGTCCGTACCTACCCCGGACCAGATGGCCGCACGAGGGTTGTCGAGGTGCGCACGACTGGAGGCACCTTGCGACGTCCGAGCTCCAAGATAGTGCTGCTAGTTCCTGTGAAAGATAACGAGCAATCCGTTCCTGTGGAAGACACCGAGTGCCAGAATGCTGAGCACGCCAGTCAGTGAGCTGCGAGTCATCAGATTACAACAGAGGAGAGGACGAGGAGGAAATCGCTAGACCAGGAGTCGATGCTGCGCACGAGGGGGAGGATGTTAGCGATCATTAATTTGTGTTTTTGTAGTTAAGTTATAATTTTAAGGATGATTTCAATATTTCATAGTTTGTGTATAAATTTTAACTTAATATTTAGGTACCTCAAATAAAATTGGTCAGGATTCGTCTCTATCGCTATTTCGGGAAAAAAAGTGTTCGCAAAATGTAGGACTTTACACATGCGAGGTAGAGTAAACAAAAGCTATTCATCTTTGTCTCTCTTGATAGTTTAAACGAATAAATGAGCGAGGAGCTAGGGACCACCCTTAACAGCGGGTGGGAAACAAAAGGCACCACTACGAAATAATCGGTGCGCTAGAAAAGTAGGATTCAGTTTCAGTCAGATCAGTTTAAGAGCAACTTCCACATTGAAGAGACGTCTGAGCAACTTCGACATTAGAACAACGTGAACGTCCCAAGCTCCTCTTGCGAACCTCCTTAAAATCAAGAGTTTTATTTCTATCATTCGACTCGTTCATCAACGAACAATCCTACTGGAGCGGCAGGCACCCCACATGCGCTGACGCACACGAGCGGACCGGCACCAGCGCCCGAGCGAGACGGAGATATTACACGTGGTCTCGGTCTCCTCGACCCTTCCCGGTCCGCACAACGGAGGCGGCGTTTTTTGTGCGGGTTACCAGATGGAAAATTTAAAAGTTCGGAGAAAATGCCTAATTTCCATTGAATAATCCTGAGATTTTGTCGCAGTTTGCAAATTTCCTCGCACTTTCTTCCTCGACTTTTAACTTAGTAGAAAAATGTTAAATTATTAATGTGACCCGGTGCGCACAGATAAAATATTTTTGTTTTTGTAACTTTGTAATACAAAGACCTGAAAAATGTACTCTATATAAATGACAAAAAAAACGACCAAATTCCGGCCGCAATTCTGAAAAGAGCCAAAAATCCGGAAATCTCAGGAGAAATCCTGAGTTAATGGTAACCCTAGTTTTACGGCAAAACGTGGCGACGCAATCAAACATACAGCACAATTTCGTTTTACAGTAATCTACTCTAATAAATGCAATTCAAATTGAGTTCCAATGATGCCCCTTACCTAAGTAAACCACCCCAGAAGCAATTTTCATTGTAGATACTAGATAGTACTCGTGCCTAGAGTTAATCGTTATTGCTTTAGAAGGGTCGACACGCAACGTGTTAACTTATCTACGCCGTAGTAAAGCGATCAGAATTATAATATTATATTATTACTAGCTGTTGCCCGCGACTTCGTACGCGTAGACTTGCAATATTTAAACTCCCTTTTCCCCCCTTAATTCGGCCTTTTCGCAAAATCCTTTCTTAGCGAACCTCTACACCCCATAAGAAATCCATGTCAAAGGAACCTGCCAAATTTCAGCTTCGTAGGTCAAGTGGTGTTCGAGATTTCGTGATGAATGAGTGAGTGAGTAGATGAATTTAGCTTTTATATATTATATAGATAATTGGTAATACAATACACCAGGTGCAATAATTATACACAGGACCTGTGCTGTATACATAATATAATACATATGTAGTTATGAAAACATTCCGTATTATTCAAACCCAGGGCTTTCATAAAAAAAATCCGCTAATACTTGAAAAGATTACCTCTATAGATTTCTTGTTTTTCTTAAGATATACCGTTAATTAAAATTGATCCATCCTAGATTACGCTGACGCCTGCTTTCTTGATCTCACTGAGGACCAGCTAGATAAACTTGAGCGCCTCCAAAATTACTGTATAAGATTTATATTTGGTTTACGCAAATATGATCACGTGTCTCAATTTCGTGCAAAACTCAAGTGGCTACCTATTCGACTTCGCCGGAATGCTCACATCCTATCTCTTCTCTATAACATCCTATTTAATCCTTCTACCCCAAAATACTTAAAAGAACTCTTTACTTTCTGGCACACCGTTCATACTCGTCCTCTTAGATCAAAGGATACCCTGTCCCTTAAGTCCCCTTCAGCACGTTCCGAAACTTTTTATGGCAAGTCGTTTGCATTTCAGGCTGTTCAATTGTGGAACGCGTTGCCCGTGCCTATTAGACACGCTCCATCGCTCGCTGTTTATAAAGACCGTGTAAAGCAGTTTTATTTGTCTCAGTTGCCACCTTGTTGAAGCTGTTGTTGTTTGTGTAACTAATCATATTAATTAATTTTATATTTTATGTATTAGTATATTATCGTAATCTTAAGTAATATAAGTATTAGTATCGTAATTTTAAGTAGTAAGTATATGTATTAGTATGTATTGTTATTAGAATGTACGGTTTATATTATAACTAAGTATCACATTATTCAATATTGCTCGCCCCGCCTTCTACCTCCTGTATGAATCCTCTCCATCCTAAGGTTGCCTGGAAGAGATCGCTCTTAGCGATAAGGCCGCCGATTGTTGCACTAGTTTTTAAGCTGTTTTATCGTGTGTATGAAATTTGTGGTGTGAACAATAAAGAGTTTATCTATCTATCTATCTAATTAAAATTGAAATGTTAAAAAAAAGACAAAACAAAGAACAAGTTTTCGAATATTTTATTTTCATTTTTAGGGTTCCGTACCCAAAAGGTACCCATAAAGGGGCCCTATTACTAAGCCTACGATGTCTGTCTGTCCGTCTGTCCTACCTATTAACGGCTGTATCTTACCAACCGTAATAGAAATTGAAATTTTTACAGAATATGTAATGTTACGGCGGATAAATTCAAAATAATAAAAAAGTTAAAACGAAATGGGTCCCCATACAAAAAATGTATTTTTGTATTAGCTCTAACGTAAAAACGGTAATACGTACAAGCGTCAAACTTGGCATGATTATAGTACACACCCCAAAGTATAACAACAAATAATAAATAATGGCCAAGTGCGAGTTTGTGACAAGTTTCGTATCGCTTTCCCCCGAATCGTATCGGGGACATTCGAGGAACGACGGGGAATCGAATCGTATTTCTTAACATCAGCCAAAGCGACGCTCAAACGCAAGCCTATTATTTAATTTAAAAAACAAATCGGTACGGGTGCCATGTCTTATAACCTACATATACTCGAATACGCACGAGAACTATAAAATTTGATAGTACGCGTCACCTTGGAGTTGTTCTTGACCTGGTTCACTCACCTTCATCCGCGCTCTGTTATCAATTCATTCCTCGGAAAGCCTCGATGTGCATCGGGCGTAACTTACTTGAATCTATTCTAAGACATTATGTTATTGATCTAGAGTACAAGGTAAAATAATTGTTAGGTAATGCAAAAGACCTAATATAACGTGTTTATGAAACCTCTCTTAAGCAGCAACAAACATATAGGAAATGTTTGTTCCATGACTTTAATAATTCGTCTCTTAATATAAACAACTCTATATAGGGACGGTCGATTTAACGACAAACTATCTAAATGCACCCGGGTGTGTCCTAAAACTACGACCGGAACCACCGGAGAATGGGCAGCAGCGTCCTATTAGTACACGGTGAACGTACTGCGATCCCCAAGCCACTTGCCAAGCGTGGGGATTATGGCAACACCCATCTTTATGAGGGAGGCCTGTGTCCAGCAGTGGACGTTTAATGGCTGCTGATGTGTGATGTGTCTGTAACTAAAACGTCGAAATTACTTGACTTTGGTTGGTTTACCTTGTTGTACATACAATGATACACTCTATAATGATACAATGATAGCCCGTTGGTCCAGTTGGTAGTGAACCTGCCTTCTACGCACTAGCGTAGAAGGCAGGGGCGTGGGTTTGATTCCCACTTAGGACAAACATTTATGTGATGAACATTTGTGTTTGTGTTATATCTGGGTGTTAATATCTATTTAAGTTTGTATTTAAACATATATATGTATGATATATCGAAAATCTCAACTGAAACTACACAAACAACTGAATAGGGTTTCGATCTGATTTCGCGTATGTTCAGATTTTTTTTACACAGTTGCTTAATTTTACTATTTTCAGTCTTAAGTCATGTTGTTATTTGTACGTCATTTCTCATGTAATATAAACATTAAAGAATAAAATATTTACAATCATATGAGTGTGTTTTTTAATTTTTGCTAGGATTTCATGTGTGAGAAGCCCTGGAACTCCTAAATACACGGACAACTAACACCCAGTCCCAGAGCAGATAAAAAGTTTTTATCTATGTAATTGTTCACCGATGACAAATCTATACGTCATATACGAAGTCACGTCATAAGCGAAATTCATCTACTCACTCACTAAATCTCGAAAACTACTTGACTTACGAACCTGAAATTTGGCACGTAGATTCCTTATAGGGTGTAAAGGTCCGCTAAGAAAGGATTTTGCGTAAGGGCTGAATTAAGAGAGGGGTTGAATTAATTTCAATCTTTATTAATTCAAATGAAGATTGAAAGTTTGTATGAAAGTCCTTTGTATTTGATGTAAGGGAAATAAAATTTGGTATTCAGGTAAATAAAAAATTAAAAAAAAAAAAAAAAAACTGTATCAATATTTTTTCGAAAAATATGGATTAAGGAGTGGAAATGGGGGTTTTAATTTTTGTTGACAGTTTTGTAACTATGGAGTGGCAAGTAGATTACTTATGTGGTGTAGAGGATTTTGCAAAAGGGCTGAATTAAAGAGGGCAAAAGGGTGTTGAAGTATTGTATGAAAGTCTACGCGTACCAAGTCGCAGGCAAAAGCTAGTTTATTATAAAACAGACGGATAATAACGACATTTTCTTTAAATTGAAGAAGCTTCTGACTGACAAGGCGTATTATACGATAGATGAGCTATGGTAAAATATCATAGACCTTGCCAATCAGAAGCGTCTTCAATCTCAATTTAAAAATGGCACTATCTTAAAGAAATATTATAAAAAGTAATGCATATGTATCGGACATTAATAGTTTAATCTATGAGGAAAATTTTCTGTTAGGTATCTGTATATGTTAGGTAGTACCTATTGTAATATGCACGCCTTAAAGGTTGGATATAGAGCAACTTTATTTTAACTTCAGACCTATAATTTTGAAACCGTATTTAGTGGCTGTTTAGCACAATGCAGCCTATTTTATTTCAGTCTCTAATAACAAAAGCCAAGTAAAAGGTGTAGCCGAAACCGGATCTCAGCAAATAGTGTTGTAGCGCACGCATTTGACTAATATCCTACTGAAACTAGGGCAAGGCGTATACACGAAAAGTGGACGATTACTACCCATTCGATGTATGATAAACTGCTCTAGCTTCGTAGGTATACCCAATAGCTTGTTTTGATCGTTACTAGAAACAACGTACGTGTGTGTATAGTGAGTAAAGTGGAATAGAATTACTACAGGCTAAGTAAGATATAAATACGTTTTTAACCAGGTGAGTTGGCAGTCAAACGCAAGCCTAATAATAAAAAAACACAAAAACAGCTTTTCATTATCCAACACAACTTGGAAGGAAGAAAAATGTGGTTAGAATTTAAAAAAATATCGACAAAGCTTAGCAAAATAGAGTAGAAATCAATGGGGTGCCACTATCGCAAATTGCTTTAAATACTAGCAACCCTAGTTCATCGGAGGAAGATTATTGGATGAAATTCTTCCACTGACTTGTTTTCCCACAGAATGATAAAGAGTGTTTTCCACAGTACCTATTGCCAGAAGAAGAATAAATTATCTTTAAAAAAACCGACTCCAAAAAACCACAAAACACAAACATTGTAAGTTAATGTACCACTATAAAGATCAAAATGGAAATTTTTTAATCTAAGTTTCAATAAATATATCCACTAAGCCTAAATAATAGCGACATGTATTTTTACAATGGCACCAAAGATTTTTTTTTCTAAAATTATTTACATATTATAAAAAATGTTGTAAAAGTGTTGTTGTTGTTATGTTGTGTTGTTGTGTATTCTGTTGTTTTGTAATCTGTCTGTCTAATGTGTGTGCCGTGATTGTTATGTGCTGTCAAGTACACAACATAACATAGAGAGTTTTACAAATAAATAAACTTTATGGGAGGTTTAACATCTAGTAATCCTACATTTTGCCTACATACTCACACATTAATTACCTACTAAATATTTTATTCAGTTCATTGAAACATTAAAGGTCGGTTTATACATTGAAGTTACAATTCCCTGGGTAGTTACTAATGCTAAGTGCAATTTCACGTGATCGACCGTAATAAATCAAGTCGTGAATATGTTGTGAATATGAGACCTATACGCTTTTTCAATTCAAATGAAAGTTTCACATATAATACCTAAAATAATATATAATACCTGAAATATTTGAATTGGATTACTACATCGAGGGATTCGAAAGGTATTCGGAGTTTGCTTAACAATTTAAAAGCTCAGAATCACGTGTGCTTAAGTATATTAGAATCGTAATTCAATGTGCTTCTAGAGTGTAGAGGTATTTCAAATTCAATTTACGATTGAAACTAAAACAATTTTAGATACTCAGAATGCTACATAGTATTATAGCGCGCACACTTTAAATTAAACCCATTTACAACAAAGTTAAATGACCCAGCAACTGAAAACCTATTATTACGAAATGGTATGGCCTACATTTTTACTTCGTTTTTATGTATGGTTATTTGTCATTATTTATTAAAAGTTATTAATTTATTGTACATAGGATGTGCAAAAAAATCTCTTTTCATTGTTTTTTGTCGGTGGCTAAGTTTATACCAACACTTATACATGATAAAAAATACAATTACTTGTTTATTTATAAATAGACTTACGCCTGACCGCTATCTCGCCTGATGTTAAGCGATGGTGCGGTCTACGATGAAGTACGCTTGCCTAGAAGAAACCGATTCACTCGTGAGTTAGGTAAAGACGCCCAGATTGAAAAGAACTACCAATGAAACAGGGCTAAAGTATGTCTAAAAAATCTGCTGATCCATACATTTTGACGAGTGTCAATGGCTTCAATTCTATTGTACCATTCTCTAAACTAAACTAATCTGACAGGACTAAAATTATCACCGTCTCTTTTCATTTCAATACATCTGAAAAAGATGGCAACAATTTTAGAGCTGTCAAATTTAGTTTAGTTAATGGTAGTAATATGGTTTGATAATGAATATAGGTTTGATAATGGTAGTAGGTACAACAGAATTGACACCATTGACCGTTTTCCATGGGACAGCAGATTTTTTTTCGCAGTTTTAGGGTTGGTCCCATAATCAAAGTTGTTCGTAATGATGAGTCGGTATCATTCGGTAGTCCTTTCGGATTAGTACAGTCTATATGCGTAACCCTGTATAAGGTAAGTATGTATCTATAAAAATGACTACCTAGTCATTTGTTACATAGAGAAATCACAAATAGTTTGTGGAAACATAGTTGAAACAAAGGCTTATCATAGCATGATAGTCAGTAATTTGTGCGCGACTCAGGCGAACACAGTGTTTCGTGTGTAGGATCTTTCACAACCGGTACTGAGGGAGAAGGTCCTGGTTCGTACCTAATCGAAGAAAGTGTTTTAAAGTAACATTAATTATTATAATATATTTTATACGATAGTTACATACCTAATAATTTGTTTCCAGCTTTATTCGTTCGTATGAAGAACTTTTGTGTTAAACGACGGTGTTTTAATTTTAACGTTAGTGCCAATTTTGGGAAACCTTATTCAACTTAGTCATCTCAGATCAGCCAAACAATAAAATCAAGGGAGATATGATAAGGTGGCATGGCTGGTGGGATCGCACCGTCTAAATCAGGCTTGATGCCTTTAGTATGCCTTTAGTCGAAATTACCCTGCACACGACCTTCCCTTTACCCTTGCATCTCCTTTTCGGAAGACTCTTGCGCTTATCGCGCAACTGATGAGTTCCGTTGTCTCGCGACAACAAGAACGAAAGTCACCTCACCCTAACTCTTTGGTTTGGCTTGAACAATACGCTTAATGCGCAGCGGACATAGTCCCTATGTTCCAGCCGATAACCCGCCGAGTGCGGTATCGCTGTAAAGCAATTTATGTAGTGACCGTTTCGATCTGATGGATCTCTTCAGTAGTGGGTAATACCACTAGACGGTAATTGATTTGTCAGCCTAGACCCTTGCGGGTGCTGCACTATCTAGTCCCTAACGGGTAGGGCCTCTTGGCCGCCTAGTAGTGTATGGCTCGATAAAGTGAGCTGTGGTTCACGGACGTTGTTCCGGATACATCGACAGTTATCCCTTTACCCTTGCATCTCCTTTTCGGAAGACTCTTGCGCTTATCGCGCAACTGATGAGTTCCGTTGTCTCGCGACAACAAGAACGAAAGTCACCTCACCCTAACTCTTTGGTTTGGCTTGAACAATACGCTTAATGCGCAGCGGACATAGTCCCTATGTTCCAGCCGATAACCCGGCCCAATTTTCCAAAAATCAATGGAAACATTGCTTTCGGGGATCGACGGTGTCAGTATCTGGCTCGATGACATTTGTATTACCGGTTCCAATAGGATAATCCATTTGAGAAACTTAAACGAGGTTTTAAGTAGGCTTAGGAACGCGGGGTTGCGTTTACATAAGGAAAAATGCGAATTTTTCAAAGAAAGCGTCACGTATTTAGGTTACGTTATCAGTAAAGCGGGTCTCAAGACTTGCCCCGATAAGGTCACGGCGATATTGAACGCACCCGAACCTACAAACGTCACCGAGGTAAAAAGATTTTTGGGCGTTTTAAATTATTATAGGAATTTTATCCCAAACGCGTCTGCCATACTCAGCCCTTTACACGAACTCTTATGTAAAGATGCTGCGTGGGAGTGGGGCGAACGTCAACGACACAGCGTGGCATGCGTACGCCGCGAGCTGGCATCGGAGCGTGTTTTAGCGCATTTTGAACCAGGCGCTCAGCTGTGTCTGGCCGTGGATGCTGGACCCCAAGGAATTGGGGCGGTCCTCAATCAGCTCGACGCAGATGGTACGGAGCGTCCGCTCGCGTACGCATCACGCTCGCTCTCTGCCAGCGAGCGGAACTATAGCCAGATACAGAAAGAGGCGACTGCTATTATTTTTGGGGTAAAAAGATTTCACCAGTATTTGTACGGGCGCGACGATCCTTTTATTTTAAAAACCGACCATAAGCCCTTAGTTTCGATATTCAATAGCAAAACTGGTATACCCGTGACGACAGCATTGAGACTCCAAAGATATGCCATCATACTATCGGCATATAATTACGTCGTGCAATATATATCTAGCGAAAATAACTTAGTAGCAGATTTTTTTTCACGCGCTCCGTTACCCAGCGATGGAACAACAGACAGTACTGATAGTGGAGTAGATACTTATTATGCGCTTAAGTTCCTAGATGCGTCATCGCCGGCGATAACGGTCACAGACATCGTGCAAATGACTGCAAGCGATACGACAATGCAGACGGTCGTTAAATATATGCAACACGCATGGCCACGTAAAATAAATTGTAAATCAGTTTTACCATACTTTCAATGCAAATCAGATCTGCAATTCGAGAACGGCTGTCTATTTAGGGGGCATAGGATAGTTATTCCGTCAGTGCTAAGAAAAAAAATGCTGAAAGAATTGCATGATTCACATTTAGGTATAATTAAAAGCAAGAGTAACTGCCGATCTCGTTTCTGGTGGCCAAGGGTCGATCAAGACATTGAAACCTGGATAGGCTCGTGCGCAACTTGTGCGTCGGTACGTGCCGCGCCCCCGCGCGACCCGCCCGCGCCCTGGCCCGCCCCCGTGCTGCCCTGGCAGCGCCTGCACATTGATTACATGACTGTGGGGCAGAGGGTGTACTTGGTGGTTGTCGATGCGTTTAGCAAGTGGTTGGAGTGCCTGTACATGAATAACGGTACTGCAACGAGCGCTTTGATTACGAAACTAAAGGGAATTTTTGCTACATTTGGAGTGCCAGATGTAGTGGTATCAGACAATGATGTGAAAATTAACTCAGTCGAATTTAAAGTGTTTTGCACGGCTAATGGGATTAAATACATGACCAGTCCGATTTATCATCCACCCAGCAATGGCCAAGCAGAAAATTCCGTACGAACTTGTAAAAAAATGTTAAAATGCATCATTAAAGAGAACGCATCGCCACAACACATGCAAGAACAGCTGCTAGGTTACTTATTTAACTATAGGAATACCGTGCATTGTACCACGGGTGAGACTCCGGCAAAGCTAATGTTCGGAAGGCAGTTACGCACGCGCCTCGATCTTGTATTACCGACTAAGAAGCTCAAGAAATTAGCGGAAGTGCCTATAAGACGACATTTCGAGATAAATGATATGGTTCGGGTCCGATGGTACAGTGCACGGAAGGAAATTTGGCAGTTAGGGAAGATAAGTGAAAAGATAGGAAGTAAAATGTACAAAGTGTTTATATTTGATTTCGATCTCTGCTGCATCAGACATGTAGATCAAATAATTAAATACACAGGTGACAAAAATATTATCACTAAAACCAAAGGTGTACGCGACGAGCCTCATCTGTTTCCGTGCGTGCACGCGGATAATATTTCTGAATTGGAACAGCATTTGCTGCCAGCGGCCACCAGTGCTCAAAGAGTTGTCGACCGAACAACGCAGCACGGAATTGATGAGGCTCCATCGGCACCTGACGCTCAATGTGATGTGGAAGCGTGGCGTGATTGTCAGACGGAAGAGGGTGAGCAAGGGACCGTTGAGAATGTCGAAGCGGCAGCTAGCGCTGACCACGAAGTGGCACCAGCCGCTGCGGCAACGCACACTCGTCCGGTGGACTCACCGGCGCCCTCTCTCATGCCAGCACGCGCCAGGCGTGATAAGCCCACAATAGATTATAAGCGTTATTTGTAAATTAGCTGTAGATTTATAATTATAATAGAAGTCGTTTGTTGTCACCAGGTTTCTAAAATTAAGTGTGGAGGAATGATGTATACGCGCCCCTCCCTTTGTTTTGCGGCCGGCGGGTGACAACTGGTGCAGCGCGCCGGCCAGTAATAAACAAGCTACGAAACTAAGTGCGTGTTATTTCTTACCACCCTCGGACATATCAGTATTATATTGCGGTTTATTTTCTAAACAAAAGAAAATCCATACACTGATAGGTATCATCTTAGAAAAATAAATGAGCACAAACTCTATTAAGGGTTATGTGTATGCCTCGAGCATTCATGCTCACCATCGAAGGCACCTTCTTGCGGCGGCGTCGTGTGTCGGGTCGCTCTCTTCCCTCAGATATGGTTGAGGAGGGCGATGGCTGGCACATGTGTCATACTCGTGATCGGGTGCTGCTTGCGGGTCGCTGGTCTGCTCGCGGTATATACACAACACCAGTACCGAATTGTTTTAACCTTAGATTAAGATAGGTATAACTAACTTTCCTCTCCCTGTATTGTGAATGACTAAGTAAATTCGTTTAAGTTAACAAAATTGTAGTCAAGCATAATAAAAGTCACGGACCCTGGAGTCCGTGGAGTTGCATTTTAAATTAAATAAAACTCTATTTGCCAACAAGCTTGCCCTGTTAGTTAAGTACCTATGTTTGTTCGCACGTTCGTATGTGTGGGACAAATCTTGCAATTGAATTTTAGACAAATCTTGCAACTGAATTTTAGACCAGTTATCCAAAACCGATTGAGCTGGCATACCTACTTATGTTAGTTCGGTGACAATACAATGTTATGGTACCTTCGAGCTGGTCTGATGATGGAGACAAGGTAGCCATAGGAACTCCTAAACGAAATGACGTAACCCCGTCGAGTTTGGGTTTGTTGGAATTGTCTTCCCAAGAACTGTGGTCCTAGATCATAAATTCAATCATTGTGGCGGGCGTCCGCAAGATGGCGGACAAAATGTTCTTATCTACAATCATGATAAAGTATGGGTAACAAATGAAAGGGTTTGCTAAGAATATGCAAAAGTTCGTTTAAAAAAAAAGTTATTTAACGAAACATGGCTATTTAACTACGACCCTGAAACAAAGTGACAGTCCACAGTATGGTGCTTTGAAGATGAGCCGACTCAAACAAAATGTCGCCGAGCACGAAGCACACAGAAACAAATGGTTGCCTCATTTTTCTGGAAGACGGGACATATTGCTACTGTGGTGCTAGAAGATCAAAGGCCAGTTAATTCAGAATGGTATGTGACAGTTTGTGCCCCAAGAGTATTGTCAGCTTGGTGTGACAAGCGGCCGAAGTCAGGAACCCAGCACCTGCTCTGGCACCACGACAACGCTGCCCCGCACACTTCTGCCAGAACACTTGACTATTTCAGTTCAAAAAACGTCACTAATCTGCTTCACCCGCTATATTACCCTGACCTAGCACCCCGTGATTTTTACCTTTTTCCGAAAATTAAAGAAAAATTAAAAGTAAAGCGATTTTACACTAAAAAAAACATCAAAAGTGCCATTGAATTAGATACGCGCTATATTCTGAGTCTTAAGGTGGTACGATTCACCTACGGCGAGAAATTCAAATTTTAAACAGTTTTTTGGTCCTAGTAGCCAGGCCAGGTAATTATTTTTAAATAACGCAGTGTTTGCGCAAAATGTTGGCTGTTCTTTATATTATAATGTACAACTATTTAACAGTGACGCACTATATTACTTACATTTGTCAATAAACCGTTTGAAACAGCAAAAATTTGTTTATTCACAAATGTAAGTAATAATGTGCATTAGAGATAAATAGCTTTACATGATTTTGTAAAGATTTGCGCAAACATCATGATCGTTTACAATAATCACCCGTCCTAGCACAAGAACAAGAAAACTGTGTGAAATTTGAATTTCCCGCCATAGGTGAATCGTACCACCTTAAAAAAGTCGATGTGAATTCATAGTCCATATTATAGCTCGATGTGTGAATTGTAAATTTTCCGAACGTGGTACCTACCGACTACGCGACTAAAAGCTCAAATTTAAAAAACAATATCACCGAAACGTATATCAAGTATAAAGTTAAAATAATTGGAACAAGGTCGGTCGTGACGGCGTCTGCAACGGCCGCGATGTCTTCCTTCTAAAATCGATATGGTGCCAACGATCACATTGAGACTAGCTGTATAATAGAAGCAATAGCATAAACAGTTTAAAACTAGCAAACCTGTAAGTAAAAGCAGCTTCTAGAAGCTTCAGCGCCGTTTGGAGCGCGGTAAGGGTACGCACAATATATTGGACACCGTTTATTGCCGGTGGGCTGTGAAAGGTGACTGGTCGCCGCGCGGCCGCAGGCAGTACATCTTTACGCACAGACAAGGACATACAATTGCGGTGTAATTTCCCTACAAGTGCAATGGCGACGCGTGGCGTAGTAACCACTGGGGGGCTGATTAGACAGTGGAAATTTTATTTGGGAATATCATTAATGTATTCATCATTATGAACAACTTTTACTATGGGACCCATATGGGACCATAACTGAAACTTGATTGATTGATTGATTAGCTCTTTATTTAACTCTTTATTTTTAAACTTCAACGAAATCGCGATAAATAAGATTGTTGTTCTATACGTTTCGTTGAGTACCAATGACATTTATACCATTCCCCCTAAAAAGCTTATTTAATCACTATTTTGGTGTTTGAATTTAGAACACACCAATATATATTCGATCTCCATCTCAATGCTATACAACCTCCTTGCGCAAAAAATACTCGATACAAACTCCTTAAATCTTTCTTTTTCTCGTAGTCATGGTATAAAGTATAGTATCAAGGAAATATTAATATGAAACCTTGATAGTATGCTACTCTTGAATAAAATTGATTTATATCGAGGGCGAATAAATCATTTGAATCACTCGCGTCACTCAGGATGCTTCAATAGCCCTCGCTTAAAATCGATCTTTTATTCACTAATTGCACAATTTACTATTTGTTAATACAATGTGCTTATCTTTCCAAGATATTTTAGTGTCGAATGACCACGGACCTAGGGTCTCTACAGCTAGTGCGAGTTTTTTTTTGCGTTGCAGGGTTCGTCCCAAAAGTTGTTCATAATGATAATAACTAATAATATGATATGACTAATGCCGAGTACAATTATATCTCCGAATATTTCCACTGCCTCTAACCAGCATCGCTGCAACGCGTACTCTTGTACTCTTACGGCTTACAGTTACGACTTTAGAATAACTACTCAGAGAAGGTAGGTTTCCACACAACGCCTTCTCAAAACTTAAGCTACAAATTCGCTTTGTAGCTTACGTTTCGATTGGTATTTTAAACGATTTAACCAAGAAAATTAATGGATTACCTGTGGAATGTCACACCATAACTCTTATGCTGCTTTTCTGATTTGTTGTGGTACGATTTCACCGCGCAAATTGTAATAATAAATTATTATTTTTTGGAGCCATATATGACACTATTTGAATGGCTTAAATTTTTCGAATGTACTTGGTTTCTTTGTGTTGTTATTCTAAGTTTACGACTTATTTTGTCAAGCTACTTCAAAAATCAGATTCTCACAATTAGGTGTTTTTTTGTGTATGTTACGCATGTTTTGTATCTTCGCCGATTGCGAACAATTTTTTTTTATTGGTTATTCTCGTAGTACTAATAGTTTGAAATGTTGGTGGTCCCATTTAACATTGAAATTTAGGGGATGAAACACCTTTATTGAAATTCCCATCAAAGGACAATACGATGATTCTGATCCGTTCTTTCCATACAAACTTTACTACAACGTGCTAAAACATTTACTTTCTATTGTAAGACAGAAAATTAACGAAAATCTTAATATACACTAAAACTTAAAATAACTAAATATAAACTAAAACTTTAATCTAAAAGATCATTAGTGGAATGGTCCCCAGAATGCTGGCGGCATTGCCACGTTGAATGGCAATACTCAATTTCTGTGCGAAATAAAAGCCAGTATTCTGTATCTGTACACCTGACGCCTCCACCAATCGGCTGACCAAGTTCCAATACAGCCCCAAGTAAAAATAAGGGCTTATAAACAACTTAAATAAGGGCTCTAAATGGCATTAATTTTACGCGGTTTCACTTGAGAGGGCACACGGGGCCCGGTCGATTCTTAGGAGCTTACTCTTGCAAAATACAAAGGTAAAAGAAACTAGAATACAATCTTTGAACAACATTTGTGAAGTTTTTGTGAAAATGTCATGGAACAAGAGTTGTTGAGTAAGAGGTCTGCGGTACATTTAAAATAACCCTGTTTGAATTGACTCGGGCTATTAAGTACCTATATATTTGAAGTCCAAGTAAAGTAAAAAAAAAAAGTGACTTAAAAATAAGTGCAGAAATACTAAACAATTTTGTTTTCAGAGAATAAACCACCCGTTTAGCTAATTCCAGTTGTAAGTTAGTTACCTACGTATTTTCTTGTCAAGTTTGAAAAGGTTTCAGAAACTAAATCAAAGCTTGTGGAGAAGTTGACTCACCGATAGTCCAGGGTTGCATCCCGATGTGGTGGAGCTCTTCCTGAACTTGGGCACGCACACCTGCATGGAACTCTTGCCTTTGGGCGGCCCAGCACACCCGTACTCGTCGCTCCTGTTATTTCTCGTCAAGTTTATATTGTTCGTGTTATTCACTTTTACCAGGATATTGCAGGTTTGGGAAGCGATTTGAAAGAGACCTTCTTCTAGGTTTCTTTTATTTTGGTACTGTCGGTTGAGGTGGAGATAGTCCCACCATGAAGGCATTTTTCGCGCGAGTGGGTGAAACGGCGAAGCGTGCGCTCGACTCGCGGTGCTTGCTCCGTGTGCCTTGGCGTCTGAACTTACTGTCGCCTGTAACGTGTGGATGTCTACTCGGACTTGCGCCTTAAAAGTTTGTTTTTGGACAGCTATCGTATAGGTAAGTACCGTTGTAGACGAAAGTTGTTACTCGTACATTATAATAGGTATGAGAAAACAGGAAAACAGTTTGACGACCGATATAACAAAACCCTTGAAATGTATTAACAAATCTGAACTTACTCGGACGTGAGAAGGATCTCTAGACTTTTTAAATGTTTATAGTATTTAAGATATAAAGCGGTTGTTTGTATCGTTTTATTCACTAACCTGTTAGCTGCAGTACGCTTCAGTAGAACCTCTCCCGACCTATTTCTCCACTCGAATAAGACGAGATACAAAAGTTTGTTTGCTCGACTTCATTCCAAGTTGTTACAACTGCAGATCTTATGAAAACTGAGCGGATCTCGGTAGAGGAGGGCGGGAGAGAGGTTGACCCGAGTTCGTATAGTAAAATATATTCTATACGACATCGTAATTCGTTACTGTAGCTGTAGCCTATGTACCTAGATAATTATTTTAGAGGTCCACATCACACGGATCGGATTACGCCAAATTCATACTAACTAAAGATCAAGTGAGGGTAGAAGAACAAAACACCCGCTCTTCTCGCCGGGCACGCGCGCAATTTTCAGTCAGCTCATGACCACGGCCATTGTAAGTCATTTGTAACATAGTCGAAACGGCGAGCGAAATGTACCTACCAATTTTTATCTAATTAAAATAATAAGTCGCTATAAGTCCCGATAAACATGTAAAACGTGTTCAAATAGCGAAATTTTAAAGTTACTAATCTTAATCTTAATCCTAGGTACTAATCTTTGACAATTTACAGCTTAGTAAGCTAATAATTAATTTCACAGAATCCTATCCGTTCGACGCGTACGGTGTGGACAAAATGAATGCCTACCAGATTGATTTCAGGCAAACTTTGCTGTACGTACTTGTCTCTCTGTCTGTCGTCTCTGTTTTCTTTGCTTAATTTGGGGTCAGATGACCGTCTGTGAAAAAATGTCCCGAATATTTCGGTATACTATAATTTAGCGGAAGATCGAAAATACGAGATTGGTGGCGCTATAGCTAACTTTCATATCATGTATATTATCATAGCAGTTCTTTATTACGGGCAAACAAAATTGTAATTAAAATGTAAGCCAAGTAGGTATAATATAGGTATACGTCAATGAAGACGAGAGGATATTTTTTTGTATATATTTTATATATAACACTAGCGACCCGCCCGCCTGGCTTCGCACGGGTGTAATTTACGTGTGAAGCCGGAGTGGGTCGCTATTTATATAAACCTTCATTGAAAATGTATCTAATTGATGGTGAAAACGGCATCAAAATCTGTTGCGTCGTTTAGGAAGAGTTAGCAGCCATACAGACAGACAGACGCGGAAAGCAACTTCAATTTATACTATGTAGAGAAGAGAAGAGAAGAGATATATTATTATTTTTTCAACCATAAATGGTGTCGATTTTTCGTGCCTGCTCTGGCAGTCCGATAGAAAAATGGGCAGAAGGGAATTAGATCATGCAAATCGGATGCACATCAAATGATTATCATGAAATGTATCTGATCAAAACCGATAGACTAGCAACTTTGCGCCGTTCAAAGCTGAGAACCTTATTCTGAACTAATATTTCGTTAGAGTTAGTTCATTGGAACGAAAACGGTGCACTTCCCTGGCGCGCAGGGTCCGGGCCAGCCCCAACACCATCCTAAACGTATTTGCGAATAGATTTGACTGTCAGTACATGAACCATTGCTCAATGGTGCATGTACTGACTAACAAGCAAATGGTGAAAGGTGTGTGTTAGTTTAGCTCTATTTTATAAATTTTAAATATGTACCTAATTTAATTTTAATTTTATGGTTTTATTGTTTTATTTAATAATTGTATGATCTAATTGTCGATCGAAATAAATGAATTTGAATTGGAGTAACAACAAAATTCTAAGTTTTCCCGAAAAATTTATAAGTGAGCCGTACGCACACTGTTTAGCGGTATGATGAAAAAACATAACGACATTTGAATATGAACGATACTTAGTTGTACTAAAGGCATATCTCCCTAGTTTGTCTGATCTGAGGTGTGCACACTACTGCTTGACGGTTAAATAACTGGCAATGGTGTGATACTTTCCCAGGCAGACTGCAAAAGAGCCCTACCTAGATGTAGATAATAAAGCTTACAGAATTAGACAGAATTAGAAACCTACCTTGAAATTATATTTTTAAAAGCATACCTAATAGTGTTAACACACGTATGGATTTGGTTGACGGACCGCCGTCCAACCAACGGGAGAGAAAGAGAGAGAATATCATATTTCCCTCTCTTTCTCTCCCGTTGGTCAGACGGCGGTTGAGGTCAACCAAATCCATACGTGTGTTAACATTATAACTCGCGACTTCAATCTATTATTGTTTAAGTCCGCTAAAAGCTTTGATGCTCCGCTAACAACACTATTTAAAGAGATGTGAACAGAGCCCGTAGAACTTGTGCCATTAATAATAAATTTGGCTTTATTGACTTTTCAACAGTAGGTACTTATAATTTACATACAAATATGTATAGGTATCTATGTATTGTACAAACGTCGTGCCGTATGTGGATAGTTTCAACAGACACGCGATGTGCTAATGGCTACATTACTATCATAATGCTATGAACTGGCCAACCTCTAGGTAGGTTTAGGTAAAAATAAAGTTTGTCCAAGTATTATAACGTCCAGCTTTAATTTTTGGCCAATTATACTTAAGAGTGCGTATAAAGCGAGGAAAATTTCTGATTTCACCCGCGCGTCTCGCATCACCCGCATTAGTGTGAAACACAACCACGGCAGCGCGGCAGTCGCGCGCAGCTCCAGTACACATAACTCGCGTAGTCGAACTCGTCATGCGGCAAGGAGTAATAAACACAGGATAAGCATAATGTTGGCGTTTTGGCGATTAGCTGGGTTCGGTCGCGGCGTGCAAAACCATAAATTGTTTATTTCAATTTTCAAAATTGTGTTTGTTGTATATTTTTAAACTTAATTTTTAAGTTTTCTACAATATCAATATAAAATTAATAAATTATATAAATTAAATTGAAATTGCCTAAATTAATTTTGAAATTAAAATTTTACGCTTGAGACAGAGAGTCAGAGATCGTTAAACATTAAATCAAACTAAACTAAACTAATGCTATGCTATGCTATGCTACGCTACGCTATGCTATACTATACTAAACGAAACACGCGAAACGAAATACCCGAAAGCCCGTTGGTCCAGTTGGTAGTGAACCTACCTTCTGAGCTTCGGGCGTGGGTTCGATTCCCACCTAGGACAAAATTAATGTGATGAACATTTTGTGTTTGTTCTACGAGTATACCTGGTTGTTAATATCTATTTAAGTATGATTTATTTAATTTAATTTAATGTAATTTAATGCAATGCAATTCAATTCCATTCCATTCAATTCAATTTACTAAAAAATATCATCATCATCCTTCACAGAACCTTCCTCATTATTTGAAGTCGGCCTAATATACCTACTGTTTGACCTACCAGTACCTACCCGAGCCAACGCGGCCGGTCTAACAGTAGGTATTACTACTTACCTTTTTATCCGACTTCAAATAAGGAGGAAGGTTCTCAATGCGACTTGTATAATCTTAGTGTCTCTGTCTACTTGGTCCACAGTGTTGCACCGCAGTGTTGTAAAGCAGTGTTGCACCGCAGTGTTGCAACGCAGTGTTGCAACGCAGTGTTGCAACGCAGTGTTGCAACGCAGTGTGGCAACGCAGTGTTGCATCGCACTGTTGCGCCGCAGTGTTGCAACGCACTGTTGCACCGCAGTGTTGCAACGCAGTGATTGATAATTTTATTGCATACCTACCTTGCCAAAAGATTCGCTTTTTTACCAGCTAAGGAAACATTAACTTTTTTCTGAGATTCGCCACTGTCAAGAAACATTTTACTGTTTAAAGGCAAAGTTTATTTTTATTGTTTCATTCAAGAGCAATGTTTATAACCTCAAATAAGCCACAAATGACAGCACCAGCGAAGGTGGCGCCATCTGAGATAAGTTTTGCCGTGGTTTGCCTGTAGCTTCTCATTACCCAAAATGTATGAAAAATACTGCGTTAGTTCCCTAATACTCACCCTGTGAAATCATTTACCACTGAATAAAACTCAAAATATGTAGTGATGGTCAAAATATTTTCGGATTTGAATTAAATAAAGAAATTTCGTTAGTGAAGCTACTTCTCAAAATCTCTGAAATATTGGTGCCGTCGTTTGGCTTTAGACCTCAGCAGCCATAAATCGATGCCACAGACTTAAAATATTCAAGGATGGCTGAAATATTTTCTGATTTAACGTCTTCACTGAAATATTGAAGATGTCTTCTAGTATTAGAACTGAACAATCTATAATCACCGTTACTGATTTAAAATATGCAAGGATGGCAGAAATATTTTACGATACAAGTCAAGATTCTCTGAAATATAAATGCTCTCATCTAGTGTTGGACGCAAATCACGCAAAACCTCACCTAATCCTCAAAAAAAAACTCACCTATGTTTCCAACCAATTAGTTCAAAATATTCAAAAATAGCTATTTATTTTTTGATATAACTTCACTTTGCTGAAATACTGGTGGTGCCACCTAGCGTTTGATCTGAGAAACTCGTATTTTATGCTACTGATTCAAAATATTTAAAGATGGTACCGCACTGTTGTACCGCACTGTTGTACCACACTGTTGCACCGCACTGTTGCACCGCACTGTTGCACCGCAGTGTTGCAACGCAGTGTTGCACCGCATTGTTGCACCGCAGTGGTGGACTGCAATTCAACCAGTATAAAAAAATACTGGTCGAATTGAAGGTACTCTAAGGTAAATGAGAACCTTCCTCCTTATTTGAAGTCGGATAAAAAGGTAAGTAGTATTTGACTTTGACTAAGGTAAGTAGTCCCGCTAGTGTATTGTGCATTTCCCCTTACCAGCACATACCCGAGCCAACCCAACTGGTCAAACAGTAGGTACTTATGTTTTTAACCGACTTCAAAGAAGGAGGAAGGTCCTCAATTCGACTAGTATTTTTTTATACCGGTTGAATTGAGAACCTTGCCCCTGTTTTGAAGTCGGTTAAAAACATAAGTACCTATTGTTTGACTTTCCACATTTAAATTTTTTTTTATTAGAAGATGTTTTTTTGCTTCCATTATTACCAAGCTATTTTTTGTCTGTTAAAATTGAGAACCTTCCTCCTTTTGCAGAAAGCCGCTTCTCGTAAAAACGTGAGAAAATGTGGATGGAACTCTCAAGTCAAATTAACCATCACATTAATTTAAATGATTTTTAATTTTAATTTTATAAAATTATAATGAATCTAAATTATTTTATAATGTCATTTAATTTTTAGTTTTATCTTTCTGACTCTCTCTCTCTGCTTCTCTCCGTCTCTCTCTCTCTCTCTCTCTCTCTGTCTGTTTGTCTGTCACAAAGAAACACTCCGACTCTAATAGTTATATTACTGAGCATACATAATAATGGATTCGTTAGGGCCTAGTCGTATCCATTTTATTTGTATCTATGTTATTTTTTCGTAGTAGCTTTACCTAGTCTGTGCTCTAAGGTCATTGTCACCACTTGGTAGCCGCATCAAGTGGTCGCGTTCGAGCCATCGATTTTTTATATTATCCTTTGTTTGAAAATACAGTAGGTGTTGATATAATCGCACTCGGAAGATAAAACCAAGGCGAAAAGCAAGCGCGTGCGTCCTTCCCCGTTGAGGCACAGTGCGGTACTGAGGTTAAACGGAGCATGTTTCGCTATTTAGATGCAAAGCGCAACAGAATAAGACTGAATATCGGACTTGCCGTTTGACCGAATAGTTGCTTAGAACTAAAGGACGTAAGTCTCAAATCGAATATAATTTATTATGAGAGTACTAATTAATCTAGGTAAATTTTGTCTTAACACTGGAAAACAAACTATATTTTCCTTCGGTGAGTATTTATTTTAGATATGTAACTGAAGTACTTTCCAAGTAAAATCAAAAAAATTAGCAAAAAGGCACCATTTTCAAAACATTAAAGTATCGAGTAAATATCTTGCTATTATGTTTCTGTCTTAATGGCGGAAAGAAAATGAATTGAAAATTCACATATATCAATTATTACGGTGATCGGATATTTGGTTTAGTTAGAATATCATGGCAAATTAGCATAAAATTTCGGTTGCCCCCTCTTAATTCCTCTTCAGCCCCACTGAATTATAGTGGGAGACACAAGGAATAACCTATTTATTTGTTTCTCTAAAGTTGGCTATTGCATTGTCTTATTGTGAAAATATGGTATCCAATTTATTTTATTATGTTGATCTCTTTATATCTAAGTAAGCGGTGTCATAGTTTTTATATGTTAATTAGAATAAAATTAAGTAATATTACGCCATAGATTTCTCATCTGTGTGATTTGTGTGTAAACTGAATTTGAATTTATTCAAAACTAGCGACCCGCCACGTACGGGTGTAATGTACGTTCGAAGCCGGTATAAAAACCTTCCGTGAAAAATTATCTAACTGATGGTGAAAACCGCATCAAAATCCATTGCGTGGTTTAGGAGTTAGCGATCATACAGACAGACAGATAGACGCGGAAAGCGACTTTATGTATAGAAAAATATATAAATAGATAAATAAAAATAGATCTCCATTTCGGCTCGCATCTCTTCCGACCTGTCTCAGTCACGTCAATCGTCAACTACTTTCTTACTTTTTGCTAAACAAAACTAGATTACGTTTCGTAGAACCACAATACATCCAGTCCAACCTTGTTTATCAAACTGCATATCTGAGTATGCCATTTAAACGTGAATGCAGAATGAAGTGGCCCGACCATTTCATTCTAATGTTTATATTGTAAGAGGTCTTATCTCGTTTACGTAAGCTCTCATGTAATATTAAAAAGCGTTGTCTAATACGCGGGCCTTAGGTACACAGCACACATGTGGCCAGTAAAAATTTAATAAGGACGAAAATGTGTTTTGTTCCTACCCACCGTACTCAGTCAAAGTTTTTTGTAACTTTGACAGCTGCTTGAACATTGTGATAAGCTGAAAGAAAACATCCAACGTGTAAAAAACATGTCGCAGTCTTATTTTCCTAAACTTGGGTCGAATGTCAATGTGTAATCATCATCATTTCAGCCGTCGGACGTCCACTGGACATAGGCATCCCCCATCGATCTCCAAAGGGGCCGGTTGGAAGCGGACTGCATCCAGCGTTTCCTTGCGGTCACTTAGGTATAGGTCGTCTGTCCATCTTGTGAGTGGACGTCCTACGCTGCGCTTGCCGGTCCGTGGTCTCCATTCGAGAACCTTTCGGCCCCATCGGACATCTGTTTTGCGTGCTATGTGCCCTACTATAACGGCCCACAATGTCTAATAATGGTGGATTATTCTTTATTGAATGTGTTCGAGATATTGGGAAAGTGATATAATGAAATGAAAGGCACGCAATGCTTCGAGGTTTCTACTTTTAAACTTATTACATTGCAAATTACTGTTTCTTCATTCCGTCAAGTATATTTGTCTGTTTCGTTACAAAGTCATTCGCCATGTTTTTTCAAGTTGGCACCAAAACTATATGGGCTATACCAGCTGCAATCTAACATTCAGATTTACTATTTAAATGTTAGGGACAATTCAAACACCACCACCAGCGGGTTAAAATGCTCCATTGCTCTAGAACAATGGAGCGTTTAAAGCTAGTCTAGTTCTGAGTTTTTTTCTAGCAAAAGTAATCGGTAGTTACCGTTTTCATTTAGCTTTTTACAATCTTCTGCAGCACAACATGGGGTTCTTCAAAAGGAGAGTTAATCGAGTCCTAAAGGGTCGGCAACGTATTTGTGACGCCTCTGGTGTTACAAGTATCCATAGGCGACGGTGACTGCTTACCATCAGGCAGCCCGTATGCTTATTTGCCACCTATGGCATAAAAAAAACTGACACAGAAAAAAAAACTTGGACCGAGTGTAGAAGCTACTAAATGTTAGCTGTGTTTTTGTGACCTTGTATTTATTTGTGTTTTGGCCCCTTGGGGTTTGTTAGCATAAAAATGTCTGGTGGGTATGTTGCGTGCGCCGGGGAATAGTGTACTGTATATAGCATAGTTGTGAAGTAGGCTTTAGGAATTCTTATATAATTTTATAACAGTAATTCAAGTTTGTATCATAAACTCATTACTTAATTCCCAAACCAGCAAATATGATATCACAATATGATTTTACGAAAATTATATTAAAATAAAATCTTTTGATTTAATCCTCATAATTTGTATTTAAATTGTATTTGTGACATAAATAACACATCAAAATTCAAATTATTACACTCCCTCGTAAACGCTCCTTTTGACATTTCTGGGCCACGTAACATTAGTGACGTCACACATAAGCAAACGAGTTCTTCTCGCCATACAATTGTTGCCTCTATTTACTTTTGTGTGACGTCATAAGGACATTCGACCTACATATCAAGGCAAGTGATCTAAGAAAATCATTTAAAAAAAAAATTACTGAAAATCAGTGCTTTATTTTTTAGTTTTTAGTAATAAAATATATTTTTTACATAGTAGATAATCTTCTTTTTTTTTTTTTTTTATTGTTTACTTAATTCATGTTACAATATTTGTTAAACTAATGTCGTACCAAAAAACCACAGCTGGTTTGTCCTGGTACCAACTCAACATTCACTCTGCGCTGCTGATAAAAACAATAATACGCACTCTGACAAAAACACATCGTAAGAAAAATTTACCTACAATAATTACAAAATAAGATAGGTCATACGTCTACATATATAATATTTATATCTATTATAGATATTTACGGTGTTCTTGGATTACACCAGCATGAATTGTATTTTTAATTCAGTCAAATACCCTATTCACGATACGTATGATGATCGTTCTAACATCATTGATATTAATTAACTCCAATGACTTACGTATTCATAATTATGTTTCTAATAATCTTAGAAAATTTTACAGCGTTTGCGGCAGAACGTTGTGTTCTGTCACAAACGAACGTTTTGTTATGCCGCAAACGAACGTTTTGTTATTTGTATTTATTTTTGTATATATTTATTCAATTACTACGGCTTGCGCCAGTTACACCAATGAGACAATGTTACACAATATTATGATACTTGATATTAAAATAAGGAAAATACTTAATTGATAATAAATGACATTAAATAAGAAATAATAATAATATGTCAATACCAAATTCATGTCAATAACAACATATACAATCATTATACACATTACATTATACAATAAAATCATTATGCTGCTAACAAATGTTTTGTTATGACTTAAATTTAAGTCAATGATAGAATGATCATCATACTAATCGTGACACCTACTTAATAATTATTATAAATGCATTTTTTTAAATCTTGCTCAATAACACAGCGACAGAGCATCGCCGTTTTTTTTTTGGCATAGAGGGAGTCGTAGGGCCTGATAGAGACATACTAAAGTTACTTGTATCACCGAGAAATGTAATTTCAGAGGAAATATCAAGCGGGTGAATTATATGAGATGTGAGGGAATATCACTCAAAGTGTTTGACTTATGTAACTAAAATGTCCAAACTTGTATTGAAATATCCGGCTTCAGGTCAGGACTTTTCAAATTTTGATATGGTTACCTAATCGAGAGTATATTACCTCCATAACAAACAAATCATATATCCACATCCGTCCAACTGTTCCGGAGTTTAATGCGGACTAGCGTTGCCAGACGTCCCGTATTCAAACTGTCGTCCGGTTTATGAAGTGCTGATAATGTTGTGCGGCTAAATCTATAAAAGTCTAGTGGCTAGCCCTGGTGTCAGTTTTTAAGCCAAAATACATAATTTAAGAATTGATAGACAAGATTCTCTTCAATGAATATACATGCATTTGACTTGTATTTTTTATTGTAAAAATACTTATCTACTTAAATAGTTGTAAGTTTGTATGTTAGGTACTGTTTTTTATTACTAATCTTATTTATTACTTCTAATTTTGTATCAGGTAGTGAGTTTGTTTCTGAACAGGTTTAATGCAAAGATATTTAAAAGTATGGATGTCGAGTTTGTGCTTAAATCTCTGAACCAAAGGTAGACTAAAACCACAGAAAAGAGAAGTAAATAGAACGGAAGAAGAATGGTTAGAATAACATCACAAATTATCACGGTATGGGGGGAGAGGATGTTTTGAAAATTACATGTTCTTGTGCAGCCGATAGTTACAATTTGGGCATCTTCAAATCACGAGTGAATCGGTTTCTTCTAGGCAAGCGTGCTCTATCATAGACCGCATCATCTCTTAACATCAGGCGAGTTAAGTCAGGTTGCGTTTGGTAGTCAAACGCAAGCCTAGACTATATTAAAGAAAACACACTAAATCCCTAATGAGCGGAGTTGTTTCTAAAAAACAACTTGCTACCTTCATGTATCAGGTAAAAAAGTGGGCAATAACCTCTCGTGATTAATGGACCCCTAACTTTATATAAGTCAACTCAAAGGCCCTAATGTCACCTGTTTCAAACATTCTGTTTCTATGTAGAAGATAATTCTGATTTCTGTAGAATTGCTGCCGGGTTGCATGGGGCACCGTTGCCTCTTTCATCCGCGTCACCGCAACAGCTGGACTGCTTTTCATCATCATTGCTTACACTACCATCTGCACCACTGGAGCAACTGTGCCAGCGCCTCAGAGCCTCACTCCGGTATTTCAAGGAGTTGGGTTGGCTCGGGTAGGTGCTGGTAGGGGGAAATGCACAATACACCCCTAGCGGGACGTCAGTGCAGGACTTATCACCCCCATCTCGAATAAGAATAATCATTCTGTTTAGGTGATTGCGAAAAGTTGCATGATCACAAACCATATCTCGGAGCGTATAAGGTATAATAATTATGAACACGTGATTTTCCGCAATCACCTAAACTGAATCGTTTAAAACAGGTGACAGTATGGCCCCAGGATTATTTTTTTCATGACTTTTGTTCTAAACCCAACATCCATGTTCGTAAATCAATGTTTTGAATATTTGTGTGGTATATTTCTCATCACAATGAATTGTTCCTTTTAGTAATTAAAAAACAGATATATTCTAACTTACTTTTACTTATTTCTAATCAGTTGAAATTTCTTTCATCTCTACATCGTCAGGAATAAACTCCGTATCATCAGGTTCGTCTAACAGTGCCTGCAACTGGTGTATCGAAGTCACCAACACATGAAACTGTTTCTTTCTTAATGCTAATCTGCTCTCCAATTGCTGTTTAGTACTCTCCAAACTTGACAGATCTGTTTTTAAAGTACTTAAACGTTCCAGGGTATCTTTCCTATCAGGCTGTTCGCTTATAATTTTTGCTAGTACATCATATTCTGTCCTGTTCTTTCTTACTGTCTTAGCTTCAGCGAGATCGACTTTGCTCTTCTCTATGTTACCTTTGGCTACTTCTATGCCAGTTTCCAGAATCTTCGAGAGTGCTTCGTAGCTTGTTAACTCTGCTAACATCATTTCAGAGCCAAGTTGAGATTTTGTCACAGCAAATTCACATTGAGCAAGTTGGGCCAGCATCCTGTCATGTGTTGATTTACTGTAAAACGTTATATTAATTAGTTAGATTTAACTTATTTAAGGATTAAGATAAAAACTAAAGTTAAGGTGTTAGTCTTCATACAAAAATCCTAACCTCTCTTCAGGTTTATCATCAGTGCTATTGCACCATTTAATCAATGTTTTTAGGAGCACGTTAAGTCTTCGGTCGTCGCCGGTACCGTCTCCGTCGATTAGCAGTCTTCTGCGAATTACATCTTCTGCAATATAAAGAAAAATAGGTTATGATTTAGCGAGTGTCCATAGGTACATACACACACCTGTATTATTAATAAACACTTACCGTCTCCCATTTTGGATGTAGTAACTGGTTCTTAAAACGAAATAAAAAAAATATTGTTATTTTATTTATAAAAATGCAATTGAACAGAAAATTCATTAACTTGTTTATTTTCGTTTCTGTCACTGAACGCGTCAAGTGCGTCGGGAGGCAATAATGTACGACACAGATAATGTACACCATGATATTGTACGGCATAATAATGCACAGCATGATAATTGGTGTACATGTACATGGAATATCATGTTGTACAATATCGTGTCATGCATTATCATGCCGTACATTATCAGGTCGGCCCAATAATGCACACACAATAATGTACAGCATGATATTTGATGTACAAGTACACGAATTATCATGCTGTGCAATATTGTGGCGTACAATATTATGCCGTACATTATTGACACGATTCAATAATGCACACCCCAATATTGTACAGCACGATAATTGGTGACCATAAAAATTCAAATCTGAAGCTTCCTTTAGACTTGGACATCGGACTCCACCTCGAGTGTATTAGGTAGAAATTAGTGACAGATCCGACACAGAGCACTCCGACTTGAGTATGTTAGGTTCGAAATGGGCCACAGAACCGACACAGAGCACCCCGACTCCACCTAGTCTTGTGGTCCCTACCCCTAGAGTGTATATAAAAAGCGCGGGAGCCAGAAGCTCTAGGGAGGTCCTGAGTGAGAGCGAGCCATACGAGACCGAGCGGAGCGAAGGGGGGAGGTGGCGAGCGAAGCGAGCCGGTGACCTCCGTAGTGAAGCGAAGGTCGAGTGTGGCGAAGCGATACTCAGGGGCGACCGCAAGAGCTTCTGGCGGGAGCCCACCTGGAGTCAGACTTGAGTTGGTTAGGTTCGAAATGAGTGACAGATCTAACACAGATGTACTCCTCACTCCACGTCACCATCAAAAAGTTTTGATGGTTCTCATATTTTTTATCTGTGACTATCTTACACTATCTTGTTCAAACGAAGCATGGAATCGACAGACGTCATAGACTTAACAGCCAATAAGAGCAGAGACATTTCAGGAATATTAGCCAATACGGGCGATGCCACCTTTTATCATGTTGTACATTATTGGTCGTACATTTTCGGCCCGTTTCGTCAAAACACGGCCCGTATTGCACGACATGATAATGTACGGCACAATAATGTACAGCCCGATAAAACGTGGACTTTTCCCACGTACACGGATTATTGCCTGTACAATCCTGGCTGTGCATTCCTTGCCGTACTTAATAGACACGAGACGATAATTGACGGCCAGTATTGTACGACATGGATTGTACAGCATGATATTCGATGTACATGTACACCAATTATCATGCTGTACATTATCATGCCGTGGAATATCGTGTCGGAAAATATCATGTTGTACATTATAGACACCCAGTGCGTCAATTCAATTCAATTTCTTTTTCGTGGCTTCGTGCGGTATTGCCACAACTTGCCAATGTCTTGTTTAGAGTCGAGTAGGCAAATATTCTGGAGCTTGTCCGGTTTATTGGTGGCGGGATCCCAATTTGTGAAGTTGATCGGTGAAGTCTTGGGTCTTGAAGATCTTCTGATAGTGATTTAATCTTGATGACTGTCACCCGCTTAAAAGGACAAACACATGACAACACAACATAAATAAACATAAAATTAGTTATATATTGAATACAAATATTAATATATAGGAGAATACACCACACCCATTAGAGTCTAATATTATTAATTTTAATAAATTTACTAAGGATAAACACAAAGGAGGAAAATGCAAGAGGGAGTAAATTGGAGAAGTTAGTGGGTCGGGGAAGGTCATTAGGAAGCATTTCATAAAGAGAGAATCTGTTTCTAGGACATTCGAAGAAAATATGGTTTGTAGTACCTTCGTCTAGGCCACACTCGCAGAGAGAGTGGTCTCGGACTCTAATTTTCGAAAGGAAAACCGGAGTACAAGCGAAACCCAACCGCAAGCGACAAATAGTAGAAGTAACACGTTTGTCGATTTTTTTGAATTTGAAGAACCAGGGTTTTGGAGGAATTGTTGGTTGGATTTGGCCATAAAATTTGCCTGTGATATTCTTGGACCTCTGCCAGACCATATTCCAAGTAGAAAGTAGTTGGGGTTGGCAAACAGAGGAAAGATCATGGGAGTAGACATGAAAGTAATCTTTGTTACCGGACATAATGGCTTGTTTGGCATAAAGATCAGCATTTTCATTACCCGGGATACCTGCATGTCCAGGTATCCATGCTAGCACGATCTGTAAACCGAGATTATGGCATTTTAACAGTTCTTCTTTGATTTTGAGGATGATGGGGAATTTCTTTTTAGTTTTAAACTGATTGGCCAAAATAGCTTGGAGACAGCTCTTGGAATCGGACAGTATAATGCATTTGTTTAAAGAGTGGGAGCAGACATAAAGTATGGCTTCTAGAATGGCTATTGCCTCGCCAGTAAAAACAGAGGCCAGTGGCGGGCACTTGTTACCAAGAACAATGTTGTATTTAGGGATCCAAACAGCTGCTCCTACATCACTGTCGTGATTTAATTTGGAGGCATCGGTAAACACTGTTAGCCAGCCATTCCACTTAGTAGCAATAATCTCAAAGAAAGTTTTACTTGGTTCTACTGAGTTTTTATCTATACCCAAGTTAAGAATGATAGAGGGCTGATAGGTTAATGCATTGTAGTTAGTGAGGAATAGGGGGTTAATTGGAAATTTTGCAATAGGAAAAGGGAGAAGTGAAAATTTAACATAGCTGCGAAGAACACATGGCAGATTAGTTTGTAATCTGATGTCATGGAGGGAAGTAAGTCTATGTAATTCCTGTATCTTTGGCCAGAGGGGGTGGTCTGAATTTTGAACTAATTTAGTATAGAATCTGTCCGCTAGAAATTGTCTTCGAAGATGTAAAGGAGGATCTCCGCATTCAACCTGTATAGCATTAGTCGGAGAAGTTTTCATAGCCCCCAGGATAATGCGAAGACATTTAGCTTGAATTTTGGATAGTTTGTTTAATGCGGATTTATTACCAGGCTCTAGTAGAAATGTTGCATAGTCAAAGTGGCTACGAATAATAGAGTTGTATAAAATTTTTTGAGAAAACGGATGCGAGCCCCACCACACACCAGAAAGGGAGCGGAGAATATTCATATTCTTTTCACATTTAGAGGAAATATATTCAGAATGAGGGACACCAGTTAGTTTTGTATCTAACCATAGACCTAAGAATTTAACTGAGCTTTTTTGTGGAATAGGTTCATTGTTGCACCTTAAGTTTATTTCAGGGATAATTCTTTTTTTTGTAAAAACAATAGCATTACTTTTGGCAGCTGAAATCGACAAGCCATGATCATTCAACCAATCCTCAAGATACAGTAGGGCCGAGTTCAGTGAGGTTTCAGCTTCCTGAATAGATTCACAGACAACATAAAGGGCAAGGTCATCAGCATATTGTAGCACTTGACAAAAGGGGTTAACAGCCTGTTCCAAGTCAGCAGTGTATAAGCCATATAAAGGGGGACTAAGGACTGAACCTTGAGGGAGACCCTTCCATACAACCCTAGACGTTGGCGTTGGGTCTTGTTGATTTTGGATGATTATTGTTCTTTCCATCAAAAAACAGCTAATGAATTGAACCATCTTCGCCGAGATACTCAGCTGCAACAGTTTGTTTCTGAGAGTCGGGAGAAGGACGTTATCATAAGCTGAGGCAATATCTAAAAACACAGCTGCAACATACTTTTTACTTTTCATAGCTATGCGAATATCTGTAGTTAATAGGCTAAGGTTATCTGAGGTGCTCATTCCTTTCCTAAAACCGTACTGTGAGCTTGCTGGCAATCTATTATTTTCGACAAACCACTCGAGTCTGTTTTTAATGAGGATTTCAGAAATTTTTGCTGCTACGCAAGAGAGGGCAATTGGACGACGGGAATTAGGGTCGGTAGGGTCTTTACCGGGTTTAAGGATAGGAACTATTATTTGTGTTTTCCAGGAGACAGGGATAAAACCCTGTTCAAAAAAAATATTTACTAAGCTCAAAAAATATCGTTTGACATTATCGTTGGATCTAGTAAAAAAAGAGTATGGGATTCCATCAACACCAGGAGATGAATCTTTCAATCCATCTAAGGCCAACTGCAGTTCGTCAAGCGAGAAGGGGGGGTCGAAGTGAGTTGAACTATGGGAATAAATTGGGATATTGAAATTAAGATTCAGGTGAACAAATGGAGGAGCCAGCCTGTCAGCGAACGCCTCTATCCAGGAACTAGGATCATTGGAAGTAGGGTTACTAGAACTGTAAGAGCCCCTGAATCTGCGGATCTGTTTCCAGACAATGCATGATGGGGTTGTTGGAGACAAACTTTCACAGAACTTTACCCAGCCTTGTTTCTTTTTAGTTGAAAGAGTTTTTCTACATTTTGCGGCTGCTCTTTTGTAAATAAGGAAGTTTTCAAGGGACATACAGCAATTATAATTAGTTTCTGCTGAGTTACGTTCTCGGATCATTTTGGTGCATTCAGAATCCCACCAGGGAGGCGAGAACAGATTGTTTTTCGGTTTCTTGAGTGGTATGGATTCATCAGCAGAGGACAAAATAGCATCTATTAATTTTGAATAACATACTAAAGGGTTTTCATCAGTAGGATTAGGGATGGATGTTAATTTATGGTCTAGGGATGAAGAGTATAAGTCCCATTTAGCACCGGACAGTCTATGCTTTAAAAGAGGGGTAGGGGGAGAAGGTTGGGATACTCTAAAACTTAAACTTACTAATATGGGGAAATGATCACTACCTCTGCTGAGAGGAAGTACCTGCCAAGATAAAGAAGGAAGGAGAGATGGAGAGCAAATAGTTAAGTCTACTGCAGATTTTGGGTTTTGAGAGGGTAGAACCCTACGGGTGGGAGAGCCATCATTTCCTATGCATAAATTTGCCTCCTCAAATGCTTCAAAAAGTAAGCGACCGAAAGAGTCACAGCGGTAGGAACCCCAGGAGGTATGGTGGGCATTGAAATCTCCCATTAGAATGACGGGAGAGGGGACAGAAGATATAATCAGAAGGATATCAGGAATAAGGTATGGGGAAGGTTGAGGAATATACAGAGATATAATAGAAATATTAAAAGCTCGTACAGCCACAGCATTAATCTCTGGGCTGTGAAAAGGTAGAGGAATTTGGGAGAATATCTGGTTATGTCTTATGAACAATGCGCATCCAGCCATTCCGTCCTGGCGGTCGTCACGGAGACATGAGAATCCCGGAACTCGGTAACGAGTTCCGGGGGTAAACCATGTCTCCGACACGGCCACCAGGACGGGGCCATATTTATTGATGAGATGGCGTAATTCAGGACCCTTCCGATGAAGGCTCCTGCAGTTCCATTGGAGTAATGGGACTAGATCCATTATGGTCTATTAATGATGAGAGTTGTGAGATCATATGTGCAACGTTGGTCGGTAAGGAGTTAGACTTTTGGGAAATCATACTTACTATTATAGTCAGTAGTTGGACAAGAAGTTGGTCTTGAGAGTCACAGGAAGGAGCAGAGGACTGGGGTTGGAACCTTTGAAGAGAGTATCCATTTGGAAGGGAAGGGGGACCCTGAGCGACGATACTTTTATGTGCGGTTTGATCGTAGGATTTTCCAAGAGGTGCCCTAGGACGGGGGTTTTGGAATATCGTTTTTTTATAAGATTGATTAGGCTTTGAAACTACTGCAGGAGGGAGGAGGGGTTGAGGGGTTTGCTCTTGGGTACCAATTGTTTCTCGGGCAATTTGATTAAACATCCTACTTACTTTAGGCATTTGACCACAGGCTTCATGGTAAGATATACCCTCACGGGACATTATCATTTTTATGGCTTTTTGACGGTTTTGCTCAGGACATGTTCTATTGGTGGAGTAGTGGTGGGCAGAGCAGTATAGGCATGTGGCCTCCGACTCTTGCACATCACAACTTTCTCCACTATGGGGTTGTGTACAGCGGAAGCATCGAGGTTGGGATCTGCATTGAGTTTTAATGTGTCCGAATCTAAGGCAGTTCATACATTGTATTGTAGGAAATTGGTAAACCTCTACAGTCAATGATGAATAGAATGAGAAAACTCTATCTGGCAGCTGTTGACCTCTAAAGGTGAGGACAACAGTTTGCGTCGGGTCCCATGTTATGTTCCCTTCAGTTTTATTTTTCCTGTTCAACCTTCTGGCCTTAAGGACATAGGAGTTGCCAGGGATCTTCAAGGATTCTACAAAATCATCCATCGACCAGTCCACAGGTACCCCACGCACTAAGCCCATCCTAGTCACGTTGTGTGTTGGTATGGTTGCTTCATAATTATTCGTAGTCAGTATGGGATTTGTCAGGAATTCGTTGGCAG
Organism: Agriopis aurantiaria; assembly: GCA_914767915.1. Classification (NCBI taxonomy): domain Eukaryota; kingdom Metazoa; phylum Arthropoda; class Insecta; order Lepidoptera; family Geometridae; genus Agriopis; species Agriopis aurantiaria. The sequence continues at coordinate 4,015,142 of OU611992.1, read as the reverse complement.
CGGAAATAGACATAAATTGAATAGAGATTTTGTTCCTCCCTACTTTCTTAACTCCATCCTGGCAGACATTGTTGATTTTATTTGTATGCAAAAACTGGCCAAATTTGATGGGTCGGATGATTAAGCCTGCGGTTGGGTCTGGCTCAACTCTAGATACATGAACAATGTAAGGGCCGGCATCGGTCTCCTCGTACTGTCTGATTCCAAGTATTGACATGGCTGGATGTAAGTATACAGTTTGTACAGAAGCCGATGCCGACTCTTGGCTTGTTATAGGTTTTTTGGCAGGCGTAGGATCAGTTGAGTCCGTCATATGCCGCTTCTTAGGGTTGACGGTAGTCTCAACAGGTATCTCCATTTCATTTGGCGGATCCGGAGGATCCGGGGGTTCCGGCACCGGGTAAACGTCCTCCATTTACCTTGTTAATTAGTCGTTACAGAAATATATAACACTCACCCAATTAAAAGATATAATAATAACACTAAACCCAAAACCCAGACAAACACGTGTGCAAGCTATGGCCTTCGCCCATGCAATCCGTCAAGTGCGTCGTCAACACAACACAAGCAAGTCAAGCAACCGCCAACCGCCAAAGGGAGCGTTAATTTCAAATGTCAATGTCAAGCTTTATAAAAAAAACTCTATAAAACACAGATCTGTGTAGATCTGTGGTGTTATAAAACAAAAAACTTTTGTTGTCTTGTTCTCAGAAGAAGGACTCGCATTATCAGCTTAGTTACATACACGCACACGGAACACTATTACTCCTTGGTTACATAGTACATCACAGATCTACTACATCGCGTGACCCGTGTGCTTTTCTGGATAAAACACCCATCTTTTTGCGGCGGGGGTAAAAAGTGGATGCTTGTTTGTACATTTATATTAGTTTTTGTTCAGAAATCAATAATTTTTGTTTTATTATCTGTGGCTGTTGTGGCAAAGAATATCATATTTTTGAACGAAAACCAGAAATGTCAAAATTTGTTTTGCATTTCGTTTCAGGATTTCTTTTCAGTGGAAAAATAATGGAAATTCATGAGAAATACCTTCAAAATCTACCTTCCCTGTGACCATAATCACTCGGGCTGTTGAAAATTACCATATAAATAATGGAAAGATCGAGTTTCAGTGATAAAGTCGAGTCTTACTTTTCAGAACTTGGGCGATGGCTAGTATCTTCGTTGCAATGTTATTACACTCTTTAAATTAACATGAAACTAAATGTTAGTATTATGTTATGTGCAGGAAAGTGTGGCGGAGTATATTGCTGGGTCAGGTGATATCCCTGTTACTGAGCGTTAAGTGTATACTAACGACGTTACTGCAGAGCGCTACTTGGCAGTTCCCCACGACAGGACAGCTGGTCGTGCCCTATCTATTGCTGTTCGTGCTGTTTACCCCGACCTTATTCTGTAATGGCACTGAGAAACTCTCAAAGTAAGTTTTATTTAATCATACATACCAACCCTGTGTATAATAGTGTAGTCATAGAAGGTTTACTAATCACCAATGCAATAACTTTTGCTGTACTTTAACAAGCATGTATAGTTATAAGACCACCGAGACTTAGTTGTTGAAGACCAGTCTGCAAGCCAACTGCAATTTTTTGCCTTAAAGTTTTGCAAAATACATGGAGTACCTTTATATATTCTAATATAGTTTATATACACAGTGGTGTATATATGCAGTGGAGGACTAGGTGGTGCCGTGCACCAGGGCCCTCAAGCTCAGGGGACCAGTAAACCTCAAACTGAAATTGCGAAAATTTCTCCTACCTTCAAAATATATATCATAGACATACATGTACCTAATAAGTAGCTTTGCACATTTAAAGTATTTATATAAATTTATACTTGACTAGCAATGCACCCCGGACTCCCACGGGTGTAAGTAAAAAAATATAAAAATATAGCCTTTGTCACCTGGGGATAGTGTAGCTTCCCAACAGTGAAATAATTTTTCAAATCAGTTTAGTAGTTTCTGGCCTATTCAATGCAAACAAACAAACAATCAAATCTTTCCTATTTATAATAATAGTATAGATGATCGATAAAAAATGGTACTTGCACTGCTGTTCAGATGACGCCCCAATTATTTTTTTGCACCATGGCCTTTGGTTACCTACTTGTGTTACTTGTGTAGCGGGCATTTTCCGCAACTAGGCCACTCATTGGCCCATTTTGCGTCTCCCGGTTGCAGCTAATTCAGCCACCCGGTCTCCTCCAGGAAGGCCAGCAGCTCGCTTATGCCTGCGCAGGCCTCCCAGAGCGTCCTCGGTGATCCGAGGATAGTGTTTCGTTGTTCTGCCACGCTGCTGCACTCCAGCAGCAAGTGTGCGGCCGTTTCATCAGTCTCCAGACACCCTCTACATAGGGGACTGTCTGTAACCCCAATTTTAAAAAGGTGTTTGTTTAAGAGGCAATGACCTGTGACAACCCCAACAATTTGCCGGAGTTTATCACGTTTGAGATTCACCAATCTACGAGAATATCTCGGATTGAGCTCCGGGAAAGCTTCCCTTGACTGTCTACAGGTTTTGGTACTTGCCCAGTATTCTTTGTGGAGTCTTGTAGTACGTTGTCTAATCCAGGATCTGATTTGGCTGAAAGGTAGGGGGATTATCGGCTCGGGCCCTACAGGTCGTATGCTCGAGCCTCTCCGCGCCAGTTCGTCAGCCGCGTCATTTCCCCTGGACCCACTGTGCCCCTTGATCCATTGGAGAGTAACATTATTATGTTTACTTACGGTTTCCAGCAAGTTATGGCACTGTATAGTTAGTCCTGAGGTATGCTCGTTTCGCTGTAATGCTTTCAGCACTGCAGCACTATCCGAGAGAACTCTAATATTTTGGTCGGTTACCTGTCTATTTAGTACTGCTGTTGCCGCTTGGATGATACCTACACATTCTGCTTGGAAAATGGAGTTAAATTCACCCAGGGTAGTTGTTATATGTATATTGAGGTCTTCAGAAAACGTACCAGACCCAGTGCCTCTATCTGTCTTAGACCCATCTGTATAGATCCTCACTTCCTTTATCCCAGAGCTGTCGCTGTGTTCTTCATACAATTGAATTTTGTAAGTCCTTGTGAAGATGTATTTCTTTGGTACCCTATCATATAGTGACACCATTGTAGGGTTGCAATCTGCGTAGGTAGCTAGTATGGTGGTATGTTTGGCTAGATCATCCTGTACCCAGAGGCCTAAAGCTCTGAGCCTGTAAGCGGATGCTGCTGCTTCTTGCTGTATGAAAAACTGCAGCGGTGTCAGCCCCAGTAGGGCTTCCAGCGCCACTGTGGGCGCGGAGCTCAAGCAACCGGTCGCCGCTACACAAGCTAATCTTTGTATCGTGGCTAATTTATCCGTTGTTGTACTTAGTTTGGTTCTGGGCCACCATACTACTGCACCATAAGTCAGAGAGGGTCTGACTACGGTATTATATTGGTTACCAAGCTACACCACTGTTTATACAGTTACTCATATAGGGACTCATTAACGCCATATGAAGGAAATGGAAAATGGGTAGTTTGCTAGTAAATAAAAACACTCACTACATCCATTCAAACCATGGATCTTGTTCGAGATGGGGGCTCGATGAGTCCTGCACTGACGCGCTTGGGTTGTATATTGTACCAATTGCAATATTATTGTGAGCTTTAATTTTACCCATTATTCCTTGTGTCTTCCACTTCTCTGGTACAAAGCTCCAGACCTCCAGTAGTTCTATTGAGCGTCCAAATTGTTTCATCTTTCTGTAAGCGAAACAGTTGATCATCTCGACCGATAAACTCAATCGTGTGTGTAAGCCGGTGTTATAGTAATTTATAAGGAATCCTCACGTGAGTTTTGGTGAAGTGGTTTAGATTCTGTAAGCATACTGGAATACAGCATACTTGTTTTTTTTTTAAGGTTTAAGTTCTAAAATATTTTTTTATTATAATTTAATTAATAAATGAATATAATTAAAGAGAGAGAGTGAGTGAGTGTTAGAGTGGCATATTCGAATGTGCTTAAAAGCTCTTTAAATAATAATAAAAAAATGTGCTGAAATTTTCTTACACTTCACAGGAGATGGTGGGTCCTAATACTGGCGTGCACACTGGATGTGGAAGCGGCGTGGCTCCTGGTGATGTCTCAGCGGTTCACGTCGGTGCTAAGCTGACAGCTGCTGGCGTGTAGCGGCGTCGGCGCTGCGCTGGTCGGTGGCGCGTGGCGCGGGCGCCGGCTCGGCGTAGCACATGTGGCAGGGGCTACTATGGGCCTCATGGCGGTCGTATGTGTCGTCTGGGCCGATGTCGAAGGCGCACCTACTGATGGTAAGTAAATATTTACCATGCGCACAAACACAATAAACTGATAACAATGTCTCAGGTATTCTAAACAATAAACAGTTTAGTTTATTTATCCCAGAAAGATAGTAAACAAACACCTTTTAATTTAAAGAACTAAATAAAAAAATTCAAATCATTAAAAACGTGTTATAACTAAAATTTATCTACACGTCTGTTCGAAGCATCTCATGACTTTAATGCTGGACGATATTTTGCGCAATATATTAGTTCGTATTAGCATCGTGGGTACGATGCCAGCTGGCAGCAGTTTATTATATATATTTTTATTTTGTTTACTTGTATTAGATTAGTTAGTATTATATTTATTATTATTATAACCAAGACTTATTGCGTATAGTCTGTTATCTTCGTCTGACGTTCTTTGCTGCTTCAGTATTTTATTTTAAATACGAGGCGTTACAAAGAACTGTTTATGCTTAATAATGACGTATTGTTGTCGTTATTTAGAGTGGGTGTGATGCTACATAGAGTATATCATTGTATGGACAACAAGGTAAAGCAACCAAAGTCAAGAAATTTCGACGTTTTAAGGAGTTTGTCGTTAAATCGAGTCTCGTTATATTCGTATAGAGTTTACACTGTATTTTAATTGTGCTAAGTAGCATGTCAGTTCACAACTCAAAATGGCGGCAAAAACTTTTACCACAGATTCAACGACAAAAGAAATAACATAATTATATTAAAACTCTTTACACGGATCTATATTATACAGATACAACAACTAGCTTAATTGGCAAAGGGGCTGGGATGTTAACCTGGATAGTTGCTCGTATGCAGGTTCTGTAACTTGCAAAAATCTACCACAACATTGGGGTAAAACCTATAACTTTTGTAATTATATTTTCAGGTAAAAACCAGTTGGTCGGCGACATGCTCTGCCTGGCCGGCTCGCTTCTATTCGCCGTAGTGACGGTGCTCCAAGAAATGATGCTCACCACCTACACTTGCTCCAACTACCTTGCTATACTAGGCATCATAGGGAGCCTCGTCTCTTGCACGCAGACATTCTTCCTAGAGTTTCACGAACTAGTCTCCTTCAACTGGTACGAATTCGAAACGATAGTGCAGTTGGGAAGTTACTGCGGAGTGCAGACGCTGTTTCAGATACTCCAGTGCTTTATGCTCAGAGATGCGGGAGCAATAATACTGCATCTGTCTTTCTTATCTGCGGATTATTACACGCTCATTGCTGGCATGTATATTTTTCAATTCAAGGTGAGTTCAATAAACTTATGGCTATTAAAAAAAACTGTACTTATACAGTTATATGATTATTAACAAGATATGTATACCGTGATACGGTTGTGAATCTGAAGCTCCATCTACAACCTTATCACAATAAATATCCCATTACAATCATATCATATAACTGTTTTTTATGCTAATAGGTGGCAAATAAGCATACGGGCTGCCTGATGGTAAGCAGTAATCGTCGCCATAGATACTTGTAACACCAGAGGCATCACAGATACGTTGCGTTTTTTTAAGACTCTATTAACTCACCTCTGAGAGGACCACATGTTCAGAACCTCATGTTGTAGCTTTTCGGAAAACCATGTTTAGTGTGGTAACCATACCAACCATAGGTATTGAACCATGATAGCTTAAAGCAGTGAATTTTTAAGTACGTGTTTAGTACCATGCTATGCTTAGGGTATGCTTACGCACGCGGGATTGCGCCGTGGTGCCCGTAATGCACTTTTAAATATTTATTTATTCTGATGCGTGCTGTAGATACCAGGGACGCTGGGCATAGAGGCTTCATATAGCAGGTTTCACGACAACTTATTCACCATCGACACATATTCTCTTGTCCACAGTTCCACGGGCTGTACTTCCTATCGTACTTCCTGGCGATAGTGGGCGTGTTCTTATTCAGCGGGCGCGAGACGCGGTCGGCCGCCGCAGACCCGCCTCAACAAGCGCTGCCGCAGCTTGTGAACGACTCTGCGCATTCGCAGGATAACGTCTCCATGTATGTATTACTAGGTAGCTAGCTTGTCTAGTACAGCGGGATTTATTTTGCAAACCAGCAATGTAAAGCTTACAAGCGTGCGCGCGGTGGTGGTCGATCGTTGGCCTTTACCACCAGCTGATATTTTATTTGCATTACATTGCGAACATTATTTTTTTTTATTATTTACGGGATATTTACCGTGGTAAGGGGTGGTTGAGCTCCCGATATTTCGGCGCAGTTACATGCACCATGTTCATGGTGAAAAAGACTAAGAAAGAGGGTAGATCGTTTTGTCTGCACCTAACTTTTTAACTGTTCTCCAACCACCCGCATTCTTCAGTCTTCCCGTGAACATGGTGCATGTAGCTGCGCCGAAATATCGGGAGCTCATTCCAAAACCTTACCACGGTAAATATCCCGTAAATAATCATATAACTTTAGTGAACAACCGTGATAGTTTAAAACAGTATTAAAAAAAATATTAATAAAACATAGCACATTTATTGTGGTATCGTATCAGCAATAGCCAGCTCTTCGTGACATAGCTATTAAAATATGCAAGTTGAAATGGCAAAGAGCAGGCCACATCCCTCGAAGAACCTATAACCGATGGGAAAGAAAGGAAAGGAGACCACGAATCGGAAGACGCAGCGTAGGTAGGCCTCCCACTAGATGGACTGAGGACATTGTGAGAGTCGCAAGCATCCAGTGGATGCAGATGGCAGGCTGTCTTTCAGTGTGAAGGCCTCCCCTTTTAACCTTCAAATGCCGGACTTTGGATGTCTTCTGGCTGATGATGATGGTGATGAATCACCAGCTCTACATTATCCATTCTTCATTTTCGGGAGCGTTTCTCTTACACAACCTCACAACCTCTCTAAAGATAAAGATATATATATAATTTATTTGCACAAAACACGAGTAAATCATACACACATTTAAAATAGCATTAGGTGGGTTAAAATATTTGACACTTAGTATCATGTTTTGCCTAGTTTATAGGCAAACAAATCTAGAGAGATGGTATAAAAATACCGTAAATATTTGACACTTAGTATCATGTTTTGCCTAGTTTATAGGCAAACAAATCTAGAGAGATGGTATAAAAATACCGTAAATATTTGACACTTAGTATCATGTTTTGCCTAGTTTATAGGCAAACAAATCTAGAGAGATGGTATAAAAATACCGTAAATATTTGACACTTAGTATCATGTTTTGCCTAGTTTATAGGCAAACAAATCTAGAGAGATGGTATAAAAATACCGTAAATATTATTTACATAAAAAAGTATTAATTAAATTAACTGTCGAAACAATTTTAATAGTTAAGATATGATGTTATTAATTTAAACAGTTAACAGATAGACATTACCATAATTGTATGATAAACAAATTGACCTACTGCAGTCACTACAAAAATTTATCACTATTAAAATCTGTTCTCTTTGTCTCTAGGGAGTACACAGTCCCGACTCTGGACTGCATCCCAATCGACGGACTGGAGCCGCCGATGTCCCGCGACACGACCTTCACGTCGTTCCTCGGCGGCCCTCAGAGCGCGCCCAACGGCAACGTCTGCACCACTTTCGGACAACAGAACGGAGGGAGTAAGGACGCCTGTTAGTGGCTTAGGCAGGGGTGGAAGGTTCAGTTTGTCTGTTAATCAGGGTAACTCAGAAAGGGTGTACTAAGCCGAAAGGGCGGGTAAGTTATGCTCATCATTATGAACAACTTTTACTATGGGACCAATCCTCAAATCGCGAAAAATATCAACTGTTCCATAGAAAACGGTAATTCACACTCGACAGCATGTATGGAGCAGCTGTGATATTCTTTATTTGTAAAAGTTGTTCATAATGATTTGTATAATGGACCCCTGCGGCTTAGTATACCCTTTCCGTGAACCCCGTATATACAGGGTTACACTGTTACGGTTGAATATGTCCATCGTGTAACCAAACACCCTGTATAATTGTAACTAGTCCGGAAATGGCCCCACGCTAAGTCTACCTACATTTTGTTTTTATATAGAAGAATAAATAAAGACGGATTATTAAGTGATGGAACTAAAGATGTTCACTATGAAGCATGCAAGAGGTTTTTAGCTAATTATGGGTATTTCAAGTAACTTAAGCACCGAACCAAAGGGTAGGGGGTTGAATAATGGGGGCCTGAAATGGGTGTTCCCCGATAGTTACAATCCGGGTGTCTCAAATCACGTTATAATCTTGGAGCGTTCAAGTCAAAAGTGCTCCATCTTCGACCGCATCATCGCTTTCCATCAAGCGAGATCGTGGTCAAACTCAAGCCGCAGCCTTCCTCTTCCGCAGCTATTTCCTTAGAGACGATGAATAACAAGAAACCTGAACAGATGAAAAAATTATCAATGTTTACATAAGCATAGGAGAGGAGGTAAGAGCTTTGTGAGCGGTAAAACTTGAATGTCCCTTTACCAATAACCCTGTGTTCCTTGTTCGTGGATAGGTAACATCAACGCGTATTTAGATTATTGGTACGGTTATTCGTAACATGTTTTCTCTTCCATGAGCCTAAATAAGTTAGGATTTTGAGACTGAGTGGGGGAATACATTCATGCATAATATGTTGGAATACAAAGATGTAAATGTAGGATGAGTAGGTCTGATGCCATAGACTTATAAAAAGATAGACACCGCATGACAAGTTGTAAGCAAACAGCATGCTGCATTTTTACCTACTATGACGTCACGAGAGCTATTTATAGTCTGTCCATTATGTTAATCACTTTTTGACAGCTCATACAATGTTGACGACATAACTTTGTAAAGCGTCTAGCAAAATTATATCCCATACAAATAAATAAATAAAATACATGAATAGTTTTCTAGATGCTTTACAAAGTTATGCCGTCAACTTTGTATGAGCTGTCGTAAAAGTGATTAACATAATGGACAGACTATAGTGGAGTTTAAAAGGTTTTGCCACAATATGTGCTCACTATCTCGCTCGCGGACCAACGCATCGATACTAAAACAACTCAAGATCTCTACTAGATTGTCTACCATTTGTCTCAAGCGAATATTGGAGTATTTCGGCCATATTGCCAGGAAGGACAACGACAATCTAGAAAAGTTAATTGTAACAGGCAAAGTCGATGGAAAGCGATCCCGAGGCCGCAGCCCGATGCGTTGGTCTGACCAGATTCGTACCACCCTAGACACATCAGTATACGATGCGCTGCATGTCGCCGAGGATAGGGGAAGATGGCGTAAAATCATAAAGGAGAGACTGATGGGGGGTGGGGGTCACGACCCTCAGACATGAGGAGCACGACGCGAGGAGGAGGATCTCGCTCGCGGATCAAAAAAAGGTTTTTTGATTCTGTTGTTTTATACAAAAAAAATTGTTTGGAACAATATAATAAAAAAATGAAAAAAACATTTGTTAATGTTATTTTGCGAGGTATTAGGTTTCTTAGATTTTTAGGTATATTCTGAGTAATTTTATATCTTTCGGAAATTTTGAAATGCCCGTGCGAGATATTGACACACGTGGCATAAGTTCCATTCGCACGGCAAACTACTTTCGAGGAGGTTTTCTGTGCACAATGGCGCAATCAGAGATTTTTTGTATTGACGTCAGACACGCAACTCCCGAGACGACCGTGATTAAACTGAATTAAGTTGGAGTATTGATCCAACTTCAGACAGGCCACAGACATGCAAAGTAGGTGAACTCTCGGTGTCTGTTCTGATATAAATCTGTGTCAGATATGTTTCCCGTTATGGAGCTCCGCCTTTGTAGCAATATTTCCACCAACTCGATAAAACTGGCAAGAATGAGAAATGTGGTTATAAAAGACACCAAGTAAATCAATTCAAATATACCGAATGAATTTTCAAGTGGGCGTGGGATGACCAAATCCGAAACTATGAGAAAATTGCGAAAAGCACTCCAAGAAGTCTCGGCCCCGATTTTGATGTAAACTAAAACTGCATCCTATTATGGAAACTGACGTTTTTTTTTTCACACATTTTATTTATATTACACGGGAATTACTCACGTAAGATTAAGCCTGAACTGGCCGAATTTATGATAAATCAATATTCCTAGACAAGAATAGAACCCGTTGACTTAAAAAGAACAAAACAAAAAAAAACACTATTATTACTCCATTCGATAGTGTCGCTAATAAGGATCGAATTCTGGGAAGTAATGGCCACAGAAAAGATTTTTTTATTTTATCAGAACTGCTGTCAGGGCATTTTTGTAAGACATTTGTTGTAGCCAGTTGCACCCATATAAACAAAACTTCAGTCATTCGAAATCAGTTAGGAACTGTGATGCGGACAAAGAACTTTGAGACCTAACCCAAACAGGTAAGGTCCAAGTTCTTTGGATGCGGAGTTCGACGCATTGATCTAAATAAGAATGTTCAATCAAGGTTCTGTCATAATGCCTGGCGACAGATTTTGCTTCGCATTTCCGTTCTATTTACTTCTCAAAAAATTATGAATGATGATGAATGATGTTTTGATGAAGTATTTACTTCTCTTTTCTGTGGTTATGACATACGCGGCATACATAACGCGAGAAAATAGAATCTATGACTGCACTAAAATTCATTTCAATTTGTAGAAAAAGAATGGCAGTAATTGTTAGGCTATCAAACTCAGTTTAGTTTAGACAATTACACATCGGAATTGATTCCAATACTTATAACAAAGTATTGGATACTAACCAAATTGAGGTGCGTTCCTAACACGGCACAAATATTTTTCTATTTAGTGCTGTCGGTGTCGTGGACGCTGTTGAGGTAATTCGGAACGCGTCCTAGCATTTCATAATTCAATCTACCCCATTTTCATATTACACTTTTCTAGTAATTTTTCTGATTTTTATTGCTAACAAAATATATCCCTTTCGAAATTTATATCCGCTATATACAAGCCCAAAATAAAGAATTGTACTTTTTCAACATTTGAATATCACCAATTTTGTGTAGTTTTAGAGTCACTAACCTATAGGAAACTAGTGTACTAGTGTTATACGGATAACTTTTAGCGCACAGTAAAGTTAACTATAAATATTACATGATAAAGTAACCAGTGAATAATATGGCACGCTATCAGTTGGACTACTATTTAGGACTCTAAAAACAACAACAAATCATGCATTGCTGTGAGGTATTGGAGTATAAAAGTGCTAACAGACGTGTGGATTTGGTTGACCAGACTGCCAACGGGAGAGGAGAGGAGAAATATTATATTCTAACTCTTTCTCTCCCGTTAGTCAGTCGGCGGTCCGGTCAACCAAACCCACACGTCTGTTAGCACTTTTAGACCCGCCAAAGCTGAACGAAGAACTATTGACCAATAGAATTGTACGAAATTGATATGACTTCACGTAGCTGTAAATGTTGGTTCCGTTTTTAGGTATGAAAACTGTTTTTTCTTAGATTTTTTGTAAGTACAATCAGATATTTTTTTGTCTTCAGGAATGTTGAAATGAGCGAGCGAGATAGAGAACGCTCGTTGCATATACCCATAGCATGCAATGATAACGATATGCTCGATTGATAACGTGCTATAAATTCGAGTCTGTCTTATAAGTCCAAGAATGTAAATTGTGCTGGACTTCTAATCAAAGACAGGGTGCCTATTCTCGTGTGGTCAAGAATTATTCTCACTCACGTGAAATTTTATAATGAGAGAGCAGATAATGAGATGATCTCGAGCAGGCGAGAATAGGGCTCCTGGCTCCAGACGGTTACTGTAAAATCTAGAAAGTTAATAACCTCATAATATAAGCAATAAATTGACCACTTACTAAACGAAACTGCCATACTCTCGAATTTTTTACCCAGTTTTATATTGCGAATACTCAAAGATGTGCATTTGTATGGAATTTTAATGTAGTTTCTATGAGAGAAGTAAATTGTATTGGATTTGTATAAGATTTAGAAGTTTCTCTATTTACATATAAGTATAGATCTCTTTATAAGCTGTGATTGTTTATTTTTGTTGTTTTTTAAACAGAGTTTTATGCCTTGAATCTCGTATTAGATGATTTAATTTTATTTACGATGTTATTTTTATCTCGAATTTTAGCTGTGTTATGTATGACGCTCAATTATTACATATTAAGAATGTATTATTGTATATTAAGGCGGGACCGGGGGTCGGGTCATTTTTATATTTTAACCGACTTCAAATAGGAGGAAATGAAAGGGGTTTCTCAATATGTTTCTTTTTCAATATGTAACCGACTAGCGACCCGCCCCGGCTTCGCACGGGTGTCATTTACGTGCGAAGCCGGGGTGGGTCGCTAGTCTCTACATAGTATAAATTAAAGTCATTTTCCGCGTGTGTCTGTCTGTATGACTGCTAACTCCTCCTAATGCTGATTTTGATGCGGTTTTCACCATCAGTTAGATAATTTCACGGAAAGTTTATATATATATAACTAGCGACCCGCCCCGGCTTCGCACGTAAATGACACCCGTGCGAAGATGGGGCGGGTCGCTAGTTAATACAAAACCTTCCGTGAAACATTTTTAACTGATGGTGAAAACAGCAACAAAATCCATTACGTGGTTTAGGAGTTACCAGTTATATAGACAGACAGACGACGCGGAAAGCGACAGTAATTTGTACTATTTAGAAATTTGGAAAATTAACTTTTTATTTGATACTAGCGGTCCGCCCCATCTTCGCACGGGTATAGATTATTAACCTATGTCACCCGGGGATAGTGTAGCTTCCCAACAGTGAAAGAATTTTTCAAATCGGTTCAGTAGTTTCGGAGCTTATTCAATGCAAACAAACAATCAAATCTTTCCTCTTTATAATATTATAGTATAGATATACTTTTAAATTGGTCCCATATTTAAAAAAAAACAAAATATGTTCAATAGTTTGGTTTTTAAATCATATTTTGATTTGACGGTTGATTGATTGACGAACAATTTCTTTGTACAGACGCTTGGAATCGACTGTATTACCATCCTTGTATTTTATTATATCTATAGGTAAGAGCGTAAATCTACGTGTAACTGTGAAGTTTCAAATTACGTCTTAAACTAAACATCTGACGATGGGCAATATTATAGGACAATTACGAACCAGCCATATTATGGCCGACCGACACTCCAGCTTTTTTTTTATAACTAAGTATTAAGCTTTTGACTAACGACCCGAATAGCACCCGATAAACAGGATTTTTTGTTCGGTTGCTAACACAATACATAATAAATAACTACAACCTAATACATTTGCTAAGGTTTAAAAAAAAAAAAAAATTACGTGTGACTTTGTGCATTACGTTATCTGCAATTTCAAACACTTCACTTTCTCTTACCTTTTTTTGTTGACGGTGGGGGGCATTTCCGTTCCTCTTTACAACCTTTGTAACGGCGTCACATCGCCATATCCGGTTCTAATCTGTGGGACTCCAGGACGCTTCACAGCGACATAGAAAGCGAGCCTACCCATGCTACTGAGTGGATTGCACTGACCAGTACGCACTTTATTGAAGCGCTCAGTGCCATAGCTCTCCGTGCCATAGCTGTACCCTCAAACACCAATCTGCGACTTGAACTTGCCACCTCTACCAATCCAATCCGAGCCAGTCAGATGTCCAAAGCTTCCGTCTGTTCTCCTTGCCACTCAGCCCATACCCCAACCCCCTTTCCTACTCCTCTCTCAATCCTCTATCCCCTTCAAAAAGCGACACCACTCCTATCCTGACCTGCAACCCTTCCTCACAGTCGATCTTACTGCTGAGACTAGCTCCGCCTCCAGTTCCGGCCCTAGCTCCAGCATCAGCTCCAACCCCTGCGACCTTAACGACCACTGCTGCAACTTAGCTGTCATGAACACGCCCCCACTCAATTTCGATTACGAAGCCCCTCAACCTAACTGTGAAGCCCCGTTACAGAAATTCCCGTCGGATGCCCCCCTCTGGCCGGCCTTCATGGACGACCCTTCCCGTTCCCCCTCCCCTGTATATCCCCTCAGAACCACTTATCCATTTACTACCACCTACAACCCATTGTCGCTCTGGCTGCCGCCTCACACCTTGGTGTGCTCTCAATGGATTCCCTTCTGATGCCTCCGCCGCCAACCCGTATGGTTGTTACTGAGGATGCCATATGCGGGCTCTCCAGACGCAACATGGCGCAGCGCAAGATGCTGCCAGACTCTGGAGTTGGTTCTTGCGCCTCAGCTCCTGCTGCTGGAGCCGTGGAGGGCATTTCGCGTGGTAGAAGCGGAATAACCTAATTCAAAAAATTTGAGCAGTACTTTTGTATGAAAAGTATTGAAATGACCCAATGTCCGGGACGCCGTTAAGTTTAGTAAAGTCTAGTCCATTAGATAAATCTAACTACTCTTATTATATTGGGAAGAAATAATTGGAATTGAGAGCGTAGGTAATTTTGAATAATGTTATTTCACCAAAGAAACGGTTGTGTTAATTATGTTAAATATTATTACATTAAAGTATATTTAAGTACATTATTTTTGCGTATAAATGATTGCTTACTTTTCCAAAATATTAAAATATTTTTGCCCTGTGTCCTGCGATTTGTCTAAATAACTTTAAATTGTACCTAAATAGATAATATACAAGGTTTTCATGACAAAATCCTTTTATTTATAGTATACTAGCGACCCGCCCGCCCAGCTTCGCATGGGTGTAATTTACGTGCGAAGCCGGGGCGGGTCGCTAGTTATACATATAAACCTTCCGTGAAAATGTATCTAACTGATGGTGAAAACCGCATCAAAATCCGTTGCGTGGTTTAGGAGGAGTTAGCGGCCATACAGACAGACGCGGAAAGTGACTTTAATTTATACTATGTAGAGAAGAGATAACGCAGCGTGCTTGGTATCAAAATAAACCGGCCAAGTGCGAGTGTGGCTCGCGCACTGAGAGTTCCGTACCACCACAAAATACAATAAGGTCGTCCAAGTAACCGAATTACCATTACTTAACGCCTTCCAAAATAGTCGAAGCGTCACAGTTATTTTTGCTACAGTGACGCTCTATTGACAACTAATAAATAATGGCCTGTAACAAATTTCTGTTCATTACCAAGTTGTAATTGTGTTATACTCATAACACAATTATATCTTGGTAATGAACAGACCTCCCTTTCGTTTTCACTTTTTTATTATAACCCGTTTTATTTCTTAGTAAACCCGCCATAATATTAACATATTCTGTGAAAATTTCAACTGGCTACCTATTACGGTTCCAAAAATACAGCCGTTAATAGGTAGGACAGACGGACGGCTGGATATACAGACATCGTAGGCTTAGTAATAGGGTCCGGTTTTTACCTTTTGGGTACGGAACCCTAAAAAATGGACAGAGTCCATCGATTGCGCTCCGTAACCGGTGTGGTTGACGTTGGCCAAAAAGCCGCCAAATTAATATCTATTATTCTTATCTATAATAGGTTATTACTGGGCAAACGTGCTCCATCTTCGACCGCATCATCGCTTTCCATCAGGCGAGATCGCGGTCAAACGTTAGCCAAGTCCGATGTAAAAAAAAAATAAAAAAAATATCGTTACAAATAAAATAATATGATAATTTTCCAACATTTTTATTTCTCCAGTATACACATCAGCTTTTCAGTTTTACATCGGAAGAGATCTTTGTGGGCTGACCTTACAGATCAACAGTTTGTTTTACTATAAACCTGTTAATTTCTGCACATTCTATAGTAGAGAGAACTAAATTAATATAAGTTGCAATAAATTCTCATAATTTAAACAATGGAAAAAAGTAGAATGGTAAAATATGGACTACGGACTTTTGTAATGGTAATAATTCAACCCACTTAATAAAATTTTGAGCTATCTTAACCCAAGTATCTTATTTCAGAGATCAGTACCCTTAGTCCCAGATTTGATAGTTTTCGAAAACTTTTATCGTGTACGTATTGTTCCATACATTGCTGAGCTGAAAGGTATTCGAAAACTTTTTTCGTATTAGAGTGAAGCAATAATTCATATTAATAATTATATAATGTAAAAGTTGACATAATGAAATATAAAATTTATTAACTCTATAATTGTAATGGATGAGAAATAAAAGGCTTTTTTATTTATTTATTTTATTTAATCTATACCGCCGATTACTACCGATTTTAGTTCCCCCGCGTTTCCGCTGGAGGCGCTTTACTAAAATTTATGGAACAATACGTAAACGAAAAAAGTTTTCGAAAACTATCAAATCTGGGACTTAGCGTACTGTAAATGGTTGATGACATTGCAGTCCCTAGTGCAGTGAGGAAGGTAGCCTACCCTATGAAAAAAAACATTTCTACACCGTCTACTGACAGACCCAACAAATAAAAAAATAAAGAACAAAAAAAAATAACTATGGATGGCTGTCAGTTTTGGCCAGAAGGAACGTCGAGTGACTCGCATTGGAAAGTTGGTATCACTGTATCCAGTGCGTGTATCAACTAGAGACAGAAAGACGATATGTGGTAAGAGAGAGTGAGAGAGCGAGAGATAGTACGTTGCTGTAAACTATGTGCGTAAAAGGTTTCTTCTAGCAAGCGTGCTCCATCGTAGACCGCATCGTCGTTTTACATCAGTAGAGTTGGCGGTCAAATGCCAATGGCGGTCAAATAAAAAAAGTTGGCTTTTATTCTCTAGGTTATAGAGGCAATTTTTTTAGAGGTTAACTTAACGCACCGTGTAAACGCAGCATTAATTCCGATCTTGGCGAAATGCTACGTTTACGTGTTTGTTTTGATTAGTGAATACGGGCTCTGTCTATTACTGATCTGTCAACCATGTGGAGTCACTTTGTAACGGGCGTTGTAAGTTATTTGAGCTCCCGACGCAAACAGAGGGTAGTTCTAAGTTTAACGTGTGTATCTGTCTGTGGCATCGTAGCTCCAAAAGGGCTGAACCAATTTTTTTTTATTTTTAAGGTGGCTTGATTGAGAGTATTCTTAGCTATGATTCAAGAAAATCTCTTCAGCCTTTTGAAGATTATCCCCCAATTGTTTAAAAAAAAATTTAAGGGGGTTTTAGAAATTTTCTATTTATACATGTTCGATTACCTTGTTCGTAAGGCGATTGCAGACGATGCGTAGTACAAGTAACAAGTAGAAGTAGCAAGTGCCTACTACGCATCGTTTGCAACGGTGTGCTTCGCGCGGTTACTTGGCGCCAAGTGAACCTTCGTATCTCTCGAAGACTCGAACTACTGAGAGTACGTACTCACACGCGAGTTGTGCGCGTCACTGCTCGAGTGGCTACTTATCGTTTAAACGCCTACTTGTTATGCTACTTCTACTTGTTATTTGTACTACGCATCGTCTGCAAGCGCCTGTAATAAACAAAACAAAGTCTTGAAAATAAAATTTTGAAATACCTAATGTACAGTCATACTTAAAACATTTTAACTAATTGCAAAATTTCAAATGACAGGTATTTACATATAAAGCTAAGCTTCGTCCTCACTAGCGGACACAGACTTCCTGGACACGGGCGTTTCTGGTCGGGAATTTCCCGATCGAGACCCGGAGCGGGAGCGCGACCCGGACCGGCTCCGGGAACCGGACTTGGACCGGGACCGGGAGCGAGACACGCTCTTGGACTTGGACCGGGACTTGCTTTTGGACCTGGAAATAGAAATTGTACATGTGAGTAATAGTGAGTTAGCAACAAGCACACTTGTGGTCGGTGGTATGGTGGTCAAGGACCAAAACACATACAAATGTACAAAGTAACTTGCAAGTACAAGTAGCAAGTACAAGTAGGCGTTCAATCGTAAATAGCCACTCGCGCGTTAACGCGCACAACTTGCGTGCGAGTACGTACTCGCACGAGACGAACGATGCGCAGTCGGCGTCGCGCGAGCATCGCGGCGAAACGAAGCTTCACTTGCGCAAGGACCAGCGCGAGTGTTACTAAGCACTTCCTCTGCCACTTGCACTGAGCAAAGTGTTGTAGCTTGTTGCAGACGAATTGTAGTAGATACTCGCGCAAGCTACTACGCATCGTCTGCAACGGGCATTATTGGAAGTGAAAACGTACCTGGATCGTGATCTCGAAACACTCTTGGATCGCGACCTGCTTTTCGACCTCGAGCGACTCTTGGATCGGGATCGACTCTTCGACCTCGAGCGACTCTTCGACTTCGAACGGCTTTTTGATCGTGAGCGGGACCTACTTTTGGACCTCGAACCGCTCTTTGACCTGAAATGTTACAAGCTTTAGATTAATATCCTGTAGAGTTCAGCGGAAGGAATGTGGCACTATCCTACAGGGGCCGTGGAAAACGAACTATGGAGGATGAAGGAACTATGGAACGTGAACTTTAATGCGCCGAAATACGGTTTGCGGTCCCGCAACTTTTCTCACTGAATCGCTGAAAATAGATTACGGTACGGTCTACCTTCCGCGGTTTTTTTTTTTGACATTGACTTATTGCTGTTGGCCTTACGGCCTCTACAGCTTGACCAGATTAGTTAGCGAACGCAGAGTGCGTTCGGCGTAATTGGTGGTTTAAGTTTTGGGCGACTAGCACAAGGGCACCTCGAAGGTACGAACCTCGGCTTGGGCCGTCGCCGGGAGTGGGAATCAGACTTGCCCAGGCACTCCAGAGGGGGTGTCCCCTGGAGCCCTAGCGGTTTGTTGAACTGATTGATTATTTGGAGAGAATCTAACCGATCTTCTAACAGATCCTGTGGGTCTACGATCCTGCCGGCGGGATCGCTGTGTGTGTGTGTGCCTCTGGTAACCGACGCCTGTACCAAAAACTGAATATTTCCTATTGCAAGGAGCAGTCGGATCGGGCGAGCCCAGCGCCGCCGCTGTAACGACGGCCACGGGGTCGTCCGGGTACCTTCCACGGTGTTTCCGAGAAGCTACAACATGGGGTTCTTCAAAAGACAAGTTAATAGAATCTTAATGGGTCAGCAACGTAGTTGTGATGCCTCTGGTGTTACAAGTATCCATAAGCGACGGTGACTGCTTACCATCAGGCAGCCCGTCTGCTTGTTTGTCACCTGTGGCACTAAAAAACCTAAAATATAATTTGTGGTGCAATGTAAGCTGGTCTTGCAACTGCATGACGAGACGAGCAGGTCGCTGGCCTGATGATGACTGGAAGGTGACGCTGATTACCTGGAGCGGCTTTTGGACTTGGAGCGCGAGCGGCGGCTCTTAGCGGAGCCCGAGCGTGACCGGCTGCGGGACTTCGACTTCGAACGACTCTTCGAACGAGACCGGGACCTGAGATGACAAAAAACAAGGGTATTTATACTGAAATCATCATAACAACTTTGTTTTTTATTGTTGGTGGCCTAACGTAGATCTATTCTATATTAAAAACACCGGACAAGTACGAGTAGGACTCGTGCTCTGAGGGTTCCGTTGGACGTAACCCTCAGAGCACGAGAAAAAAAAAACTAACCGAAGTTGAAATATTGAAAGACAAACTTAAGTTTGTAGTTGACAATAAGGTTCTTCCATACATTCCAACTACAAAATGTAAGTTTGTAATAGCTAATTAATGATTTTTAAATGATATATCTTCAAATTTATAACTTTCTGATTTATTCCTATATATGTACTATGAGACATATTTCATGATTCTAGGTCAACGGGAAGTACCCTATAGGTTTTGATTCCCCTGTGATATCGCAAAATATGCGACATAAACGGTCTTTTGATTGCGTTGACTTACAACTTTAATTTTTTTACAGCCGAAAGAAACCGTAGACCCAAGTATTTAGTACACATTTCAACTTGATACCTTTACGCGTTCTTGAGAAAAGGGGTCTTGACAGACGGACAGACAGACGGACAACGAAGTGATCCTATAAGGGCTCCGTTTTTTCCTTTTGAGGTACGGAACCCTAAAAAGGTCACACCGACGTTCTAGGCAGGAAGGAAAAGTATCTAGCCACTGCGGCTCTTTCTTGAAGCCAAATGCAGATGTTGACGTTATCCATCGTTACCTGTCACTGTCCGAAGTGGACATGATCCTCTTTCGTCCCTTATTAGCGGGCGAATTGCGACTGCGACTCTTCTTAGAAGCGTTCGAATGAAGATGCTGAAGTTATCCATCGTTACCTGTCACTGTCCGAAGCGGATATGATCCTCTTTCGTCCTTTATTAGCGGGCGGACTGCGACTGCGACTCTTCTTAGAAGCGTTTGAATGAAGATGCTGACATTATCCATCGTTACCTGTCACTGTCCGAAGCGGACATGATCCTCTTTCGTCCTTTATTAGCGGGCGGACTGCGACTGCGACTCTTCTTAGAAGCGTTCGAATGAAGATGCTGAAGTTATCCATCGTTACCTGTCACTGTCCGAAGCGGACATGATCCTCTTTCGTCCTTTATTAGCGGGCGGACTGCGACTGCCGCTGCGACTGCGACTGCGGCTGCGACTGCGACTCTTCTTAGAAGCGTTTGAATGAAGATGCTGACATTATCCATCGTTACCTGTCACTGTCCGAAGCGGACATGATCCTCTTTCGTCCTTTATTAGCGGGCGGACTGCGACTGCGACTCTTCTTAGAAGCGTTCGAATGAAGATGCTGAAGTTATCCATCGTTACCTGTCACTGTCCGAAGCGGACATGATCCTCTTTCGTCCTTTATTAGCGGGCGGACTGCGACTGCGACTCTTCTTAGAAGCGTTTGAATGAAGATGCTGACATTATCCATCGTTACCTGTCACTGTCCGAAGCGGACATGATCCTCTTTCGTCCTTTATTAGCGGGCGGACTGCGACTGCGACTCTTCTTAGAAGCGTTCGAATGAAGATGCTGAAGTTATCCATCGTTACCTGTCACTGTCCGAAGCGGACATGATCCTCTTTCGTCCTTTATTAGCGGGCGGACTGCGACTGCCGCTGCGACTGCGACTGCGGCTGCGACTGCGACTCTTCTTAGAAGTGTCCGAATCAGACTCGTCGGTGGAGATGGTCTCTTTCGAGACGATCTTGGCGCGTTGTTTAGCGCTGAGCTTCTCATCGGCGGCTTTCGCTTTGGCCTTCTCGCGGCGGCCGATGCCCTTTTCACCCTGTAAATTAAATTAAAGGATATGCTTTCAAATTGATCAAAAATCAAAATCGGTTCAGTAGTTTGGTTTTTAAAACAAAATAACTGGAATAATCATTGTCATCCAAGTAACCGAATTTGCGTATTTCACTAATATTGTGAAGTAGGTTTTTTAAATTGATAATTATTATTGAATAGGCTATATCTTGAGGGTTGTCCCATATAAGTTTGAAGATAATATACCACATTTAAAATTTTATTCTTTTTTTGTTACTTAATCTTTAGTTTATTTTAATCAAAATATGTACATATATATCTTTATGAGTGTTATATTATTTGTAACATGCTGTGTTTACCTCTAGAAGGTTGTGCATTCATCGCATAAATTTAACATCGCAAATGTCTTTACTCCTAAGAACAGAGTGTATGACCAGTTAGGTGAATTTACAACAAAAAATAAATAAATATAGGGAATGAATACAGTTATTATATAATTATGTTGGTATATAGTATATTGAATTTCACCCAGAGCCCGTGAAGATAGTTGTATTAAAAAAAAAAAATTGGAGATGCGTACCTTTATTATAATTATGTTGGTATAGTATATTGAATTCCACCCAGAGCCCGTGAAGATGGTTTGTATTTTTTAAACGTAAATTTAACAGTGTTTCCTTACCCGCTTGCGTCCCTTTTTCCTGGGCGGGTCGCTGTCGCTGCCGGAGCCTTGTTCGCGGCGCTTCTTACGTCCCTTGCGGCTCTCGCCACCTCCGCCGCCTTCGCGCTTCTTCTTCGGTTTCTTCTCGCGTCTGTCGGTACATAAAGAAAACTATACAATTCAGACATAATGTGTAGAGTCCTTATTTAATAGAATGGGAGGCCTACCTACGCAAATACAACAATTTCTACTTATCAAGTAGAGGAACCATTTATTGTAATTAACATTTAATACATAAAACACTGTTTTAAGCTGTCACGGTTGTTCACTAAAGTTATATGATTATTCACGTTTTTTTTTTCTTTTAAGTTCGCGTTCAAAATGTGTTTTTTTATTTTTTTTATTATAAATAGGCTTGCGCTTGGCCGCCAACTCGCCTGATGTTAGGCGATGATGCGGCCTACGATGGAGCACGCTTGCCTATAAGAAACCTATTCACTCTCGACTTGAAGACACCCAGATTGTAACTATCGGGGAACACCCACTCAGGCAGCGAATTCCACAGGCTAGTAGTTCGCATAATAAATGTGGAATCAAAGCGCTTTGTACGGGTTCTCGGAATTTCAACCATAAAGCGGTGTCGATTCTTCGTACCCACTCTGGCAGTCCGATAGAAAAATGGGCAGGAAGGAATCAAATCATGCAGATTTGTAGCACACTCTCCGAAATTCAAAATACTATACGCAGTGACACAGTGAGTGTGTTTTGTCGGGACTTAGGTTCGAGTTCCAGTGATAACCGTAGCAAAAGACTAAGAAAGAGGGTAGATCGTTATGTCTGGACCTAACTTTTTAACCGACCAACCACCCGCATTCTTCAGTCTTCCCGTGAACATGGTGCATGTAACTGCGCCGAAATATCGGGAGCTCATTCCACAACCTTACCACGGTAAATATCCCGTAAATAATCGTATAACTTCAGTTAAATAAAAGCTTGTAAAAAACCACTTACCCTTCCCCTCCCTCCCTGGGCCTGTCACTTCCACTGGAGTCTGAGACATACTCGTCGCGCCGCCGGCCGCGCCCGCGCGACTTGCCTTCCGAAGGCATGTCTGAGAACACAATGGCATTTTTGGTCTTCTCGAGGTATTCCTGTCGCTTCTGCAGCATTTCCACTGAGCTCTTCTGTTGCTTTTCTTCGCGAAGGCGACGCTCGTCTTCCTGTTAACCAATGGCATTTGTAAATAACTTCTTTTTATAATATAATGCTACTTCTCATCACTACGCGGGTGAAACCGCGGGGCGCAGCTAGTAAGTTATATAAATACTTTGATTTGATGGTAGACAGAGAGCGCACTATATCGCGTTATGACATCAAGCCGTGCGCGTGCTATACAAATGCTACTAACACACGTTTTGCGAGAGAGGGACAGAACATCCGCTCTCTAACCCCACCAAATACTTTAAACGCTCATATCTCAGAGATTTGTCAGCCATATAAAAAAAAAAAACAGTATGTGTAATGTATTTGATTATATCCTTAGCTAAGGCTGTTATTACATAATAAATGAAACATTAGGACACAAACCTATTAGAAGTATCCTAATAATATAAAAAATGTTGATAGCCCGTTGGTCCAGTTGGTAGTGAACCTACCTTCTGAGCTTGGGGGCGTGGGTTCGATTCCCACCTAGGACAAACATTTATGTGATGAACATTTGTGTTTGTTCTATAACTGGTTGTTAATATCTATTTAAGTATGTATTTAAGACGATATATGTATGTATATCAGTCTCTGACAGCCATATTACAAGCTTTTAGTTTGGGGTCAGATGACCGTGTTTGCAAAAATGTCCCGAATATTTATTATTTATTTATTTAATCAAATTATTCGTATGGTACCCGGATGGGTCGGATAGTTGCTGGATATAAATTTCATTTATAATCATGAGATATGAAACATGTGACGAGCATACCTGTTGCTTCCTGAACGCTTCCCGCTGTTCGCGCTGCCTGTCGCGGAGCGTCACCTCCTCGTCGTGTTGCCGTCTCGCTCGCGCCACGTGCCACTGCGCCTGCGAGAGCAGGTCGGCGCACGTTCTCGCCTCCGCCGCCGCGGCCGCCGGTTCGTACCGCGCGCGCTCGCTGCCTTCACCGGCGGCGCCCGCCGTGCTTAGTCGCTGGAAATATCTATAGAGAGAAAGAAAGAGAGATAAGAGTCAGTGGCGGCATGTTAATGTAGATTAATATTGGCATCGATCCTGATGTTTTTTTT
The DNA here is from genome assembly GCA_914767915.1 of Agriopis aurantiaria. Taxonomy (NCBI): domain Eukaryota; kingdom Metazoa; phylum Arthropoda; class Insecta; order Lepidoptera; family Geometridae; genus Agriopis; species Agriopis aurantiaria. The sequence continues at coordinate 3,990,877 of OU611992.1, read as the reverse complement.
TTTTTTTTAATTATATAAATAATAGTTTTGCGCTTGACCGCCAACTCGCCTGATGTTAAGCAATAATGCGGTCTACGGTGGAGCACGCTTGCCTAGAAGAAACCGATTCACTCGTGATTTTCTCTTCTAATCTATTATTCTCACATATTAAAATGAAAAGAGAGGCAGATATTTTTTTTCCTGTCAGATTGGTTTAGTTTAGTGGCTTAGTGGTATGCCAGAATCGACGGCATTATCTTATATAGCGCCAGGTTCAAGTGCAGTTTAGTGCCACCACTGCAATACATTACAGAGGCGGCCCTAGGTTGTACTACCAATGACTTCTCATCACAACATACAGGGTTACGTAGAAAGGGTGTATTAGGCCAAAAGGGGTGCGTTGTACTAATTATTGTGAACAACTTTTACTATGAGACCAACCCTGGAGTCACGAAATAAAAAACAGTTGTTTCATACATTTTTGCAGCATGGTAACTACATACAGGGTTACGCGGAAAGGGTCCATATTACCCATTTTTTTTTTTACTATGTTACCAACTCTGAAATATTGAAAAAATATCAGCTGTTCCATAGAAAACAAGTCACACTTGTGAAAATTTATATATAGATAAACTTTTTATTGTTCACACCACAAAATACATACACACAATATTTTTTTTTAAACTAGGGCAACAATGTTGATTGCTCATATTTTTTATAGATTGTAATTACAAAACTATTTCGAGCAATAGACTTACTGATCAATTTACATAAATTTTTATTAAAAATTAAGCGCTGATGACGTATATTTTTGATTAAATATGATTGACCTTCATTTACCCTTGAATGGTGTTATGTTGAAATTTATCTTAGCCGTTTACATAACAATAAAAGCCAAACTACTGCACTAATGACATTGAGAGATGAATATTATATATATATTATTATACATAGACAGTTTTTTTTTTTTTGTGACATCTATACAAACTAATATAACTATACTATACTGGCTATACTGACCGGTGCGACACTTGCAGCTCATGCACCGCCCGCAGCACTACATCTAGGTCGGATCGCTCGTCCTTTAAGACGAGCGCGGCGCGGCGTCTGAGCGCCAGCGCAGTGTTGTAGAGCAGCGCCTGGTCGTGCGGCGCCACGCGGCGCGCGCGCAGGAGGGCGGCGCGCGCGGCCCCGGCGCGCCCCGCCAGCCCGTGCGCGCGCCCCACCCACGTGAGCCACTCCACATCGTGCTGCATGCGGAACTTGCGGATGCAGTTCTCGTACTGGAACATGCACGTTACATCTACCAAGAACCCATACACTACAATACATTGTGAGAGTCGCGGGTTCAGTGGATGCAAAAGGCAGGCTGTCGTTCAGTGTGGAGTTTAAAGGGGGAGGCCTATGTTCAGCAGTGGACGTCTTCTGGCTGATGATGATGAGAGGATCGAAATGGACATTTAATTCCTACAGGCTCCACTGAGAACAATAGTAGATCTTAACGAACTCCCGCAGTGCTGTTCGATCCACTGGTGGAACCAGACGGTACATCCTAATAGAGTTGAAGTGTTACAGGATCCACCCAGACCAATGACAATAGACACTTGACTGCTCATCCTTTACCCCGCTGTAAGCCAAAGGTTCTAAAATGTCAACCTAAACAATTTCAAGCGGGCCAATCCTAGGCGCAAATTGAATGAATGACATTTGCGTCTCCAATCACAAGCGGCAAGTTGCGTTGAGTCTCCAATCAGAAGCTGGCCCCCGCGACCGACTTGGCATCATTTTGCAAAAGGGAATTTTGACTACATGCGCGATCAAGTGGTTATATTATCTTTGCTTTGGTTATATTATTTATTAAGATAATATAACCACTTGATCGCGCATGTAGTCAAAATTCCCTTTTGCAAAATGAAGCCACGTTGGTCGCGGGGGGCAGCTTGTGATTGGAGACACGACGCAACTTGCCGCTTGTGATTGGAGACTCAAAAGTAATTCATTCATTTTGCGCCTAGGATTGGCCCGTTCGAAATTGTTTAGTTTGACATTTTAGAAAAGAATGGTGACCCAGACCAATGGTGGATCACAGTGAACTCCAGAGTAGATAGTATCCAATCCATTGGTGGATCGATCCAGTAGATCCTAGTGGATTGAATAGCGCAAATGTCAATAAAATTGATTCTGAAACTTAATACCAAGTAAACTCACCATCTGTATAGCATTGATATACTGCTTCTGTTCGACATAGATGTGTGCGATATTCATCCACACGTCCGGGAAGTCAGCCGTCGCCTCGCGGACTTGGGCGAAGATATCTCGAGCTTCGTTTACGCAACCCTGGATGTTTAAAGGCGATTAACAACTATAAATTTGACTAGCTGTTACACAAAATAAAACATTTCATATGAGAAATCTATAGCGTAATATTACTTAATATTATTTTAGTTACCAACTAAAAACTATGACGCCCCTGAGACACAATGAGAACTGACGATAAAATGAGATCAATATTAAAAAAAAAAAAAAAAAAAATTGTGGTTCAGTGTGGAGGTTAAAGGGGGAGGCCTATGTTCAGGAGTGGACGTCTTCAGGCTGATGATGATGATGATTGTTATTTTCAAAGACAATGCAATAGCCAACTTTAGAGAAACAAATCTATAGGTTACTAGCTGTTGCCCGCGACTTCGTACGCGTAGACTTTCGTATAATATTTCAACCCCCTTTTGCCCCCCTTAATTCAGCCCTTTCGCAAAATCCTTTCTTAGCGGACCTCTATACCCCATAAGTAAGCTACTTGCCGAATTTCAGCTTAGTTGTAACAAAACTGTCAACATAAAATTAAAACCCCCATTTCCACTCCTTAATCCGTCTTTTTCGGAAAAAAAAAATACAGTATTTATTTAATTTCAAATCATTAACCTGAATACCAAATTCCATTTCCCTAACATCAAAAACAAAGTACTTTCATACAAACTTTCAACCTTCATTTGCCCCCCTTAATTCAACTCTTTCGCAAAACCCTTTCTTAGCGGACCTCTACACCCCATAAGGAGGTTGCTGTCGCTACCAATGAGATTGCTTCAAGGAGGTATATAGCGCGAGGAAAAACGCGGGGCGCGCATCTGGTTAAATATAAATTACTAGCTGACCTGACAGACGTTGTCCTGTCTTAGAACTGTCAAACACGCAAAGTCAAAATTGTAAATCTTATCTTTTTACACCTTGGGTTACATTATTGAAATTTTAGTAAGGATCCCTATTTTTTTTTAAAATATAATATAGCCTATGTTAACCGGGAATAGTGTAGCTTCCCAACAGTGAAGGAATTTTTCAAATCGGTATAGTAGTTTCGGAGCCTATTCAATGCAAACAAACAAACAATCAAATCTTTCCTCTTTATAATATTAGTATAGAAAAATAAAAGGCTGTAGATGATCATGAATTTGCCATTTACCTTATGTGCGAGCACGCAACCGATGCCGTTAGACGCCCAAATGTTTTTGGGGTCAGTCCTGAGAACTTTCCTGTACATTTCCAATGCTCTCTCTTGGTGGCGCTTTTCACGCTCGCGTTCGCGGCTTGGCGCATGTAATGTTTGAAGCCACACATTGCCTGATGAATAAATGTTATACACAAGTTATAGCAAAAACAATACCAAATATTGGACGATATAGTAAGCTATCGGATAATTTGATTTGACGAAAATTTTTAAGTAAAATTTGCTAAATAGACCTATATTGGCATCGATTCTGATGCACTCTAAACTAAACTAAATTTGACAGCTTTAAAATTTTAGGCAGAGGAGGCATATAATTTTAGTCTTGTCAGATTGGTTTAGTTTAGTTAGTGGTATGACAGAATAGACGCCATTACCATCATTATGTAGATAGCTCTACATAATGACTCATCAGATTTCGAAAATATATAACACTACTTTGAAATACTCAGTAGTATACGAGATATGGTACTGAGACGTGGTCCTTAACTGTTGGCCTTTTGGAAAAGCTCAGAGTCACACAGCGGGCAATGGAGAGAGCTATGCTCGGAGTTTCTTTGCGCGATAAAATCCGAAACGTGGATATTCGCCAAAGAACCAGAGTCACCGACATATAGCTGTTAAAATTTGCAAGTTGAAGTGGCAATGGGCAGGCCACATCGCTCGAAGAACCGATAACCGATGGGGAAGAAAGGTTCTGGAGTGGAGACCACGAACCGGAAGACGCAGCGTAGGGAGGCCTCCCACTAGATGGACCGACGACATTGTGAGAGTCGCGAGTGGATGCAAAAGGCGGGCTGTCGTTCAGTGTGGAGGTTAAAGGGGGAGGCCTATGTGGACGTCAGCAGTGGACGTATTCCGGCTGATGATGATGATGATGATACGAGATAAAGCGGTATGAAAGAGCTCTGTATCTACTACGAGCATAGGTATAGATATTTTATTTTATTTACAAATCAAATTATTGAGATTCTAAAACAAAGCTTACCGAGTGCAATTAATGAGTACGCATCAATAGATGTGGAAGGGTTCTGTAATATCCTTTCAAACTTCTTCTGCCCGGGCCCCCACTCTTGCTGCGCTAAATGCAAGTTGCCAAGCAAGGACCAAGTGTCCGGGTGATCAATGTTGACTTTCAGCGCTTCTTTGAACCAATCCGACGCTTCGTAGATCTGGCCTTTGTCACGAGCCATGCAGCCCAATCTGAAAGCACACATTCATCATAATCAGTCTTTTAACAGTCCACTGCTGGACTTTTAGCCTACCCCCGAAAGGGTGATTGGGCCATATCCACCACGCTGGTCCAGTGCGGGTTGGTGGATTCACATACGCCATTGAATTCCTTCTCCGTACGAATGCAGGTTTCCTCACGATGTTTTCCTTCACCGAAAAGCCAGTGGTATGAAAAGCACACATTACATCCTTACTAATATTATAAAAGCGAAAGTAACTCTGTCTCTCTGTCTGGATGTCTTTTTTTTTTTTTTTTTGTTCGTTTTACACGACTAAACTGCTATTAAGCTGATCAAAATTTGGCAGGATGATAGTGTACACCAGTTTTTCAACTTTTTAAAAAAAGAAATGGCTTTCGCTTAGCCGCCAACTCACCTGATGTTAAGCGATGATGCCATCTACGTTGGAGCACGCTTGCCTATAGAAGAAACCGATTCACTCGTGATTTGAAGACACCAAGATTGTAACTATCGGGGAATACCCATTCAGGCAGCGCATTCCACAGACTAGCGCTTCGCATAATAAAAGTGGAATCAAAGCGCTTCGTTCGGGTTTTCGGAATACCAACCATAAAGCGGTGTCGATTTTTGGAGCCCGCTCTGACAGTCCGATAGAAAAATAGGCAGGTGGGAATTAGATCGTGCAGATCCGATGCACACTCTCCGAAATGTATCCGATAAAATACCGATACCGAACCTTCGGAATACGCGACCCTTTTACAAATAAAATATGCCTTCAGTTTTTTTTTTTACCCACGACCCTTGTGTATGGCATGGCTTTTTTTTATGCAATCGAGCCACTAAGCGCGCATATAACGCAATCAACGCATCCGCGTAAAGCGAATTAAAACAATGAGAGACACAAATCTACCATAGCTGAGATCTAAATCTACTGGACGCGAGTCCAAGGCTAGTAAAGGAAACTATTGAAATCTCGAATTGCCAGAATATCAATCGAGGTGATGGTTTTCAACGCGCCAGTGCGTGGAATCCAGTATAAGGGGATGCCTTAAAGATAAAAGTTCACGTTCAAAATACTATACGCAGTGATACAGTGTGTTTTCTCAGGACTTAGGTCACAGAAGACATAATAGACACTTAGGTTCGAGTTCCAGTGATAACCGTAGCAAAAGACTAAGAAAGAGGGTAGATCGTTTTGCCTGCTAGTTTTCTATAGTTTGAAGAGCACTTACCTCAAATAGCAGTCGATATAGTTGGGATGCTCCTTCAATATGTCCTTATACAGTTTCTCAGCCTTGTTGTAGACACAGAGCGCCTCGTTAAGTCGCGCCAGGTTGTACATGGTGGTCACGGCAATGGAATTGTAATACTGAGCGTCTAACGTCTCCGCGTCGGCCTTCTCTCTGTAAAGGAAACTCTTTTTAACAAAGATATATACAAGTACAAGCTGTTGCCCGCGACTTCGTACGCGTACTTTCATATAAACTTTCAGTCCCCATTTGCCCCCCTGAATTCGGCTTTCGCAATATCCTTTCTTAGCGGATCTTTACATGCCATAAAGAATCTATCTGCTAAATTACAGCTGAGTAGCGGTCAAGAAGTTTCGAGATTTTGTGATGAATCACCTATATCCAAGTAGACGCCACAAGTCTACCCCTACCTTGCATGTCATATTTCCAATACAACTACGATCAATGGTAGTATAGAGTCCCGTCCAGTCTCGCTTGCAACGCCGTACCGTACGGACGTGTTGCCCGCCCGCCGCTCGCTGCTCCCCACCTCAGTTGCCGCCGGAGGCCCTGCCCCCGCGCGGACCGCATTCCGCCGACGCGTTATCGTGTGCTGTGTCACAGTGTTGTGTCGTGTTCGTCAGTGTTTCCATCTCTTTCTGTCACGTTGTTCGACCGCTCGTCTTGCGTCCTCAGTCGCAGATCGGGTTAAGCTGGGCCTTCTCTCAGGAGAACTCACCCGGCTGACCCTGTATCGCCGCTGACGCGGGCGAGCAGTCGCTGACAGAGTGGCCATACCATCTGGCCACCCCCCCGTTGTGCCGCCGCGTGTGTCTTGACTGTCGTGCACGTGCCGTGTGTGTTTAGTTCCGTTTTTGTTCGTTCCCGTTGCCGTTTCGTGGATATCAGGTACTCACCCCACCTTATCACTCATTGCTATTTTTTGTACTCACCTCACTTTGTTTGTGTACTCTCTCACTCGGTACTCATCTCCCTACCCCGGTAGGGAGACTACATTCACCTTAACCTGTTGGGGGGTCCATTCCCCCCAACCCTATTTTTGTGTTACTGTGTTCTCATATAAAGCCTTCCGCTAACATGGCGTCCGGGAAGGAACTTGAGACCGCCCTCGGTGCCCTCTCAGGCCCCTTCCTGGCTCAGCTCAGAGCCAATCCGGCTGACGCGGAGGCCTTTCTCCGCTCCCCGGAGACCTTCGCGGCCTCTTTTTTCAGCAGGAAAGCTTCCAAAGCCTCCCCTTCCTCCTCCCTTACCCGTAAGGCACCCCCCAAGACAAAGCCTGGTCAGGACCGCACCGCGGCAGCCAAGCTGACGCCTTCGTTCAAAGGCCCAGCCTCTGCTGCCAAGCCCCTGGCCCCCTTAGTTAGCCGCTCTCGCTCCCGCTCTCCCAGGCGCACCCGTTCACGCTCCCCTAGAGTTCGCTCGCGCACCGTGGCCCGCCAGACTAAGCCTGACCACAGGAGCACCTCGCGTGCCTCCCTGAAGGCCAAGCAAACATTTGGCCCCCTTGACAGCCCTCTCTCTCCCGATCCCATTCCCCCGCAGGAGGAGATGGACACCGCCGGCTTCACCGTCGTGGGGAAAGGCAAGAAGCGTCCCGCTCCTCTTGCCTCTCCTCCTCCTCCGCCCAAGACCCCGTGCCCCTCCTCTGGAACCATGCCTCCGACCGACACTCCCGACGCTCCTCCAGCGCTTACCCCCAAATTCGTTAAGCCCCCTCGTCCTATTGTCATTCGACAAAGGGAAGACTGGGGCAGAGTCTCTCAAATCCTAGATGACCACGAAATACTCTTTGTGGCCAAAACGGTCAGTGACGGCATCAGCGTCAAGGTGAACACCTCCGACGACTACCGTCTCCTCACTAAACTCCTTCGGGCTCAGAATATCTTTTTTCACCATCACCCGCTTGAGGAGGAGCAAGTTCTCCGCGTTGTTTTACGCGGCCTCCCCAAGGAGCTCCCTACCGACTCCATCCTCGAGGACCTTAAGTCCCAAGGCCTCCCCGTCCGTGAGACCCACCGCATGCACAGCGGCAGGGCAAAAACCCCCTTAGATCTTGTGTTGGTCATCCTAGACAAGACCCAAGAGGCTAAGGCCATATTCAACGTGAAGACGGTTCTCAGCCTCTCGGGCCTCAAAGTAGAGCCCCCTCACCGTAAAGGCATCCCAGGTCAGTGCCATCGCTGCCAGCTCTACGGCCATGCCGCCCGATATTGTCACGCTGCTCCTCGTTGCGTGAAGTGCGCAGGGGAGCACGCCACCTCAGAGTGTTCACGCCAAAAAGGGGACCCCACCCCGCCCACTTGCGTTCTCTGTAGCCAGCAGGGTCACACCGCGAACTATCGTGGTTGCCCCAAGGCCCCAAAGGCCGCAAAGGGTCAGGGTAGGACTCCTCCTCCCCGCCATCCGCCCCGCTCTAAAGTAGCCGGCCCTAAGCCGAAGCTACAAGTCACCCAAGCTCCCCAATACGTGGATGCCCCTCCCCCCAAAATTAATGCATGGGCCAAGCCCCAGAAAGCCCCTCAGGCTAGCCAGCTGCCTTCTGCTACCACCTCGGCCCCCACTTATGCTCGCGCTCCCGCGAAGCAAACCCGCCCTGTCAACCCGCCTCAGCCAGCTCGTTCCTCCCCAAGCCACTCTGGCCAGTCTAGCTTAAAAGCCGACTTCGCCCTTCTGGCGCACATTGCCAACTCCCTCGACTTAGAGGAAGTGCGGTTAGTTGCTCAATTAGTCAGAGAGAAGCACGACCTCTATTCCATCTTGGAGGATCACGTGGGTCTTTTTGATGCTATTAAGCAACTATCCTCCAGTAGTAAAAATTTTGACAACTCTCATGGATAGTACACCAAAACGTACTAAACCTCGTTCATTATCGTTGGCATGGTTCAATGCCAACGGCCTTTCCACTGAATCAAGGGACCAGCGCCCCCTGATTCATCATTTTCTCACGACCCATCAGGTCGATGTCATGCTTGTGAATGAAACCTTTCTAAAACCTAGCAAGAGGGATCCCAGGATCGCAAACTACCTGCTGGTTCGTAATGATAGGACTACTTCCGCGTTAGGCGGTACTCTTATCTATTACAAAAGGTCCCTTCACTGCATTCCTATTCCCACTCCTCCTCTATTAACTTTGGAAGCATCCTGTTGCCGTCTCTCGATGACCGGTCATCAATCCATCACCCTCGTATCTTGTTACCTCTCCGGTAACAAGACACTCCACAGGAGTGACATCGAGGCTCTCCTGTCTCTCGGTAGCGCCGTCATTTTGGCTGGCGACTTTAATAGCAAGCACCTCATATGGGGCTGCAATACTTCCAATGTAAAGGGTAACCTTCTGAACTCCCTCTCCGACGAACTCAATTTTGATATCATCCCTCCAAGTACCCCGACTATCTTTCCCTCCAACCTGCAATATAGGCCAGACGTGCTCGACATAGCACTTCTGAAAGGCGTAACACTTCAGTTGCGCTCTTTGGAAGTGCTACACGAGCTCGAATCTGATCACCGTCCAGTTTTGATGCGGCTAGGCCCCGACCCGACTGACAGACCTCCTGTAACCAAGACCGTGGTGAATTGGCAGCAATTAGGCGAAGCCCTGAAGGCGGTCAATTCACCCGACTTGGACAGGATCCCCGAGGATATCGTGACCCCTCACGACGTGACCACTTCCGTTGACGCTCTCACTTGTCACCTTCGCACCGTTATAGGTGAATCCTCCAAGCAGGTCCCAGCCGAGGATGACCGACGCTGGGCTCTGCCGGAGGACGTGAAGGAGCTCCTGAGAGCGAAACACGCTGCCGCTAGGGCCTTTGACTGGTATCGCACCGAAGATAACAGAGCCACTCTGCGGTATTACGAGCGTGCCGTAAAGAACCGCATTAGTGAGCTCCGTAATCAGAGGTGGGATAACCTACTCTCAGAGATTCAGCCAACCCACCAGGCATACTGGCGGTTGGTTAGATCTCTGAAATCTGACACTGTGACTGCTATGCCCCCGCTCTCCCGACCAAACCTCCCCCCCGCTTTCGAAGACGAGGAAAAGGCCGAATGTCTGGCCGACAGCCTCGAACATCAGTGTAGTCCTTCCTTAGATCAGGTCGACCCTGCCCACCGCGAAGCGGTGGACAGCGAGGTCGAACATAGAACCTCCACTCCCCCCGTTGATACCCTCGAGCCAGTCACGGCCTCTGAGGTTGAGTCGATCATCAAGGGCCTCCAGGTCAGGAAAGCCCCTGGTGCCGATGGCATCTCAAACAAAGTGCTCAAGCACTTCTCTGTCTCACTTGTGTACCTCCTTGTCAGCATCTTCAATGCAGCCATCAACAATTCTATCTTTCCCGACGCCTGGAAGTCTGCCGACGTCATCGGCATTCACAAACCAGGCAAAAAGGCCTCTGAGCCCTCCAGCTATCGTCCCATTAGCCTTCTCAACACCCTGGGGAAGATCTATGAGCGCATCCTTCTGAAGCGTATCTGGTCCCATGTAAATGAACACAATCTTCTACCCGACGAGCAGTTCGGCTTTAGAGCCAGACACTCTTGCGTCCAACAAGTGCACCGCTTCACGGAGTACGTTCTCGAAGGTTTCAATAAGAAACCATCCCATGGTTACACCCACAAGCCCTTCTGCCAAGGCACCGTCGCGGTATTCCTCGACGTTGCGAAAGCGTTCGACAAAGTCTGGCATAACGGGTTGATATACAAGTTATATCACATCGGAATGCCGGACCGTCTGGTACTCATCATACATGACTACCTCACGTCTCGTAGCTTTCGCTATCGCGTCGATGGAATTCTGTCTTCACCTCATCCTATAGGTAGCGGAGTCCCTCAGGGCTCCGTCATAGCTCCCGCCCTCTTCACGCTTTATGCTAGTGACATTCCTAGATCTCCCCATGTAGAAATAGCTCTCTTCGCTGACGACACCGCTCTCTACTCCAGAGGGTGGAATAAAGTCATCCAACGGGCCCACGTTCAACGAGCCCTCACTCATCTAGGTGATTGGTTCAAGAAGTGGGCCATCACGGTCAATCCCGAAAAAAGTGCAGCAATGTACCTCCACCCGTCCAAGAACCCCCCGTCAAGGCCTATCACGCTTAACGGGAAGCCCATCCCTTGGACCATCTCGACCAAGTATCTCGGTGTGACTCTCGATCGCCGACTCACTTTCTCCAAACACATTCAGTTAGTCCGCAATCGAGCGGCGTTCTTCCTAGGGCGCCTCAGCCCCCTCCTCGGCGAGCGTAGTAAATTGTCACTTAGAAATAAGCTGACAATTTACAAAACTTGCATCCGCCCCGTCATGACTTACGCCTCTGTGGCATTCGCCCACGCCTCCCGCATCGATCTGGACAAGTTGCAGGTCATTCAAAACCGCTTCATACGCAGAGCGGTCGGCGCTAGCTGGTATATGCGAAACGCCGATCTGCACTGCGATGTTGAACTCCCATCCATGATTCAATACCTTAAGTATACCTCCCGCCGCTACTTTGACGCGGCGCCTCACCACCCCAATCCTCTTGTAGTAAAATCCTCCGACTACTCGACAGACGTGACTGACCCTCCTCCTCTCCGTAGACGCCCTAGAAACATCTTGGGCGACCCGGACGACCCCATCGCCGTCGTCACCGCGGCGGCGCTGGGCTCGCCCGATCCGACTGCTCCTAGCAATAGGAAATATTCAGTTTTTGGTACAGGCGTCGGTTACCAGAGGCACACACACACACAGCGATCCCGCCGGCAGGATCGTAGACCCACAGGATCTGTTAGAAGATCGGTTAGATTCTCTCCAAATAATCATTCAGTTCAACAAACCGTTAGGGCTCCAGGGCACACCCCCTCTGGGGTGCCTGGGCAAGTCTGATTCCCACTCCCGGCGACGGCCCAAGCCGAGGTTCGTACCATCGAGGTGCCCTTGTGCTAGTCGCCTATAAACTTAACCACCAAGTTATGCCGAACGCACTCTGCGTTCGCTAACTAGTCCGGTCAAGCTGTAGAGGCCAAAAGGCCAACAGTAAAAGTCAATCATAAAAAAAAAAAAAAGTATAGAGTCCGGCTAAAACCAGTCTGCTCAATCGGTGTCGGGACAACACGACATCAATTCGAAACGAAAATAGGTAATTCTGCAATACTGAGTTGTAAGAATAGAACAAATAGAGGTGGCCGTACTTTTATAAGTACATTTAGGTACGAAAAATTAGACACGCTTTGTTTTCATACAGTTTGGACCGCTTGTGAGGTCTACTTAGGTCTGTGGTTACTACTAACGAATACTAACGAACTAAGAAAACAAATTTTGTAAGTCGACTTTGACCTACTTCTAACAGGCATGTGTCCTTTTTTTTAATTTATTTTTGAAATCTCCATGAGACTAAATAAACTTATTTACAAGAAATGTAAGATATTGCAGCAAACCCTGCCTATAAGGGTGTATCTCGACGACGACGGATGTCACTGTACTCACTATTTTAAACAACTTTTACTTTGGGACCAATAGGCATGTGTCCTAATGTTTAATTTATTACAAATAACCGGCTTAGCGATGAATATAATTAAATACATTACACACACTGAAAAAATAATTTGTATTGGCTGATTAATCTCTGAGTATTTAAGTTTTAGGTGGGGATAGAGAGGGGATGTTCTATCCCTTTCTCGCAAAGCGTGTGTTAGTATAGCATTTGTATGGCGCTCCTAAGCCATGACGTCACGGCTCAGTATAGTGCGCTCTCTGTCTAGCATGAAATGCATGTCTTATATCTTATTTATTTTTGAACTAATTTTAATTTTGTTGATGTGCTCTATTTATGATCAACTTTTTATGAGGTAATAAAAAAATATTAGTCATCATGCCTATTCTCATACGCGAAAAATCAGTGGTTCCTCAGCGTATATGGAACAGCTGATATATTTTTTTCGCGATTTCTGTGCTGGTGCCATAGTAAAAGTTGTTTATAATGATAAGTACAATGATATCCTTGAATGTGTCGTCGTCTAGAGATACAACCCTTGCTAAAATAAACAATTTTAAATTTTGAATAAACAATTTTGAATTTTGATTAAACAATTTTGAATTTTAAATAAATAAGTTTGAATATTGAATAAACAATTTTAAATTTTGAATAAACAATTTTGAATATACAACTTTGGATTTTAAATACACAATTTAGAGTTACCTTTCCAGTGCCTCTTCTAGGTACGTCTTAGCCTCTTGTAGGTTTCCAAGTCTGTAGTGCAGCGCCGCGACATTGTTCAGTATTTCGGCCGGGATGTCCGCATCTACCTTTTCTTTGAGGATCTTCATTGCTGTACTGTACGCGTTCAGTGAACCCTAAAACAATTTATTATTTCATTAGTGGCAGGCTATGCTTAAAGTGGTACGTTTCACAAGTGGTGGGAAATTCAAATTTCAAACAGTTTTCTTGTCCTTGTAGCTAGGGCGGGTAATTATTCTAAACGATCATGATGTTTGCGCATTTTTTTTTTTTTTTTTATAAAATCTTGTAAAGCTATTTGTCTCTAATGCACATTATTACTTACATTTGTGAAGAAACAAATTTTTGTTGTTTCAAACGGTTTATTCACAAATGTAAGTAATAAGGTGCATTACTGTTAAATAGCTGTACATTATAATGTTGAGAACAGCCAACATTTTGCAGAAACACTGTTATTTAAAAATAATTACTTTGAATTTAAATTTCCTTAATTTACTTAATTTGAATTTCCCGCCATAGGTGAATCGTACCACCTTAAGAGTCTATGCTTCGTGTGTTCCTTATCTCGCTTGCGTATTTTACAAATGTTAACGATATAAATTGATTGCATGTAGTGATGAAATATAAGCAGAACAAATAATGATAATTATAAATGTTTAGTAAAATTTTCATTTTGTATTTAACATATTTACATAATTAAAAAAACAATTTTTGTAGGTACTATTATTTTTCTAAACTATGACAAAACAACTTGCACGTACGTTATGTTTATCGGTTGAGACGAGCGACTGGTTTCGGAGCCATTAGTGCTCCTTCATCAGGAAATACGCGTGCTCCCGGAAACGGTCGCCCGTGCAATGATGATGGAGTTCTAATGGCTCCGAAACCGATCGCTTGTCTCGACCGATAAACAAAACGTGAGTGTTAGCCGTTTTAAACTTATTTGGTTCTTGCTAAGAGGTCTTGCACGCTAGTGAATGTCATTGGTCGGCTGTCAGCCATATTTGTTGACACAGTTGGACAACTAAAAATAAACAGACTTTAAGCCTGCAAATCTCTCACCTGCAAGTCATTCTGCTCCAATATCTGTGCGAGCTCGATCCAAGCCTCAACATCATCCGGGAACTGTTCCGTCACCTTCTTCAAGTGCTGTCGAGCGATGTCGCGTTTCGACTGAGACGCTGAGTTGGCATACAGCGAGCCGAGGATCTTCATAGTTTCGTAGTTGCCAGGTTGCACTTTGAGTACTTTCTCGAAGCATTGTGCTGCCTGTACAATTAAAATGAATACTTACTTTGACTTTAGCAGTTTTTACAAGTTTTTTTTTTTTACTTGCCTTGTTACTATCTTGCAACTGAATTTTAAAACAGTTATCCCAAACCGATTGAGCAGATTTTTTTTAAATGCCATTGGTGGCAAACAAACAGACCGGCCGCCTGATGGTAAGCAGTCACCGTCGCCTATGGATACTTGTGGACCATAAGTAACCACGGAAAATCCATAAAGTAAGGGTGCAAAGAGAATGTAGGTCGAGGAACTTCAAGTTTCCTCCGGCTTTGCTGGGGGCGATCTGTTATGGATTTTCCTTTTAGGGAATGTACATAAAGTTTGTATACATACATTTTCAGAATCTCCTCGATAAATATACATCTGTCCAAGTCCATAATGTGGTAGCACGAAGTTGGGTGGTGCAAACTGTGTGGATTGGTAGTAATACTGGAAGGCTTGGTCGCAGTCTCCTTGCGCATGGAAGGCTCTAGCGAGATGGTGGCAGCTCTCCGCTCGCATTGCCTCGTTTTCTGTATTGTGGAAAGCGTGGAGGGCGAGATGTTGGACCTTGCTGTAATCCTAAAACATACAAACTGTTCCATGAAATAATTGTTATTTTAACTGAAAAAATTGTGTCATCAATCTTAAAGTCACATCACACATCAGCTCAGCGTCGGAACGACATCACCTCACACCAGGCCATTAAGTATGAAATGAATGTTTATGAAACTTCATACTGCAATGATGTTTTGACGATGCTGACTAAATGTAATCAGTATCGTAAAAACAGGACTTAGGACAAGCTGTTGAACCGCTTGATATGTGTGCCTCAGATCTTACGTGTCCTAGAACGAGTATAATATCAAACAAAGGAGTTATCGTAAAGTGTCATCGCTAGGGAATAGACTGGTTGACTGGTGTTTCATTTATTACAACTATCAGGCTTAATGACGAATATAATAAACATTACACATACTGCAAAAAATATTTAAATAGGCTGATAAATTTCTGAGATATGTTATTTTTTTGTTTATGGGCAGGCCACATCGCTCGAAGAACTGATAACCGATGGGGAAGAAAGGTTCTGGAGTGGAGACCACGAACCGGAAGACGCAGCGTAGGGAGGCCTCCCACTAGATGAACCGACGACATGGTGAGAGTCGCGGGTATCCAGTGGATGCAACAGGCGAGCTGTCGTTCAGTGTGGAGGTTAAAGGGGGAGGCCTATGTTCAGCAGGCGACGTCTTCCGGCTGATGATGATGTTATTTTTTTGTTTAAAGTTTTTTGTGGGGATGCTCTGTCCCTTTCCCGCAAAGCATGTGTTATTTATATGGCGCGAGCAAGGCTTGACGTCATATATTGCTATAGTGTGTTCTCTGCACCTTTTGTTTTCGCTGATGGGCTTGTATTTATTTATAATCAGCTTTTTTGTGAGGTTATAAATAAAAGTCAGTCAACATGCCTATATGATATAGGTATATGATAGGTGATATGCTATGCCTATATATATAGGCTATATCATGGCATAATAGCCCATGTTTGAATTCCTATGTGTCAGTTCTGTAGTCCAATACCCCAACATGTGCAGAATTTACAAGGACACAATGCGTGGACCACATGAACACTATAAACGCAACATAAGTTGACACAAATACTTGATATGGTAACATTATATTGTTAGTTAGAGTCATATTGAACTACACTTTGTTTCTGATCAAAGATTTAATTTGAATATCTGAAGGGTCACATACCTTTTTGAAGAAGAAATGATTGGCCAAATGGTTGAGTACCATGGGATTCTTAGGATCGATAGCATACGCCTTTGACAACATAATCACGGCCATTTTGTTAGACTCGTTCTCTTGGAGATTCAGCTTTAGTATCGAGAGGCCGACGAGAGCACCAACACACTGCGGATCTAGTTGTAGAGCTCTTTCAAAGGCCATCCTGAAACCAATGACTAAGTAATTTAACTCTTAAGAGGCATATTACAAAATGAACCGTTCAATTTTAAGTATTTGTATTTTCGGGCATAAAATGAATAAATAAAGCATTAATTTTCATGATAAATATAAAATAAGTAAACCATAATATAAAAATGTTTATTTTATGGCAGTAATTTAACAAAATCCATTATCAAACTTTCTCTCCAAAAGTTTTACGAAAAACTACTTTTGTAAATTGGAGGCAACAAATGGATATGTTGAGTTTTACCAAAATCTGAAGCCGCTACATTCAATAAAAAATACAGATCTATTTAATACATCAACTGAATTTTCTTACCAAAAATCCAGTTTTGGCTGATCCAGTGGCTGATATACTTCAGTGAAATATTTAAAGAAAATGTGTTTATTCGGATTTTTTACAATATTATTGCAGCTGTCAGAGCAAACAAATACTTGGACCGAGTCTAATGTTATAATTGAAAAGTGTGTGTTTCTGAGAGATTGTACAAGTGGGTGAAACCGCACAGCTAACGCCTACAAAGTAGATCTAATGTAAAATATGCAAAAACAGTAATTTTTCATAAGTTACCTGGCTTTTTCTTGATTATTTAACTTCATAAAACAGTGTCCCATGCCCAGTCGCAACACAGCTGGACTATCTGGGTTTGTTCTTAGAGCCTTCTTATAAAATGCCAGCGCTCCTCTAAAGTCTTTACGGTTGAAGGCAATGCAGGCTTTACCGAGCAATGACGGGACATTGTTAGGAGACTGGTTCAGTACGAAATTGAACTGAGCATCTGCTTGCTCCATTTTGTCGCCTTCAAGCAAGCAAAAGTACGCTCGGCCGAGAAGATGGTTCTGAAAATGAATGTTATGTATGTATCAACATGTGTATGTATCTTTGATAACAGTAGGTATGTTAATTAATCTTTATGTAGTTTATTAATTATGTAGGTATATAGTATGTTGTCTATATTATGTAGTCTATGTATGTGTATAATATATGTATGTATAAGTATGTTATATTTATTTGTAGTCTATTGATTGTTTGTTGTTATTTGCATAGGTACTTACTTTTGTATTTTTTAGTCATGTCATAGTATGTCATTAGTGTAATTGGTTTTTGAACCGTGCTAATTGAATAAATAAATACAAAATACAAATTAGTTAAGGCTACAATTTTTTTTTATAATTCCTTTCCGTGCACGGTTGCCTGGAAGAGATCGCTTTAAGCGATAAGGCCGCCTGTTAAAAGCCCTGATAATATTTTTATTGTAATGGTTATTTTATCCTTGTTTTGTGGTATTTTAATAAAGAGTTATTGTACAATACAATACAATACAAAACTCTTTGATTGTATTGTATTGTTATGTTTAACTTTTTTCCTATAAATAATAATACCAAATACAAGGTAGAAACTTGTATGGCAGTGACGGCAGCTACCCTTACTATTATTGCTATACAGGTTTACGCATTTACCCTGTATAAGCCAAAAGGAGTTCAATGTACTCATCATTATGAACAAATTTTACTATGGGACCAACCCTGAAATTGTGAACAAAAATTTGCTGTTCCATACATTTTGTTGAGTGACATCTAAATAAATTTTGCACCTTGAAATTAGAGAGAAACATGACTAATTCTTTCATTTTGGTACCAATTTTAGGGGCTCATTTACATTACGAGATATCATTTCCAACTTAATGACAGTGTAAAGCAGAATTTAGGTGTCTACAAAAAAACAAAAAAAAATTGGCGACTGTTAGGATTCAAACCTGTACAATGATCCAGGTCAACAGCCCCAATAAAAATACAAAGCACTCTTTCTGATTTTTGGATATCAACCATGAAACTAGTGTCGCCTTTAATAATTTTGCATTAACTTACTTGGTCGTACATAATGATTTTATCCGCCATAGTATAGAGTAGTGTAGCCTTTGTAAAGAGTTCTTTTTTCTTGTCCTTCGTCTTCTCTTTATTTGCCTCCTGGACATAGTAAGCGGCCAGCATGTCGAAGGCTCGCATTTGGTCCCTTTCAAAGTCTCGGTAATCAATATTGGCGTCTGCACGGGATGCTTCCAAAATTTTGAGAAAATCATCAATCTTCTTTTGTTTGTAGTAAGCGAGCTAAAACAGTTTTATCAAATTAACATACAAAATTAGATCCAGAACCAATGATATTTAAAACTGGATATAGACTCAGCACTTTATGTACCGAACCAACATTAGACTATAACCATACTAAGGTAATTTGTGTATTAATTCACAATTGTTACAAGCTGAATTAGACATTGGCATAACGAAAATATGAATTAAATTTTATGGTCGTTTGCATTAATCTATATGTACTACCGTTTGTGTCTATAAAGTTCATCATCATCATTTCAGGCATAGAACGTCCACTGCTGAACATAGGCCTCCCTCATAATCTATAAAGTTGTGTATAATTGAATGATAAGTTTAGAGATGTGTTAATCTATTCTATGCACCATCAGCAAACCTTTAATCACCCCCAAATACTTTACAAAAACAAAAAAGGATTACTTTGCAAAAGCTTGCCCAACGATTCCATCAGTTCACGAGTTTTAAAAGTAGAATGCTATGTTACGTGTACAAAGTTAATAAAGTTTGAGGTTAAGTTTACTTACGGCGACATGGATCCAGACGCTGAGTTGCGATTTCTCATGCTGTAATATACTGAGAACTTCTTCACCGGATGGTAACTGATCTGGATCTAGCTCAATCACCTAAAATTATAACACAAATAATATTTTTATTGTGACACTGACACTAGAAAATGTATTAATTCTGTACTGCAGAATCACCTCATCGGTGGTCATCAAAGGTATTTCGAGCGACATTTTGATAGCTGTTCTCGTATTACTTCTTTACATTATTAATTCATACAAGTTTTACGCAAAATCTTCAAAATAAAAACAACGCGCACTACACTTACTACAGACAGCCAGATTTGTGACTGTTTGTGACAGGTCACAGACAGTCAGAACTCAGACAGACAGCTAGTACACGGGAGGCAATAATGCACGACACAGATTATGTACCGCATGATATTGTACGATATAATAATGTACAGCGTGATAATTGGTGTAAATGTCCATGGAATATCATGTTGTACAACATCGTGCCGTGCAATATCATACGGTACATTATCAGATCGGCCCAATAATGCACAAGCGATAATGTACACCATGATATTCCATGTACATGTACACCAACTATCATTCTGTGCATTATTATGTCGCACAATATCATACCGTACATTTATGACCCTGTTTAGTAATGTACACCCCGATTTTGTACAGCATGATACTTGGTGAACATAAAAATTCAAAACTGAAGCTTCGTTTAGACTTGGACATTCCACCTCGAGTGTATTAGGTAGAAATGAGTGACAGATCCGACACAGAGCACCCCGACTTGAATACGTTAGGTTCGAAATGGGTCACAGAACCAACACAGAGCACCCCGACTCCACCTAGTCTTGTGGCCTACCCCTAGAGTGTATATAAAAAGCGCGGGAGCCAGAAGCTCAAGGGAGGTCCTGAGCGACACTCAGGGGCGACCGCAAGAGCTTCTGGTGGGAGCCCACCTGGAGTCAGACTTGAGATGGTTAGGTTTGAAATGAGTGACAGATCTAACACAGTTGTACTCCTTACTCCGCATCACCACCAAAAAGTTTTGATGGTTCTCATATTTTTAATCTGTGACTAACGTACACTATCTTGTTCAAACGAAGCATGGAATCGACAGACGTCATAGAATCAACAGCCAATAAGAGCAGAGACATTTCAGCAATATTAGCCAATACGGGTGATGCCACCTTTTATCATGTTGTACATTATCGGTCGTACATTTTCGGCCCGTTTCGTCAAAACACAGCCCGTATTGCACGACATGATAATGTACGGCATAATAATGTACAGCCCGATAAAACGTGGACTTCTCCCACGTACATGAATTATTGCCTGTACAATCCTGGTTGTGTATTCCTTGCCGTAATTAATAGACACGAGCCAATAATTCACGTCCAGTATTATACGACATGGATTGTATAGCATGATATTCAATGTACATGTACACCAATTATCATGCGGTATATTATTATGCCGTGGAATATCGTGTCGACAAATATCATGTTCTACTCTACGAATAACAGCAACAGTGGAGTTTTGGTTTTGGCGCCAACGTTGAAATAACATATCGGCTCGTTGGATTATTTTCCTAAACTTGTGTATTTTCGAGTGTTAATGTGTATTAAATGGTGAATTATTATTCATTAAATGCTCGTAAACGTGCTCGAGTGTGGAAAAGTGATATAACGAGGTGAAACGTGTCCTTTCGTGTTGGTTCCAAAACTCCATAGGAGCCTCTTGTAAAGTCCCCACCACTTTACAGGGGCATGAGTTTATAGCACAGGTTTATAGATTCAGTATTTTGACCTTGACTCTGACTTGTTTGACGTATTATGACTATACAAAACAGATGAACAGACGGTATGGCCTTAAAGGCTTTAGCTTGCCCGATGGGCGAATAATATATAAAAAAAAAACAGCAACAGTTCAAAGAGAATCTACCATGAACGTAGTATCTATGGACAGCGTGAAAACACACAGCGAGCGAGGTGGCGAGCGTGGTCATTTTATGTTGGTGTTCGTATCTAGAACTGCTTGAGTGTGCGTGAGTAGGGAAGTGACTGCTAGTGCAGATCTATCGATAAAAAGGTTCCCAAATGTAGTATTTTAAAATGTTTTTAATCAAATATACAATTATTTTACAAATCACAAAATACAATTTACTGCAAATTTATTACAAAATACAATTTACTACAAATTTATTAAAAATACAATTTTAGAGGTCGTCCAAGTAACCGAATACGTTGCTTCTTGGTAATTAACAGTAATTTTCCACCGACTCGCACTTGCCCATTTTTTGTTGTTGTTATACTTTAGAGTGTGTACTAAAATCATG
This sequence comes from Agriopis aurantiaria, assembly GCA_914767915.1. Classification (NCBI taxonomy): domain Eukaryota; kingdom Metazoa; phylum Arthropoda; class Insecta; order Lepidoptera; family Geometridae; genus Agriopis; species Agriopis aurantiaria. Next base: position 3,969,540 of record OU611992.1, on the reverse strand, counting down.
TTAAGTTTGACGCCTTGTACGTATTACCGTTTCTACACTAGAGCAAAAACAAAATGCGTTTAAAAAATACGTTTGTTGTATCCCGGCCGGATCCCACTTTAGTTCTTACATTTTGACTTTATTATTATTTCTTAGTTAACGCCGTAACATTACATATTCTGTGAAAATCCCAACTGGCTGTCTATTACGGTTCGAAAGATACAGCCGTTGATAGGTTGGGCTGACGTACAGACAGACATCGTAGGCTTAGTAAATAATAGGGTCCCAATTTTACCGTTTGGATTTGGAACCCTAAAAAAATCTATTTGTTGGAACACAGCTTAAACCCAGCTAAGTGGTCTATCGTTACGAAATCTCATCATTATCCGTTCAGCCGTTGCAGAATAAGAAATAACAGTCAAGGTTTCACTTAATATGTATAAATTTAATATGTAGGATATACGCATGTTTAGTTAAATGTCGACCATAATATCGACGAAGTTTGAAATGTGCGGTGGTACATCACTAGCAGGAATACGTAAATCAATGCATCTAATTATCTTAAATTAAAGCTTTAATTTATAACTATTTATCACTACGTGGTAGTTATATGACGACTAAGATGTATATGTTTTAAGTGAAATGCATATTTTGCTTTGAAACTGGTTATTTTACGTAATATGCTACAAAAGACTTACGTGTGAAATGATAATTCTGGATCTTTTACTCCTCCTTTAGTTGTTCTTGATGGGCAAAACACAGCACAACACGATATAATGTCACTACGTAAAAGAGTATTCAGTCTTTACAGCGATATTTCTGTTTAATTTAACTTTTAAGTATGACGCGTCGCAATGTTATGGCCTACTAGTCGGTTTAAAGTGGACACCGAGTGCGAGGTTGCCAATCTTACAATAGCTCTCTTGTATACTCTACGTTACGATCCATGTAACAAAAAGAGAAACATGACAGTGTGTTGACATAATGAACGTCGGAGCGGCAACGCCGCATGGCTCGGTCTATTAGGATACTTAGTTTATGGAATCAACATTCAACAGTTCTTCAATAGAAATTTAAGAAATGTGCATCGTGTTTTTTTGTATCTACTTTAAAATAAATACAATTTTGTAAATAAAAGTAAAGTGTGAGGAAGAGTTGAGAAGGGTGCATAGATCAAATAGTAATTTTTACTAAAATATAATAATCCCTGTGGTTATCTTGTACTGATTTCTCTGCGAATAGAACTTATCCTGTGTCATATCCATAAAGTAGATATCCTGTGGAATATAAAGTGTGTTTAAGATTATTGTGATAGTGCCAAAGACTACTATATATATACGGATAGTGCTTTGTTTATTATTAAAGGCAAAGGCGTCCTTGGAAAATTATTTGCCTATGTGCATACACTTCTGGAGAGGGTAGGTCAGGGTGGCGCTTGCGCGGTGCAGCTTGCCCGGGCCGGCCTTCGCCTGAAAGGCCGGGATGCGATTGCACTATCGATTGACTTTTCAAATGAGAACTATCAGCTATACAGCTTCATTGTCACGACAGACAGTCAAGCATGACCGAATCAATCGGTTCTAAGCGCGTGACTTGTAAGCGCCGTCATCCCAACCAACTTTATCACGAGTTGCTGGAGTCTCTTTATCAAGACGCGGTCGAAAATCGGAGTAGCATTGTGCCAACCATTAAAGAGGCAATATCATCATTGGAAAAGTATCCTTTGCCACTGTCATCTGGAGCCGAATGTGCCATATTGAAAGGTTTTGATCAGAGACTGTGTAGGTACATAGACTCCCATTTAAATGGACAACCAACTAAGCATAAAAAGACTAAGGTTTCTGACAATGGATTTTCCAATGATGAAAAATCTGAGAAGTTGAAGCTTTCACCACCTGTGGAAGAGATTTCCGATTCTGAAATGACTTCAACTACAAAAAATCGCAAGAAGAACAAAAAACTCGAGACCAATACGGATAAATGTCCGTTTCAATCTAAGTTTGGTGAGTCGAGTAACAAGAAAACGGCCAGTAATAATAAACCGAATGTAAATTTAACTGACTCCAGTGAAAAATCAGCTTGGAAAAATCATGATGGATTAGAATCAGAGAAAAATAACAATACAGCCACAAATTTTCATGTAAAAGAATATTTAGAACCTGAAGCCCTAAACAATTACTTTATAACCAAAAGTAGAAAAGACTTCCATGACAGTCTACATAAAGGGGAATCTCGAGAGAACCTCAATATTGTTAATTTTGCTATCAATGAAAACTGGGATGATTATTATACCAATAAAGACCAACTGTCTACACGTAAACCGATAATTGAAGTACTCAATCTGAGCGAGGATGAAAATTCTGTTACCGAAATAAATTTAACAAACGAAGATCCTAGTTTCAGTCAACCAAATGACCAATGTCTCCACAATGAAGAGACTGAATGCTGTGATCAATGCAAGTCTACTGCGATCGCTGCAGATGCTTTTCAATCATACTACAAAGAAAAAACAAAACGAGATTTAGAGGAAATAGGCAAATGTGTGCTACCTCGTAAAATGTACAAACCGGCCTACAAAAGTGGTGCATATGCTATTTTAGTAGCTCTTCTAGAGCAGCTCAATGAATGTCCATACCGAGATCGCTTAACAAAGGATGAGTTGATTCAGAAGGCTCAAAAACATACAAGTCAATCATTTACAAATCCAAAACCCGAATCTAATTACACAGCTTGGACAAACGCTAAAAGACTAATAAATAAAGGGATGATTCAAATTACAAACTTCGACAATAAGAGTGAAGATTTTTACGTGTTGACTGCTATGGGCAGAGCGGTAGCAGTGGAACTTATTAACGAAAATACTCCTAAAGTGACAGTTAATGATGTGATATTCCACGGGCAGAGGAACGACAGGGTGCCAAGCCTCGAGGATGTGGTCTTAGTACCACCCCCGCCTATCGCGTCGGTGGATGAAGAGCAGGGCTCCGTGTTTATTGAGATGCCTCCAGGCACTTTTGAAATAATCATGCTAATAGACAAGCGTGAGAATTTCGAGTAAGTAATGGATTGAAACTTTTTATTAGGGTGGCCAACTTTTTGCACTATAAATTAAAGTAGGTATATTAATAAGATAAAAAAAAAAACAGTTTATTGGCAATGAAAAAGGTTTTTTTTAAACCTCCAACTCCATTTTATATTCCGATAAAGCGTTTTGTTTCACACGCACACCGATACTTATTCTTTAAACAGGTTTAAAGTTATGAAGAAATAAATAGTATTTTGCATACTTTTTGTTGTTGAACAGTAAACAGTATTTGTATATAGAGCTAAAAACTAATACTTTTTTTAACAGCATGGTTAATAGTTACACATAATAAATAGGGGCAACCCTATTATTATTTAATAGCCCTATTTATTATGTGTAACTATTATAAGCTAGAACTGTCAAAACTTCACTCCCACTCAAGATGGTGAGTGAGTGAAGTTATGAGAGCTCCAGGGCTTCCGGGTCCCTAAATATAATTATGTTATGTATTAGGGCCTTATATGTTATGTGTTTTTTATAAATTAAATTAATTTAAATGTTTAAAACTAAAGAAGTATACAGAGAAATAACTAGTTGAAATACCAGCATCGTTGACCACAGATTAATAAATGTTGGGCCTCATGATTTGTAAGTTAAACTTGATGCAGCCATAGCGACTTGGTGACTTGAATGTTTAACATTGAGGAGTTATTTTCTGACTAAGCTGTGCACAGGTTTTAATACTTGGTGCCCAAAAGCGAATTTTTATCATCATCATGACACTATCATGCTCCCACTGTTGGGCTACAGGTCTTCTCTCAGAGAAAGAGAGAGGATAGGTCCTAGACTACCACCAAAAATAATCCACCATGTGGCTCAATGTTGGTGAATGGCATAAGTCTTTGAACTTCATACTGGTTTCATCAGCATGTTTTTCTTCACTGTTTTAGAGAGATGGCATCAAAACTGCCCATAACTTATTTAAGTTCTAAATAAATCATTGGTGCTGGGCCGAAGATAGAACCGGGTGCCGTAAGGTTATAAAGCGCACATGGTCCCTCGGCCACCATTTATTTACTCAATATAGAAAACTAGATTATTTTATTTAAAAAAATGTTTTTCCATTTTCAGTACAACAATCCCGGCAAGTCCAAACTCGTATTGTAAATACGAAGGAAGGAGTCTTGCTATTGGCGATTTTCTCTGGGTAGCTCGAAGCAGGAAGACTGGCCAAGAACTAGTGTTACCATATATTGTAGAGAGGAAGCGGATGGACGATCTAGCCTCTAGCATCAAAGACGGAAGGTTTCACGAACAGAAATTTAGACTGAGAAAATGTGGCTTAAAAAATGTCCTCTACTTGGTGGAGAATTATAAGAAGAATGGACAATACTCTTTGCCGATGGCAACTCTGATGCAAGCTGTGGCTAACACAAGCATTTTAGAAGAATTTAACGTTGTAAAGACTGATTCGTTATTCCATACGTGTACCTTTTTGGGAATGCTATCAGAAAACCTGGTTCATGAATTCTTGGTATGTATACTTTTACATAGACAGGTAACTAGCAGTTAGGAATAGGGTTGGCAAATGTCAGTTCCGTTAGCATAGCTATTAACGAACCCAAAAGTCAGCGCAATGCGTAGCGTGCGCCAAGTATTGGTTCGGATTTTGTGCACGTTTGTGACTATAGGTTTTGTATCTCGATGACTGTCAATATTTGCAGGCGCGCCAACTTACCGCAACCTACCTCAAAGGTAGGCAACGCACTGACAATGCCCCGGGTATTGTAGGTGTCTATAGGCGGCGGTGACCACTTACCATCAGGTGGCTCGTTGCTTGTTTGCCACTTACTCTATTAAAAAAAACCGCCGTCTCCTAAAGTGGATGAGCTAAAGCTGTTAAAATATAGGATACGGAAAGCGCCGCTGTGAAAAAAGACTTCGAAAAATTTCCATCATATATTTTTGTTACTACCTCGATTTTCCGAGTCCAATGGGCTCCTCGGCCGTACTTCAGTATGAATAATCTGAATTACCCTTTTTACAGCCAATACACCTAAGAGGATGCAACAGGGACACGCAAGGTAAAGAATTAATGACGTTCGAGTTCTTCAACAAGTTTTCATGCAAGAGCAAACCGCTAACCGTCAGGGACACCTTTATAAAGATGCTCCTTCAACTCAAAGGGTTATCTGTTGAGAAAGCTTTGGCTATCACGCACAAGTATAGCACACCCAGACTTCTTATGAACGCCTATGAGAAAGGCACTGTAAAAGAAGGAGAGTTACTTCTCGCCAATTTGAAGCTCAACAACTTTACTCGTAATGTTGGTCCCTCTGTTAGTAAAACTGTGTATAAATTGTTTTCTAAAGAAATGTAAAATTTCAGTTTACAAATTTTCACTTTTCGAAGTATTTATGGCTACTAGTTGTATTCCAAAGACCCATTTTCTGTTAGCAGGACGTTGTTTACATTCATGGATAAAATTGTATAATAATTAATGTCATTGTCAATTTCATCTTTCCGTAGGCGTTAACGCTAACAGAAAGTGGGGTTTGTCTAACCCCCCAGAGGCCTTACGGCCAACTGCTAACGCGGTAACAAACTAACCTTAAATTCGCTCAGTTGGAAAATCACGCCGTGAACCTTAACGCGCCCAGATACGGTTTACGGTCGCGAGATTTTCCAACTAGCGGTTTTAACGTTAGTTTGATACCACGTACGCAGTTGTCTGTAAGGCCCCTGTATTTATTTGAAGAGTGATCGACCAAAATTTTTCAAAAACTTGCGCAACATTTCTTAGTGTTGTGAATCAGGCTTTAAAGTAATTTAATTAGTAATTATGGGTCTTAGCTTTATAACTTGTATAGGTATAGGTCATTCCTTCACTGAATGATAATAAATGTCAACGTACTAAGTAATTGTGGTTAAAAAAACTTATCATTATCTAAATAGATCTTCGACCAAAATAAAATGAATGGACGGACTATAACCATTGCTTGCTCAGTAAAAACAAGGCAAAACCGTTGGACATATACTTCAACACCTAATTATAACCATGTACAGTACATTTGTAAAAAAAAAAAACGTGTTTTTTTATGTGTATTTACACTTCAGGAAAGCACACGAAGCCATAATTTTGTCAGATGTTTCGTTATCATGTAACAATAGACGCGTGTCGCACTTCGTACGGCTAGAGACCGACTGAAACGAAGTGAGACCCGGCGCTCATTTTGTAATCTTCCAAAATGCGCCTCTTCTCGGCCCGTCCATTAATTTTATTTTGGTCGAAGAAATAGATAGGTATATAAAATATGAATAATTGATGTATTTCATAAATCATGTTCAATTTTCTGTAGTCAACATTTTATATGTACCTACTTGGGTGTTTTACCGAATTATATCCATGTAGAATATGGATATCTTAGGGTGTCATAGGAATCTATAAGATTCATATACTATTTTATACTGATGTCTTAAGAAAGAGTACCATTGTCCATACGCCATTTTGTGTAGTTATCATCAAGTTATAAATAAACGGATGTTGGATAAAGTAACAATTCACGATAATATTGTATTGAGTTTACAATATCATGTTCCCCACTGCTGGGACACGTCTCTCAGAAATGATGGGCCGTGGGAAACGATCCGCCATGCTGGCGCAGTGCATGTTGGACATGTTAGTATGACAAAACTAAAAACAAAAGCGAGCGAGCTTAAAACAATTGTTTTTTATTTTTTTTTCAAATTCAAAATTCTCTACTAACTGATATTTAGATACATTAACGTAATAAATTTTCGGTATATTACTTGAAAAATCAGTAAATTTTTAATTCCAAGAGTTTTTAACCCCAAAATTGGTAAAAATGTTTTTGGATCAAAACTAGTTTTTTATGGGGGCCGAAACAGGAATAAATATTTTCTATGTTAAATTAGGGTACCTAATTCCCACAATTTAGATAATAAGCATAGTACGGAATTTTGAAAAAAAAAATTGTATCTGCAAACACTTGAATTATGGTACAGTATGGTACTTTTTTTGGACGCCAGTAATACCAGGTTATAAGTATAAAATATTTTTGTGTGTATTGTAAGTTATCAAATAAAACATACAGATAATACATATATACCTTTATTTAACATAACCATCAACTGTGACAAACGAGAAGTAGCAGAAGTTACAAGATAGGAAAGTTTAGTGGCATTCATACAATTTTGAATAACTATTCATAAATATGTAGTTCAGATTTTAAGAGCACTTTAGGATGGAATCAACATTTCCCAGTTTACAAAATAGCGTGCAATATCACGAAACAAACGTTTACAGCTTGATTTGGCATAAACAAGTCAGAGATTCCAGGTTTGAGAATTAGTGTAGTTCAGATGTTAAGAGACCTCTTACATTTTTTGACGAAAAATCCCATGAAAACTTGATTTTTAACATTTTGATTCTATCAAATAGAGAGAACTATAGAAAATGCAATTCTGTAATATACCTATAGATCTGTATTTTTATTGAAATTAACAGATTTAGATTTTAGAAAAAACTCAACGTATCAACTTATTACTTCTATTTTACAAAAGTAGTTTTTCGTAAAACTCTAGGAGGGTAAGTTGTAGAGTGGATTTCGTTAAATTACCGACATCAAATAAACAATCTTAATATTATGGTTCACTTGTTTTATGTTCATCTTGACAATTACGTCTTTGTTTTTTTAGTTTTATGCCCCAAAATCTAGATACCTAAATTGAACGATTGCATTTTGTAATATGGCTCTTAATCGAGATTCAAGAACTTTGTTATGCCAAATCATTATAGTTACTACTTTAGACCCTTATTTTCATCATCACATGCGTTTCCTTACAAATAACGCCTTAATTTACACTAAGAAAAAAACGGCCATTACAATTTTGTCATATCAAAACATTCATAACTCACGTGTTTATAAAATATGACATACCCATATTCATATCATAAACTGAGGCTCAACACTTATAAAATATTATAATTATATACTTACAGTTAGCTGAAATGCAACACGCAAGTGTTTAGCAAAAAACGGTTGACAAGATGCGGTGCTATAGATATTTCAATTTCCAAAAATGGCACAGATTTTCAGATAAAGAATAATCTTATTACGACTAAAATTAAATTGCACTTTGAGATAATAGAAAATCTGGTATAGTACTAAATGTGCCTTAAATTATATTATAATTAGTCTAGAACAGTTAAAAACTAAAGAAAATCTCAAATTGGATAATCGGAAAATGACTTCTGGTTCATATACAAAATAATATCAATCCCATCTAAAATAGTAGTATACCTTAACATATTACAGGTAAGATATACTGGGTTATGCGGAAAGGGTATACTAAGCCGAAAGAAGTACAGTAGCCATCATTATGAACAACTTTCACTTGAGCAACTCTGATATTGTTAAAAACTGACAATTGTTCCATAAAAAACGTTCATTGAACTCTACAAAACATGGAATTGCGCATATTTTTTCGCGATTGCAGGGTTGGTCCCATAGTGAATGTTGTACATAATGATGGGTACTATGGACCCCTTTCGGCTTAGTGCCCTTTTCCACGTAACCCTGTATAACATAAACATCGACTTACGACTAAAAATCATGCAGAAGTAATGAGAATGATTAAAAAAACATAAAAAAATTGTATTCACTAATGGAAAAATAATTTTAAATTCGTACCCAGCCACCGAACGTAATACCTTATAGTGAGAAATTTTAATTGAGATTTTATGGAACCCTGTCTGTTCAGTGCACTCTAGGTTGGAAAGTAAAATAGTACTACACAAAAATAAACCTTATTGCCTATGTTTGGTGCACTTAGAAACATTATAGAGAGTTAAAACATAGAATGTAGTTTTTAGAGAGTGTGATAGTTCCTCTCAGTTTGGTTTTTGTAGTACTTGAAGCCCATGAAGCCGATGGCGAGGAGGCCCAAGGTCAGGATGATGCCACCAATGAAGCTCGGGCCGTCGAACCTGCAAGTGAAACGAAACCAAGTTTAACTTTTGTGAGTAGATGAATATAAACTGTTTTTTAAACTGAGAATCACGACCTCTGTACTAAGTTTAGTTCCCACGGCGGCGCCCAGAAGATTATAATCACCGCCCTGCCTGGAGCTGATAGCATGAACCACACAACTTGACCTATACTGCCTGTGTCCCACGGGTTTGTGATATTGATATTGTTTGTCTTTTGTGATATTTAATATTAAGAGCTATTATGCAATGTCTACTGCTTGCCACACCTACGAGTCGTATAAATTATCTCGTTGATTTACACGTGAATGTTGGATCGAATATAAAATTCACGAAGTGTCATGAGTACACTATACTGGGTTACGCGGAAAGGTGTACTAAGCCGAAAAGGGTCCATTGTACCCATAATTACGAACAACTATTGCTGATATTTTTTTCGCGTTTTCAGGGTTGCTCACATAGTAAAAGTTGTTGACTGGGTTTAGCCGGGCTCATCTACGACAATTTATCGTAGTTGTATTGGAGATATGACATGCAAGGTAGGTCGACTTGTGGCGTCTACTTGGATATAGGTCTGTGGTTTAGTTAGATATTTTTGAGCGTAGGGGCCGCACCGTCATCTGTTTTAAGCGATTCAGTTTAGGTGATCCCGATAAGTTGCGCGACTGCAACTTGTCAATCAACCGCTCAAATATCAGCGCATTAAGGTTCTGTAGTGCAAGTACCGTTCTTTATCGATCGTCAAATTCGCTAAAATGCCATAGAATCGATCACAGCGAGTACTGAAAAAATGGCATATTATCGAATTTGACGACCTCAACTGTCAATTTGACGACCTCAACTGTCAATTTGACGATCGCTAAAAGAACGGTACTTGCACCCCTGGTTCGCGTAATGTTCCGCTATCACATAAACTTAATCGCTTAAAACAGGATGACAACCTGTGATAAGGCCGATATCCTTGGTTTTTTACATCACACAAATCATCAGCCATTATACGTCCACTGCTGAACAAAGGCCTTCTTAGTGTTGTCATAATCCCCAACCTTGGCAGGCGGCTTGAGCAGCGCAGTACGTTCACCGTGTATTAATAGGATGCTGCTGCCCTCGAATATCATTGCACTCGGACATAATAAATGCAAAAGTAACTCTGTCGCGGCCTGACTCGGTAACCGCTCATTAAACGAATTTGGACGAAATTTTCGCCACCTTTTTACAGCAGAAAAACTAATGGTTCCTGTAGGAAAGCGGGTAAAAACGCGGGTCAGTATGTTCAGTTGTTTAATTCTTTCCTATGTCAACTGTAATTAGAAATAAAATTTCAGATTCTTTCATACAAAGCTGAAAAAAATTTATCAAATATTCAAATCAACTTGTGAAATTCTCAGAACACGAGGAAAACAGCTTTCTGCTCTATCTTAAAAGCAAATAGTTAACATTATACAATGATAAGATCTATCAGACAGTTCGAGTTTTGATTAAACCTGTTTGGTAAGTTGCTATTTTTGTATGTATCGATGGTGATTTTAATAACTCAGTTGGAATTCTTTTATAAGTTAGTCAGTGCAGCCGTGATAATGAATGGTAATAATCCACATACGAGATTACAAATTGGATCAACTGGTTTTTTGCCGCGGCTTCGCTCGCATCGTTATTATTATAATAGGTATAATGAATAATAAGTTTTTTTTAAAAATAAACCGGCCAAGTGCGAGTTATGCTCGCGCACTGAGGGTTCCGTACCATACCACCTTATTGTATTTTGTGTGTGTGGTACGGAACCCTCAGTGCGCGAGCCCGCACTTGGCCGGTTTTTTACATTAGAGCTAATACAAAAACACGTAAAAAATACGTTTGTTGTATGGGAGTTTGTATTTTGTATGTTGTCCCTTTCGTTTTTACTTTTTTATTATTTGTTAGTTAATCTGCCGTAATGTTACATATTCTGTGAAAATTTCAACTGGCTGTCTATGACGGTTCGAAAGATGCAGCCGTTAATAGGTAGGACAAGACGGACGGACAGACAGACAGAAAAGGCAGAAATGGAGAGAAAGAAACAATAATAAATACCGGTTAATTGCGATTAGGACTCGCGCACCTAAAAAAATGCTTTCTTTATCAGTTTGCCCCTTAGCTGGCGGACTCGCACTTAGCTGGTGTTTATTATTTGTTTTAATTTCGAGTGTACATATATTATTATAATTATGCCATAAATCCGACTGCAAAATAGTGCTTAATAGATAAACATACTAACATAATTATAACCAGTACCGGCGTTAGGGTAGGGCGCGGTTGGGCGGACCGGCCAGGGCGCCAGATGCCAACATGTATTATATCTACCTATAATGCTTTCTAAATCATCAGTTTTATTCTTAATGCTTAATGCATAAAAAAAAATTATTCTTTGCCTTTTTTTCGGTTTGTATGGATGATGGGGGGGAGGGGGCGCCGTAGAAATCGATCTCGCCCAGGGCGCTGGTAGTGCTAAAACCGGCACACACCCTTCTTAGGCAGTCACGCAAAAAAAGGAAACTCACCCTCTCTTTCCTACTAAAGGTTTCTCCGTCGTGTCTTTAGGTGTTTCGGTTGTCTTTTCTGGCACAGGCTTCACAGGAGTAGTGTTGTTACCAGCTGCTTTACTTTCTTCAGTAGGTTTGGGGGGATCCGTTGATTTAGGTCCTTCAGCTGGTTTGTCCTTACTCGCGTCTTTCTTTGCTGGATCTTCAGGTTTACTTTCAGGTTTTGGTACTACTTTCTCGGTTACTTTTTCGGTTTTGTTTTCTTGAGTCTTTCCATCACTTAGTTTGGTGTCATTGGAGGGTGGTAGAGTGATAGCTTGCTCAGTATGTACGGTGGGTTTTTCATCAGCAATTGTCACAACCTTTACGACTGTTGCAACGGTAGATTGGTCTGAGGTCCCGTTTTGTTTCGCTGGAGTTGCCTGTTCGCCTGTTTTCACTAATTCTGCTTGCGTTGAATTAGCACCTGTAATGGACAGAAACAAACGGGTTTTTTGAGATCCTAATTCAAACGCTTCACATCATTATCATCATCAGCATCAGTCTGAAGACATCCTCTGCTGAACCTAAGCCTCTCCCTTAGACCTCCACACTGAACGACAGGCCCTTCCAACTTGCGAATTTTAATAGCTACAATATGTTGGTGATTCTTGTTCTTTGGCGAATATACACATTCCGGATTCTATCACGCAAAGAAACAACAAGCACAGGTCTCTCCATAGCCCGCTGAGAGACTGATTTTTACAAAGGGCCAACAGTTAAGGACCAAACGAGTCAAAACACTTCACAGCTATCACAAGCCTATATTAAAAATAAATAAACCGACCAAGTGTGAGTCGGGCTCGCGTATTGAGGGTTCCGTACTGTAACTACGAGATCGAATCAGAAATGAGATCCGTAGACGAGCGAATGTTACCGACTAAGCCTATCGTATTAGCAAGTTGAAGTGGCAGTGGGCAGGGCATATATCTCGAAGAACAGATGCCCGATGGGGCCGAAAAGTTCTGGAATGGAGATCACGGACCGGTAAACGCAGCGTAGGACGTCCACCCAAAAGATGGACGGACGATCTAAAAGAGACCGCAGGGAAACGCTGGATGCAGGCCACTTCCAACCGTCCCTGAGATCGATGGGGGAGGCTCTATGCCCAGCAGTGGACGTCCTATGGCTGAAATGATGATGACAAGGGTTTTCTTTTGGCTTAGTACCACTGTTCCATGTTAACTATATTTTGTAACACGATAATATTTATTTAAATACAGAAACATGATAAGAACATGTCTGTATGAACAGGGCACAGATAACCGCTGATTGAACTTGATATGAACTGCAAAAATGTGTACAATGACTCAGAAAATACTGTGGTATTGGAGTGTTGCGTAAACAGAGACCAGACACCAATTTGCACAACTAAGTATGTACCTAATTAAGCAAAGCATTACCTTTACATTATTTTTATTTCACTTTACTAAAGGCGCTTTCAAATGATGCATAGTACAAGTAACAAGTAGAAGTAGCAAGTGCCTACTACGCATCGTCTGCAGCGGTGTGTTTAGCGAACTTGGCAGTAAAAGTGCTTAAAGCACTTCACGCTGGTCTTTGGCGCCAAGTGAAGCATCGATTTCCCGCCCTACTCGCGCGACGCCCACTGCACATCTCGTTCGAACACTCGCCCGCGAGTTGTGGCATCACCGCACGAGTTACTAGAGGCTACTTATCGTTTCAATGCCTACTTGTATTTGCTACTTCTATTTTTTTACTTGTACTACCCAGTCTGCAAGCGCCTTAAGATCCTGTTATCTTTCACGCCAATAATACCAACTGTGCTAATGAGTACCAACACGGCATGAAGAAAATAGCTTAGATCTGTGTTGGTTCTCATTGGCACTGACAAAATGTTCGGGATGCACATGCTTAATAATATTATTTATATTTCTTGTAACAATAAAATTGTGGGTAAGAAGGATAAAACAAAGCACGGAAATGATTAACAGATAGGTACTTTTTGCATTGAAGTTTGCAAAGTTTATCTTGTGAGCTCGAGGTTTTCTCAGTCACTCGCGTGACATTTATAATGAGAGAGACAATGATGAAGATAATAATTATGCTCCCCAATACCCCTTATAACCAATACCACTAATAACCTAGACTTAGCTTAGCAATAAGAAAAATAATTTAATGTGACAGTATGTGTGCCTGGCATGTTTGTTTAACTATGGCTTTGTGTTGAAATTAGATTTGAGGCAAAAAAACATCATGGTCATCTAGTTCAAAGAACAAAACGTTTAGATCGGATTTCTTCAGCTTTAATAAGTTTAGTTTTGATGAGAAGAGAGAATGAGTATGACCGTAGTCGTTCAATAAACATAATTTATTCATTACGATGGAGGTAGACCTACTACGCATATTTTATCGTGAGAATTCCAATGAAACTGAAGCCAGATTGCATTTGAACAAAACTTACCTTGTGATGTTGGTTGGCTCAGGCATAGCGACAGCGACAATAAACAAACAAACACCACGGCCTTCATCTTTTTAATTGCTAATTATCAACAACTAGCAATAAACTCCAAAAATCTACAAATTCTACAATGAACTACGTTTCTGCTGACACAGTGATTGAAAGACTGTGTTGCCAGCGGTAAAAGTGAAAATGAACAGAAATCGTATTTATATAATAATGTTCGAAAAATTATTTTGACAATCGCTATAAGTATTTCATTTTCGTGGAAGCTTCATATATTCGAAATTAAATAAAAAATTGGACATAATTCAAAATTCTAAATTTATCTGCAAAAGTAAAATCAAAACATATTTAAATAGTCTTAACGTAAATGAAACGGAGGAGTTGTTGCGGATTGTCTTCTGACCCGTACGTACTCGTATCTAATAATCTAATAAACTCATTATCATAAACAAACACACAAACCAAACATATCTATACACATAATTAAGCAAGTATAAATAAAATATATTAACCACACCTATCAATGGAGTGAATTGATAATCGTATATGAATCTTACTGTAATAATCTAATAAATTATCCATAAGTAATGTTGTGCTAAGTAATATAATCTATAAATCTAAAACATTAATTTAAGAACTACCAATAATTTAATCAAATATAAAATTGAATGAAATGCAATTTGATTCAATCAATCAATTCAAGCGCAACAAAACAATTTTAATTAATTTTTTATTTTTTGTTCCATTTTAATTTCATTTAATTTCTTATTATCTAAACTTAATTAAAATTTTATAATATATTATCTTTAATTATCACCATTGAAGAGCACTAGTTATCGCGACACAGGGAATCCTAAAGCGATAACTAGCGACTGTAATTAGTTATAGTAAGCATGTTAATTTTAATTATAATTCATATATTCTTTGTAAATCATATTTTAATTAATGTTAAAACTAAATATTGTACTGAATATTAATAGTGGCAAATAAATTTTTATTATTTTATTATTATTATTATTTTATCTGGTTCCTCTTTTTAACATGATTCACACTTTTCGATCATGTAAAAAAGTATTGGGAAAATCTATGAAAAAGAGCCGTTCAAGTCTTGCATAAAGCCGAATTTTAGCATTTTTTTACTAACTCATCCCTTTACTTTACTTTACTAGGGGTTACACTCTACAATTTCAGTGGGGTAGGGTAGGCCCCTACAAAACTCGAGTTTTTTTCTGATGTCTAAAATTGACAAAAATCGGAAGAAATGTGGAGCTGGCAACTCTTCAGAAAAATGTTGTCAAGTAACTAGTGACGTCCATGTTTAAATTATGTTTAGTCGATTATCAAAGTTCGACACAAGACACAGGTGGATGATCAAAGCCTATGGACTCCGAAACAGCTTGACCGATTTTAACGGTACTTTCACAGGCAGATACCGGATGTTATAATAAGGAGTAATCCCCGCGGGTGAAAATGCTGGGGGCAGCTAGTTAGAAATAAAATATACATTATACTACGGTTAATTTAGTTTAAATATATTCTGATACCATTCGACTCGATTCATCATCGAGTGGTCGTCATTCTTTCTTTCGTGTCGTGCGGCTCGTGCGTGAACCGTGAACACTCACGAACGCAATGCTGGCAATCGAACGCAATGCTGGCAATCGAAGGGGAATGGGATGCCGCGGAGTTTTGGCGCCAACGCGGAAAAAACATGTCGGCTCGTTGGATTATTTTCCTAAACTTGTGTATTTTCGAGTGTTAATGTGTACTAAATGGTGAATTATTATTCATTAAGTGCTCGTAAACGTGCTCGAGTGTGGGCAAGTGATAAAACGAGGTGAAACGTGTCTTTTCGTGTTGTTTCCAAAACTCCATAGGAGCCTCTTGTAAAGTCTTCACCACTTTACAGGGGCATGAGTTCGACTTGACCGTGACTTACTTAGCTTGACTCTGACTGTGACTATGACTTGTTTGACGCTAATAAGACAAAATGAACTGTTTAATATTACGAGTAAAGGACATTGAATCCACGCTCATGAAGATTTTAACAAAAAAAAAAAAAAAAAAAGGGATGCCGCGGGGAGAGAGCGTCGTTTATTCCGGGGAATTCCGATTTTTTCCCAAAAAACGGTTAGGCAAGTAAGTAATGTCTATGTCTTGTTTGTGGTTAGAGCACGGCTATAGTCTGTTTCTTTGTGTTTTTTTTTCATAACCATGGATACAAAGTCCTTCCGTCGTAATATTAAACATATTATATATCGTCAAACAATTCAGAATCAAGCAAAGTAAGTCACGGCCAAGTCAAAATCATGCCCCAGTAAAGTGGTGGAGGCTATACAAGAGGCTTCTATGGAGTCATGTTTCACCTCATTATTATCACTTGTCCACACTCGAACAAGTTCACGAGCACTTAATAAAAATATTCCACCGTATTAATGACTCACGTGACCGCACGGTTTTTTGTTTTCAAGTAAACCACCACCCCACCAAACCACCAACCATCCCTCGCTCCGCGAAAATCTGTACCCGGCCCCAAATGTTTCCGGCTGGATGTATATAAAAGTACTCTGTGATGTATATAACTATATGTAAATACCGGCCAAGAGTCGGGCTCATGCACTGAGTGTTCCGTACCAGTACCTCCAATACAAAATACAATAAAATTATTAATTTAAAAAAACTGACTTCCAAATAAGTAAAGTGTTGCATAGGTATCGATTAGGTGAAAAAAATGTTACGGTCGTCCAAGTAATAAACAATAGGGTGTTTGACTTTATTGAAAATATTATGCCAATTGACATCATCCATAAACATGACATAATGAAAAAGCATATTTCATTGATTTTTTTATAAAAATATGCTTATTTTTTGTAAAAAACGCGAATAAAATAACTGTATTTTCGACATTTGATCACGTGATCGAAAACGGTCTGTAATTGGCTTCATCCCTAGTGACGTCACACAAATCAAAACAAACAGATTTTGTATTGATATTTGTTGTAAAGCTATTTTGAGAGCGATTTATCCAGAAATTTTCACCAAAAACAGTCCGGAGGTTAAATGTGAGAAGAATGGAGAAACATTTTGTGCAAGCAGACAGCAGTAACTTACCCAAAATTAATGTATTTATGGTTGCATATTTCTTCAATAATAATCTACGTCATTGTTTCTACGCTGCAGAACTCAAAACGTAAAAACTACAATGTAAGTATTAATTTTTAATTGTTCTCCAAGCAAAACTTTCAATCTAGTTGTACAAAAAGTATGTTGTAGTAGGTGGATATCACTATTTTGTTAGGTTATGTCTTTACAATGTTTAAAAAGGAAGTAACAGTACATAAAATAGTAATGCAATAAAAACACAAATTGTAATAGAAATATATAGACTCAAATATGTACCTCAAAATGATATTCGCACATAGAAACACTTGATTTAGCTCCAATACTTTTGGGTTCTCTACGAGCTACTTAGTTCCAACCACTTTTTGCGAGTTTTCGGGTCCATTGGAACAGAAACGAATAGTTTTTCCGGTGTTTTATGGAAGTATTTGTACATTGTGGCACTACACAACATTTATAAACCATTACTTCTAGTAGAAAATTAGTGATTATCAAACTTTTGCTGCCTGGCTGCAGCTGTTTTGTTTTGTGTGACGTCAATCGTCGCTCGACCGGAGCTATGACGCAGGTCTGCGTTTTGGCGCGATATTTTTTTATTCAAACTTTAACTTCGATTTATATCGCAAATACGACTGATATCCAGAAAATATAAATGCAGTATACATTAAATTATATCAGGCAATAATGTGCAATAGTTTCCCAAAAGTAGTCAAATACCCTATTAGCTCCAATACTTTTGGGTTCTCTACGAGCTACTTAGTTCCAACCACTTTTTGCGAGTTTTGGGGTCCATTGGAACAGAAACGAATAGTTTTTCCGGTGTTTTATGGAAGTAATTGTACATTGTGGCACTACACAACATTTATAAACCATTACTTCTATTAGAAAATTAGTGATTATCAAACTTTTGCTGCCTAGCTGCAGCTGTTTTGTTTTGTGTGACGTCAATCGTCCCTCGACCGGAGCTATGACGCAGGTCTGCGTTTTGGCGCGATATTTTTTTATTCAAACTTTAACATCGATTTATATCGCAAATACGACTGATATCCAGAAAATATAAATGCAGTATACATTAAATTATATCAGGCAATAATGTGCAATAGTTTCCCAAAAGTAGTCAAATACCCTATTATCCTAATTTGGTAATGAACAGAAATTTGTCACCGATTCACACTTGGCCATTAGTAATTATTTTTTGTTATGCTTTTGTTTTGTTATCTTTGTTATTTTTCGAACCGTAATAGATAGCTAGTTTAAATTTTCACAGAATACCTACATGTTCTTATGTACATTACGTTACGGCGGATTATCTAACAAAATATAGTAAAAAAATCTAAAAGTAAAAGTCCATCTTCATCCCCATACAACAAACTTTTTTTAACGTATTTTTGTAATAACTCTAATGTAAAAATGATAAAACGTACAAGCGTCAAACTTGGCATGATTATAGTACACACTCATGAATAAGTATCACAACAAAATAATAAATAATGGCCAAGTGCGAGTCGTTGACAAATTTCTATTAATTACCATGTTATAATTGTGTTATACTCGAGCGCCTGTAGCAAAATAATTAATTGTGGCTGCGTAGCAATTGCTTCGACAATTTTGGAAAGAGTTATAATAACTGGTAATTCGGTTACTTCTTATTGTGTTTTGTGGTGATACGGAACTCTCATTGTGCGAGCCCGACTCGCACTTGGCCGGTTTATTTGTGAAGGAAATTAATGTCAGGCCTAGTTGAATACCCAAGCTATAAATTGCCTAACTATTTTTATAAGTGTATCTACTAGTGAATAAAAAAATAATAATTAAGGTATTCTATTATAACACGAAGGATAATAAAATTGTACTAAAGCATATCTCCCTTGTTTGTCTGTGTGGAAAATGTTTGTTCCCTCATTTGGCCACCGAATTAGGTAGATGAGGCTGATGTTTGATCCTTGAAATAATCATCGATGAATAGGTACCTCGTTGACACAATGCTGATTAATCTATCTAAATGAGATGCAGCGTGCTAAGATAGTGTATAAATCGTCATAAATTATAACTGCGATGGATGTCCACGGCCTGCAAAGTCCCGTACAGCCTTGCCAAATTATTTGTGGAGTTGGCAATATCATGGAACTAAGAGTTTCCACTGGAAGGGGTCTGTTTTGTTCTAAAACTGCTATAGTGGCTCTCTTACTCAATTCTAGAGATAAGTTTGTGCTTTGTAGGCTGCAAGCGGTGCCTGCGCCAAACATTAAGCCCTATTTCCGCCATTTGATTTATCATGTAGCATTCACCAGAATCACTAGCTTCCTAATTATGCGCCCGTATTACAGAACATTATGCCGCTAGTGAACGCTCGTCGCTGTCAAAAGCCAGCTTGGGCTGAATAATCGAATTCCACAGGATTAAGTTCTCTATTTTCAGTTGGTACATATATAATTTCTGCAGGAAATTAGGTACGTGACATCTTCTCGTCAAAACTACCACAGTGCAAAATGATGACAAGGGTTTTTTACCAGTGTGTGTTGTCACCAGTGATGACATCTCATATTAGTCGCCCTGGGGCCTTACGGCCAACGGCTAACTCGGTATCAAACTAACGTTAAATCCGCTCAGTTGGAAAATCACGCGACCGCAAACCGTATCTGGGCGCGTTAAGGTTTATGTTCGCGTGATTTTCCAACTGAGCGGATTTAGCGGCCTCATATACCAAATTTGATGGTTTTAAATCAATTTTATTCAGTTAATTTACAATATGTATTTGATTTGAAAAAAAAAAATACATGTCACAGATACATCTGTGTTTGAGTTTATGATTTGGTTCAAAACACGATAGAATAAACTTTCCTCGATAAAAAAAAAAAAAACTGAAACAAAGTCGAGTTAGTTTATTTTTTTCGTTTTATGCTCTAATGAAAGCTCGTAACAACCTGGAAATTGCATGTACTGAACGGCAATTTTATTCATAATTTTTTTATTTGGATAGATTATAAATAGGAATAGTTTCGTTTTTTAGTGAAATTAAAAGCGTAAAAAGGTCGCGAGAATTTTCGCGCGCCGCATTCAGTACCGCGAGTAATAGTGTTCCGTGGTACCGCGCCAGGCGTCATCGAGGTCGGACCATGTTCGTTTTTGTCGTTGCACACCCCCCGCGGGCGGCCTGACTCATGCGTGGCAAAATACATCGTATCTATAACTTGGCGGGGGCTGAGGGAGCGTTTTGTTGCCTACGCGACTCGGATAACCGGCCGTTAACGTTAGTTTGATACCGAGTTAGCCGTTGGCCGTAAGGTCTCTGTAAGCACAAAATAACGACACTCAACGAAATTACTCTCAAACTATGCGGAGATTTTTCATTTTCCTCTCGTAAAAGTTTCAATGGAGTTCGCCAAGTTCGGAGTGCGCCTTGAGTCTTAGAACTCCCAATGAAGAAACCTCAGATTGTTGCGAGGAACAGCGATGAAGCCGCAAGGAACATCCTTGCGGTAAATCACTGGTTTGAATAAGAATCTGAGCAGAAGTTTTTCAAATATAATAAGAACATGCAAGAGAATTGCATTGTAAAAAAAGGGACATCTAAAACAAACAAACAAAAGAAACAATAACAAATGACAATAAACTACTTTGTTGTGATAGCAGTACTATCATAGATCTATCAGACTGCCAGGGCGGGCACGAAAAATCAAAATCGTTTTATGCCCGATGTACCGTTGGTTGATATTCCGAAAACCAGTAGGTACGAAGCGCTTTGATTCCACATTTATGCGAACTGCTAGCCTGTGGAATTCGCTGCCTGAATGGGTTTTCCCCGTCAGTTACAATCTGGGTGTCTTCAAGTCGAGAGTGAATCGGTTTCGTCTAGGCAAGCGTGCTCCATCGTAGACTGCATCGTCACGTGAGATGGCGGCCAAGCGCACGCCTATCTCTTATACCTATATATAAAAAAAAAACTAAACAATAATAGTGTAAATAGCATGTAATGACTCTCTGTAACAGCGCTTAACTGAGGTCCAGTGCAAATAAAACCCTGTAATACACTGATATATGACGTAAAATTTCCAGGTGTGACGAAACCCCGTTCCTACCTCCAGATCAAGCAATAACCTCATTTGCAAGTCAAACTCTCCGAGAGTAAAACTCAAATAGAAAAGAAACGCAATAAATTGAAAGAAAAAAAATGGATGAGCAAAGTTCTATTTTAAGAGGAAACGAGTAAACTTTTTGGTGTCGACGGCATATTGAGACTTCAAAGCAAGGACTGAAAACTGTAGGAAATGAACGGAATGCAGTTAATATTAAAATAAACATGGCATCTGCATGCACGGTTGAATTTTGGATGGAAAGAATTGATGAAGAACTGATGATTGAGGTAGGTAGCAGTATAATTGGTGTGCTTGCTATTTCTGGTATCTTATTTGTGTTCTTTACTACCTACATTATTATCTTATCTTTGTAAAAATTCTGTTGAGAAATGTCTCATTTTCTCAAGACAATGGTTCACGGAACACTATTAGGTACTCCCGATGGTGTGAATCTTGACAAACGTAAAAACAATTATTCATCGCTTCAATCTTCGAAAAAGGTTCTTACGTACTAAGGTCTAATTAAGTATGAAGGAACTAACCTCGGTCCTCTCTTATCGCTCTCATAAATATGTGAGCAGCACCTTTCTGTAAAGTCCAACACCCACTATAGTAAAGCTAGAAGCAGCGTACAAGCGGTCGAAGAAAATACAACTCTGTCCAGTTTAGCGTAAGATTAAAATTGTTCTCCACGTACTCGCGGCACCTGTTCACGCGGAACAACTTAGATCCTTCGGTAACCCCGGATAGTTGAATTTTCTGGGGCCACTTGTAGGCACCGCCTCGTCTCGATCTAGCAGAAGGCGTTGGGCCTAAGATGTGGTGACGGGTGGACGTTACTCTAACATGCATTTGAATTTGCTATTTCGATAAAGGTGTGCTGATTAAATCGGTATAAGTTTTACAGTGTAAATTCACCGAAGAACCACAGTCAGTCAGTCACCGACATAGCTGCTCAGATTTGCAAGTTGCAGTGGCTATGGGCAAGCCACATCGCTCGAAGAACCAATAACCGATGGGGAAAGAAGGTTCTTGGTGAGAACACGAACCGGAAGGCGCAGCGTGGACCGACGACATCGTGAGAGTAGCAGGGATCCAGTAGTTGCAGATTACAGATGACAGAGATGCAGGCTGTCGTTCAGAGTATGTCGTTCTAAGGGTGAGGTCTATGTTCAGCAGTGGACGTCTTATGGCTGATGATGAGTCTACTGCTGGAACATAGGCCTCCCCCAAGGCACTCAGCCCAATCCTCGGCTTTTCTCTCTCATCGTCTTTTTTTCCTTCATCCGTTGATTTTTAACAAACTTTTTAATTGGATGCAAGTTTCTCAATTTGATTCGTATTTTTTATATCCTAATGTATCTTAATTTCAAAATATGCATTTTATTTCGTTTTAGGGCCTGATTCCCAAAGGCCCCACTCGATCGAAGCCGTTCTCTTCACGCATTTACGTTCCTTTTCCCACCGCGAAGTGCAATATAAATACGCGTTTCCGAGGTAAGTATGTACCTATACCTTATACCTTGTACCTACCTTAGATAAGCGTTCCATAATGTCTAGATAATTTATGTTAAGAGATTCGTCTATGTCATGGCACCCTTGGGTCGTCGGCAAACATCTCGGACGGACATCTCTTTTGAGGTGGCATCCGGGTTGAGTGCGCGTGATATTTTACAAGGGTCCCATGGGGTGCGGCTATTATTCATTTTTTTGGTAAAAGTGTTACGGAAACAGAAATTTGTTAGTGTCGAGCTGTTACCGTATATATCTACGTTATAACGTGTCTACATGTATAATGTATACATACTATAAAAGCGAGAAAGCGTGCATCACTCTTTACATTGTTACTGATGTTTATAAGTTATTCTATTAATTACTAGCCTTTTCCCGTGTTTTCGGCCACGTTATGAACAAAATATATCATATAACGCCTACGGATAGTGTAGCTTTCTATAACATAGTTTTTTTTAATCATTTAAGTATATTGTGTAGTTCCGGCGTTTACCTCTAACATCTACTGGTATTTGGATTATCTTTATACCTTCAACGGTCTATGGACTTGGAGTTTATACTTGGTTTTTTAGTGTTTAGTGTTAGCAAAGACGTCGCCAGGTATTTCAGAATAAACTAAAACAAAGTTGGCCGTTACGGGACTCCTGGCAGATGTGAAACGATGGCATAAGAGAACATCATTCCGTTTACCACCACGGCATAATTAGGTCAGTTTTACTGCCAAGGCGCGCGAATACTATAAGCGGGCAGGCGTTTCGCCCATTTTTTGTATCTGGACTATAAGTTTTTTAGTTCATTGGAGTCACAGTAAATAAATAAAAAAAGAGCGTGAAAAATTAGCAAGTATGCAAAGTATGCTGCAGTGTGCAAGTGTGTTACAGTTTATGCATCAAGCGGTTATGGATCGTGATGATTTTTTATTTTTTGGCTTTATTTAGATTTGATTTAGAGAATGTCATTAGTGTAACTCGTTTTTGAGCGGTGTTAATTTGAAATAAATAAATAAATAGAGCCGTACTTGACAATGTTTGTTAGTAAAACACTGTTTTAAACTATCACGGTTGTTCACTAAAGTTATATGATTATTTACGGGATATTTACCGTGGTAAGGTTGTGGAATGAGCTTCCGATATTTCGGCGCAGTTACATGCTCCATGATCACGGGAAGACTGAAGAATGCGGGTCGTTGGTCGCACAGTTAAAAAGTTAGGTGCAGACAAAAGTCTACCTCCTTCTTAGTCTTAGAAAAAACCCAGAAAATTAATGAATTAATGTCGGTAAATATCCCGTAAATAATCATATAACTTTTTTTTGTTATAGTGTGCTTAAATAGCCCGTAGACTGGTAGAGCACATGAAATCCCACATCAAATTTATTCAATATAAACTACTGAACATATTTTCACTTATAGTAAACATCGTCAAACAAAGTTAGTCAGGATCAAGTCTAAGTCATGCCTCAGTAAAGTGATGGAGACTTTACTACAAGCTTCTATGGAGTTATGGAAGCCACACAAAAAAAAACTTGTATAGCTCCACGGATTCCGGGATAAAAACTTTATTAGGTACTAACAATATCTTGAAATAAGACAAAATTAAACATGAACTGGATAAACTTTTTCTGGCTACCAGTGCAATGTACGAAATCTATTTATTAATGGGCTATGTGTAAAGAATTTACATACAAGTGTCGTTTGAGAGCCTATTTCTACGGAAACAGCGACTTGCCTCGTAACTTTTCAAATTCATTCGTGCGTTATTTTAGCGCGATAAACTGTTCATTTAGAAATTACGCCGACAGCTTTGCTATCTGTTTAATTCACCTTTCGAATTAAAGGGATTTAAAAGTGAGCGTGGATCGCCGACCGGAATTTTAGGGCGTCTTATCGCAAGAAACTTAGATATGCAGATAAGGAAAAGTACTTACCAATAAATAAAATCAAACTAAAATACAAATTACAATTCCATTTAATTTTCACATAAATTGAAATCTTTACTGAATTTTTCAAATAGTTTTAACCCGTCGAATGCGAGCGAAGGAGTTTTTTTATGGCTAAAATGGGGGATTTCACTTACATTTCAGATAATTAAATATTTTTTTTTTAAAGTATAAAATACGTGCATAATATTATATACTATTGGTATTGGTATTGGTCTTCTTACACACAATACGCGCATCGGAGCAGTTTTTCCTTACGCCGACATGCGGTGCGTAACACATTTGAGGGGCTGTTGAAAGCAAGTTCACAAATTGTTATCAGGCTTCTTTACAGTTCACAGACCTGTCTCAAAGCAGTATACGTATAGCTTACAAAGAGTATATTTTCATTACTTTTTCTATCTTTAGCCTCGTAGGGCTTCGGTTCCCAAAGCTCGAAAGGAACGTCAATTTTTGCATCGGAATGCGGCCTTCGGCTGCCGCTTATAGGAATTCCATCGTCCCGGGAAAGGTACGGCATATCTGTATAATATTTTTATGACGACGTTACGCTTGCGACTCGCAATGATGTAATCTTTGTAATGTATTGTAATGTATTATTAACTCGGATAAAAATATTTATAGTTGTTTAGTCGGAGTGTGGAAAGAATACCTATCTCATAGATTTCAAAGGTATGGTTACACTCATTCGAATACTGGCGTACCTACCAGTATGTTTAGTATAAAAAAAATAAAAAAATCGAGACATTTTTGCACACACGGTCATCTGACTCCAAACTAAGCAAAGCTTGTCATATGGCCGCCAGAGACTGATATACATACATATATAGCTTTAAATACATACTTAAATAGATATTAACACCCAGATATAGAACAAACACAAATGTTCATCGCATAAATGTTTGTCCTAGATGGGAATCGAACCCAAGCCCCCAAGCTCAGAAGGTAGGTTCACTACCAACTGGACCAACGGGCTATCATCAAATTGTGGCATGTGTGAAAGTTTGTATGTCGCATCGTTCTCATGTACGACAACCGCTCATCAAAAAGAACACAAGAAAACGGCGAAAAAAAAAAAAAAAACACCAGCCAAGCGTAGGACTCCGCGCACCGTGGTTCGGGATCTTTAGCCTGCCCTCGTCTCGCACTTGGTCGGTTTTATTTTTATGAATGCCAATTATTATTGTTATTTTTACGAATGTGTCTTATGAAATTAAAACACTTTTTATTTTTGATTCGAACATTTTTCTGTGTCCTTAGTCAGATTAGATATAGGTAGACGAAATGACAAATGTCTATCGAAATGCTATCATATTATTTACAAGTACCGTCAATGATTTTTTAATAACCTTCCCTATTCCCTATGGATTATAAGGAGTGTTTCTATCTGGAAGAATTCTTAAAGAAAATGTCATGTTGATTTGGCTTGTTGACAAAATAAATAAATTATTAGTAAAAAATAACAATTTCATTATTAATAAATTAATTAATATTGACATAAATTAATAATAAAATAATTTCATGTAATTCTTTTGACATTATTTATAATAACATTCAATTTTGCACGCTCTTAAGGCTGTTCTGGATTGATTATTTAAAGGCCTCGTGTACCCACTGAAAAGCAAAAATAAAAAAACTTTGACTTTGACTCACCGACAAAAGGAAAATAAACTTTGACTAAGTATGTACCTACGCAATAGTCATGGAGCTTATTTACCGTTTAATTCACATCACGTCCCTTCTTAAGTCTAAGAGTTGATAAGGTATCTAAATAACTTCCTTCTGGATTCTTTATCTAAATTGGATCAAAATAACGACCCACATTATCCGAGGGATAGATGCGCTGGAGACATACTTCCAAGAGGGTTGGTCCCATACTTAAATGGAAAACTAAACTATACATATATTATACTAGTTTAGTTTTCTAATTAATGTTGAGCCACACAATGGCATGTCTACAGTTAGGCCGCATAGAAGAGAATAATATGTGTGTGTTCATTATAGTCCGAACATGTAGACATTCTGACAAAAACTGCATGTCCTTTTTTATGAGACTTTTGTAAATTCAAAGAAATTTTATTAAATAAAATTAAATTTTACTTGATTCATAATTGTCCGAGCATGGTTTTAAGAGAAAAGAAAACTGAAAAAGGATCCCGGCAAATTTTCAAATTCAGAAAAAACTGAACGTCTTTTTTCTATGGGATTTTTGTAACCTCAATTTTTTTTATTAAAATTTTGACAAGACAACGTCCGTCGGGTCAGCTTGTAACACAAAAAAATACCTAGTTATAATACTACGTCTACGAATATAATATATGTGATTAACAAGAAACGAAGCAAGCTCGGGCTGAAAGCCCCCGTCCATTTCAATTAGTGTTGCAATTTTCTCGAAATGAGGATGCTCCAAGTTAATTTCCGCAAATAGGTAACAATTAAAGCAATGGCAATAATTTTCAAAAAAAACTGTGACCCAGATTCATCAAACATGTCAAGAAAAAAAGGCGGGGAAATAAAAATTATAATAAATTATTACGCAGAATATAACACTTTCAACGGATTAAAATAGAGAGGATGGTTGGCAAGTACCTACCACCTGTTTGGGAACCAGTCATCAAATTAATAAAATCGCAAGTCTAGCGCCGAACTGTGAATTTGGAGTTTCTTCGCGTAATAAAATCCGGAACGACGATAAGCACCGAAGAATCAGGCTATTAAAATTTGCAAGTTAAAGTTGCAATGAGCAAGCCATATTGCGCGAAGAACCGATAACCAACGGAAAAGGAAAGTTCTTGAATGAAAACTACGAATCGGAAGATGCAGCGTAGAAAGGCCTATTTCTTAATTTTTCTGGACCGATGACATTGTGAGAGTCGCGCGCGGGCATTTGTTGGATGCAGATGGCAGGTTGTCGTTCAGTGTTGACTTCTAAGAGGGAGGCCTATGTTCAGCAGTGGGCGTCTTCTGGCTGATGATAACAGACTATCTGGGAAAAGTCACCGAGAAAAAAAAAATGGGCATCTCACTTATTATTAAATCGAAACCCTGAATTGTGAATGAAATAATGTGTGCAATAATAGTTATTTATGATACAAGTGCGGAAAGTTGGTTATTATAAACGAGTAGACGAATGTAAGCCCGAGACGAAGTCGAGGGCTTACCATAGTCACGAGTTTGTAATAATCAATCCACACGTGTGCCATATAACGTTTTACAACTCAACTTTTGCGAGAAAAAATTAAAAAATGGAAATTAAAAAAATACCGTAACGTACACGCACGGTGCTATACAACGGAGCGTGCGGACAAATTCATTACAGCACGCTCCGTTGTATGATGCGTTTCATTATAGCACGCTCCGTTGTATGATCCGTAATGTTTAACTTTCGAAAGATGTATTCAGTTATCGTAAGTGCACTTTTTGAGCAAATGTGTTGTAAAATCTTTAACACGATTAAAAACAGTCCTATTTCAAATTAATAGCACATAACAAAGTTAGTAAAACTACATCCGAATAAACGCTTCCACCTATAGATAGATAAGTAGGTACAAATTTTAGCCACGCGCTCGTTAGCTCCGGAAGATCACAATTCCAGAACTTTCTCCGCCTCGTACAGGGGAAAAGACAAACAGCGCTCGCTCGAGACTAAACAAAAGATGTCGGACGCGCCTCCGTCAAAGGAACTGTCATGCAACTCATACAACATGCAACAACGCTACGCTACTGACTTACAAATAGTTGCTAGGGGCTGGGGCACACCTGTGACTTCATGAAAATGCAGTTTTGGTACCAAGAGTGGAATTTAATGCATAGTGAGGCTCAGGACTGGATTTAGAAGTCTGCAGGACTTAGAGTAGTGAGACATAAGAGTAGAGGCCGCAAATTATTTTGTAGATAAGTTAAACAATTTGTTTCATTTAAGTGTTTCTGTATATTTTTTTTAGTTCACATGACAACCAACATATGCAGCTTGGTTACAAACGTCTTATAGATATAATTATCTACTTAAATAAGTAAATAGTCAAAATCAATCGCAGATCATCACGAATAGTTGTATAGTGTAGTATTGCGAGACAAATCAAATCCTTTCAACAAACAATGCTTTTTTTCGTTTATAATTTTGCATACTGTTCGTTTCTAAAATTTTATGATGAAATGGAATGTCTGTTGTGCGCCTCGCTCTTGTTGAAGCCCCGGGGCTGTAACCTCGTTTGCCTTTTCCTAAATGCGGCCCTGGTAAGGCTTGCCAACGTCACCGTGGTAGTTTGGAAGTTGGAGTGATGCTGTCGTGGGTTTTGTTAAAGTGTGCTTTTTACACGATTGCCCAAAAGAGAGTGTTATGTTTTTAAGGTTCATTTAGTATGTAGGTTTAAGCTAGTCTCTGTGGAGTGCAGTAATAATGTTCCTAGAGTGCAACCTTCAAAAAATGTCACATCCGGACACGACCAAGCTTTTTAAAACGAAAAGAGAAGCGCGCCAATGTCGCGTCTGTCGGCAACTAGCCGCAACTTCACTTCGGTGCGCTTTCGACAGAGCCATGGAGTTATTTATTGCTCGACAAGGTATTGGGTATTCATTACCCCACGACTATATCGAAAATATCTAAGAACTGACCCTAGTGACAATATCTAGGAACTGTCCTACAGTTTCGTGATCGTTCCTTATTTAGCACGATTTTCTACCGTACGCCCATGAGATGTTTGATGACGGCAGCCAAATAGCAGTCTGACAAATATAGGTATGTAATAGTTTTTTTTTTCCATGAACGAACTCAAGTGGCTCTGGGCAGGAAGTGGTATACAATAGTAACAGCGTGGTGGTCGAGGATGAGGTGGACTGACGACATCAAAAATACTGTCGGGAACGAGTGGATGCGACTAGCGAGAGACCGGGGAGAGTGGCATAACAAAGGGAGGCCACTCAGTGGGTCACTCAGGGTTGATGATGATGATATATTTTTTTAATTATTATAACACCGGTTACACTCACGATTATGTTGTATCGGTCAAGACGATCGATAAAACATAATCGTGAGTGTAACCGGTGTTATAATAATTTATAATGAATCCTCACGCGAGTGTTGATGAAGTGTTTTTTCCATAATAATTATGTACGCCGTTTTGTTGTTGATGAAAATCTTTTTCACTCTCTTCCACAGCCGTCGGCAGCTAACACTTGCGCAAGTACTGCGCTTCGTCTGCAACGGGCTGCCTCCATTGTGTAACCTCACGGAGGTTTATGCATAAGTGGCATTATATCTATTGCAGAAGGTCCACAATACGTAACTAAAGACAATAGCCCGAAGAGTGAGGTAAATTAAATTACGAGCAGCTGTTTCCGATAGTCGCCCGTTCTATCGAATTATAGGGGTCCACCATTATACTCATACGTTATCGAGATATTATGCGCCGCCATCAATTTCAATGTGTTATAAGTTATAATGTTTCAGCAGTGTTAGCTTCAAGTTTGTTATGAATGGGGGGACGCGAATTTGTGAGCACTGGGTTCCCAAGCCCTTTCGTGATTGGTCACATTCAATAGTAATACCTTCGTCCCATCCCCTCTCTTTCTCTCTCTCTCTCTGAGAGAAAGCTTGTGTCCCAGCAGTGGGAATGGGGCTCTTCCCGTCGGCAGTTCTCTTGCTCGCGCATTTTCACACTATTGAAGATATAATAATCACCAAGTGTTAAGTTGCTAAAAGTGACAAATCTAAGTTTTGCTGACTGTCATAACATTACAAACAAAACAATTTTTGTTTTGATATATTTTGATTTTACGCAAGAACATGGTACCTAGAAAAAAAAACGCTCCTTTTGGCTACCTTCCGCGGTGTTTCCGAGAAGTTACAACATGTGGTTCTTCAAAAGGTGAGTTAATAGAGTCTTTAAGGGTCGGCAACGTATTTGTGATGCCTCTGGTGTGGCAAGTATCCATAGGTGACGGTGACTGCTTACCATCAGGCGGCCCGCCTGCTTGTTTGCCACTTATGGTTAAAAAAAAAACTTGTTACCATTTAAATTATATTGTAGCTTAGCGCCTTAACAGTGGTTTCACAGGTGATATCAGCTTGAAACACGTTAATAGCTTGACATGTGTTAGCTTAACGCCCAACAGCTTCACAATCCAGTTATTAATCTCCTGGTTGATTGATGGTGCTAATAGCACGCGATGCTATCTACCTATACCAGCTAAGGCCGTTCGTATACGAAGCAACCAAAGTACTTATTAATGGAGCTTGCTACACGAGTTGATACAACGAGATGTGCACGAAGTCGCAACCAAAGATTTAAAAAGTAAGGATTTACGTCCTAGAAGGTATTTCTAGTAGGTACTTGTAAAGTTAGAGCCATCTGTAAAATATTCTACTAACAACGTCACATCGCTCTCAAATACGACTAAGATCACATTGGTGAACAATATACCTACTTGGGCACACCACGGAGTCAGTACTTTTGAAAGTAGCTCTATAGGTCAATGGTTACGAAGCTACTTCACCGCCTTGCAACACGTCGTATAGGCGAAGTGACGGAAGTCGGCGACTCGCGTCGCTTCGCTACTCTCGTCATCTTTCGTGCTTTTGTATCGCACATGTCGCCAACAATCGTCGCCTCGTGTACGAATGGCAAAATATGAACAGGCGACAAATCACCGCAAGGCAATCATTTCATTACACATGCTAATACATCTCGGCTCAAGTCATCACTGTGGTTAGATATGCGCTAATTGCAAATTAATGAGGTTAAAGTTAGCGCATCAAGGTGCAAGGTGTAAACCGACCAAAATAAAATGAATGGACGGGCCATAATCATTGAACTTGCTCAGTAAAAACGAGTCAAAACCGTCGGACATATACTTACTTCAACGCCTAATTATAACCATGTACAGTACATTTGTTAATACAAATTTTATATTTATATTTATTTATTGGAAATTATGAAAGTTAGGTATTGAAATTAAAGATTTTGTTATAGGTGGTGGTGGTGGTGTTATCTTTTATAGGTACGGTTATTGTTGCATTTAGGTTATTAGGCCCTTATAGCGAATTAACAAAATTTCAGTGGGCTAACTCTAGTACTTATCGTACTTCCTATATCTAAAATATATAAGACTGAATATCGATCTGTGTTTTTTAGCTGTAAATATCGCATCGTGTGTGTTGCCAGTGATGACATGTGGTATTGAGACGTGGTCTTTGACTGTCGGCCTTTTGCAAAAACTCAGTCACACAGCGGGCAATGGAGAGAGTTATGCTCGGAGTTTCTTTGCGTGATAAAACCCTAAATGTGGATAATGTAGATATTCGCCAGATTCACCGACATAGCTATTAAAATTTGCAAGTTGAAGTGGCAATGGGCAGGCCATACCGCTCGGAGGACCGATAACCGATGGGGAACAAATGTTCTTGAGTGGAGACCACGAACCGGAAGCCGCAGCGTAGGTAGGCCTTCTACTAGATGGACCGACGCCGACATTGTGAGAGTCGCGGACATCCACTGGATGCCCGCGTTTTATTTTTATTTTATATTTAATAATATGCTTGCGTTTGACTACCAACTCACCTGATGTAAAGCGATATGCGGTCTACGGTGGAGCACGCTTGCCTAGAAGAAACCGATTCACTCGTGCTTCGCACTCGCGCGTCCTGAATTACACTTTATTGTGTAGTAACAAGAGTCGCTACTTATTTAAATAATTTGCGGAGTGAATCTTCTGTACTTGTAGGTACTTATATGTATTCTGTGCCCGTGCTAATAACATTAAGAAGTTCAACGCTGTCTCGTTGTCTGAATCCAATTTGTTAATTTGCATCTCGAGACAGAGATCCCGGGAACAATGCTACATGCAAATGTTTACTGAAAACAGCTAAAATCAGGACGTGCCTCTATTTACTACTATAATAGCAGATAGGTACCGGGGCCTTACGGCTACCTGTTTTAAGTGATTCTGTTTAGGTGATTAGAAAAGTTGCGCAACCGCAAATCGTATCTCGGCGCGTTAAGGTTCACGATCGCATTATCGCGTTTTCCGAACTGGGGCCTTACGGACAACTGCTATTACAGGTACCTAATCCGCTCAGTTGGAAAATCACGCGACCGCAAACCTTATCGCGCCCAGATACGGTTTGCGGTCGCGTGATTTTCCAACTGAGCGGATTAGGTGCCTGTAATATCAGTTGTCCGTAAGGCCCCTGCACTGTTATAGCGCTAATTGAATACGTGGCCAACGATGCTGGTAATTCAACTAGTAATTTTTCTGTATGCTTGTTTAGTTTTAAATTTTGTTGTATACTGTTTGTTGATCCTTAAATAAATAAAAAAAAAAAAAAAAACGAGGTAAGGCCGTTGTTATATGGCGGCTATTTCAGAGACTAGCCTGACTACCGCAGATCAAACAAACAAGGGAAATATGGTATAGTAGCGTGCCGGGTGCGAATGCACGCACACTAAGAAACTTGCAGCGACACAAATGAACCCAATGAACAAACTACAAATAGCCCTTATGCAAAAATAAGAGCGACAAGGTCATCTGCAGGGTGAATTCAACTAAAGGCATCAGTCCTGATTTAGCACACATGCATTTGCACCCGCCACGCCACCTTACCATTTCTTCTTTGTTTGTCTGTTTGGTAAAAACCAATGTTTAGTTGTTAATAATAAGTACCTATCTTGTAAAAACTTAAATTTATACGTCATCATCCAAAGTTGAACCGGGGCAGTACGAGAGCCGATACTAGAAAACCCCAGATCGGGTTGATTAGGTTACCTACCTATTTCAATTGTCTTGACACGCAATTGGGTTTTTCTTGCTTGTTGATTTATTTATTTACTAGCTGACCCGACAGACGTTGTCCTGTCTTATAACTGTCAAACGCGCGAAATTATTATCGTAGTTAAGTTTTCTGAAATTTTCCAATTTTCTGCGCAATTTTCTTGAATTTTCTTTCCGCAAGAACCTTCTACAAAGTATTAGAAAACTAAAGAAAAAATAAGATTAATGGAATCGGTAGTCTCAAGTTATGGCGTGACCAAGAAAAATAGGGATTCATTTTTATATAAATATAGATTTTTTATTTAATAATTTTGGCTAACGATTGACCTCCAACTGGCCTGATGTTAAGCGATGATGCGGTCTACGATGGAGCACACTTTCTTAGAAGAAACTGATCCCCTCGTGATTTGAAGACCCTCAGATTGCAACTATTTTATTTTATTTTTATTTTTATTTATTTCGATACACAAAACAGATAACAATCAATTAGTTCCTTGAATAAATACTTATAAAAATCTGAACTGGATTATCACCCAAATCAAGTGTATACAATAAAAATGAGACAACGTGATGGAAGTTCCCATCCGCATAGCAATGAGCTTGCTGATGGGCACCTCCAAGATGGCAAAACATTTTACTAAAAACTAAAACAAAATAACAATAATAACTAAACATGAGATGGACTGTTCAGACGCAACACAGCTGCTGCGTCTGAACGATCTAGTTTAAGATTAAGATGGAGGACATCCTTTACGGTTCTTACGTAACTACTAAACTTAGGATCAAATATATCTAAATCAGAATTATTTATTAACATATCATTGTATTGACGTGCCATTCTTAAAATTGAGTTAAAGAAGGATGTATTGTTTCTATAGTGCAAAGAGGTTAGTGACTCTGGCTCTGCGCGCGCTGTATGTAATATTAAAAGATAACTGAGATAACAAATCTGGGGAATCAACTTTGGAGTGAATAATTTTATATAAGTACACAAACTAATGGGGATCACCCACTCAGGCAGCGTATTCCACAGCCTAGCAGTTCGCAGAATAAAAGTGGCATCAAAGAGCTTCGTACGGGTTTTCAGAATATCAAACATAAAGCAATGACAATTTATTTAAATGTTCTCTACAAATTCTGAGAATTATGAAAGCAATATACTTAGTATTTTTTTATAAAAACGTATAATCCTCCCTCCCGATCTCTCTATCAGGGCAGATCCGAAGCAAAGCCTTAGCCATTGTGTTTTTTTTAATAACTTTTATACATACCACACAATTTTTTTTCACATTTAGTTGACAGGAAAGTGGTCGTAGTTCAGTGGGTAGAGCAATGGGGGTGCTTACTCGGATAGTAGGTATATAGCGCAATAGCGTAATTAGATAGTACTTCCTAAAATGTAAAACGCTTTAATATAAAATAAGCTGCGGCTTTATATTGGCGTGCTACTCATCATTTACGACTGAAAATTCTACTACGTCAAATTCACTAATTCAATGTATATTTTACCTAAGCAAAGTTTTCAAAGCAAATTTCTTGGATTTAATCCAGAATTTAGATGCCAAGACAAATAAATGGAGCCGATTGTCTATAATTATTGTGGAACCTGAAATTCGGCCAGCTTGACTATATTTAGGCTCCATTCACATTAACGATGCAGGTGGATGCGTACACAATTGTATCTCTCCCACGCATGCGTATTAAATAGTAGTGTAGATACTTTCATATACAGGTACATTTTCGCAGTTGCTTTTCTAAAAAAACTTTAAGTTTATTTGAAATAAGGTCCAGAATGGAATAAATTAAAAACGGTTTATCTGTAATGTGAACAATGCGTTACCGAAATCAAATACCCTAAATAAATAAGAAATTGATGACTCGGCGGCGTCTACTCACCAACAAATTCCGCATTATTGCCAATAGTATGTACACAAAACGTTTTCAGGAGAATGGGTTTAGAAATAAGGAATATGATGATTGTTCGAACTATCTATTATTGCTTATCAAGTAGTTTTAGAGTTATTATTTTATCCTCACAACAACTAGCTCTAAACACTAGAAAGTTATTTGCCAAACAGCCCAGGCAAATTAGGAGTTTCTACTCGGAATGAGAGATAATAAGCTGTAAACTTGAAAAAACTTTATTTGGCAGATTTTTACCTCCTTAATTCGTCATTTTCGGATTTTTGTGTGCAGTATTTATTTATTTATTAAAATTTATCTCAAAAGTCTTATATAATCTCTTGTCCGCGTCTCGAGATTTATTCAAGGTCAAAGGGTCACAAAATCGGTTTTCGCATATATCTTGCTATCTTTGCTACGGTTTTAATTATATTACGGGTTTATTTAAGTTGTTATAGCATCGCTTTAGTTTATCTGTAATGGTGTTATAAGTGTTTATAATAATAAATAAATAAATAATAAATATTTGCACCAACGATAAAAAAAATAAAGTATAAAATTGGATATTGTTTCAATGAGTATTTTATGTTTATGAGGTGGGCATAGGAACTTCTAAACGAAACTATAAACCAGTCGAGTTAGGGTTCTTTGGATTTGTCCAAAGAAATTCATCGTCCATTTGGTTTCTTAGGGTGATCCTAGATGATGACCAGGATCCTGATGATGGAGCCGAAGTGTGGCCATCGAAACTATTAAACGAAACTACGTAAACTCATCCCGTCTTACCACAAAAGATTTAAGCACGCTTTAGACAAGTGTTTAGCATATTTTTCGTAGGGAAACAATTGCTAAACACTTGTCTAAAGCGTGCTTAAATCTTTTGTGGTAAGACGGATCGTGTTTGGGCATAGATTCACTATGTGTTTGGGCATGAACACGGCATGAAAGTTGAAGTTGAAGTTTGGTTGAAGTTGAAGTTTGAAGTAACAATGCAATGTTTTCGGTTTGCATTTTCTTTGCTAAGGCTAAAAGATTGTTAAAAAAAAATGTTTTTTTTTACTGTTAACTTATAACAATATATTAACTTAACTAACGTTAATAAGTCTGTTTATGTTCAGGAATTCAAGTAGCATATTCATTTCAGACTTGTTGAATGTTTTAAGCTGTTTTAAGTTACATTTAAGTTTCCGAACTGCCATTCTGCGGCCTCACCGCCCAATGTGATTGAAATAGTTCGGGAATTAACCATGAGTTTGTGAAGTTATTAAATTACTTGGATGGCCAGTTTAATTGTTTAATATTCAGACCCAAGACTTGAATTACTATTATTATTTTGCTTACGAGCACTGAAACCACAGTGGCTACCATATTGGATAAATGACTCTTTTTGCGCTTTAACAAAAAGATCATAATACAGCAGGACCTCTATAATCTGAACTCCTTGTAATCCGAACACCTGTGTAATCCGAACGTCCCACTCCTTTATATACTCCACTTTATATTCGCCTTCGCCGTCTATAATATATAATTTATCTTCGCCGTGTTTATAGATGAATATACATTTGAAATTTCATAATAGTATTAGTTTTATTTCATAAAAAATACCTTGTAAATCGTCTGTACTGTAATCCGAATGCTCCACGAATCCAAACAAGGAGTAAATTTTTGGAGTTTGGATTAAAGAGATCCTGCTGTAGCATGGATTTCCCTTTATCTCGAACTTGACCAAGGGGGTGGTGTAAGTGCTAAAAGAGAAATTGTATAACACTTTTTTCTGAGACTCAACAAACCCAAAAGTCATCTTAATCGGCTCCTACGATAGGCATGGCATCATGCAGGAGTTATCGCTCCCATCTGGAATAAGAATAAGAAGGCAGAGCATACTGAAGCCGTATTCTAAGTCCACGACTCCATAACATTACTGTTTTGTTGAACCTAACCAATTAAGTATGAGAAATAGTTTTCTTGATGGCTGTTTCACGCTATCTGCAGACAAAAAAAACCGGACAAGTACGAGTAGGACTCGTGCTCTGAGGGTTCCGTTAGACGGAACCCTCAGAGCGCGAGACCAATAAAAAAACTAACTGAAGTTAAAATATTGAAAGACAAACTTAAGTTTGTAGAATAATGTTCTACCATACATTCCAACTACAAAATGTAAGTTTGTAATAGCAAAATAATAATTTTTAAATGATATACCTTCAAATTTATAACTTTCAGATTTATTCTATATGTGTGCTATGAGACCTTGCCTCTTGCCAAATTTCATGATTCTAGGTCAACGGGAAGTACCCTATAGGTTTTGGTTCCCCTGTGAAATCGCAAAATATGCGACATAAACGTTCATATCTTTTGATTGCGTTGACTTACAACTTTTATTTTTTTACAGCCGAAAGAAACCGTAGACCCAAGTATTTAGTATAAATTTCAACTTGCTACCTTTACGCGTTCTTGAGAAAAAGGGTCTTGACAGACGGACAGACAGACGGACAGACAGACGGACAACGAAGTGATCCTATAAGGGTTCCGTTTTTTCCTTTTGAGGTACGGAACCCTAAAAACAAGTCATCTAATAAGAAACTTATTCATCTCAAGAGAGTAATCATTAGCCTAGATATCAGAGCTATTATCTCATTATCTACATTTTAGTTACTGTGTCTTAGAGCCAGATACACTACATCTGGCAGAGCAGATGACTAATTGACTATTATGTTGTTGAATAACGAGTCTTGTCCTTGTTGTCTGAATCAGTTCCAGACTTAGGCCTTCAAATTCTGACCGTGGTTGGAACAGATTATTATAGAAGGTAATCTTAATGTGCTGACAGAATACTGAATTTGGAATCTGGCCAAATTATTTCTCCGAGTTACAAATAAATTATAATAAATAATATTACAGATAACCCGTTGGTCCAGTTGGTAGTGAACCTACCTTCTGAGCTCAGAGGCGTAGGTTCGATTCCCACCTAGGACAAACATTTATGTGATGAACATATGTGTTTGTTCTATACCTGGTTGTTAATATCTACTTAAGAATGTATTTAAAACTGTATATGTGTGTATATCAGTCTCTGGCAGCCATATCACAAGCTTTGCTTAGTTTGGGGTCAGGTGACCGTGTGTGCAAAAATGTCCCGAATATTTATTTATTATGACCTACTTAGGTAGTTTCATCATCGTAATAAACCAATATTAGTTCACTTCTGGACATAGGCTGTGACATAGGCCTCTCCCAAGATACGTCACTCAGCCCGATCTTCGGATTTTCGCTTCCAGTTATACTCGCCTTACGTTTGACGACACATGCCCTCCACTCAAGAACTCGTCTACCCCAAAGTTTATCGGTTCTGCGACAGATATGACCGGCCCGCTGCCATTTTAGCTTGCTGATACGTAACTATGGTTCTCTGGCGAATAACTTCGTTTCGGATACTATCACTTGCCTACACTTGAGCTCGTTCACGAATACCTTAATAACTTGCGTATTTATTCAGATATAAGACAGCTGTACTAACTTGCCAGACAAAACAGCCGACTTGCTGCAAAGAGGTCCTAGATAATGTTAATTTTTAGCGCGTCCTCTCCATAGACGTTCTTGTTTTAAAGAGTTTCTATCTATCTATACTTACAAAGCCTCATCCTTTCGGGGGTAGGCTAAAAGTCCAGCAGTGGGCTGTTAAAAGGCTGATTATGACGATACTTACAAAGTGTCATACACGGAAGCATCCTATGCCACTATTTATAGCCGGCCCAATCCTCAGGTTCAATCAGTGTCTATTGACGAGGCACTTCAATGGTCGGTCAATACAAACCGACTTTCAGTCCACAAATCCGCTTACTCGTATTAATTATTCTATTAAATATTTATGTGGAAGGATATTTTTAATCGTCTTTGTGAAGATTGTACCTGAATTAAATGCTAAATCAATGAAATGTACACAAATATTCAGTTAAATAAGTTATGAGCAACGTTTTGGTTCGTCAGCGAGTTTTTGGATCGTATTTTCTTTTCTATGAATAGAACTCTTAGGTGCTTGAATTTATGGTAAATCAATATGTTCACCACACATAATAATTATTATATTAAGCCATTCTCCCATTTGTCCATCATTATGAAAATTAGGTGAAAATGCAATGTTATGGTACAATTGAGCTGGTTTGATGATGGAGACCGAAGGTGGTCACAAGAACTCCTTAGCGAAATCACGCAACTCCGTCGAGTTTGGGTTCGTTAGAATTGTCTTACCAAGCACTTAAGCTCCTGATTATGATAGATGATAAATTCAATATGTCGTACGCTCTAAGATGGCGGACAAAATGTTATTATCTACCATCATGGTGTGGATATCAAATGAAAGGGTAAGCTGAGAAGAATAAGCTATGCTATGCTAAGCTTCTTAGTCTTGAGCATCGACGTAAAGTTGCTGGTCTATCGGTTTTTTATCGGATACATTTCAGAGTGTGCATCGGATCTGCATGATCTAATTCCCTCCTGTCCATTTTTCTATCAGACTGCCAGAGCAGGCACGAAAAATCGTCACCGCTTTATGGTTGATATTCTGTAGGCCGCATCATCGCTTAACATCAGGCGAGTTAGCGGCCAAGCGCAAGCCTATTTATAATTAATAAAAAAAATAAAAAACCCGTAGGAAGCGCTTTGATTTCACATTTATTGTGCGAACTGCTAGTCTGTGGAATGCGCTGCCTGAATGGATGTTCCCCGATGGTTACAATATGGCTGTCTTCAAATCACGAGTGAATCGGTTTCTTCTAGGCAAGCGTGCTCCAACGTAGACCGCATCATCGCTTAACATCAGGCGTGATGGTGGTCAAACGCAAGCCTATTATTTGTTTTAAAAAAAGAATACGAAAAAGCTTTAGATTGTTTTTTAAAAGTAAAAAAAAAAAAGTTTTATTTAGAAGTTCATTAAAATCGACTTCCGAGATTTGTTAGCATTTTTTTAATTAGTTACAAGTAAAGCAAATATGAAGCTAATATTAACCATTATCGTCATTGAATAAAAACCTTTCATAAAACCTTTGAATCCCGTCAATTACTCTTGGACTAGGTACCTATCTATACTGACAGCAATTAAGCGAGAAACCACCTAATGTTCGATACGTTTTGCAGCGATTAGCAACTCATTGCCTATTCATCAACAAATTCCGCGCTCCGATAGCACTGGAGCCTGATTCTGAGCTGGCAGTAACTAGTATTTAAACTGGGCATAGACCTCCTCCTTAGAACTCCACATTAAACGACAGCCTGCCATCTGCATCCACTGACTGCATGCGACTCTCACGATGTCGTCTATCCATCTAGTGGGAGCCTATACCTACGCTGCGTCTACCGGTTCGTGGTCTCCTTTCAAGAACCTTTCTTCCCCATCGGCTATTGGTTCTTGGATCGATGTGGCCTGCCCATTGCCTCTTCAACTTGCAAATTTTTATAGCTATGTCGGCTATTTAAATAGTATGTAGGTATTTTTATTTATTTGTAACCATTTCGAAGAATCGAGCTGGTTTTGACCCCTAATACTAGTAGAGACAACGTTCGCATGACAAGTATCTAATAGTACTCACTTGGACACAAAAATGGCTGGTACCAGTAGGCACAGAGGACAAATACTAAAGAGGTGTCACCATGACCTACCATAAAAGGGACAGTCCACAAGCGAAATATACAGAGGCAACGCGGTAACCGTACAGTTCGATTTTAAGCTAACTACAAAAAAAGCCTCCTATTCTTCTTTTTTTGAAGTCGGAAAAAAAACGTCATTCTGTTTGTACGTACTTAGAAAAAAACTCAATACATAACCAAAATAATCTAGCGTTTTCTCAACATGTCACGTCAAGATACAAATCGTTTCCGATTTCTAAATACCTTTCCAAGCAACAGGTCCAGTCACTTCGTAAAGGCAAAAGAAAGGAATTTTCCGTCAGCACTCAATTTGACTTCAATACGGTCCGAGGGCTAAAGGCAGATTTACGGTGGATCCCAGCGTGACAATGGAGTGTCGATGGTTGCGTTACCCAGATTTATGAATAACGACACGACTTCAAGACTAAGAGAGTAAACAGCAATAAGCAAAAAAAAAAAACTATAGGTAAGTAACAGAGTATAGAAGCAAAAAAAAAAACTATAGGTAAGTAACAAAGTATAGAAGCAAAAAAAAACTATAAGTAAGTAACAGAGTATAGAAGCAAAAAAAAAACTATAGGTAAGTAACAGAGTATAGAAGCAAAAAAAAAAAACTATAGGTAAGTAACAGAGTATAGAAGCTAAAAAAAAAAACTATAGGTAAGTAACAGAGTAAAGAAGCAAAAAAAAAAAAACTATAGGTAAGTAACAGAGTAAAGAAGCAAAAAAAAAAAACTATAGGTAAGTAACAGAGTATAGAAGCAAAAAAAAAAAACTATAGGTAAGTAACAGAGGTCAGCAACGTATCGATAATGGTCCTGGTGTTACAGGTACCTATCCATAGGCGACGTACCTTGTTTGCCATAAACCTATAGCCTATGGATTATAATGATTATAAAGATATTGAAGATATGCTAGACAGTCTACGTATTTAATAAAATATAATGGATAGATCTATTGAAACATTTAACCCTAATAAAAACACACACGCATGTTATAGATTAAAAAAAATGAATATTTTTATTTTTGACTTTATAAATATTGATAAATTTATAAGATAATTCTAAATTATATTTTGTATTTTGCGTGATATTACTGTTTGCTTTGGCATATTTGTATTGTTATGATAAGAGAAGCCACTGGCACCCGACACACAGTCCCTGACTAGTTCGGGAGCCTATGGAAAATCACGTTATGTAAAACTAAATTTATGTCAAAATAATTTACTTATGTTTGTTTGGAATAAAAAAATTGAATAGCAATCTTATCATGTGTGTACAACTAATGGATTCTCTTTTTACAAGCGTTGTTAGTTTGGGTCAAATCTTGTAACTGAATTTTAAAACAGTTAAAAGTTATCCCCAACCGAATGAGCAGAAATTTTGCATACACATTTAGTTTTGACGACAGTGCATGGTTTGCTAAATGACGTCATTCTAAATCCAATATGATGGTCAAAGATGGCGGACTAGTTATTTTTAATGCACCTCCATGATATGGCTGTCAAATAAAAGGGTTTGTTGAAAAGAATACGAAAAGATTGTTAAAAAAGTTTTAAAAATAAAATAAAATTATATTACGTCACACTAAATTCAATATCACAGACGCCCCAAGATTGCGGACAAAGTTTTCTTATCTACCATCATGATATATTACTAGCTTTCTGAACTTAAGATTGTAGTTGGTAGCTAATATACTACAGTAAGAAAATATGTTCATACAGATTTTTACAATGTTATTGCAATTGCATTCTCAACGGCCGAACTGTAAAGATGTGTAAATTGTCATATTATTTTCCACACGACGGAACGAAGAAGGTACCTACGTAGATGCGTTAGGGTAAGAGTTTGTTTTATTATGTACTAGCGACCCGCCTGCCCGGCTTCGCACGGGTGTAATTTACGTGCGAAGTCGGGGCGGGTTGCTAGTTATAATTATATATAAACTTTCCTTGAAAATGTATCTAGCTGATGGTGAAAACCGCATTAAAATCCGTTGCGTGGTTTAGGAGGAGTTAGCGGCCATACAGACAGACGCGGAAAGCGACTTTAATTTATACTATGTAGAGTGTGATCAAAAACTAAAAGTGATAAAAGATAAAAGTGATCAGAATTTACTGTTTTCGTTCAGCTTTTTACAATGTTATGGCAACTCTCAGACACATTCTTTAGTAAGAAATTTAACGATATAAGTTTACAGTTTAATAACATATCCAGCATTGAAAGCTTGCTTGTAAACATTGTGTCGTATCGGACAATCTAAGTCTAGCAATTTCGAAAGTGCTTTCTATTGTTCGACCATACACGTCTATCCAATTTTTGATTTATTGAGCGCTAATAATATCATTTTTGTGCCAGGGTTACTTGTAGCGCTTGTTGCGTTGCTCAGCTAATTTCTCCAGCCAGTCTTGCGATGGGTGACCGCGAGTGCTGTTTACAATTGAACGTTACCACAAAATAAAGGTACAGAAGTACAGAAGGCCGGCTCCATACAACGAGCCTCAACATGCGCATGCACACAAAGATGCGTTGCGTACGTACACGGATTTCAGATCAAGTCGGTTGAACGCCAGTCGCGAATGTATAATAATTCTTATTTTCATTGTATGGTTCGGTATTATCGAGTCTGAAGCAAACGCAACCCCCAAAATTAGAGAACACTGCCAAATAGCCAATTAGGAGTCTCAACTACAGAGCTTCACGGGCAGAAAACAATGACACGAGCAAGTTTTCATGTCACTCGTTATATTTAATGAGACAAGAGTCTACTCCGAAGGAAACATAGAAATTGCGGCCCTGAAAAGCGAAAACACTATATTGAATTCGCAAATATATTTGGGACTAGACAATGAGACTAGTGTTGTCGATCGATGACCCATTTTCGATAGACTATCGATAATCTACCGATATTAGAAATGTCGATAAGACGACCTAAAGTATCGATAATGTCGATAGTATTGATAGCGCAAAATGTAGTAATGCCTACTATTGATAAGCTGGAATAGTATCAATAGTATCACCACTAATAACTATCGACGTCTAATACTATCGCAAGTCATCAATAATATTAACACATTTTATAAAACACTGTTTTTAACTATCACGGTTGTTCATGATTAATATAATGTTATATGATTGTTTACGGGATATTTACCGTGGTAAGGTTGTAGAAAGAAAAAAAAAAACGGTAAATCGGTAAATATCCCGTAAATAATCATGTAACTTTAGCACATTTTATGTTATCGATACACAGTACCATCGCTAACTCCGAACTATCGATAGCTACACTATCGATAGTTTGTCAACACTAACTGAGGTTCTTTTCAACTCTGTGATGGGTAGACGAGATCGCTTTGTAAATGTCATACTAAATTGTATGAGTGACAAGACAGGTAAATGATATTCTACGTCGCCTTCGTACAAAAATAAAATAAAGAAAAAACTCATCTGTGCCAGATTGTGCGTGTTACAAAATTGTTTTATATTTTTGGCCAGTATACCATTTATTTATTTTTTTATTTTATTTATGCTTCACATTGATAAAATAAAACCGATGGGCAAAATTAATTTAGAAGTAAAACTACGAATCTAATAATTATTAAAGCATGTTTAAAACACGCTTAAGAGATTTGTTATAACAAACCAAAGGATCCCAAGCTGATGAGGGTCTGATAATGGAGCCGGGAGGTGGATACTGGAACGTGGCATGAGACTCGTTAAATCAAATTAATGAGCCCAAAGTAGATGAGTTTACTAGTAGACATTGAAAAATTGCACTACGTACTGGTTCCATCATCAGATCAGCTCGATTCTACCAAATTATGGTATTGTCATCTGGATTACTTAAACTTGCCAAGTTTTTAAATGACATGTTAATCTTAGAAGTAAATAATTAATAGGGAAAATTTGATAAAGATTACATTATTT
The DNA here is from genome assembly GCA_914767915.1 of Agriopis aurantiaria. NCBI lineage: Eukaryota > Metazoa > Arthropoda > Insecta > Lepidoptera > Geometridae > Agriopis > Agriopis aurantiaria. Next base: position 3,924,657 of record OU611992.1, on the reverse strand, counting down.
GTGTATCTTTACTTTCCTATATATAAATGGTGATGTGTGTATGTTTTTGATTGTTTGTATGCATGTATGTATGTACTAGCTGCGCCCCGCGGTTTCGCCCGCGTAGTGATGAAAAATGATGATGATGATGATGATAAAAAGCCTATGTCACTCTCTGGCTCTTAAACTATACCCATGCAAAAAATCAGGTCTATCCGTTGTTTCGTTGCAGCGTGAAAGAGGAACAAATATCCATACATCTATACATTTATACATCCATACATAAACTTTCGTATTTATAATATTAGTAGGATGTATATATGTATGTATGTCTGAATGTCTGAATGAATGTATGTATGTAAGGTTTCCAAAATGGCTGGACCGCTTTTGACTGGACTTTCACTGGCAGATAGCTGATGTTTTAAGGACTAATCCACGTGGGTGAAACCGCGGGGTAGTATAATATGTACATTTATCCTCCCTCCCTCTCTCTCTCTCTCTCTCTCTCTCTCTCTCTCTCTGAGAGAAGGTCTGTGTCCCAGGAGTGGAAATATATGCTTATAATTATGGTGAATGATGATGATGAAGTTGATATAAAGCATGTAAAATTAGCGGAGAACCGATAACCGATGGGGAAGAAAGGTTCTTGAGTGGAGACCACGAACCCGAAGACGCAGCGTAGGTAGGCCTCCCACTAGATGGACCGACGACATAGTAAGAGTCGCTGGCATCCAGTGGATGCAAAAGGCAGGCTGTCGTTCAGTGTGGAGGTTAAAGGGGGAGGCCTATGTTCAGCAGTGGACGTCTTCTGGCTGATGATGATGATGTAAAATTCAAATTCAACAATTAATTAAAATTTGTTTTTTTATCGTTTTCCCACCACAACGAATTCAATACCTACATTTCATGCGTCAACTGCATGCGCTGATTTAATAACACGTCACGCCGTCATTTTACCCCGTTTTAAAGCTTCCGTGTCTCTATTCTCGCGAACAAAACAGCGAGTCTCGGCCAAGTCAGTATGCAAGGTTTCTAGACTATCACACACGCCGTTGTGTCAGGCCACGTGACTGCGTAGCGACCAGGCTATCGTACCCGTGTTTATATTTACACGAACCATTTTGAGCCACTTTTGAGTCCCTCCATAACTCCTGACTGACTGTCCCGGTGGCCCAGTTGGTAAAGAACCTGCCTTCTGCCCTTGGGGGCGTGGGTTCGATTCCCACCTAGGGAAAACATTGATGTGATGAACATATTTGTGTTTGTTCTATGTCTGGGTGTTAATATCTATTTTAATCTAACTATGTATTTAAAAAAAAAAAAAAAAATTATGTATCTATATCAGTCTCTGGCAGCCATAGTACAAGATTTGCTAAACAAAATACAAGCTTATACTACCACTACAATTACAGTTAGACTGCCCATCGACCGTTGAAGGTCTAAAGACAATACAAATGCCATGAGCATTCTTGTGCCCATTATCAGTTGGCAGCGTTGGCAGCATGCTGGCGGCATTACTGGACATAGGCCTCCCCTATCGATCTCTAAAAGGGCTGGTTGGAGGCGGCCTGCATCCAGCGTTTCCCTGCGGTCTCTTTTAGGTCGCCTGTCCATCTGGTGGGTGGACTTCTTACGCTGCGCTTACAGGTCCGTGGTCTCCATTCGAGAACCTTTCGGCTCCATCGGCAATCTGTTCTGCGTGCTTTGTGCCCTGCCCACTGCCAATTCAACTTGTTGATCCGGTGGACTATGTCGGTAACTTTCGTTCTACGGATCTCCTCATTCCTGATTCGATCTCGTAGAGAAACCCCGAGCATAGCCCTTTCTATAAGTCGTTGTGCGAGTTTGAGCTTGCTTATAAGGCCCATAGTGAGCCACGTTTCAGTGCCGGCACTAAAACGTGGTCTCGTATAGTTACTTAAAAGCAATTGTCTAAGGTCCCAGTACTGTCTAACATTGTACTCAGTTCTGTGACCTAGTTGTGACGTCGCAAGGAAAGGTATTTTTTTCAGGTCGCCCCGCGCTTCTCCGACGTACAATTGCTTCGTCGCTTGTTTGCAGAGTCGAGAGCAAATAATGAGTCGGTAGACAAACAATTATGGTCGTGGTGGCAGCCCTTGCTGGCTATAAGTACTTTGTTATTTGTCTATTTCGTTCATCAAGGTGCGGGCACCTTCCAATTGTATTATATTTTGGCACCAAGTTTTATTGAGCTTTAGTTTCTAAATGGCCTGGATTTGGTTACAAAACCCGTGCTGAAAAATAAAAATAATTATAAACATTATGTAATTTATTTGTATAACCATTTATTTATAAAGAAAGTAATATTGCATTGTCATCCTGTTTTAAAATATATTTAAAGTTACAAGTCTCTATAATATTGAGAAGTTAGTATGAAATCGATTAGTCATACATTCAAATAGTCTAATAGAAATTAAAAGTCGGTTCAATATATGGTTTTGAAATCAAAATAACTGAGAAATATAATTTATCCAAGTAAACGAAATTGCGTATTTTACACATTTAGAAGTCGATTTTTGAAATTGATTGATTGATATTTTACTTAGAGTTTCAAAAGCTCTATTTAACTAAACCAGAAGTTATAAGTCAAGGATTACGAGTAGGATGAAGGACTTGGAGGTCGGAAACGGTTTTTATCCCAAATAATTATCAACTTCAAAATTAGTAGGTACATACGCAGTTTAGGTTATTCGGATGTCATATTTTATTCAGTTATTTTGATTTAATAACCAAACCGCACAACATATTTTGACAAAATTTCTATGGGATCAATCTAAAAGATTCGTCCTAGTTTGATTTCATTCACAGCTAAAAGAAACCGTAGACTTGAGTATTTAATGTAAATTTCAACTTGATACCTCTACGCGTTCTTCAGGGAAAAGGTCTTGACAGACGAACAGACGGACAGACGGACAGACGGAGATACGGACAGACGGACAACAAAGTGATCCTATAAGGGTTCCGTTTTTTCCTTTTGAGGTACGGAACCCTAAAAAACTACTGAAATGAGAACCCCTCCCTTTATGAAGTCAGTTAATAAGATATAAGGCGATGGATAGCATACTACCTTTGGAGATCAGCTTCTTATCGGCCTATTATCCGAGCCGCGTAGGCAACAAAACGCTCCCTCAGCCCTCACCATGTTACAGCGATGATGTATTTTGCCACGCAAGAGTCAGGACGCCTGCGGGGGGAGTGCAACGACATAAAACAAACATAGGTCCGATCTCGATGACGCCTGGCGCGGTACTAAACGCAGCGCGCGCAAATTCTCGCGACTTTTTTACGCTTTTAATTTCACTAAAAACGAAACTATTCACTATCAAAAATCTATCCAAATAAAAAATTGTTTAAATTTGCCTTTCAGTACATGCAATTTCCAGGTTGTTACGAGCTTTCATTAGAGCATAAAACGAAAAAAATAAACTAACTCGACTTTGTTTCAGATTTTTTTTTGATCGAGGAAAGTTTATTCTATCGTGTTTTGAACCAAATCATAAACTCAAGTTTATTTGGACAGATGTATCTGTGACATGTATTTTTTTCCAGCTCAAATATTGTAATTCAACTGAATAAAATTGATTTAAAATCGTCATTTTTGGTATAAGAGGCCGTACATCCACCAGTCACGTTGCCGTTGCCCGTCTTTCGAATTGCAAACAAGCCCACCCTAACACATATTTGTTTCCTGACTACGAAGTTATTTAACCTATAATGGAGTTTAGTTTGATCAAATTGCCAATATCGAGGCAATCGGGTAATAAAAAGTTCAGGACCTCCGACTGCCGAGTTTAAGTTTTTATTGCAAAGACGAGACGTCGAAATGTCGAAAGCTGTACCTACGTACCTATACTGACAAAGCTGCGCTTTATTCACTTCGTCCGATGAAGTAAAGCTGCTTACAAAGCTCACAAACTCGAGCATTTGAGTGTTTGAGACAAGGAATCTCCTTAATACTCTCACCTGCTGCCTTCTCACGGTACTGGTGTCACATATTTTTACGCGTACGAAGTAGCGGGTTTCAGCTAGTCACCAATATTTCAACAGGCAAGTCAAAGTCCTCAAAAATCGTGCCAATAACAGAGGAAAAAAAAATCAAATAACCAATTAAGGATACCGGACACGACACCACGTGCCGAATGCTGATATTAATACTCACGCTCAAATCAGAGTCTATTGCACTGTCTGTGCACTTTGCGGCAAAAATAAACCAATTGAACAAATCATTTGGTGAACGTGCAGCACGTTCATGATCTTATGTCAATTATTTAGTCTACATTACATATCAAAACATGTTTATCACTAAGACTCTATTATTACGTCTTACAGCCTAAACGGCTTTGACTGATTTCAAAGTATCGTTATATTTTATCATTATATTATGTCGATAGCCCCGTTGGTCCAGTTGGTAGTGAATCTGCCTTCTGCGCTGGGGGCGTGGGTTCGTTTCCAACCTAGAACAAACATTTATGTGATGAAAATTTGTGTTTGTTCTCTATCTGGGTGTTTATATCTATTTAAGTATGTATTTAAAATATACATATGTATGTATGGCAGCCATATTACAAGCTTTGCTTAGTTTGGAGTCAAATGAACGTGTGTGCAAAAATGTCCCGAATATTTATTGATCTTCACGCCCAGTGTGTCAGGCTACATTTTGTCGTGTATTTCGTTTTTATTTTATAGTTTACTTTATTGTCTTTTGTTCACGATGAATGTTATTAGAATGGGGGATGGGTGAGATATAAAATTATTTACGATGATGATTTCTTAACGATGGTGATATTTGGTTTACTAAAACTAAACAAAACATCATCAACAATAACAACATCATCAACATATTAGTTTATTCCATTTTGATCACCTGGGTGATATTTTTTCTATGTCTGTCGCCACTAAATTAATCAAGTTATGCCAGGTGCGTTCGCACCGCCATGCCTCGTTACAATATCTCCTTTGTTTGTCTGATCTGAGGAGATAAGGTCTCAGGCTACATAAGGTAGCAGAAATGTTTAAACAATTTGCGATTTTGTCAGCGTCAGCAAGATGTAGTCAACGAATTTGAGATTTTGGATTTAAATTTTGTAGGAAACATCTGAGTTACGAGCACAATTTCATCAACGGGCCGAGTTACAGCTTCGCTTGATAGTCTTAATTTTATAACTTATAAACCTAAATTAGTTTTAACTTATCTTTTTTACGACGTCCAGACTTTACATAAACGAGCTTTACTTTAATGAGATACGAGTAAAATACGTGGATCATTTCAAAGTTTTTTATACTCAATTATAAAAAAAACTCAAAAAAAAGTTATTGCTAGGGTATTTCGGATACAAAGATATTTAGTAGGAAATCCTATACATTGTGAATTTTCCTTGGATACGTACCAAACGTTTTGATTCTACGTTTCTAATCAGTACGGCCAATGATTGGAACAACCTGCTGGCTTCCTTGTTTCCTGAGAGATATAATATGGGCGTTTTTAAGGTCACAGTGAATATGTGTCTTATTCATCTTCGACCACATCGTCGCATACCAACAGGCAAGTTGGTGGTCAAATGCGTAGTTATACGCGATAAAAAAAACCCATGAATTTAATATACCTAGTATACATATTATATTATCAATATAGTAAAGTAACACCTCAAAATATTAGACAAACAAGGTAGATATGGCAAGGTGGCGTGACGAATGCGAGAGCATCTGTCCTAAATCAGACCTTCAATCAAACTCACCCTGCATACGGCATTGCCACCCTTTTTTGCATGTGGTCTAATATTTAGTTCATTGGTGTGATAGGGTGCATAATTTTTTTTATAGATACGTTTACTGTCTTTGTAGAAAAAAAATGCGTTGACTAGAGAAACTCCTTCTTTTTTGTCAGTTAAAAAGTGGGAGAACCACAGAGACAATTGATCATGAACGATAATTGTATATTAAGACATATCTCCCTTGATTTTCTAATCTGAGAGTAGCACGGTAGGCCTAAAGTAAAATAAAGGTTTTGGGCGGAAAATTTTCTTCCAAGCTCTAGAAAAATTTCCGGAATAAAAACATGACTTAGTTGTAGCTTGGGGTCATCAAAACAACTTTGCTATTCACCAAATCCCGATTTATAGATAACTAGCGACCCGCATCGACTTCACACGGGTGTAATTTACATGCGAAGCTGGGGCGGGTCACTAGTTATATAAATATATATATATATAAATCTTTCATGGAAAATTATATAACTGATGGTGAAATTTGCGGTGGTTTAGGAGGAGTTAGCAGTTATACAGAAAGACGCGGAAAGCGACTTTAATTTATACTATGTAGAGATTACACACCGATAATACAAATGAAACTTCTAACATCAAAAATAAATATACGGCAGTATTAAATGGGCGGCCTTATTGCCTTAAGCGATTTCAGTAAAATGTTTCATAATCTAATGTTTTGTTCACATAAAATTCTGTCTTATACATATTTTATCCTTCAGTGGTTTCAATGGAGTTTGGAGGAATTTTTTTGAGAGGGTGTGGTTCTGTTCGGAAATTATTCCGGTCGCGTGTCACACTCGCGGTGCGTCCACGTCGGGTGCGACGTGTCATCACCAGCTCACAGCGGGTGTAAAGTATTTAAATTTTTTCTCTTACATGGGGAGCATGATTTGTGGGAAGTTGGAGCAACGCTTGCCAAATACTGTTCTAGTGTGACATATTCGGTGTGTTCCGACAGCGTTATAGGTTTTCCGAAAGGCAATATTAAAATAGTCAAAGAAATGCTATAGATGGCGTTGACATGGATCTGAAGCCAATCAAAAAATCAATTGAGGTCAATAAAATAAAACCGACTAAGTGCGAGATGGGCTCGCACATTGAGGGTTCCACCACAGACGGAAAGACGGACAGACGGACAGACGGATAGACGGACAGATGGACAGACTGACAGACGGACAGACAGACAGACATCGTAGGCTTAGTTATATGGATTATACCCTTTGGGTACGAAACCTTAAAAAACTTACTTATTCTCATAGACAGACAATACCTGTCTGTCTGTCTGACACTGTCTGTCATGTTTGTTTTTGTGTTATTTAATTTTATAGTATAGGGATTTGTGGAAACGTAGTTAGTAATCGACCGCATCATCGCTTAACATCAGGCGAGTTGGCGGTCAAACGTAAACCTAATAACAATAATAATAAAAAACATCTACGGTTACACCTTAACTCAAGCTCAAGTGAAAATACAACACTGCTTTGCTTGAAGAGATAAGAAAGTAGCCGCTATTGTGTAACATTTTAGATAAGCTAAGAATAGCCTAAGTTTGTTTTAATAATCGAACCTAAACCTAAACAAAGTACAATCAGGAAGACAAAGTTCTGAACTTTACAAAGATCAAAGTAAACTTCGGTGTTAGATTAAGTACAAAGAAACATCCGGATAAGTGCAAAGAATAATTTGGAAAAGTGTAAAGGAAAATCCGGGCAAGTGTAAAGAAAGATCCGGATAAGTTATCCGTCACGTTCCAGTCCCGGGAAAGTTATAATGAACCGAGAAGACGAGATAATCCGACAAGTTGTCTGTCATCGCGTGACAAGTCCAGTCCCACTGAGAGATTTGGAACTTGGTTTAAAACGATGATGGATTGTGAAGGCTGACATTAGGTCAACATGAATTGATGTTTGTCAAGAATAGAATAGATTACATTTCATACAAAATGGTGCAACTCACTGCAATGGCTTGACCAGATCGGACTTCGGGTAATTTTTAACCGACTTCGAAAAAGGAGGAAGGCTCTTAATTCGGCCCGTATTTTTTAGGGTGCCGTACCCAAAGGGTAAAAACGGGATCCTATTACTAAGCCTGCGATGTCTGTCTGTCTGTCCGTCCGTCCGTCCGTCTGTCTGTCTGTCCTACCTATTAACGGCTGTATCTTTAGAACCGTAATAGATAGCCACTTGCAATTTTCACAGAATATGTAATGTTATTACATATTAACTAACAAATAAAAAAAAGTCAATAAGTAAAAACGAAACGGGGTTTCCTATACAAAAAACGTATTTTTTAGGTGTTTTTGTATTAGCTCTAGTATAAAATCGGTAATATTTACAAGCGTCAAACTTAACACGATTATAGTATACACTCTAAAATATAACATCAAATAATAAAAAATGCCCAAATGCGAGTCGGTGACAAGTTTCTGTTCATTGCCAAGTTATAACCGGTAATTTCGTTATTGAATTTTGTGGTGGTAAGGAACCCTCAGTGCGCGAGCCCGACTTGCACATGGCCGGTTTATTTTATGAACAATCATTGTGTACAACGATTACGCTGGCATCTGTAAACCGATTTGCGTGTTTCTTTTTTATCATGTAGATCCACGAGGTGGTCCCACAAAACTTTCATTAATTAGGGTTTAGTAGTTTTTAAACCAGCTCAAATAATATGGATTTTCGCTAGAGCGCCTAAGAATTTCGTGATAACAAATCACTACAATACTTTTGTTTTGTCTTTTGTTCAAGTCTAAACAGGGAGGTTTTGATGCATGGATGTGTAATCGTACCTAAAAATAAATTAGTAGTTCGCTATCAATAGAAATAAAGAAGGTTTTAAGCATTCCACTATCATACGTGGTTCACAAAAAAACTAAAAATAATTATCTAAAAAAAACCGACTTCAAAAAACCTCAAAACAGAAACATTCTAAGTTAATATGCCACTACAAAGAACAAAATAATATTTATACACGGATTTTGAAAACGATTGAAGACTTGTACAATGTACAGTTTAAATTCATATTTATATATCCTATACCATATTCAGCGAGTTTATGTAGTAGGTTGGTAGATACCTATCCATATCGTTAAACATCGATTATCACACAATGCACCGCCACCGAGTTACTCCCAAGCATCCATTATGGCGTCAGGTTACGTATTATTCCTATATATTAGAATTGAAGCTTTGCTATTGGCCGAAAAGTTTTGTTTTATTTTGATGAATTGTATCTTTAAATCGTTTGAAATTTACGACACACAGAATATAATTAAGAGACAAATTTCAACTACGCTATCTCCAAGTTTTGTTTCACTTTGATAGTTGCAGTACATCATAAAAATAAAAGCATAATTATAACAATCCATCCTGATCACAAGATGGACGCACGAACTAAAAGAGACCGAAGGGGAACGCTGGATGCATGCCGCTTCCAACCACCCCTATTGGAGATGATGGGGGAGGTCTATGTCCAGCAATGGACGTCATACGGCTGAAATGATGATAATGATGATCCTGATCACAGTACAGGGATATTTTTGTGGTAATTACCAAATTTGCATGCTGAAAGGCAGATTAAGGCGAACCATTGTTTTTTACATTCTACCTGTAATTATGTTTGTAAACCAATTATGTTTTTACACGCAAATAAATAATACAATACAAATGTTGGTGGTCAAACGCGGACTTAGCAGCGTTAAAAAAAATACAATACAATCAAAATTTTAATTCACCTAAAACCTCATCCATTCATCTTCCCTACAGCATAACTGACAACTTTTGTTCGATGGGTTTTCACAAAAACTAATATTTTGTTATTTTTTTTAAAGATGTCTCTAAATGACAATAAACTTAGGAGGCATAAAATACCGAGCCTCAACATGCATAAAAAAATTAGGCAATAAATATCACACCAAGATACCACAAAACATGTTAATATGTCATTACAAAGAACAAAATTTATTTACACGGATTTTGAAATCGGGCGTATACGACGTATATTATAAACATTTAAAATAAAAAACGCGTCACATTGAGAACCTTCCTTCTTTTTCGAAGTCGGTTAAAATTTAATCATGGGGACTGGCGACAGGAGTGAAATTTAATACGTCACACTAGAATGTCAGTGAAACGAACCCATAAGTTTCGATCCTAGCAAAAATCGCTCAACACGGCCAAAGAAGTTTTCTCTTCAAAAAGTTTATTACATTTCAAATTAATCACGTCAAAAAATGACTGTTTACTCTAAATTAAAACTTATTACTGTGAAAACTCAACAATAATCTCGGAAATCTTCATAATAATATTAAAACTCCAATATAAAAGAGTTATTACACTTTTTTGTGTTCACTTGTACTACGTCTACGGCGTAGATTTACTACGGCGTAGACGGCAGTTGATGTTCAGCCGCTACGGAGGGCGCTCGCCAACAGCTACGAATGTGCCACGATTGCGCGCTACGAGAATTCGAAGTTACAATCGGAGTTTTAAGAAAGTAACTTTATTTTTTAAGTGCTTTTATTTAGATAGAAAAAAATATGAGCGCTTAATAGTGAAAACATGACCTGTAATAAAAATAATTAAAGAAAATTTGAACATGAACAAAAAACATTAAGAAATAAAAGTGAGCTTTTATAAGTTTTTCCGAACTTAATAACTTCTTGAAGTGTAATCGCGATGTTTTCAAAAGAAAATAATTGAGGTAAGTTTAAAATATTTTTATAAATATTAAACGCTGGTTTATGATCTGTATTCATAATTTATAAATTTTTAAATTTATATGTCAGTAAGTTGTAAGGTACATCTTATACTAAAAATATTTAAAACAATAATTAAATAATGTTGATAAAACAGTAAAGTAGTAAATTCACTGTTTTAAAGACTTACAATTAAAAGTGAGATACTATAACTTAATCACATGTCATACCCAATTTCATCAAATTACCCATCTTTAATTTCCCTAAACCGGGTTAAAATATCTCTGGACATGTACCCATATTCATTTATACAATTATAATATTACCCAATATTGAGGCCTATTCTGTCATACCACTCACTAAACTAAACCAATCTGACAGGACTAAAATTATCTGCCTCTCTTTTCATTTTGATAGGATGGCAACAACTTTAGAGCTGTCAAATTTTGTTTAGTTCAGTTTAGAGTGCATCAGAATCGATGCCATTGTTTACTTAATAATTAACTTAATAATATCGGCAATAATAATTAAAACATTAAAGTAGTAAATTCACTGTTTTGAAGACTAACACTTTAAAGTGAGATACTAAAACTTAATCACACACCCAATTTCATCAAATTACCCAACTTTAATTTCCCTAAAACTGGTTAAAATATCTCTGGACCCATATTCATTTATACAATTATATTATTACCCTATATTGTTTACTTAGTAATTATCTTTAAAATAAAACAAATTGTAACGTTACTAGATACGATTGTAATAAGATTCCATAAATATAAAATGAACAATTGTTAAACTGTTGTGATGTAAATAAATACTTGTTAAAAATAGCAGAGGTAAATACAAAATAGAATATGCATACAACATATATCACAAAATGCATCGTTTTATTTAAGGTGTCTGGGGTCTCTAGCATAAAACAACAAAAAAAAAAAAGAAACCGTCATTCTCTAGATGAATATAAAACAAGTAAACCAAAACATTTTTGTTTGTTTCATGTTTGTAATTTAACCGCTTAATTAATCCGCTCAAGAACCTTTCTTCCCCATCAGTTATTGGTTCTTCGAGCGATGTGACCTGCCCATTGTCACTTCAACTTGTTAATTATAGCAGCTATACCGGTGACTCTGGTTCTTCGGCAAATATCAACGTTCTGAATTTAATCGCGCAAAGAAACTCACGAGTACAACTCTCTCCATTGCCCACTGTAACTCTAAATTTTTCCAAAAGGCCAACAGTTAAGGTTCAGGTCTCAGTATCATATTTCATCACGGGTGCTAAGTTGAAACCATAATATACCTTTACATCCTTAGTAGGTAACTGTACAAAGCTGAGAGTGCCTAGTGTGAAAATTAGATTGACACACTGATGTACCCCACACTGACATTATAACGAAACTATTCTAAAATGTCCAAGCCTCGAGGCCCAAGTGTCCATTATAACTTTGTGCGAACTAGCAGTATCAAGTATTATATTACTGAAACTGTTTTAAGGTCTCCACTCAGCGGCTAATATTCAAATAACTTTGACACACCAGATAAAAAAGACTAGCTAATGATCTTATTATCTTACTAGTGACACACAATAATACACTTTTTTTTTTTAAAGTTCCGATAAAAGAGCTGATAAAAGAGCTGATAGCCCGTTGGTCCAGTTGGTAGTGAACCTGCCTTCTGAGCTTGGGGGCGTGGGTTCGATTCCCACGTAGAACAAACATTTGTGTGATGAACATTTGTGTTTGTTCTATATCTGGTTATTAATATCTATTTAAGTATGTATTTAAAACTATATATGTATGTATATCAGTCTCTGGCAGCCATATCACAAGCTTTGCTTAGTTTGGGGTCAGATGACCGTGTGTGAAAAAATGTCCCGAATATTTATTTATTTAATTTTCAATCAGTACAACACTTTTTCTTGAAGCATAGCTAAGAACAATTTTGATCAAGTCACCTTTCAAACAAACAAAAAAAACTTAATCGAAATCGGTTCAGCCATTCGGGAATTTCAATGCTACAGATATACACACAAATACACAGGCACACATATACATACGTTAAACTTATAACCCCCATCTTCTTGCATCGTGGATTAAAATATATGCAGCTAACGAAAAAAAAAAACGAACAAGTATTTTTGCTAATTATCTATGGCTTTGATTGTCTGAAACTCTAATTACATAATAAAACAATAGGGATATACTTTGCCAGTTTTGATAGGTCAAAGTTGTGTGGAAATTAAGGGCTTAGTAGCAACCTTAAATTAATGTGGAACGTCCATAATATGAGCGTATTAAGGTTAAGTTGGCATAACAAGGTAACATTTTGAGTTTAAAGGAGTAAAAGTTAAACAATATGAAAATAAGTTTTTTACATTTTTTTTACGTCAAAATTAAGACTAAAATGTGACTGAATGTGACTTTCAACGTGGTCGTAACAAAGATTTATTTGGAAATTGTGTCTAGTATTCTTTAAAACTTTGATTTTAATTAAACTTTTTTTTTTTTTGTCTTTTTTTTAACTTTTTTTTTTTTTAAACTACTTTATTTAATAAATTGCAAAAGAATACTTTTTAAGAATATTAATATAAATCACTGAAACGTGGTCTCTCGGTATGGGCCTCATAAGCAAGCTCAAAGTCGCAGAACGAGCTATGGAGAGGGCTATGCTCAGGGTTTCTCTACGAGACCGAATCCGAAATGAGGAGATCCGTAGACGAACGAAAGCCACCGACATAGCCCACCGGATTAGCAAGTTGAAGTGGCAGTGGGCAGGCAGGGCACATATCACACAGAACACATGGCCGATGGGGTCAAAAGTTCTAGAATGGAGACGACGGACCGGTAAGCGCAGCGTAGGACGTCCACCCACAAGATGGACAGACGACCGATGATTTTGGAGATCGATGGGGGTGGCCTATGTCCAGCAGTGGACGTCCTATGGCTGAAATGATGATGATGATGATGAATATAAATCATCATCATCATTATTCATTAGTTTATGTTGAAGTACTTTTATATTTGTTATTTGTTGATGCCCACGACTTTATACGCGTATTGAGGAATATAAAAAAGGAAGAAAAAAAAAAAACATACAGTCGAATTGATAACCTCCTCTTGAAGTCGGTTAAAAAGTGATGTTTCTAAGTGATGTTTTTGACATTTTTGACCATTTGATTCGAAATTTTGTTTTATACAATTACAGTTGTTCGCATTGACGATGTTATCACCTATTTAGCTGTGTTGGGTTTACGTTTAGAAATTTCAGTACAATAGATCCTAGTTTCTAATGGATCCAGATGCAAGATGGGTTGATGATATTGTCACCATCGCGGTTCGAACCAGGACTCGATTAGATACAGAACCGAGGTGATCATGCCCGTAGTTCACAACAGGTGGTCAGTGTTTTTTTTTTTTAAAGTTCTTCCTTAGTCCCCCAGCTGTGGAACGTGATACTACTTAATATTATTGCCACTGATCTACCATTACCGTACTACCAATCACGTGACCTACTGTATCTATTTAAATATTTTTTTCTGGAGACTAGTAACTGGTACCTACACAATTAACAAGAGAGAGGCCTAAACGCAGCTGTGGGATAAGGTCTTCCGTCGAGGATGTAGATGATGATGATAGATACAAACAGGCCTGCAAGGTGTGGAATGTTCGTTCCCTAAAGGTCTTGTCACGTAGCTTTACTATGTGCAGTGCTGCAGGCGTCTATACGTAGCTATTACTGCTTACCATCAGGAGGACCGCATGCTTGTTTGCCGCTCTTTATACAAACATGGTAAAATATAAAGATTCCGTACGCAACAGTATTATGTCAGTCATCTATCTAATATACAGGGTTACGCGGAAATGGTGTACTAAGCCGAAAGGGGTCCATAGTACCCATCATTATGAACAACTATTTCTATGAGACCAATCCTGATATCGCCAAAAAAATAAAATAAGCTGTTCGATTTTGTCGATTGTGTCGTTTTCTATGGATAAGCTGGTACTTTTTTCGCGATTTCAGACTTGCTCCCATAGTAAAAGTTGTTATTAATTATGGGTATTAAGGGCTCCTTTCGGCTTAATACACCCTTTCCGTGTAACCCAGTATTTCGTTACACCTGGCTGGAAAAAGGGTGTCTAAACCCTTTATACCCTAGGGTTAAACTATCTTTTCATCTTAGTTACATTAACAAAATGTAGCGAAGGGTTAACGAAGGGCCAGCCCTTTTATATTATCTGTTAACCGGTTATAGACGTTTTCGAGTTACGAGCACTGTATCGACAAACTCGTAATTCGATTTAACGGCGGGTAACGGGGTAGCGGCGGTTAACGGGGTAACGGTGGTTAATTATCGGCGTTGAGCGTATTGGGTATGTACTGCCGTTATCGGTTATGATACAATTGAGTAAAACACTCGTTATATGTATTTAGTAATGTATAAAATGGGGAAGAGCAAAATTTGTGTGAATCTGTACATTCTAGGTTCTATTTTGAAACAGTTTCTTTTTCTTGTGCTTGGTATTTACTTAGCCATGAAGCGCTAAAGCGTGAAACCCGCTATCCTTAAGGAATATTTAATTTTCCAAAACTAAAAAGTGTATAACTTTTAATGCAAACAGTGTCGTATCTAGCCTTTTATGCGGATAGAGCTTCTATAACTGCGCCCTTGTAAAATGCTCTAATCCAGGGGTCTCCAAACTTTGAAGCCTTGGGGCCTTAATTTTTTTTTTAGTATGTTGCAAGGGCCATAACATGACTAGTCTTACTAGTCTTAAGCAATGTGGCGGGCCGGATTGATGGCAGTGGCGGGCCGGATTTGGCCCGCGGGCCGTAGCTTGGAGACCCCTGGTCTAATCTAACTCGTCTCGGACAATACATTGGTCAACGTCTACAGAGTGATGGTGGTGCAGCCTTATTTATTTATGGGCGTGTCTAACGAGTGCGTGTCATATCTATACAATAGTTTGGCTTTTACTCGTAAATGAGTCTAATAAAGTTTAAAAGTTGTCATAATAAAATTCTAAAGATTTGCACATGGTTTGAGTAATTATTTATGATACGTACTGCCATAGAATGGAACTCTCTGCCGTCCTACTTGTTTCCTGAGAACAATCTAGGCATTTTCAAGGCTAGAGTGAATAGATTTCTTCTAGATCAACGTGTTCCACCCTCGGCCACACTGTCGCTTAGCATCAGTCGAGTTGGCGGTCAAACGAAAATCTATTCTAGGTATATAAAAAAAAACTAGTTTTAAACAATGTTCAAAAATCTTTTGTTCAGTTTGCAGATCCTGCACAAAAAACACTCGTCTCATTTTGTCATCATTTGTTTGTCTGCCATTTCAAGATCAATCACATATTATGTTTCCACTGTTGGGAGACAGGAGAGTCTCTCTCATTGGTGGCCTTGTTCGCTGCCGGCGGCACTCTAGCTTTAAGTTTTTTTATAATATTTTATGTTTTTATAGGTAAATATTGTGAAAACTTAGATTTAAGAATGAAAATAAATATGTGAATAATAGAAAAAATGCACAAATAAATTTATAATAGGCATACACAAAATTACCCAATTTTTTTGGGTCTTTTATTTGTGGGGGGCTACAAACTAGGCTAAGCCTGTATCTTAGGTTGTCTATTATGTCTTCTATGATCTTGGGTACACTGAGAACATAGCATACACATTTTTTTTTATCTGCGCTGACAATGTTGATCACAGTGAATTACAAAATTTTAATTCAATATAAGTAGGTTTGTATTTATACTTATCTAAACTACTTAGCCTATTACCAAAAAAAACTTTATTAGTTTTTTTTGATTGCTTGAACTTTCATTTTATCCTACTATTCCTCTCCAAAACTAACAGCGTGAATCTATAGTTAAATTCGTTATTGAAGCAATTTACGACCTAGGCCTTAGCCATAAACTAGATAAGGGATTTCTGGCAAAGAACACATAAAAATATCCTCGATAAAGTGACCCGCATTGTTTTTATTATAATACCCGTGCGGGGTTGTTTTACGTACTCAATAAAGCAGGGCTGTTGTTGGAACCTCTGAACCTTTCGAAATTACCTCTGAAAAAGGGGAAGCAGATATTTTATTTCGGGTCATAATGACGTATCGTTTTACGAATGTTGTTGGGTTTTTTATTCCTTCCTTTTTAACAAGGTTAAAAGATGATTTTAATACGCGAACTTCTAGTAATATTCCCCCAATAGTTACAATATCTACAAATTGCGAATGTATTGATTTCTAGAGGAATGATGCTAACATTATTTTTAGCATTTGTACAAGATTTACAATTTATTTACAAAATCTATGTAAAATATCAAATCAACCCAGACTGTACGAATTCTTAATCTAATTATTTTTTCCTTGCGTTTGACCGCCACCTCGTCTGATGAGCTATAATGCGGTCTACCTAAGACCACGCTTGCCTAGAAGAAACCGATTCACTCTTAATTTGAAGACATAGATTGTAACTATCGGGGAACACCTATTTAGGCAGCGCATTCCACAGACTAGCAGTTCGCATAATAAAAGTGGAATCAAAGCGCTTCGTACGGGTTTTTGGAATATCAAACATAAACCGGTGACGATTTTTAACGCCCGCTCTGGCAGTCCTATAGAAAAATGGGTAGGAGGGAATTAGATCATGCAGATCCGTTGCACACTCTCCGAAATGTATCCGATATAAAACCAAAAGACTAGCAACTTTGCGCCGATGCTCAAGACTAAGAAGCTTAGTCTGAACTAGGGATTCGTTGCGAATGAGCTTCTTAGCGCGCTTCTCAATAAACTCCAACGTCCCAAGCTGGTATTTAGTTGATCCATCCTAACGGTGAGAGCAGTACTCTATGCACGACCGAGCCTGTGCTTGGTACAGTGTAGCAACTGTTTCGACGTGAAGTACCGTCGCACCCTCGATAGGATACCCAGCTTTTTGGCAGCCAATTGAGACCCAAAGTTGAGGGTAGAAGACAGATCAACGCCCAAAAGCTCAAGCTGGTCAGTTACTGGAATGGATACATCCCGGAAAGTAGGAGCCAGTTGGAACGACGTCCTTTTTGCGGAGAACAGACACGCCTGGGTCTTGATTCAGCATTGAATTTGACCAGGCACACACTCCACTGCAGGACAGCGTTTTTTGGGTACATTCTTAGTTTAAGTTGACCTTAGTATTTCTTTTTCTTTCGTGGGAGTTAGCGTTAATATATAGGCAACCAAAATTGGTGCTCACGGGACAAAGACAAATGAGAGGACTCGGGTACGTGACCCGCAAGTTACTCTTGAAATGTTTGCAAACTAATATTTGTGTGAAAATACTTCTAATTAGCACACTATTTTGTTATAATGCAATAACTTGTATTGAGTCTTTTTGTTAATGACTTAGTGACGTAAGTTAGTGTTGGTACGTGATTATGTGCTACGTGTGCTACGTTGATGAATGCTACAAGTGCTACGTAGCTACGAGCTTTGAGAGCACTCATACCTTTCTCATATGAAAATAACACCGTCAGTACATTATCTGCACTTAACTTATAAATCATGTATGAACATGATCCAACGCTTATTCCGGCGCAAAAAAAATATCTTTGATGTAATCTGAGACAAAAACGGCTTTTTAACGATTTCCATGCCATAAATAACTTCGTTCTCTAATCTGCTTCGAGAACTTACTTTTTAATTCCCTGGAACCCTTTTCCGGTTTTCATTTAAATCTCCCAACTAAATTAAGTCTGTAATACAATCTCGGAATTAGCTATAACATTACTCAAAGTTGAGGAGAAAAACGTCAGGAATTTTAAGAGAATGGATATTATTCTCTTCTCTTTGTTGCCTGGAATGAATGACCAGGGAAATATGGAAGTATTCAATGGTTGATTGATGAAGCATCTGTCAGGAACTTTCTATAAGAATGTTCTAAAGAGGATGCAAATGTAGGTGAGTGGTCAGAAAGTTAGAAATTTCTTCGTAAAAAACATCCGCAAAACTTTGTGATTAATCTAATATTAATACATTGGAAAGTTGCAAGTAAAATGTGACGCAATAGTGGCCAGGCGAAAGCATGTGCGTTGTACAATTTGACGGTACCCGGTTCGATTCTCGGCCCAGCACCAAAGACTTATTTATAGATTACTTAAATAAAATTATGTGCATCACTCGATTCGATTCGTTTCGATGCCATCGCTCAAAAACGGTGAAGGAAAACATCAGGAGGAAACCGGTATATGTCCACCTTACCTTAAAAGTTCAAAGACATGGCATTCACCAGCATGCACTGGGCCAGCATGTTGGATTAGGGTCAATCCTCTATCTCTCTCTGACAGAAGGTCCTATCATTTTGATAGGCTGACAACGATGATGACGATGAAGTCAAATGTATAAATATTATGTAAATGTATATGTTTGGCAACGAACTGAAAGACGAAGCGTAAATAGGCCTCCCACTAGATGGACATACGATATCGTAAGAGACGTGGGCATCCAGTGGATGCAGGGCAGGCTACCGTTCAGCATGGCGTGCCAAGAGGGAGGCCTATATTCAGCAGTGGACGCCTCATGGTTGATGATGATGATATTATGGTTCTTCAAAGACTATGAATTATATTTGTTATCCACTCGTGACTCCGAAACGTCTGAACGGATTGGACGAAATTTGGTATGCAGGTAGTTCATAACCTGCATTAAAACATAAACATTTGTAAAACAACTTTAGTTTAATCATTTAATGTATAGATGAACTAACAACACCATTATAATGAAACTGTATTGGCGAAGTTCACACGTGTTCGTTGACAGTTGACAGTCTTTTGTCGACTGCCAACGAACACAGTATATAAGTGGCGGTTGCATTGCAATCACCCTCTTTCTTTGCTCGAACCTCGAAGCGATAACAAGTGTAAACGAATTGTGTGTAAAACAGTTTAAAAGGTGATTTCTTGGCTGAAAAGCTAACAAATCAGAATCGGGATTAATAAGTTACAGATGTCTTCTTATTTTCCCATGTCCACAGAGTGTAATTTGTCTTTTGTTAAGTGGTTCAAAACCTGTTTGCTAGTCATGTTTTTTTTTTAGAGCCCTAATTAATAGTTATTGTACAAAGTGGCTGTTTTATTCCTTGCGTTTTGTTGATTATAATTTCTTTACTAATGATTAATTTAATACTAATTACTAAATAACTGTGCTCATGTTAAAAGTTCTTCAGATTATATATCCGGCTGAGCCTGCTGTCAAGCCTGCCGCTGAGCCTGCTGTCGAGTCTGCGGCTGAGCCTGCTGTCGAGCCTGCGGCTGAGCCTGCCGTTGAGCCTGCTGTCGAGCCTGCTGTCGAGCCTGCGGCTGAGCCTGCTGTCGAGCCTGCGGTCGAGTCTGCGGCGAAGCATACAGTGGAGCCTGCAGTGGAGTCTGCCGCGAAGTCTGCGGCTGAGCCTGCTGTCGAGCCTGCTGTCGAGCCTGCGGCTGAGCCTGCGGCTGAGCCTGCCGTCGAGCCTGCGGCTGAGCCTGCTGTCGAGCCTGCCGTCGAGCCTGCGGCTGAGCCTGCTGTCGAGCCTGCCGTCGAGCCTGCGGCTGAGCCTGCGGCTGAGCCTGCTGTCGAGCCTGCCGTCGAGCCTGCGGCTGAGCCTGCTGTCGAGCCTGCGGTCGAGTCTGCGGCGGAGCATACAGCGGAGCCTGCAGTGGAGCCTGCCGCGGAGTCTGCGGCTGAGCCTGCTGTCGAGCCTGCGGCTGAGCCTGCCGTCGAGCCTGCGGCTGAGCCTGCTGTCGAGCCTGCCGTCGAGCCTGCGGCTGAGCCTGCTGTCGAGCCTGCGGTCGAGTCTGCGGCGGAGCATACAGCGGAGCCTGCAGTGGAGCCTGCCGCGGAGTCTGCGGCTGAGCCTGCTGTCGAGCCTGCGGCTGAGCCTGCCGTCGAACCTGCCAGCTGAGCCTGCAGCGGAGCCTCCAGTACGCAGTTACGTAAGAGACATTGTACGCAGTTGCGTAAGATCCGGTGTACGTAGTCGCGTAAGAGCCGATGTACGCAGTTGCGTAAGAGATATTGTACGCAGTTGCGTAAGATCCGGTGTACGTAGTCGCGTAAGAGCCGATGTACGCAGTTGCGTAAGAGACAGTGTACGCAGTTGCGTACTGACTTAACTAAACCAGATTCGGTTTTAGTCTGATATGATGTGCTTTTCAGTATGCAGTTGCATTCTGATATTATGTAACATAAAACGATAGTATAAGACTTCAAAATAATATTGTAAAGTACACATTTAATTAACACGTATAATGTCTATTATCATATAATACATGACACGTATACACGAGGACGTGTAATTGAGTCGGATGGCCGAATGTAAAACAACTTTAGTTTAATCATTTAATGTATAGATGAACTAACAACACCATTATAATGAAACTGTATTGGCGAAGTTCACACGTGTTCGTTGACAGTTGACAGTCTTTTGTCGACTGCCAACGAACACAGTATATAAGTGGCGGTTGCATTGCAATCACCCTCTTTCTTTGCTCGAACCTCGAAGCGATAACAAGTGTAAACGAATTGTGTGTAAAACAGTTTAAAAGGTGATTTCTTGGCTGAAAAGCTAACACATTGTTTTTGCATTTTATCCAAAAAAAAAAAAAAATGTTTTTATTCTGTACGATATCAGGTGAAACCGCTTGTCTCAACTAGTACATAATAGTCAAGTAATGCATTCAGATTGAAAATGCTACAGAAGAACCAAAAAGGAATTCCATTGCTCTACAACACCTCTCATATTTCTCTTTTGTCATTTTACAAAAGAAATAACACCATCAGTTGTAATAAAGGCTATTATTGTATAAACACATTGTAACCCGCATATATCAGAATGGAACAGTGTAAGTATGTCCATCGATCTTTCGTCCGGTGGCTTGCAGAGGAAATTAGCCCTTGACAACCGCGGGGACGTCCACACTATAACATCCCAGGGACACTACAAGCGATGGAAAGAAAGCGATAAATTTTAATATACCTATATTATAGTTTTTTTCTAGCGGTAATTGAAAGTTATTTACTCAAAATGTAAATACCGCAATCCGCATTTGAAAATTACCAAAGACTGGTTTTATTACTTTCTTTGATATTTAACAAGGGTTTTACTCATTGACCTATATGTACTACGTTTTACTACAGAGCAAAAGATAGTTTACAGGGAGTTTTTGAAAAAATCCGTCGTTTGAAAATTTTCAGCTGTAACGGGGTTTAAGAAAAGAAAATTTTATTTATGCTTGTTACTCTACACTAGTAATAAATATAAACAACTGTTACCATCAAACTTATTATAATTCATTTTGCTTTAGAACCCTAATCGGTGCCAAATAACTTAGTTTAGTCAACACTGGGGCCTTACGGCCACAGAAGAGAGATTTTTTTCGTTTACTTCTTTTTTCTGTGCTTACGCCTACCTGTTTAATCGATTCTGCAGTGCAAGTATCGTCATCATCATCATTTCAGCCGTAGGACGTCCACTGCTGGACATAGGCCTCCCCCATCGATCTCCAAAAGGGCCGGTTGGAAGCGGCCTGCATCCAGCGTTTCCCTGCGGTCTCTTTTAGGTCGTCTGTCCATCTTGTGGGTGGACGTCCTACGCTGCGCTTACCAGTCCGTGGTCTCCATTCCAGAACCTTTCGGCCCCATCGGCCATCTGTTCTGCGTGATATGTGCCCTGCCCACTGCCATTTCAACTTACTAATCCGGTGGGCTATGTCGGTGACTTTCGTTCGTCTACGGATCTCCTCATTTCGGATTCGATCTCGTAGAGAAACCCCGAGCATAGCCCTCTCCATAGCTCGTTGTGCGACTTTGAGCTTGCTTATGAGGCCCATAGTGAGAGACCACGTTTCAGTGCCGTATGTCATCACTGGTAACACACACTGGTCGAAGACTTTCGTCTTAAGGCACTGAGGTATTTTGGACGAGAAGACGTTGCGTAGTTTACCGAACGCTGCCCAGCCGAGTTGGATTCGCCGATTGACCTCTTTCTTGAAGTTGGACCTACCTAGTTGGACTGTTTGTCCTAGGTAGACGTACGCGTCAACAGCTTCAAGAACTGAGTTCCCAACTGATACTGGGGTGGGCACAACATGGATATTTGACATGACCTTTGTCTTGTCCATGTTCATTTTAAGGCCCACCTGTTGGGAGACTCGATTGAGGCCTTCGAGCATCATGCTGAGATCTTCCATCGACTCTGCCATGACCACAATATCGTCGGCAAACCGAAGGTGAGTGATGTACTCGCCGTTGATGTTGATGCCGAGTCCTTGCCATTCCAGGAGCTTGAAGGCATCTTCCATTGTGGCAGTGAACAGTTTCGGAGAGATAACGTCTCCCTGTCTCACGCCTCTTCGCAATGGAATTGCCTTCGAACTCTGCTCCTGTACTCGGACCGACATGGTGGCGTTATTGTACAAACACTTCGACATACCGATAGTCAATACGGCATCGCTGGAGAGACTCGAGCACCGCCCATGTCTCGACCGAATCAAAGGCTTTGTCATAGTCCACAAACGCCAAACATAGTGGCAAGTTATATTCTTCGGTCTTCTGTATAACTTGGCGTAGCGTGTGGATGTGGTCTATGGTACTATAGCCTTTTCGGAAACCGGCTTGTTCGATAGGCTGGAAGTCATCGAACCTGCGATCGAGACGATTCGTGATGACCCTCGAAAACAGCTTATAAACATGGCTCAGAAGCGAGATGGGTCTGTAATTCTTCAGCAAGGTTTTGTCACCTTTCTTAAAGAACAGCACCACCACGCCTCTGTTCCATGCTTCTGGCGTTATACCTTCGAGTAAGACAGAATTAAAGAGCTTCTGAAGGACTCTGAGTACCGGTGTTCCACCCGCTTTCAGAAGCTCTGATGTCATTCCATCGTCCCCCGGCGCCTTGTTGTTCTTGAGCTGTTTCAGGGCCATCCTAATCTCGTACAGGCTGATGTCCGGGATATCTTCGGTATAGTGTCGGCTCAGCTTGGCTCTTGGGTCTTTGGCCGAGCTGCTCACAGGTTTAGCAACCGAAGTGTATAACTGTCCATAGAACCTTTCGATTTCCCCTAATACCTCGGCTTTGGTCGACGCTACACTACCATCTTCCCTCTTCAGCTTTGTCAACTGGCTTTGCCCAATAGACATGTGTCTTGCAAACACTTTGGAGCCTTTGTTTTGCTCAATCGTCTCTTTAATACTGTTCGTATTAAAGGTACGTATGTCGTGCCGCAATGACTTCCAAATTTGTCTATTGAGCTGCCTATATGAGTCAGCGTCATCGGAACATTGTAGTTGTAACGAGCGTCGATCAGCCATGAGGTTGCGGGTATGATCGGATAATTTTTGAGGTCTATCTGTGCGCCGGCCAGGTCTAAAAAACTTAGAACCTACCACATGGACAGTTTCCACTAACCTGTTATTAATCTCATCCACGGAAGCAAAATTCTCCAGGCAATCAAAGCGATTAGACAGCTCGAGTTGAAAGCTCTCGGGGTTTTGAATATGGGCATGGTTCGGTCGGAGCGTGGACTTCATTAAGCGGGACCTCTCAATTTTAACGTTAATATTCAATGTGCCTCTTACTATTCGGTGATCACTACCGGTTTTCACCCTGTGAATCACAGAGACATCATTGAATATTTGTCTCTTGGTGGTCATAATGAAGTCTATCTCATTTCTCGTAGAACCATCGGGGCTCATCCAGGTCCATTTCCTGTGAGGCGGCTTCTGAAAGAAAGAGTTCATCATAAAAAGTCCCTCTTTCTCCAGAAAGTCGGCCAGCCTCTGTCCCCTAGGGTTCCGTTGCCCACAGCCAAATTTCCCCACTCTCAACTCATCATCACTTCTCTTGCCCAACTTCGCGTTAAAGTCCCCCATAACAACAGTGAAGTGGGTCTCGGACGTATGTATGGCTCTACTAATGTCCTCATACATAACCTCCACTTCATCATCTGGGTGTGACGAGGTCGGTGCGTATACCTGAATGACCTTCAACGAATATCTCTTGGATATTCTGAGTATTAGGTATACAACCCTGCTCGAAACACTGTCGATGGTGATAATGTTGTTAATGAGGGACTTGTGGATGAGAAAGCCGACACCACCTTGGGACTGTTGGTCGCCCTCCCGGTAGTAGAGTAGGTTACCGGATTTCAGGGTTATTGTGTCCTCGCCCTCTCTACGGACTTCGGATAAACCCAAGATATCCCAACGTACCCTACCCATTTCTTCTTCCAGCTCAACAATCTTCTCATCAGTCCTCATGGTGCGTATGTTGTGTGTTACCAAGGCCAGTCGTCGTCGTTGGGGTTGGTAGCCGAGCGTCTGCCGGGGATTCTTAGCACCCCTGGCCCCGCCGTTACCATGACCGCTACCGTAGCCAGGAATAGCGGGGCTGCCGGGGACTGGGGGCCTGGTCCTTTTTGTATTCATCATTGAAGGGGGGGATTGCCAATACTCGCCACGCTTGGCAGGCGGGTTGGCGAGCGCAGTCGGTGTTTTTATACTCAGAAGACGCTGCTGCCCGTCTTCTGGTTGATCCCTTAGCCGACTTCTACGGCACCCACGGGAAGAGAAGGGGGAGGTCTATTCTTAGGCCGGACCTCCACAGCAAGTATCGTCAGTAACGTCAAATTCTATAAATGCCTTAGCGAGTAGGTACTGATCAAATGGCATTTTATCGAGTTGGTCGAACTCAACTGTCAAAATTTTGACAATCGATAAAGAACGATACTTGCTCTGCTGTTTAGGTGGTGAGAAAAGTTGTGCGACCGCAAACCGTATCTCGGCACGTTAAGGTTCACGTTAGCGTGATTTTTCAAACTGCGCTGTTTCATCGCTAATTAGAGCCCTCGTTAAGAGTTAGCCGTAAGGCGCCTGACTATTTAACCAACACCAAGTTCTGATGTTTACAATGTGAGGTTTTCTGACAGCTGGAGCAACATAGTTCTGCAAATATCAATAGATGGCGCTGACAAGACATTATTATCGTTTTTTTCTCATTGTCAATGTAAAAGCAAACAACATGTTTGTTAGCAAAAAATTACCACAAAAAACTGTCTTACAATAAAATGACACACAAACAAGCATGACAGACAGTGTCAGACAGTCAGGTAGATACATCGGTAGATATTGCCTGTCTATGAGAATAAGAAATAGATAATAGCAAATAACAAACGTAGATCTAATTCTTTTTATTGACCTTTCTTCGTCTGTGGTTTTGTTAAATATTCAGATTCATGTCTCGTAAACGCCATCTACAGCATTTTTATGAACTATTTTTATTGCCTACCTCATATTCTAAAATGTATCCGCTATAAGCTTGTTCTTTAAGCTTATTACAAAAACTTGAACATAATAGCGGAGCTAAGTGACTATTTGCCGAGGGTAAACATGCCATGGATATATTTTGTGTATTTTATTTATTCTAGCGAACTGAACCTATCGTCTCTGACCTAATGTGCTAATAAAACTGCGTGGTATTGTTATAGTTTTGGTACTAAAATACTGTTTATATAGAAGAGAATTCGAACAATAAACACAAATAACTTAACCCTTGTTTTTTTTTCTCGAGCCAAAATAGGCGGTCTATTCTGGCGCGCTCGATATTATCCAGGTCACTTTCTTATATGGTAGTTCAAACGGGAGATACATTGATAGAGCGTTCCAGAAATCAGAATATTCCGGTGTATTCAAGGTTCTAGTATATTCTATGGTAAACAAGCTCTCACAAAATGTTTATACCATAAGCCTCGAAAACAGCCGAAAGCGAAAGTAAATTGATGGTTTCACTTGCTTTGCTGTTTACCGCGCACAGCTTAGACTGCGACGCTCTCGGGCGAGAGACTCAAAAGTGTACCGCTGGCATTAGAAACTTAATCTACGTGAGATAATCACAATAATTTATTCAAACATCCAATGCGCCCATAAGTTTAATTAAACTCATAATATAAAAAAAAAAAAATGGAACCATCAATATAAACTCGATGACTGCTTAGAACAAGCTTTAATTAAGGTGAAAATTCGGCAGCAGTTGGAAAATTCAAACATTTATCATCGAAATTGGCGGCATTAGCAAATTAAATCGTCCATTTGTTAACTTCCGAGTTCGGCCACGGAACAGCGTGCTACAGACCAACTTATCTATGAAGTTGGCAGAATCACGGAACCATAACGTTTCCAGAGAAGCTGTCGGTTTTGCGAAGAAAATACGATCGTGGCTTCCAATTCAACTGCACAGATAAGTTTGTCGCACTGTAGTTACCAAGTTGTGGTCCGAATCAAACCTCGTTGCGAACATTAACTAATTCAATGGATATGTTTTACTGATAAAAGTTAAATACGAATGTGGAGTGAATACTATCCTTTGACTAATTAACACCAGTATGATTTTATCTGGTTTAGGGTTTATTTAACTTGGGAATTTGTGTAGATTCCGCCAGAAGTTCATGTGGTTGCGGTTATTATTTTTTCTAGTTCAGCAAACTTGTGCTTTACAAGTTGTTCACTTTGTTGGGTCAACACCCTTCAGTATTGTCATACATTTCTGTTACACGTTGTACACATAAATAGATACCAAATGACCGCTCAATCTGGCGACCTCATCTCGTATAAAAATGGCGTACTTAGTCCTAACTCGCAACGTATTGCCCATTCCATCTAGATCACAATAAGCCATACGCATCCATCCCGATCGACAATTTGTACGTACCGATCCTCCAAATAACTCACTTTTATTTCCCTTTTACAAAGAAGACTTGGAATTGATAAAAGGGATGTCTATTGTCGTCTCACTCTTATCTACTATTTCGTCTTTTTTGTGTGAAAATGTCTTCTCATAGCACTCGTAATGATGCCGTTGTAATATATTTTTATGTCACGAGTTAAGACGGTCATTCTGGACTGTGGCAATTTACCGAGGCCTTTTGTTAGTTAAAATAGTCGCTTTTATTATAAGCAGTAAACGTTCTTTTGAATGATGCCGGGCATTTTTAAGCGTTAGGGCTGTATTTGGCCGAAATATTCTTGGAATGCGAAGTCATTGTAGGGTTAAACGGACGATTATTTCGTAAGTCATTGTTGATACCGTAAGGGGCGACGCCCAACGAACAATCGAGGCAGCGTCGTGTCGTAACTATAAGACGAAGTGAAAAAGTCAAATTATTCGGTTTAAAAATTAAAACCTGCAGGTGAAGAGACACCGTGGAAATAGATTTACACAAATGTATGTTTATTTATATAGCATGGCGTAGCATGGCGTGCTAAACAGAGGTCAGATACGAATAACAAATGTTGGTGAAAATGTAATTTTATTATCATGTTTTTGTGAAAGCGAACAACCTTGGACTTAACATTGTAAATATGTATCTAGAGTAAGTTTCAGGTGACATTAAGCGAGTCTAAAATAGGCTACAATTTATTACGCTTTTTAGCGTCACGTTTACATTTCTATGTAACAATATTTGTTACATATATGTTATATCATATATATATATATGTTATATGTTAAATCAATCTTGGAAGTCAACTTTAACCTACTTCTGATTGTCGTAACAATTTGAAACTTTGCAAGTAAATGTAATCTGGATGACAATACAATATAGGTAAAGGATGTACATGTATGTGCCGTTTGGCTACCAAAAAGCTGGGTATCCTATCAAAGATGCGACGGTACTTTACGTCGGAACAGTTGCTATCACTGTACCAAGCATAAGTTTGGTCGTGCATGGAGTACTGCTCTCACCTTTGGGATGGATCAGCCAAGTACCAGCTTGAGCATTAGAGTCTACTGAGAAACGTGCCAAGAGGCTTATCAGCAACGAATCCTTAGTACGGATGCTCATGCTAATACGTCGATGCTCATGTCTAAGGTTCTTAGACATGAGCATCGACGCAAAGTTGCTGCTCTATCGGTTTTTTATCGGATTCATTTCGGAGAGTGTGCATCGGATCTTCATGATCTAATTCCCTTCTGCCCATTTTTCTATCGGACTGCCAGAGTGGGGACGAAGAATCGTCTTCTAGGCAAGCGTACTCCATCGTAGACCGTATCACCTCTTAACATCAGGCGAGTTGGCGGTCAAAGACAAGCCGATCTATACTTAATCTATACTTAATATTATAAAGAGGAAAGATTTGATTGATTGTTTGTTTGTTTGTTTGCATTGAATAGGCTCCGAAACTACTGAACCGATTTGAAAAATTATTTCACTGTTGGGGAGGAAGCTATACACTACCCCCTATATACTCTATCCCCGGGTGACATATAGGCTATATTTTATATCTATGCCCGTGCGAAGCTGGTGCGGGCCGTTAGATATTTATATAATAAAACACTTTGTTTATGAAAAAATACCTTTTAGTTTGATAATATGTTTAAAAAGTGTCATTGACAACATCAAACCTAGACAAATTGTGTAACGGTAGGTTAAATCGTGAACCAAGTCATCCCCTCCGTGTGAAAGGTTAGTAAGTGAGGAAGCAGTAAATTACCATCTCTGCCTCCAGCTAACATTTCTCCAAGACCCGTTAAAAATTCAATTACCCGTCATTTAGGCGCTTCACAGAAGCCCAACTCTCATTTCGTCCCAGCCCTAATCGATTAGGAAACTGTTATGGAGGCGCCAACATCAATTTAAGCTGCGATTTTATCTGAATCGTCTTAAACAATTCTCCTAAACATTCGCTGTTACATTCTACTTACACATAAAATTAACTAGTTGCGCCCCCGGTTTTAACCACATGAAATTTTCTGCGGTAACCATATATTTTACGTGGCAAGAACCACGGAAGCCCGTGGACTATTTCTACGCAACAAACAATCCACCTCCTTTTTTAAAGTCGGTTAAATATTTATGTAACATCTTAATGCCTTGCGTAAGACTCACAAAAAAAAATACTAAAATGGCTTGGTTGATTTAATTATTTTTTTCGTTTCGTGGGCTTATAATATTGGAATAGAGGAAAAAATATTGCAAAATGAGCCACGAAAAGTTCTGGAAAAGTAGTTTTTGTTTGGAAATTTTGTATGACATAAAAACTTTGACGGAGCAACTTAAAAATTTTGAGTTTGTTGCGAAAGCTAGTTTATAGTATGTAAACCATTTTTTGTCATACAAAAAATTGACCATATTATTTATATGCAAAATTGTCTAGACTGATCACGGGACATTAGATACTTTGGTGGAGCCTAAAATCTCTGATAATGGCTAGCCTGGTATCTCTAAAATTGTATAAATAATATGCAAACAATTATCTAACGCGATATTTTGATTGTCAACAGTATCAGAATAATTCCCATCACCGAAAGCCTCAAGAATACCTTACCCGGTAATGCTTTGTGATATGCGATATTGACGCATGGGTAAACATGCTATAGGTGTTGTCTCAGATCAGACAAACAAGTGAGATATGCCGTAGTACTATTATCGTTCATGTTCAAAAGTCTCCATGTTTCACCCTCTTTTTATGGTTCCGTACTCGAAGGGTGTAAACGGGAACTTATTACTAAGCCTACGCTGTCTGTCTGTCCGTCTGTCAATCTTACTTTTAACAGCTGTATCTTTCAAACCGTAATAGATAGCCAGTTGACATTTTCACAGAATGATACGGTGGATTAACTAAGAATATTTAATAAAGTAAAAAAGTAAAAACCAAAGGGTGCCATACAACATTTTTTTTATACTTATTTGTATTTGCTCTATATAGTATAAAAACGGTAATACGTATATTAAATACAAGTATAACTATAGTACACACCAGGGGCGGATCCAGGATTTAATTTTGGAGGGGGCCATTCTGGATTTCATTTGGGGGGGGGGGGGGGGGGGATTCTAATAAGGTTCGAATCAAATCGAAAAACAGTATCGAATGTATGGAATTGCTAGGGCCATGGGGGCCATGCCCCCGCATGGCCCTTCGAACCTTATTCCCCCCCCTGGATCCGCCAATGGTACACACTCTAAAGTAGACCGACAAAGAATAAATACTGGCCAAGTTCGCACAGTATTTATTCTTTTCTTTCATTTCATTAGAGTCGGTGACACATTTCTGTTCTCTACCAAGTTAAGTAACGTCGGACGCGGTCGGTATTTGAATGGGTGACCACCTGGGCGTGATGTTGTGTTTTTGTACTACTGTTTTGAACTTTAGTAGACAACAATTTACGTGGTGGTACGGAACCCTCAGTGAGCGAGCCTGACTTAGCCAGTTTTATTTTACTATAATAATGATTCACCACCAGAGCTGTAATCTCTACTGACAGAAACTCAATCCTCTAAATTAATAAACCCGCTTCCTCATTTTTTCTCGTTCCTCGCAGATTGATTGACGCCATCCCAGTCTAGATTGAAAGCCATTCGCGGTGATTGTGCCGATTTGTAGGCGATGACCGCCGCCCGATTAGCGATCGATGCCCACATTGATGCCTCGGGCCTCGGTAATTTATTCGATTCCCTTAACAATATGTTATTATTGAATTTGGGCAACGAGCAAACGTGGTTTATAGCTTCAAAGAGCTCTACGTTAACACACACACAACGTACGTTAACGTACACAGTATTCTACTCAATATCTCATATGTACACGCTGAATTTCACTTGTATAAGTTTAACTTGCTATGTAAACTAATACCATTTTTTTAAAATAAGAATAGAATAACAATATTATAACTAAAATACTTGGTATAACGTGGAAAGGCTTAAGCCGAAAGGGGTTTATAGTACCCATCATTATGAACAACTTTTACTATGGGAACAACGCTGGAATTACAAAAAGATACATTTCTGTTCCATAGAAAACGATCATTCTCACTCGACAAAATGTATGGAACAGCTGATATTTTTACACGATTTCATGGTTGGTCCCATAATAAAAGTTGTTAACAATGATGTGTACTATGGACCACGTTCGGCTTAGTACACCCTTTCCGCGTAATCCTGTATAATAAGTAATATGGAATGCGCTGCCTGAATGGGTGTTCCCCGCGGTAGTTACAATCTGGGTGTCTTCAAATCATGAGTGAATCGGTTTCGTCTAGGCAAGCGTGCTCCATTGTAGAGTGCTTTTCATGAAAGAAGTCCCCAGACGCGGCGCTGTCATCGCGTATCAATCACTATCAGTATCATTTCTCGAGTAGAACTTTAACAACTTTTGGCATCATACACGACTCTTTAAAAATCTCACTAGCGTCCAAACACATAACAACACCTGACAACTACAACATGGACATTTAGTTCCGCTGTTTGCCGTAGGACTTCTTTCATGAAAAGGACTCTAGACCGCATCGTCGCTTAACATCAGGTGAGTTGGCGGTCAAGCGCAAGCCCATTATAAAATAAAATATAAAAATAATAATATCTAACTTAACTTTTTTGCTAGATCAATCATGCAAACGTATTTGGTAGTATTCTACGCTAGAAAATAATTTTATTACCAATAGGATGTTAGTATGATTCTTTATCTTAAAGCAGTAGGAAGGTTTTGCTCCATCCTATATAATATTTTTTTGCACTTCATCGTAATCTCTTAAACACAAATTTTATTGGTAAATTTAGCGAGCTAGAACTTTTGAGTTGACAGATATTACTACAGAGTAGCCAGGTTTAAACTAAAATATTTCTTGAGTTAAATAATAAACTTTGTAATCCGTACTCTTTCGAGATAGCAGACATCAAAAGAACATTACAATAAACTTTCAAAGACTTTCACTATTGCAATAAAAGAAATATTTTAAGGGTTAGTAGTTTAGTCTTTATTTTGAGGGATTTGGTTTTCTGACACTATTTAAGATTGGCGTAGAGCCATGTTGGTTTAATTGAATTGTTACGTTTGTCGGCCATTGTGCTGACGCAATGTATTATTTTATTAGCTAGCCAAATAATTATGTTGGCAACACAGTAGACTTTTTTAGATTTATGTAGACGCGTCTTAACTTCGTACCTACTGCTAAAGATAACAGTCCAATATTATTAATTAATCTATACAAGATTAAGTAAATTCTTTTAGGTTAACAAAAATGTTGTTGTTTAACAAAAGTCACGGACCCTGGTGTACGTGGAGTTTCTTACAAAATGTTATGTAAAAAAATATATACGATAATGTATATTATGATACCTACAATAATTCGCGTTATTTGCAACGGGCAAAGACAGCATGCGGATTATTTTGAGCACTTTGTGAAATAATAAAGTCAAACCAATCCATGTCACAGAAAGAAATCACATAAAAATGTTAGCAACTGTCAATTTAAAAGTAAAAACCTGCGGAATGTTCATGTCTCAGGCCATAGAAGTCTGCAACTGCGCGGGTTGCATGTAGCAGTACAATGGCAATCCAGTTGAACGCTATTCAGCTGTTTTACATAACGGAGCTGTTTTGTATAATAACTAGTGATTTTGTAAAACAGCTGATTTGGTTATCCATCTGCAAAATACACATAGCTTGCGCAGAACCCTAGATTATGGAGGGTAGAAGTGAGGAGGAACGTCTTATATAAGGAACAAGTTGAAACAATGTCCAGCTGTAAGCTGTAAATAACAGTTCAAAAACACTCGAGAATACCATATCGTAGATAAAGTAGGTAAAGTATTTGCTTTAATAACGATTGTTT
The DNA here is from genome assembly GCA_914767915.1 of Agriopis aurantiaria. Taxonomy (NCBI): domain Eukaryota; kingdom Metazoa; phylum Arthropoda; class Insecta; order Lepidoptera; family Geometridae; genus Agriopis; species Agriopis aurantiaria. The sequence continues at coordinate 3,891,578 of OU611992.1, read as the reverse complement.
ATTATTATATGTTTTAACGACACGGATATTTTTAATTCCTTGTTTATTGTTCTATCCTAGAGTAATAACTTTTGTCGCTTTCTTTAAAATCTACTATGCTGCTATTGTAGCGCCACTCTCTAGCTTAATGCAATTTCGTCGGACAGTTTCTCGACGATTCTCCTTACAGCTACCCTTCACACCTCAGATATAACCAACTCGCAAGTAACTTATGCATGTAGCTCGTGCATCTGCTCACGCATATAGCTCGTACTTTTACGTTTTACTACGAGTGGATGTGAATAACAATATAATATTTTTTGGAATTGAAATCCGGGACATAGTGTTAGTATTTACTCACAGAAAAGCATTTTGGAACTCATTTAGCCTTAAATAATCGCGACGCTCTTTTCCTGGCCCAACAAACCAAACTATTCAAAGAACGATCAGTAAACCTCGTATTTTCCCGCCTATTTATTGAGACGATCATAATAAAAGATAGCGATGAGGACCGCATCATAATTCATTGAAAACCTATCGTATCCATCGATAGCCGAAGCTCGTCCACTGGCAAGCGGCCAGCTTTTTATAATTTACTAGGAATATTCTGGTATCCTTTTCCAACAAGTCATATTTACGTAAAGTTTATGTTCTTTCATAAAATTCGCGAGAGACAAAGGTCTGAACTACGCCTGAAATAACGGGGTATTCTCAGCATCGGCCCTAGGGTATTATGACGAGAGGAGCGGTCGCTTTAGGCGCCAAAATGCCAAAAGCGAAACAAAAATTTGACGGCGCCTCGTGCGTCGATGCGGGTCGGCGGGCACGCTTGTATTGTTTGTAACCAGCATATAATTTTGATGTGGAAATAGTTTACATCCTGGATTAGCACATGGGTTACTTTATATTCCGCAAAAATTATCAATGTCTGTACGAAAGTTTTCAGAAAGGATACGTGCCGAAAGACAGTCTCGCTTCTACCCTGATCAAAGGCTAGGGCCGGCGCTGGGTATTCTTATCAGAATTGAACTCAAGCAGTTTGGAAAGTGTAATGTTTTCACTTAATAAAGAATGTAATGGGCGAAATGGCGCTCCAGCTCAAGTGTTTAATTTACGACGCTATAAATAAGGTGGTAAACTCATCAACGAAGTACAAGCAGATGGTTAACTCGCTTCCGTCGAATTAAATAATTAGCATTGTTATGTACCTATTTCGTGTTGGTGTTTTCCTCTTCAGCCCGCCTTTTCGCTTGAAAGTGAATATTTGGCTAAGAAATTACGAAAGATAATGATTAATTCGAATGTACGAGAGTAAATGATTTTTGAGTGTATGTCTTAGATGGAATGAGTATGGTCAGGTTTTTAATTTTTTCGCATTTCATTACCATCTTACAGCATTCGCATTTTTGGTAGTTTTTCTTTAATGGTATCATTAAAAGTGTTTGAGCATTAGCTATTACGTAATATCCAATCCTGCGCTTATCCTATTACGTAAAATCTTTCCATACAATGGTTGCCTGGAAGAAATCGCGTTTAGCGATAAGGCTGCCACTTGTGGCACTAGCTTGTAAGAGTTTTCTGTTTCTTATTTATTTTGGGTACCGTACCCAAAAAAATAATTTTACGGGACCCTACTATTACTAAGGTTACGCTGTCTGTCTGTCTGTCCGTCCATCCTACCTTTTAACGGCTGTATCTTTCGAAATAGATAGCCAGTCGAAATTTTCACAGACTAAGTAAAGTAACGGCGGATTAACTAAGAAAAAGGCAAAATGTAAGAACTGAAGGGTCTAACAAAATCAATAAAAAAATCGTGGAACAACTTCTAAAGCGCTCATAATAAAAAAAAAAACTAAAATCGATTCAGAAAAATGGCAGAGTTATCAGTGTACATGTACATTGATGTACATACATAATAAAAAATATAGACTGAATTGAGAACTTCTCTCCAAGACAAACAAGAAATAAGTAATTACATATTTCGAAAATTATCTATGGTCTGAGGGTAGGTTGGGTACACAGATATACACAACCAGATCGGCAATATATTTTAGTGAAAGAGATAACTTGATATGGCTCAGCACAAGTACGAAAAGGACATAAATAGATTTTGTTGTCCTTATCGGCGTGACCACAGATCTACTACCTATAGATTTTCAATGAGCGTGGCTAGCTCAGTGCCTCTCGCTCATCATCGTATTTTCGCTCACTGCGCTTCTTGCAGCCCAAAATGCTACAACCAACCATTGTAAAATATCTTTTACAATTATTTCTCAGAGGAAACACGCATTTATCACATTAAATCACCAAAAAAAGGCAATAAATATAATTCAGACCCGTTTTGTTTGTCACTGATTATTACAGATTTTGACACTTGAGGTACCAAAAACAGGTCACGCCGATAAGGACAACAAATTCTATTTATGTCCTTTTCGTACTTGTGCTGAGCCATATCAAGTTGTCTCTTTCACTAAAATATATTGCCGATCTGGTTGTGTATATCTGTGGGCGTGACCTGTTTTTGGTACCTCAAGTGTCAAAATCTGTAATAATCAGTGACAAACAAAACGGGTCTGAATTATATTTATTGCCTTTTTTTGGTGATTAAATGTGATAAATGCGTGTTTCCTCTGAGAAATAATTGTAAAAGATATTTTACAATGGTTGGTTGTAGCATTTAGGGCTGCAAGAAGCGCAGTGAGCGAAAATACGATGAAATATCATTTCACACGTAAGTAAACATATAAAGCTTGTAACGATCACCTAAATAAATTCAGGATATCAATTCGCAAATATTTTATTCATAATTAGTCAGTTTTTAGGTCGATTTGTGGTCTAATTCTTTGAATTTTATCAAATTATTCACTTAGAAAATAAATTATGAATGTTGCCAGTTTATGAAAGAAATTACCCACCGAAACTAACATAAATTATTCGTTCTGCAGGTTTCCAACTGATCCTGTCACATTGCTGAAAAAAGCTGGCACATTGCAAGAAGTGCAAAATACCGACCCTTTTATGCCCATATGAATATGGTGAATGTTAATATTAAATATATATTAATGAGGCCACAGTTATGAAGCTGGAAAAGCAAAAGGCGATTTCGGCGAACCGATTCAAAAAGCTACGCGCTGTTCGTGAAATTTGTACTGTAAACATTAAAGAGTCTATTTATCTAATTATTTGGAATGTTATACATAATTCCATTCATGAAAAAACTAAACTGACCAAGCGCGAGTCGGGCTCGCGCGCTGAGAGTTCTTTACAATCACAAAATACAAAAACTTGTGCAAAAAGACAACATCACGCCCAGGCTGTCACCCATCCAAGTACCGACCGCGCCCGACGTTGCTTAGCTTAGTGGTAAACAGAAATTTGTCACTGACTCGCACTTGGCCAGTGTTTATTATTTGTTGTTTTACTTATGTTCACTATAATCCGCTAAATTTGACGCTTGTACGGATTACCGTTTTTACACTAGAACAAATCCAAAAATACGTTTAACGTTTGTTGCATGAAGGCCCTTCCTTTGCCCTTCCGTTTTAACTCTTTGACGTTTTTATTATTTTTAATTAATCATAAAAAAATCATGCTATGGTTACTTTACAACCTTTTTTCTAGTACTATATTCTAATCCTAACAAATAATTATAATAAAAACGCAAGTAAGTTTGTAACTTTCTGTCTGTTTTTTTACGAGGAAACGGCTAAGTCCTGGTATAATAATATACTCCGCCAGGTATAGCAATTCGAGAAAAAATGTTTACGTAGGCGTCCCGCAATGATGTCATGATGTCAATTTACAACAGGTTCGAGAGAGATGACGATACACCACGTAACAGCTGATTGAATAAAGTGGCAACTGGACAGTGACGTCATTGCGGGACCACTCCCAGATTGCTAGACCTTGTTTTCTTAGATCATGGGCTAAGTCAAATTTTGTCAGGACGATAGGGTGTGTCATGAGGACAGACAACGTACTTTTCTTCCCAGAACATTGCAGGTAGCTCCGCGGGTTGCAGCAGATAGTGTATAAAATATAAATATTTAAAAGGTAGTATTGTTTCCAAAGTACTCATTGAAGATTCACTACCCATCATAGTAGGTAAATTACCCTAACTTATAGCAAATCATTTTAATGTGGCAACACACCTTGTTGAAGTGAGAGGCACTGAGCTAGCCACGCTCATTGAAAATCTATAGGTAGTAGATCTGTGGTTGGGTAGGTAGTAGATCTGTGGGTAACGTCCACACAGCTCGGCACAGATATACACAACATAGGTAGTAGATCTGTGCAGCTCGGCGACTTCAGCGCCAGAGACGCCCTAAATGTTTTTTTTGTTAAAATTTTCATGACTGTGGATTCAATGTCCTTTAGTCGTAATCTTAAACAGCTTACATAGTCTGAATAGCGTCAAACAAGTCAAAGTCACAGTCAGAGGCAAGCTAAGTAAGTCACTGTCAAGTCAAGCTCATGCCCCTGTAAAGTGGTGGAGACTTTACAAGAGGCTCCTATGGAGTTTTGGTAACAACACGAAATGACACGTTTCACCTCGTTATATCACTTGGCCACACTCGAGTACGTTTACGAGCACTATGAATTATTAGTTCACCATTTAGTACACATTAACACTAAAAAATACACAAGTTTAGGAAAATAATCCAACGAGCCGACATGTTTTTTTCCACGTTGGCGCCAAAACTCAGACGCCCTACAGCTACAGCGGTGTTGCCAGCTGTGGCGTGTTAAAATACCACTCGGCCTACCATCTTCAAAAATACAAAAGTTAAATGATTATTTACGGGATGTTTACCGTGGTAAGGTTGTGGAATGAGCCCCCGATATTTCGGCGCACTTACATGCACCATGTTCACGGGAAGACAAAGAACGGGACGGGACGGGAAGAATGTGGGTGGTTGGTCGAACAGTTAAAAAGTTAGGTGCATACATAACGATCTACCCTCTTTCTTAGTCTTTAGTGAACATCCGTGATAGTTTAAAACAGTGTTTCAAAAATAGTTTTTTATACGGTCAAAACTGTATGTTCAAATAAAATCCCTTTCACTTTTCCATTTTACCGGCACAGATTATAATTTTTTATTAGCACCTATATTTGGGGATTTGCACCAGGAATATTGGCGACACGTCTTCTTACGGTTCAGTAATCAAATTTGGACCGAGAAATAGACATTCCGATATCCGTTCCGTATCCATAATTTATCGAATCAATAAAACACATAGAATAGTGCCAAGAAATAGGGATTGCGTTCCTTTCCGTGTCAGTAATTTATTCATTTGACACTTTCTTCGCTTCACTGATAGATATAGTGACTTATTCTTATTCATTAGGGTGGTTTTTGCGAACTTAAAAGAACGAAAAGTCGGCTTTTGGCGTTTCATTATCATCATAATTTAAGCCATAGGAAGTCCACTGCTGGGTTAGGCCTTCCCCATCGATCTCCAAAAGGGCCGGTTGGAAGCGGCCTGCATCCAGTGTTTCCATGCGGTCTCTTTTAGGTCGTCTGTCAATCTTGTGAGTGGACGTCCTACGCTGCGCTTACCGGTCCGTGGTCTCCATTCCAGAACCTTTCGGCCCCATCGGCTATCTCTTTTGCGTGATATGAGCCCTGGCCACTGCCATTTCAACTTGCTAATCCAGTGGGCTATGTCGGTGACTTTTGTTCGTCTACAGATCTTCTCATTTTTGATTCGATCTCGTAGAGAAACCCCGAGCATAGCCCTCTCCATAGATTTGGTGGTTGACTTTACAGAAACCACACAGAAACCGACAGTAAATTATGTATTCAAAAGTAATTAATGTTCTGGCAACATTACGGATCTCACAAAGAGTTTCTGTTTTGTGAGTAAATGGTAACACTGTCTTTCTCTAATTTGCCGTGATTCATTAATTCTCTTCTTGAAGTCAACTAAGTTAGTGAATTTTCTTTATGAATTTAAAAGTCAGCCTATTTATTTTTTTCGCCAAAAGGTCACGTTTAATCAAGCTTTGTTTTATTATTTATTCTGTTATCAAGATTGGATTGGATTTTTGAGTCAATACAAAAACTTTTACTGTTTATTTTTCATAAAATCTCCGTTTGACGCAAGGAGGTCCGCCAATTCCCTGCGGAGAAGGCCGCAATTCCTCCAAGGGATATTATAAATTGCGCATCAAAATGTCATACTATGTTTGCAAATCAAAATTGGATAAATAGACTTTGGAAGCCTAAAGCAAAATCAAGCTCAAGCCTTATTCTTCCTGTTACATAGGTGTTATGAGTCTTATAATACTTCTGGCGCAAACGTTTTCTTTTATTAATGTCAATATTTGGCAATGCTCTACAAGTTGTTTGGGTGAAGCTATCGAACTATAGGATGCCTAGATTGTGCATCCATTAAAAACAAACACAAATAAGAAAAAAATACATACAGTCGAATTGATAACCTTCTCCTGAAGTCGGTTAAAAAAGCGTTAAAATGTTACAATAACACGAGTATCCATTTCCGCGAGGCCGTGGATTTGTAGTACAGAATATAATTTTTTGGTGAGCGATGAAATAGCATCAATTCTCCCAAGTAAACAGTCTGCGCGCGACGTCGCTCGTCCTGACGAGGAGCTTTCGATCGGAAAGCCATTCTTCCACGATTGTTTGTTCCGCTGTGAGAGGATGCCAATTATTAACTTCGTGCCGCGAGCTTAGATTTTTGCGGTATTTTTTTGATTGTTACTGCGTCTTATTTTGAAGATAATGAGGAGATAGAAGAAAAAACGGGAACATTTTTGATATAATTTATGGACTTTAGCTACAAAATACTTTATACATTACTATCACAAAAACGTAGGTTATCAAATAATATATTTAAATATCTAAAAATATCAGCTATTACATAGAAAACGGTCAATCACACCGGGCAAAATTTATGAAGCAGCTGGTAATTTTTTGGCGATTTCAGGGTTGGTCCCATATTAAAGTTGTTCATGATGATGAGTATAACGAACCCCTTTCGGTTTCGGCCTTTCCGCGTAACCCTGTATAGGTAAACTCATAAAATTTGTATATAATAAGATAAAACTTAAAACACACTTGCTTGTAAAACTAAAAAAAAAGTTGCATACATTTGAATATGAAATGCTATCTTTATGATGGCGAACTAATAAGGTCAAATACGAATATTAAAAAAATATTAAAAACATACTTACATATCCCAACAAATGCAAAATTTTCTACATTTCGCAGCTTTTTAGCCCCGGGAAAAAAGTTCAGGTTTAAATAGCTAGACAATTCTCCCATACGGACTTTTCTCCTATACTTGGCTAGAAAATGTCCAAACGCAAAGTCAGCTAGTGAAGGCAAAATGATAGGGCATGAAGGGAGGGCCCGTAATGGTGATTGGGAGACTGAATTTTGCTTGGTTTGGTTTGATGAAGGAAGAGATTGATGTCTTATATTATAAAGGCTGATTGAGGATTATTCATCTTACTGCAACATAAGAAGGGGTACTAAAATTTTACGATGATAAATAAAACTGGAGAAAAGTTCTTAGTGAATGTTTCCTTACTATTTTATTGCGTGCATTTATGTAATGCCATGAAAAATTTACAAGTGGACATTCTCATAAAAATTTACATAATTGTTATACTTAATATTATTAACATAATATAAACATTGCCCAGTAAGTAATGTTCGAGAAAAATACATATCCTAAGCTTGTATTAAGAGCCAATTATAGGACACCAGTCTTAAGAGCTTTATCAAATGTTTTGACGAAAAAAGCAATGAAAACTGGTTTTTTGGCGTTCTGATTCTATAAAATAGATGTAAAAAAATACTATAATATATATATCTGTATTTCTGTATTGAAAATAACGCTTACAAATTTTGGAAAAACTTGGGTAGCGGTTCTTCGAGCGACGTGACCTACCTATTGTCACTTCAACTTGCAAGTTTTTTACCGAGCTGATACCCTATTTTTTTAATAGCTCTTCTTATTGCATTCTCATAATCGTGACTTCTACCTCCCAGCAGTATTTTTTGCACAATATTCCCCTGTCCTGAGCGACATGTAATGCTTCGTACACTGATATATAGAAAATGGTGTGCATCTGGCGTACAAATCGAACTGCGCATCATAACATATCGCATTCCGAAATACACAAAAATAAACCAATATTCGTTTAATCAAGAGAAACATCCCTTTACGCTTGATTTCTTACTCAACCAGACCAAAACACACATAAGCAGAGGGGTAGAGTCGTGAGTATTCATACATTGTGCTGCGAGTTACCGACTTATTTGTAGAGCTGGCCAAATGATGGAACCAAACATTTTGTTCAGATGCCTGTCAATTTTGTTTGAAAATATGATTGTGGCGCCCCCTTCAATTCAACAGATAAGTTGGTAGCTTCCGTGAGTTATGGTGGGTTTAGGCGGCAAGATTGAACGCCGTTCCGATGACAAACGATCGAAGATGATTGAATGGGTAGACATTACGTCAGCTTCCCTTGTTTTGCTGCCATCCGTACAAATCTATATGTTAAAGGTAGTTTGGAAACCGCAGCGGTGACAGATGTAGGTAACCGTCCATTCTTCTAACACGATTCGATTTGTTTATTTTATTTGTAAGTAAAAATCACAGCAAAACGTATTGTACATCAAGTCCGATCGTGTGTGGAATACTGCTGTCATCTTTGGGACTGTTCAGCCAAATACCAGCTCAAAGCTCTTGGAACGGTAGACCGGTTCCACTTATAGACGATGACAAGTTAGTGGCTAAGAAACTGCTCAGTCGAGAACACCGCCGTAAGGTAGCGAGTCTGTCAATTTTCCACAGGATTCATTTCGTAGAATGTGCATCACAGCTACATGACCTTTTCATACCATCCCCTTTGTACTGCAGGACAGATAAAAACACGGCCCACTATCACCCATACATTGTGGATTTTCCTTGGATACGTACCAAACACTTCGATACTACGTTCCTAATCCGTACAGCCAAGGATTTGAACAACCTGCCAGCTTCCTTGCTTCCTGAGAGATATAATCTGGGCCTTTTCAAGGTCAGACTGAATAGGTATCTTTTAAATCTGCGTGCTTCATCTTCGACCACATTGTCGCTTACCAACAGGTGAGTTGGTGGTCAAAAGAGGACTTATCCGCGTTAAAAAAACATCATAACATAACTTTGAATATTTAAGGCCTGTGAGTAAATAATTATCAATTTAAAAACCGACTTCAAAATTAGTAATAAATACGCAATTTCGTTGGGCCGATTTCCTACTTGTCCTGTAGTAGAAAGGAGATGGTAAGATAAGGTCATGCAGCTCCAATGCACATTCTCAGAAATGAATCTTGTAGAAAATTTACAGACTCGCTACTTTACGGCGGTGTTTTAGACTGAGAAGTTTCTGAGAAGTTTTTTATGTTCTTATCGCCTATAAGCGACTTTTAGATTACAAATTTTGAAACCTTTCTTCCTGAAGTCGGTTAAAAAGAAGCTTTCTGTCACGTACGTATGATTAAGACACCTGCCTAAGACGTTTTATTATTGTCTAATTATGTAAAATCACCAGCCAGGTTCTCCTTATTGCTCCTCTGGGCCTATTCCACGTTAATTAATGTTTAAATTAATTTTCCCTAAAACCCTTCGGCAAATGAGTACCTAATAAAATTGTTTTTGTTTTTTTCCAAGAAATAAACATTCTTGGATTACTTTTCTAGAAAATTTGTTGCCAACCACGGCGAGTTTCGGCAGCCTCAGACCGCAAAATTACTTAGTGACTTAATCAATTATGTGAAATTGTAATCAATTGCCCTGTCAGTAATGGAAAAAAATATTGACAAGTGAGATAGTTTAAGTATTTTTTTAACATTCGCGTGAACACATATTTTAAGTTTTTATCGAGACTTAACGTCGAGCGAAATTTGCGTTAAGTCCCGATAAATATTTAAAACATGATATTTAGTATTCAATGTTTTTTATTATTTAAAGGCTTGCGTTTGACCACCAGCTCACCTGGTGTTAAGCGATGATGCGGTTTACGGTGGTACGCTTACCTAGAAGAAACCGATTCACTCATGGTTTGAAGACACCACCCATAATTAAATACTAAGATACATGGTGGATGTTTTCATATCCAGAATGAACAGGTTCTTTCTAGAAATGCGTGCTCTATTACAGAGCCCAGCACATCAGAGGTATGTTTAAAGTCAAACACAAACCTCTTTTGCATTTAAAAAACGTACAATGATTTGTTGCCGAAGAATATTTAGGGACAACATTAACTAAAAATAAAATCAACAAACCGCAGTTACGTGGCGCATAAACAAATTTTTTTTTGCCCATCAAATAAACAAACGAACGAAACAATATATGAAACAACCCTGACAATGTTTGATGTAAAACCCATTATAAGTCGCCGCTAACACACCACTTTAAACGTATAAAAGAGAACAAAATATCTGTGTGGTGACAGGTATAAGCACGTGTCGGGAATTCTATTTATATCATTAACTCTGGGAAATAAATGTGTGTTAAAATCGGTGGTTAAATTGAGTGATATATTTTTACTAATTCCAGGTTTTGAATTCTTAATTTTCAAAGAGTTTTACAGGGACAAAATGTGATAAAAACATAGTTCCAGCAGACATGGTGGGTTATAACCACAACATTACATTACATTACATTACATTACATTACATTACATTACATTACATTACATTACATTACATTACATTACATTACATTACATTACATTACATTACATTACATTACATTACATTACATTACATTACATTACATTACATTACATTACATTACATTACATTACATTACATTACATTACATTACATTACATTACATTACATTACATTACATTACATTACATTACATTACATTACATTACATTACATTACATTACATTACATTACATTACATTACATTACATTACATTACATTACATTACATTACATTACATTACATTACATTACATTACATTACATTACATTACATTACATTACATTACATTACATTACATTACATTACATTACATTACATTACATTACATTACATTACATTACATTACATTACATTACATTACATTACATTACATTACATTACATTACATTACATTACATTACATTACATTACATTACATTACATTACATTACATTACATTACATTACATTACATTACATTACATTACATTACATTACATTACATTACATTACATTACATTACATTACATTACATTGCATTGCAATCTACGGCTCATTATTAGGCTCATCATCCCTTTACGGCTCATTATTAGACGTATTGAGCTACTGAGCTGATCGAAACATGAATACTCGCTGTTGTGACGACAAAGCATACGCTACGTCTCTTCAACACACGCTCCACTAATTGGTCTGTAGGCGTCAGATTTAAATAGTTTGCTCTCCCGTAGAAAATGTACTTAACAGATTATTATTAATAAAGGGTGCCGTGTGCGTGGGAAATCTCATGTAGGGATACATTGTTAAATCTGTTATAGGCTATTTACCTTTGTCTAAATATAGGCACGTAAACATAATAACATCTAACGGTCTCGGTTGTTGAAACTTGCGATTCAGCTGAAACGTGGTCTGTTTTTGTTTTCACGCCTTGCATCAGGGAAGGGTCGACAAATTTTGGCATTATAATGTAATGAGAATATCTATACTTAATAATAATATTATAAAGAGGAAAGATTTGATTGTTTGTTTGTTTGCATTGAATAGGCTCCGAAACTCCTGAACCGATTTAAAAAAAATCTTTCACTGTTGGGAAGCTACACTATCCCCGGGTAACATAGGCTATATTTTTTTTTTAAATTAGGGATACTTACTAAAACTCCAATAATGTAACCCAAGGTGTAAAAAAATAAGATTTACAATTTTAACATTGCGTGTTTGACAGTTCTAAGACAGGACAACGTCTGTCAGGTCAGCTAGTAATAATAATAATAATATTATAAAGAGGAAAGATTTGATTCTTTGTTTGTTTGTTTGTTTGCATTGAATAGGCTCCGAAACTACTGAACCGATTTGAAAAATTCTTTCACTGTTGGGAAGCTACACTATCCCCGGGTAACATAGGCTATATTATTATTATTTTTTTAAATTGGGATCCTTACTAAAACTCCAATAATGTAACCCAAGGTGTAAAAAATAAGATTTACAATTTTGACTTTGCGTGTTTGACAGTTCTAAGACAGGACAACGTCTGTCAGGTCAGCTAGTATTGTATAAACAGCTTATGAGAAGTTTTCAAATAAAAAAAGTATTGCTAAATGTATAAGAGGCAGAATATTTGAATATAACACATACAATCGGAATGATACGTACGAATAAATGTGAACAAGGTATTCAATATGTTATGTCGCGTGTATTATATATTTATATGGACTAATATGATCCGTGCAATGATATTTTAAAATTATTGCATTCTGTTTTGCATGTCTATTAAATAAATGAAAACGAATAAGTTTTTACGGTTAATTACCTCAGTTTTTGTTGTCTTGCCAAGTGCCTGGAGAGATTTGCCTCATGTCAGTCAGGCCTATGCCAGCTTTCTCTGCCAAATATTCCTGCCTCAAAGAGCTGTATGTAAATGTTTTATATAGGACAGATGCTTTATATAATCTACGAACTTTGACCCATTCAAACTCAAATGATATAAACGGTCTTACTTATAAACGTTACTTAAGTTAAGTAATGCTTAAAATTGCTCAGGTGATACGTCCGGAAACAATAATTATCGTCCACAGAGATTGCTACGTTTATAAAAGAAGATACTTGACGCCATTAATCCTGGTCCCGTCACTTCAACAGGATTTAATATCGCCAAGAACGTGGGACGTAATCAGGCGATATCCGGATGGGGTTCATTAGGTCCAAATATTATAACATTTAGTTATTTTTTTTTATATTTGTAGTGTTGTTCCAAACTTGACAATACTTAATTACTTGCAGGTTTATACAATAGATCTACGATTGGCCGCCAACTCGCCTGATGATAAGCGACGGCGTGGCCGAGGATGGAACACGCCAATCTAGAAGAAATCTATTCGATCTAGCCTTGAAGATGCCTAGGTTATCATCATCATCATCATCATCATCATAATCAGCCTTTTAACAGTCCACTGTTGGACTTTTAAACTACCCCCAAAAGGGTGGTTGGACCATATCCACCACGCTGGCCCAGTGCGGATTGGTGGATTCACATACGCCATTGAATTCATTCTCCGTACGTATGCAGGTTTCCTCACGATGTTTTCCTTCACCGAAAGCCAGTGGTATGATAAAGCCTAGATTGTATAGTTCTCAGGAAACAAGGAGGACGGCAGGGAGATATATTCTTGGGAGTTATTTCTACGTACTGCATGTATCATAAATGACGACCCAAATCGTTGAGTACGAATCTTTGGACGAGGAGGTGTGGTCCTTCTACTTGTCCTGTAGTAAAAAAGGAGAGTGGAATAAGGTCTTGAAACGCAAGAGTTTCATGACCTTATTCCACTCCACGTATCTCCATTGAAGTTCTCAAAACTTACACGCAGACTTGAACTGACTTCTAAATTAACAATAAATTCAACAAGAATGTATTTTTAATCTTATTCTACCTAACAACGGTCTGAATAACAGTTCTACATAATTCGCCCAAAATTATAGCTCTGGCTACGACCATACCAAGAATCTTTACCACAGGCTCTAAAACAATTTGCGTCGGGTGTTTTCGGGTAATTTCGGCCACTTTCGGGGTCGTAAATTAGCGTCCTATGTGCGCGAGTGTCCGGCAATATTTGGCAAGATTGCACGACGTGTAGTTACCAACCATGATTTATTGTGTCTCTGCCTAAATTACTTCGGTGGTGGAAAAACTAAATCACGTAGCTGCTACGGAGTTACGGGATATTGTCCACGACAGCTACGAGGGCTACGATGTCTACGAACTTTACTAAACTCGTTATTATGAAACTCGAAAGACGAAAACGTGAATTTAATATATTGAACCGGAAGCTGTTGATTTTGAATGTAATATTATGCTAAAAAATGATGAAAACACACATAAAGAGAGAAAAAATAATTCGTCTTTAGAAAATGTATCTTTTTGCAAGCCTACAGTGTTTGTCTGTGCGTCTGTTCATCTGTACTACCTTTTAACGGCTGTATCTTTCAAACCATAATAGAGATAGCCAGTTGAAATTTTCACAGAATATGTAATGTTACGGCGGATTGAATAACAAATAATAAAAAAGTCAAAGAGTAAAAACGAAAGAGGGGTCCCCATACAACAAACGTATTTTTGTATTAGCTCTAATGTAAAAACGGTAATACTTATAAGCGTCAAACTTAACATGATTATAGTACACACTCTAAAATATAACAACAAATAATAAAAAATGGCCAAGTGCGAGTCGGTGACAAGTTTCTGTTCATTACCAAGTTAGAACTGGTAATTTCGTTATTGAATTTTGTGGTGGCACGGAACCCTCAGTGCACGAGCCCGACTCGCACTTGGCCGGTTTTATTTCTATTTTTTCTTCTAAGATAGTTTTTGATAAGATTATAATGTCGTTTGTGTCCCAAAGTTTGCCAAACATTTTCCTTATTCTCATTTTTTTTTTCATATAGAATAGGCCTACGTTTGGCCACCAACTTGCCTGATGGTATGTGATGGTGTGACTATACGTTGATCTAAAAGAAATATTTTCACTCTAGCCGTGAAGATCCCTAGATTGTCTCATTTCTATTGTCGCTAGTTTTCATAAACAACTGAAAAATCGTAGCAATTGTGTATAAAATAAATAGGAAACATCGTTATCAATTAATAATAATATCGCAGTCGATGTCAACAATCACCGAACCATCCGGTCATTCGACACATCTCGCTGATCTCGACTGAAAGCACAAAGCTCATCCGATGCTCCATTTTATAACGGCAGTTACGGCCTAGATTAAAGTATCCACGTTATCTCTATTTTATTTTAATTTCATCCGAAAATAGCCCTTATTCCCAAAACACAAGGTTGAAGTTATTGCGGCAGGAAAAGTAATTTGATTGTTTAATGTTATTACTGGTCGTTTTAAATTAAACAATGCGTTATTGCCAGTTAGAGATGTTGCGACTCGCCGGCGGATTTATGTCTCTTATTTTTATTAAGGATACTTTTCACAGCAAATTTTATTGGTGGTCTTTGGATGGTTGAAGAATAATTAAAGTTAGCAGAAAGTAGTGATTTCTTAGGTTTTTGCAATTAATGAAACACGTTTATCGGATTTATGTCATGTATTTTACATAATTTTAATCTAAGATATTTTTACCTGTAGATAGGTTGTGCCTGCTACCACATCGACTAGACGAATGCAAGGGTGGCTACCTAACTTCGTTCAACCGTCTCTGTCACGCACTCCGAGTGTCCACAACAAATTGTATTTATGTCGCTTTCTAACAAAAGATACGTATAGCGTAAAAAGTCTTTCATATTTGTTCCCTTATTTCACAAAATGCACATATACATGCGTAGGTAAGCTATGCTATGTTATGGTATATGCTGCGTTTAGTCAGTTTTTAAAGCCGTGTTGTTTGCCTATAACGTCTCTATTATTACACCTCACTGATTTTAATTCCTGACGTTTCGAACACTTTGATATAATGATCGTGGTCCCAAGTAGACTAAAGTGATGTCCATAGAAATGTTATGAAATTATTTACACGTAACGCCAATAATTTTTAATCATAACATTTCCTATGTTTAAACGTACCTACGTAGCCTAAAAACTAACCGTCTTACCACAAAAGATTTAAGAACGCTTTAGACATGTGTTTAGCAGTTGTTTCACTGCGAAAAATATGCTAAGCACATGTCTAAAGCGTTCTTAAATCTTTTGTGGTAAGACGGTTCATTTTTAATTTTAAAAACTAGTTTTTTTCTGTCCAAGAAGGAAAACAACCTCAGTTCACATTAGTCAGAAAAATAGCAGTTTATATTTTATTCTGACAAAAGTGGAATCTGACCTTAGTAAACCATTTCTAATAATTTAAATTCATAATTCAAACATCTGCCCGGCTGGGAATCGAACTTGGGACCTTCACTTGAAGAAGACGTGTTACTACTGAGTTAAATATTGTGTAAAGAACATCGTTGTTCCATTCATAACCTTATCCCGTTATTAATGACTAGCTGACCTGACGGACGTTGTCCTGTCTTAGAACTATCAAACACGCAATGTTAAAATTGTAAATCTTATTTTTTTACACCTTGGGTTACATTATTGGAGTTTTAGTATGGATCCCTATTTTTTGTAATATAATAATATAGCCTATGTTACCCGGGGATAGTGTAGCTTCCCAACAGTGAAAGAATTTTTCAAATCGGTTCAGTAGGAGCTTATTCAATGCAAACAAACAAACAAACAAACAATCAAATCATTCCTTTTTATAATATTAGTATAGATAACTGTATTGTCAAGAGTTGTTATTCCAGTACAACTTTGAAATATCTAAACATATGAGTACTAAAAATATCTTGTTCGCGTATTTATTATGTCAAGAATCCATTTTAAACTATCTGGTGAGGCGAAGTAACAAAGTGATCAATATTTCATAGCTGGAGGCCGCGAAGCATCAGGCAATGCATTTTTAATGCAGTTGCAATCACCGATCAATGTATGGTTTATTGATATAGTCGAAAGGTGCTGTTTGCAGAGAATCTTTTTTTAAAGGGCATAAGTGTCTTTAGTCGCTTAACAGAAACAAGTTAACACTAAAAATTTAACTACACCGACCGACCACAGAATATTGTCGGAATAATTTGCCTCTACCACCACTAGGCCACTATTTTTTTTTTACACTTACATGCGTTCTACGCGAAAATCACTTTAAGTTCATTTCGATTATTTTTTTATTTACGGAAAACAAACAGCTTTTTACAACTTAAAACATAGCAAGAAAAATAAGAATAAACAAGCCTTAAACATTTTCACAAATAAAACAGAGATACGGTCCATTTCCGTGAATGTTGAAATAACAAATCCAATAAAAAAAATATCAAACAGTAAATATTATTTTTTAAAGTATACATAATCAATGGATGAAGCCACATCAATCTAACAATTTAAAAATAATAATTCAATTGCTTTGGGGGAGGCCTATGTCCAGCAGTGGACGTCCTACGGCTGAAATGATGATGATGATGAATTCAATTGCAATAAAATTTCGCAAAAAAACTAGTGGGAGCGATGGTGGCCAAGCGATAGCATATTATGCGCTTTACAATCTGACGACACCGGTCTAGTCTACCCTCGGCCCTGCGCCAATAACTTATTTAGTTTCGATGGCATCGCTCTACAACTATGAAGGAAAACATCGTGAGGAAGCCGGTATGTCCAAGAACCTCAAAAGTTCTATGACAATTATGATATTTACCAACACGCACTGGGCCAGCATGGTGGATTAGAGCTAATTTTTTTGTCTCTGAGAGAAGCCCTGTTTCCTGGGAAAACGAAGAAAAAGGATGGGATGGCATTGCTGCTAATGGCAACATGATGCTGTTTTTCATTGTTATTATTCGGTTCACTAATTGGATGTGACACCCTTTTTTTTACTTCGGACTAAGCTAACTTTTGACTGCAATCTCACCTGATAAAAAGCGACGTTGCGGTCAAAGATGGTAAACGGAGCACGTTTGCCCAGTAATAACCTATTAACCCTAGACTTGAACACTTCAATATTGTAATGCTGCGGAAACACAGACAGGGGCAAGGAGTTCCATTGTTTTGCCGTTCTAATTATCTAAGACATGGTGGTTGGGTATTTTTATATCTAGATTGTTTTGCTAGATACCACAGCCTTTAACAGCCTTTTGATATATATATACCACCACAGTGATGGCGATATATCTTTATATGGCCTTAATAATATAAAAAAATAAATAAATGTAAAACAACTTTAGTTTAATCATTTAATGTATAGATGAACTAACAACACCATTATAATGAAACTGTATTGGCGAAGTTCACGTGTTCGTTGACAGTTGACAGTCTTTTGTCGACTGCCAACGAACACAGTATATAAGTGGCGGTTGCATTGCAATCACCCTCTTTCTTTGCTCGAACCTCGAAGCGATAACAAGTGTAAACGAATTGTGTGTAAAACAGTTTAAAAGGTGATTTCTTGGCTGAAAAGCTAACAAATCAGAATCGGGATTAATAAGTTACAGATGTCTTCTTATTTTCCCATGTCCACAGAGTGTAATTTGTCTTTTGTTAAGTGGTTCAAAACCTGTTTGCTAGTCATGTTTTTTTTTTAGAGCCCTAATTAATAGTTATTGTACAAAGTGGCTGTTTTATTCCTTGCGTTTTGTTGATTATAATTTCTTTACTAATGATTAATTTAATACTAATTACTAAATAACTGTGCTCATGTTAAAAGTTCTTCAGATTATATATCCGATTAGTGTACTTATTGTTATATATGCAAATTTCTGCCGCCGATTCTGCGGCTGAGCCTGCTGTCGAGCCTGCCGCTGAGCCTGCTGTCGAGTCTGCAGCTGAGCCTGCTGTCGAGCCTGCGGCTGAGCCTGCCGTTGAGCCTGCTGTCGAGCCTGCTGTCGAGCCTGCGGCTGAGCCTGCTGTCGAGCCTGCGGTCGAGTCTGCGGCGAAGCATACAGTGGAGCCTGCAGTGGAGTCTGCCGCGAAGTCTGCGGCTGAGCCTGCTGTCGAGCCTGCGGCTGAGCCTGCCGTCGAGCCTGCGGCTGAGCCTGCTGTCGAGCCTGCCGTCGAGCCTGCTGTCGAGCCTGCCGCCGAGCCTGCGGCTGAGCCTGCTGTCGAGCCTGCCGTCGAGCCTGCGGCTGAGCCTGCTGTCGAGCCTGCGGTCGAGTCTGCGGCGGAGCATACAGCGGAGCCTGCAGTGGAGCCTGCCGCGGAGTCTGCGGCTGAGCCTGCTGTCGAGCCTGCGGCTGAGCCTGCCGTCGAGCCTGCAGCTGAGCCTGCTGTCGAGCCTGCGGCTGAGCCTGCCGTCGAGCCTGCGGCTGAGCCTGCTGTCGAGCCTGCCGTCGAGCCTGCGGCTGAGCCTGCTGTCGAGCCTGCGGTCGAGTCTGCGGCGGAGCATACAGCGGAGCCTGCAGTGGAGCCTGCCGCGGAGTCTGCGGCTGAGCCTGCTGTCGAGCCTGCGGCTGAGCCTGCCGTCGAACCTCCCAGCTGAGCCTGCAGCGGAGCCTCCAGTACGCAGTTACGTAAGAGACATTGTACGCAGTTGCGTAAGATCCGGTGTACGTAGTCGCGTAAGAGCCGATGTACGCAGTTGCGTAAGAGATATTGTACGCAGTTGCGTAAGATCCGGTGTACGTAGTCGCGTAAGAGCCGATGTACGCAGTTGCGTAAGAGACAGTGTACGCAGTTGCGTACTGACTTAACTAAACCAGATTCGGTTTTAGTCTGATATGATGTGCTTTTCAGTATGCAGTTGCATTCTGATATTATGTAACATAAAACGATAGTATAAGACTTCAAAATAATATTGTAAAGTACACATTTAATTAACACGTATAATGTCTATTATCATATAATACATGACACGTATACACGAGGACGTGTAATTGAGTCGGATGGCCGAATGTAAAACAACTTTAGTTTAATCATTTAATGTATAGATGAACTAACAACACCATTATAATGAAACTGTATTGGCGAAGTTCACGTGTTCGTTGACAGTTGACAGTCTTTTGTCGACTGCCAACGAACACAGTATATAAGTGGCGGTTGCATTGCAATCACCCTCTTTCTTTGCTCGAACCTCGAAGCGATAACAAGTGTAAACGAATTGTGTGTAAAACAGTTTAAAAGGTGATTTCTTGGCTGAAAAGCTAACATAAAATTTCTTTATTTCAGGCATGGAACTTATATTGTTGTACAATAGAAAATAGAAAATTAAAAATAGCTTAAGGTAAAATTATAATAATACAATTGCGTAATCCATGTGTGCAGTCACCATTCACCAAATTTCCATGAGATCTGGTAAAATGCCAAGACAGTAATACCTCGGCCTCCACTATGATTCTTATAAAAGCCTGGTCTTATTTATCATTATTTATCTACATTAATATTTTATTTCGGGTAATAAATGATTTCCCGCCGCCAGTCATTTATTCATCCATCTTCTTTTGGTAGGTATTAAAGTCTAAAGAACAATTGTTACCTACCGATCGCTTTAGTGTTAGTTTTGCGACCTCACTTGAATCTTTGTTCGACACACGCAAAGAAAACTTTAACGAATTTTATATTTTTTTCATAACTGTTATATCTAAGTCTTTTCATCGAATATCGAGCAGTTGGTCTGTAAAGTGGGTCTAGACTTAAAAGGGTTATGTTTTTGACATATTTCGAGTATTTCTATGATTTCAATAGCGTCTAGTTGAAAGTTATTGTGTTAACAACTCGATTTCAAGATTTTAGCAAAAATATCTTTGAAAATATGCATTAGTAAACTTTTTCTTACAAGGTAAAACATAGTTTATTTCGGGAATAATAACATCATCATCATCAGCCGGAAGACGTCCACTGCTGAACATAGGCCTCCCCCTTTAATCTCCACACTGAACGACAGCCTGCCTTTTGCATCCACTGGATGCCCGCGACTCTCACAATGTCGTCGGTCCATCTAGTAGGAGGCCTCCCTACGCTGCGTCTTCCGATATAACGAACGAATAATAACGATCATCAAGAATTTGTTCAAAATGTTTCAGGTAATATAATTTTATCTCTTATCCTTGTTTTTATGGTCTTTTAATATAGAGTTAACTATCTTACCTTGTAACGTTAAAGTCGTTCACAAAATTAGTTAGCATGAAAAAGACTCAAGAGCACCTAACTAGGTTTATTTTTCGTTTTCTCCTTTTTACACAATAAAAGTGAGATTACATTTTCTCAAAGTTTTTGCTTCATGACCCGAAAATAATTCAGTTGTAATTTTTGTTCTAACGTTTTTCTTTCCCCTAAATAAGTTCTAGTTACCTCGACTGGTAAATTTATCACAATAGATTATGCTCGTGAAGATGATCCATAAAACAAATGTTGTGATTACAACGCTATAATCATACTTAATGCGAAAAGTTTGTTGGTTTGTTGGTTTGTTCCTCTTTCACGCAGCAACAAAGCAATGGATCGACCTGCACGGGTATAGTTCAAGGGCCGGAGAGTGACATAGGCTACTTTTCATCATCATAATTTTTCATCACTACGCGGGTGAAACCGCGGCGCGCAGCAAGTAATTAATATTTTAATGCAAAACAGTTGACGGGATATGGATAGAATTTGGTATTGTGTTGGGTTCTTAAAACCTGAGCCACATTTCTTCACGTAAATACATGGGGAAATGCGTTAAACCGCGAATAATAGCCTGTAAAAAGTATCAAATTGAAACCGCTGAGGGCTTTGCCCGCATTTCATTAGAAAGCCTCCGGCCTCATTTGAAGTCCACTGACCACATTACGGTGCTCGTTTCTGGATCCGTGCCAAAGTTTTGAGTAATTCTACACTTTTTGTTGACGATTTTTATAATAAATAAATTATAGGCTTGCCTTTGACTTCCATCACGCCTGATGTTAAGCGTAGATGCGGTCCACGTTGGAGCACGCTTGTCTCGAAGAAACCGATTCACTCGTGATTTGAAGACATCTAAATTGTAACCAACGGGGAACACCTCTCCAGGCAGCGCATTCCACAGAGTAGCAGTTCGCATAATAAATGTGAAATCAAAGAGCTTCGTACGGGTTTTCGGAATATCAAGGTAAATATCAAGGTTCGACTGGAATATCCGGTTAATTCAATCATAATTACCAAAACTGTTTCCTTTTCCGAATTTCCTCCAAGCGTTTTGCTGAAACTGAAGCTAGTCTGAATCAGCCTCAAAAGTTTTTCAATGTCACCGTGAATTGAATAGCTGATGCAAATATTAGGTAGGTACGCCTCACTAGCCACACAATTCAGTGAATTAAAATCGAATCTGGGAAGATATTATTAAACTTATTCCAGACGA
This sequence comes from Agriopis aurantiaria, assembly GCA_914767915.1. Classification (NCBI taxonomy): domain Eukaryota; kingdom Metazoa; phylum Arthropoda; class Insecta; order Lepidoptera; family Geometridae; genus Agriopis; species Agriopis aurantiaria. Next base: position 3,869,546 of record OU611992.1, on the reverse strand, counting down.
TGATCTAGGTATAAATAACTAAACAAAATACATGGTAATACTAACACTAAAAATACAGTTAGACTGCCCATAGACCGCTAAAGGTCTAAAGATAATCCAAATGCTCAAGCCCACTATCAATTGGCAGCGTACTCAGCACGCTGGCGGCATTACCACGCTGAATGTCAATGCTTATGCGTTGAGCCAGAAACACGCCAGCATTTTGGTCACGAGTCGCATTAACAAGATGCTCTGTTTTTTTTTTTTAAATGAGGTGAGCTCCCGGTCCCTAAGAGCCCAATGTTTTGATCCTATAAATAAAAAACTGTAAATCAAAGGCGCGTTTCCCAAAAGTCTACTAAAAAAACAGTCCCAAACAATTGCCCAAACATAACATACCGACAGGTCACTACAAAGTCACATCACTAGTATTCGTAGTCCACGCTCGACGTACTCGTCACATGCTGATGCGTTACTAGCACGCTGCCAATTTGTGATTGGTTGCGTCTTGTGCCATTTTTTTTAAATTCATTTACTATTTCATTTACTAATATTATAAAGAGGAAAGATTTGATTGTTTGTTTGTTTGCATTGAATAGGGTCCGAAACTACTGAACCGATTTGAAAAATTCTTTCACTGTTCGGAAGCTACACTATCCCCGGGTAACATAGGCTATATTAATTATATTTTCAAAAAAAATAGGGATCCTTACTAAAACACCAATAATGTAACCCAAGGTGTAAAAAAATAAGATTTGACTTTGCGTGTTTGACAGTTTTAAGACAGGACAACGTCTGTCAGGTCAGCTAGTTTCATATATATACACATTATTAATCTAAATTAGTATCGAAAAACTAAGCTGCAAAATACTAGTGTTGTGACAGTGACTTTCTAGTGACTTATTTCGGTTGGAATTAGGTTTTCTTTCGTTTCCCCTAGGAGACGCGTCTGATTAAACTAAAAAATCTTAAACATAGCTCTCGAAATACTCAAAAGCTTTCAAACTTTTTGTGGCTATATAGGCAGAAGTCATAATTTAAATAATACGCGACCGAAGACAACGAAATACTTTGTTTCTTTCTGCTTTTAATACCGACAAATTGATTCTTAACAAGGAACGGAATAAAGGGAAAATTCCCGGAATTCCCATTTGTATTTTGTAACAATAACTCTGGATTATGTTCGAGATTACTACGAATGTTCCACAAAGACGTAAATTAAAAGAAAAAGGGAAAGAAGACTTGACACTTACAAATTAACGCTGACTTTAGCAAAAAGTTAATTGAAATTGTATTTCCTCTTTTTATGGTCAGTGAACTTTGATGATATTGACTGTTTTATTGTTTATATTTAAAATCGATCTTACATAAATTATGTGCAGTTTCGATGCCATCGCTCAACAACGGTAAAGGAAAACATTGTGAGGAATCCGGTATTTACAAAAACCTCAAATGTACAAAATAGTTATTTATGATACAAGTGCGGAAAGTTGGTTATTACAAACGAGTAGACGAATGTAAGCCCGAGACCAAGTCGAGGGCTTACCATAGCCACGAGTTTGTAATAACCAATCCGCACGTGTGCCATACAACGTTTTACAACACATTTGCGAGAAAAAAACAAAAAATGGAAATTAAAAAAATACCGTAACGTACACGCACGGTGCTATACAACGGAGCGTGCGGACAAATTCATTACCACACGCTCCGTTGTATGATGCGTTTCATTATAGCACGCTCCGTTGTATGATCCGTAATGTTTAACTTTCGAAAGATGTATTCAGTTATCGTAAGTGCACTTTTTGAAGCAAATGTGTTGTAAAATATATTATTTTGACATTCGCCAACATCCACTGGGCTAGCATGGTGGATTAGGGCCCATCCACTCTCTGAAAGAAGGCCTGAGTCCCAGCTGTGGGAACTTGATGGGTTGATGATAATGATTTACAATCAAATAAGCAGATGGGTTGTTTTCAGCTAATTACTTTAAAGAAGTCGGTTTTTAATATTGATAGTTATCCAATTGATCCAAAAGTTGATGGTGACAGGGAAAGTCGACGACAAAAGATCAAGAGATCGCAGCCCAATACGTTGGTCCAATCAGATTCGCACCACTCTCGACACCTCAGTCTACGACGCACTCCATGTTGCTGAGGATAGAAGACGATGGAAATATATCATCAGAGAGAGGTTGATGGAAGGTGGTGGTCACGACCCTCACACATGAGGAATACGATTCAAGGAGGAGTTATCCAATATGAAGCAAGGAAGCGATGGAATATATTTGGTATAAATTGTAAAAAAAACACCCAGATTATTTTAAACAGGTATTTGGTAAATCACGCAGTCCTATTAAGCCGCAAATTAGAGATAAATTAATCGAACCAAAGTTTAACCTTGCAATCAATGATGGTTTAACCACTTGATTGCTCACCCTGCCCTGCCTTTACCCTGCCGTTAGCCAAACATATAAATTAGATATCTTAGAATCCTTATTTTATTACAACCTAGAAGAATTTTCAATGATAATTTTGACTAATTTAATTAAATCATTCCATTCTGACTATTGCCATATCCAAATAGGGTCATAGGTATGTGTTACTTTATTGAAGCTTGTTATTTAAGAACTTCATGTACCTACCTACATAATTATGTCTGCAATAAAATATTGAGTATTGAGTAAACTTTAGCACTTTAACAACCGCAAAATATACTTTGAAAGCGGACACAAGATGTGTTTAATAGACAAAAATAAAAAGCTGTTAATTAATTAGGTTCAGCTAATTGAAATGCACATCAAAGACCCGTGTTTCCCATATATATTATTGCGTACACAACATCTCCGTCAACACAAAGTCTGAACGAATGAAGGGTCCTTGCAAGGCATCCCATGGGACTTTGAGAACAGACGATTTTATGTTATTTATTCAGAACTCTAACGAATAGATTGTCAAAGAATATTTCTGGCCCTTTCGATTCGAGACTAACGAGTCCCATTCTGAATGGAATCATAATTCAAACCTTGATACATTTTATTTTAAATTTTTGGTTAGATAGATAGAAACTCTTTATTTTGTGCACTAGAAATAAATTACAGACAGAAAACAATTACGAGTTAGTGCCACAAGTGGCGGCCTTATCGCTAAAAGCGATCTCTTCCAGGCAACCATTAGGTTATTTTTTTTTAACACTTTTGTTAGCTCTACTTGTTACTAACAAGATAAATAAATCTAGAGAGTCGATTCTAACCTACTACTAATAATATACATATTGATTAAAAAAATAAAAAAAACAAGTATATACAGATGACAATGCAATATTTTTCTTACTTATTTTGTGAACATTTCAACTGGCTATCTATTACGGTTCGAAAAATACAGCTGTAACTTATATACTCGTATATGATCGCCTTATATGATAGCCGGTTGAAATTTTCACAGTATAATATGTAATGTTATGGTGGGTTAACAAAGAAATAATAAAAATTTCAAAAAGTTAAAACAAAAAACCCATACAACAACGTGACCTACCTAATAGTAAGCGATAACCGCCGCATATGGACACTTGCAATGTTGTAGAAGCTTTGCCAGTCCAGTTGTAGACACCTTTTTTGAAACGCTTTATATTGAAGCTCGACGGGAAAACTTTCGGGGGAAGAAGAAAAGAGCGGAGAAACTGGACAGTGTGGGATTTCCAGCTTTGCATATATATGTGAGCTTTTAACGGTGTCGGGACGTGCGGTAGTAGAAATCCGACGCCTGAATGATAACAAAAGGATCCTCAGATGTTATCCTCAGATGTTATTGTCAGATGCTATCGTTATCAATAATAAACAAAAACCACTATTGCCATAGTTCGCCGAGTCCCAAATTGAGCATCACGAAACAAGACTTGCCCTATAATTTGATTGTCTAACTTTAAATATCAACTCAATATAAGTTTCAGAGTTGGTGACGTAAATTCCGAACTTGGTTAAGGAGTCTGTTGGTACGGAGACAGCGGTTGTTTTGTCAAAGCTTTGCAAATAATTCTTGAATAATACCCTCAGGGCAGAAAGCTTCAGTGGCCTTCAAGCTGTAAATTTAAGTTTGAAAACAAGTATTATCGGCTTTAAAAGATATGAATTTCAAAATTAGTACTAAGCTAAAAATTATGTTATAGTTTATACTCCAAAATTTAACAAGTTTTAAGTTATACACAATTTTGTGCTATCTTTACTGACATTTTAACAGTTTTAAACAGCTGTTGAATGTGAACTTTATTTTACAAACGACTTTTAAAAAGGGAGGTTCTCAATTTGGCGGTTTTTGTTGTGTGTTTATTGTGTATCGCCACGGGTAGTAAACTTGTTTTAATGTTTATTTTCCAATGGCAATATCGGTTATATTATCTTTGTTATTTTCTTATTGAATAGGCTATAAAAGCGCTGGTGGCCAAGCGATAGCAAGAATAATGGTGGCAGAGCGGTAGCATGAGCGCTTTACAATCTGACGGCACCCGGTTAGATCCTCAGCCCTGCACCAATTACTTATTTGGTACGTTCATAAAGTTATATGCAGTTTCGAAGTCATCGTTTTAAAATGGCGATTGAAAAACATCACGAGGAAGCCGGTATGTCCAAGAACATCAAAAGTTCAATAACATACGACATTTATATGCACTGGGCCCTAATCCACCATGCAGGATGGTGGATTAGGGCTCATCCCAAACGTTTTGATTCTACGTTTCAAATCCGTACGGCCAAGGATTGGAACAAGCCGGACTCCTTGTTTCCTGAGAGAGATATCTGGGCGTTTTCAAGGCCATAGTGAATAGGTATCTTCTAAGTCTGCGTGCTTCATGTTTGACCATTTCGTCGCTTACCAAGAGGCGAGTTGGTGGTCAAACGCGAACCTTTTCGCAATAAAAAAAAAAACATTCTCTCTGAGAGAAGGCCTGAGTCCCAGCAGTGAGAACATGATAGGCTGAAATGATGAAGTTATATAATTATACATATATCAAGAGTAGTGTCATTCAAATTTGAAGAAAATATTACACCTCTAAGGGTGGCAAGCATAAAGATCGGAGGGAGCGGGGATGAATCCCGTTTAATAAACTTCCCGTAAAATCAGTTTTTTTTAAAACTAATTTATTAATTACTAGCTGCACCCCGCAGTTTCATTCGTGTAGTGATGAAAAATGGTGATGATGATGATGATGAAAAGAAGCCTAGATGTCACTCTCCATACCCATGCAAAAAATCAGGTCGATCCGTTGCTGCGTGAAAGAGGAACAAACAAACCAACAAATTTATGAAACAGCTGATTTATTTGACGGTTTTAGGGTTGCCCAAATTGTAAGATTTGTTTATAATTATAAATACGATGCCCTTTTTTCGATTCAGTACCACCGTTTTGTGTAGAGACGGAACGGTTAAATTCTTATGTATAACCCTGTACACATAGATATTATAAATATAGCTCTGTGGTGGGCGGATCATTTCAGAGAATACTATTACTATAATTTCCGACAACGAAATGGAAAAAGACTACGAATTTTCTTTCCGTCCAATATAATTAGTCGATTCAGAACCTTAGTATTCTTTTCGCGTATTCAATAACCCAAAGAGAAAATATTGGTTAACGATAATAAGAAGTACGCCCACGACTGGGTCCGGTTCTACAATACCTAACTGCTTGATACGATTCATGTTTTTGTCCTTGTGGACAGAAAATCAGTGCGTAAAATCAGTACTTATTTGTATCAGAAACATTACCTTTTTTATAATAGGCTTGCGTTTGACCACCATCTCGCCTGATGTTAAGCGATGATGCGGTACCTACTTTGTAATGTGACAAATAACTTAATTAAGGCTGTTCTTTCCGTTCGCAGTTCTATCGATCGCGTATTTAAAGACAAATGATAAAAGCCAAAATTTTACTTTTTACCATATTACTTGGCAAAATAAAGAGATATCAAATGAAAAATCCCTTTGCTTTGTAATTTTAGACGGCAAAACATGGGCTTGATACCTTTCTAAATTCAATCTGAGTGATTTTCAATTGTCTGCAATGTGAACAAGCGTGAGCGAGTGAACTGTGGACGGGAAAAACCTTTTTGACTAACGTTTCTAAGCCCGATATTGTTTTAACGAAAGTAAATTAAAACTACGAACAAAACTCCTTAAACAAATCCGAAAAGCTATTTTCAAACACAAACAAAACAATCCTGCGTTAAATACTTTATGATAACACACCCCTAACTTTAACCGACAGATTACCTCTAAACCTTTCCGGTTTTATATGTCACGACCCAAAACAATCAGGATTTGTATAATCACGATAGTTGAAACTGTTTTGTTAGTTTTGGTAAATTTGCGAAAGTGAAAATTAAAGTTAAGTACCGGATTACTACTAAAGCTCCCGTGAAGGCACAATGTACGTAACTTAATAGGACGCGGTGAAAATAATGAGCCATTCAATTAGACAAGGATTGTATCAGGAAATGTATACTCGTGATACCTGTTCCTGCTTCTCTAATTGTTAACGTTTTGTTTACGTGTTTACGTTTAATCCTATTAGGTTGCTTGGCTCATGGTTGGTTCTACAGGATTGTGTGATGGCGTCTAATCCTATTTTCATTTGGCTCATAGATTCTATAGAAGTGTGTCGTGGCGTTTAATCCTATTTCGTGTTCCGCTCCTGGTTGTTTCTATAGAGGTGTGACGTGACGTTTAATTCTATTTCATGTTTAGCTCATGGTTGATTCTATAGAAGTATGTCGTGGCGTTTAATCCTATTTCGGGTTTCGCTCATGGTTGTTTCTATAGAGGTGTGACGTGCCGTTTAATTCTATTTCATGTTTAGCTCATGGTTGATTCTATAGATGTATGTCGTGGCGTTTAATCCTATTTCGGGTTTCGCTCATGGTTGTTTCTATAGAGGTGTGACGTGACGTTTAATTCTATTTCATGTTTAGCTCATGGTTGATTCTATAGATGTATGTCGTGGCGTTTAATCCTATTTCGGGTTTCGCTCATGGTTGTTTCTATAAAGGTGTGTCGTGACGTTTAATTCTATTTCATGTTTAGCTCATGGTTGATTCTATAGATGTATGTCGTGGCGTTTAATTCTATTTCGGGTTTCGCTCATGGTTGTTTCTATAGAGATGTGTCGTGACGTTTAATTCTATTTCATGTTTAGCTCATGGTTGATTCTATAGAGGTGTGTCGTGACGTTTAATCCTATTTCAAGTTTAGCTCATGGTTGATTCTGTAGAGGTGTATTGTGGCGTTTAATCCTATATCGTATTTCGCTCATAGTTGATTCTATGGATGTGTGTCGTGGCGTTTAATCCTATTTCAGGTTTCACTCATGGTTGTTTCTATAGAAGTGTGTCGTGGCATTTTTTTATTTTTTATTTTATTAAATATTTTTTTTTGGGACATTTTTGCACACACGGTCATCTGACCCCAAATTCTCATGGTTGATTCTATAGATGTGTGTCGTGTCGTTTAATCCATTTTTATTTTTCGGTCATTGTTGATTCGGTAGAAATATAGATAGATAGATAAACTCTTTATTGTTCACACCACAAATTTCATACACACGATAAAACAGCTTAAAAACTAGTGCAACAATCGGCGGCCTTATCGCTAAGAGCGATCTCTTCCAGGCAACCTTAGGATGGAGAGGATTCATACAGGAGGTAGAAGGCGGGCGTATATCGTGGCGTTTGACTCTATTAGGTTGTATAGCTAATGATTGTTTTTGTAGAGGTGTGTCGTTAGAATTTCTAAGTATGTATCTAGGTATATACCAAGTTGTATTGACTTACAGACTGTTTTTTAAAAATTCTGTGCGCATAATAACGAAACACTACTCACTCACTCATTCGCTGACTGCTTAATTGCAAAATATGGAAAACTATTTAACCTACGAAGCTGAAACATGGTCAGTCGGATTCTTAAGGCGATTTAAACATCCACCAAGAAATAACGTTTCGACAAAAAAAAATTAAGAGGAGCAAGGCGGTATAAAAGTCTACGTAAGTATACAAATTCAAATATGTGGAAAATGATTACTGGACTTTTCTGTACTGTATTTTAGTTGAAAACTCTCTCAAAACGATCTAAGCAATTAATAGTTTCTGTTAAATAAACAAAATAAACCAAACGAGAAGGGTAGTTATTCAATAGATAATATTTCTCGGTATTTAGGGTTAATTAATAGGTTCACTACCTTTAGGCTAAAATTAAATCAATTAGGGGCTTACCTTCAATAGGCTCAAACTTGAATGACCTTTGTAATTGATCGAAGGGTAGACCTAAGGGACTGCGGTACATACAAATTAGGGCTATAATAATTACTCAAAGCATTTCTAGCTACAGTTTCTAACACAAAACATGATGGAATTCATTCTAATATTACGAGTAGTAAGCCTTTAAACAAAGTGACAGATTTATGTTAACAAAATCAACCGATATCAAGGTGTCTGTGCAAAAATATGTCCGATATGCGGTGAGAGACCCTAAGATCACCGAGAGGGTTAAACAAGACCCATTTTCTGTTAGCGTTAACACCTGCGGAAAAACCTGGGGTTAAAGATGAAATTGTATGAAAATTACATTGACAATGACATTAGCTTGAGAGATGTTATCTCAAGCTAATGAATTTTCATACAATTTCATCTTTCCGCAGGCGTTAACGCTAACAGAAAATGGGTCTTGTCTAACCCCCCAGGTTATCGGCATTCTGACAAGGTTCGAAGGAATCAAATCGAAAAATTGAGTCGAATGTATGGAATTGCTAGGTGTTGGGGCTCCATGGCTCCGCCCCTGGATTCGCCAATGGTGTCTATCTATATCTATATATGTTTTGTGAATTTTCCCCTTTCATGTGCCATGCAAGCGGTTCCACGCTTGCAATGTGTTTCGTCCATCCGTGTTGGTGGAATCCGCAGATATTGCGTAACACAGATTTGTTTCTTCTGCTACTCTTTTTCTGACTTTTTTTTCTCTTTTTCTTCTTTTGTATTTAGTTTTGTTATTTTTTAGGGTTCCTTACCCAAAGGGTTAAACGGGACCATTATTACTGAGCCTAAGCTGTCTGGTTGTCCATCTGTCCGTCATGTACCACCTTTTAACGACTGTATTATATTTTTATAACCGTAATAGACAGCCAGTTGAAATTATCACAGAACATGTAATGTAAACGGATTAACTAAAAAATAATCATGTCAAAAAGTTATAACGTACCATACTAACAAATTTATTTTTTACGTGTTTTTGTATTTGCTATAATGTCAAAACGGTCATAAGTACACGCGTCAAACTTGGCATGATTATAGAACACACTCTATATTATAACAATTGTAAAGCTAATTAAGCTACGTAGAACGCGGTTGGTACTTGGATGGGTGACCGCCTGGGCGTAATGTTGTATTTTTGCAGTACTTTTTGTATTTTGTGGTGGTACAGAACACGCAGTGCTTGAGTCTGACTCGTACTCGACCAGTTTTTAATGCCTGCTTCGACCTGTACAGTACATTGTGGTTGAATTCGACTCTTCCATCACCTAAATTATGTTCAATATTATAAGACCCAACACTGACTGCAAAGTTACCGTAAAGAATATTCCTAAGGTTATTCTCCCAGCAAATGACAAGCACCAGTAAGAAAAATTTGTAGTTATTTCTCAGTCTCATCAGCACAACCGTATTCGATCAGCATCAATCAACAGATAAACTTTTGTTCAGACCTAATATCTAGAAAATTGGGCTATCAATATTTACCTGCCCTATAGTATAGAAGTAAACAAATTGAATTCATCCGTCAGGATCGATCAATGTCTATTGGGATTCGTCTCATCAAGATGTAGATTACAACAATCAACTGAACGTGCCTTAAAAGAAATACGTCGGTCAGATTTATTGCTAATCTATGTTCTATGGTGGCTTATGTGCCGAACAAAATTATTCATATACAGGGTTACGCATTTACCCTGTACTAAGCCGAAAAGAGGTCATTGTACTCATAATTTATTATGAACAACTTTTACTAAGGGACCAACCCCGAAATCCCGAAAACAAAAACAGCTATTCCATAGAAAACGGTCACAGTTTTCGCGATTTCATGGTTTGTCCCATTGTAAAAGTTGATCATAATGATGGGTACAATGACCTCGTTTCGGCTTAGTACCAGGTAAATGCGTAAACCCGTATAATCATTACCTTAAAAATATAAGGGGGAAGCCTATGTTTGGCTGTGAACGTCTTTAAACTGATGATGATTACAAATACCGACTGACTCATCATCATCATCATTTCAGCCGTAGGACGTCCACTGCTGGACATAGGCCTCCCGATCATCGATCTCCAAAAGGGCCGGTTGAAATACTGACTGTTTTGATACTAATATTTCAGAAAAAAAATTCACTATGGACAATCTGCTGGTAGTGCTCCCTTGTTGGAGATTTTGTTTGGTCTATCTGAACTTCTCCGAGCTTATTCTCTGAGGGGCAACATCAAACGCCGGAACTTTCTTATTAGCAAAGATTTTATTTCTACAAATTACACTGGATGACGCTGGTCGTGTTTGGGAGGTGATTGGTGAGCTGGTGTAACGGAAAGGATTTACTCGGATTTGCTTACTTAGACAGCCCGTTGGCCCAGTTTGTAGTAGTCGCGCCTAGTAGTACCTGCCTTCTGCGCTTGGGGGAGTGGGTTCGATACCCACCTAGGACAAACATTCATGTGATGAACATTTGTATTTGTTCTATATCTGGGTGTTAATATCTATTTAAGTATGTATTTAAAATAAAAAAATATGTATGTATATCAGTCTCTGGAAATATATTACAAGCTTTGCTTAGTTTGGGGATAGATGACCGTGAAAACAAAAAAAAAAAACTTCGTGTTTTTTTCTGTTTATTGGGTCACGTTGTCCACGTTATGCCTGGTATTAAGCAAAGACTGAGATGGAGCACAATTACCTAGATGGAACCTGCTTAGTAAATACGTATTAGCCAATTGTAAGTCGAACCCGCGCACCTAGGGACCCGCAATTCTGCACCCAAAAATGTGTTTTCTTTCATTAAGTCGGTCTTTAGCTCACGCGCGCTCGCATTTGGCTGTTGTTTATTATTGGTTGTTTTAATTCAGAGTATGTACTAAAATCGTACCAGGTTTGGCGCTTGTAAGTATTAATGTTCTTACAACGTAAGAAAAGACAAAAATACTATTAAAAAAATGTTGTGTTATACGTTATGATGTTTTATATTTAAATTTTTATAATTCTTAGTATATCCGCCGTAACATTACATTATCATATTCTGAGAAAATATAACTGGTCAACTATTACAGTTCAAAAGATACAGCTGTTAAAAGGTAGAACACTCAGACCACAGAATTGGAAAACTCAGACAGACAGCGTAGGCGTAATAAGGTCCCAATGACACCCTTTGGATATGGAACCATAAGAAGAATAAAATAAATCTAGGAAAAATCGTTGTTAACAAAACTATCTTGAAAACGCAATCCAAACCGTAGAATCGTTGAGTTAGATCCGAGAAAAGTGCTGAGTTTCCTTTGAAATAAGATAAGATCACGATGCTCAGTTGACTCGTGCACAAAGACTTTTAAACTCGAAGGACGGACACTCTATTTACCTTTAAAGCTATCCGTTACTTTTGAATTGTGTCCCGTCTAATTACCGAGTTACCTACTAATTCAGCTGAGTGGACAGGCTTAAAGAGTTCTTAATTAGAATAAACTTTATCAAGAGTTCGTTCGAAACTTTTCTAGAGGTGTTGAACGGTTAGAAGGAACTTTTGATATCAAGTTCTCTCACAACAAAGTAAGCGTACTTATAATTCTTTCTGGGCTTGAAGAACTTCAAATGAGTTACAATCGTTCAGCTAGTAATAAAAACCTGTTACAACGAATTAAAGCGGGACCGGCGGTTTATTTATTTTTAAACTTTTCATACAAAGACTAAAAATTCAGTATCTACTCGTCCATAGTTCGTAGTGATATACGGTAGTATTTCAATGAAACATGGTTGGTAAAATAAATGCTTGATACGTGGTAAAGTATAAAAGTATGAAAATGACCTGTCTAGGCACCGTATTATATTAAAAATATCAATAACATTATAATTTTAAATTCTAAGTTGGTAAAATACTTCGTACATTACATATCTAGAAAACATCAAGTGAGACTACTCGTGGAACCAATTCTACAATAGCGTTAAAGTTAAAACTGCTACTTGTTACCCAATTGAATTGATTAGTAACGCTGGACAGTCCGAAAATAACTTGGCTAGACATTAAGAATTTATTTAATAAAGATTTGTTTGGCCAGTGTTTTAATAACATCCCAAATTAAAGAAGCCGATACTATAATTTGCTGAAAATAGAATTGCCGACATTTTTAGCTTACCCATATTTTGTTTTTATTTTGGTTCGTTGCGACTAATGAATTTTTATATATTTTACATCATCATCATCAGCCAGAAGACGTCCACTGCTGAACATATGGCTCCCCCTTTAACCTCCACACTGAACGAAAGCCTGCCATCTGCATCCACTGGATGCCCGCGACTCTCACAATGTCGTCGGTCCATCTAGTGGGAGGCCTACCTACGCTGCGTCTTCCGGTCGCTCGAAGAACCGATAACCGATGGGGATGAAAGGTTCTTGAGTGGAGACCACGAACCGGAAGATATTTTTTTGGTATTAGTTATTAAATCAAAACCCTACTCAAACAATAAAATAATATAATATATTGTTTTAATAACTATACTTCTCTGAAATCAAAATTGCTACCCTTTAACATTTCCCGTCTGATCAAATATGTGGTTCCGGAATCCAGATCTGGAATCAATTTCATGTGTTCAGTGTTATCGGTTCGATGATTTGCGTAATAGTTTCCGTTGAACCCGTAAAGTTGGCGACTGCTCTTGAGTCTCTTCTTTCAAATATAAACATTGTATAAAAAGTATGAATAAAAGTATGACAATGAGGTTTTACCACTAGAGACGGCAAAGTAATATTTTTTTAAATCTTTCGCGATTTCGCTTAAGGTGCCTATTTTTACCTAAATAAAATAATACCTACGTGATAACTCCCGATAAACATTTAAAACAACAGACGTCATACTCATTAAAAAGCACTAAAATATGGCGATATTTTACTATAGCTACCTACATAGGACCCATAGAACTTTATAGCTTTACAGCTTTATACAGCCATCCCACAAGTATTTCACTTTTTGAACACACAACATGGTATTTTTAATTATTTTTCCTCCGTAATCGCGCATCGCACGTTTGCATCGTTGCCAGACACAAGACGGACTGCGTTTACTCAAGCTAATTAACTTGTGTTTGTATCCCTGCGCAGACCTCGGTAAAACGTATCTACCTCAGTTTATATATAACATCTTTGGGTATAGGTGCTTCATCATCAACAGCCTTCCTTATCCCACTGCTGGGTATAGGCCTCTCTCTTGCTATGCCATCTGCCTCGGTCCTGTGCTATCTAGTCCAGGTTCGACCCGCGATAGTAACAATATCGTCGACCCATCTTGCAGCTGGACGACCAACGCTTCGCTTACTTTGCCTCGGCCACCACTCCCACCTAACATATTATATGTATAGGTGCTTATTATGACCATAATAATAAGAAATGTGATCAGATTAATTGTTAGTCACAGAATTGCCCAACATGCACTGAGCTTTTATTCTCTATCTCACATGAGATTCCTTGTCGTAAACGCGTGACGTCATAACATTACACTTCGCAACTTCGCACGGGTGGTGCGAAGCCGGGCGAGCGGGTCGCCAATAGTAATAAATAAACACAACACGGTAACCATGATTACAAAAACAAACACGTTAAATGAAGGGCACAGAGTCTATTTTCCATTTACATTTAATGTTATGACGTCACGCGTTTACGACGGGGTGGTTCGCTTGTTTCATATATAAACCTTTCGTGAAAAATTATTTAACTGATGGTGAAAACCGCATTAAAATCCGTTGCGTAGTTTTATAGATCTAAGCATGCATAAGGACGGGCAGACAGCGGGAAGCGACTTTGTTTTATACTATGTAGTGATTATATACACAACACAAATTATAATCGTACATAAAATTATGTCCTCTATATATTCTGTTATATGTTCAGATCTGGATTATTATTTAAAAATACTTCATATTAATTTTAATATGTGACTTTTTTTGTAAATGACGTTGTCAAGTGTATATTATAGTTATACCTAAGAACCAAAATAAATGAATTGAATTGAAAAACGTGTGTTTCATACATATATAATGCCCTGGAAAGTGGAGGCGGCGCGTACAAGTGGCCGTAGAAATGATATCTCTTCCCAGTTTATCGTAGGTTTAAAATTGTTTCGTCGCGCATCTCGCCTCTGCCGCGCTTTGAGTTTTCAATCTCTAGTAAATGAGTAACAATAACTAACCGTAAAGTGAAAAGGGTAATTTTCCATGTACCAAGTAGCCATGGAAATTCATGACCGTGATGACGTTTCAACTCTTTTGTTGGCGTGGTCCCTGAAATCTATACTAATATTATAAAGAGGAAAGATTTGATTGTTTGTTTGTTTGTTTGCATTGAATAGGCTCCGAAACTACTGAACCGATTTGAAAAATTCTTTCACTGTTGGGAAGCTACACTATCCCCGGGTGACATAGGCTATAATCTATACTCGTGCGAAGCTGGGGCGGACCACTAGTGCTAAATAAATGAAGATTGTTTTACGAAAACACTCTTGGTGCCAATTCCGGCAATCGAAATATTGTTTCTGTCCGTCGCTTTCGTTGGCAATCTCTTTACCTACATGGTTATATTTTTTACGAGTGGTGGCAAGCAACTAACTAAGCAAAGCTTGTGATATGGCTGCCAGAGACTGATATACATACATATATAGTTTTAAATATATACTTAAATATATATTAACAACCAGATGTAGAACAAACACAAATGTTTATCACATAAATGTTTGTCCTAGGTGGGAATCGAACCCACGCCCCCAAGCTCAGAAGTGAGGTTCACTACCAACTAGACCAACGGATTATCTGAGGATAGGATTATGTTCACCTGTTAGTAGTAATATGATTAGTTATCCTATTTATTATCTCTTTGTAAAGAACTGTAATATAAGATTATACATTAAAATATAACTAATTGTTAAATATTTAAGTCTACCTATTTATAAGAATAATATTGTATGTTAGTGATGGGCAAAACTGTTGAAACTAGTACTTACTTTACCATCCATGTACACAGTTTATACAATAAAGATTTTCTGATTCTGATTCTGAGCACCGTCAGTTATCTCGTCGCCTGTACCGGCACAGATGTAATTACACGTGTCGGTGCGTCTAGTTGATTCGTATTGTGCCGTCGAATGAATGGACTTGTTAGTTCAGCACTTTACGGACGGGCTTTTGTTATTGCCCTAGTTCTGTGATAGTTTGATCAATAAACCTTTAGAAGTATTCTTAAGTTGTTGATGGTGTTATGAAGGTGTGTACAGTTCATAATTGAGCGAAGCAAGTCTCAAAGTTGGTAACAGACCAGCGTTTGTGTTTGTAAAATGAATTTAAGGGGAAAAATCAGTTCTTTATCTAAATGACATGTTTTAAGCGAATTTAAAAAAGTTATTTTATAAAATTATTTATACTAATTATCTTAGAATAACTACACAAAGAAACCAAGTACATGCGCAAAATTTAAGCCATTCAAATGGTGTCATATATGGATCCAAAAAAAATTTAAAAAATTTACTATGACAATTTGCTCGGTGAAATCATCCCACAACAAATCAGAAAAGCAGCATAAGAGTTATGGTGTGACATTCCACAGGTAATCCATTAATTTTCTTGCTTAAATCGTTTAAAATACCAATCGAAACGTAAGCTGCAAAGCGGATTTGTAGCTTACGTTTTGAGAAGGCGTTGTTTGGAAACCTACCTTCTCTGAGTAGTTATTCTAAGACTAATTATATAATTTGGTTAATATTCACCATTAATATAAACCGTTCATGACTTGACCCATCAGACACCCACTACACCCATCCAGGCAGCGCATTCCAGTCTAGCAATTTTATCTTTTTTGTTGCAAAAAAAAAGTAACCAATTATTATTAAAAAAAAATATCGCGAATTAGTCCTCGTTTGGACACCAACCCACTTGTTGGTAAACGAAGATGTGGTCAAAGATGAAGCATGCATACTTTTTTCCATACCCCACTAGTGTTTTTTAAATTGACATCATGAAGTCAACTTAAAAATGTAGACTGAAAAATTCCGATCCTTTGATAACTTAGCAACAAGTCAAGCAAACATTGTCCGCCCAATACACAAGTCTACGTCATTATTTATTTTTCGCCTCGCACCTAATCAAGTTAGCGTGTGATCGTTCCTTTGGGGCAGCCTGAAGGATAATTTGTAAACGATTTGAGTGTATCCAACACACTCTGGTCAAAGCTGATTGCTGAGTGATTTGGAAGGAGAGCGAAATAAAATCGCCACTGTTTTCTTTTTTCTTTACGACGTTGCAGGGTTTGTGTATTCAGCCAGTGTCGTGCACTTTGATTTTTTATTAACATAAATCTTTGTACAGCATTAAATGGAAAGGTGTTTACTAAACCAGAAGGTCAATTTGAACAACCCTTAAAATAGGACCAACCCTGAAATAGCACAAAAACCGTTGTTCCATAGAAAAAAATACTTCACGGTCGTTGTTTTAAACTATCACAGTTGGTCGCTGGGATTAGATCGTTTTGTCTGCATCTAACTTTTTGCCAACTAGCCGCGTTTTCCAGTCTGCCCGTGAACATGGTGCATGTAACTTCACCAGAAAATCAGAAGTTTTAACTAAAATCAATACAATAATTTATTATTGTGCTCTGACAGCTGCAATAACATTGTAAAAAGCTGACAAAAATGTATATTTTAAAATATTTTTCTAGAGTATATCAGGGACCTGTTACAGTCTTACGTTCAAAAAACTGATCGCAATTTGTGGTTTTCATTTTGTTTTTTTATAATGTTATTGCAGATATCAGAGCAAATAAGTGCTTGGACCGAGAATAAGAGTGATATTTGATAACATCAGTACTATTTACATACAGGATTAAGTCGAGGAATAGAACCTTATTTCCTATTACACCGCTACCGAACAAGTTTCCTCAAACATGAAATGGTTCCATTTGACAACCGATCAGGGGTCTTTACTCCGAATAAACTTCATCCATCCGACCCAACACGGGTAGCGTAACCAAAACTCTATTTAAGTAAACGTCATTTAAGTTCCAAACTGATAAACTTCAGGGATATTTTAAACCCACAGAGGAATCTCGAACGAACGAAACTTCTGTTGGATTTATTTTCTTAGCACACATAAAGTAAGATCGTAAGTTGTTTGTGAAATTCTCTTAAAGGACGTTACACAAAATACGTTAAGGGTTACTATAGTAGTTGTAAAACTTCCTTGACCCTTATTTTCTTTTCAATGCCTATTTTTTGGGGAGGAAATCTTCTAAAGATAGCCGGCTCTATAGGGGTACACTCAGGTTATGTAGGATTCCACCTACTAAAACCCTCTCGGTGGTCTACCTATGTGCCTGACTTGGTGCATCAGAATCTCCTTAAAACGCACTCGTACACAAGCACGCTGTCTGAAAACACTCCTGGGAAATGCTCTGAGAACTTCCCTCTTTTCTGCTACAACGACTCGCTTTCTTTTCGATTTCAAGTACGCATGTGACTTTTATTCATTGATGAAAAGGATTCCTTGAATTCCTGGATATAAACTAGCCAAGTTTTAGGCAGTACGCCAATATTGGTAAAGTTAACATACTACTAATACGGATATAGACCAGTCTGTCAGGTGACAGTTTGTTAGCGTTTTACAACATCTGCGAATGGAAATGGATGCTTAAAGCGTACACAGGTATTGAAAAACAAGCATAATCAAAGTAACATCTGTAATAGCATGATCCAAGAAAACAAAGTCTAGCGCTCTGGGAGTTGTCCCGCAATGACGTCGCTGTCCAGTTGCCACTTTATTGTAACAAACACAGATACTGTTTTTTTTTAAATTATCTACTATATAAAATACAAAAAGCATTTCAATTGTCATTTAGTTTGTCCGCTCAAGCAAGTTATGCACAAATTGAATATATTAAACACAATTTTATCAAACCACATTGATTTATTGGATTCCCAACGGTAATATACGGATATTGGGGAGTTATAATTTCACGCTACTGAACACAGAAAACACAGAAAATCATAGAGAGTCCGCCATTGTTTCGTGTAACGTCATCTCTCTCGAGCTTGTTGTAAATTACTTATTCTGCTCTTGCTTATGCACGTGTACGTGTATCCATGACATTGATGACACCATTGCGGGACGCCCACGTGACATTTTTTCTCGGAGCGCTATACCTGGCGGAGTATATTATTATACCATGTGTAATAGACAATTTCGTAGACGTGGAAACTGGAATAAAACCCGCTGAACACAACGTAAAGTTTCAATTTTATACAATTCACAAAGTTTGCGGCCAGATGATGGTATCAAAGGATCTCGTGTCGCCAAAAGATTATTTCATTTGTAGAACGTGCCTCAAGACGTATCCAAATGGAATTTTAATTTAGATAGTAGAGGCTACGTGGAAGCTACGTCACAAAGATGAATTTACTGGCCAGTGTAATGGAAATGCTGGCCAATCAAAAGAAAAAACTGGCTTAGTGAATGTCTTTTACTTGTCTGATTTTATAATTTATTTTGCTGTACTCGTTTCAAAGACCAGTATTTTTTTAAAGCAAACATTTATGCCTAAATGACTTGACGTATGTACCTAACTACAAAAAAGGATATAAATACTATATAAGACCTAATCCTTTTGTTTTAGTCGTGGGTTTTAGTAAGTATTTAACTTGAAAAATTTTTGTTTATGAAAAGAAGAAATACTGAAAAGTTTTTGTTTATTATACATGATATTTTGATTATATAGTCACTTTTAAAGTAATGAATTATTAGATTTTCGCAATTATTACACATTCATTTTATCCTATGATGCATTCATACATTCATACCTAGAAATTCATAACCAGCTACGAAAAAATCGCGTCTATTTGACATTTTTTTCATTCTAACGTTTCGAACTCTTTACTTCGTGGTCACAGGTAGACTATAATTATTATTACCTATGTAGATAGATGGTGGATATTAAAAAAAAAAAATGAACGGGTTTTTTGTTGAATAGATATCTTAAGGAATAATATCTTTATTGTTATATCTTCACATTTAAATAATCCACCTCTATGGGTGGGAAATTAGGGGATGAATCCTGCTTATTCAATGTACTAGTGTGACGACGGTTGCTATATTTTTTGTAAAAAATTATGTCTTATTGATATCACCCTTTTTACGTAGCTTATACTAATTGATCTTGAGAAGAACCTATAATTTATTCCTAATTTTCCTGTTGCGTAGAAAAAAAAAACATTGCAAAAACAACAACGGAAACAGAAAATGGGTTTTCCAAAACTAGAAAACAGTAAGCGAGGAGCAAGACGCTGCATTTACACGAAACGACAGCTACGTTTGATGCCGGTATACATTGTTTAGCCATGGCCTCGTCATTTGGAAGCTAAGGAACGGAAATTGATTGCTTTAAAAATAACTCAAATGTTTTGAAATTGAAAAACAGTTAAAATTGTTTAGACACAGTTTTTTTCGTGGTTTTAGATTACGGTTATATTGACATTCTATCTCACATTTATTGGCGCACCTTGGCAGTAAAACTGACTCGAACACTTCGTGACGAACGCGGCGTCATAATGCTCTCTTATGCCGTCATGCTTCACATCTGCCGGGCATCCCGTGACGTCCAACTTTATTTATTTATTCATGTTTTGTTACGCTCATATTCCGTATGAAATCAGACGTAATTTCCTGGTTCCAATCGGTTTCGTGTTATTCCAGTGCAATCTCTCACAGAGGCGCCCGAGCACTTGCTCGGGACGCTTTCAGAGACGTGTTCGTGCTCTTTTGTGATGACAGTGCCCCGATGACCTCTATACATCTAGCTTGTTTTTAGGGATAAATATGAATTTAAAAGAACATCAACACATAGTTTCACATATGAAACCTAATCTATCTTATATCTACTAGGTTACGCGAAAAGGGTGTAGGTACTAAGCTGAGAAGGTTCTATAGTAACCATAATTATGAACAACTTTTACTTGTGGAGCAACTCTAAAATCACGAGAAAACATATCAGCTGTACCAAAAAAAAGGTCATTGACTCGACTCGAATCGACAAAATCTATGAAAATCTATGCTGATATTTTTTCGATTTCTTTGTTGGTTCCATAGTAAAAGTTGTTCATGATTGGTACTATGAACACCTATACCATTTCCGCTTAACCCTGCCTATAAAAAAATTTGCTGTTCGTTGGTAAGCACACCACTTGAGAACGGGGGACCGATCTGGTTATTTTTATTTTAAAATGTGCGTTTAAATAGTTCACGTTAGGTTTTTAGAAAGATGAAAAAAATGAAAAACCGGAAAAATTTCAAATTCGCAGTGACAAAGCACTGCAGGGCGTACGCCTGCAGGCCTTAAAATGGGCCAGGGCTTAAAGTGGGCCGAATGAGCTGCCAATTATGAAAAATTAATTATGGATGATTATCTTGTAGGTGTAGACCATAGAATAAGAATAAACTAAATAGTGGGTGGGTGGAAAAACCACCAGCGTTCCGAGAAATTTTGATTCAGTCCACGTATTATAATTGTCTCATTTAGCGATAAGACCGCCAGTTGTTACACTAGTTTCTAAGAGTTTTTTGTCCTCTGTATCAAATATGGTGTGAACAATAAAGAAATAATCAATCAATCAAACGATTTTCAGTTACCACAGAAAAACTACTTTAGTAACTTTTTATCTATTCTGTGTCAGAGTCAAGTTAGCAGATTAATTCTTTCAATTTTTTACGTCCAAGGACGTTTTCCTCCGCGTTATCTACTCGGAGCATTACTGTATGTTAAAGAACCCTCGTCAGAAAGACAAATTACTCTGAGCTAACTTTAAAATACCGTCTAAAACTTGGATGGAGTACTACAGTACCTACACATGGCTTGGGTCTACAGGACTAATGGCTGCTTAGTTACGCTTTAACTTGAAAACTCTTGAGAAAACTACAGACAAGGTGGACACTATCACGACTTACAGGTTACTCTTGAAGCACTATGATTACATGTGGGAGCTCTAATGTCACTTAGAGCTTTCAAAACACAGCATTTCCTTTCACCAAAGACTCTCTGTATAGTAGCTAGAAGCGCAAAGTAACATAATATAAGACTATAGATACTGTATCCCCGGAACATAGTTAATACCAGAAAAATCACAGCGTTGCTATTGGTTGGAGATTACGAGCTAAGAAAGCGTTCAAATGGCGGCAAAATGCCAGTCTATATTTGTAGCTTGCACAGTGCGGATGCATCTGTTGTTCTTATGTTGTTGTGTTGTTTGTGTAACCCAAAATGAATACCATGGACATTAATGTATAAATTATGACGGAAAAATTAATAAATTATGTAAGAGTCACTCAAGTGAATCCACAGAAAAGAGAAGTAGAAAAAAAACGAAAAAATTTTCTCTTCTGTGAGTGAATCAGATGCTGAATAGTACATTATTAAATAAAATATTCTATCTAACTTTACCAATACTCTTTTTTATTTTAACAGTCCTAATACTTAGGTACTTTTTGTTATTGTACAAACAATAATAATATTTTCTTCCATTGGTAAAACTACTATATAAAGTAAGAGGAATATTACTCCCCGTTAAGTAACGCCATGTTAACCCATCCTTACATTTCTAGGCAATTTTATTGTTTACGACACCTACAAAACCTACATAATATATACCAGTTAAAATAGAAGGCAAATGTTATGTCATAAATATAAGAAAATGCGCTTGCAGGAGACCATAAATCACCCCAACAAGACAATCCACGCTTTTATATAATACTAGCGGTCCGCCCCAGCTTCGCACGGATATAGATTATAGCCTATGTCACTCGGAGATAGTGTAGCTTCCCAACAGTGAAAGAATTTTTCAAATCGATTCAGTAGTTTCGGAGCCTATCAATGTCAATGTAATTGTCAATGCAAACAAACAAACAATCAAATCTTTCCTCTTTATTATATTAGTATAGATTACTAGCTGACCTGACAGACGTTGTCCTATCTTAGAAATGTCAAACACGCAAAGTTAAAATTGTAAATCTTATTTTTTTACACCTTGGGTTACATTATTGGGGTTTTAGTAAGGATCCCTATTTTTTTTTTTTAAATATTTTATAGCCTATGTTACCCGGGGATAGTGTAGCTTTCCAACAGTGAAAGAATTTTACAAATCGGTTCAGAAGTTTCGGAGCCTATTCAATGCAAACAAACAAACAATCAAATCTTTCCTCTTTATAATATTAGTATAAACTAGCGGTCCGCCCCAGCTTCGCATGGGTATAGATTATAGCCGACGTCACCCGGGGATAGTGTAGCTTCCCAACAGTGAAAGAATTTTTCAAATCGGTTCAGTAGTTTCGGAGCCTATTCAATGCAAACAAACAAACAAACAAACAATCAAATCTTTCCTAGTTATAATATTATTATTAGTATAGAAAAGAAAAAAATCGATAAAGATAATTACCTATGGCCAGTGTTCTAAAAGAGATTAAAAAAAAAAAACTGCCTGAATTCTTTATGAGGCCAGCGTAATTTAACTGACCTAAAAATACAAACTCTTACCCAATGGCTTATAATTACTTTGTAAGGATCGGACTAATGGGTTTTTTGAGAGATGCCAACTTAGTGGTGACTTCAAGTATATGTAAAATCATCGTTGGCCTGAATCGACCCACTGCTGAGTATAGGCCTCCTCTCCCTTGTGTTATTGATCCCTGTCTTGGGCTCCGAGGCTCATCCACGCATGACCCGGGATGGGTCTGATATCGTCGACCCATCGGGTTAGTTGTTGTCTTTGGATCGCTTGTCCGCTATCGATAACCACTCTATCAAGGCTTTACTTCACCTGCCGTCACTAGCTACTTGTTACTGCGCCCCAAGTATATAGCCTACCAATAAAATGGCAGCCGGAGCACGTAGTGTGGCTGGCGTCGGAGAGGATCGACGAAATCGCGCGGGGAAAAAGATAGAATTATAGTCCAATCTATGCGTTAGAACAGGCAGTTTCGCTAGTGTTCCGCTTCTCTTACATAGGGACAAGACGTGGCGAAATTACTGCGGTTCCGCTGTTATGGTTTCGTTGCGGCGGTGTGCTTGGGGCGTTAACGATGACAAAATAACAAAAATCTCACTAGCATTCAAAGCTCGTTTCTCACTCAACGCATAAGCATTGCCATTCAGCGTGGTAATGCCGCGAGCATGCTGGGTAAGCTGCCAACTGGTAGAGGACTCGACCTTTGGATAGAGCACCCGATAGTTACTATCTGGGTGTCTTCAAATCGTGAGTGAATCGGTTTCTTCTAGGCAAGCGTGCTCCAACGTAGACCGTTTCATCGCTTAAAACATCGGGCAAGGTGATGGTCAAACGCAAGCCATAATTATAACAATAATTTCCACATTTTTTTTATTTTTATTGTTTATTTTGATTCTCCACGGACTCTTGGGTCCGTGCCTTTTGTCAACTTTTACAATTTTTTTTTTTAACTATATCTGGTGTTACATACAACTAATGACTAATATATATAATTTCCACTTGAAGTATAATATATTCCATCATAATACCAAAGTCCGATCAAATCAACATCTCTTTACTTTAACTACGTAAAACACAATCATATTAGACGACGACGAACAAACAATGCACTCAATTTGAAATATTCCGTCGAACGCTATTCGTGCCCTATTTCTCTCCGCTTCAGTATTCTCTATTGTTATCCGTTTTAAAACAATATTTCCTCGTAGTTTTAAAGTCAGTTATAGAAACTGCACTAAAACAGTAAGATCTGAACACGTTTCAATCCCAACTTCGGCATTGTATAAAGTTCAGCTCTAATTCGAGTGTTGTTTCTTTACTACAGAACGGGTACTGGTGGATGCTAGATATTGAAATCGTATTATCTTTGTTCTTTCAACTTTCCTTTAGTACCTACGTGAATGGATTAACTTATCTCGATATGAAATGCAATGGTATTAACTCCATTGTATGTATTCACCTCTGTTTAGTTAGTATTTGTTCGGAAATCGAATGATTTTATCATTTCAATGTATTGAATGGCATCAAAAGAATCAATAACGTGTTATATCTAAGAATAAAATTTTACAAAATCTCTATTCCTGAAACCAAAACTCAGTTCGTTACATATGCACGGTCTACATTTTCGATACAAAAATCTATATTTTCGAAATGTCGTATGAAATTGAATATAAAGATGGCGTTTAATTTTTTCACAACTTTGGAGTATACGTGGTATAAGTACAGTATCTAGAAAAAATTGGCGCCACAAATGTTTTTTTAATAAAACCTTCTTTTATCTGATACGTGGACTACTCCGATATGTGAGTTAATCTACTACGTATTTTTATTTATTGCCAGATATTTTTTTGAATACTTATTAAATAAATAAATAAATTACACAAATAAAACACAATAATCATTAAACATACAAACATAAATAAATGGTGTAAAAATTAGGCACTGTGTAAAGCTCACCAGTCTAGAATAACTTTCGTTATTCTAGACTGTATAGCTACGCTGTTTTATTTTGTTTACAATATACAGGAATTACTCACGTGCGAAAACCAACTTCGTGTGAAAACCATGTCAATATCCATAATAATAAAGATACTATTATTCATTATTTACTTAGTTTACAGAGAGTCAAAATCTAAACATTTCTAACGAGTGATAAACACAAACAGTTTGGTAATGAACATCTTCAACGAACTGGGTCATTATACGTGACAAGAGGGAATCTTGTGGTCGTATGTCGTGATTCTGAGAAAGTGCTACGTCACAGATGAGCTCGCTGTGCTGAAAACAACTTTGTGGTTCAAACTATGAACTTTACAGCTTCACGTGTGACAGCTTGCAGATGGGGAACGTGGGGCGGAGACCACGTACTTGACTGCGTTTGTATACAAATGCACTTTTGATGTTTTATATTAGCGGCATGTTGGGGATCGTACTTAAATTTATACTTGAAGCTTATGATGCTACTATCTATAGCTTCGATTACCATCTACGTTTCTAATCAGTGCAGCCAATGAATAGAGCAAACTGCCGCATGCCCTTAGAATCGCAAGGCTTATTTCCTCAGAACGAAGGCGAGTTAACAGAGTCGTAATGGGTCGCAACCAGCATCTGTTTGTTTGCCACCTATGGCATAAAATATTCTAGGTATTATACATTTAAGATTAGAGGTACTTTGAATTATGTATGTAAGAAAAGCCTCGTGCAAGTTACGAGTAAGACTGATGTTCTGAGCTTTTCCGGTCCAGAACAATGTGTTTAATACAATGTTATCTAAATCAGATAGTAGGTTTTACTAGGTATTTTCCAAACATCCTGCCATCAAGGAGTAGTATTCATTACGCAAAAGTTACGTAAATTATACACACACAGTCTGGGCGTCTTCTAGTCTCGGTATCTTTTAGGCAAGCGTTGTAGAATCCGTTGTAGACCACATCATCACTTAAGTGATGAAAAAAAAAAAACCTGATTTTAAAACCAGGTGAGATAGTAGTCAAACACAGGCGTACAATAATAATTAAATAAAAAATACATTAAAGCAAAAAAATTGTGACCCACGCAACACAGTTTTTTTAAACAAGCTTTTAGGCGCCCACTCATCTTCTAGTACCAAAGTGCTTGGGAAGACAAATCCAACGAACCCAAACTCGACGGGGCTACGCCGTTTCGTTTAGGAGTTCCTATGGTCACCTTCTGTCTCCATCATCTGACTAGCTCAATGGTACCAAAAATGGCATTGTCACCGAACTGACATAACTATGTCAAATTTAAGCTCAATCGGTTGAGGATAACTATTCTAAAATTCAGTTGCAAGGTTTGTCCCACACATACTAACAGGACAAGTTAAATAAAAGCATGTAAAAAGACGAATAATTAAAAGAATCTCAGCTGCATGATAAAGAAATAAGGATTAGAAATATTTATCGCTACATACCACTACCAATTTAGAGAGCTTTTATAAATCCACAGCAGACAAGCTCCTTGCTTCACTGCAAAATTCCCTTCGCCACTATTTCACATAGAAAGCTGAATTTACTGCTGAAAACTTGAACTTCCTGACTTTAATTAAGTTCAGCTGAAATACGCCTTCCGCTTTTTCCTTGAGCTCAAGCCGTTTAGGTGGGAATTGTTTGTGTCTTGAAGCAAGTGACCGCTTACTTTAGTGTTTCCGTTTCCTTTTAAACGCTGTTTGATTCAAATACTTGCAAGAGCGTAAGAGTGTAAAATTGGAGCTAGGAAGTTCTTTCACTTTTGAAAATCACCGCCTTGAAATATTTTTATACAGAAAGTTCAATACAGTTACCGACTTTACAAAAACTACTTCAAGAAGACTATACCTACATGCACAAACTTAGACTAAAAAGTAGAAGTCCTCATCAAAACTTTTGCTGGAGGGAACGACAAATCCAAACGTCATCTGAGTATTTATTTTTGGTTGTTGTTATTTTTTCAAAAAGCTGTAAATCAATTTCCATAAATCAACAAAATCTATTCATAATTGGCAGAGTAATCGCGTAACAAACAGAAAATCTTTAAAAAAATACAGTCGAATTGATAACTTCCTCCTTGCGTCACGCGTCGGCTAAAAAGGTAGTCCTAATTTTATAGGGAAGCTAGGCTGTGATCTGAGTTAGATAATTAGTGTTCTTAGTAAGTACAGTTCTCAGTAAGTAAGTAAGTACCTACAGTCTGATTTTCAAGCAGGCAGAGAAAATTGAAATATTTGATACTTCGTCATTGCAAGATAACGAAGTATCAAATATTTTAATTTTCTCTGCCAAAGAGATTTAGTTTACAGTGAGACGTAATAATATCAATAGGTAAAAATATCTTAGATCTTCGACATGAGTGTTAAATCTAGGTGAATAAACAGGACGTATAAAATGTGGATAGGTAGATAAACAAAAACTATAAATAGGACGGCGAAACGAGATGGGTTGTTATTTTTTGCCCCAGTAAGCTGCTTAAAGAGAAAGCAAAATCACTTTCCCTCCACAAAAGCCAAAATTTTTGGGCTATTCATACTTTGGCTTTCATAGTTGCCATTCAATCCTATCTAAACAAAACCGTGTTAAAAATAAAAATTTAAATATACATTCAATTTACGATATCATAGAGCCTCTGTTATGTGATTAAATGTAACATATTATGTTACAAAAGTCAAATAAAACCAACTGGGCAAGACCGTGTCGAGACATGCATGTGGTAGGGTTCCGTAGCCAAAACCATATAATTGTGGTTTTATCTAGGTCAGGAATTGGTGGTAAGGTATAGAATAATTCAAACAAACGAAGCTCGGTGGACTTAGCCAAATTTCAGAGATGTATCATCCCGACATAACATAATATATTTTTAAAGGTTTTGTAAAAAAGATAATTACTAGGGAAAATTATTTTTATGTTAACCAAAAAGAAAACCACGGCCCTAAAATGAAAAATTATAACTTTTACTTTACTTTTAAAATTGAGATCTTTACTAAAACTGTAATTGTGCAAAACATCATGCACTTTTTAATATAAAAGGTAGTGTCTAAAAATAGGATGGATGGACGGACGGACAGATGGACAGACAGACATACAGATGGACAGAACGAACTTATAAGTCATGCATCTGGATGTCTTCAAATTACGATTGAATCAGTTTCTTCTAGGCAAGCGTGTTACCGACGTACCGTGTGATGTAGACCGCATCATCGGGCAAGTTAGCGGTCAAACGCAAGTATATTATTAATAAAAAAATAAAAAATAAGTTTTTTGTAGTACCACGGAACCCAAAAAAAATAGTGGTAGGAATAACTTTCGAAACTCGTTTCCCAACCATTTTCTGATAAGTAACATAAACTTTCTTTTAGCCTACTCGTTGATATTGCTCCCTACTGAATATCATACTTAATATTAATTCAGCACTTTTCCTCTGAAGCTATAAATCATCACAGACTACGTATTTTCCTGAGTGCCACAAAAACTTCGCACTTGATAACTTTAATTACAGTACCTATCTGGGGCTGCTTTTTTCTCGTATAAAATTTTATTCTGCTTTTATGATTTTTTTATTTCCTTACGAAGCAGCTTTTTTCTACTTTCTAATGAGTGTTTTTCTCTTTTCTAGAAAATCACACATTATGACAAATAAAAGAAAAGAATTTGTGATCTCCATTATTAATTATCTTATCATTATGATACATCTAAGTGCAAGCAAATACAAGTGCTAGTGCAAGTGTTATGTAAACACATTGACATCTGCATGTTACCTTTGTCTCCGCAATGTGTATGCTACTTTATATGTATGTGTACCTACCATGTTCTGACAAATAAATATTTTGAATTTGAATTTGAAGCCATTGTATTTTAATTATTTATAATGATTACTACTACATTGCCATACAGCGTGGTAATTGGGCCAGCATTTTAGGAACGATTCCCACTGGTAACGGTTTAATAGATTAATAGTTAGGTTTTAATTTGTTGTTTTTTTTTTTTTTTTTTTTTTTATGTTACGAACTTGGAATAACTACTCAGAGAAGGTAGGTTTCCAAACAACGCCTTCTCAAAACGTAAGCTACAAAGGGAATTTGTAGCTTACGTTTTGAGAAGGCGTTGTTTGGAAACCTACCTTCTCTGAGTTTCGATTGGTATTTTAAACGATTTAAGCAAGAAAATTAATGGATTACCTGTGGAATGTCACACCATAACCCTTATGCTGCTTTTCTGATTTGTTGTGGTACGATTTCACCGCGCAAATTGTCATAGTAAAATTTTTATATATTTTTTTGGACCCATATATGACACCATTTGAATGGCTTAAATTTTGCGAATGTAGTTGGTTTCTTTGTGTAGTTATTCTAAGGTTACGAAGTTAAAGATGGCATGTTATTTAATTTACTGAAATAAATTTAAGACGTCATTTTGGATAGGTTATATTTAATTAAAACTTTCATTCAAAATTATTTAGTTTTTTTTACTGCAAGCAATATTATCAAGCTAATATTAGCGGGGATCTAGTGGATGTAGATGGCAGGCTGTCGTTCAGTTTGGAGGTCTAAGGGGGAGGCGTATGTTCAGCAGTGGACGTCTTCTGGCTGATGATGTTGATAATGATGGAGTGCAACCATCATTAGACATTTCTTATCATGCTAATATTAGACCGTGAGTATATCAAAAAAGCCCCTTTCACACGAAATTTCTTATTAGTGATTTTCTCTTTTGTAGAAAACATGACAGATACAGAGACAGATACAGATTCTTTATTCATAAATTTTAGAATTTACACGTCAGTGAGTTATATGGTACATCTAGGTACTTATATATATAACTAGCTGACCTGACAGACGTTGTCCTGTCTTAGAACTGTCAAACACGCAAAATCAAAATTGTAAGTCTTATTTTTTTACACCTTGGGTTACATTATTGGAGTTTTAGTTCGGATCCCTATTTTTTTTGAAAATATAATATAAGCCTATGTCACCCGGGGATAGTGTAGCTACCCAACATTAAAGGAATTTTTCAAATCGGTTCAGTAGTTTCGGAGCCTATTCAATGCAAACAAACAAACAAACAAACAAATCTTTCCTCTTTATAATATTAGTATAGATTATAATTTGTCATTAATATACTCTTTGACAGAGTAATATGCTTTATCGATCAATAATTGTCTTAATCTGGCCTTAAATATGACACGATGACAAATAAAAGGAAAAAAAAATGTGATCTCCATTATTAATTCGCTCATCAATAAGGTACATGTAAGTGCAAGTGTGCAATGCCATTACATTACACACTTGCACATCATCAAATTGCAAGCATCAATTATTAGAATGTTCATAAAAGTGTTTTTTTCAAACGAATCGTTGCTTTTATAGATTACTAAAAGTAACACTTCGTTTTTAAAGGGCCTTTATATCTTCTTAACGTGATTTAATCTAAAGCAATGTTGTGGTCTCGACCTTTGAGAAGCTATAACATTGGTCTCAAAAATATCTAGGAATGTTTAGAATCCTTTCAAATCTGTGCGTCAAACGAGATTGGGATCATTACACTGCAGAGGTTTATACGTTTCTTAGAATGACAACGCACTGAACCTTGTTAGATATGGAACCCACGTCTCGTCCTCGGTCGGGCTCCAATAGGGATTTGTATTTCATTAAATCTCAAAAGAAGTCGCACTCTATCCACTTGTGGTAGATTATAAAATGTTTTATATTCGTTAAACCCACTTATAATAAATATAGGAGTTTCACTTTGATTTAACCCTAGGATATTGGTTTTCCTTTTTTAGAATGAATAAAAGTCACAATTTACATTTGAAACTTAAGGAATATCTAAGATAGTGACATATTTTTTTGTATTCCTTTTCTTAGCAGGTTAACATTTTGCTGGTATTGCTAATGCAACTACCTGTAAAAAAGAATTTGTATTTCTATGCTCGACTGGTTCTAACAAATCGTTTCTTTTGTTACAGATCCGTTTACGCATCAAAAAATGAACAAGTTACACAAATGGGACTTCTTAGAAAATATATCGAGCAAAAGGTAAATTCATTTCTCAAGCAGACCCTTTGTACAATTTTAGCGATTTATTATTAATGCGCATTGAAGGGTTTTATATTGTTGCAGAAAACTGATGTACGGGATGATGGATCGTGAAGAAAGCTCTACTAAATCGCTCCTGAACTACCGCTCTGTAACTAATCTTCTCCAATTTACTTCCCGATTTTACAATGCCACATGAAATGTAGCCAGGAGGTACATCACAATGGGTCAAACATCCACTCACGTCGAGTATAACTATACATCGATAAATTTAACTGATATTTATGATGAAATTAGTGAGGATAAAGATGCTTGCGCTGTTGTCGACGACCCCAAATACCCGAGCAGCTTCGGTATTACGCTTGCAGTTCCCGAATGGGAAGCGATCTGCACAGCCATTGTGCTGACTCTGATCATTATATCGACTATCGTCGGGAACATTCTCGTCATTCTCAGCGTGTTCACGTACAAACCACTAAGGATCGTTCAGAACTTCTTCATAGTCTCACTAGCAGTAGCCGATTTAACTGTAGCTATATTAGTTCTACCGTTGAACGTGGCATACTCCATTCTAGGACAATGGGTGTTCGGGATATACGTGTGCAAAATGTGGTTGACGTGCGATATAATGTGCTGTACGTCGTCCATTTTGAATTTATGCGCGATCGCTCTCGATAGGTATTGGGCGATCACGGATCCAATAAACTACGCTCAGAAGAGGACTTTAGAGAGAGTGCTGTTTATGATCGGAGTGGTTTGGGTGCTTTCGTTGGTCATTAGTTCCCCGCCGCTATTAGGATGGAACGACTGGCCGGACGTGTTCGAGCCGGACACTCCATGTCGCCTCACTTCACAACCCGGGTTCGTGATATTCTCTTCGTCGGGATCATTTTATATCCCACTAGTTATAATGACTGTTGTGTATTTTGAAATCTACTTGGCCACAAAAAAAAGACTGAGAGATCGAGCGAAGGCGACTAAAATCAGCACGATCTCGAGTGGCCAAAATAAATACACTGCGAAAGAGAACGATCACCATGACCAAGATTCAGTGAGCTCGGAAGCCAACCACAATGAACATCAAGGGGTCACACGACTGGTATCAGACGAGAAAAAGAAGAAACGAATAAGAAAATTAACTCCAAAGAAGAAACCAAAGAAGAAGTATTGGACTAAAGATGATAAGTCACAAAACAAGTTGATCATACCGATATTATCGAATGAGAACTCTGTGACTGACATGGCAGATAACTTGGAAAACAGAAACACATCTTCTGAAAGTAACTCGAAAGAAACGCACGAGGATTTGATAGAAGTAAACGAGACAACGGTAGTTACAAAGCCCCAAAAGCGGCCGAAACCAGCACAACAGAATACTGTATACCAATTCATAGAAGAGAAGCAGAGGATCTCGTTGACTCGCGAGCGTCGAGCTGCTAGAACTCTCGGCATCATTATGGGAGTGTTCGTGGTGTGTTGGCTTCCATTCTTCGTTATATACCTCGTAATCCCCTTTTGTGCGAGCTGTTGTTTGTCTAACAAGTTCATAAACTTCATAACCTGGCTCGGCTACCTCAACTCGGCACTTAATCCTCTGATATATACGATTTTCAATATGGACTTCAGGCGAGCATTCAAGAAACTGCTTTGTTTTAAATCTTAGAGCATACTGTGCCAAAGGCTGTAAGATATTTAGTTTAGCCCGTAAATTATTATGGAGGCCGCTGATTTGCTCAAATTACAAAAAAAACTCACCTAATTGCATAAACTTAGTATAAAATCCATAAACGTAGATTTAGTAGATATTGATATTGGTGAATTGAATTCTTAAATGTATCTCAATGTAGTATTAAATAGATTGTATGATAATATTCCATGTCTATGATAAATTCCTTGCAATATTAAATCTTACATTAATAATTTATGTACATATTTTGACTTTTGTGCATAGCACTGTAGGTATACTTTATTATACGGTCTTGGATGAGTGTAAATAAAAATTTACAAGTATGACCGAATTAAAAATAAACGAATCGTAATTCCAACGAAATTCCATGATTATTATAAATTGTACATATCTTGGTCCATTGATTGTAAATAATTTAAATCTAACAATATTAATTAGGTGTTCGACTAGCATTACCTAAGTAAGATAATTAATTACTGAGTGATGTTTTACTCGCAAGTAGAGTTTAAATGTTCTTTTATATCATTATCCCTTTGAAATAATTTGAGCCCTTATTTTATAAGGGATATTAGATTGATAACTTTTTTTTAATATATATTATTATAATTAAGTATTGTAATAAAATGGATCGAGTACCTATATGTCTGTTTTCTTACTACTTTTAAATAGTGACAGTCTGGTGATATACTTGATGGTAAGTGGTTAATGCTGCTACAAAAAAAAAATAACATGTGACCTTAGAATAACTACTCAGAGAAGGTAGGTTTCCAAACAACGCCTTCTCAAAACGTATGCTACAAATTCGCTTTGTAGCTTACGTTTCGATTGGCATTTTAAACGATTTAAGCAAGAAAATTAATGGATTACCTGTGGAATGTCACACCATAACTCTTATGCTGCTTTTCTGATTTGTTGTGGTACGATTTCACCGCGCAAATTGTTATAGTAAAAATTTTATATTTTTTTTGGAGCCATATATTATGAGACCATTTGAATGGCTTAAATTTTGCGAATGTAGGTACATGGTTTCTTTGTGTAGTTATTCTAAGCATCTGACAGAGTTCCAGAAACATTCTGAAATGAGATATCCAACTTGCAAGTAATAGAGCCAAGTTTAAAACAAAATTAGCCGTTGAGACTAAAACTTGAAAGATGTGAATGCAATATCGTTACTAGAACTTTAGTGCAGTATTGCAAGTTGGAATTTAATTTTACAGAACATGTGTAACTTTACGTAAGTTGCTTAGATTTATATAAATACTGTTTTTTAACAAAATGGTTTTATCGCTCTTGAAAAACATTATCAAAAGACACTGTCCCGTTTTCCTCATTTTTATCAGAGCTATGGACTTTTGGCAACTTATAATTTTCTGGTCAACCTTTACTACGAATGACTCTACGAGAGGAATTTACCGCATGCGTTGCTTAGCAAGCACCGCCTATTCACGAATTGATACGTGTGTCAGCCATCACTCTTCTCAACCATATTTGAGGGAAGTGTGCGACCCGCCACAAGACGCCGTCGTAAGAAGGAGTATAAGCAATCGTGAGTGTTCATGGTATACACGCAATACCATTCTAATCCTAACTATCTGATCCTAAATGCTTTGTGTATCAATTAGGTAGTAAACTAAGTAAATCATAGCACAAAACTGATGGTTTGTTGTTTTGAACTTATGTTGGTAAACAACATAACGTTGAAATATCGATTTGTTGATATCGGATGCCCAAAACAATAACTCAAGGAAATCATGCCGCTAAAGGATGTTGCATTAAAATAATATTCGGAAACGGATAGAGAAACTTTACAAAAACTACACCAAAAGTTAGGAAAATATTCCCCACAGCAGTGTTTAGTGAGAGGAATGATTTAATCTCAAAGTTTTTGTTTTATTTGTTTTTTGTAAGGATCCTTCCCGGAAGTAGGGAGCGTCCTTGTAGTGAAAAAGTAGGAATTCCGGTTTTGATGTTGTTTAAATGAATATTTATATTTCGGTCAGTGGGGCGACTGACACTGTTTGCTGTTGTGGACGGAACTTTTGCGTGCGACAATGAGTTAGTAAACATACAGTCGTTATACACGTGGTGGCCTAATTTTAAATGCATTTGGCGGTTACGTGGCCCTTCATAACTTAATAATGAATGGGTAATAGGGAAAACTAATGCGACAGGATAAAGACAGTCTCATCCTATAGATCTTTTCTCCTATATTCGCAAATTGTTCACCACTATAGCCCAGTATATTTGTAACCCCA
The DNA here is from genome assembly GCA_914767915.1 of Agriopis aurantiaria. NCBI lineage: Eukaryota > Metazoa > Arthropoda > Insecta > Lepidoptera > Geometridae > Agriopis > Agriopis aurantiaria. The sequence continues at coordinate 3,834,799 of OU611992.1, read as the reverse complement.
TAGCATCAATAGTCCATTTTTAGGGTTCCGTACACAAATGGTAAAAATGGGACCCTATTACTAAGCCTACGATGTCTATCTGTCTGTCCGCCTTTCCGTCTATCCTACCTTTAAACGGCTGTATCTTTCGAACCGTAATAGATAGCTAGTTGAAATTTTCACAGAATAATGTTATGGCGGATTAACTAAGAAGAAATACTAAAAAAGTCAAAAAGTAAAAACGAAAGGGGGGTCCCCAAACAACAATGTTTTTTTTTCATGCGGCACCTGATGGTAAGCAGAAACTGACGTCTATGGACACCTGTAACACTAGCGGTGTAGACGGTGCTTTGCCAGCCCGGAGAAGTAGTTTTATAGAACATATTTTTTGAAACGCTTCATGTTGAATCTTTACGGGAAGACCTTTGAGGGAAGGACATTCCACACCTTGCAGGTCCGCGGAATAAAGGAGCTGAAAAATTACCAACATCATCCCCATCCACATAGCTTAATTAATTTTTATACTCAAAATGGCCTCTCAGGGTTGGCCAATAGCCCAACAATTTTTTTAATTTGACTTTAAAATTTGGCAAGATTTGATGCCGTTTCAACGTACGGGCTAGATCCGTGAGTATAAATAAATGAAGAGAAACTCTTTGTCGAACCTGGGTGAACTTCAAGTCGCTGACTGGCGAGAGACAGCGCTAGAACGGGACGCAAGAGAACGCCATTGGTTCCACTCTCGGGGCCTTACGGACACCTGCTATTGCGGCACCAAACTACCTCAACCAAACTACCTCAACCTCAACGCGCCCAGATACGGTTTGCGGTCACGTGATTTTCCAACTGAGCGGATTTAACGTTAGTTTGGTGCCGCAATAGCAGTTGTCCGTAACGCCCCTGCTTAGACAAACAAGGGAGATATGGTAAGGTGGCGTAGTGGAGAACGCATCAGGCCTAAATCTGGCTTGCCACCCTTGTTTTTTTCATGTGGACTGGTTCATTGGTGTCGCTGCTAGTTTCTTAATGAGCGTGAAAGATGAGTAAGTGTGCCGTCCTTACAGCGGTTTAGCGGTATAATGAAAAAAGTGAGTGAAACACGGAGACATTTGAACACGATAATTGAACTAAGGCATATCTTCCTTAATTGTCTGATCTGAGGTTCCGTTTTCTGCGCTGGTGGATGTGCAATATTAAGCTGCCAAAACAAAACACTAACAATAAAAAAAACTAAACCTTCTATGTTATGTTACCTTGAGTATGTTACGTAAACTTGGCACGCCAGGCTTTTTGTGTGAGATTCAAACAAAAACACCTAGGCAATGCTCGCTGTGAGCGTTAACTCAGCTTTATAAATCATATCGCAAGGCAAAAATAATAAAACACAAGCCCTATTTCCTGTTTTACCGCCTCCATACATCACGCGTGTGTTGTGAACTATTTATTTTTATAGGCCAGCAAAAATGAGGGTCAACAAATCAGAGAGCTCTGAGAAATGTGAATAAGTCATCGCGGACTTTCATAAAACCTTTTTTCTTGTATTTTTGCTGTAAACGGCTTTGGAAGGATTTATTTCATGTTAAACTGTAGAGGCGATAGAAAGAAAGGTCAGGGCTTTATTTTCTGATGCTCCGTCTAAATCAATCATGTTATTTGTGTAGTGCTGACGTACACTGGCTTTGTTGAGTCTAGAAATTTCTCTAGACGTTAATTATAGATTACCTAGTATTATAGATTTATAGTCATTAAGGGCTTAACAGTGTTTAACTTAATATATATTTTTTTGATTTTAAGCAACTGGAAGGCAACGGTACAAATTCCTCATCATCATCATTTCAGCAATTGACGTTCACTGCTGGACATAAGCCTCCCCCATCGATCTCCAAAAAGGCTAGTTGGAAGCGGCCTGCATCCAGTGTTTCCCTGTGATCTCTTTTAGGTCGTCTGTTCATCTTGTAGGTGGACGTCCTACGCTGCGCTTACTGGTCCGTGGTCACCATTCGAGAACCTTTCCGCCCCATCGCCCATATGTTCTGCGTGCTATATGCCCTGCCCATTGCCACTTCAACTTGCTAATCCGGTGAGCTACGTCGGTGACTTTCGTTCATCTACGGATCTCCTCATTTCTGAGTCGAACTCGTAGAGAAATCCTGAGCATTGCCTTCTCCATAGTATCCATAGCTCGTTGCGCGACTTTGAGAAGCTTTGAGCTTGTTAATGAGGCCACGATATAAATTAGCGAAACTAAGTTCATTTCACAACAAATCGTTGCAAACGTACAGACTGTTATGAATTCGTCCCTCTATCAAAAGCGCATATCAAAGTTAGTCCAAAAATAAACCAACTATATCTAAAACTACCGCGTGTAATTTGGCTACATTTGCTTTACAAAATGGACATCAAAATGTTAAATTACTGAATTTTCTCCGTGTCCCAACGGTACTTGGCTACAGCTGGTGTCACAAAATTCTGCTTTAAGTTTTGTCTAGTGTGCACTATAGCTTACAAAAACAAAACCTGATACCTAAATCAAGGGCTAAAAGACAATCACATTTAAAAAAAACACCGGCCAAGTGCGAGTCGGACACGCGCACGTAGGGATCCGCGCCCAAAAAAAAGTGTTTTCTTTCATTCGTTTCGGGGTCTTTAGCGCGCATCTTACTCGCACTTAGCGAGTGATTATAATTTGATGTTTTACTTTAATATGTGCTAGGGAGACTTTCCCTTTCCCGTCAAAATTGGTCCAAAAGGAGTCCATAGGGAACATAATTATAAGATTGAGCGAAGTAAAAACATTCACTCACGTGCATACAAATAAAACTAATCTCGTACATATTTTGATTTTCAAAATTAATATTAAAAGTAAGTTTCGAATTTTATACAAGTTTGGAAGTCAAAATTCAGAATTTCACTTAATTCATTTCAAAATTATTATTTGTATGGAATGCGGTACGAATTTACGCAAGTCTCACCCACTGGACTACTAATTGAGACCAAAATTAGATATAATAGGTAGGTATCTATACTCGGACCATGTTTTTTAGTTCTAACAGCTAGTTTTAAAGCAAATGAAAACCGTAAATTTTGATCACTTTTACTAAGCCTACGATGTCTGTCTGTCTGTCTGTCCGTCCGTCCGTCCGTCTGTCCTACCTTTAAACGGCTGTATCTTTCGAGCCGTAATAGATAACCAGTTAAAATATTCACAGAACATGTAATGTTACGATGGATTAATTAAGAAATAATAAAAAATTCAAAAAGTAAAAACGAAAGGGATCCCAATACAACAAACGTATTTTTTATTACCTCTAATGTAAAAATGGTAATACGTACAAGCGTCAAGCTTGGTATGATTATAGTACACACTCTAAAGTATAACAAAAAATAATAAATAATGGCCAAGTGCGATTCGGTGACAAGTTTCTGTTCATCACCAAATTATAACTGGTAATTTCGTTATTGAATTTTGTGGTTGTACGGAACCCGCAGTGCGCGAGCCCGACTTGCACTTGGCCGGTTTATTTAGGTTATTGAACGGACGATTGTAAAGATAAAGATAAAGATAAAGATTATTTATTTGCACAAAACACGAGTAAATCATACACACATTTAAAACGCATGCACAATAGGTGGTTTAAAATATTTGTTACTTTGTATCATGTTTTGCCTAGTTTATAGGCGTACAAATCTAGAGAGATGGTATAAAATTCCGTAAATATTATTTATATAAAAAAGTATTAATTTAATTAACTGTCGAAACAATTTCAAATGTTTAGATATGATGTTATTAATATTATAATAATAGTTAACAGATAGACATTACTATTATTGTATGATAAACAAATTGACCTACTGCAGTCATTACTAAAATTTATAAAAATCACTAACTTTATAATAACATTTCTTGACTAAAAGCCTTTTTAGTTTTATTTTAAATTGAGTAGATTTTAGATCCGTTATTGAAATCGGTATAGTGTTGCAGCAGTGAAATACGAAAAGAAAATATTTTATTTCAGATATTAACAGTGTTATTGCGTATGAGCTTAAAACCCTTATTAGTTTAAATGAATATACCTTTTATTCTTCCAATTTTTTTTTAATCTGAATGTTTCAGGTACACATAATAAAATTAAGAAAAACACAAAATTCACGTGGATTATGAACAGTCAGATTCATTAAGAAAAGGACCTCCCTTTGATGCGACTGCTAACTAGATGTATTTTCGGCTTTCATTAACAGGGCTTTCAATTTAATACTTTTAGAACTCGCCTCCACTGATTAATATTTGTACAGCTTTATACCGCGTCCATACATTGACGTTTTGTACCTTTCCGACTTACAGCTTGGCAAAAAAGTCTTGAAACCACAGCTTGAAACGTAAACAGTTTTTTTTTATTCTGTCAATACTGTGGAAAACACGTCAGTGAAAGGATTTCATCCACAGATTTCATCCAATCATCTTCCACAGATGTACTGTAGGGTTGCTAGTATTTAGAACTATTTGCGATAGTGGCGACCCAATTAATTTCTACTCTTTTTTGCCAAGCTGTACTTCGACGCTTTAAAAATACTGGAATTAAATTGCAAAATTGAACTTTATAACTTTTATGTAACTTCGTAAATAAGTTAAGTGAAACAGTAAATACTAGGGGTAAATAAACGATAGAAAAATTGCTCAAGTTTTTTAGAGTGCGCAAATTTAAATTCCTTTGGTTAATTAATACCGACTTGAGGGTAAAAAGAATAATAATAATAGACCTAGAATCAGTAGTCCGAAGTTTGGACTGCGGAGTATTTTACTACTGAGTTTTTTAGTTCGATGTTTTCATGTTCACATTTTTTATACCTCCTAATATTTTTATTTTTAACAAAAAAATATAAGAAGGTTTAAAAATTTGTAGAGATTCGTATTTTTTATAAACTGATTTGTTTTACTTTTGGCCACCAACTCACCTGATGGAAAGCGATGTTGTAGCTAAAGATGGAGCACGTAGACCTAGAATGTGCTTATTCACTCTGGCTGTGAAGACACCCAGGTTATAGTTTTCAGGAAACAAGGACGTTGGCAAAGCATTTAAGTCTCTAGTGGTTTGCATTAAGAAGGTAGAGGCAAACTGCATGTCAACTATGTAGGGATGGTATTTATGTTTCCAGACTTGTCCTGTTGTGGAAGGGGAACGAGAGATTAGGTTGTGTAGCTCAAATGAACACTTACCAAAATGTAGCCTATAACAAATTGCCAGGCAGCTTTAAAGAAACGTGTTACAGTTTGAAAATACATTCGTAATATTATACAGAACCGCGGTTTCAAAAGTTGGATCATTAGGAATAGTTTGCAGGTACTTTGACACCTTTACACAGATTGCAACTCGTTGCGCTCCATTTTGCCATGCTTGCAATTCCAAACGCTTCTGCATTTCCTTTGACAACCTGAGCATAAAAGTTCTGACTTCTGACTATCTGATCATAAAGTTTTTATGCGATCTAATTAGAGCACGTGCTTAAACTGGTTTTTAGATAGTTAGTACAATCTCAAAACCAGTTTAGAGGAGTTATAATATTTAATTTTTATTTTCGTTTGTATTTACGTAGCAACGTGTCTTAAATACGTAATATTATAAATAAATTAATAAATGAATTTATTTGTAAGTAACAATCAAAACATTGTATGCCCGAAATGGGTAAACTGTGATACTACTAAAATATACACTACTACCACACCTTATAAGGTACCAGTTTTTACAATAAAGACTATTCTGATTCTGATACTTCAATCGGCTTAGTTTTTGGCGTGTCATAAAAAGGGGTTACACAGAGTAGTAATTCTAATCTTAAAGAAGGCGATTGTAGTCATAAATAACTTTCTTATGGAATCGAAACTGAAATAAAAAAATCTGCTGTTCCATATAAAAATGTCATTAACACACAACGAAGTTTAAGGAACTGAGATATTGTTTTATGATTTCAACGTTGCTGTCTAAGAAAAAATTCTTTATAATGATTAGAACAATGACTTCAATTTGGCCTAGGCACCAAATTTTTTGTGTCACCCGATAAGCATACCTACCTCTTCGATATATCGTCAGAATAATAGTTTTCTTGATACGGCTTTCCACGGAAAATCTTCGTAATTTATTGTTGGATGTTGTTAATGTTTATACAGGGATACCCGAGGTCTTCACTATGTCGTCGGTCCATCTAGTGGGAGGCCTACTGCGTCTTTCGGTTTGCGCTCTCCACTCATGAACCTTTCTTCCCCATCGGTTATCGGTTCCTCTAGCGATGTAGCCCTACCTATTGCCACTTCAATTGAACATTGACCAATGACAGTAGCAGGACGCAAATGCCTATGTTCAGCTCAAGCTGATGATGATGATGATAACCCGAGGACTGCAATGATAAAGAATCAGCAATATCAGTGGCTGATTGAAGAAGTTATGAATAATTGAGATTGGTAAATTTATTTTAAACTGACTTCCAAAGTAGAAAGACGATCTCGGGAACCTCTTTCTCATTTAAAAGTCAGTAAAAAGTGCGATCTAAAACGCGATGAATTTAATTGTTTAAAATTTTTGCGATAAACATTAAATTTACGGCTTCCCTTGAACGTTAGATCAGGAGAAAAGACTCCCCTTTTCGTCAATGGATCACCGAAGAGGAAGGACCATCTATTTGATGGTTTTCACCTGAGAGACATAAAGCACCTGCTTCTTCCACGTTTCAGAACCATTCAGTTAATAACATAGAATAATGAAAAAGCAAATTGTAAGCTTAATCTTCACTAATTGCTTGCACAGCGCATTGTACAATAATGAGTTGGAAAATTGAGAGGGAGGAAATGGATCTGTTATTGTACCGGAAAATAGGACCGATTTGCCTTAATGAACTCGATCCTGCTGCTGTTATTGGCACAGTTATATAAAAAAAGCTGCTTTAAATTACAGAGGTATAATTACTGTTTTTGATTAATTTTAATTAGTGGTCAGAACTCGTTGCTCGGCGCAGCGATGACAGGTGAAGTACCTCAATCAAACAAACATGCCACAGAGAGTGAGTTATTATCGTTTGTGTTTAAATATCTCTGTTTCACCCACTTTTTCCACTATACCGCTGAACCGCTTAGCGCAAAAACTGTAACTGCGACACTTATTTTTTACTTACACTAAGAAATTTGGAGCGACATCTGTAAACTACTAGAACAAATGAAAAAAAAAAGCGGCAAGAACTCTCAGAGTGATTTCGACTAAAGACATTGTACCTGATTTAGGCATAATGTTTTTTTTTAAACTATCACGGTTGTTAACTAAAGTTATATGATTATTTCACACACATCGCATGTTCACATGTTCATATGTTCACGGGAAGACTGGTTGTCTTTCCGTGAACATGGTGCACGTAACTGCGCCGAACTTTCAGGAGCTGATTCCACAACCTTACCACGGTAAATATCCCGTAAATAATCCGTACTTTAGGCATAATGCGTTCACACCCGTCACGGCATTTTATCATATCTCTCTTGTTTATCTGATCTGAGGTTGTTAGAATGGTGGTCGAGGTGTCGCACTTTGGGCTGAATGTGGACTCGATTAGCACAGGACCGAGGCCGAGGGCATAGGAAGGGAGAAATAGATCTGAACTGAATCGCTTAAACCACGGTGACGGTATGGCTTCAGGGCCTAGGATTGAACGGGATGCTAACAGATTATAAAGCGCACACCGCTCGGACACTATCCGTTAACAATCCGTCTACTTAACTATTAATTAACTATTAACTATTCGTCTACTCCACAATTTAGTATTAATTAAACAGAAACTCATACCAATTTGTCTTCCAACTGCCTTAATTGGTGATTAATGGTAACAACCATGTTAACAATCCATACCTAGAAACATTAACATATATTTCAAAATCATGGGTAATTGGACACAAGAGCAATTTCGTTGGAGATCGTCAAAGTTTAGGCATTTGTTACCAACTTCTTTCCGATGTGTTTGCCGAAAAATATAGGTATTTCTGCTTGTTAATCAGACATTCATCAACCCAACACCTTCGTGTGACTAAGCTCTAAAATGTTTGAGGCCAAGTAAAAAGAAAGAGTTCTACCTGTACAACAACATGCCGCGGACCCGAAATTGTTAGCTAACCATAATGAAGCAGTGCGTGAAAGAAATTTATTCAAACTGGATTGGATGGATTTTGGGTACGAAAATGATTAATGTTGGCTTAATGAAGAAAGATTGTAGGTTATGGTTAGGCATAATTGGGTGTAAATTGAGATTTTTAGGGTCGTGAAGGTTTAAATCCCTTCAGTTGACAATATGATCGATGGCTAAGGACAAAATAAGTATACATTCTGGGATATTGATAACCTTTTCAAACGTTAGTCGCTTTGTGATGTTGATTTCTTTGTGTCCCATTGTGTATGTGTAACAGCCAACTCTTTCATATTTTGGGCCCAAAGAGGATATTTTTGGGTATTATTTTATTGTTTTTTTTATAGTAACGTTCTTGCCAGGAAAATCTTGCTTGAAAACGGTTTTTGTAATAGAACGAGAGATAAATAAGATGAAATGAACTGCAATCATATTGGAATAATATTCTCATTTTTGTAAGTTTAGTCAGGTCTTAGTTATAGTTGAGTTTTTAGTTATTATTATTTATTTTATTTTTTGTTTATAGTATTTTTGTTTTATAAGTTTGCCGATTTGTATTTAACTCATATAACATATTAACAAAATCTTTGTAAAAGTGACTTGTCTAAAACAATTAATGTTTTTATGGCCAATAAATATTTCTGATATCTAGTTTTGAAGAAAAAAACAGTTAAAAGAAATAAGCATACTGGCTACAAAGATACAGTGTAACGAAATTAAGTACATAATTATAACGGTTTAAAATTCATCCAAACTGACTCAAAAAATTATTGTGATGACACGTAACTAAGGGATAAACATAGAAGAAAAAAATTTATGCATTGACAATTGTGTAACAGTCTAAGGTCACCAGATAAAGAATTAGGTAAACTTTTCTCTTCTTTACTTTTAACAAAATATCTATTCCCTTCTTCAATTTAGTTAGGATTAGATATTTTCTGTTTTGAATCAAAACTGCTCAAATAACCTCCTTTTAGATCCACCCCTGATATTAACACGTCTACCGCAGGTGTGAATCGAGTGAGACATTTCAAATCTCGATGTCGGAATATCGAATATTGAAAATTGAAATATTTTATACCTACTTTACATATGAAGCGGAGACGTTCATTCGGACACGGTTGAGAATTCTGTATTAAATTTCATAGTCTACCGGAGAACGATTTTGAGGTTATGATCGGTCAAATAGAAGAGTTGGAAGATGGAGGATAGATTTTAGCATTTAAAGTGTGTCGATATTTGCGTGTGCTTTTTCCTAAGACTGAATCTCTTTCTAATGTTTCGCTTCATCATCATCATCATTTCAGCCATAGGATGTCCACTGCTGGACATAGGCCTCCACCATCGATCTCCAAAAGGGCCGATTGAAATAGCGGCCTGCTTCCAGCGTTTCCCTGCAGTCTCTTTTAGATCGTCCGTCCATCTTGAGGGTTCGACCCCATCGGCCATCTGTTCTGCTTGATATGCCACTGCCACCCCACTCCCACTGCCACTTCAACTTGCTAATCCGGTGGGCTATGTCAGTAACTTTCGTTCGTCTACGGATCTCCACATTTCTGATTCGATCTCGTAGAGAAACCCCGAGCATAGCATTTGCAACAAAACGTTGGAATTGGACGGAAGAGACCCTTAGTAGTACAATAATATTATCGATCGTGTTCAAATGTCTTCGTATTTCATACACTTTTTTCATTACACTGCTAACCTTAACGCAAAAACTGTAAGCACACGGCACACTTACTAATTTTTCACGTACACTAAGAAACATGCAACACCACCACCAATAAACTAACTAATAATCCACATGCAAAGCAAAAACCAGCCAAGTGCCAGTCGGAGTCACACACTGAGGTTTACTTTTGATTTTGTTGTTATATCTTAGTTAATCTGCCGTATTTAATCCGTTAATCATTACATTTGTGTTTGTTCTATATCTGGTTGTTAATATCTATTTAAGTATGTATTTAAAACTATATATGTATGTATATCAGTCTCTGGCAGCCATATCACAAGCTTTGCTTAGTTTGGGGTCAGATGATCGTGTGTGAAAAATGACCCGAATATTGATTATTATTATTCACATATTTATTTTTCTTAAATTTACGTTTTTTTTACAATATTTCCTATAAAACCTAAAATATTATAAAAAAACCTAAACCTAGAGTGCCGCCGGCAGCGGGGCAGAGCCCAAGCTACCGGTGGTTAGGGCTGCAGTGAGGAACCTCCTGATAATAGGCCGTGATCATGCCGTGTCACGTATGATAATAATATTTGAAAAAAATTAAATTTGTGAAAATATCAACTGGCTATCTATTACGGTTCGAAAAGTACAGCTGTTAAAAAGTAGGACAAATGGACGGATGGATGGATAAGGTTTTATTTTAAGTCTGTGTCATATTATAAACATCCACAGTTTTACTATGGAAACTGACGTGGTTTTCACACATTTTATTTATATTATATGGGAATACACGGGAACTATAGTCGGAGTAATCACTTAATCTTACGTGAGTAATTACCGTGTAATATAAATAAAATCCACAATTTTCTTGATCCCACTAATGGGTATAGACCTGCCTCTTGCTGTGCTATCTGCAAACGCACACGTCGTCGGTTCGAAGTTTATGAACCATTTGGCGCCCATTCAATGCTTTGATGGTTACCAATCCAATTGACCAAGAAAGTTATTAAATTTTACAATTTAATTTCCTTGTGTAGTTAAAATTGTAGGCTGAAACTGTTTGATTCTGTTTGAATGTCAAAATATGGGTCGGGATAAACTTTATTCATTATTGAAGGCAAAGGGGATCTTTTATGACGACGAATAGATTAATTTTCGGGGTCTTTCCCAATGTACAAATACATTTATTAGAAAATACAAGCAGTGAGGATAGTTACTTTAAAATAAAATCATTTAAAGATATACAATTAAGATACCTTTTTACTCTTCAAACACTCATGGAATAATGGTAAAAGAATGGTATATTAATCATGGAAGTAGTAGTAATGGTGGTGGTGGAGGTGATAATGATATAGTTATCCTATTAAAAAAAAAAACCACCTCCACTGTGTACATCAATACAATTAGCAGAAATAAAAATATAATAAAATGTCACAATAATTTCAGGGGAAGACAGCATGCAATAATATTGAACGATAAAATAAAATAATTGCAGTTAAATTAGTTAAACACACACAAATGATATATAAAACGAAAAAATAATTAAATTAACAGTCAATGTTTTGTCAGGATTAAAAATTAAAATTATAAAGTCAAATAATAAATGTCACAAAGAAAATACAAATAATTAAAAACTATTCAGATAGTCAGAGACCTCAGAGACTTCTTAAAACTAATAACGTTGTCACCAAATATGTCGATATCGGTTGTCTTAGACAGAGTGTTATTACTGACGCACCATTCTAGACAATATATTCAATATATATTCAAGGGTGCACTATAATAAATTGCCAATTCGAGATATCCATACTGTATTTTCAGCAACGGTATAAACACAAACAGCTAAACTGATTATTAAAAGGTCGGCTCTTAGGATTCGGTGACACGGCCTCTGATTACCATTTTGAAGGCGTAATTGAAATTCCCAATTGAAAACAAACTAAGTGCAAAAATGGAATTCAGATGCTTTTAAGAAAGGAACGATTATAAAATTAAGGTGAATATTGCTATGTTAACAGTGAAGTAAACGAATATTGGTTACAAGGTCGGTAACTTAGAATCATGGTAGAATCATACTAATAAAACTACCAAATTCAATAACAGTTGCCTATTGTCTAGAATCATACTAATAAAACTACCAAATTCAATAACAGTTGCCTATTGTCTTGTCTTTTTTAGTAGTATCATTTGAATGTAATAGTGATACTCGTATACAGAATTTGAGAAAAATTTGAAAATTGTGTCGCCAGTATGAGCATTTGTATTTTAGACTATCTCTGTGATTTATATTCTCTGTGTTTTTATTCTTCGTATTTTTTTTTGATGAACGACTAGCTGCGCCCTGCGGTTTCACACGCGAGGTAAAATCGTTGTTATGTTTTCTGAAATGTTCCAATTATGAGCGCAATTTCCCTAATTTTTCATTCCGTAAGAACCTTCTACAAGGTATTAGAAAGAAATCGGTAAAGTCGTTCTCAAGTTATGGATGGACCAAGGGGGTTAATTTATATAAAAAATAAAAAAAATATTCGGGACATTTTTGCACACAACGGTCATCTGACCCCAAACTAAGCAAAGCTTGTGATATGGCTGCCAGAGACTGATATACATACATATACAGTTTTAAATACATACTTAAATAGATATTAACAACCAGATATAGTGGAGTATATGTATGAGGACATTAGTAGAGCCATACATACGTCCGAGACCCACTTCACTGTTGTTATGGGGGACTTTAACGCGAAGTTGGGCAAGAGAAGTGATGATGAGTTGAAAGTGGGGAAATTTGGCTGTGGGCAACGGAACCCTAGGGGACAGAGGCTGGCCGACTTTCTGGAGAAAGAGGGACTTTTTATGATGAACTCTTTCTTTCAGAAGCCGCCTCACAGGAAATGGACCTGGATGAGCCCCGATGGTTCTACGAGAAATGAGATAGACTTCATTATGACCACCAAGAGACAAATATTCAATGATGTCTCTGTGATTCACAGGGTGAAAACCGGTAGTGATCACCGAATAGTAAGAGGCACATTGAATATTAACGTTAAAATTGAGAGGTCCCGCCTAATGAAGTCCACGCTCCGACCGAACCATGCCCATATTCAAAACCCCGAGAGCTTTCAACTCGAGCTGTCTAATCGCTTTGATTGCCTGGAGAATTTTGCTTCCGTGGATGAGATTAATAACAGGTTAGTGGAAACTGTCCATGCGGTAGGTTCTAAGTTTTTTAGACCTGGCCGGCGCACAGATAGACCTCAAAAATTATCCGACCATACCCGTAACCTCATGGCTGATCGACGCTCGTTACAACTACAATGTTCCGATGACGCTGACTCATATAGGCAGCTCAATAGACAAATTTGGAAGTCATTGCGGCACGACATACGTACCTTTAATACGAACAGTATTAAAGAGACGATTGAGCAAAACAAAGGCTCCAAAGTGTTTGCAAGACACATGTCTATTGGGCAAAGCCAGCTGACAAAGCTGAAGAGGGAAGATGGTAGTGTAGCGTCGACCAAAGCCGAGGTATTAGGGGAAATCGAAAGGTTCTATGGACAGTTATACACTTCGGTTGCTAAACCTGTGAGCAGCTCGGCCAAAGACCCAAGAGCCAAGCTGAGCCGACACTATACCGAAGATATCCCGGACATCAGCCTGTACGAGATTAGGATGGCCCTGAAACAGCTCAAGAACAACAAGGCGCCGGGGGACGATGGAATCACATCAGAGCTTCTGAAAGCGGGTGGAACACCGGTACTCAGAGTCCTTCAGAAGCTCTTTAATTCTGTCTTACTCGAAGGTATAACGCCAGAAGCATGGAACAGAGGCGTGGTGGTGCTGTTCTTTAAGAAAGGTGACAAAACCTTGCTGAAGAATTACAGACCCATCTCGCTTCTGAGCCATGTTTATAAGCTGTTTTCGAGGGTCATCACGAATCGTCTCGATCGCAGGTTCGATGACTTCCAGCCTATCGAACAAGCCGGTTTCCGAAAAGGCTATAGTACCATAGACCACATCCACACGCTACGCCAAGTTATACAGAAGACCGAAGAATATAACTTGCCACTATGTTTGGCGTTTGTGGACTATGAGAAAGCCTTTGATTCGGTCGAGACATGGGCGGTGCTCGAGTCTCTCCAGCGATGCCGTATTGACTATCGGTATGTCGAAGTGTTGAAGTGTTTGTACAATAACGCCACCATGTCGGTCCGAGTACAGGAGCAGAGTTCGAAGGCAATTCCATTGCGAAGAGGCGTGAGACAGGGAGACGCTATCTCTCCGAAACTGTTCACTGCCACAATGGAAGATGCCTTCAAGCTCCTGGAATGGCAAGGACTTGGCATCAACATCAACGGCGAGTACATCACTCACCTTCGGTTTGCCGACGATATTGTGGTCATGGCAGAGTCGGTGGAAGATCTCAGCATGATGCTCGAAGGCCTCAATCGAGTCTCCCAACAGGTGGGCCTTAAAATGAACATGGACAAGACAAAGGTTATGTCAAATATCCATGTTGTGCCCACCCCAGTATCAGTTGGGAACTCAGTTCTTGAAGCTGTTGACGCGTACGTCTACCTAGGACAAACAGTCCAACTAGGTAGGTCCAACTTCAAGAAAGAGGTCAATCGGCGAATCCAACTCGGCTGGGCAGCGTTCGGTAAACTACGCAACGTCTTCTCGTCCAAAATACCTCAGTGCCTTAAGACGAAAGTCTTCGACCAGTGTGTGTTACCAGTGATGACATACGGCACTGAAACGTGGTCTCTCACTATGGGCCTCATAAGCAAGCTCAAAGTCGCACAACGAGCTATGGAGAGGGCTATGCTCGGGGTTTCTCTACGAGATCGAATCCGAAATGAGGAGATCCGTAGACGAACGAAAGTCACCGACATAGCCCACCGGATTAGTAAGTTGAAATGGCAGTGGGCAGGGCACATATCACGCAGAACAGATGGCCGATGGGGCCGAAAGGTTCTGGAATGGAGACCACGGACTGGTAAGCGCAGCGTAGGACGTCCACCCACAAGATGGACAGACGACCTAAAAGAGACCGCAGGGAAACGCTGGATGCAGGCCGCTTCCAACCGGCCCTTTTGGAGATCGATGGGGGAGGCCTATGTCCAGCAGTGGACGTCCTACGGCTGAAATGATGAACCAGATATAGAACAAACACAAATGTTCATCGCATAAATGTTTGTCCTAGGTGGGAATCGAACTCACGCCCCCAAGCTCAGAAGTTAGGTTCTCTACCAACTGGACCAACGCACTATCTATATATATATAAGTTTTGATGATATACCAAAAATCACTAAACGCGGCTAAAGAAGTTTTCACTTCAAAAAGGTACAAAAGGCGGTCCTATCGCTAAAGGTTAGGTACAAAAAATGTTCATAGTTGGTACAAAAATGCGGCCCGATGGGATGCGTGATTATTCAATTATAGGTATTTGGGCAGCCGTGACTATCGCCTGAAATACCGGTTATGTGGTTCGCGAGAATCTGACCAGTATTGAAAGCAAACCGGATCATAGAATTCCCAATAGATTTTGACGTAACAATACATTATCAATTCCGTTTCCATAGCGTAGGTATTTGGGACGGATCGGTCATGCCCGCCGGAAATAGAATTCCGAAGAGAAACACCTCTGAGGTAATCTAGTTCTTTGTAAATGTACAGGAAATATGATATATCACTGGTCAGTATCAGTAGTAGGTAGGGTTAGACAAGACCCACTTTCTTTTAGCGTTAACGCCTACGGAAAGATGAAATTGTATGCAAATGACATTGACAATGACATTAGCTTGAGAGATGTTCTTTCAAGCTAAACCCACAGAAAGTGGGTCTTGTCTGACCCCCCAGATCACTCAAACAGGGGGTAATATAATTAGGGGCCTCCATTCCTGTGTTGCCCCAGGGCCTCCAGAAATCAGGTCCTACTTGTAAAAAATATAAAAATTGGCAAGTTCATAAATTTCTGATTTACTGAATTAACGAATCACGGTCACACATTTATGAAGAATCGGTCAACAAAAAGTCTGTTTTGACGTCGCGTTACAAAAACACCTATGGTGCAAACAACATTAAATTAAACCACTGTTTTTGCAGTCACCTTGAACAGGCACCTAAGTACTTACATATCTCAAATCAGACAAACAAATCATAGTCATCATCATCATTTCAGCCTACCATGTTCCCTCTGCTGGGACATAGGCTTTCTATCAGAGAGAAGATGGGGCTATAAATCACCATGGTGGCCCAGTGCATGTTGGTAACTGACATATTATGTCTTTGAACATATAGATTATGTTATGAGTAGGTAGATTATGTTAGGTGAATCAAGCGTTAAATACAGCTCTCTCACGCCAACTCCGCTTCGAGGTGTGTTTGTAAAGTTATTAGGTATATGGCATTTAATATTAAAAAGTAAAAATAAATTCAGTTTAAAAGTAAGTAAACATTGTCGTCTTCAACATAGCTTGTCTTTTTTTTCTTAATGTTTTTCTTTATCTTAATCTACGACACACTCACTAATTTTTTCAATTAGGTATAGGTACTAAGAGCAGCGACACCAATATATGAATTACCTAAAAGTCCACGTGCAAAATAAAGAGCAGAAAGGTCATCAGCAGGGTAAGTTTCACTAAAGGCAACAAGCCTGATTTTGGCCTGATGCGTTCACACCCGCTCACCACCATACGATATTTCCCTTGTTTGTCTGATCTGAGTAATATACCTATCGGGATTTTATCATACACAACTTAAAATACAGAAAGTAAACAAAAATATATAAATATTAACTAAAAACTAAAACTTACTAACGAAATGGTCCCGTTTGTCCAGTTGGTAGTGAACCTGCCTTCTTAGCTTGGGGGCGTGGGTTCGATTCCCGCCTAGGACAAACATTTATGTGATGAACATTCGTGTTTGTTCCATATCTGGTTGTTTCTATCTATTTAAGTATGTATTTAAAACTATATATGTATGTATATCAGTCTCTGGCAGCCATATCACAAGCTTTGCTTAGTTTGGGGTGAGTGAAAAAATGGCCCGAATATTTATTTATTTATTATTTTTAAATAAAACAAATACTATTAGTGGGGGGATAGGTTCCAAGAATGCTGGCGACATTGCCACGTTGAATGGCAATGCTGGAGTTTTGGCGCCAACGTACAAAAAACATGTCGGCTCGTTGGATTATTTTCCTAAAGGTGTATTTTCGAGTGTTAATGTGTACTAAATGGTGAATTATTATTCATTAAGTGCTCGTAAACGTGCTCGAGTGTGGGTCCGTGACATAACGAGGTGAAACATGTCTTTTCGTGTTGTTTCCAAAACTCCATAGGAGCCTCTTATAAAGTCTCCACCACTTTACAGGGGCATGAGTTTGACTTGACCCTGACTTACTTAGCTTGACTCTGACTGTGACTATGACTTGTTTGACGCTATTAAGACTATGTAAACTGTTTAATATTACGACTAAAGGACATTGAATCCACGGTCACGAAAATTTCAAAAAAAAAGAAAAAGAATGGCAATTCTCAATTTCTGTGCGAAATAAAAGCAATCATTCTGGAAATCCGACGCCTAATATACTTATCGTAATTTTTGGTCGTTTTTGTGGGAGTCTATAAAATCAAAATTTGACTAGCAGAAGTAAGGTTCCATAGTCATACTTTATTAATATTATAAGTGTAAAACTATGTTGGTGTGTTTGTTTGTCCTTGTTTCACGCAGACGTGATTTTTGCATAGAGATAATTGGTACGCCGAAGACATCGGATACTTTTGTATCCCAGAAAAAAATATGGTTCCAGAGATAATGTCCACGCGGGTGAAACCGCGAGGCGTACCTAGTCTCTGATAAGCCTTCGTAAGCTTTATGTGGTGAGGAAAACCCTCCAGTAAGAGCTGCGAAGTTGATGGCAAAAGTAAGTAAATCTAGCTGATTTGATTGCTGGA
This sequence comes from Agriopis aurantiaria, assembly GCA_914767915.1. Taxonomy (NCBI): domain Eukaryota; kingdom Metazoa; phylum Arthropoda; class Insecta; order Lepidoptera; family Geometridae; genus Agriopis; species Agriopis aurantiaria. The sequence goes on along the minus strand of OU611992.1, from coordinate 3,817,021 downwards.
GGTTACATGTGTAGCTTTTATATTAGAAACATTAAAGTATGTAGTTTATCATCATCATCAGCCAGAAGACGTCCACTGCTGAACATAGCTCTCCTTTTGATCTCCACACTGAACGACAGCCTGCCATCTGCATCTAGTAGATGCCCGTGACTCTCACGATGTCGTTGGTCCATCTAGTGGGAGGCCTACCTACGCTGTGTCTTCCGGTTCGTGGTCTCCACTCAAGAACCTTTCTTCTCCATCGGTTATCGCGGTTCTTCGAGCGATGAGGTTTGCCACTTCAACTTTTTTTGCCACTACAAACTTCGCCTAAAATAAAATGGATGGACAGGCCCAGTAGAAGCGCAAAATGATAGTTGAAGTTTAATTTGAAGATAACAATATGAGCGCCGGCTCTCATTTAGTTTCAGTCGGTCTCTAGCCGTAGGAAGTGCAAAACGTGTCTATTGTTAAGTGATAACGAAACATCTGACAAAATTATGCATTCATAATATGCTTTCCCGAAGTGTAAACACACAAATAAAACCGGGATCTATTTTTTGTAACAAATATACTATACATTTTTATAATTAGGTGTTAGGTGATAGGTGAAGTATATGTCCGATGGTTTGACTCGTTATTACTGAGCAATTTCAATGGTAAGAGCCCGTCCATTCATTTTATTTTGGTCGAAGACTAGAACGTTTACTTGGATCTTCGACTAAAATACATTTTATTTTGGTCGAAGACTTGGATGACATAATATTGCCATCGAAGTAACCGAAATTGCTTATTTACTAATATTAAAGTCTGTTATTTAATTGATATGTAGGTAATTATAAATAGATGGTATGTCATCCGTTTTAAAATCATAAAAATTTCCTACCATTCTATTTAGAGATTAATTTCTTCTAGGTTAGAACATTATTCTTACTAACTGATAAAAAAATCTCAATCTCCCAACGTACCTGACACTGCACAACGAAAAATCTCATAATTTATTGAAACGTTCGCTCATCCTGAAAAACATAACACCTGAGCAAGTCGAGTCGGGTCACTACCTGTGTCCGAATTTATTATTACCCAATAATAAATTCATAAAAGGTAGAGGTACTTTTGGACCCTCATATAAATGACAGAAAAATGTGGGACACAATCTCTTTCCTTCCGCTGTTTTGCTGTAAATTCAAGGGGGTCTTTGACAGTTGTATGCCTTTCATTACAGAAAAAACCGAGCAATAAGAAGTTATTGCCAGTTTGCAGAAAAATTATGTAACATTCACCCAGAAATAAAATCTTCTTATATAATTATAAAATAACACGTGTGCTTATCAATGTTCTCTATGGGCTCCAAAACTGCTGGACAATTTAAGCGGAAATTTTAATGGCAGATAGCTGATGAAATAAGAAGTAATCCATGCGAGTGAAACTACGGGACGCAGCTGATTTTTTTCGCGATTTCAGGGTTGGTCCCTTAAAAGTTATTCATAATGATTAGTGCAATGACCTCCTTTTGGCTTAGTACAGTCTATATGCGTAACCCTGTAGGTGTAAATAGATACCAACGCAATTACGCATCTTAGTCCATAAGTATAAGGTATTGAATTTAGGTATCACGGTATTACGTGGCTAACTATTAAAAATACATTAATATGTATTTATGATTTGGCTCGTGACATTTTAATTACTTGTCGACACAAATGCCACAAAAACTGTCATGCACAAAAAATATCTGCATCGTAAAATAATAAACAAGATTACTCGGAACGATGGTACTTGGACGAAGGAAGTCAATTGAATTATCACTTTAAGCAGCATTTACTATGGGACCAACTTTGAATATAAAAATGTCACCTTTTCATACTTGTACATTTCATTGAGAGTGAACGTTTTTTTTTTTGTAATACATGGTTTTTTTTTCGCGGTTTCGGTTTTGTATTTTAGTATGAAAAGTATTTTTTTTTATATGCTTACTTTTGACCGCCATCTCTTCTGTTGTAATGCGGTGACGCGGTCTACGATGGAGCACGCTTGCCTAGAAGAAACCAATTCACTCGCAACATAAATACTATCGGTAGATACATAGATTATAACTATCGGGGAACACCCATTCTGCAGTGTTTCTAGCGGCCCGCACAATAAAAATTAAAACCGTTCGTTTGGGTTTTCGGAATATCAACCATGAAACGGTGTCGGTTGCCTTTTTATGTCCGCCGAAAAATTTATGTTTGTAATGATCGTACGCAGACCTCCTTTCAGCATAGTACCGCACCGTTCCGCGAAACCAAGTAGGTATTTCGATTTATTCAAATAAGTATCTAAATTTTTTTGTTCATTTAAAATATTTGTAAGTCAGATTAAACAATATTATTTACTACATAATAATTAGAATAATTATTTAAAGGAGTGTTCAAATAAGGTGACCTTATAGATTAGGAGTTTGTACTGAACGAGTCCAAGCATATTAATGAGTCATCATCATCATCATCATTTCAGACGTAGGACGGCCACTGTTGGACATAGGCCCCCATCGATCTCCAAAAGGGCCGGTTGGAAGCGCCCTGGATCCCGCGTTACACTGCGGTCTCTTTTAGGTCGTCTGTCTATCTTGTGGGTGGACGTGCTACGCTGCACTTACCGGTCTATGGTCTTCATTCGAGAACCTTTCGGCCCCAATCGCACATCTGTTCTGCATGCTATGTGCTCATAATGCACATAATATGTAACCATTAATGAGTGCATAAAGTCGAGAGTCTTTAACCAGTGTGTGTTGCCAGTGATGACATGGTAGTGAGACGTGGTTATTAACTACTGGCAGAGTCGCACAGCGGGCAATGGGGTGAGCTACGCTTGGAGTTTTTTTGCGCGATAGAATCCAAAACGTGATGTAAAAAGTGTTCGGTTCCAGAATTTGGCTTCTTTTGCTACTTTAGCTCTTACCAAGACGAATGCTAGAATCACCAGAGGTGATGTAAATGTCACAGGAGTTGTGTTTTGTTCTTTTTTTTGGCGCCAACGCGGAAAAAACATGTCGGCTCGTTGGATTATTTTCCTAAACTTGTGTATTTTCGAGTGTTAAAGTGTACTAAATGGTGATGTAAAAAGTGTTCGGTTCCAGAATTTGGCTTCTTTTGCTACTTTAGCTCTTACCAAGACGAATGCTAGAATCACCAGAGGTGATGTAAATGTCACAGGAGTTGTGTTTTGTTCTTTTTTTTGGCGCCAACGCGGAAAAAACATGTCGGCTCGTTGTATTATTTTCCTAAACTTGTGTATTTTCGAGTGTTAAAGTGTACTAAATGGTGAATTATTATTCATTAAGTACTCGTAAACGTGCTCGAGTGTAGCCAAGTGATATAACGAGGTGAAACGAGTATTTTCGTGTTGTTTCCTAAACTCCATAGGAGCCTCTTGTAAAGTCTCCACCACTTTACAGGGGCATGATTTAGACCGTGACTACTTTTCTTGACTTTGACTGTGATTTGTTTGACAATATCTAATAAAAATATATTTCAATACTTGACACTGGCAATTACACAAGACGTGTGACGCCAAAATCTTTTTATAAGAAGAAACAAGAAAAAAATACCCATTCACGTTAACACATTAGGTACTCTCAGAGGTACCTGCTTGTTGTTTTCATCAAGCAGGTACCTCATCATCTAGTAAATAACATAAGGTAAGTACTTTTTATCGTTATTTAATCTGACGATAAACACAGCACTACGTCGGAGCATTATTTTATGGTAATCCTGATCTACTATTGAATAATGCGATAAAGGTCAACTGATGACCTTAAAATATTCTTGGTATAGAGACAAAACAAATCTGAGTCATGTCGTTTTGCGGTTAGGTGTTCAAACTGAGAACGCGACACCGGAACAACGATGATTGGTAATTAATGAATCAACTTAAAATAAAATTAAGGTCAATGTCCGGCCGTAACAGTTTCAAACAAAGAATGGAACTGACACTATCTCTCTTGGAGTATCTTCTTTAATGTTTCTGGTGTTGAAGCACAGAAGAGAAAAATTTTTCGTTTAAAATTTAGTTAATTTTTTTAAGTTAGCAATTGTGATACGGAGTTCAACGCGTTGACGTAAATAAGAATGTTCACTCGTATGCCTGGTAACAGATGTTCCTTCTCTTTTCCGTTCTATCTACTTCTCTTTTCTGTGTGTTGAAGTAATTATGTCCTGGAATGCGTGGCGTTGCAAGGGCAGTACAAGTGGCTACATCCAACGGTTTCTATGATTTTCTTTTATTTTGGGACTAGGTTTTTTGCTAAATTTCATAGGTATTTATTGTCTTGAAGTACATAATTTTTTTTTTCTAAATTTAATATGCACGCAACATTTCATGATGCATTATAACCTTTTTTACTTAGGTATCTTTGTCACCAAGTTTTTGCTAAATTTTATAGGGTTCAAAATTTCAAAATTGTTTATTATTCAAACAACAAATAACAAAACAAATTAGGCAAGACACACATAAATTTTGCAAAAAACGTGTGCATCTGCATAGATGCACACGTTTCTTTTTGCTAATGTTCATAGGTATACATTTTCTTGATGGACACAACGTTTTTGCTAAGTTTCATAGATATTTATTTACCTGATGAACACTTTGTTTTGAAAGTGAATAATTTCGTATCGAGCTAAAAACTTTGTTTCCGCGATACAGAACTCCCTACTAAAGAAATGTCTGTCAGGAAAAACGTCACAAAATTTTTAAAAACGGAATAACGCCATTTCTGTATTATAAAAAGCGATAAAAGGTAAGAATATTTGTTTCCATTCAGTTCCGTAACAAATTAAACGATTTTGGTAAAACATTTTTCTTCAGGCATCTTTTAATCGCGGGAACCCTGTGGTTTTCTAGCTCGCGGGGAAACCGAATGATGCCTGAAGTACATGTAGGTCAATGCCTGACTGGGTGATTCCCGGTAGTTATAATATCGTTGTCTTCAATTCGCGAGTGAATCGGTTTCTCCTAAGCAAGCGTGCTCCATCGTAGACCCAACCATACATCGCGGTCAAAGGCAACATTAAAAAAAAACCGTGAGACGTAGTCAGCTTACTACAAAATGTATTTAATTGTATTTTTAGTACTTCAAGATTTTCTACAGTTAAAATTCTAGCTAAGTTGCTGTTTTGTTGGTGTTTTAGCTTATGTTGGTTTAAAACAGTCCTAAAAGGCAATGTGTTTTTATGCGTGTTGGCATAAAATAAAATAAATAATTACATAGTAGGAAAGTATTTTAATTTAACACAAATCAGTCAAACAATTAATAAAGATCACAATAATAATTATGGCTTATTCAGACTTATTACATACATTACTAAATTAAGAGCTCATGCACAGCTGTCTCTTCGGTATTTTGGGTATAAAAAAAAATCACTTCACTGAGAATTGAAAAAACTTACATTGCAAAAAAGTTATATGATTATTTACGGGATATTTACCGTGGTAAGGTTGTGGAATGAGCTCCCGATATTTCGGCGCAGTTACATGCACCATGTTACTGCTCATTCCACAACCTTACCACGGTAAATATCCCCGTAAATAATCATATAACTTTAGTGAACAACCGTGATAGTTTAAAACAGTGTTTTACATTACAAATTATCCGAGTAAAAAAAAAACCTAACACATTAGAATACTGCAATATTAAAGACAATTGTATACACACAACATTTTTTTTGACCACGGGGCCTAAATAACAGATTTCTTTTTTTATATATTTATTAATCTCAATAATATACACGTGTGCGAGATAATTGTGGCAGGACCGGCTTTTATGACAGCATTTATCAATTTTTTTTGTATCAATCGGAGTACACGTGTAACATTGTACTACTCCGACCAAAGTTTTTATCAAGTCTGAGATTTTAATTAAAAACACAACCATAACTAAAAATACTATTGTTTGTTATGTGGTTTAACTAAAGAGCATTGACTGTGACCTTTAATAATTCCACCAAAACCTTTAAGGATAATTACTTTAATGACACAAATTAAGGCCACAAAGAACTTTTGATAAGTATAACTTTGAATGTAACTCTATTTTAAATCAACCTTGGTTGAGAATACAACACTCATCACGTCTGTTTGTCTACAAATCGATTAAATTTGTACAATGATTACACAGTGGAAACCACGGTTTTAAATAGCTAAACAAATAATATAGCATCGTTATCACATCGTTCACATTACAGATCGGGTGCTCGTGCTTTTCGCCTTTATTTAAATTGCTATTAAGAGCCTGCTTGCCAAAATATGAAAATGACTGAAACGTTTACCAAAACTATTCTCAAGCTCCCAACTCGATAAGGTATAATTAAGTTATCACTCAGTCATTTTTATCTTCAAATATGTTAATAAACTGGCCGATTGCGGGTCGGGCTCGTGCACTAAGGGCTCCGTACCACCACAAAATACAATAATAATCAATTAAAAAAACCGACTTAAAAATTTGTACAATGGCCTCGATTCTGTCATACCACTCACTAAACTAAACCAATCTGTCAGGACTAAAATTATCTGCCTCTCTTTTCATTTTAATACGTGAGAGAGGGATGGCAACAATTTTAGAGCTGTTAAATTTGGTTTAGTTTAGTTTAGAGTGCATCAGAATCGATGCCCATATATGTCATTTCGATTTGGTGGGATGAATGATAATGTCATTACCAAGTTAAGTCGAATACGTTGCTTAACTTGGTAATAGACAGAAATTTGTCACTAACTCACACTTGGCCATTATTTATTATTAACAACAAAGACTTAAAGTCTGTACTATAATCGTGCCAGGTTTGACGCTTGTAAGTATTATAGTTTTTACACTAGAGCAAATACAAAAGTACGTTAAAAAACTCGTTAGTTGTATGTTTCATTTTTTTTAATTATTATTTCTAAGTTAATCCGCCGTAACCATACATAATTTGTGAAAATTTCAACTTGCTATCTAATTACGGTTTGAAAGATACAGCCGTTTAAAGGTAGGACGGACTGACATACAATGTAGGCTTAGTAATAGGGTCCCATTTTTACCTTTGGGTACTGAACCCTAAAAACGTGCTAGCGATGTGTGTAGCTGTGGACTGTTATACAATGTAGGCTTAGTAATAGGGTCCCATTTTTTACCTTTGGGTACTGAACCCTAAAAATGTGCTAGCGTAATAGCTGTGGCGACAAATGGGTTCAATCTCATTTGTTTAATTATTGTCAAAGTCGCCTGTATCTCACGCACGTTGCGTATTTTGTCAGTACTGTGCATATCATACAGCCAATGTTACGTTTTTCTTCACCGTCGTTGAGGGATCGCATCATAACTGCACTTAATGTACTAAATAAGTCATGCTGAGTTAGTTGTTAACCGGGTGCCATCATATTTTACAGCGCACATTCTACCACTCGGCTATTATCTCTCAAACTGGTTTTTTTGCGAAAGCTTAGTGCAATTGAATTAGAGTCGAGAAAAAAATGAACTTTAAGGTGATTCGTTTCACAAATGGCGGGAAATTCAAATTTCTAACAGTTTTCTTGTCCTTTTAGCTAGGCCGGGTAATTATTGTAAACGATCATGATGTTTGCGCAAATTGATTATTATTCTGTACAAAATCATATAAAGCTATTTATCTCTAATGCACATCATTACTTACATTTGTGAATAAACTAATTTTTGCTATTTCAAACGGTTTATTGACAAATGTAAGTAATATGGTGCGTTACTGTTAAATAGTTGTAAATTATAATGTAAAGAACAGCCAACAATTTGCGTGAACACTGTGTTATTTAAAAATAATTACCTGGCCTGGCTACTATAGGACCAAAAAACTGTTTAAAGTTTGAATTTCCCGCCATAGGTGAATCGTACCACCTTAAGTGGTTTTCGCGTAGTACGCATGTAAGTGTAATATGAACGATGCGCTAACGCAAGTACTAACATCTATTATTATTAATATAGCAATTTTATGATTCTCAGTAATTGGTATTCTCGCAGCTTAAACAAAACAAAGTTAAATAATATTGCGTATAACAAATAAATATATTGTATTCTAAACAAATACCAATTTAAATTACTAGTTTAGGAAGGTCACTGGTAAGTAAAAAATTACGTTTAAGTCGGATTGTACAATTCAAATCACGATATCAAAACGTTGGTTATACATAATAATTTAACTATATATATTACGAGCAGACCTGACAGACGTTGTCCTGTCTTAGAACTGTCAAACACGCAAAATCAAAATTACAAATCTTATTTTTTTACACCTTGGGTTACATTATTGGAGTTTTGTAAGATCCCTATTTTTTTTAAAATATATTATAGCCTATGTTACCCGGAGATAATGTAGCTTCCCAACAGTGAAATAATTTTTCAAATCGGTTCAGTAGCTTCTGAGCCTATTCAATGCAAACAAACAAACAATCAAATCTTTCCTCTTTATAATATTAGTATAGAAACAAAAAAAATCGATGTATTCTCTATGGAATCCAAAACGGTTAAACCGATTTGATGGGACTTTCACTGGCAGATAGCTGATGGTTATAAAGATTAATCCACGCGAGTGAAACCGCGGGGCGCAGCTAGTATAATATATTATATAACATAACACTGTGAGAAACTCTTCATAAATATTTTGTCTTTTATATTTTACTTTAAAGTACATAAATAAAAAGTTTGTAAACATATAAATTATATACATAGCTATTGTTAGTAATTTTTAGTATCCAGGACTTGTATAAATGTTATTTGGAGTGGAAAGTAACTTAGTTACCATTATAAAAACTACCTACGAGATATCATTGCATACTTATTTACATTACATAACATTACATCTATTTAAAAACCGACTTCAAAAAGAGCTAGACGCTCGGACAAATGTATTCATATCATTGGAGTTGGTTAATAAACTACTGTGCAAAATAGTTGATTGAAGCAGGCAGAATTTGCGGAAATTTGTTTCCAAACTTTCAAACTGTTTCTTAGAAGAATCTATAGTGTACGAAGCACTTTGATTCCACTTTTATTGTGCGACTGCTAGTCTGTTGAATGCTCTGCCTGAATATGTTCCCCGATAGTTACAATCTGAGTGTTTGAAATCACGAGTGAATCGGTTTCTTCTAGACAAGTGTGTTCCACCGTAGACCGCACATCAGGCGAGTTAGCGGTTAAACGCAAGCCTATTATTACTAAAGATAAAGTAATACCGCTTTAACAATTAAACGCATTAAAACAGAAATACAGTGGATCCGTCAAAGAAACAGTTTTTACTGAGCTAAAGTTAATGATTTTTTTTGTGGGATCCCTTCGAGAGCTCCCTCAACATAATAAAACAAAAAACACGTCAATCGGTTCGCAAAACTCGAATTAAACGCAAATCTATAAAAATACGGATCGAATTGATAACGTCGAAGTCGGTTACAAATTAAACCTAAGTAGTTACAAGAACATAATACGAAAGCAGCAAAAAAACTTCAAACACATTTTCTCAGCTGCAAACTATCGAGTCGATGACGTGCTTTCGTAAATGCCACATTACAGCCCGGAACATTAATCTTTGTCACCTAGCAGGTAGCACAACACTTATGGCACTAACAATGCCAGTCCACTAGACATGCTGTCGTCCTTCGTCAAAAAAGGCACTATTAAACTTCCGTACAGCCACTGTTTAATGTATAATACCACATAAGCACTAAAGCTTATTTATTCCTCCAGAAAACACAAGTTTCCTTGCGCGTAGGAACCATCCGGACAGCCATTTCCGAACCTGACGTCCAGTCCATAATTTTCGTCGATGTCATTATCCACAGGCGGTTCCGGTTTTTTTTCCGGAGCGTTTCGCGTCTCAACATTAGTCGGGCCGTCAAATACGATCGCGTTCGGGTCTTTAGTGTCCGGATAGTAATATTTCCGGAGCTCTCCGAACTGTACCAGCGAGATAAGTAGGATTGCTAAAGTTGCGCGATACATGTTGAAGTTCACTTCACGACGGATAGGAAACAAATGATCGCGATCCGGCTTGAGAGAGGTTTTAACGAGAGTTGGTCAGCCACGGTCAGCGCTGAAGTGCTTACTTACTCACGAATGTGACGTATATAAGGTTGTTTTAGTAGGTACGAGTACGGTGAGAATTTGCTAAATTCCTTAACCAGTTAGTCATATTTTGCGGTTGGCGGCATTTCACATCCTTTTGAAAGAAGCATAATTGTAACGGAGCTTATTACTGTATACATTTCTGTACTTTCATAATGTGAAGAAATCCTATAGAAAGGTCCTTTTTATGATGTTTTGTAAACAAATACATTATAGGTATAATATAAATCTTTGGGACATTTTTGCACACACGGTCATCTGACCCCAAACTAAGCAAAGCTTGTACTATGGCTGCTAGACACGTACATAATTATATATTTTTAAACACATCTGTCTATATATTGTATAAAAATTAATCCCTATTTACATTAGTCACGCCATAACTTGAGAACGACTGTACCTTTACCGGTTTTTTATTCCCCTTTTTTTAAGTTATATAATACTTTGTAGAAGGTTCTAACTACTAGGTAGGTAGGCTATGAAACTAGGTAGTTGATTCATTGTCATTCACTATGAACAGAATATTTCAACCAGATGGTGAGGTGAAGTCCCATAGACCGGTCCGGTTCTGTTTAACGAACACGCTTATTATAACACAACATGTATGTCAGTAAGTAGGTTATTTTAACTAAACGCAAACGCATTGTACTTATTGCTGAGAAAATGACAAGTTTTCGCAGTTGAATCTTATTAATTTCCCAAGTTACACTTAGAATGAATCAATTGCACAATTTGCATTTTTCTCATTAGCAGGCAGGCTCTATTTTAATGGTTTCAGTTGAATAACGCAACTCGAGATCAAATCTTTTTTTAAATCGCGAATTAGGTCAGTCCCGCCTTATAGTAAGCGCTGATGTGGTCGAAGATGAAGCACGCAGACTTAGAAGATACCTATTCAATCTGACCTTGAAAATGCCCAGATTATATCTCTCAGGTTGTGCCAATCCTTGGCCGTACGGATTAGAAACGTAGAATCGAAACGTTTGCTACGTATCCAAAGACAATCCACAATGCATGGATGCATGGTAGTTGGCTGACTTCCAACTTGACCAGGGTCCTTACGGACAACTGCTATTACAGGCACCTAATCCGCTCAGTTGGAAAATCACGCGACCGCAAACCTTATAGCGCCCAGATACGGTTTGCTGTCGCGTGATCATCACGCAAATACGTCATTATGTAAAGATACATTAGTTACAAGGTAGGTAACAACCATTTATTATTATGATGTAGGTACTTACAACTATTATTATTGTATAGTTGTCGTAAAATTCTTGACATTATATCAATAGGTATTTTGCTACCTTTGTTGAATCATGCAAGTTGATGCAATTCGATTATAATAAGTACATAATGTAGAAAAACTATTTTCCTGTACCAATCATTACTATTATTATATATCGTTAATAGTATTTAATCGTAGCCATATTTCATCAGCCGACATAAAAGAAGGTTATCAATTCGATTTTAGAATCAGAATCAGAATCCATTTATTGTAACACTGTGTACATATATGCAAGTTCTTAAAATAGGTTCAGTCTCAACAGCTCGATTTTAATAATTATTATGTGCATGTTACTCGATATTTTCGCCGATTTAATTTTCTCTTTTATTGAATGGATCGCCACTTCCGCGTCTGGTGCAGTAACGGAAGTGGCGGAAAGCCAAACAGAAGAATATGAATTTCTCGGCGAGGAATACATATTTCTTCCATTTGTAGTTGAAGCCATGGAACCGTATGATCCGGCCGCTCGGGGTATTGTTAACGAGTTGTCCAGATGCCTCGTAGATGTGACGGTTGACCAAAGAGCTGGCGCTTACCTCGACCAAATAATAAGTTTGGCCATTCAACGTGGTAATACCGCTAGCTGTTTGGCTAACCTTACCAAAGATAGAGACCATGTTTTTAAGTTTTAGATAGGAAGCCAGTTTAATTTAAGCTTAATTCAGTAACGCACTTTACTGGCCTTTATTTTGGTCCTACGGATGAGATGATGATGATGCAATATTTAGTTTTTCTTTTTAATTTTGTTTACTAAGGTGGCCTTAACTTCTTCAGATTCGTTTTCTTAAATACATAAATAAACATGGCAATACACGACCTCCTAGAAGTGAAAACTGCATGCAAATGAATGAATACAATAGTAATAATACACTACTGATTAGAAATAGAGAAAAAAAATGATTTTTTATTTTGCCTGATGTATTAAAAAAACAGCAAGTTAGAGACCGCAGGGAAACGCTGGATGCAGGCCGCTTGCAACCGGCCCTTTTGGAGATCGATGGGGGAGGCCTATGTCCAGCAGAGGACGTCCAATGGCTGATATTATGATGATGATGATGACGATGAGTATTAAAAATATCCAAATCGTTTGTTCGACAGGATGTGAGGCTGAATGTTTTTTCTATTGACGAGGTGCTAGAGCGACGAATTTGCAAGTTAAATTTTGCGTATAAATCAGGACTATCTATTATTCTGGTTATTATTTTGTGTAGAAACACGATATCAGCTATGTTCCGACTGTGCGCAAGAGGATACAAAATGTGCGAGTCTAGACAATCATGTAAGATAGTATTTTTCGGCAGAGATCGTTCGCAAATCCGTTCGATCGTTCGATCGTTCGTTCGTAGTGGTAGAGAAAATGTTTTTGGAGTCTTTCTAAACGGTTAAAATGCACTGCGTATGATAGGCTTCAGTTTGGACTGCAATATTCTAACAGTGATCTTACATATCAATTAAATAAAACAATTGGAATTCCTGAGTCCTTGAACATTTTTGTCTGTCCGATCACAAAACCAGCCAATCTAGACCCCTTCCTGCTACCAATGAAAAGATAGGTCATCGTCATCATCACCATCACTTCAGCCGTGGGACGTCTACTGCTGGACATAGGCCTCCCCCATCGATCTCCAAAAGGGCCGGTTGAAAGAAAGAAAGAAAAGAAGAAAGAAAATAAATTTTATTCGACACCATTACAAAAAACTTATATCTACAGGATACAATCAATGGAAGCGGCCTGCATCCAGCGTTTCCCTGCGCTCTTTTAGGTCGTCTGTCCATCTAGTGGGTGGACGTCGCGCTGAGTTTATCGGTCCGTGGTCTCCGTAACTTTGTCATATACAGAGAAATAAGAAAGGAAAATACGAAAAAACAAGTGTTTAAAAAGTTATTTTTTCTTTTTAAAGTTTTAAAACGCTGCGCTTACCAGTCCAGAAAAGGTAGGTAAATAAAATAACATCAGTACTACTATTACTATAGATGAGATCATGATTTCCAAAATGCAGGTTTTGGAAAATCCGGTTATGAGTTACAGAGGTCATAAACTTTTTAAACCCGTTTTACCTGTTAATAAGTTCAATTAAATGTAAACATGTGATCACGAGATATCTGTGCGATATTATTGCAATAAACTATAATAGTTTTTATGATTAATAAATTATTGTAATCATGATAATTTTATTTAGTTCGTATAGGCGTTCGTAAGCACGATAGGTCGTCGAAAATAAAGCGGGCAGCTCGGGAATGGTTACTAACTTTGTCATATCATTATCATAATTTCAGCCATAGGACTTCCACTGCTGGACATGTGGGCCTCCCTCATCGATCTCCAAAAGGGCCGGTTGGAAGCGGCCTGCATCCAGCGTTTCCCTGCGGTCTCTTTTAGGTCGTCTGTCCAACTTGCGGGTGGACGTCGCGCTGAGTTTACCGGTCTGCGGTCTCCGTAACTTTGTCATAATTATACAGAGAAATAAGAAATGAAGAATACGAAAAAACTTGTGTTAAAAATTTTTTTTTTTTTTTAATGTAATAAAGCTTATTTTCCCGTTGGCACCAAAACTCCAAGGGGATATTTTTAGAGAAACACCACAGATAACAATATCTAATAGATATAAAGAAAGGAGGTCGATAATGTATATATTCTGAGAATCTCAATAATTATCCGCTCGTAAAATTGGCCGCGAGTGGCGACAGCTAGATTTCCCGCGGGGCAGGATCAGAGATGTTGATCTTGGATTGTAGGCTTGGGAATGCGCAGAGCAACGAGTTGAGTTGGGTAACTCTTTACATATCCATAGATCTTATATGTTTAGTCCAATTCAGGAAAAAGTTTACTTGAACCGACCTGAGTAAAATAATGTGCGATAAGTCCCGATAGAAAGTTAAAACATCTGTTCAAGTCACCAAAGCTTAAAAAGTTATTTTTATTTAAACTATGAAACTTATGAATTCCATACATATTTCAGAATTTGTATGGAATTTTACTTTACATATGTTTTATTTTATTTTAGTTGATTATATTCGCAAAAAAATTTAAACTAACAGCTACTTAAAAACATATTTGATTATATATACATAACTTAAGGCTAATTAAAAGTTTTCACATATAAGAACTGTATTTGACCATGGTAGATGTGTACGAAACTTATTTAAAAAAGGAATAAACAAATTAAGAAAAGAAAAACATATTAGTTACACTGAAGCGACCTACGAACAACTGCCCCCTCGACCCGCAATAGATAAACCAAATAAACTAGTTAGGTTATTTAGTTCATCCATCACGACTCAAAGAAACAATCGTTCATAAGTCGCTTATACATACGTGAAGTAAATTTACATACATACACATACATTGCCCACTGAAGAAGGGAGTATCCTCAGCAGCGGGTGGAAATCGTATGATGACTAGGACAGTCCGTAAACCCGCGGAGCTCTGCTAGTAAAATATTAAAATATTAGCAGCCTTTATTTTCTTTGTCTTGTTTTTCCGTATGACAATTTACGTGAGCGAGAAATTGACAGAGTAGTTTTGGAAATTGATAAAATTAAGTAACGTTAGTATTTTTTTAATAATGTTGTTCTCACAGACCTCGCTTTTTTACAAGCTTTTATTTAACTTGCCCTGTTAGTATTTATGTATGCATGTATGCATGTATGTATGTATGTATGTATGTATGTATGTATGTATGTATGTATGTATGTATGTATGTATGTATGTATGTATGTATGTATGTATGTATGTAATTATGTGTGGGACAAATGTTGCAACTGAATTTTAGACCAGTTACCCCAAATAACATTGAACTGAAATTTTTCATACACGTGGAGTTTGGATGACAATGCATAGTTTATGCCAACCATGGATTGTCGTCCAAACAATCTATTTTAAATCCAATATGGGGACTCCCAACGATGGCGAACCAGTTATTTTTTATGCACTCCATAATATGGGTATCAAATTAAAGGGTTTCTGAGGAAAAACTAAAAATAAAATGACGTCACTCAAACTCAATATGGCCGACGCCTAAAAGCTTGTTTTAAAAAAGTATTTTTTAAATTAGTAATATTTATTTGTCTTGTAGTTGTTCCTCTCTTTAGGATTTTTAAATGACATTTCGAAATGTATCGACTGGATCTGAACTTGCGCCATCCGGATTCACGTCTCGAGCACAGAAAAGAGAAGTAAATAGAATGAAAATGAGAAGGAAAATCTGTTACCAGGCATATGAGTGAACCTTAATTGAACATTTTTATTTAGATCAACGCGTTGAACTCTTCATCACAGTTGCTAACTAATTTCGAATGACTGACGTTTCGTTTATGTGGGTGCAACTGACTACAACCTTACAAAAATACCATGACAGCCGTACTGATATAAACAAAAAACCTGTGGTCTCGAGACGTAACGTTAAGTTAACGTAGTATCTATATCATCTATATTAAGTAACGTTTTTAAGCATGGCCAAAAATGCTGGAGATTTTCAACTTTCTCAGTCTATTCTGTGGCCATTCCAGGAAAAACGACCCTAGAAAATTGTGGTTCTTACCGTAAAAAATCGGAAGAGTAAATAAAGAGAATAGGGCGAAACGAATTTAACGCACGAATACGAATATACATATTTAACAACAATAATATATACCTGCTTTCTTATTTTTTATGAAAATAAATCGGGCTATGACTCTATGGCGGAAGGTAGAATGACTGGGTTTAAATTGTAGCTCTGTGTGAAGAAGACCGCATCAGAATTATTTTTGATGTGAGAGAATCATGATGCGAGTAACCGATACAAGAAGGTAGAAATTAAAGGCGCGTTTCAAATCTCGCCAACAGCGCATTCGACGCCAACATCGCGTATAAGGACTAACATGGCTGTTAGTTAGGGTTGCCAACCATACTGTTATTTTAAATTAATTTTAAAAAAACGACTTCAAAATTAGTAATATACGTAATATAGTTTACACTAAATCAGTCTAAAAATGTTTTAAGTTTTAAGGTAACAAACATTATTAAAAAACATCTGAAATGAGAAACCCCTTTTTTTGAAATCGGTTTAAAACAGTATTATACCTAATATTTTTAGGTCTATAATACTGTTAACTTTTAAACATAAATAGACTATGCAAAATAATGTTTATTTCATAATTACCTGTTTAAAAATAAAAACTTTCGGTGCGCGCGCAGTTTATAACCTTGCGGGCTTTTAAAATGAAGTTTAGAAAGAAAAGAAAGAAAGAAATACTAATATACTATAATTTAAATACTAAATATAAATACAAATACTATAATTTTATTGTGTAAAAATGTAGCAACCCTACTGTTGGTGTTATTGGCATGATTCGGAATTCGCCCTAAGTTACCTAGCGGTGTGACAGTGACGTGCGATGATAAATATTTGTTTGGTATCACAGATCTACTACCTATAGATTTTCAATGAGCGTGGCTAGCTCAGTGCCTCTCGCTTCAACAAGGTGTGTTGCCACATTAAAATGATTTGCTATAAGTTAGGGTAATTTACCTACTATGATGGGTGTGAATCTTCAATGAGTACTTTGGAAACAATACTACCTTTTAAATATTTATATTTTATACACTAGCTGCTGCAACCCGCGGAGCTACCTGCAATTTTCTGGGAAGAAAAGTACGTTGTCTGTCCTCATGACACACCCCTATCGTCCTGACAAAATTTGACTTAGCCCATGATCTAAGAAAACAAGGTCTAGCAATTTGAGAGTGGTCCCGCAATGACGTCACTGTCCAGTTGCCACTTTATTCAATCAGCTGTTACGTGGTGTATCGTCATCTCTCTCGAACCTGTTGTAAATTGACATCATGACATCATTGCGGGACGCCCACGTAAACATTTTTTCTCGGATTGCTATACCTGGCGGAGTATATTATTATACCATGACTTAGCCATTTCCTCGTAAAAACAGACAGAAAGTTACTTGCGTTTTTATTATAATTATTTGTTAGGATTAGAATATAGTACTAGAAAAAAGGTTGTAAAGTAACCATAGCATGATTTTTTATAATTGATAAAATATAATAAAAAAGTCAGAGTTAAAACGGAACGGGGGTCCCTCATGCAACAAACGTTAAACGTATTTTTGGATTTGTTCTAGTGTAAAAACGGTAATCCGTACAAGCGTCAAATTTAGCGGATTATAGTGAACATAAGTAAAACAACAAATAATAAACGCTGGCCAAGTGCGAGTCAGTGACAAATTTCTGTTTACCACTAAGCTAAGCAACGTCGGGCGCGGTCGGTACTTGGATGGGTGACAGCCTGGGCGTGATGTTGTCTTTTTGCACAACTTTTTGTATTTTGTGATTGTAAAGAACTCTCAGCGCGCGAGCCCGACTTGCGCTTGGTCAGTTTAGTTTTTTCATGAATGGAATTATGTATAACATTCCAAATAATTAGATAAATAGACTCTTTAATGTTTACAGTACAAATTTCACGAACAGCGCGTAGCTTTTTGAATCGGTTCGCCGAAATCGCCTTTTGCTTTTCCAGCTTCATAACTGTGGCCTCATTAATATATATTTAATATTAACATTCACCATATTCATATGGGCATAAAAGGGTCGGTATTTTGCACTTCTTGCAATGTGCCAGCTTTTTTCAGCAATGTGACAGGATCAGTTGGAAACCTGCAGAACGAATAATTTATGTTAGTTGCGGTGGGTAATTTCTTTCATAAACTGGCAACATTCATAATTTATTTTCTAAGTGAATAATTTGATAAAATTCATAGAATTAGACCACAAATCGACCTAAAAACTGACTAATTATGAATAAAATATTTGCGAATTGATATCCTGAATTTATTTAGGTGATCGTTACAAGCTTTATATGTTTACTTACGTGTGAAATCATATTTCATCGTATTTTCGCTCACTGCGCTTCTTGCAGCCCAAAATGCTACAACCAACCATTGTAAAATATCTTTTACAATTATTTCTCAGAGGAAACACGCATTTATCACATTAAATCACCAAAAAAAGGCAATAAATATAATTCAGACCCGTTTTGTTTGTCACTGATTATTACAGATTTTGACACTTGAGGTACCAAAAACAGGTCACGCCGATAAGGACAACAAAATCTATTTAAGTCCTTTTCATACTTGTGCTGACCCATATCAAGTTGTCTCTTTCACTAAAATATATTGCCGATCTGGTTGTGTATATCTGTGTTTGGTATAATTATCTATGGAAGTCACCAAAACTGTATAGCTATAGAATCTCCTTTGACCATGGTGACCATGGATGTAACAAAACTTAAAGGATTTTGACTTAAAAATTAAAATCCCTCGGTGGCCTATAGGCCAAGAAATAAATCACCTAGTTGAGTAATTCGTTAATGAAATTGATGTTATTTTTCTTTTAATTTAGCTTAGTGTGCGTTACTCGGCACTTATTTTAATTACTGAACATTTAATTAAAAGCGTCAATTATTTTACCCTTTGGAATCTAATGAGGAAATTCGTTTGTAAATTACTAGAAACAAGAATAAAAATCCTTTGGCTCCTAGCCCGGCAAGATGCCAACAATTTGGGAACATTCGGGGCTTTTCGTACGAAAATGAAATGGCTAAGCTTGATAATGCATTCCATTTATTAAAATGGTTTAATTTGAACGTTTTTCTGTCTGTAATTAAAATACGGAAATTTTTGGCTATTGTTTATATCTCGCTTACGGCAATAAAAACTAAAAAAAATTGAATTATTTTTTTAGATTTGTTTTTATTTTATAAGTAACTAGCTGCGCCCCACGGTTTAACCCGCGATATATTCGGAATAAAAGTAAACTAAGTTACTACTTATAATCTGCTATCTGCCAGTGAAAGTGAGATCAATGCAACCTCTTTGAAGCAACTTCCTTTGACTTAGGTAGATGTTTTTTTTTCATTCTTTGATGTACCTAGTTATTTCAATGTGATGTGATATGTCCGAGGGTGGTAAGAAATAACACGCACTTCGTTTCGTAGCTTGTTTATTACTGGCCGGCGCGCTGCACCAGTTGTCACCCGCCGGCCGCAAAACAAAGGGAGGGGCGCGTATACATCATTCCTCCACACTTAATTTTAGAAACCTGGTGACAACAAACGACTTCTATTATAATTATAAATCTACAGCTAATTTACAAATAACGCTTATAATCTATTGTGGGCTTATCACGCCTGGCGCGTGCTGGCATGAGAGAGGGCGCCGGTGAGTCCACCGGACGAGTGTGCGTTGCCGCAGCGGCTGGTGCCACTTCGTGGTCAGCGCTAGCTGCCGCTTCGACATTCTCAACGGTCCCTTGCTCACCCTCTTCCGTCTGACAATCACGCCACGCTTCCACATCACATTGAGCGTCAGGTGCCGATGGAGCCTCATCAATTCCGTGCTGCGTTGTTCGGTCGACAACTCTTTGAGCACTGGTGGCCGCTGGCAGCAAATGCTGTTCCAATTCAGAAATATTTTCCGCGTGCACGCACGGAAACAGATGAGGCTCGTCGCGTACACCTTTGGTTTTAGTGATAATATTTTTGTCACCTGTGTATTTAATTATTTGATCTACATGTCTGATGCAGCAGAGATCGAAATCAAATATAAACACTTTGTACATTTTACTTCCTATCTTTTCACTTATCTTCCCTAACTGCCAAATTTCCTTCCGTGCACTGTACCATCGGACCCGAACCATATCATTTATCTCGAAATGTCGTCTTATAGGCACTTCCGCTAATTTCTTGAGCTTCTTAGTCGGTAATACAAGATCGAGGCGCGTGCGTAACTGCCTTCCGAACATTAGCTTTGCCGGAGTCTCACCCGTGGTACAATGCACGGTATTCCTATAGTTAAATAAGTAACCTAGCAGCTGTTCTTGCATGTGTTGTGGCGATGCGTTCTCTTTAATGATGCATTTTAACATTTTTTTACAAGTTCGTACGGAATTTTCTGCTTGGCCATTGCTGGGTGGATGATAAATCGGACTGGTCATGTATTTAATCCCATTAGCCGTGCAAAACACTTTAAATTCGACTGAGTTAATTTTCACATCATTGTCTGATACCACTACATCTGGCACTCCAAATGTAGCGAAAATTCCCTTTAGTTTCGTAATCAAAGCGCTCGTTGCAGTACCGTTATTCATGTACAGGCACTCCAACCACTTGCTAAACGCATCGACAACCACCAAGTACACCCTCTGCCCCACAGTCATGTAATCAATGTGCAGGCGCTGCCAGGGCAGCACGGGGGCGGGCCAGGGCGCGGGCGGGTCGCGCGGGGGCGCGGCACGTACCGACGCACAAGTTGCGCACGAGCCTATCCAGGTTTCAATGTCTTGATCGACCCGTGGCCACCAGAAACGAGATCGGCAGTTACTCTTGCTTTTAATTATACCTAAATGTGAATCATGCAATTCTTTCAGCATTTTTTTTCTTAGCACTGACGGAATAACTATCCTATGCCCCCTAAATAGACAGCCGTTCTCGAATTGCAGATCTGATTTGCATTGAAAGTATGGTAAAACTGATTTACAATTTATTTTACGTGGCCATGCGTGTTGCATATATTTAACGACCGTCTGCATTGTCGTATCGCTTGCAGTCATTTGCACGATGTCTGTGACCGTTATCGCCGGCGATGACGCATCTAGGAACTTAAGCGCATAATAAGTATCTACTCCACTATCAGTACTGTCTGTTGTTCCATCGCTGGGTAACGGAGCGCGTGAAAAAAAATCTGCTACTAAGTTATTTTCGCTAGATATATATTGCACGACGTAATTATATGCCGATAGTATGATGGCATATCTTTGGAGTCTCAATGCTGTCGTCACGGGTATACCAGTTTTGCTATTGAATATCGAAACTAAGGGCTTATGGTCGGTTTTTAAAATAAAAGGATCGTCGCGCCCGTACAAATACTGGTGAAATCTTTTTACCCCAAAAATAATAGCAGTCGCCTCTTTCTGTATCTGGCTATAGTTCCGCTCGCTGGCAGAGAGCGAGCGTGATGCGTACGCGAGCGGACGCTCCGTACCATCTGCGTCGAGCTGATTGAGGACCGCCCCAATTCCTTGGGGTCCAGCATCCACGGCCAGACACAGCTGAGCGCCTGGTTCAAAATGCGCTAAAACACGCTCCGATGCCAGCTCGCGGCGTACGCATGCCACGCTGTGTCGTTGACGTTCGCCCCACTCCCACGCAGCATCTTTACATAAGAGTTCGTGTAAAGGGCTGAGTATGGCAGACGCGTTTGGGATAAAATTCCTATAATAATTTAAAACGCCCAAAAATCTTTTTACCTCGGTGACGTTTGTAGGTTCGGGTGCGTTCAATATCGCCGTGACCTTATCGGGGCAAGTCTTGAGACCCGCTTTACTGATAACGTAACCTAAATACGTGACGCTTTCTTTGAAAAATTCGCATTTTTCCTTATGTAAACGCAACCCCGCGTTCCTAAGCCTACTTAAAACCTCGTTTAAGTTTCTCAAATGGATTATCCTATTGGAACCGGTAATACAAATGTCATCGAGCCAGATACTGACACCGTCGATCCCCGAAAGCAATGTTTCCATTGATTTTTGGAAAATTGCAGGTGCGTTTGCTAAGCCGTACACCAACCTAGTATATTTGAATAAACCCTTGTGGGTATTAATAGTAGTGAGCTCCTGTGAATTTTCATCAAGCAAAAATTGATTATATGCATTTTTTAAATCAATTTTACTGTACCGCTCACCGCCTCCGATTTTAGCAAATACTTCCTCGATTCGAGGCAGAGGGTATTTGTCAATTATAAGGTCCCTATTCAAAGTCACGGAAAAATCACCTGCAATCTTAACTTGGCCGTTATTTTTAACCACGGGTACGATGGGTGTAGCATACTCTGAATGATTCACTGGAATTAATATACCTAACCCCACTAACCGGTTTAACTCTTCTTCGACCTTATCGCGCTGGGCAAAGGGCACAGATCGTGGCTTAAAAAACTTCGGATCGGCATTGTCTTTTAGTTTTAAGTGAACTTTAAATTGGTTAAATTCACCCAGCTCATCACGCCATAATTCCGGATACTTTTGCAATAAATCACCTACCTCAGCTGCTGTGTCACTATTGTAGAACAACTTTAGTTTAATCATTTAATGGATAGATGAACTAACAACACCATTATAATGAAACTGTATTGGCGAAGTTCACACGTGTTCGTTGACAGTTGACAGTCTTTTGTCGACTGCCAACGAACACAATATATAAGTGGCGGTTGCATTGCAATCACCCTCTTTCTTTGCTCGAACCTCGAAGCGATAACAAGTGTAAACGAATTGTGTGTAAAACAGTTTAAAAGGTGATTTCTTGGCTGAAAAGCTAACAAATCAGAATCGGGATTAATAAGTTACAGATGTCTTCTTATTTTCCCATGTCCACAGAGTGTAATTTGTCTTTTGTTAAGTGGTTCAAAACCTGTTTGCTAGTCATGTTTTTTTTTAGAGCCCTAATTAATAGTTATTTTACAAAGTGGCTGTTTTATTCCTTGCGTTTTCTTGATTATAATTTATTTACTAATGATTAATTTAATACTAATTACTAAATAACTGTGCTCATGTTAAAAGTTCTTCAGATTATATATCCGATTAGTGTACTTATTGTTATATATGCAAATTTCTGCCGCCGATTCTGCGGCTGAGCCTGCTGTCGAGCCTGCCGCTGAGCCTGCTGTCGAGTCTGCGGCTGAGCCTGCTGTCGAGCCTGCGGCTGAGCCTGCGGCTGAGCCTGCGGCTGAGCCTGCGGCTGAGCCTGCGGCTGAGCCTGCGGCTGAGCCTGCGGCTGAGCCTGCTGTCGAGCCTGCCGTTGAGCCTGCTGTCGAGCCTGCGGCTGAGCCTGCTGTCGAGCCTGCGGTCGAGTCTGCGGCGAAGCATACAGTGGAGCCTGCAGTGGAGTCTGCGGCTGAGCCTGCTGTCGAGCCTGCGGCTGAGCCTGCCGTCGAGCCTGCGGCTGAGCCTGCTGTCGAGCCTGCCGTCGAGCCTGCGGCTGAGCCTGCTGTCGAGCCTGCGGTCGAGTCTGCAGCGGAGCATACAGCGGAGCCTGCAGTGGAGCCTGCCGCGGAGTCTGCGGCTGAGCCTGCTGTCGAGCCTGCCGTCGAACCTGCCAGCTGAGCCTGCAGCGGAGCCTCCAGTACGCAGTTACGTAAGAGACATTGTACGCAGTTGCGTAAGATCCGGTGTACGTAGTCGCGTAAGAGCCGATGTACGCAGTTGCGTAAGAGACATTGTACGCAGTTGCGTAAGATCCGGTGTACGTAGTCGCGTAAGAGCCGATGTACGCAGTTGCGTAAGAGACATTGTACGCAGTTGCGTAAGATCCGGTGTACGTAGTCGCGTAAGAGCCGATGTACGCAGTTGCGTAAGAGACATTGTACGCAGTTGCGTAAGATCCGGTGTACGTAGTCGCGTAAGAGCCGATGTACGCAGTTGCGTAAGAGACAGTGTACGCAGTTGCGTACTGACTTAACTAAACCAGATTCGGTTTTAGTCTGATATGATGTGCTTTTCAGTATGCAAGTGCATTCTGATATTATGTAACATAAAACGATAGTATAAGACTTCAAAATAAGATTGTAAAGTACACATTTAATTAACACGTATAACGTCTATTATCATATAATACATGACACGTATACACGAGGACGTGTAATTGAGTCGGATGGCCGAATGTAGAACAACTTTAGTTTAATCATTTAATGGATAGATGAACTAACAACACCATTATAATGAAACTGTATTGGCGAAGTTCACACGTGTTCGTTGACAGTTGACAGTCTTTTGTCGACTGCCAACGAACACAATATATAAGTGGCGGTTGCATTGCAATCACCCTCTTTCTTTGCTCGAACCTCGAAGCGATAACAAGTGTAAACGAATTGTGTGTAAAACAGTTTAAAAGGTGATTTCTTGGCTGAAAAGCTAACACTATTTAAGGCATAAATATTCATGTTAGTATCAGTTGTTATTATGAAATTGAAGGCGGACATAAAATCTCTGCCGAGCAAGGGCGGTCCTCCATTCTGCACGACAAATACCCTCATTAGCTTTTTAATATTATTAAAATTAGCCTCAATTTGAAAATAGCCCAAAGGAGAAATTTTATGTCCGTTATACAAACACATTTTAATACAACTTTTCTGTAACTGATGATTAGAAAATTTTTGGTTATACAATTTCTCTGAAATTACACAGCTGCTGGAACCTGAATCGAGTTCCATTGACATTTCATGACCTCCCAATACAAGATCCACATTGATAGGCTTGTCAGTTACATACCTTAAGTTAAAGTTTTGACATTCCTCGCAAGACGTGTCCATAGTTTGGTCCGCCGCATTGTAATTCTGCTCCGTCTCAACATGGTGAAATCCCGACGTATTTTTTACACTATCACATACGCGCTTTAGATGCCCCTTGAGGCCACATTTTTGACATTTATATGCGCGATACCTGCACTTATCACTTTGATGATTTTTCATTCCGCAAACGGTACAACTCGATGAGTTTGCCGGTCCCGCGCCGAACCCGGCTCTTGTCGGGGCGCCGCTTCCGCTACCACCGCCTCGCCGCGAGTCGCCGCCGCGACTAAGTGCGTGTTATTTCATCCCATCCTCGTCGCCAAATGATATGTCCGAGGGTGGTAAGAAATAACACGCACTTAGTTTCGTAGCTTGTTTATTACTGGCCGGCGCGCTGCACCAGTTGTCACCCGCCGGCCGCAAAACAAAGGGAGGGGCGCGTATACATCAATCACAGACATAGATTCAGTATAGGTACCCCCACAGGGTACCCCTCTACGATCACAGACTTTTGATTGTGCAATGTATAGACTTCAATTCTTGTTTTTGTTTTTTTTTTGTAGGGAATAAAAAAAAATATACTAAAAAAACTGTATATCGAATTACTATCAAACTTCACAGGATCACTCGCTGGGCTAATTTGAAGATTGCCTGAAAATTTCATCAAAATCGGCTTAGCTGTTTCGGAGTCCATCTGACCGCGGCCGCCGTCTATTTAGCACCTCCGATTCAAAAATGTCGTATCCGAAGTCAGAATAGGAACTGTAATAAAATCAAATTTCCTACTTTTTGGAATCGAAATCGAACTCCGTAGCATCACTAGTATGGGCTAGCTTTACCTAGTCTGTGCTAGTATGCAATATACAAAAGTGTGGCGAATATGCTTTGTGGCAAGTCAAGACAGAGGACTTCATTGTGAAGTTGTACAAACATCAAATAGATGTTGTGTTTGTTTAATAGTTCCATGGGTTTATCTAAATCTAAATAATTATTTTGTTATTTTTGGGATTTTTTTGGGTTAGACCGTTAGCGTTAATTAACGTCATACCAATTATTTGAGCTTACCTTATGGAAAACAAAACAATTTCCAATTGAAGTAGGCAAATTGAGGAAAGATGATAAATTTTAAATGGTGGAACATAACGTTGCGTTTCGTGGTTTTACCCACCACACTACAAAAAAGTATATTTTCGAGATAAAAACGGGGTGTACATACTTTAGGTTATACCTACTAGGTACCTTATTTTGATAGCCCGTTGGTCCAGTTGGTAGTGAACTTACCTTCTGAGCTTGGGGGCGTGGGTTCGATTCCCACCTAGGACAAACATTTATCTGATGAACATTTGTGTTTGTTCTATATCTGGTTGTTAATATCTATTTAAGTATGTATTCAAAAACTATATTATGTATGTTATTATTATTTATTTGTTTGTATAAAAACACCTGTCTCTCTCTTATCAGCTTAGCTTACCTTTTAGAGCACTTTATCCACACGACGACGAACAAATAACTCGTGTAACCTTTTCCGTTGCGGAGTTATTATAGTGTTAACACACGTATGGATTTGGTTGACGAACCGCCGTCCAACCAACAGGAGAGAAAGAGTGAGAATATCATATTTCCCTCTCTTTCCCGTCTCTTTCGTCTTTTCCGTCTCTTTCTCTTTCCCGTTGGTCAGACGGCGGTTGAGGTCAACCAAATCCATACGTGTGTTAACACTATTACAAACTCTTTGGTTGCGCAGAGTGAATTTCGAGGCTCTATTTCAACCCCCTGTCCACTCATCATAAGCCATCATACATCTTATGATGGCTTAACTGCACTAACAGCGTACAGTGATATATTTTTAGAATATGCTTATTCTGTGCTTATTCTAAAAATACTTTGTCGTTACAACCGGTTTTTTTACAACAAAATGGTTTCATCGCTTACTCCACCTTGGTATGGAAGCATCATTAAAAGCGGTTTTAACGTTATAAAGTCCATTAAATCCAAGGTGTAAACTACGGATGTAAACAAAGTTTCATTTAAATCCAGAGTTGAAATATTTGTGTATCTTTGAGTTGAATTAGCGATACAATCTGCTGGGCTTGATTTATGTCGCTAGTGAATCGGTTTCTTTTAGGCAAGCATACTCTATCGTAGAACGTATCTTCGCATCAGGCGAGATGGCGGTCGAGCACAAGCCTATCTTTCAATAAAAAAGTACCACCTCAGTTACTTTTTTAGTCAACAGAGTTTTTAGACACGTACTCCTAATTCTGAGATTACCTATGCCTACTTCGCATTCTTCAGGTCTTCAATAATGCGACAGGCGTACGGTTTTGTCCGAATTCCAGGCGTAGGTATCATGAAAACACCTTTCTCGGGAATTTCATCAACTTCCCCTGAACACTGCTTAGTTTGAATTTACGGTCCGCTAGGTTTTAATCACGTTTTAATTTATAACGAACCGAGTAGGGTTCAAAATAGTTTTGACAGTGGATTAGCTCTAATAAAACCAATATTTTACAAATTTACAAGGCTACGTAAAAAGGGTGTAGGTACTAAGCCAAAATAGGTTCGTTCTACTCATCATTGTGTGCATTTATTAAATACTAACAAAGCAATCTTCTGCTATGGAAGCTATGGACGCAAGAAAACTTCTCAGGTAACTTCGCACTCGAGCTCCAAGACACAAGCCGCGTGCTTAGTTTGGAGCTCACTGACCAAATACATACGTGTCTTACAAAGAATCCTAGTCTACTTATAAGAGAGTTGTTTTATTAATTAGTTTTTAATTCTTTGTAAGTTTCCTCTTTTTAGTGAATAAATTTATCTTGTCTTATCATTATGAACAACTTTTACTAAAGGACCAACTTAGCTGTTTGGTGGGAACAACTGTAAAATAAATTTTAAAAATTTAAATATAAGTTTGATAGTAAATATAGTTCCCGTCCAAATTCAAAATCTGTGGAAAAAAAAGTATTTTTTCTTTGTAGATGTTTGTGTTTTGTGGTTTTCGAGGTCGGTATTTTTTTTATATTATATTTTAGAATTTTTAGCGAAACACCTATGATAGTGGAATGCGCGAACTACTATAGATATGATTACACATCCATGCATGAAAACCTTCTTGTTTGAACAATACGCTTCAGGTGCTCTTTACAGAGATAAAACATAAGTATCGCGTGGTACAAGTTATTTCTTATCGTGAAATTCGTAGGCGCTCTAGCAAAATATCCATATTATTTGACCTAAAACTACTGAGCCCTAATTAATGAAATTTTTGTGGGACCACCTCGCCGGTCTCTTCTACAAGATAAAAAAGAAACACGCAAATTAGTTTACAGATAGCCGGCGTAATCGCTGTAAATACATTTTTTTTTAAACGGGCCGAATTGAGAACCTTCCTCCTTTTTCGAAGTCGTTTAATAAAGTAGAAGCCGCTGATCCGGTGTGAAGTATCGCTTCATCACCTTGTTTATAATTATAAGCAATGTTATGTTTTTTGAATTAACACGGGAAAGTAAAGTTCAATGTAAATGAAAGTCATGGTCACTTCGTCACGGTGCACGGAGTTCAAAAACTAATGACTAAGTAAGCTTACTCGTGCCGTGAGTAAGCTCCAGTGTGTGCTGACACCATGTTTTGAAATCGATTACTTTAGTTCAAGTTCACGACTGGTTCACTTTATACCTTTCACTAACAGCTCATTCGTATGGCTAAGATTACTGTGCAGATCCTGTTTAAAACCTCCATGGTATCACTATCATTAATAGACTATTTTGTTCAACTGAGTATTGGCGCCAACTTAAAAAAAACATGTCGTCTCATTGTATTATTCTTCTATACTTGTGTATTAGAATAATACTTACATAATAATGGTTATTATTATTTATTAAGAGTTCATGGACATGTTCGAATGAGGTAAGATTATATAGCACGGTGAAATATGAATTTTCGTGTTCTTTCCAAAGCTTCATGGACGCGGAATAATAGTGTTCAATAATCAGGGGCCTTACGGACAACAGCTAATTGCGGCACCTAAACTGCTCAGTTGGAAAATCACGCGACCGCAAACCGTATCTGGGCGCGATAAGGTTGGTGGTCGCGTGATTTTCCAACTGAGCGGATTAGGTGCCTGTAATAGCAGTTGTCCGTAAGGCCCCAGGAACAATAAGGAAAACGAAAAAAGGTTTTCGAAAACTATCAAAAGTGGTACTATAGGCTACACGACATCTTTGACTTCCTTATATCACTTCCCCAATTGATCCACCATTTTTATATCTAGCCTTACCTAAGTAAATTAACACTTGAAATTAAACAAGTTGAGGAAAATAATACAATGAAGTGTCTTCAACCAAAATAATATTTTTGAAATATTAGAAGTGAAGCGTCATAGTTTTTTCACGTTGGCGCCAAAAACCCACCAGTCATTTATAATTCCTAATTCCCACAGATCTAGTTGTGTATATCCTGTGTGTATATCTGTGCTAATTCCTCTAATTTGTTTGAACACAATGACATTTTATACTTCCAAATACAACAAAAAGATACAAAGCTATGTAACCTTCTTTTTCTATAAAGTGTTTTTTTTGTTACGTTTTTGTTTCTAGCGCTATTTGCAAAATGTTTTTACTTGTAAGTCCCATTACCGCAAATTCGACTTTGCAATAAATTATGCAGTATACACAATAAAAGCTGCACTTTACCGCCAAATACTTCATTAGACTATTCCAATATCTGGAATACTTAATCGACCGGCAAACGTTTGCGGTGATGCGGAATTATAAGTGAACCTTCGGTAGGAAATTAAAGACGTGCCGCCTCTAATCGGTTTCTGAGCCTGGGATATAAATCTTGACTACAGTTTAGTTGGAAACAAGACAGTAATGAAATGGAAAGTTCTATTTTTAATAACTTTAAATACTGATATAGATGTAGATTTAAACAAAAATTTAAAAAAATTCCAGTTAAATTAAAGTTTTCTTCATAATATTGTGAAAGTTTTTTTACAAAATTATCTGTACTTACCGCGTTTTTTAGTAAAAACATCTTATCAAATTTTCTTAACTAACCCTTATATGTATATTGATACAAATATCATGATGGTAGATAAGAAAATTGTATTCGCCATCGTGGGGTGTCCGCCATATTGAATTTAGTGTGGCGTCATTTAATTGCATAAATATTGCATTTAGGTGCATAAAAACTAACCGGTCCGCCATCTTTGAGAGCCCACCATATCGGATTTTTAAAGACGTCATTTGGCTAATCATGTATTGTAATAATATTTGTAATCCAAAGGTCGCAGTGCAGGCGGGTGCAAGGGCAGCAAGAGCGGCAGCACGCTCTGCGCGTGCGCGCACCGCTGCCGCGGCCTTGGCATCGCCAGTACGAGGGCGACCTTCTCCAGTACCGCGCGTATTCCCTGAGGAAGGGGCTCTAATGGCTCCGAAACCGGTCGATCGTCTCGACCGATAGAAACATAATCGTGAGTGCAAGCCAGTGTTATAATAATTTATTTGTAATCCAAACTAAACGTGTATACAAAATTTTAGCTTTAAAATTCAGTTGCAAGATTTTCCCCACACATAAATACATACATACAAACTAACACGGCAAGTTAAATAAAAGCTTGTAAAGAGATAAACAAAGCTTCAATTGATAGAAACTGAAGCACCAAAGTGGCGGCAAAATGGCTTAAGCTTGTTTAAGTGTCATGACCCAATACATGCCAAACGATTGGGTTTCTAGGCTGTGATTGTCTGTAACGGTTTTAAACATTTGAATGCCTCATTTCATTTGTCCATCTTTTTCTTTCGTCTACGTTTAAAGGATTATAATATATATTTGATTACATTTTAACCGCCGAGAACCGAACGCTCCCTTCATAATTTTAATACCTATTCGTAATAACATGCAAATATAAACCCTTTCATAAAGTGTAAACAGACCGATTCATCTCAAACTATAAACACAAATACGAGTATAATCCCAGCTTTCGATTAAGCCTTTCATTTCAGTTGGATTCTTCAAGAGCTCTATCAGAATTTTCTGCAAGCCCCATTATAAGCATGAATGATCAAAGCTAAACGAGATCTAGCCAAGAACGCTGAGAATTCAGCTGTTTTTGATTACCTGAGCCTGGAATTCGGTTGAACGATTTCCTTTAAAGGGAATTATTCCCGAAACGTGGGAGCATTAGAATGAATAGTCGCCTGCCGTTAAGGGAGCGGCTTCCACCTTTATTTAGTGGTCGGAGAGAACTCTCAGCACTGGTAGACTAAATTTGTTTATAACCATTGAAATATTAATCCTTCTTATTACAGGTCTGCGATTACTGTTCTATTGAGAAACGTGGAAGAGAAATATACGAATTTAAGGGGTAATAATTTTTATAATTAAGGTGGCAACTCAACGCTTAATTTCCACTCAAATGGAATCCAAAACTCGAAAATATAAAAAAAAAAAAAAGAATTTTCTTAGCCTAATAGTTTCACAAAAAGACAATGAAAATGAATAAAATATCACAAATAAATTTAAATAACTTTGATTTTCAGTGATCGGTATGTCTAGAGATATATAAAACTAGTAATATACCAAAATAAGGATAAATAACTGGCCAAGAGCGTGTCGAGACACGCATCTGGTGGGGTTCCGTAGCCAAAAACATAATTGCGGTCATATTCATTTTTAATTGTGGTTATTTATGTTTTTGATTTGATTCATAGTGTTATAAGAAACTATGCCTTCATATCAGTGAGGGTGTGTAGCGCAAATAATATATCCCTATTTCAAAAGTGCCAGATACACTCCTAAAATACAAAATTATATACGTTTTTTTTTGCTATAAAAGTTTATAGCTATGTATACTAAAGTTATATGATTATTTACGGGATATTTACCGGGGTAAGGTTGTGGAATGAGCTCCCGATATTTCCACAACCTTACCACGGTAAATATCCCGTAAATAATCATATAACTGTAGTGATTGTAACTGTTGTGTACTTTCCTCATATTATAGATGCGTGGAAGTCTCGCACTGTTCGATTTGATCAATTGTTTCTGCCACGCACCTGTAAGTTGTGGAATGGCTTACCACCTTCGGTTTTTCCTCCAAAATATAACCTCAATTGCTTCAAGCGAAGAGTGAATAGAGTCCTCAAAGGTAGGCAACGCACCGCCAATGCCCCGGGTATTGTAGGTGTCCATAGGCGACGGTGACCACTTACCATAAGGTGGCCCGTCGCTTGTTTGTCAACTATTATATAAAAAAATCATATAACTGTAGTGAACAACCGTGATAGTTTAAAACAGTGTTTTATGTATACTAAGACTCTGGAGATCGATGGGGGAGGCCTATTTATGTCCAGCAGTGGACTTCCTATGGCTGAAATGATGATACTAAGACTCTAGTTGTTCAAAATTTCATGCACTTAATACAATATCTCTAGAAGTTAGAAGATTCTACAGAGTTAGGACAGACGGACGGACAGATGTATTCCCTCCGGTCAAGTTTGTCCACTTTCCTACTTGTCCATTTCCAAAGTAGTCAATTTACTGACAGACAGATCACAGAACCAACTAGTAAGGGTTTCTTGTAATACTACAGAACCATAAAAAGGAATATTCGAGTTCGAGGTTTTACGGGTCAAAACTTTGTAAAAATTAGTCGCTGCGTAATTTCCACGGTATAAGGAAAATATAATTATTAGTATCTATGCATTTTCTGCCAGTCATCCTGTGTGATTGGATTATTCATCTGTTTTGTTGCATGATGTTTTTAGTGTTCCGTACCC
This sequence comes from Agriopis aurantiaria, assembly GCA_914767915.1. Classification (NCBI taxonomy): domain Eukaryota; kingdom Metazoa; phylum Arthropoda; class Insecta; order Lepidoptera; family Geometridae; genus Agriopis; species Agriopis aurantiaria. Next base: position 3,784,545 of record OU611992.1, on the reverse strand, counting down.
TATTACTAAGCCTACGATGTCTGTCTGTCTGTCCTACCTTTAAACGGCTGTATCTTTCGAAGCTAGCCAGTTGAAATTTTCACATAATAGGTATATAATTATCTTACGGCGGAATAATTGTGAAATGATAAAGTCATAAAGTAAAATCCAAAGGAAAACCCATACAACAAACATATTTTTGTATTAGCTCTAATGTAAAAACGGTAATACGCACAAACGTCAAACTTGGTCTGATTATAGTACACACACTAAAGTATAACAAAAAAAAAGGCCAAGTGCGAGTCGGGACAAATTTCTGTTCATTACCAAGTTAAAATTGTGTTACCAAGCAAAATATGTGACTGCGTAGCAATTGCTACTATTTTGGAAGGCGTTAAGCTTGAACAATAACTGGTTGTATTTTGTGGTCAATGCGCGAGCCTGACTTGCCGGTTTATTCTATCGGACTGCCAGAGTGGGCACGAAAAATCAACACTGCTTCATGGTTGGTTTCCCGAAAAACCGTATGAAGTGCTTTGATTCCACTTTTATTATGCAAACTGCTAGTCTGTGGAATGCGCAGCCTGAATGTGTGTTCTCCTTATATTTACGAGTCATCGAATCACGAGTGGATCGGTTTCTTCTAGGCAAGCGTGCTCCATCATAGACTGCTTCATTGCTTAACATCAGGTGAGTTGGCGGTCAAACGCAAGTCTAATAATTGAATTAATAAATTATCTTTAAAAAAAAACGAATTCATAAAACCACAAAACGCAAACATTCTAAATTAATATGCCACTACAAAGAACATAATAATATTTTTACACGGATTTTGATGCTGGGCCTAACCACCATATTACCAAAAAAACAGATTGCTATGATATGTACTCACTTTACTAAACCAATCACACGAGCTATAGACATCTGAAAATGTCAACTATGTTTGTCTGTAAATTCTAATAATAGCCTCTGTGCTTTCGGGGTTTTAGTAGAAAACCTTATCAGACCTTAAAGTCAAATCGTCTCAAGTCGTTGACGTGTTCTTCAAATAATGGACATATTATTAATTACCATGTTTGGGAAAATTAGTTACAGTTTAGCTTTAAGCCCTAATGTTCGACACTAGTTTAAGATCGTCAAGTTTGAGATCACTGTTTAATATTGAACCCTACTTCTATCGCAGGAACGAACCTCAATTTGAATACCATAAACGAGACAAGTGTTTCGATTAGAGTTTAACAAATAGGTCTACCTTATTCTGACAGGGACGACATTGGTATCATTAATCAAGTACCAGTAATTAATCGACGAGTTTAATCTGGCGATTAAACAATTACCGATACCGGTAAGTGCGATGAATGTTTTGTTTAAGCAACCGAGATGAACGGTTTTGCACACTCGAATGCGAAACGGGCATCCGAATACTGGACCTTAATCATAAATCACCGAAGGCGAACCCTTTAAATAAATTGGAGCGTTTTTTATTTTGACACCAATTTCCGGTTGGATGTACCGAATTACCATTTAGATTTAGATAGCGTGAGTAATTGGGTACTGAGGACTGCGGGTTGGTATCTACATCAAGTATCGATAGTAAATACTAGTTTTATTACCGGTTACCTAAATACTAGTATCAAGTATCAGATAGGTGTAAATAAGTATTGAGTATCGACAAGAATTGGTAGTCAAGGAAAGTTTTTTTAAATTCAGGCGACATATTTTGAAGATGTTACCTTTAGCAAATGCTGTTAAATAATTGACGTGTTTTAAGAAAAAACATGTTTTTCTTTTATTTTTGTTATCTGTAATTTTAATCTCACAATTGTTTAACATAATCATGGTGGTCAAAATAAATGAATTTAGTTTGATTTAAAAAGAGCTATTCTAAGGAAGTAATCTAATAAACAAGCAGAAATTAAGTCAAAAAAGTAAGGGGCACTGCTATGACCCACTGGTGGGACTACATTTTTTTCCCTGTGGACCCGCGACGCTAGTCATGGAATTAAAAAAATAACTTTATCACTGCACACTACAGCTAACTTTAATATATGAGACGACACTATAAAACGTAGATTACTTACTTAGGTGTAAATAATTTTTTTTGCCATAAATGGAATTGCAAACTTTTGTCTTCTATATTTTATTAAAAACTTCTTGAATACAATTAATTTCAATTAATGTCGTCTCACATTAAATTGTTTTAATAAGATGGCTGGCAGCGACCGGATGAGAAGAGCCGAAGACGCTCTGTGGCTTTCACTAGGAGAAGGAGAGGCCTACGTCCAGCAGTGGACAAATATAGGCTAATGATGAGGATTGTTTTAATGCCAAAATAAAAATTACTTTAGGTTAGCTCGTATGCTACGATAAAGCTCGTTTTTTAATTCATCTCTAGCGTGGTGGGTTCACGGGGGAAAAATCTCCGTAGTCCCACCAGTGATTCGTAGCAGTGGGTCCACGGGGAAACTGCCAAAAAAATATCGATAGAGTATTTACCAAGTAAAATTAATACGAGTATTAATATTTATCTCGCAGCAATATCGGTCCAACTCTACTAAATGTCCCTTAATCCTAAACAACCAGCCCTGGATTTCGTATATCCTCTAGAATTGTCAGGGTAGGATACGGGTTGACCTTTATACACATTGTTTTATTTTAAACCAAGGAAATTTGTTTCAAAGTTAGGGAAAATATATCATGAAAACGTTTAAATACGAAACCTTTTTAGTTACGGGCTTAAAGTATCTGTTTGTATTTTGTAAGAATAGATAGGTATTTTTAGTCGACGGCGAAAACTCCAAAGTAGGGTATTTTAGTTATATAGCGTGTATATATTTGTGTATGGTTGTATGCTTTCTGCCTACAGCCTCATTGAAATGTTAATAGATTCGTGTAGATTCAGGAATGGTATTTAGGTGGGTGACGTCATCATTAATGTAAGATAGGGACATATGTAAAGTATGAAAACAAATTTGTTTACATTTTATGTGTTTAAAGAATGGGATATTTATTTACATACGTTATAACAAAAGATATAAAAATTTAAAACTACTTTAAAATAAATATACAGTCCAAAATGCTGGTGTGTTTCTGGCTCAACGTTTAAGCATTGCTATTCAGCGTGCTAACGCCACCAACATGCTGTGTATGCTGCTAACTGATAGTGGGCTTGAGCATTTGGATTGTCTTTAGACCTTCAACGGTCTGGCAGTCTAACTATTTTTGTAGTGTTAGTATTAGCTTGTATTTTGTTTAGTTAACAAAGGCACTCGCTTTTTTTATGCCCCCCCCCCCCTCTTTTACAAAAAGTTGATTGAATCAGCCATCACTTTGCAGAAGTCCTGTTTTATTTGTATTTGACGAGTCTATAGATTAATATTCCGCTTCTACGTTGCTTCAAGTAAGGAACCTGAAATAAAAAATGAATACAATAGAAAAATTAACATTACCTAAAAAAATATACAAATAAATATACAATAAACTGAACCTAAAGACTAATCTAAACGCTTCTTGGTAGTAGAAAATTTTTTTTTTTCAAATGTAAGTTTTTGTAATTATTTTTATTAATGTGTACCGATTGCAATATAATTACGACCGCAAAAACTTTTTTTTTAAAGTTACGTAATGTTTAACAACTCGTATTTTTCCAAACAAACAGACATGGTCAAAAAAGTTGGACACGACGATGCTTGTAACGCATGCCAAAGACAGTTTTGGCTCTGTTTCAACATTGTATTCTACAAACAAACGCCGCATCTCTCGTTGAGGAAATATATCTTTTCATCCTTTATTTTCAGTGCGTTAATATAACAAAATTTAAGACTATGGGGAGAACGCTTTGATGTGTTTTGCTCTCGTTTTCCTCGTGAGGTGCTGACAGGCGTATATAAACGCTTATATTGTGTTTTACAATATGTGTTATGGGGTAACAGTGTTGTGGAGCCTATAATTTTCCTATAATAGCTACGGGGACGCTGGAAGCTTAGGATGACGTAATCTCGCACACGCGGGGAAGTCGGTTAAAGATGTGGTTTTGTGATATGCTACGAAATGTGTCGTTTTCCTCATTTCCCGTAAGTCTTCAAAATTGCTGGTTCATTCAGGAGAAACCATCTTGTAGTATAAGCATAGCGTTTTTTTGTTTTAAATTTAATCTCATCTCATATACGGACTGCCCCGGTGGCTAAGTTGGTAGTGAACCTGCTTACTGCGCTTGGAGATTTGGGTTCGGTTTCCACCTAGGGCAAAATTCATTTGATGAATATTTGTGTTTGTTCTATATCTGGGTGTTAATATCTATTTAAGTATGTATTTAAAAATATATAATTATGAACTTATATCAGTCTTTGGCAGCCATATTACACGAGTTGCTTAGTTTGGAATCAGATGACCGTGTGTGCAAAAATGTCCCGAATATTTATTAAACTTGGCTAAAAACTGGATGTCACAGGGTCATAAACACAATCAAATTCGGAAGTCAATTTAAAATAGTTACAAGCAATTTCCATTATTTTTATTTTTTGTTACAGTATACTACATTCAAATAACAAAATAGCACAAGTTTAACTGTTTTGTGACTAGTTTTGTAATGGAGGTAGGTACCACCTAAGAATCATTACTTAACAAAATATTATATATTTACTATTAAAGTTTACATGAACTTCTAAGGTTTCGAGTCTTTATGTAAGTGTCTGACAATTAAACACGAAAATAAACATAATCACGGAACTAAACTTAGCGCAGCCTTGTTGGCATCGAGTTTACGAAATTAACTCCTAACACTGGCAACATTAGCGGTTTGTACGCACACGTTTGAATTAGAACTCCTAGCAAGCTTAAGCACACTGGCTCTAAACACATGTAGCAGGCTCAAGCTAGAACTATGTACATTGAACAAGAGTACCACATCAGCTGCTGTAGTAGGTAATCATTTGAGCAAGTTAGACAGGCGGTTCTCCACCTTTCTATTGATACTATTGTTATCCCTCGTGGTTTCACCCGTAATTTACTAGTTTCCACAGTTTTGCAGGATAAAATTTATGTATTTGGGGCCGTCCATTAATCATGTGATCATGTGTTTTTTTTAGCATTTTTTAACCCCCCCCCCTCCCTATTGGTGATACATAGTGAGGTTTAAGACTAAAAAACCCCCCCACCCAAAATCACGTGTATTTTTTAGTACCTACAAATAATCTTATTTTTATAATATTATTATCTTTAAATACATGTATAAAGTATAATCTAATTTTATTCTGATATTAAGGACCATGTCAAAAATTTCTAGACAGAAAGGTTGCAGGTTGTTTTTGATTCGCAAGGTCACACCACACACCGCTTTCCGGATTAGAAATGAGGCGTTTGACGAAAAAATTAATACACGTGAAATCTTACTACACCCCCCCCCCCCCCCCCCCCCCTCCTTGTGGTATTTCGTGATTTTTGCTAAACCCCCTTTCAAGCCTCACGTGATTAATGGACGGTTCCTTTTTTTTTCCACACCGAACACAGATTCATTTTTTTTACATCGCTCGAAGAACCGCGGCGAAGAAAGGTTCTTGAGTGGAGACCACGAACCGGAAGACGCAGCGTAGGTAGGCCTCCACTAGATGGACCGACGACATTGTGGCATTGCTGGCATCCAGTGGAGGCCAAGGCAGGCTGTCGTTCAGTGTGGAGGTTAAAGGGAGAGGTGATGATGATGATGATTTCTTCTTTAAAATACACATTCAGACCAAAATCGTATCAGTGTATGATAATACAATACAATACAATACAATACAAAAACTCTTTATTAAAATACCACAAAACAAGGATAACATAAAAATTACAACAAAAATATTATCTACAATATCTGGTACTTTCTTATAAAAGATTGAGTTGAAAACGTTCTGGTAATAGTTTGGACAAGTTAATATTAGGAACAATTAGCGGAGTGAGCGGTGAGTTCGGAGTTCGAGCTTATGAACGTGAATAGGCATCTGAGTTTCGGTCTTAGGTAAGTATTCCAAGTACAATAAATCATATACTTACTTAAGTTACTAATTTATTGTTACTAAAGTAATTTCTGTATTGTATTAGGTACGCTAACAATCACGTCGAGCACTGAAAACACAACTAGTACCTATTTAATATGAAAGAAGTTAATACATTTAAGCAACCAAATAGATAACAACATTATTATGAAAAACTGTTTTTATTATAAGAAGAGTAATTCCCGTATAATAAATTTTTACTAAGATTCGGAGTAGCCAGCTTAATTTTACGTGAGTAATTCCCGTATAATAATTATTTTACTGGGATTCGGAGTAGCCGGTTTAATCTTACGTGAGTAATTATTGTATAATATTTTTAAGGGGGATTTGGATTAGCCGGTTTAATCTTACGTGAGTCTTCCTCGCATATTTTTTTTTACGGGGATTCGGAGTAGCCATTTTAATCTTACGTGAGTAATTCTCATATATTTTGTATTGGGATTCGGAGTAGCCGGTTTAATTTTACGTGAGTAATTCTCGTATAAGATTTTTTACTGTGATTTAGTGTAGCCGGTTCAATCTTACGTGAGTAATTACCGTATAATATTTTTAACGGGGATTCGGATTAACCGATTTATTTAAGGGTGGGATTGGGGTGGTTTATATGAGTAAAATCCTGTGAAAATGCTCTTATTATTGTTAAGATGTTAGCAATTAAATGTCTCCGGGCGTGTTGATTACTATGCGCCAAAATTAAGATAATGTAATTTTTGTGCACTATTATACATTTCGTTAGTAAATCATTTCACGAACTCGTAAAAACAAAGAGCATTGTCTATTAAATGTTTCACAAATATTAAGTTTAAAAGAAAACAATGGAACTGAGTATCTGTCTTCGATGGGCCAAAACAACTTTAGAGCCAAATGGAAAACCAATTTATACACCAATATCAAATGTTGGTACGAGAAGAACTGAGAGTAAGCCAAAAATTATTCCAAACCTGAAATCTGGAATAAGTTAAAAACCTGTATTTTATGAGCAGCATTACGGGTATTATTCATGAGTTCCAGAGACCGGTTGTATTACAAATGCAATCTTGGCGGTGCACCAAACGTCCAATTGCTTGCGCATTTCTTGAAAACTTCTCCCAAAACTTGGCTGAAACCTAGGCGGGAACTTGTGTCCTGTTGGGGTTTAAATTATGTAAAAACCTGCAGTACGTCGCGTTGCTCTTAATTAAAGCGCACAGAATCCAAGTTTTTTGTACAGAACTTGTTTTTTTAAAGCGATGCAACCATTGAGTTTCGGGCAATCCGGAGCTGAAACTTTACAGCGCGTCCAACCGTATATAATTTTCTGTTGATTTTTGGGAGGGGATTTACGCCACGCATGCATAATTTTTTTGTTATATTGCTACCCAAACGAAAGCATACACATCTAACAGTACGTGGGTAAAGTGCATGACCGCGTGGACTTTTACTTTGACAAGAGAATGCAGCTTAACGACTCTTCATTTTGTTTGACTTTTTATTAGAAGAATTTTCAGAAAGAGACGCACTTTTTTCATTTTCACATAAGCCGACATATCCCTACTAAACGCTAACCTACTGTTTTTTTTTTGCTTGGAATATATATACGTTTTGACACCAACTCCAAGCTGTATTAATAACGATACTTACGTAAGCATCCATAAAATTCACGAAACATTCGATGGGCGACACTTCAGGGCGATAAAGTCCACTTTCAATCCCGTCAGCTCCCAGCCATTGGCTGAACAATATCTCCAGTATTTCCTACATTTTCCTACGAATTTATTGTAATAACATAATTTCCCCGTTCGATGTGACAGCCAGATATCGCGCGCGTAACGCCTATTCCGCTCTAGGCGCCCAAAGTGCCATCGTACAATAAAAACGACCATAAAAACTTATCTCAAAGAGATTGTACAGGCACACCGTCAATATGTCCTCACAAATAATATATCTAACGGCACTACAGCGCGAAATAGATAAAGTAAGAGATCGTAAATCAAATATATTACCGTCCGTCAGCTTCGTGGCTGCAAGATGGGAGAGTTTTAGTTAGAGAAGGCGACGTGTTTGGATGTTAGCATTTAGCATTTGCGAATGAGATAGTATATATAGAAGAATAAACCAGCTAAGTATGAGTCAGGTTCGCGTACTGAGGGTTCCGTCATCATCATCATCATTTCAGCCGTAGGACGTCCACTGCTGGACATAGGCCTCCCCCATCGATCTCCAAAAGGGCCGGTTGGAAGCGGCCTGCATCCAGCGTTTCCCTGCGGTCTCTTTTAGGTCGTCTGTCCATCTTGTGGGTGGACGTCCTACGCTGCGCTTACCAGTCCGTGGTCTCCATTCCAGAGCCTTTCGGCCCCATCGGCCATCTGTTCTGCGTGATATGTGCCCTGCCCACTGCCATTTCAACTTACTAATCCGGTGGGCTATGTCGGTGACTTTCGTTCGTCTACGGATCTCCTCATTTCGGATTCGATCTCGTAGAGAAACCCCGAGCATAGCCCTCTCCATAGCTCGTTGTGCGACTTTGAGCTTGCTTATGAGGCCCATAGTGAGAGACCACGTTTCAGTGCCGTATGTCATCACTGGTAACACACACTGGTCGAAGACTTTCGTCTTAAGGCACTGAGGTATTTTGGACGAGAAGACGTTGCGTAGTTTACCGAACGCTGCCCAGCCGAGTTGGATTCGCCGATTGACCTCTTTCTTGAAGTTGGACCTACCTAGTTCGACTGTTTGTCCTAGGTAGACGTACGCGTCAACAGCTTCAAGAACTGAGTTCCCAACTGATACTGGGGTGGGCACAACATGGATATTTGACATGACCTTTGTCTTGTCCATGTTCATTTTAAGGCCCACCTGTTGAGAGACTCGATTGAGGCCTTCGAGCATCATGCTGAGATCCTCCATCGATTCTGCCATGACCACAATATCGTCGGCAAACCGAAGGTGAGTGATGTACTCGCCGTTGATGTTGATGCCGAGTCCTTGCCATTCCAGGAGCTTGAAGGCATCTTCCATTGTGGCAGTGAACAGTTTCGGAGAGATAACGTCTCCCTGTCTCACGCCTCTTCGCAATGGAATTGCCTTCGAACTCTGCTCCTGTACTCGGACCGACATGGTGGCGTTATTGTACAAACACTTCAACACTTCGACATACCGATAGTCAATACGGCATCGCTGGAGAGACTCAAGCACCGCCCATGTCTCGACCGAATCAAAGGCTTTCTCATAGTCCACAAACGCTAAACATAGTGGCAAGTTATATTCTTCGGTCTTCTGTATAACTTGGCGTAGCGTGTGGATGTGGTCTATGGTACTATAGCCTTTTCGGAAACCGGCTTGTTCGATAGGCTGGAAGTCATCGAACCTGCGATCGAGACGATTCGTGATGACCCTCGAAAACAGCTTATAAACATGGCTCAGAAGCGAGATGGGTCTGTAATTCTTCAGCAAGGTTTTGTCACCTTTCTTAAAGAACAGCACCACCACGCCTCTGTTCCATGCTTCTGGCGTTATACCTTCGAGTAAGACAGAATTAAAGAGCTTCTGAAGGACTCTGAGTACCGGTGTTCCACCCGCTTTCAGAAGCTCTGATGTGATTCCATCGTCCCCCGGCGCCTTGTTGTTCTTGAGCTGTTTCAGGGCCATCCTAATCTCGTACAGGCTGATGTCCGGGATATCTTCGGTATAATGTCGGCTCAGCTTGGCTCTTGGGTCTTTGGCCGAGCTGCTCACAGGTTTAACAGTAGCAGTAGAGGGTTCCGTACCACCACACAAAATACAAAAACTTAATATAAGACCAAATTGTTTTTTTTTTTGCTGAATTGTCAATAAAATAAACATTATTTCAATTAAGGCCATTACTTAAATTGTTAAATACTAAAATACAAAAAGACAACATCACGCCCAGGCGGTCACCCATCCAATTACCCCGACTCGCTCGACGTTGCTCAACTTCGGTGATCAAACGAGAACCGGTGATCAGAAATTTATCACCAACTCGCACTTGCCAAGTATTTATTATTTGTTGTTTTACTTTAGAGTGTGTACCAACGCATGCCAAGTTTGACTCTTGTACGTTTTACTGTATTTACGCTAGAGCAAATACAAAATACGTTTTAAAAAACCTGGGCGTGATGATGTCTTTTTGAACAAATTTTTGTATTTTGTGGTGGTACGAACCACAAAATACAAAATGCGCGAGCCCGACTCGCACTTGGCCGGTTTCTCATGTTGTGATTGGTAAAAAAATATTATTATAGCTATTGCTGCATCATCTTATTTATTTATTTATTTATTTAAGTCCACCTACACTGTGTACATCAATACAATTTATCAAAACTTTAAACAGAAATAAAAATATAACTAAATGTCACAATAATTACAGGTGAAGACAGCATGCAATAATATTGAGCGATAAAATAAAATAATATGTAGTTAAATCAGTTAAACATAAACACGAATGAGGTATAAAACGATAATTATTTTGTTAACATTCAAAGTTTTGTCAGTATTAAAAATTCATCAAATCATATCATATCATATCATACTAATATTATAAATGCGAAAGTGTGCATGTCTGGCTGAACTCACCGCCGAAACTAATAAACCGATTTAGATGAAATTTGGTATGAAATTAGCTTACACCCTGGATTAACACATAGGCAAAACATACTTTTTATCCCGAAAAAAGTCATCATCACGTCAACATTTTCATCATCATCATCATCATCATTTCATCATAATACGGGCGAAACCGCGGGGCTCAGCTAGTTTTTTTAAATAATTAATAGTCTTGCGTTTAAACACCATCTCGCCTGATGTTAAGCGATGATGCGGTCTACTTTGGAGCACACTTGCTTAGAGAAACGATTCACTCGTGATTTGAAGACACCTAGATTGTAACCATCAGGGAACACCCATTCAGGCAGCGTATATTATACGTAATCAAACGTACCTGATACTATTTTTTGCTCTATAGAATGATATGCTTCAACTGTTGAGAAATGCAGCACGCATGGCAAATTATGCGCCTGAAACTTGTCAGATTACATACCACGTCCTCGTATGGCTAGTATAGGGTTACATTGACTATGGTATTAATCCTAAAGGAGGTCATTATATCATCATCATCATCATCATCAGCCAGAAGACGTCCACTGCTGAACATAGGCCTCCCCCTTTAACCTCCACACTGAAACCACTGTCACTGTCACTGCCACTGTCACTGTCATTATATACCTACTCATAATTATGAACAACTTTTAACATGGGACCAGCGCTGAAAAATTTACTAATATTGTTTTAACACCTATTGTGCATGCGTTTTTTAATGTGTATGATTTCGCATCACGTGTTTTGTGCTAATAAATTACATTAATTTTTATTGCTGTTCCTAAAAAAAAAAAAAAGTCATACTTTCTAAAAAAAAATATTTTTTATTTTTATTTTAGCCCTCATTAAAATTTTGTCATAAATAACATATCGGTTTCTTCTAGGCAAGCGTGCTCCACCGTAGACTGCATCATCGCTTTTCATCAGGCGAGTTGGCGGTCAAACGCAAGCCTATCATTTAATAAAAATAAACTCACGAGAAAAATGAAAAATAATGAGTACACTGACCTCTCACCTTTGTACCACCGTTCCACGTTTTCGTTCCTGTAAAGCAACATGGATATCGCAGCCTTAAAGATCGCCATCATAGAGCACGTCGTTTTGAGAAATAGGAGAGTTCTTTCTAATAAATACTAGAATATTTCATATAGCCCTTTTTACTGTGCCATAAATTATCATTTATCTAATAACGCCATGCGCTAGATCTGTACCGCGTCAGATATAGACTAGGAGGTCGTAAATCAGAAGTACCAACTATAAAGTAGTGCGGCCAAACGTTTGCTCATGGTGTAGTCGGCTCGTATGACATTATAGTCATGTCCGGGAACTCAAGTGCATTGCTATTTAAAAGTGAGTCATTTGCAATAAATTATAACTTGTGACCTATATAAGAAGCTCGCTGTATCCCGCGACTTCGTACGCGCAGACTCATTTTGCCGTTGTAGTAAAATACTTTCTTAAGGGATGTCTACACTTTAAGTAACCTACCTCACTTTCAGCTTAGTAATTAATATACACACTACAGTTATAGCAGTTCGAAATTTCGTGATTAGTTAGTCATAATCATACTATAAATAATCATATAACTTTCATATACATCGTGGTTCAAAAAGGTGCTGATAATACTGAAACCCTGACGGGAAAACTGACGGGCCCAAACGAGAAATCTCGAAAAAAATCAGCTGTTCCATACTTTTGTCTTGTGTCAATGGCCGTTTTCTATGGAACAGCTGGTTTTGTTTCGCAATTTCAAGTTTGCCCCCATAGTAATAAAGTTGTTCCGAATTATTAGTAAATGTACTTACCCTTCAAATATCATACCTTTTTGTTACACGTTGTATAGGTCGGCTTTAGAAAAAGTTCTTCTTGTTTATACCGTCAAATAAAAGCTATAAAGGTACAAAATGAAATGAAAACACTCAGAAAACGAATAAGAAAATACACAACAATAAAAAGAAAGGCTTAAACCATTTTCTCATCAATTGATCTGAGCATCAATATTCTGAAGTTCACGAGTGACGTCAGCAGAACGAAAGGCTTTTAATATAGCATCAAAGCTTTTATCTTTTGACAGCGCGTAATATTTATTTTGTTTACCAATAATTTATGTACGCAAGCCTAATATTACTTTGGCACTTTTTCCCCGAAAACTGATGGGGAAGAAAGGTTCTTGTGTGGAGACCACGTAGACAGGAAGACGCAGCGTAGGTAGACCTCTAGACTAGATGGACCGACAACATCGTGAGAGTCGCAGGCGTCCAGTAGATGCAGATAGCAGGATGCCGGTCAGTGTGGAGTTCTAAGGGGAGGTCTATTTTTAGCAGTGGACGTAAATAAAACGTGCTCCATCGTAGACCGCATCATGCAGCCAAATGCAAACCTATTATCTTAGAATAACTACTCAGAGAAGGTAGGTTTCCAAACAACGCCTGTTCAAAACGTAAGCTACAAATTCGCTTTGTAGCATACGTTTCGATTATGGTATTTTAAACGATTTAAGCAAGAAAATTAATGGATTGCCTGTGGAATTTCACACCATAACTCTTATGCTGCTTTTCTGATTTGTTGTGGCACGATTTCACCGCGCAAATTGTCAAAGTAAAATTTTTATATATTTTTTGAAGCCGTATATGACACCATTTTAATGGCTTAAATTTTGCGAATGTACTTGGTTTCTTTGTGTAGTTATTCTAAGCCTATTATATATATTTTTTAAATAAAGAGTAAATACAAAGCAAAAAAGAATATCTCGTTAATATTATAACTGTACAACTACCATGATAGTTTAAAACAGCGTTTTTGGAGAGAAAATGTTTTTAACCGACTTCCAAAAAGAGGCGGTTATCAATTCGACTGTATGTTTTTTTTATTATTAAGATATTTGTTTGTGCGCGCCTGCCTCTCCCTTGTCTTGGCCGGTGATTATTACTAAAAGTAAAACAAAAAAAGTTGTTTTACTTCTAAAGTTTATTTGTATTCAACATTACCACGGAAATAATTACTACTGGGTTGACAGTAGGTAAGGAAACAATTATAAATCTATACTAATATTATATAGAGAAAAGATTTGATTGTTTGTTTGTTTGCATTGAATAGGCTCCGAAACTACGGAACCGATTTGAAAAATTCTTTCACTGTTGGGAAGCTACACTATCCCCGGGTGACATAGGCTATAATTTATACCCGTGCAAAGCTGGGGCGGACCGCTAGTTAGTTTATAAATATAAGTTTGTCAGTACAAATAACTAAGCATTTTAATATCTTAGCCGAGAAAACTGCTAGCTCGCCGACCCATTGGTTACAATGGAAGGTCCTGAGCATCGGAAGCGAAGGATGAAAAATAGCAAATGCAATTTATAAAATTGCTCTGAAAAATGTAGGTGAAAATCGGATTTGTTAGTGAAAAAGGAGGAACGGCAGAGTTTAAACTTGGTTATGCGCACTTTCACAGTTTCTATTATAAACTTTACAATACGTAAACTATTGCGTCTTGCATTCGACGCATTTTCATTCCACAGGTTGCAGTAGCCAAATAAACCGGACAAGTGCGAGTCGAGCTCGCGCACCGTATCACCACAAAATTCAATAACGAAATTACCAGTTATAACTTGGTAATGATAGCCCGTTGGTCCAGTTGGTAGTGAACCTGCCTTCTGAGCTTGGGGGCGTGGGTTCGATTCCCATCTAGGACAAACATTTGTGTGATGAACATTTGTGTTTGTTCTATATCTGGTTGTTAATATCGAAAAACTATATATATATAGTTTTTAAATACATACTTAAATAGAAATTAACAACCAGATATAGAACAAACACAAATGTTCATCACACAAATGTTTGTCCTAGATGGGAATCGAACCCACGCCCCCAAGCTCAGAAGGCAGGTTCACTACCAACTGGACCAACGGGCTATCATTACCAAGTTATAACTGGTAATTTCGTTATTGAATTTTGAGACTGATATACATACATATATGTATGTATATCAGTCTCTGGCAGCCATATCACAAGCTTTGCTTAGTTCGGGGTCAGATGACCGTGTGTGAAAAAATGTCCCGAATATTTATTTATTTATTTATTTAATGAACATAAATGTGTCACCGAGTCGCACTTGGCCATTTTTTTTTATCTATTGTTATACTTTCGAGTGTGTTCTATAATCATGATAAGTTTGACGTAAGTATTACCATTTTTACATTAGAACTAATACAAAAGTACGTAAAAAATACGTTTGCTGTATGGGGTAAGGGAGTTTCGTTATTACTTTTGACTTTTTATTTATTTGTTAGTTAATCCACCGTAACGTACGTACATATTCTGTGAAAATTTCAACTGGCTATCTATTACGGTTCGAAGGATACAGCCATTTAAAGGATTGTATTTAAAGGACAGACAGACGGACGGACAGACACACATCGTAGGCTTAGTAATAGGGTCCTGTTTTTACCCTTTGGGTACGGAACCCTAAAAAGGTGCTTCTTTCATTCAGTTTGAGATCTTTAACGTGCACTCGAGTCTAACTAGGCCAGTGTATATATTTGTTTTCCTTTAGAGTATTTTTTATTTACTTTAGTTGGGACCGTAGGGTCCGGCCGCTCGGGGTTTTTTTTATTTACTTTAGTTGGGACCGTAGGGTCCGGCCGCTCGAGAGTTGTCCAGACGCCTCGTAGATGTGACAGGTGACCAAAGAGCTTACCTTGGCCAAGGAATAAGTTTGGCCATCCAACGGGGTAATGTCGCCAGCTTTTTGGGCACCTTACCCGAAGACAGCGACCTCAATACAGTTTTTTTATTTATAGTATAGGTAGACAGTTTAATTTAGTTCTAATTTCTAATATATACAGTTAGGTTTATTTTGATTTTATTTAGTAACTCTAATTTCTAATATCAAATACTTTTACTTTGTTACCAATAAAATTGTTCTTTATCTTTAGAGTATGTAGGTTCATGCCAAGTTTGGCACATGTACCTACGTATTACTTTCTTTACAACAAACGAGCAAAAACAACAATCAGTTTGTTGTATGGGGATTCCCCTTAACTCTCCACTTTTTGATTTAACTATAATTTCTTAGTTAATCTGCCATAACATTACATATTTTGAGAAAATTTCTAACCATTTCAGTCGTCCACAGCTGGACATAGGCCTCCCCCATCGATCTCCAAAAAGGTCGGTTGGAAGCGGCCTGCATCCAGCGTTTCCCTGCGGTCCTTTTTAGGTCGTCTGTCTATCTTGTTACTATCACTGGTTATCTATTATGGTTCAAAAGATACAGTCATTAAAGATTGGACAGACAAACAGACGGACAGCATAGGCTATGTAATATTAACACCCTTTGGGTACGGAACCCTAAAACCAATCTTGAGTCTAAACTTAAGCATTTCGAAAAGTTTGGAATACTTGGTTAATTTAAGCCAGTGTTCTTCAACCTGTGGGTCGCGAGTGTTGCGACCCCAGCGGGGTCGCAAAGTCTTACACGGGGGGTCGCAGGTAAAAGAAAAAGCCAAGTGTGGATTTTTTTTAAATCTTGTAATTGGGTCGCGTTTTCATGAAGGTTGAAAAACACTGACTTAAGCTTTCGATCACGAGATCTAATTCTTTCCATTAGCTGGTTTGGCCTTCTGTTTACTCCTACACGTTACTCTAGATTATCTATTATTACCTATAAGTGGTACTTTGTTCTTGAGCAGACATAACATAATTAGCTGGCAAAATGTGTTTAATAAATGCTAATTAAACGTCTCGTCGTTTAGTAAAGTCTTTGAGATGAGTGCTTCTGATAAAAAATTGCGTGGTAGGTTTTAACATAAGCTTGGGGCAAGAAATTTGCCGCCTGTGTTGATTACAGTTTCTACATTAAGTAAACTTTAGGGTATAAATAACCATTAAGGTAAAAAACATACTGAATCAAAGCAGCCGTAATTTGAGGGTGCCGTGGGTCTGATGATGGAGACGGGAGGTGGGTAGTGGAACTCTTAGTATGGATCTTATTTAAACTAATCAAATCAGCCCACTGCCAACTGCGTGGCCGTTTTTGGACCGAGTGACCTCGTACGAAGCGATGGTAAAAGTCCGGACGGTATGACGTTGATTCCTTGGAATATTGGAGCCTTTTGGAGGGCCGGTCAATAATATGTGACGCTACTTGCGTTGATACCCTTGCACCGTCTCATCTTCCTAGAACGCAAAATAAGGCTGGTACAGCGGCTGAATCTGCAGAAAGCCTCAAAAGGCGCAAATATAGCAACCTAGACAGTGGGTATATATTTGAGCCTTTTGGGGTCGAAACTTTAGGCCCGTGGGGACCGGGCGCTAAAAATATTTTTAAAGATTTATATACTCGTCTAGTCGAAGCATCTCGTGACCAAAATGCTGGCAGATATCTTGCACCGCGTATCAGCATTGCAATTCAACGCGGCATTGCGGTCAGCATTTTGGGTACGATGCCTGCTGGCAGCGGTTTATTAGATTAGTTTATTTTTATATTTTAGTACTAGTTTGTTTGTATTTTTACAAGTTTTTTTCATGTATTTAGCATAATTTTCTTATGTAAATCAGCCCAGATTCGAGAGGTTTACTAGTGGCCAGTATAGTAGAGGTACTGAAAGGTGGAGGTAAGATCTTACATTTTTGCCCAACCAGGAATGTGTTTGTAAATACATATTGACTTACCCTACAAGTCGTATTTGATCGTAAAGAACAACCTCAATAATTAACTGCTACATTAAGCTAGAATGCGAAATTAATACCCGAACTGATGGATTATATTTTCATTCGGCCAGGCTATTCATCACGGTGAGATTACTCGTACCAAGTACTTTTCTGAGAGTAAATGTTGGTAACTTTCTAAGAACTATTAATTTATTATCCTTAAGAGTTGATTATGTCGTGGACTTGGGTTGCGTTGCATCAATTTGCGCTCAAGAAACAGACCAGGTGGACCTTTAGCCTGTATGTCACTTATGGCGTTAAAAAATCAGTACCAAGTTCATATGTTGGCTATAAACAGTTGAAGATATTAAGAATTTTAGAGACATGATTCGTGAACTTATTACTATACTAGCTGACCTGACAGACGTTGTCCTGTCTTAGAACTGTCAAACACGCAAAGTCAAAATTACAAATCTTATTTTACTACACCTTGGGTTACATTATTGGAGTTTTAGTAAGTATCTATTTTTTTTGAAAATATAATATAGCCTATGTTAATCGGGGATAAAGTAGCTTCCCAACAGTGAAAGAATTTTTCAAATCGGTTCAGTAGTTTCGGAGCCTATTCAATGCAAACAAACAAACAATCAAATCTTTCCTCTTTATAATATTAGTATAGAAAAAAATTCGCTGAAGACATGCTTTATAAAACTCGTTATAAGCTTTCTCTCAGAATCTTTAAGTTTTTGACAATTGTTTATTTTTTCATTTAGTAATGTAAATTAATATTAATTTAAAATAAAAAGATTCTTGAGTAATCTGGAGTTTAATCATTTGTCTAGCTAAATATCTTTTCAGATGTCGAAAATGTTCAGTAAACATTTCCTTTGAAGATTAGTCTATTACGACAAAGCTGGTGTACAAAAGTTTTCTTCTATCAATCACTCAGAATGTTTACAGAAAAGTGATATAAAGCCGAAGAAAAACTCCAAAGGTTCTCCAGGAACCCTCGCCCTTCGTGATATGCTTACTGAAGGAGGAAATGTAAATGTTTACATTGAGAAGTTCTTCCACTCACGTATCTCCGCTATTACGGGAAAAGAAACCCACAGCACGTATATTTCACATTGAGGCCAATAAATAAGCGATTTAGTCAAGGCGCCATACTCGCGAGTGAGTCTCAAGATGGTGATATATTTTGGGCATACATATTACATACCTACTCATACGTACTAACATTCTTAGGGTTGTGCAGGACACGTTACTAGGTCCTCTGATGGATGGTGGAATGCAAAAGTCCGTGGATGATGTGCTGATGCAAGAAAATAAGATACACATTTAAAGACTGTATCGAAAATTGTTGTTGATTATGAAGGGTGCTTAAATAAATAAATTAATATTTCGGGACATATTTTACACCCGGTCATCTGACCCCAAACTAAGCAAAGCTTGTGATATGGCTGCCAGAGACTGATAAACATACATATATATATGTAGTTTTTAAATACATACTTAAATAGATATTAACAACCAGATATAGAACAAACACAAATGTTCATCACATAAATGTTTGTCCTAGGTGGGAATCGAACCCACATCCCCAAGCTCAGAAGGTAGGTTCACTACCAACTGGATCAAAGAGTTATCTTTAACCATCTTTAATTAAATAACTTCCTTTTTGTATTTAATCAAAGAATTAATGAAACATGTCGACCAAATAGGTTTTTGAAAAACTCAGAGTCACACAGCGGGCAATGGAGAGAGCTATGCTCGGAGTTTCTTTGCGCGATAGAATCCGAAACGTGGATTATCGCCAAAAAACCAAAGTCACCGACATATCTGTTAAAATTTGCAAGTTGAAGTGGCAATAGGCAGGCCACATCGCTGAAAGAACCGATAACCGATGGGGAAGAAAGGTTCTTGAATGGAGACCACGAACCGGAAGACGCAGCGTAGGTAGGCCTCCCACTAGATGGAGTGACGAGAGAGAGAGAGAGAGAGATAGATAGATAGATAGATAGATAGTGAGAGTCGCTGGCATGTGGATGCAAAAAGCAGACTATCGTTCAGTGTGGAGGTTAAAAGGGGAGGCCTAGTTCAGCAGTGGACGTCTTCTGGCTGATGATGTTGATGATGATGATGATGTCCAAAGATATGTTTACAGTTTAATAATAACCTCATTTGAATGGTTGTCTAAGTGCCACTATCAAACTGGACCTCATAAGCCCCGACATTTCCCGACTACTTCTCATAATTTTACGGAACTTCCCCAAAACTATTAAAGTTAATTCATGCATATAGTAATACGACCTATGCTTGCCCATATCCTAACACCCTGGAATCCTTGGATAGTGCTTTAAACGGGCAATAAAGCCTAAAGATGGACTTATCTTAAGAACAAGAAACTGTATTTCGCTCTTTGATTTAGAAGATATAAAATTATTGACGCTGTTGAAATTAACATTTAACGTATTTTATAGCATGTACTTAGGTAGTTTACATTAGGTATTCTTGACGTTTTGAACACTTCGTAGTGTCCGTGGTCACTTGTGAATTTAAATGTTCAGTATGCGCGAAAACTTTAAAAAAAGTTGGATTAAGTTGGATATAAAATTATTGAAGATGTACTTAAAACATATATTTGAACTATAAAAATATAAACATATAAAAACTATAAAAATAAGATTACCTGAAGTACTTTTCAGTGCTTAATTTGGATAAATGAAATCTTGTTTCAATCTACAATTATTTTTTGTTTTATTTTTTGCTCCGCGGATTTCGGGGTCCTTTGTCAACTTATAAAGTTTTTTTTTGTTAACTATTTCTAATACAACATAAAACTAAAGAGGAATATATAAATTATTAAAAAATATATTATTATGTTGCGTGTATACACCGAGCAGTCCAGTCTACAAATTTAATTAATAAACATCTTGCAGTCTCTCAAGAAAAAATTGAATTAAAAATAAAATTTAATATGCTGATAGAGTAAAAAGCGGTTGCGTCCTCTTAACATTGCTCCTTAATAAATCAAGATTTACGATTCAGCCAAAGAGCTTTGACTCAAGCACTAAACCGCTAGTTTCGTTGCCCTGTAAGTCTTAAACTAGTTCCAAACACCATATGGGCTTGAGTTAACGGTTGATTAAGAAACACGTAACCGAGGCTGGAACTGGTTCTAAAGAATGCGTATTAACGTTCGGATATATCTAATTTTCTTCTTGTTGTACTGAAACGAATGCTAGCTTTTCTAATCTACGCGTAAGGCGAGGTTTTCCCACTTTTCAACAACGCTTATTACTACAGATGACTATAATCCTTGGGTTATTGTATTAAGGTCGCATTTAGCGGAGCAAAATTATGGCGTTTACACACAGTCGTGCGTTTCGCTACTTCTATTTTTGTGATTTTTCACATATTATTCTAAAAGTATATCTGTAATGTAAAATGTACCTCACCGGTTTCCTTCATAATTATGAAATCTACATATATAAAGATATCGCAGACATAATTTAATAAATAGTAATTGAATGAATCCAAAAAAACAGGGACATAAGCGCAAATCAGTGTTACTTTGATATATTTTTTCTATCGAGCGAAATATGCTTAATCGTGTTTCGATCTCATGGATTTTCTAGATAAAACATTCAATTTTGTTATGACACCATTTTTATAATTTTAAGGCCAACCATGGAGGTATGCACACTTAAACTAGAATGACCATAATTGTTAAAAGTCGGAAAAGAGCGTCTTAAGTACTTCATGCACTCAGTTTCATGTTGATTAACTTAAATAACTACTTTTACTTTTTTAACCAACTTCAAAAAGGAGGTTCTCAATTCTACTGTATTTTTTGTGTATGTTATGCGATGTTTCTGCCTATTGTGAACCGTTTTAATGATAATTTATTTATTGGATACGCTATACTTATCTTGAGAGTCCCTTTTAAATTTTAATAAAATGTTGCAATTTTGACAAACAAGTCAGAGTCAAACCAAGTCATGCCTTAGTAAAGTGGTGGAGACTTTGTAGAAGTGTGGAGGAAACATCACGAAAATACATGTTTTACCTCGTTATATCACACTCATAGCACGGTGGCAGGGCGCTCGTTTAATTACGTCACTCGTTTGGAACGTTTGTATAAAGTCGACCTACTGCTTTAGCTTCTAAATCACTGTGTCGATACTTAGACCCATCAATTCCCCACACGCACGAATTAATTAGACAACTATTGACGGAGCCCATTCCTTTGGAGAACTGTCAGGGTACGACCGCACTATATCTCTTTTTAACGCGTCACAATGCCAGAAGTTGACAGAGCAATTTAAGGGGCAGCCAAAGGCGCGCGGCTATCACTCGCATTTTAACTTCCCTTGAGAAATCGCTTTTAGCGATAAGGTTGCCACTTATGGCACTAGCTCTTAAGTTAATTTATATATGACTGTATTATTTTATCTATGGATTTGGGCACAATAAAGATATTTTATCTATATATCTAAAACATTGCAAAAAGTGTAAAGCAATATTCGGATTGAAATGTTATAGGTTGGCGGAGATCTAAAATGCTCATAAAAATAGTTTGTTTCCATTTTTTTTTGAAATTTATTTAATAATTACTATCTGCACGATTTTTGTGATTCCATGTTTGGTCCCATGATAAAAGTGGTTCACAATCACCCTTTATGCTTAGTTTAATTACGTAACGTCACGATTTACCACCAAACCGGCCGCCATCCGCCGCCACATTGTAGATGCGTGGAAGTCTCGCACTGTTCGATTTGATCGATTGTTTCTGCCATGTACCTGTAAGTTGTGGAATGGCTGACCACCTTCGGTTTTTCCTCCGAAGTATAATTTGGACTGCTTCAAACGAAGGGTGAATAGAGTTCTCAATGTTAGGCAAAGCACTGATAATGCCGCGCGTATTGTAGGTGTCTGTATATAGGCAGCGGTGACCACTTACAATCAGGTGACCCGTAGCTAGTTTGCCACTTATTCTATTAAAAAAAGTTTACCCTTTCCGCGTTACCCTGTAAAACGAGTTAAATATTTCATACTTGTAAAATGGCTATATTGCCAGTATACTATAAGCGCTTTTTTAAATGTTTTATTTTATTTTTTTCACAATATTCGAAACAAAAATAAACAGCTGAAATCAACAAATTATAGTAGGTAGATAATATATGATATCCATAAAAAGTTTTCTCTTCATGCATTTTTTTAGTTTTGTTTTTTCTCTTAGGTAGGTATATTCTCTACAGTGCAGTGCATTCGAACCCTCAGACTATCGACAAGGTTTAATTAAGCCACTGAATTAATTTCTCTATCGTCTACCTGAACATAGCAAAGTTTGAATTGTACTGTTTCTGACTGTTGTACTATTTCGGACTATTGTACTGATATAGTTACCTCGATTGTTGGTACTTGAAACAACTGTAAAGTTTCAACTAGCAATTTGTATACAGATTGGTGTTCAGGACTTGCCAATATCATTCTGTAGTTTATTTAAGAAAAAATAATATTGTGATTAAATATCGAGGCTAGTATAGCGATGGAGACTGGGCGGTAGCTTATATTATTTGCAATTTGATGGCACCCAGTTCGATCCTCGGTCCTACACCAATGACTTTAAAATGTAGGTAAGTATTTGTAGTTTCTGTAAATTATGATGCCATCGATAATGATTATAGCTAATCGTTTAACAACGTTGAAAGAAGACACCGTGAGGAAACCGGTATGTCCAATCAAAAGTTCTAAGACCATACATTGTCTTTGACTCATATATTACATTCACCAACAGTAATCCACCATGCTGGCCCAGTGCATGTTAGTGAATATTATAATTATGTTTTTAAACGTTGAGGTTCTTAGATGTACCAATTTCTTCACTATATTTTCCTTCACCGTTTTTGAGCGATGGTATCGTATTTGCACATAATTTATTTAGGTTTTAAATAATTTATTTAGGTTTTAAATAATTTATTTAGGTTTTAAATAATTTATTTAGGTTTTAAATAATTTATTTAGGTTTTAAATAATTTTTTTAGGTTTTAAATAATTTTTTTAGGTTTGAAATAATTTATTAAGTTTTAAATTATTTATTAAGTTTAAATTATTTATTTAGGAAAGATTGTGTAATGAGCTCCCGATATTTCGGCGCAGTTACATGCACCATGTTCACGGGAAGACTAATAATCAATCTAATCAAAAAATCATATAACAATCAATCTAATAATCACATAACTTTAGTGAATAACCCTGATAGTTTAAAACAGTGTTTTAATTTATTTACTTAGGTTTTAAATAAATTATGTTACAGGGCCAAGGATCGAACCGGGTATTACCGTCAGATTGTAAAACGTACGTGCTACCATTTGACTAACATGGCTCAACTGATCCACTTTTATGTTTTATCTGCTAATAATTCAATTTCTACATAAACTTATTGATATAGAATTATAAATTATTATGCGTCAATATTGTTTGTAATGTTTTAAATTTTTTGGGATGACTGAGTGCTGCAAAACAGTCTGCGCTGAAGGTAAGGATTCCATATAATACCTATGATAGAACTTGACATTTGAGTGTATCGGTTTCTTCTAGGCAAGCGTGTTCTATCGTAGACCGGATTATTGTTTAATATCAGGCGAGGTGGCGATCAAACGCAAGTCTATTATTAAATAAATAAACAAATTGACCTGTATATCTGCAATTAAACTACTAATATTAATAGAATCAACTTTTTGCCCAATTTTTTTTTATCTTAGTCGTATTTAAATGAGTTAAATTCTCATTGTTCCGATTCTCTATTTCAATGGCATTGTGCTGCGCAATGCTGCGCAATGCTGCACGTAATAAAAATAGAAATAGGAGACTCGAAACAAAGGTTTTATTTACATTTTATTTAGGTCTTGAAACAACTCTATTGTTGTGAAATATCCATACATTTATTCTGTGAGTATGGTTCTGCACTCTTTTCTAAAACTAGTTTAAAATATTGTGGAACCCACTTAAGTCATCATTAAATCGCATTTATATTTTAAAAGCTGAAACCAAGCTAAGTTAGCAAGTGTGTCTGTTTGCTTTTCAAGAGTTGAGTGGAGACAAACATAATAAACAATCAATCAATCAATACAATGTAAGAATGTGTTTAAATTTGAATATATATATATTAAATGGTTAATTTCAATATTTTATTAAAATCCGAAAATTAAAAAAAATATTTGCCTTGAATTAACATAATATATTTCTATCTCGGGAAAAAATGGTTTCTGTAAATTAGCAGGAGAGATCGAAAGTTAAAGTATTTTTCGAGATTTTGTGTTAGCACCCCTTTGATCATATTATAATATAGCTTGCCTGGAACTCTAGTACCAAAAAAAGTCTGCCAAAAACTGAAGGGGACTTTTTTTAGAGGTGGGAATCGGCTTCAATATAATAAACTTTTCCTGCGAGGTAAATACGTATTGCACACACTGATATATTTTTACTAGTTTTACAAATGCACACTCCAATATTGAGCGGCCCATAGACGATCAAACGAACGACCAAGATGTATGAGCTAAATGGGAAACTGTAGTATAACATTTTGCTAAGTAACATACTCACTGACTACGGTGAGTCTGTAAACGAGTGAATGAGTAACATTTCGATTAAATATATGATTTCTTTTCAAAAAGTAAGCAGTAACCTCTAGACATTTCGAACAGAAATCTCCCATCTTCCATTTGAAAGATAAAACAATCCCTTAGAAAGGTCTACTGGTCTAACGTTTACGTGTTAATGAAATGTCTGCAGCATTCATTACATTAGAGACGCTCTTTCTTAGTCCAGGAGACTACCCTAGAAAACTGTTTTACAAAACGAAAATATAGAAATACGAGTTATATACCAAGAACAACCCCTACGGACTGGCAATGGATCAACAACGCCGCTAGTGTAGTGTAGCAGATTTGATAATATAGTATTTAAAAAAAAAAAAAAAAAAACTGTCTTGCTAACTACTTGTAATCAGGTATACGGGTTGCCTTGATACAGGCTTTGCCTAGTAAGGCAACCAGCAGGAATTATTATTTTAAGTAATTTAGTTTTTTTTTTTTTTTAGTGTTACATCATAGGCTATGGTTATAGCTTACCATCAGGCGAACCGGGCATGTATACAGTTGCAGCACTTTTGACTGATTTTTCAAAAACGACTACCGCGAAAGCGTGACCCCAGAGTTTTTATTATATTGATAAGTAGAAATATAAAAAACAAAATGAAAAAGGGGGGACAAACTTCGTGTATTACTATTACTATTTATAAACAAATATTTAAAAAAAAAACCGCTACAGCAGGCAAGTTTATAGATGGCGTTACCAACGCTTAGATTGGTTGCAAAGACAGCTCAAGAATTTAGAGACCCACAAGAAAGCGACCTTCGCTTAGCGATTAGATCGCTCGGGACGTAAACTCGGCGCAGGCTTCAAACAGGTTTAAATCATGACGGTCGTCAAATTTTTCAATTGACTATAACATTTAAATATTACATTCTAAAGTGTGGAACTGTGGAACAACCCCTCAACCATAAAAAATGCTTTCGTAGAATAAAATTACTGATCACTTACAAAATTAGAATTACTGTCAGTTAAATGATGATCAGACCCCTGGATGGGTCTGATCATCATTAAACTGACTCCGTATTTTTTTTAAATCATACTAGACCAATTACGATTTTATATTATCTTTGTAGTAGGCTGCGATACTGCGATCTCGCCTGATGAAAAGCGATGCGGCTGAAGATGGAGCACGTTTGCCTAGTAATTAACCCTAGACTTGAACACTCCAAAATTATAATGCTGCGGAAACACAGACAGAGGTAAGCTTCCATTGTTTTGCCGTTCTAAATAAGAATGAGGAGGCAAAACGCTTGATATATCGAGATTTTTGTTTCAGGTAGGTAAGTTTGCTGGCAGCTTCTTGCCTATCAGCTTTCATTCGGATTAGAAAATTTTCAAGAAATCCGTAAACGGATTTTATTCTATTCATAAAAAAGCGCTGCGGATGAAATATAAGCCATTAAATTATTAACGGGGTGGTTCTGAGCATTATATCATTTCGAGTATCATAAATTGTGTCAGAAAGATTAACAGCTCTTTTTCAAACGCCAAAGAGCTTAGTCGCAACTTGTCTTTCAGATAATTGAAAGTGAAGTGAGGTTACAGATTTCCCGAAAACTTTTAGAGTGAATTGCCTTGTGATACATGGTATTCGTGTTTGTTATATAACAAGAACAGAACTCCAATTAGTCTGGGCATATGCCCAGACTAATTGGAGTTCTGCACAGTGTAAAAAGACATTAATAATGAAGACGCTCGTTCAGAGGCTCGATTTTTATACACGTTTGGGTATTTTCATGCGATATGACTGACTATGAAACAAAATCCCAAAGTCATTCGCTACGCCAACGTGTTTAATTTGTGTTTCAACGTAGAGGGAGAATATATACTTAGCCTCATGGTATAATAATATACTCCGCCAGGTATAGCCCTCCGAGAAATAATGTGACGTGGGTGTCCCGCAATGATGTCATCAATGTCATGGATACACGTACACGTGCATAAGCAAGAGCAGAATAAGTAATTTACAACAAGTTCGTCAACAAGATGACGATACACGAAACAATGGCGGACTCTCTATGATTTTCTGTGTTAACAGTAGCGTGAAATTATAACTCCCCAATATTCGTATATTACCTGTGGGAATCCAATAAATCAATGTGGTTTTGATAAAATTGTGTTTAATATATTCAATTCGTGCTTAACTTGCTTGAGCGGACAAACCAAATGACAATTGAAATGCTTTTGTATTTTATTTAATAGATAATTAATACGTCACAATTTAACAAAATACTTAATTCTAATTATAATATAAACTAATCTAGTCAAACAGCCCGCCCCGGATCGTTCCTGGTGCAAAAGTGCCCATAACACTGGCAGCATTCCCACGCTGAATGGCAATGGCCAATCTTTGCACCAGGAACGATCCAGAGTGGGAGTCGCCACCATTATCTCGTATTCTGCGGCCAACTTCTGAGATCAAGCTCTTGGCCTCAGTGCCCCAACTGCCCATAGTTTCCACGGCAATGGGTACAAAATAATACTGTGGCTCCATTGCCGCGTACTTCTGCCGCTTTCTACAGGCGGCATCCTCCGCTGCTGCTGCCGGTGTATGGACGATTATGGTAAATTATATTAATATTTAATAGATTATTAAAAAAGTTGTTTCCCAGTATCTGTGTTTGTTACAATAAAGTGGCAACTGGACAGTGACGTCATTGCGGTACAACTCCCAGAGTGCCAGACCTTGTTTTCTTGGATCATGAGCTACATTTGCTACAACATTCGTGTTTAAAAGTCCTTGTGGAAAAACAAAATAATCGCTGCTTTAATATTAATACCCATTAGCCATGCTTGTATAATTAAGAGTGCTTTTTAAAGGTAATAATAGGTTTGTTCGAAATTTTTCACTAAAATATAGTTAATAGCGCCGGAAACTAGTGTCTTTAATTACAGTCATAATTATTAAGTGTGGAAGTCAAGGTCAATAAATCTGATATTTATTAATAAGGAAAAGAAGGAATTTTACGACAATTAACGACACTATTATTATGTAGCCCAATATTATAATGTAGGTAAAAAAAAACGAAAACGAAAACTACTTAACCTTACATACATGGGTTGTTCACTACAGTTATATGATTCACATCTTCACATAATCAGCCAGTAAACGTCCATTGCTGAAGAAAGGTTCTGGAGTGGATACCACGAACCGGAAGACGCAGCGTAGGTAGGCCTCCCACTAGATGGACCGACGACATTGTGAGAGTCGCGGGCATCCAGTGGATGCAAAAAGCAGGCTGCCGTTCAGTGTGGAGGTTAAAGGGATGCCTATGTTCAGCAGTGGACGTCTTCTGGCTGATGGTGAAACGTCCACTGCTGAACAAAGGCTTCCCTCTTAGAGAGGAGTGTTTCCATAATCCTTAAGCTTGGCAGATGATTATTTACGGATTATTTACCATAATCTGGTTGTGGATGGAGCTCGTGATATTTCGGCGCAGTTACATGCACCATGTTCACGGGAAGACTTCCTTTATCGCGGTAAATATCCCGTTATTAATCATAGGTATATGACTAAACTATGCCCGCGTTATTATTTAACCGACTTCAAAAATGAGGAGGGTATCAATTCGACTGTATGTTTTTTTTTTTGCATAGATTGTATTGTGCAATTTTCGCTTTATCGAAGCTTTGTTAGTTACGCTGGACTCGTACAATTTGCCAATGAGGCAAATGAGGTAATCAATTGCAATGAGGTATCACTTAGGTTCGAGTTCGAGTTCCAGTCATAACCGTAGCAAAAGACTAAGAAAGAGGGTAGATCGTTATGTCTGCACCTAACTTTTTAACTGTTCTCCAACCACCCGCATTCTTCAGTCTTCCCGTGAACATGGTGCATGTAACTGCGCCGAAATATCGGGAGCTCATTCCACAACCTTACAACGGTAAATATCCCGTAAATAATCATATAACTTTAGATAATTTATACTCATTAAAAAGCCTAAAAACAAAGCGATATTTTACTATATCTACCTACATACACCCACAGAACTTTACAGCCTTTTACAGCCATCCTAGTACAAGTATTTCACTTGCTTAATACACAGCATGGCAGTTTTGATTATTTTTCATATTCCAAAATTGCTCATCGTATACGTTTGCGTCGTTGCCAGACACAGAACAGACTGAGTTCACACAAGCTTATTAACTTGTGTTTGCATTGGTGCCCAAACCGCGGTCTATATGCCTCAGTTTATATATAACATCACTGCTATTTGGTCTCACCAGAACTTCATTCTAAGATAGTTGGAGCGTTAATCGGCTCAGCCGTTCATTAATTAGAGCCATAAATTCCAAACTGTCCATGTAGTGTAATGGCCAATTAGCCTGACCGGAATCATTACTCAAATTTGATTAACAGAGGTGTTTGGATTGTGAGCTTTGATCTCCGTTTGATGATGATGACGTCATCCTAGTCGATTCTGGCCAGAGACTTGCGTGTACGACTATATCTATGGTTTATTTTTCAATGAATGTCATCACACAAAATTCCCAGGGGTATTGTAGGACTTGTAGGTGTCTTAACAGGCGGCGGCAAAGGCGTCACCAGGTACAGGGGGCAGATGCCCATCCTCCGGAGAGTGAAGGTAAGTGCTCGTTCAAGGGACCTAACCTAAGAGTAAATCTTTTTAAATAACTTTAATTTGCCCCAACTGCTACCCCTCAAAAAATTCTGGCTATACGCCCTTGAGTGGTGGTGACTACTTATCATCTACGTAGTGGTGACCTGTCGCTTGTTAGCCCTTTATTCCACAAAAAATACCGTTTATCAGCATTCCCAAATGTACACAAAATATTTTTATTTATACAGGGGTATTGATAATTACAACTTTACGTATCGCAGGCAGCTTCCCTACATTATAACAACTTTAGTTCCATGACTTCGATCTGACCAACTTGATGTATCGTTTGTTTTTTCTTGCATACAAAAACAATGGTATTTATATTAGCGCTCTAAATTGCAATAACTTTACGCGGTTTTAAATAAGGAGTAACGCAGTGGCCCTGGAAAAACTTTGGAGTCAACTCTGCACATACATAATACACATGTTAAAAAGCCAAACCAACTTTAAGGCGAGGCGAGTTGGCGGCCAAGCGCAAGCCTATTTACAATTAAAAAAAAAAAAACAATTTTTTTTTGAATGGATGTTAATATGATGGATGTGTCATGGAACAAAAGTTATAATATAGTATGATAAAGGCCATGCACAAGTTTTATTCAAATTCAAATCCAAACATTAAACTGTCAGCTATCTGCCAGTGAAAGTCCCGTAAAAACGGTACAGCCGTTTTCGAGAACATACATACACACATCGATTTTTATATACATATATCAGCCAAAAATGGCCCACGCAAAAAGTACACTTACACTCAGTATACCGTCGCTTCTGTCAGACCGACAAACTTATCTGTAGAGGTGGAAATATGATGGAACTGTAAATTTTCTACAGATGTCTGTCACTTTTGTTAAAGAACGTAAGAAAGTACTTCGATTGGTTCTCTCACGATTCTTAGATAAGTTTGTCACG
The DNA here is from genome assembly GCA_914767915.1 of Agriopis aurantiaria. NCBI lineage: Eukaryota > Metazoa > Arthropoda > Insecta > Lepidoptera > Geometridae > Agriopis > Agriopis aurantiaria. Next base: position 3,754,103 of record OU611992.1, on the reverse strand, counting down.
CACGACGTACCTATCTAATGTGCTTCTCAACCGGTGACAGGCAGTGACAACGACAGAAAGAAAGATAGATAGAGAGAGAGAGAGAGAAAGAGAAAGACGATACGTTGTTGTCAACCACGTGGTGTCACTTGTGGTCACTATGGTGTCACTTTGTAACGGGCATTCTAATAGTTTTCTTTTTGTACATATCATGTTCGTATAGGACAGAAAAGATTTTTTTTTAAATTAGAACGGCTGTTAAGGCATGTTTGTGTTGTAGCCAGTTGCATCCATATAAACGAAACGTCAATCATTCGAAATCTTAGCAACGGTGATGCGGACAAAGAACTTTGACACCTAACCCAAAAAGTTAAGGTCCAAGTTCTTTGGATGCGGAGTTCGACGCGTTGATCTAATAATGTTCAATCAAGGCTCACTCATAATACCTGGCGACAGATTTTCCTTCTTATTTCGGATCTATTTACTTCTTTTTTCTGTGGTATAGGATGTAGGAAAGCTGACTTCAAAAGCTAATAATTATAATCAATAACCCTGTTTATGTAATCTTAAAACAAACTTCTTTTTTAAATTATTGAAGTGAATCATTTTTAGCCGCGTTGAGCGATTTTTGCAAGGGGCAAAACTTATGCGTTGAGTCGACATGCTAAAGTGTTGTAAGAGTGTTTTTATTTCTGTCGGCGGTCCCCATGACTGCCTACTTGGTGTTTAATTTCATCATCATCATCATTTCAGCCGTAGGACGTCCACTGCTGGACATAGGCCTCCCCCATCGATCTCCAAAAGGGCCGGTTGGAAGCGGCCTGCATCCAGCGTTTCCCTGCGGTCTCTTTTAGGTCGTCTGTCCATCTTGTGGGTGGACGTCCTACGCTGCGCTTACCAGTCCGTGGTCTCCATTCCAGAACCTTTCGGCCCCATCGGCCATCTGTTCTGCGTGATATGTGCCCTGCCCACTGCCATTTCAACTTACTAATCCGGTGGGCTATGTCGGTGACTTTCGTTCGTCTACGGATCTCCTCATTTCGGATTCGATCTCGTAGAGAAACCCCGAGCATAGCCCTCTCCATAGCTCGTTGTGCGACTTTGAGCTTGCTTATGAGGCCCATAGTGTTTAATTTCAAACTCTAAATATTTTTGTCAATTTTGCAAAGCCCAACATGCTGTTTATGAATCAAATACAATTATTATTCCTTCGTTAGTTGTTACGCTAAACTTGAAATTAAAGACATTTAAACTAGACATTAAAGTGAATAACTAATTGTACTAAAAAGCGTTAAATAATAAGTTTAAAATAAAATGCTGCTCAATTGAATAAGAAAATCGTTTAAAATCCTCCATTAGTGATGCAAATTGGATATCAGCTTAACTTCTGTAGTTAATTAAAAGGAAACTTTCAGTTTAATTCAGATAATGCTTTTTAAAATTTAAAGACTAAGTAAATGTTTCAGTATATTAATTTATAAGGCTTGCTGCGCCCCGCGGCTTTATCTGTAATTGCCACTTTACCCACATTGACTTTGGGTAAAAAAATTGTGTTGCTTTTTTATGCAAATGTCACGCTTGCCCATAACAGAAACCTGAAACAGTTAAAAGTTTACGCACTGCACTCATTACCATTCCTTCCCTTGGGCGCATCTGAGTCACACCGCTGCCACCGCTGTTGACCAGCACGGTCACCACGGGCTGTCCTGCATAAGGAGTGCAGGTAGGATTCCCCGCCACGCCAGCCTTAACGACATTAATTTATAATCCAGACGTTTACCACTGCTAACTGCACAGTCATACTCGAGCCGAGTGGTCTCGTACGTAGCGATGATAAAAAACTGAACGGTATGGCCTTAATTCCTTAGAAGATGGGGCGCGGCCTTTATTATGGGACGCTACTCGCGTTGATACCCTTGCGCCGTCTCATCTTCCCAATCTCAAAAAAAGGCTGGTGCGGCTGCTGAATCTGCAAAAAGGCTCAAAATGCGCAAATATACAGACAAACAGTGGAACAAAGCCTTTTTGGGATGAAACTTTAAGACTGAGGGAGCCAGGCGCCAAATATATTTTTAAAGAATTATAAACGTTTGGTCGATGTATCCCGTGACTAAAATGCTGGTCGGTATCTTGCACAACGGGGCAGTATTGCAGTATTGCACGCAAAACAGATGGCTGATGAGGCCGAAAAGTTATCGAATGGAAACCACGGACCGGTAAGACCATGGACCATGGACGTCCACCCACAAGATGGACAGACGACCTAAAAGAGACAGCTGGGAAACGTAACTCGTAACAAGATACCAATCTTGCACAACGGGTCAGTATTGCAATCTAATGCAGCCATACAGCCAGCATTTTGGGAATGATTCCTGCGGTCCATTAGATTAGTGTAGTTTTAGATATTGTTTTTTTAAGTTCGATTCCAAACATGAATATTTACTGGGGCATAAAGAGATTTAACACAGTCCACCGAATTAACAAGTTTAATTGGCAATGGGCAGGGCACATAGCACGCAGAACAGATGGCTGATGGGGCCGAAAGGTTCTGGAATTGAAACCATGGACCGGTAAGCGCAGCGTAGGCCGTCCACCTACAAGATGGACAGACGACCTAAAAGACACTTGGAACAGCTTGGAAACGCTGGATGCAGGCCGCTTCCAACCGGCCCTTTTGGAGATCGATGGAAGAGGCCAATGTACAGCAGTGGACGTCCTATGGCTGTAATGATGACGAAAGAGATTTAATATTGAACAGTTTCTAGATGTTAACTCAGAATTCGTCGAATGGTTAAAATATACGCAAAATCAGGATCACTCGTATTTGATTTCACAAATGATTGTTTTCGTATGCGAAAAAGAAATTCATATCGACGGATTACAAAAATCAAGCCCTAGCTTACGTGAGCTATGAATGTGGCAAGTTAAACTCGTAATTGGATGACCCACAGTGGCCTCTCCTGGCAACTTGCGGCAAGTTACGGCGAGTCCATTGCACTGTGGGGAAATCACTCTAAGTTCCTCTTTACGGAACAATGCTGACGCCCCATGGGAAGTGGTCAGACAAGAGCAACTACAGAGTATACAAAAAAAGCAATGTTGTGTCGTGACATGCTTAAGGTAAGGTTCCATAACCGTGGACAATACCTACGTAACGTAACTATACTAATAAATTATAATTAAATTTTTTCGTTTTTCTTGAAAAAAAACCCACTTCAACATTAAAAAATTATCAATTAAAAAACCCTTTATGAAGGCGGTTGATAAAATACCGAATTCAAAATTAGTAAGTGCTTTAGCAAAATTATTTTTATTGCCAAATCAACAGGTGCTTTATAACAATATTATTAGTAACCGTTTTTTTACCTCTTTTGTATGTCCTCTCCGTACTAAGGTTTCCTGGAAGAGATTGCTTATAGCGATAAGGCTGCCAATTGTTTCACTAATTTTAAGTTGTTTTTGTCGAATGTATGTAATTTATGGTGTGAATAATAAACATTTATCTTTCTATTCGTATTATTAGAGCTGGTCCAAAAACTACTAAGACAAAGTTTATGAAATTTTCTACCACCTTGACAGTTTTTTCTTAACAATTAAATAAAGAATCACGTAAATTTGTTCACAAATTTAATATCATATTAATTGGTTGTACAATTGTATATACATACAAAACGGACCTAATTGAGAACACCTTGTCAGTTACAAAATCGCGAGTGAATCGGTGGCAAGCGTGCTTCATCGTAGACCGCATCACCGCATCATCAGGCGTGTTGGGGGCCAAACGCAAGCCTACTATTAAATAAATTAAAAATATCGATTGAATTAAAAACCTTTCTCATTTTTTGAGGTCGGTTATAGAGAAAAATGTTTCCTGAATAAAATTGGTCCATGAAACCTTGGTAATATGTTTAAAAAAAATTATTAGGAGAAAATATAATAACTACTTACGTATCCGTAGGATAGCTAACGAATCAAATAGGATATAGACATCTACCAAAATAAAATGAATGGACGGACCCAAAAACAGCACATTTTTGACGATTACTAAATGAGCGCCGGCGCTATCTTCGTTTAAGTCGGTCTCTAGCCATAGGAAGTGCGATACAAGACTATTGTTACATGATAACGAAACATCTGACAAAATTATGCCTTCGTGTGCTTTCCCGAAGTGTAAAAACACAACAAAAAACCGCTTATCTATTTTTGGTTATAATTAGGTGTTGAAGTATATGTCCGACGGTATTTACTCGTTTTTACTGAGCAATTTCAATGGTTATGGCCCGTCCATTCATTTTATTTTGGTCGAAGGTTATATCTACTTACTATTGCTTTGTAATTTATGCCTGGATCTAATAAAAAAGATCAAGAATAAAGATTTTCTAAAAATATCGTATAGAGAGCTGAATATTGTATTTATTTACATTGTGACTCTGACTCCAATTTCCTTTGACGCTGCTAGAAAAATAATCAAAGTTTATTCAGTACTAGAATAGGGAATATCTCGTCTCATTCATTGTAACCTTAGTTAATTAAAAACGCTGGCTCATTTACAAATACAATAAGAAACCTTACTTGAATAGTATATCTTTGAATTCATATTTCATTATTGTATGAAAATTATACGTTCATTGCTCTATCGTCAATTTGAAATCACTCGTAACATTCTTTATCCACACTTTACTCCGTAACAGCTGAACGAATTACAATTAAATTTGGTATGGAGGTAGCTTTTACCCTGGATTAACACAGTTTATTTTATATTATTCGGGAACCACTGTGGGTCGTTATTCTGTATCTCTCATGAGATTCTTTTCAATAAACGCATCGCATCGTAACATGATTGAAAAATTGTTTCTGAGCCCTTAGTCTTAGCTTAATCTCAATGATGACAACTATGATAACTCTCATGATAACTCGTGATGCGGTTGCGTTACGTTATTTTCGTGGAATTGGCAATGTCAAGTTTGCTAAAGTTCGTAAAACGTTCGTTTTGAACAGTAAAAATACCCTGCGCAGTAAGCTAGCGTGTTATTAGTGCGCGTTTATCAAGGGAATGTAGTAGGTGGTAGTGTAGTAGTTTGATTTGTTTAATTTTCTAATCATGGTTACCGTGTTATTTGTATCCTCGGTTACCATGTTCTAACACGTTTACGGCATGTTATTTGGTTTCATACAGAATTAGGGCCCTGGTAAGATTATAAGCCTGTTATTTGAAGCAAAGCAGTGCAAAGCAAGACAGTTTCATGGGTGGCTCTCTTTAACATTACTTTTTTTGAGTGCGCAAATATTACATACGTCAAGCTCATCTATATCTATACTAATATTATAAAGAGGAAAGATCTGATTGTTTTATTTATATTACACGGGAATTACTCACGTAAGATTAAGCCGGTCACTCCGATTCCGGTTTCTATAATAAAATCTGATTTTTTGTTTATTTGTTTGTTTGCATTGAATAGGCACCGAAACTACTGAACCAATTTGAAAAATTCTTTCACTGTTGGGAAGCTACACTATCCCCGGGTGACATAGACTAAATATTTTTTTTAAATAGGGATCCTTACTAAAACTCCAATAATGTCACCCAAGGTGTAAAAAAAATAAGACTTGCGTTGCTAGTGTAATCTATACTAATATTATAAAGAGGAAAGATTTGATTGTTTGTTTGTTTGTTTGCATTGAATAGACTCCGAAACTACTGAACCGATTTGAAAAATTCTTTCACTGTTGGGAAGCTACACTATCTCCGGGTGACATAGGGTATAATCTATACCCGTGCGAAGCTGGGGCGGACCGCTAGTATAAAATAAAAAGAACCGTATTTTCTTTCCTACCTATATACAAAGTTAATAGAAATTTACTTAAAATAAATTCGTTCCTAGTTCTTTGCCGGCAGGATATAATACAAAAAATTACTTAACGTAAATTAATATCATCATTTAATTTTAAGGTACGGTTGTGGGTTTTATACTGAAAATTATTACATCATTTGTCTAAATTTCATGTCGTCGCGGTTTTTATTTCTCATCACGTACGCCGCAGCTGGGAAATAAATTCCGTAATATTTTATGGTGTGAAAAAATGCCCATTAGAATGTCCACTTTGTTGACATTTTAATTGGTGGGTTCAAAAGAATTGGTAAAGCGAGCTCTTTGTGTAATTTATTTGTACAACCACTTTATAGAATTCCGCGCTACTAGTAGGTATACTTTATTCTCACAAATATCTATTATCTACATAATCATATTATTATAAATGGCGATGTGTGTATGTATGTTCCCTATGAACACGGCTATAGAAACAGCTGAGCTGATTTTGACGGAACTTTCACTAGCTGATAGGTGATGATATAAGGAGATATCTACGCGGGTAAGCAGCGGGACGCAGCTAGTTTTTAGGCTTCCGTACCCAAAGGGTAAAAGCGGAACTCTATTACTAAGCCTACGATGCTTGTCTGTTTGTCAGTCCGTCTGTCCTAACTATTAACGGCTGTATCTTTCGAACCGTAATAGATAGCTAGTTGAAATTTTCACAGAGTGTGTAGTGTTGCGGATGATTAACTAAGGTAGTAGTATGGGGGTCCCCATACAACAAACGTATTTTTTTAACGTATTTATGTATTAGCTCTAATGTAAAAACGTTAATATGTACAAGCGTCAAACTTGGCATGATTATAGTACCTATTCTAAAGTATAACAAAAAATTATAAATAATGGCCAAGTACCAGTTGGTGACAAATTTCTGTTTATTACCAAGTCATACAGAGCGTCACTTGCAAAATATTAACTATGCATCGGCGTAGCAATTGCCTGGACTATTTTGGAACGCGTTTTGATAATTATTGTATTTTGTGGTAGTACGGAACCCTCAGTGCGCGAGCCCGACTCGCACTTGGCCAGTTTGTTTATATAAATCGAACGCTCCGGTCACGAGGTTCGATTGCGTAGTTCTATCAAAAGCGAAGTGAGGCAGAGCAAAATACACATTACACATGCACTCATACGGACATCCGCTGATGTTTCCACATGCAATCTTCGAGACTCAAAGGGTGCTTTGCGATAGATGGCAAACAAAAAGATTTTGGCGAAACGTTTATATTGTTTAAAAAGATTTAAATTGCAAATTCTGCCCACATTTCGATTCCCAAACAAACAGAGAGCTGTACATTGTGCTTCGACTAAAAACAAAAATAAACGTTTTCCAACTACTCTCCCAAAAGTCAGCGACGGAAAAGGATTAAAAATACGAAATCGATTGGAAATGGACGTGTAACAGCAGGGAAATGAAACCGCCGTATTCTGGTGCTCCGGCCATCAATTTAAAGCTTGATTGAATTTCCATCTCGATGGAAAGCCACCGTACCGAAGGCTGATTAGAAAAAGGACCAATTTTTGGTGACAATCAATCAATAGGTCGAAGCTTTTAGACCTTTCCGTATTGTGTGAACGTATGAAGCATTGGATGGAAGCCTTTATGGTTAATAGACTAGGCGTTTGATCAACGATTATGTGATATTTAATCACCGTATGGTCGCAGATGGTGAGCTTGGAATTAGAACTAGCTCTCAAGTGCTGCCTGAATACAGGATTATAAGGAAAGGATATGCTAACCCAAAAGGGGTTGGTTATCACCATTGATCAACTTTTACTATGAAACCAACACAACAAAAAACTGAAATACGCGAAAATAACATCGGCTGTTCCTGTTCCATTTAAAACGGTCATTGACACTCGACAGCTGGCTTGATTGACAGCTGATGACCTCTTTTCGGCTTAGCATACCCTTTTCTGCCGCGATAGAATCTGGAACGTGGATATTCGCCAAAGAATTGGAGTAACCGACATAGCTGCTAAAATTTACAATTTGAAGTGGCAATGGGCAGGCCACATCGCTCGAAGAACCTATGCGGGAGAAAGGTTCTTGAGTGGAGACCACAAACCGGAAGACGCAGCGTAGGTAGGCCTCCTAAGATGGACCGATGCCATCGTGATAGTCGCGGACATCCAGTGGATGCAGACGGCAGGCTGTTGTTCAGTGTGGATGCTAAAGGGGGATGCCTATGTTCAGCAGTGGACGTCTTCTGGCTGATGATGATGATACTCTTTCCTTATTTGTTTACCTGCCGCTATGAACATGGTGACAAAATTTCAATCAAACTCGGTCCAAGCATATATTTGCTCCAGCAGCTGTTTTAGCATTGTATACGCTGAATCAAATTCTTTTACTAGGTTTTTGAACCTGAAGGGTGAAAAAAAAAATTTGCTATTATACCTAGTTAGCCAGCCGAGCTCTGTCTTAACCACCAAGTTACATATTTCCTTTATCAGCACCTCAAAAGACCATTCTTGAGATTTGAACCCACACCCTTCAGTTTTGAACTGGAGCGCGACAACCACTAAGCCACCGTCGCACCCGCTATTATGTTCAATTTCCTGTTTGTATTATATTTTCTCTGTGTTTACAGAAACGTACATTATTTTCCATTTACAAGCTGAAATATGGAAACAATTCACCGGCACCGTCTTTATTTCCGTTGTACGTTTGACACATTTCGTATTGATGATCAAAGTTCAGTTCGGTGAAGAATAAAACTTCTATTTATACATTCGAAGTCAGAGGTTTGCCATTTTACAAAACATGGAATAAGGAACATAAAAATAAGTAGGTTTTCTCTTTGGAATAAAGTAAAGCTGGTTCATGACTGTATTAAACAACGACAACGAATATAAATAAACCAACGTTAAATATAAATAATACAAGTTAGACAACTCAGAATTAATGTTTAGTTTCCATATGAGTTGTTGCCATAATATGAGTAGTTGTCAAACTAAATTTCCAATCAAAATTAATAACGTCTTTCTCTATTACTCTAAATTACTTTCATATTAAAAGCGCCTTATGAAACAACCTCCCTCTTCCCGTAAATTACCTACTTTCAAATCCAATGTGGTAAATTATTGCCCAAAATAAATCAACCTCTTAATACTTTAGTAAGTAAAGGAATGTTCGCAAAGACTTGCATGAAGCGAACTGGGCAAAGATTAAATTTTAAAATTATCGTAGTGCAAAGTGCACTTTTCACTTGAGGTAAGCCGAGAAAATGGAATATTTAGTGAGAGGTGTTATTTGAATTTATTGTGCACTTGCATTTCCATTGGTCGGGCAGTCAGTACAAGACTTCACTTATCGTTTGAATACGGTAAAAGTTGCCTCTTAGCTTTTGAAAAGACTTATGTGACTTATACCATTATATGCCAGCTTTTTTGATGTTTTAAAGTGTGAAAAAGAAGTTAAACAAATAAACCATTTTATACTATTTTAACAAGCTTTTATTTAACTTGCCCTGTTAGTTAGTACAATTATGTATGTGTGGGATAAAGCTTGCAATTGAATTTTAAACCTGGTATCCTCAACCGATTGAGCTAAAATTTTGCATAAACGTTTAGTTTAAATGACAATGCATGGATAACTATACAATGTATGTACCTATGTAACTATGTTTGTTCGGGTGGAATCTTGCAACTCGATTTTGAAGCAGATATCTTCAACCGATTGAGCTGAATTTGGTATACTTATGTAAGTTTGGTGACAATGCAATATTATGGTACTTTCGTGCTGGTGCGATTATGGAGACAGAAGGTGGCCATAGGAACTCCTAAGCGAAACGACGTAACCCCGTCGATTTTGGGTTCAATGGATTTGTCTTCCCAAGTAATTTGGTACTAGATTATAAATTCAATATGGCGGACGCCCCAAGATGGCGAACAAAATGTTAACATCATGATAATTATGGGCATCAAATGAAAGGGTTTGCTGAGAAAAATACGAAAAATTAAATGACGTTATACTAAATACAATATGTAATACCGTGCTAAGCAAAAACGCTTTGCGAAATCATAACAACATGTAAAGCCTCTACCGTGTTCCAAATATTTACACCAAAGCAATAATTCATGTTAAAATAATAATTCGACTTTCAATAGATCAAAAAGGAAACCCTCCTCTCCTCAATAACAAAGTGTCTCTAAAAACAATTTCCGAAGTTTGCCAAGTTTCGCAACTGGCAGCACAATAAACAGGGAATAAATAGAGACGCCAGGTCAACACCAACAAGAGCCGCTATACAATGACGGCAAAGCCATTCTTACTGAAAAGAGGAAGCTATTATTCGCACTATTTATTTCTCGAACGAAACTCCTAAACACTCGGCAAACAATAAAAATCCGATCGCACGTCAGCATTACAGAGAAATACTGGTGAGAATGAAGACAGATGGGCAAGACCCACTGTGATTGGTAGAAATTAATGGTAGTCTTTGGCCAAAACGTGCTACTTATGTATCTATAACTTTACAACTTACTGTTACTCTACAAGCTCTAAAGGTGTGTTTCCCCTAAGCACTAAGCTCAAGTGGCTCCTCATCCGCCGTCGCCAGGATGTTCGCATCCTGTCTCTTCTATACTCTATTGAATCCTTCTTCCCAACGCTACCTTCAGGAGCGTTTCAAGTATCGGCATTTAATTCACACTAAATCGTTAATTAAAAAATATGCTCAATAGATATTCCTGCTCATAAAACCTCGTTTTCGTTGCTCTTCTTTCACGGTTTAAGCTATAAAACTGTGGAATGAGTTACCTATAGAAATCAAACGGGCATTCACTGTAAGTCTTCAAGAGTCGTGTAAAGCTGCACTATATCTTCCAATAGCTATAGTATCGTTATGCTCTCGCTTTATGTTTATAATTATGTAATTGTATATATAATATTTTTATTTATGTTTATATATTATTATTGTGTATATTGTTTCAGTATTCGTGTATTATTATAACGTATGTCAATGCCTTACAACGCTTATATACTGCGTATTCTATTATTACAACACATCCCATTGCACACAAACAACATTGTAAATTTTAAATGTTATCATTATGTCCAGTTCGGTTGCTTTTTAAGAATATTGTTGTCTTTTAATTTTCGATCAATAAACTATTTGTATTTGTATTTGTATCCCGTCTTTTACGTCTTCTGTATGTCTTCTCCATACTAAGGTTGCCTAGAAGGGATCACTTATAGCGATATGGCCGCCAATTTATAATTTGAATTTGAATTATTCAACTACTTATCTCCTCTCCATCTCTTCTTCTCTATCTCTATCTCTTCTTCTCTTCTCTATCTTCTCTACATAGTATAAATTGAAGTCGCTTTCCGCGTCTGTCTGTCTGTATCACAGAAGAGAAAAAATTTACTTCTCTTTTCTGTGGTCTGTATGGCCGCTAACTCCGCCTAAACTACAAAACGGATTTTGATTTGGTATTCACCGTCAGATAGATAATTTTTCAAGGAAGGTTTATATCTTTAAAAAACCTAATTAAGTTTTTATGTAAGTACAAAAATACACTATTTTGCAACCAAGTCGCTGGAAAATAAATTTACATGGCTTACGTAGGCTAAACCTTAAGAGATACACAAAAATAATGTACTAGAGAATTGTAGCTCTTCTAAAAATCTAAAGTAAACTCCTTGACGGCATATCCCTATCTGTTATTGTTGACTCACAGTAACCATTTCTTTCATTAAAACTTAATTTAAAAATTGCGTTATACTTGCGACGCTATTTATCTTATTCAGTATTAATCCTTATCCAAATAAATATAAAAGTATTCTTGGGCATTAAATTAAATTTATAATTGTCTTTTACAGTATACAATTCTAATGAATACGTTAGAAGATATCAAAGGTTAAAGCAAACGAAAAAAATATGCACGGACCGGACTTGACACTTTTAAATGTTGTTAATGCTGTTTAGCTGTTTTGAAAATGGTAGATAAAGTGATAAAAGTCAGCATAATTATTGCGCTGCTTGAGGAAGATTGCAGCCAATGCTCCGTGGCTCAAAGGCAAAATTTTATTTGTTCGACATTCCAAAGGCTGGCAACGCTATCAACAGACTGGTCCCGTCTAGAGAAGGCCTGGTTCTGGGAGAAAGCCATGTACCGAACCACGACATGATCGTTTTCTGGTGATTCAAGCGTTGACAAATCGCAAATCTTCGTATGTGGACCTCAAGAACAACCTCGAAGAAGTAAGAAATGTGCAAATTAGTCTATGGACGGTCAGCAAGAGACATTTCACTGCCAATATAAGTGGTCATAGCCCAGCCCACGGCCCTAAATTACTCTGTGAGCACCGAGTTTCTAGGCTTAGCTTCGCTCGAAATTGTGTTTAATGGACTCAAGAAAGCTGGGATAGGGTATTGTTCTCCGATGAAGCCAAAATATCTCTGTATGGTGAAGACTGATGTCGGCGAGTGCTACGAATACGATAAGAACGTTTTGTATGTTTTGAAGAAAATATCACACCTTATGGTGGGGGCTCTGTTATGTTTTGGGCAGGAATAAATCCGTTGGATCGTACGGAGTTAGTATCGAAAATGGCACAATGTCTGGACACCGATACATAACGGAAGTTCTAATTCCTCATTCACAACCCGCATTGGCTGCTCTTGGCAAAAACTAAATTTTTATGGAAGACAACTTTCGCGCCCGCTGGTCTGGCGATGTGGAAGCGTATATGCTAGAGGCGTATATTCATCGTTTGGATTGGCTAGGTCGACGTCCCGACCTCAATCCTATAAAAGCATGTCTGGGACGTTCTGAAGCGACGAGTGAGACCAGTGCAGCCGGCTCCGCAGACCATCAGAGAGCTAAAGAATGTTATTACCGCGGAGTGAGAACGTATTCCGCAAGAAACCATAAGTGATATACTCGCTAACATGCCCAGAAGAATACAAGCTGTGATTTCAGCAAGAGGGGGTCACACTCCATACCAAACTTTTATCTGCACTACATCATTAAAGGAAAAAAATATAAAAAATAAAGTTTTTCATTTTTACTTAGGGAGCAGTAGACTACTGGCTTTTAGAGTTTTAACATTATTTCTCATTAATTTAATCAAAATGTTATGATAGAACTGACGAAAACTGCTAATTAATTTACAAAATTCTGAGGACAAGACTACCTAAATAAAATTATCAAACAAATTAATATGAAGAATAAAATTGGTTCTTTGCTTAGGTGCCCGTTTTTTTGCAAATGGAACATTCTAAATTATAACAACAAATAATAAGAAGTTAATCAAGTTAGTTAGTTGAGAGTTAATCAATCAATCAATCAATCAATCAATAAATAAGTGCGAGTCAGAGACAAATTTCTGTTCACTACCAAATTAAGCAACGTAGGGTGCGGTCAGTACTTAGATGAGTGACCGCCTGGGCGTGATGTCTTTTTGCACTACTTTCTGTCTTTTGTGTTGGTACGAAACCCTCAGTACGCGAGCCTGACTCGCACTTGGCTGATTTATTTTTCTTAATTATACCCGTGCGAAGCCGGGGCGGGTCGCTAGTTTAATATATATGTATATATCGGGTCAGCGCTTTAAAATGCCTGCACCAAAAGTAGACTAAATCCATACTAACTATTGAGGTAATCAGTGCATTTATTAGTCTACTTTTATTGCAAGCTAAATTAGATATTATTTTAACGACATTGAACTTAAATTCGTTTATCAAATTAATTCTTATATGTACCTAAATATTTATATTATACAGGGTTACGTCTCCGGTCCATAATTAAATACCCATCACTAAGAACAACTTTACCTATGGGATCAACACTGGAATCGCAAAAAAATAAATATCAACTAATAAGTAAATCCAGTTACAAGGGTGTCATTAAATAAAAACCTGTATAAAAATAAAAGATTAAAAAAAAAAAAACTAATCAGTACATCGAAAATGGTCGTATAATAGTATATATTAGGTACACGTAACTGTTTTTAACCGACTTCGAAAAGGGGGAGGTTATCAATTCGACTGAATGTAGTTTTTTTTTAAACCCCCGATAAAATAGCTTATAATCTTCAAACTGCTGAACAGATTTTCCACCTTGCAAACAAAAATAATAAATCAATATCGGTTCAGCCGTTTGGGAGCCACGATGCCACGTACTATATCTACACACAAATACACACTCGTGCGTTGGGTGTTGCTTTAGCAGGTGTTTTTTTGGTGATTTCAGTGTTGTTCTTATATTAAATAACTGACCATATTTTCCACGTAACTCCGTATTGCGTAATTTAGGACCCTTTTTTCGAGAATTTCGTACCCGAGCCAAAAGTGTCAAAATCCATATAATATATGAAAATCAATGATTTTAAAATTATAATTTACAAAAAAAATAATGCCATAGGTGGCAAACAAGCAGAAGGGCCGCCTAATGGTAAGCAGTCACCGTCGCCTATAGATACTTGTAACACCAGAGGCATTACAAATACGTTGCCGACCCTTATTAACTCGCCTTATGAAGAAACCTATGTTGTAGTTTCTCGGATACACCGCGGAAGGTAGCTCATTCCACATTTTGCAGGTGTGAAGCAAGAAAGATTTACTACACAAATGTTGTCATCAAACAACATCATCAACCTTTTAAAAAAATATATATAATAGGCTTGCGCTTGATCGCCAACTCGCCTGATGTTAAGCGATGATGCGGTCTACGGTGGAGCACGCTTGCCTAGAAGAAACCGATCCGATTTTCGACCCACTGCGGGTATCTCTGGGTGTCATCAGCGCGCCACCTTTTCCGGTCCTGTGCTGTCTTTATCCACTGCTTTCCTGCTGGCTTAGCGATGTCGTCCGACTTGATAGATTATTACCCTAAAATAGAACCAACGACTATTTATTATTTTGACGTATTCGGAAACTTTAAAGCTCGTAGTGGCACGATTTCAAGTGAAACACGGTCTGCGCTAGGATTTGTTTTCAACTTTCGCAATTTCGCAACGTTTTGTCTGTTTACTCGCTTGTTGTACCAAACTGATTTATGTGAACAAAGACCGACGGCCGACGATATTGCATTTGGAGGTGTTTCTTTTCTACGATTCAATGTTATTTAGCAAATCTTTTTAAGCTGGATATTAAGGTTCATCATCATCATCATCATCATCATAATCAGCCTTTTAACAGTACACTGCTGGACTTTTAGCCTACGGGAAAGGGTGATTGGGCCATATCCACCACGCTGGCCCAGTGCGGGTTGGTGGATTCACATACGTCATTGAATTCCTTCTCCGTACGTATGCAGGTTTTCTCACGATGTTTTCCTTCACCGAAAAGCCAGTGGTATGAAAATCCGTACATAAGCTCCAAAGAGCTCGTTGGTACGGGCCCAGCGTTTGAACCCGCGACTTCACGCTTTCAAGTCTAGCGGTCTCCCAAATGGGCTACCACGGCTCAATAAATATGGCTAACGACTTATTAGAGGTTATCTCTAACCAATAGAAGAAAATAACACTAGACTGTGGAATACGCTGCCTGAATGGGTGTTCCCCCGATATTTACAATCTGGGTGTTTTCAAGTCGCAGGTGAATTGGTTTCTTTGCTTCATCGTAGACAGCATCATCGCTTAGCAACAGGTGATGTGGCGGTCAAACACAACCTTATTATACAATAATAAATAGGCCAAGCGCGAGTCGGCCTTCGCTTCGGGTTGCGTACCACCACAAATTTCAAAATTGAACGAAGTTATTAGTTTTAACTTGGTAATTAACAGAAACTTGTTACTGACTCGCACTTGGCCATTATTTATTATTTGTTGTTATATTTTGCGTACTATAATCATGCCAAGTTTGACGCTTGTACGTATTATTCCCTTTTATACATTACAGCTAATACAAAAATACGTTAAAAATACGTTTGTTGTATGGGGACCCCCGTTTTTTTTTTTTTTTTTTTTTAAATATTTCTTATTACGGTTCGAAAGATACAGCCGTTTAAAGGTAGGACGGACAGACAGACAGACGGACAGACATCGTGGGCTCAGTACCTAATAGGGTCCCGTTTTTGCTCTTTGGGTACAAAACCCTAAAAAAGATTTTACATTGTTACAAGTTTATTATGGTGGCAACACTGGCAACACAGCACCAAGTTTTCACATCACTGACCCACCAAGACAGTTTCAAAATAACATTTCATGTCCATGTTTGTACAAAATGATAGCAAAATTATATTACAAAAAAGCAAAGGTATCGTAAGGATAAAGGTAGATACTTAATTACTTACGTAAGTAATTTAATGAGGGATGAAATTCAAAAATGAGCCAAATGAAACTCCCTTGAAATTCGTATGCAAAAGATGGGATCTATACCTCTTTTTTTTTCTTTTTTTGTTATTCCACCTTGTTTTCCCCCAACACAAGTCGGGGACATTGTCAAGCGGAACATGTTGCTTACGCAGTTTTCTGTTTTTTTTAACATTTAATTGGCCAATTTAGATAGCCATAATTATGCAATATTGTCAAAAGAATAATAAAACATGAATAGATAGATAAATAGGTATTACTTAATGCGGGCTCGAATTAGCGCTAAAACAGACCAGTTCTTTTATAAAAAGAGGGGCTCACTAGCTTGCTGTCCACCTAATATTATAATATTGCATTGTCACCAAACTTACATAGTATGCCAAATTTCAGCTCAATCGGTTGAGGATAGATGGTCTAAAATTCAGTTGCAAGATTGGCCCCTTACAATACATTATGTACCTACCTAACTAACAGGGCAAGTTAAATAAAAGCATAGAAAAAACTTTTCTCAGACATGGTATTTAATTACCATTATTTGACGAACACACTTCGACCAAAATTGGACTTTGGAAAAAATTGGATTTTCGTTCTTTCGCTGCCAATTTTTGTTATTTTCTTGATATTCAATGTGCAGTGATTTGATCACGGGTTTCTACTAAAATGAGTCGAATGCAAAGAGATTATGTTAGCATTTACAAAAACATATACATTTCCAAATGGACATGGGTGGTGACCAGTGGTTGTTCCATAGTACAAGCCAAAACCAAAGAAAAGAAATCTGGAAATATATTTTTAGCAGTAGGTACAGTTTTTTTGTCGCCATTGGACAAGGGAATAATAATGTTGTCCTACCTAAACGGATGAATTAGAGAATGTACTTGCTACAGATTTTACAGAATAAAGGTACATTGCGACTCAACTTATCAGTTACAGTTGAGTAAGAGAGCCACCTTCTTATTTTCTGAACAAAACTGACACCCTCTTCTTGTAAATTTTAGTTCCTGCATTTCGCCACCTCTACCAGATAAGTTGGTGGCTCTATATAAGACTACGTACAACCGCCAAGAACGGCCGGAAGCGGCGAAAGAGGCGGAATGAATGCAGGAAATGGACCGGAGCACAAGGCGAGCTTGTTGACGGTGGAATTATGAAAAGAAATAACCGTAAGATTTTTGTTTCGTTTGTGTTATGAAATCAAATGTATCAATGTAATTTTATCGTAGTAGGTATTTTTGGGGTCAATCAATCAATCAATCATTTATTTTATCAATTTGGTCCAGTTATGTACCCAAAGGTTACAAGGGTTCCGAACCCAAAGGGTAAAAACGGGACCCGATTACTAAGCCTACGATGTTTGTCTGTCTGTCTATCGGTCCGTCCGTCTGTCCGTCCGTCCTACCTTCAAACGGCTGTATTTTTGCATATATTGTATTTTTGTTTGGATGTAGTTAAGTATAATTAATCCAGCGTAGATTGGTTAGATATCTTCAGTTCAAGTGAAAAAATATGACAATGATTATGAGACGAGATGCAGGAGACATCACATGCTACCACTTCGTGAGAGAAGCAAAGACGCTGATCCTATTTTTAACTTAAATAGCGCAATGCCATGCTGACTCCACATCTCCTCTCTAACATAAATTTGAACGTCCCTAGAATGTCTGCAAGTCATCCTAAAATGTTCACATATCCCATATAGTGCGACTAGTTACAAGCAAAACTCATTCTTCTTAATCATCTAACTCCGTAAACATACTAGGACACTTTTTAGCGTTCCGTACTCAAAGGGTAAAAACGGGACAGTATTACTAAGTCTCTATTTACTTTTTACTGTTTAAATTGCATTATGACATATTGTATTCCTTCGTTTCTCCTATTTCCTATGCATTTTTTTTTTATTTAATTTGCGAGAACTGCTAAGTTGTGTTTAAATAATCAGGGTATCAGTAATCTAGTTATTTATCACTCAAAGAGATTCCTTCAAGGAAGAATATGACGCGGGTGAAACCGCGGGGCGCAGCTAGTAAATAAATAAAATATAGTCACAAAGTAAAATCGCCAATAACTTAGACATCTAACACCTATTCAGTAAATAGGTCTAAACCTGTAAAAGATAAGTAAAAACAGAATTTTCTTCGGCATTAAACACGTGTAAGTATTTACTCAATTCTCGCATGCGATCAAGTGGAAAGATTGATAGGCCTCGCAGGAATTCGAACGTAAACTTGAGCCTAATAAATTCGTTTAAAAACGCCTTGGGGACGCCACGGTCGATGGTTAAAAACGCGACGCGTTTCACAGACGTGATTTTAATAGCTAATTTACATAGACTGTATTGATGTAAACCTTTTCTAATACTGATTAATTATTATTAGCTTTTAGCATTGCATTGATTCATCATCATCATTATCATTTCAGCCATAGGACGTCCACTGCTGGACATAGGCCTCCCCCATCGATCTCCAAAAGGACCGGTTGGAAACGGCCTGCATCCAGCGTTTCCCTGCGGTCTCTTTTAGATAATTAATTGGTAATTATAATTTTTTGGTAATTTTTTAATTGTAATTTCACATGCGTAATGCTTTAAGTCCGATAAACATTTAAAACAACATAGTTTTCATTTAGCTTTTTAGCTTCGCAAAATAAATTACTTAATCATACTAATATTAAAAATGAAAAAGTGTGTTTGTTTGTTCCTGTTTCTTGCAGCAGCAGAGCAACGGATCGATGTGATTTTTGCTTTTTTGGTAGTAAAGCTGGAAACATGGATATGGAATACTTTTTATCCCAAAAAATGTACCGTCCTTGAGAGAATGTTCACGTGGTAAGTGAAGTCGCTGGGAGCATCTAGTAATTTAATAAATATAAAATACTACCTTGTAGAAAAACCGCGCCCTTGTAGAAGAAAAGGCAACGTGCTGTTAGAGCCGGGTCTACCTAGAATGCGCCGAGGTTTTCGTGCCATCATTTTCTTGGCCTGCCTTGGCGCCTTCGTCCGTTCAGACACCCACTACGTGATCATCTGGGCCCATCTATCAGGGTTTATTCTGGTCAGATTTTTTATTTGGCAACTTCGATGCCAACATCAGCGATTCCAGTAATATAACGCAGCAACGTTTTTTATGACTCGGTCCGACCTTTTGATTCTTAGGGCACTGTATTCCATCACTCTTTGGAAAACCCCAAGTTGGAAGTTTCTTTATTTGGAAGTAAAAGTGTTTTTGTTATTTTTAGGCGTGTTTTGATACGAGGTAAAAATCTCCTAGGGATGCTTTATTGAACACACAAGAGGTTATCGTTAAGTAACGCCTCTTTCAATCATGACTTTTCCATATTTTTCTTCTATTTAAAAATTTGCAGAAAACATAATAAGTTGCATCCGTTTTAAGAGCTCTTTCTTTCGTATCTGCAAGAGACTGTAGATAAATCTGGTGGAGTTAAAATATGAATTAAAATTAAAACGAGTACAAAACAGACGTTAAGTTAACGACATCGCTTAATCCACTCCTTTTTTGTTGGTTTGCAGTTTTTAGGCCGACTTAAATCAAGAAAGTCCATTTTCATAATTAGGTAAGCTCAAAACGAGAACGCCGTTTTTGGCTGAAATGTAGGACTAAATAAATTCTGCCCTTGGGCAGCACTTCAATTTTGTTTTTATCATACCGACTCGGTAGGAGTCGATTTTTGTACGCAAGTCCAATACTTACGTTATCTTTCGCTTCCATTTAGTAGGTAGGTACTTACTTACGATCGGTAAAAGTGTTTATCAGTTTTCTGGTTCTTCAATATGATTTAGATACTAACTTTGTTTAGCCATAAACAAGTTCTATCTTCTATAAACGAAACTCTCTCTAAGGTCGGGTCAGTAACACCAGTTATAACTCAAGAACGGCTGGATCGATTTTTATGATCTTTGACATGTTGGATTTTGCTCCGCCCCAAATAGCGTATTAAAATAAAGGAAAAAAAATACGAAAAAGGGGTTGTCTGTAAAGTCGGTTCACGGACGATAATTTTACGTGATAACGATTAGGCTGATCGTGCCTCTCTATCGCTTGTTCCACGCTCTCGCTTGCACGCGCGGCTCAGGCGGAACGTAACAATTTTTCGTGCGTGCAGCCGGCGTTCATAGATTTATAAGACGTTATCACGTCAAAAATATTGTGCAGTAAATTCATTTTTCCCATCAATCTATATGCATTTCCCCATACATTTTGTATTGAACGGCAAGAATTGAAGTCTATACATTGACATATTACATCATAGTAAAAAAGAGGTTGCTTCAAAAAGGTATATAATGCGGGTGAAACCGCGGAGCGCAGCTAGTTGTGAAATATATTATAGTTACTTCAACGAGTTAAGAAGCTAAAACCACATAAAATTTACACTGTAATCTTACTAATACTAATAAACAAAAATTTTTTTTTTTTTTACCTGAGCTACGTAAAATGTAAGAATGCCAAAAAATATCGACACCTTTTCGCAAAATATTTTAGAGCTGCGATGCTTTATAGTTGAAACCGTCCTAGAAGACAAAAGATCAAAACCATCTTTGTTCCCGAGTTCCTAATTACTGTTTTTGAAAGGAAAATCTCGTTTAGCCTCGGCCCGCCCGAGGTTATAATGATGATTATGTACTTCTTAACATTATGTGCTTGAAACAAAGGATTTATTGACGGGTGAATATAATCAGAAAAAATATGGCGAAAGGCTGGAAAAATAATTATTCACGTCACTTGACCTTGGCAAGCAGATTAAGCTAAAACTTTCCTTAAAACACTGTCGAGAGGTTATCTAATTTCGAAGAGTTTATACGGGGTGTATCTCTTCAAAGATATCATTGTACTGTGTATATAGTAAGGATCATTCTCGATAGATCCATTGCTAAGATCCATAATGGATCTATAGAGATGTGTTTTTTCTCTTTAGATCCCATTATAAAATTAAGGATCTATCGAGAACTTTTTTTCTCACTAGATCTATTAGTAGTTCCTCGATGGTGAACAGACATTTCTCACCGACTCGCACTTGGCCATTATTTATAAATTTTTGTTATATAGAGTGTGTACTATAATCATGCCAAGGTTGACGCTTGTACGTATTACCATTTTTACATTAGAGCTAATACAAAAGTACGTTAAAAAATACGTTTGTTGTATGGACGGCCCTTTCGTTTTTACTTTTTGACTTTTAGTATTACTTTTAGTACTTACTTACTTAACTGACTGACTTAGGTAATCCGCCGTAACATTACATATAATTCTGTAAAATTTCAACTGGCTATCTATTATGGTTCAAAAGATAGCCCGTTGGTCCAGTTGGTAGTGAACCTGCCTTCTGAGCTTGGGGGCGTGGGTTCGATTCCCATCTAGGACAAACATTTGTGTTTGTTCTATATCTGGTTGTTATTATCTATTTAAGTAGATATGTATTTAAATATATATATATGTATATATATACATCAGTCTCTGGCAGCCATATCACAAGCTTTGCTTAGTTTGGGGTCAGATGACCGTGTGTGAAAATGTCCCGATTAAAAAAATAAAAAAATTATGGGTTAAAAGATACATCCGTTTAAAGGTAGGACAGACAGACAGACATCGTAGGCTTAGTAATAGGGTCCCATTTTTACCCTTTGGGTACGGAACCTTAAAAAGTAACAATACCCAGGGTGACTTAAAATCGCGAGTGAATTGGTTTCTTCTAGGCAAGCGTGCTCCATCGTAGACAGTATCATCGCGGTGGCGGTAAAATTAAAGCCTATTTTTTTGTAGTTTTTTTCGTGATTTGTCAGTCAAGGAATTAATGTGTGGTATTTTGCTTTAATCTATCTTTCGAATTGTACTGCTTAAATAAACCTCAGACCAAAAAAATTAGACACAGCCGCGTAGCAGTTTATCTAAACGACCTTTACACAGTAATCCTCTTGAACCGAAGCACAATTATGGTTCATCTTTAAATTTAATCCGTCGGCCACCGTTCAAAACGATTTGAATTGCTAAGCAGAGCCCAGAGCTTTCATAAATGGTACATTTTTTGTACAAAAACCCTTAGATATCGTTACTAAAAAAGAAATTGCTTTAGAAGCTATGTGTTTATATTTATTCTTTATTAATTGCAAATATGTACACTTTCTTCTTCAAAAAGGTAAGTTTTAGAGTACCTAGGTACATTGTATATTGTAAAGGGTGCAGCAATGGTTTATGTTATGGTTGGTCACAAACCAGACCGCAGCCATAAATATATACTTATACATCTTTTACATTAGGGTTCCGTACCTAAAAGGGTAAAAACGGGACCCTTTTACTAAGTACGATGTCTGTCCGTCTGTCCGTCCGTCTGTCCGTCCGTCCATCCGTCCTTCGATCCGTCCGTCGGTCCGTCTGTCCGTCCGTGCATATGTCCTACCTTTAAACGGCTGTATCTTTCTAACCGTAATAGATATCAGAGTGAATAGGTATCTTCTAAGTCTGCGTGCTTCATCTTCGACCACATCGTCGCTTACCAACAGGCGTGTTGGTGGTCAAACGCGGACTTATCAGCGGAAAAAAAAAAAGATAGCCAGTTTTTTTATACTGAATGTGTAATGTTACGGCGGATTAATTAAAACATAATAAAAAAGTCTAAAAGTAAAAACTAAAGGGGGATACAACAAACGTATTTTTGTATTAGCTCTAATGTAAAAACGATAATACGCATAAGCGTTAAACTTAGCATGATAAAGCATGCATGCAAAGCATGTTAGTAAACTCACTAAAGTATGACAACAAATAATAAATAAAGGCCAAGTACGAGTCTGTGACAAGTTTCTGTTCTTTACCAAGTTATAACTGGTACTTTCGTTATTGAATTTTGTGGGCGTACGGAATCCTCAGTGCACAATCCCGACTCACTCTTGGCCGGTTTATTACTATTAAGTATTGCAAACCGTGTGCTTAGTAATACAATTAAATCTATATTTTCATGAAAGAAGTCAGCCAAACAATGGAACAAAATTTCCATGGTGTAGTTGTCAGGTGTTGTTACTGCGTTTGGACGCTAGTGAGATTTCTATTAATTTGCCATCGATAGAGTCATGTATATACGATGCCTAAAGTTGTTAACAGTGCAGCCCCCCGATTCTACTAAACAAATTGTCTTTAAATTGTAATTGTTGCGATTTTAATTGTTAAATAATTGCCTCAAAATTGACAGTTTTTAATATTTTTTATACTAAGTTATAATATCAGGTGTTTGTATTTTTCTAGTATAAAAAAAAAATTTTAAACTGTCAATTTTGAGGCAGTTATTTAACAATTAAAATCGCAACAATTACAATTTAAAGACAATTTCTTTAGTAGAATCGGGGCCCAGATCGAGACATGATACTGATAGTGATTGATACGCGATGACAGCGCCGGGGGGCCTTCTTTCAAAAAAAGCACTCTACCTAAAAGCCCGATTTTTATTTATTTTATTTTACTTATTTAGATACACAAAACAGATAACAATCAATTAATTCCTTAAATAAATACTTATAAAAATCTGAACTGGATTGTCATCCAAAACATGTGTATAAAAAAAAAAATTGACAAACGTAATGAAAGTACCCATCCGCATAGCAATGAGCTTGCTGATGGGCACCTCCAAGATGGCAAAACATTTTACTAAAAACTAAAACAAAAGAACAAAAATAACTAAACATGAGAAGGACTATAGACGCAACACAGCTGTTGCGTCTGAACAATCCAGTTTAAGACTAAGATGGAGGATATTGCACTTTGATTAGTGATTAGTGCGAGCTACTTAGTGATTAGTACTAAACACATTTGAACTATAACTAATTAGTGCGAGTGTTTACTTTAATCACTCACAAAAATACTAATCAATAATCACTTACACTCGCACTAATAAAAGTGCAATTTAAAAAAAATAACAGCATTACTTAGTTTTTACATGTACCAATTTGTTCGAAAATGGTAAGTTTTTTATTATTAAAGTTATAATAATATTATTTACGGGATATTTATCGTGGTAAGGTTGTGGAATGAGCTCCCGATATTTCGGCGCAGTTACATGCACCATGTTCACGGGAAGCCATGTGTTTTTAAAACAGTGTTTTTTAAATATTATTATTTAACAGTCAAGGCGATACCTATTAAATAAGATGTAGGTACATAAAACTGTATTTTTTTGCGTATCGTAGTCCATATAAATGGCGATATTTGCACACTTTTAATGCGCCCTCAAAATGCCCATCATCCAACCTACGTTTAAAACGTAGCAGCTTGTCGTATTTCATTACGCTTAAGCCTTATTACACACAAGATATTTCGCTGTACTTATTGAAATTTTATTTAAATTCTCCGTATGGTAGCGCAAGTTAATTTTATGTTGATAAGCTTACAGGTTTCAGTTGTACATATTTTTACCTAAATTAAATAATACGTGATAAGTCCCGATAAACATTTAAAACAGGTTTCAGTCGGTTCCAAAAATTTAACGTATTATTCTAGTAAAAAGTTTAAACCTACCTAATTTTTTTTAAATTATATTTTGTTTAAAGTATACGGGGATTTTGGGACCCGGGTATGTCCTAAAACTTCGACCAGAACCACCGGAAGATAGGCAGTAGCATCCTATTAGTAGGTACATGGTGAACGTACTGCGATCCCCAAGCTGCCTGCCAAGCGTTGTGACAGTGGCAACGCCCTTCTCTAGGATGGATCCCTTTGTTCAGCTGTTGAAATTCAATGGCTGATGATTTGATGTGTTACGAGAATTATTCGCGTAAGATTAGGACTTTTTGAGATGGAGGATGAAACCTGCCACTGACTTGGAGACATTGTCTTTATGGAGACATTGTCTTCTTGGAGACATTGTCCTGGCGATGATTGCTACTAGCCTGGATTGTGCTTTCATTCGGCATTGCTGCAACAGGCATGTCGCAGTACCAATGCCAGGTCCAGTAGCTTTCCTGGACATGACCAATTACATTTCTACTAAACTGACTAGACTAAAATATTAAATTTACTATTTAAATTACTTGATTTTTATATTTTAATGACATTTTATTTCTAATGACATAACTATTTATTTTGATGTATTGATTTTTATTTGTGACTTAATTGTGTGTGAAATGTGACCTGAATATTATAAATTGTCTACTGTTTTACTGTGTATGGGTTATAAGTACCTGAAATAAATGAATTTATTATATTTATTATGAAGCTCGGTGCCACCGTGAGACTGGTGGCAACGACGTGGTGAGCTCTGTGTACTAGATATCACCGACAAGAGGATTCTAGTGAGAAAGAGCTCCAGTGCGTGCTGGCACATCGCGATTACCTACCAGCCCCTGATCAGCAGCCACACGCGCAGCGGCAGTCCACCGAACACGGTTGAAACTATAGTCGTAATAACCAGCTTAATCATACGTGAGTAATTCCCGTGTAATATAAACAAAATGTGAGAAAACGAAATTCCTAACACTTTGATAACAAGTCCGTCAATTATTTTTTTATATCGTTACACAAAATATGATTACCTAGTTTGTAAGTATCATAAGAAAATACAACAAGAACTAGAAAATCTCAATTTCTATTTTTTCCTGCTAACAAGTATCCTATGTATTTCCTCATGATACCTACTAACTACTTATATTTTGCGTAACGACTATATAACAACAAACTTTGATAGATTTGGTATCGCAAAGCGGTATTTGGTTTTCTCACATTTTGTATATACCTATTATTACACGAGAATCAGCTACGAGATGCGCTTACAAAATTCTGTAAAAATTAGTAATTTCACGAAACGAAACGAAATTATTCCAACACTTTCAAGAACCGTAGTAATTAAGACATCGTAATTTTCTGCGAACATCCTGTTAATTAAAGACTAGCGAATCCACGGCCGTTCTAACTAATTTTACTTCAGACCTAACCTTCGTTTGACAATTCCATTGTTGAATAGTTTTGCTAGAGAGAAACTAAGGCAAATGGCTTCCGAAAGCCTTAGATCCGCTTTATGATGTTGAAGACAATCGCTATACAAATATACCAACACAAAGTTATAGTAACAAGGAAGTCTTAGAAACTGTAATATCATTAAGTTTAATGCTATGGAAGCTATTAGAATTCCCAATCCATGCCCACAATGATGATTTCGTAATTAGAGCAGATATTTAGGTGTATAGAGACGACGTGAGTTCAGCTATCGTTTAGTAATGTGTACACTGTACAATGGACCGACGACATTGTGAGAGTCGCGGGCATCCAGTGGATGCAAAAGGCAGGCTGTCGTTCAGTGTGGAGGTTAAAGGGGGAGGCCCACGTTCAGCAGTGGACGTCTTCTGGCTGATGATGAAACGTCCACTGCTGAACAAAGGCTTCCCTCTTAGAGAGGAGTGTTGCCATAATCCATCCAATGACGGTGATGGTGATGACACTGTACAGTACATTATTCAACATAAATAATTATTACTACACCGAAACTGGAAGACAGATAAATTAATATTTTTTTTTTATTGATAATTGTGTTAATAATTAAGTCACTAAAAATAATGTTAAAATCATACTAATATTATAAATGTGAAAAGTTTGTTGATTTGTTTGTTCCTCTTTCACGCAGCAACAGAGCAACAGATTGACCTGATTTTTTGCATTGGTATAATTCAAGGGTCGGAGAGTGATATAGGTTTTTCATCGTTATCATCATCACCATTTTTCATAACTACGCGGGTGAAATCACGGGGCGCAGCTACAAATTCATGAAAATATTTATGACTATTCTTGCTTAAGATTTTGAATAACAACGCATTGAGAATTCAGTAAGATAGCTACTAGTCTAGTATGCAATATTTTCCACACCTAATTCAAGGCCTTTTTGATCCACTCCCAGTCTACTCCATATCCAATATTATGACAAAATTATCGGCTGTGTGTTCCCACGACTCGTTAGTTATTCATGAGTTTGATTTCCTTTGCAAATATCTGTCGACATTTCGTGCCTACAACATTGTTCAAAGGTGCGGAAATACGCAATGACACAATAATTGCTAGCCTTATTGCGTTGGATTAAGGTTTGATCTTGTATGTTACAATGGCAGAGATTTCAAAGTAAGAAACGCACATACGATTTTCGTAAATTGAAAACACTTCATATTGATATTGCAACTTACTATTGGTTTAGTTGTAATTTTCAGTCAATGAGTAGTTGGACGTGGCTTATGTAACTAGACAAAACTATCGTCATAAGGTTTGATTTCATAATTTCAGCTGTAGTATGTCCACTGCTGGACATAATCCTTCCCCATCGATCTCCATAAGGGCTGGTTCTAAGCGGCCTGCATCCAGAGTTTTTCTGCAGTCTCTTTTAGGTCGTTTGTCCATCTTGTGGGTTATTATCATCATTATCAGCCTATCATGTTCCCACTACTGGGAAACAGGCCTTCTCCCAGAGACAGAGGATGGGTCCTAGTCCACTACGCTGGCCCAGTGCACGTTGGTGGTCACATGTCTTTGGACTTTTGAGATTCTAGGATATTCCTCACGATGTATTCTTTACCGTTTTTGATCGATGGCATCGAAACTGTACATAATTTATTTAGGTAGTTACTAAATAAGTGCAGGGTTATTGAAGCAGAGCCGAGGATCGAACCGAGTGTCATCAGATTGTAAAGCGCACCCCTTGACCACCATCGCTTTTTCACGACATTGTCCTACATAATACAAGTAAATTATCAAACATATTTTGCAATCACGTGTTCGTTGTTAGCTTTCTTTACCAAACCTAATAATACCCAATGATGTATAATTATTTACTTGTATTTATTTCACACTGCACAGCAAACTAATGTGGCTAAATTTTGTCAACTTAGAATGTAGGAACGACATATTTATATAAATTTCTGATATGCGTCATTGTTCCATCCATAGATACCTACTAGAATAGTCTTATAATATGTATCTGTAGATGTAGTTATATAATTATTAACGGGATATTGCCGTGATAAGGTTGTGGATTGAACTCCTGATATTTTGGCGCAGTTGCATGCACCATGTTCATGGAAGGATTTAAATAAATAAATAAAAGACTGTAGTCAACAACCGTGCTAGTTTAAAACAGACATAAAGAGTTATGTTTAGTTTTCCAAACGATATGTTTTTTGTTTTTGCAAAAATTTATATTTTGTTTGCTGAAGTTCTAAAGATATTGATATTTTTTTGAACTCCGAATATGGACCATATAGTCTGAAATGAAGATTTATTATTGCTTGTCACGTTGTAAAACCGCGCTTAAAAGCAACAAGATTTCCTTAGTGCGTGTTTTGTAGGATCCTCTAGCCTACAGCCACTCAAATCTTCAAGTCTACACCCACGGTATCTTGAATGTGGAGGGCGGGAAGTCTCCATTGTGTCGACTAGCTTGCTTCGAGCTCATGCACGGTAAATTATACAATTTTCTTTAGAAAATACTTTTCAATTTGCGGTCCCGTCTTTCAGTTTTCCCGTAGGAAATCTACGTTATGAAATTAAGTTGTATAAAACAGAGCTGAAGTTCGGATTGCTTTCATTTTAAAACTGTGTCACAATTATACAAAACGATAAGTTTGAGGAAAAATCGACGTCGATTACGATATGCTTTACATGTTTGACAACATTCATTTTAACAGAGGAATTATAAAAGGAAAAATACTTGTTTGAGCCATATTTATATTAAAAAAAAACTCATAGACACACACACACACACACACACGCTTCCTCGCTTCCTTCCTTTTCCCCGCCATTTTCTTTCACTCATTCCGCTGTCAATCGTCGCATGGATAGCTCGCGCGTCCTCAGCCTAGCGCTTCAACGGCTGCCGCGATTACCAACCGGTTGGTGCACACGCCAAGTTCGCGATCACCATCATCACCGCGACCAGCTCACCTCAAGTTTAAATAAAGGATTGAGAACGCAGCCACCATCATCCATCTCCCGTAAGTCCCCAACAATTTGGTCCAATCCCGAGCCGGAATTCCCACTCATTTTCTCACACAAAAACGCATTTACACTCTCGCAAACTCATTACGCACGCTTAATTTACGCTATTATTATATATTCATTTACTCATATCTATTTTATACGCATTTTTGTAACGTAATTTCGTTGCAAATTACAAACTATCGACGCCATTGTCATTGAGCGTCCTTCACGTACGCAATCACAGGTGCATATTTCCAGTTAATTCTCGCATATTTCTCGGATTTATCGCATCTAACGCATTTATTTACACTCTTATAAACGCATCTCAATATTTATTATATATATTTCCTTGGATCAGACAAGTTCGCTGGTTCAAACAACGGTTATCATTGTCGGTGGTTGAACGTTGCTTTTTTGTTGCTCACCTTCATTTTGAAAAAAAAAATATATATTAAAAAATGTCGAAGAAAGGGGATACTGAGCCTAAAGATATTAAAATCACTCTGTTAGAAGCAAAAAAGGAATGTTTATTCGAAAATGT
Organism: Agriopis aurantiaria; assembly: GCA_914767915.1. Lineage (NCBI taxonomy): Eukaryota > Metazoa > Arthropoda > Insecta > Lepidoptera > Geometridae > Agriopis > Agriopis aurantiaria. The sequence continues at coordinate 3,724,499 of OU611992.1, read as the reverse complement.
ACAAGCTCTTTATAATCTTAGTTTGAAAATATCTGATCCGATTTTCAAAACTCAATTTATTGCAAGAATCCAGTCATTAGAACATACAAGAACTGAATTTATTGACACGATCGATAAGTTGGTTACCGCTTATCTAGAAGATGATCCGACGCACAAACCTAATTAAATTTTAAATTTAAATTAGAAAATTTAAAATTAAAAATTTAAATTTTTATTTAAATTTTAATTTTTTTTTAGTTTTAAATTCTTTTGACGAATTATATTGTTACGCGAAACACGCCGAACAAGAAATCAAAGATTCAAGGTCTAGGAAGTTTCAAGCTGATCTTAATTGCGGTCGAAAGTTGCCTTTACTCGAACTTGTGTCATTTGATGGAACGCCCAATAAATGGCCTGTGTTTTACGAAAACTTTAAGTGTTTAATACATGACAATACGCGTTTGTCGGATAGTGAAAAGGCGCAATATCTCGTTGGGAAACTCTCAAGCAGTGCCCTTACTGTTTGTAGCGGTATATTACCGACTGGAGAAAATTATCCCTTATTATGGGAAGCTCTCATTAAAAAGTACCAAGATTCGCGGGTACAAGCTTCCTTGTATGTAAACCAGATGTTGAACTATAAATCTAATCAAAAGATAGACTCATTCATCGAACAGTTTGTCTCGGCAGAGAAGGCACTCGCACGTTTGAAACTACCCGATTTATCTGATTTTATTATTACGCATTTAGCTCTTAGCAAACTGGATAAAGAAGTAGTCGATTTGTTCGAGCAGACGCATAGGCATATAGAAATACCCACTTTTGAAAATTTAACGAAATTTTTAAATGAACAAAGTAAAATACAATCATTACGCAATAACTCGCTTTATAAAACAACCAGTGTTCAAATGAGAGATAATTCCAAGATTAAGACAACGCGGTCTTTTGTAGTAAATGACAGCTCGTCGTCGAGCCAGTTAGGTACTACGAAAAGGCAATCTCGATGTGTGGTTTGCAACTTGCAAATTCACCCTCTTTTTAAATGCTCGGAGTTTATGAAGTTAGATCCTTATCGTAGGAATGAAATTGTTTCAAAACATCACTTTTGTAGAAACTGTTTGGGTTTCCACGATGTTAAATTATGTAAATCTAACAATCGATGCTTCTCATGTTTGGGTTTACATCATAGCGCGTTGCATATGAATGTCAAATCGAACGAAAAATCGAGCAGCGACGCTGTCTTTCCGCAACCGAGCGCAGTAAAACCGGTTACCGGCGGCGCTCGACGCTCGGAATTGTCGCTGCATACTAGCAATACTAGTTCAGACGCGGAAGATAAACAATTACACGAATCCCGTACCGTTCTGCTTCCAACAGCTGTTGTTTACGTATATGGAAAAAATAATAGACGCTCTAACGTAAGAATTTTGGTAGATACAGGTTCGATGACGCATTTCATTTCAAAGGAATGCTGTGATAAGATAGGACTTTCAATTAAAACTGATACCTCACGCGTTCGTGGTATTGGGCAGATTGAAAGTGCTTGTTTGGGTTACACTACTTTCAAAATTCATTCACGCTTTGATAAAACTTGCTCGTATGAAGTTCACGCACGCGTATTAGACTCGATCACAGATAGATTGCCAAACGCGCTGATAGACACGACGCACTCACGCCATTTCGATAATTTATTCTTGGCGGATAGTGAATGGGAAAAGCCTGGAACAATTGACTGTCTTATAGGTAGTGCTTTAATTTCCGAAATTCTGGGAGGTGACAAGATCATCTCAGGCGATTCATCCTTAATTGCACTATCCAGCAAGCTAGGATATTTAGTGATGGGTAAAGCAAATTATGTTTCTAACTCGTATTTATGCAATTTCACTCGTACTATCGATAGTAACGCCGATAAAAGTTTCTTCTGCTCATCAGAAAATTCGCAAACACTTGCTCGTCTGACAGAACGGTTTTGGGAGCTCGAAAGTGTCCCTACTAAAACTCATATAAGCCCAGATGATGAAGCATGTGAACAAAGTTTTATATCCACATATTCGCGCGATAGTTCGAAGGTACGAAGTGCAGCTGCCATTCAAACGTGAACCTTCGGAACTCGGCAACTCGTACGCAACTGCAAAACGCCGCTTAATAATTTTAGAAAAGAAACTTGACGCCTGCCCAGACCTACGCGCAAATTACAACGCGACGATACAGGAATATATTGATAAGGGATACTTAAACGAAGTTCAGGGTTTGAAACTCGACAGTGAATGTTATTACATCCCCCATAGGGCAGTGTACCGGCCTGACAAACAAAGCACGAAGACGCGAGTAGTGCTAGACGCGAGTTGTGCTACCACGAGTGGCCAGTCACTGAACGATTTACTGTACAAGGGTCCCAATTTACAAAGCAATATATTCGATTTATTGATAAACTTACGCATGTTTCCAACTGCCCTGAGTGCAGATATTGAGAAAATGTATTTTCAGGTAAAATTGGTACCTGAACATCACTCGTTTCAACGCATTTTATATCGATTTCATCCCGACTCAGAAATACGTATATTTGAATTTAACAGAATCGCTTTCGGACTATCTAGTTCGCCGTACTTGGCGATGAGATGTGTACGTCAGCTCGCTGTTGATAGCCGCGAACATTACCCGCTCGCCGCTTATGAAGCGGACCATAGTATGTACATGGACGACTATGTCAACTCGATAGACGGTCCGGAAAAGGCTGAAGAAATTTACCACGAAATGGTGAATATGTTCAAGGCCGGCGGTTTTAACTTAGTCAAGTGGATTTCCAATGACTCGGAACTCATGGAAAAAATACCTACTTCACATAGAAATCCACAACTCGTCGACTTTGACGACGGATCGTCTGATGCTCTCCAGACAAAAATAATAGGTATGCAATGGCATCCTATCGATGACAACTTTCAGTTTCAAATAAACGCTGACATGCCTGAATGTTCAAAACGCACCATTCTGTCTGTTACCGCGCGTTTGTTCGATCCAATTGGGCTCATTAGTCCCGTGTCTGCGTACCTAAAACTGTTGGTACAGGATTGCTGGGCAGCCGGTCTTGGATGGGACGACCCTGTAACACGCTCGATACAGGACAAATGGGCGCAGTTTCGAAACGAACTACCTGATTTAAAACTTATAAAGATTCCACGCCATGTGGGTATCAACTTTAAGTCGCATATAACCATAATTGGGTTCGGTGATGCCAGTAAGGCTTGTTACGGAGCGAGTGTGTACATTAGGGTTGGGTCAGACAGCACCTCCGATGGCACTGTCAACCTATTAGTGGCTAAGTCGAAAGTAGCTCCCTTAAAAAAGACAACTCTTGCACGTTTAGAACTTTGTGCCGCCGTTCTGTTAGCCAATCTAATCAACGCGGTTCGTGAGATACTGATAAAACGATGCACGATCGACGGCATCTATACATTCTCGGACTCGACAGTAACACTTACGTGGATACACTCGCCGTCGTACAAATTCCATACTTTTGTCGCGAATCGAATAACTGAAATCAATTCTAAACTACCCGCTTGTCACTGGTACAAAGTAAAAGGACCGGAAAATCCTGCTGACATAGTTTCTAGACCTCTGACACCGCGAGCGCTGCTCAACTGTGATATGTGGTTCCACGGTCCACATTGGCTGTGCGACCCTGTAGCGCAGTGGCCCGTGACCACGTTTCAAGTAAATTCAACTGAAAGTAGTATTGAAGAAGCTAAACCTGTAGTATTGATGACGGACACGCCTTCCACGTTATCGTCGTCGCAGGAACTGGTTCACCCATTTTCTCAGGTAGCTGAAAGAGTGTCGAGTTGGATGAAACTACTACGCGTCGTTGTTTACGTTTTACGCTTCTTGAAACGTTTACCTAAAGGCGAGAGTATTACAGTCGCGGATATAGATCAAGCTGAGAATCATGTTGTGCGATACGTACAAGCTCGACATTTTCCTGCTGATCTAGTAGCAATTAAAAATAATAAGATTTGCAGCAAACGCATAATTAAACTTAGCCCGTTCATTGATAATGAAGGCATGCTGCGAGCTGGTGGTAGGTTAAAGAACTCGGAACTGAGTTATGGGCAAAAACACCCCATAATACTCCCCGCTAAAGACCGCATAGTCACACTAATCGTCGACTATTTTCATGTTGCAAACCTACATACCGGGCCGTCTCTATTAATGGCGTTACTTCGCCATAAATTTTGGATATTATCTGCCAGAAACTTAGTCAGGCAGAGAGTACACGCATGTAACATTTGTTTTCGCCTTAAACCTAGATATTCAAGCCCTAAAATGGGGGATCTGCCCAATTTTAGAGTTTCTGGAGACAAAAGATGCTTTGTGCATTCGTCAGTAGACTATGCAGGACCGTTTTTTACAACGCATATTCGCCGCCGAGGCGTCAAAAGTCAAAAAAGTTATGTTTGCCTTTTTTTTTGTCTTTTTTCGTCCTCAATTCATGCGGAATTAGTCTCTTCTCTCTCGTCAGAACTATTTCTGGCAGCTTTTAAGCGCTTCATAAGCAGAAGGGGACCCGTCGCTATGATATACAGCGACTTTGGTACGAATTTCTGTGGCGCTCGAACTAAATTAGACGCAATTTACGATTTTATACAGTCCACTAACTACGAAAATTACATAAGTCAAAACTTATTAGAACAACGCATTCAGTTCAAACACAGTCCGCCGTTTGGACCGCATTTCAACGGGGCCGTCGAGGCCAACGTGCGCTGTGTGAAGACCCATTTGGCCAAGGCGATTGGGCTGCGCACCCTAACGTATGAGGAATTTAATACGGTACTTGTGCAGGTCGAAGGCTTGTTAAATAGTCGCCCGCTGTGCGTTCTTCACTCCGACGACCCAGCTGAAGTTACGGCCCTTACACCTAACCATTTTTTGAACGTGACCCCGCTTAAATTCTTACCCGCTGAAGATTTAACGGGAGTCCCGGATAATCGCTTATCTCGCTTTGAACTTGTGAGTAAACTCACCCACTTGTTCTGGCAACGTTGGAGCAAAGAGTATCTCACGTCGTTGCAACAACGAGAGAAATGGCACGTTACTTCAAATCCTATAAACGTAGGATCGGTAGTTATAATCAAAGACCAAAACACTCACCCACTAGCTTGGCCTATCGGCATAGTGGAAGAAGTATATCCTGGAAAAGACTCTGTTGTTAGAACCTGCAAGGTTCGCATTGGCACTCGCCACTACATCAGACCAGCAGTTAGATTAGCACCGCTTCCTAGGCAATGAATTTTCTCAATTTTGCTAACTGTCGAGTGTCACCATAATTTAGTTTATGTTTTAGGATAAATTACTTCTTATATTTAATTAACTTAATTTTCCGATTTCAATTTTCGCGTTTCTCTTACTTAGAGGAAACCTCTAGGCCGGCGGAATTGTCTGAGCCATATTTATATTAAAAAAAAACTCATAGACACACACACACACACACACACGCTTCCTCGCTTCCTTCCTTTTCCCCGCCATTTTCTTTCACTCATTCCGCTGTCAATCGTCGCATGGATAGCTCGCGCGTCCTCAGCCTAGCGCTTCAACGGCTGCCGCGATTACCAACCGGTTGGTGCACACGCCAAGTTCGCGATCACCATCATCACCGCGACCAGCTCACCTCAAGTTTAAATAAAGGAATGAGAACGCAGCCACCATCATCCATCTCCCGTAAGTCCCCAACAATACTAAACTAGTAGTTCACCCCGAACTGTGACTTCGCGACATCTTCTTCGGAGCTCCTCGATTGATTTTGCCCAAATATTCAAATTTCATGAAGATACATGCATAGAAACGCTGACTTGTCCCATTAGAATCTAAGACATCTCGTTCAACTAAAAGTTCTTTATTATTCGACCCAGAACTTAATGTCGTAACTCGTACGCTTCTAAAATCACGAAAACATACAGGTCACGAAGGTAGCCACCTGGGAAACCTAGACCTAGACAGTTCTGGACTTGTAGTTACCGCACAATGGCTTAATAAAGTTCAAGGCCTCGTAAAATGAGCAGTGGCAATAAACCCTTGGGTGTAATGAAATAGGAAAATGATTTCTTTTATGATAGGCTATAAAGGCGATTGCTCCAGTGTGTTAAAGAAGAAGGATTTACTATCTCGAAAAGTTACTAAAGCAATCTAAGCTTCATCGTCATCTTACCATCTTTATATTAAAGGTCAGTGGACTTATTTTAATTCCGCGATGCGTTCTTTTATAGTCATAGTCATAGTATTTTATTGATAACAAATTACGGGTACACGTCACAGAAAATAAATGATAATAAAATTATATAAAATTATTAAAATAATATAAAAGAAACTGACGTGGTTTTCACAAATTTTATTTATATTACACGGGAATTACTCACGTAAGATTAAGCCGGTCACTCCGACTGAAAAGACTGCCTAATGCGGTTGAAACTATCGGAGTGACCGGCTTAATCTTACGTGAGTAATTACCGTGTAATATAAATAAAATATAAAAGAAATTTCATTTTCAAACAAAACTAATAATAATGGGTATATTAATAAATTTTATTTTTTTAATAGAACGCAGTGCGTCTTAGGTATAAGAACGCTCATCATAAATAGAGCCGGTTACCGAAAACAAAATTAAAATACGTTTAAAATTAAGGAAAATTATTGGAACGAAATTGTACGAAATACTTAAATAGCTCTGAGCACTGTTTTAAACTATCAAGGTTGTACACTACAAATACCAAATACCAAACGCAGTGATACAGTGAGTATGTTGAGTCGGGCTTAGGTTCGAGTTCGACTTCCATCGATAACTGTAGCAAAAGACTAAGAAAGAGGGTAGGTCGTTTTGTTTGCACTTAACTTTGAACTGTTCGACCAACCACCCGCATCCCTTCCCTCCCCGTGTCTTCCCGTGAACATGGTGCATGTAACTGCGCCGAAATAATATATCTCGAGCTTTATCCAAAACCTTATCACGTTATTATTACTTATAGATTACTTATTATCTGAAGCCTACTTTAGTTTATTCAGAGGTAATAACCTGCATGTGCCGTATGGTGCTTCGACCAAAATAAAATGAATGGACGGGCCATAACCATTGAATTGGCGCAGTAAAAACGAGTCAAAATCGTTGAACATAAACTTCACTTAATTATAACACGCACTTAATAAATAAACAAAACAGTTTCGCTCAATGTTTCGTCAGCAAAACAACCCCATTAGCAAATAATTAATCTACTTTAACATTTAATACTTTTAATGCTTTACTTCATTGATTTCAGTTTGGACATACTCTCATTTCGCAATACAGCTAGTGAGAATTTACTGCCTTTCAATGGAGTGAACTGACTGAATGACATTCATCGTTCACGCTTCAATGGATATTAGCGACTCGCTTGCTCTGTTCTTTGTGGAGTAAAGCTGGCCCTTACGTTGCCGTTCATGTGAACTTTTTGTACTGAATAACTGGTTTATACCTTCAACCAAAATAAAATTAATGGACGGGCCCAGAAGAAGCAAATTTTTGAAGATTACAAAATGAGCGCCGGTGCTCACTTCGTTTCGGTCGATTTCTAGCTGTAGGAAGTGCAACACGAGTCTATTGTTACATGATAAAGGAACATCTGATAAAATTACGCCTTCGTGTGCTTTTCCGAAGTGTAAATACACAACAAAAAAACCGCTATAAATATTTTGTAACAAATGTACTGTACATGGTTATAATTACAGAAATACAGAAATACAGAAATGTTTATTTAAATGTTTATTTAAAAAAAAATGGTCAATTAAGTGTTGAAGTATATGTCAGACGGTTTTGACTAGTTTTTACTGAGCAAGTTCAATGGTTATGGCCCGTCCATTTATTTTATTTTGGTCTAAGGTTTATACCATATAAATAATAGCAAAATATCACACACTGACTGACTCATTACGATTTCTCGAAAACTACTTGAAATTAGATGCTGAAAGGCTGGTAGACTCTTTATGGGTAGCGGTGTACTAAAAAGGCATTTGGGGAAGGACCGGAAAAGTTATTGATACAAAACACAGTTTAATATAGTGAGCAGTTGTTTGGAAAAAAAAAAAAAACGTTGTGTAGTCAGCAGATCCTAAAAAATCATCTAGACTTTCCCTTATTAAGGTGCTTATTGCTACAAGCTGGGATTTTAACACAAGTTTCAAAGGCTATAGTAGCTTCGGTATTGTATGGTACCAACATGTCTTTTGACATGATTCGGGTCAAGAGGGTCAAGAGGTAGCCCTAGCAAACACAGATTTGTGGCAATGACGCGGCTTGTCAGTGTATTTGAAGAGAATATGCGAACAAGTGGGCTCGAATCAAGCTGAATGAAGCTATGGGATCGCCGCGTGACCAGAATATACGAATTAGACTGTCCGCAACGAAATGTGAAGCTTTGGTCTTCGGTCTTACATTTTATCACAGATCTGTACCAATTTTATGAAGAGCGTTAGTAGCGTTCTTAGCATTAGCTATCCGGAATACGTCAAACGTTACATTTGAGGTTTAGTTAGGCGCCAACGAAAAAAACGGTTGCCCTATTCTATTATTGGTTTTATTACGTCCATGGTATTATTTTCTTATTGGACCGAGCAAAGAGAAGGCTCAGATTAAGTCAGCGTTTCTATATTTAATTTCGTTTCAACGATAACTTGCGTGTCGATGATATGATTTGGGGCCTTATGGCCAACTCCGTAAGCGGTTTCATACTAACGTTAAAACCGCGCTGTTCGGAATCACGCGACCGTGAACCTTAACGTGCGGTCAAACCTGCGGTTTGCGGTCGTGCAATTTTTTTCCATCACATAAACTGGATTACTTTAAACAGTTAGCCGTGAGGCCCCTGGACGAAATTTTGTAGGCAAGTAGTTAATACTAATACAATTTTGAAATTAAAATCTGAGCAAAATCGGTTTATTCATTTTGTCTTCTTCTTCCCCGTTTTGGGGCTTTTGGCTCCGCATGGTTGACGCAGTTGAATAACAGATATATATATATAGGGGTCGCGATGTCACAGTTCAGGACGAGTAACTATTAATATTATCTAGACAGGCTTAAGTCATTAAGGCCATTCTGCCTCGTCTAATGTATTTCACTGACAAAAGAAGGTATGCCCTAAAGCGGAGGAGCGACTTTACTACATGCTTTTATGGAGTTTTATAAACATCGTCACATCTTCCTGAGACACAAGGTAGGGCTGCCAATTCGGCAGAGCAGCACAAGCGACGCAAATATATTATTGCTGACGTCGCTAGGGGTTACATATTGCGTTCGGGGTCGAGACATTGGGCCCTTGGGGACCGGGAGCTCTCCTCATATTCAAAAATCTTTCAGAGCGCCTGGTTAATGCGGCGCATGACCAAAATGCTGGCGTGTTTCTGGCTCAACGCATAAGCGTGGTAATGCCGCCAGCATACTGGGTATGCTGCCAACTGATAGTGGGATTGAGCATTTGGATTATCTTTAGACCTCTAACGGTCTATGGACAGTCTAACTGTATTTGTAACAAGGATGTTATATATACCCTATTGATTTGTAGTGTTAGTATTAGCGTGTATTTTGTTTAGTTTGTATAAAATTGAACTGACATTGACATTGCATAACTAAGATGTCAACGTCAGCTGTCCATTATGTATGTCAAAGATGACTTCAAACGTCAAACACCGAACTTGTAAGTCACAAAAATATAAAATTTAAAAATAACTACATAATAAAATTATAACCAACCATGTAAAATGCCTAACAAATCTGGAGCAACGAGTACCGCATCACAGTCAACGTTGATGCAAACATACTTTTTCTATTCGGCTATATTAGCACTGAAGTTACTGTTTCTGAAACCTCTTTCTGCTATAGTGTGTTGTCCTGAAAAGGTGCAGCGAGCTAACATAAGCGACTTGAAGAATTTGACCCCCTTTTGGTTGGTGGCAGCTTTGTACATGACAACATCACCTGACGCGGTCACGGCAAAAGCACTACTTCGTATTTATGTAGCAGCCAGATTCGTAGCAGCGTATGGTTATATATACTGCTTACCAAAGCCTGCAAAAGAATGGGCTTTCTTCGTGTCCTTCGCTATATCCTGCTTTATGGGTATCTGGGTTATGTATGAGTACCGATCAGGGTTTTAGACGATACAAAGACGTAATAAACTTGTGCATTTTGTATTCACACGAATGGGAAGATTTATTGGACGATATTGCGGGAAATCATGTCGTATTATTGCAGTTGGATTGGAAACGTTCCATCATTTTGAGTACGAGGATGTGAGTGTCAGTTTTTATTGCCGCCACAGAATACATATTAGTACAAGTAGCCGCTTTCGTATTGAATGCGTATTGGTTTGAGCAGCGTAGCGTAATAAAAACAAGTCTATTCTTTATTTGTTAACAGCGTCCCGTGATTTTACTTCCTATCCTGCAAGTACTATGATATTATCTATACTAATATTATAAAGAGGAAAGATTTGATTGTTTGTTTGTTTGTTTTGCATTGAATAGGCTCCGAAACTACTGAACCGATTTGAAAAATTCCTTTACTGTTGGCAAGCTGCACTATCCCTGGGTGACATAGGCTATATATATATATATATATATATATATATATATATATATATATATATACCCGTGCGAAGCCAGGGCGGACCGCTAGTAGGTAATAATAATATAATATAATATTACAAAGAGGAAAGATTTGATTGTTTGCATTGATTAGGCTCCGCAAAACTACTGAACCGATTTGAAAAATTCTTTCACTGTTGGGAAGCTACACTATCCCCGACATAGCTTATAATCTAAACCCGTGCGAAACTGGGGCGGACTGCTAGTTTTTTTATAAATATATAAAAAGTAGCCTCATCACTATCATCATAATATCAGCCATAGGACGTCCACAGCTGTACATAGGCCTTCCCCGGGAAGGGGAAAGGGGAAGCTTCCAAAAGGGGAAGCGGCCTGCATTCTTACGTTTCCCTGCGGTCTCTTTTGGGTCGTCTGTCCGCCTTGTGGGGGACGCCGCGCTTACCGGTCCATGGTCTCCATTCGAGAACCTTTCGGCCCCATCGGCCATCAGTTCTGCGTGCTATGTATCCTGCCCATTGCCGCTTCAATTTGCTAATTGTGTGTGCTATATCGGTAGCTTTCGTTCGTCTACTGATTAGTAGCGGAAAAGTAGCCTAATATGCATAAAGTATAAGACACCTTTATTTTCATACAAATCAGATTATCTCCTACAAATTAGAATTCGAAATATTTTTGGGTTTGTATTCACGGATCCCGGTATCAGTTTGAATTAGCCACGGATCCCGGTGAGTTGTATCCATAGATACAGGGATCCTTTTCCTTAAAAAACATCGAGATACAATTCATATAGGCTCACAATCTTTCAGTCTTATCGCTTAAAGCGATCTCTATGGTATAGGTATGAAATCAAACTGTTTTTTATACAATAAAAGTTTTCTTGAGCGTTTTTTTTAAATGTTTTTTGTGTTGTTAACTAAATCAGTGTAACGTTCGTATGACAAAGAATTTATTTGGTTTTCATAAGTTTGCTTAATTTCCGACTCACCGATTGTTGAGAAGTTTTAAACTAATTAATTAGTCTAAAACTTCTAACTTCTCTTTTTGTTCGTTCACATTTACAAACTTTTTACAGAAAAAGAAGAATGTTGCTGAAGAAAACATGAAAATGACATATCGGAAGTTGACATGAAATGTTTTCAAAGAATACGTCAAACGTAACACAAAAATAAAAACTAGGAAAAAAAATTTGGATAATAAATTTTCACGTAAAATGTCTCCTAAGCCTGCAGGCCCAGCAGCGGCTGGTAACTCATCGTCACAGTCAACACTGATACACAGCTATTTTTTTTATTCCGCTTTATTGGCTGTAAAGTTTGTGTGCCTGAAGCCCCTAGCTTCGATAGTATGCTGTCCTCAAAAAGTGCTGCAAGCGAGCTTAAGCGATCTGAAGTACTTGACCCCTTTTTGGGTCGTCGCGGGTGTTTATATCACGACATCACCTGATGAACTTACGGCGAAAGCACTTTTACGCACTTACGCAATAGCTAGATTTGTAGCTGCGTATGGATATGTCTACAGAGCACCAGAAGGAGCAAAGCAAACAGCTTTTTTATTGTCCATGGCAGTGTCCTGCTATATGGCTGCCTGTGTTGTTTACCATTACAGGCCCATGATGTAAACTCGGTTCAAGTATTTGTTTGCTCTGACAGCTGAAATAACCATCGACCAAAATAAAATTAATGGACGGGCCTAGAAGGAGCGCATTTTTGAAGAGTACAAAATGAGCGCCGGTGCTCATTTCGTTTCAGTCGGTCTCTAGCCGTAGGAAGTGCAACACAAGACTATTGTTACATGATAACGAAACATCTGACAAAATGATGCCTTCGTGTCCTTTCCCGAAGTGCAATGTAAATACAATTACACAATAAAAACCACTATCTATTTTTTATAACAAATGTACTACATGGTTATAATTGGGTGTTGAAGTATATGCCCGACGGTTTTGACTCGTTTTTACTGAGCAAGTTCAACGGTTATGGCATGTCCATTCATTTTATTTTGGTCGAAGGAAATAGCATTGTAAAATCTGAATCATCATCATCATCATTTCAGCCATATAACGTCAACTGCAGGCATTCAAACTCCAAAAGGGCCGGTTGGAAGCTGCCTGCATCCAGCGTTTTCCTGCGGTCTCTTTTAGGTCGACTATCCATATTGTGGATGGTTGTCCTTGGTTGCGATTACCGGTCCGTGGTATCCATTCAAGAAACCCGAATGAAAACCACGAATTCTCATCAATTTAGCTAAGTTTTTGCACGTATCCGATATACGTGAAATATTAAAATAAAATATTTTCATTCGGTTTTATACGATGTCATTGCTGTCAGAGCAAATAAACGAATGGAAATAGTGTAGATATCAATGCAAGGCATTAAAATCTTGCCGCATTTCAAATTAACATGAGTGGGAAGCTTTATTGGACGATATCGAGAAATCGTGTGTTATTGCAGGCGGATTGGTAACGTTGTATCATTTTAAGCCATACGGAGATGGCCTTCAATTTTATTGCCATTTTGTGTCGAATGTGTAGGTTTGAGGTTACCAGTTAAAACATTGTTTGAATTTTTCGTCAATTTTATCACTGGATGTGTGATTCAAAATATTAGGTTATTAAGATTATATAAATGTTTAAATTTTTAAATTGTATACGTACTTATTAAAGTGGTTTTTTTTGTACTAATGTTGCAATTCATTTATACGGCCTTAGACACGTTAGTAACTTGGGTGAAAATTAAGTTGATTTATACTTAAAATAACTATTGGCTAAGTATTTATGGCCAGTGCTTGAAAATGTCCTAACCTCAGATCAGACAAACAAGGTTTGTTTATTATTATTGTTTATTGTTGCCAGTGTACACATTACATGAGGTCCTTAAAACTACATGTCGGTACAAAGACCCTGTTAGGGCGCTGCAGTTAACTTATTTTGACACATATACATAATTTATAACTATATTCTATTATATACTATTATCCTAAATTATAATAATAACTATTAAACAAAAGCGTTTCTATTAATAAAAACAAAATAAAACTATAAGCTTAATATTTAATTATCTATTGCTAAATTTGCTATTTTTCTACCACTTATCGTCCATATATTCTTGTATACTGTAGTAGGCCTTTTCAATGAGTTTTGACTTGACTGTGTTTTTAAATGAGCTATCTTTACATTAACATGAGTGGGAAAATTAGGTAAATATGCCTTAGTAAATAATATCGTTAACTATCGTTCGTGTTTAAATGTCTATTCACTATACCGCTAACTAAGATATTTTTACCTGTAGATAGGTTGTGCCCGCCACCATAATTGACTAGACGAATGCAAGCCTGGCTGCTCGACTTCGTTCAGCCGTCTCTCAGTGACACACTCCGAGTGTTCACAACAAACTGTATTTTTGTCTCTTACTAACCTATATAACGTAAAAAATCTTTCATATCTTTCCCTTTTTTCACAAAATGCACATATACATGCGTAGGTAAGATATGCTATGTTATGGTATATGCTGCGTTTAGTCAGATTTTAAAGCGCCTTTAACGTCTCTAGTATTACACCATTACACCTCACTGACCGCTAAATCGTTTAACGCAAAAACCGTAAGTGCGGCACACTTATTCATTTTCCACGCACACTACACTAAGATATTTGCAGCAACACCAAAATAACAGCAGCAGCGTCTGCAGGGTGAGTTCGCCTAAAGGTAAGGCTAGCCTGGGTTTTTTATTTGGTTAGACTTTAGTCTTATTTAGGGCTGATGGGTTGCACCCGCCACGCCAACTTACTATATCTGTTTGTCTGATCTGAAGGTATCTCTTTCATGCTCTGAACGCATTCAAAATCACGCTACGATAGTGATACGATAGCGGCGATAACGCCAACGTTTAGCGCTAATGAAAACGAACAGCACAATCAAATGTATTTGGTACCCACCAGTCCATTTCCAGTCTTGCGCAACTTCGATACAAATAAGCTTGTCTAGCTTCTAGTTTCCTTTATTAGAGGCGTAGCACCCGTTCATCATCATTTCATAAGTATTTTTATCTATGGAAGTCTCACCTTTTCGACGTTAGCGGTTATATTTTTTCTTTGGTTCTAATAGCTCTGTTGGCTCCGTTGACATTCGAAAGTATATTCTTAATCTTAGTTCAAAACGCACCCTAAGCTTTTTTTTATTTGGCTACTGCATGGCTCACAGATCTACTACCTATAGATTTTCAATGAGCGTGGCTAGCTCAGTGCCTCTCGCTCATCATCGTATTTTCGCTCACTGCGCTTCTTGCAGCCCAAAATGCTACAACCAACCATTGTAAAATATCTTTTACAATTATTTCTCAGAGGAAACACGCATTTATCACATTAAATCACCAAAAAAAGGCAATAAATATAATTCAGACCCGTTTTGTTTGTCACTGATTATTACAGATTTTGACACTTGAGGTACCAAAAACTGGTCACGCCGATAAGGACAACAAAATCTATTTATGTCCTTTTCGTACTTGTGCTGAGCCATATCAAGTTGTCTCTTTCACTAAAATATATTGCCGATCTGGTTGTGTATATCTGTGGCATGGCTAGTGCCTTTTTATGGCCCTTTTGGATGTTGGGGCAATTTTGACATCAACAGTGTGGGAGGCGTAGAAAGCAAATACTTAGCATAGATTCAGTATAAGTACCCCTCTACGATACTTAGCCTATAGTAGGAGGAGACCAACGACCTATATGTACTACAGGAGACAGTGAGATTGTTTAAAGAGGAGAGATAATCCTGATTGATTACAGAAAATAACAAATGAAAAACTAAAGACGGATATTATTGGACGGAATGAAATTAGCTACTAATTTGAAGAATGTCGTGGCTACCAATGAAAAAAATATTTTTTTTGTTTGTTTTTTGTGGAACGCACCCTAAGTTAATCTACTTGACAAGCTTTGACAAAAGATGACAAGATGATAATGTATTCCGCCGCCACCGTTCTAGTTTCTCCAAAACAAATAATTATACTCTCTAGGGAGGGTAAATACGAAATGCTTACCAGAAAATTAGAGAAATGTCGTTGATAATAGCACTGGACAGCGCTCTTACGAGAGCATATATGGCTCATGCAGCTTTACTCGCTGTCATACTCCTAGCTCTAAGTCCAATGGCGGCATTGACCTGGGTGCAGAAGGGCATATTCCAGAACGAGGATATAGTAAGGAGAGCATACCTAACAGAGCTGAAAATCATCTCCCCTTACTGGGTCATTGCTGCTCTGTACATAACTACAAGCCCCGAAGAAAAAGTGGCTATTACATTGTTCAGGTAAGTTAGTAATACATAATTACTTGCCTAAAAACTTCTCGCAGGCAACTATACTTTTTGGCGAAGAAAGCAACGAAAACTGGATCCTTGGCGTTCTGATTCAATCAATTGGAAAGATCTATAGGAAATTCAACTCCTGTAACTATAAGTAACTAAAAAAACTATATAAAAGCGTAGATAAAGTACATGTCAAAAAGATCTGTATAATATTTTTTTTAATTACGACTAGTAGGTAATGTTGGAAATACTTAATATTAGATAGGTACCTATCTACTTATTACTTCCAATTTTACAAAAGTCGTTTATCGTACTACTCTCGGACGGAAAGTTTGAGAGTGGATTTCGTTAAATTACTGATACTAAATAAGCAATTTTAATTTTATGGTTTACTCACAGCTATACGTTGCCCTCCTATGAGAGGTTTTCCCCCTCGCGACCCGTGATCACACTCTTTGTGAATATAGAGTGAAATATCTCTCCATCGTTTCTGCTATCCCTGTGTCGATATTTTTCCAGGTTGTTCTATTGGTAGAACAATCGGGAACGACCCTCAGGCTCTGTAGTCCAGTCATACTGCATCACCAAAGTGTCGAGACGAAAAGTCCGGGACCAGACTAAATAACTGATCTACTGAAAACGATCCTCTCTCTCTGAGAGATGGCCTGTGTCCCAGCAGTGGAAACGTGATAGACTGATAATGATGATAATCTATACTTCTATACTAATATTATAACGAGGAAAGATTTGATTGTTTGTTTGTTTGCATTGAATAGGCTCAGAAACTACTGAACCGATTTGAAAAATTCTTTCACTGTTGGGAAGCTACACTATCCCCCGGTGACATACGCTATATCTATACCCGTGCGAAGCCGGGACGGCCTACTAGTAGATAATAAATAATAATTAAATTCGGGACATTTTTGGACACACGGTCATCTGACCTCAAACTAAGCAAAGCTTGAGATATGGCAGCCATGCAGAGACTGAAACATACATATATATAGTTTTAAATAGATACATACTTAAATAGATATTAACAACCAGATATAGAACAAAAACAAATGTTCATCACAGAAATAAATGTTTGAATGATTAATGTTTTTGATGATACATAATTTAAAATTCCAAGGTGTATTTCAGGTTGTACTCCCTGTCGCGGTTCGTGATAGTGTTCGGGTATGTGACGAGCGTAGCGCCGGCCGTATTAACGGATCTAGCACTCGTCGTGTCCTATGTGATCACGTGTTTCATGGCAGTTTGGGTAGTCTACTACTATCGGAAATCGTTTTAGAGTTGTATATTGGTAGGAATAAATCGTGAAGTAAAACTTTTGTTGTTTATTGGACAAATAGCTGGACAGCGGGCGAATGTTTATTTATTTGTTTAGCATCGTACGTAACGTTTGTTTCTTTATGCCATAGATGGCAAACAAGCTAACACAATCGAATTGATAACCTTTTCATTTTTGTAGTCTGATAAAAATACGTTATCTAGTGGGCGAAGTACAAATAAATGTTTGAATTCGATTCACTCATATTTAACATAACAAAAAAAATCGTTAAAACCTTAGCGGCGACACCGCTTCATGGTTAATATTCCGAAAACCCGTACGAAGCGTTTTGATTCCATTTTTCTTCGCATATAAATTTTTTGATCGATGATCGCGGGTGAATCGGTTTCTTCAAGGCAAGTGTGTTCTAACGTAGACAGCATCTACGCATAACATCATACGAGGTGGCGATCAAGCGCAAACCTATTATTTAAAGATAAAAAATATTAATAACTGATGGGGAAGAAAGGTTCTTGAATAGAGACCATGAACCGGAAGACGCAGCATAGTTAGCTTCACTAGATGAACTGACAACATCGTGGCACACGGCACACGGCCAATGACGATTTATATTATCTTTGCACACAGCAGATGAAACGGTAGATGGACCTTTGCATACGGTAGATTTCACGGTAAATGGACCTTGCACGTGGTAAATGCAACTTTCAATTACCCTGGTACACGGCAGATGCAACGGTAGATGGACCCTGCACACGGCAGATGAAAAGGTAGATGGACCTTGCACACAGCAGACGCAACGGTAGATGGACCTTGCACACGGCAGATGAAAAGGTAGATGGACCTTGCACACAGCAGATGCAAAGGTAGATAGACCTTGCACACGGCAGATGAAAAGGTAGATGGACCTTGCACACGGCAGATGAAAAGGTAGATGGACTTTGCACACAGCAGATGCAACGGTAGATGGACCTTGCACACGGCAGATGAAAAGGTAGATGGACCTTGCACACGGCGTAACTAACCTGCGCAATTAGACTGGCTAGTAGGATTCTTTTACCCTTAGAACGAGAAAACTGCTCGTGTCAAGATTTAAAAAAATATAAGAAAAAAGACAAGGTAAGTAAAATTGTTTTAAATTCTTACGCTTTGCTTGCCGACATCAAAGAAAACTTTATAAAACGGTTAGACATAATCAGCTTACATTGCAAACAACAGGCTCTTTATTATAACGAAAAATACAGACGCAGCCAAAATTTATTAATATGCGAAAACTAACAGCTTTTCCAGTTTATAAGCGTGGGAACAAGCAGATGGAAAAAACTAAGTCTGCGAAGATATTACAATTTGAAAAGTAGATCAGAAATGAGAACATAGTTTTCCAGGTTGTATGCTTCGACCAAAATAAAATAAATGGACAGGCCTAGTAGAAGCGCATTTTTGAAGATTACAAAATGAGCACCGGCTCTCATTTCGTTTCAGTCGGTCTCTAGCCGTAGAAAGTGTAACACGTGTCTATTGGTACGCGATAACGAAACATCTGACAAAATTATGCATTCATATGCTTTCCCGAAGTGTAAATACACAAGTATCTTGATTTGCAGAACCTTTAGTACGCACTTAAAAACTTTGAAAGCAGAATCAGATAAAATATCCCCGATTCGGGAGAGAGTGTGATTTATATATAGTTCTATAACAAATATTCTCAAGTCTGATTTATAAATAGCCCTCTAACAGTTTTCTATTTATTTTATCTGGTTCTTGGATTTCTTAAACTGATTCGTCATTTGTTCCATGAAATAAAAAGATTTAGAACCAATCTTTGGTCGGCTCTATCTTTAAATTACATTGTGACTTTATCGGATGAAACTTCTAATTCGGTTCGGTGGTTCGGTGATAGCTTATTTTTTTACTCCCACATTTCCACGTCCCAACACTAAAATTAATACCTAAGGACAAACTGGGCCTATTTTATCTAAAATTGGCCTCTAGAAGTGGGAGTAATTCCACGATGTTGGTAACTTCCAGATATTAAAATCATTCCATAATATTATGTTAGTAATCTCCATATGTTATTCCATAATGTGAGTAACTTCCAGATGCCATTCCATAATATTAGTATTATAGAAATTATTCTATTAGTATATCTGCATATGTTAGTACACACTCTAAAGTACAAATAATAAATAATGGCCCAGTGCGAGTCGGTGATAAATTTTTGTTCATCATCATCATCAGCCCTGAGTGACCCACTGCTGGGTATAGGCCTCCCTTTGTTTATGCCACTCTCCCCGGTCTCTCGCTATTCGCATCCACTCGTTCCCGACAGTATTTCTGATGTCAGTCCACCTCATCCTCGGTCGGCCTGGGTTCCGCCAACCTAGTCTCGGCCACCACGCAGTTACTGCTGTCCACCACCTTCCATCGCTACGTCTGGCCATGTGTCCTGCCCAGTTCCACTTAAGTTCCTTCACCCTTTTTACGACGTCTGCAGCTTTGGTGCGACGTCGTATCTCAGTGTTTCGGATACGAAACACTGTTTCGGATTTTGTTCATAACCAAGTTATTACTGGTAATTCCTTACCTCTCCGGTATGACCTCCTTATCATTTCGCCGAATCGAAATGCCATATTTTACTGATTTTGAAGTCATTTTTATTCATAATTATTGTATTTTGAGGTAGTACGGAACCTCAGTGTGCGAGCCCGATCCACACTTGGCCAGTATATTTATATTTTGTCTATTTTGCTTACAGCGCTAGTCTTATTAGTAAAGTAAAATATCACAGGTCTTGTAACTTGTATTCGGTCACCTAATACTACAATTCTTTTGTTCTGTGCTCGGTGAAAATAAAACAAAACATAGTAATGTGTATCTCAAAGATGTTGTAACAATAAAGGTTGGCTAGACGCAGGCTGTTACGCTAGTATAGCAGTTGTCTGGTACAGTAATGAAACCACAGCAATGCTATGTCGCACTAGCCTTACTATAAAAGTAAGTTTATTTTTCTGGAATAATAAGTGCGAACTGCTGGTCTATGGAATTCGCTGCCTGAGTGTTCCCCGATAGTTACAATCTAGGTGTCTTCAAGTCGAGAGTGAATAGGTTTCTACTAGGCAAGCGTGCTCCATCGTGGGCCGCATCATTGCTTAACCCCTCAAATGTGTTACGCACCGCATGTCGGCGTAAGGAAAAACTGCTCCGATGCGCGTATTGTGTGTAAGAAGACCAATACCAATGCCAATGGTATATAATATTATGCACGCATTTTATACTTTTTTTTTTTTTTTTTAATTATCTGAAATGTAAGTGAAATCCCCCATTTTAGCCATAAAAAAACTCCTTCGCTCGCATTCGACGGGTTAACATCAGGCGAGTTTGCGGCCAAGCGCAAGCTATTTATATTAAAAAAAAAATATAATTTCCAGAAAACGTAAAGGCCGTCAATAATACCCCTAATTGAATTCTCTAAGTTACCGTTCCGTGACGTAATACCGTTTTTACAAAGGCCATTCGTATTTTCGATATGAAATATTACAGTTCAGTGATCGCAAAAGTAACGTGCTCCAGTTGCGCAGTAACTGTGAGCTAATCTGTTCTAAAGGGCTTTGTGTTAGGGACCGAATTACATTAAAAGTAGAAAAAAAAGGGTTAGTAAAAAAACTAAAACGGAAAAAAACTGGAAGGGCTAGTATAGTCCTTTTCATGAAAGAAGTCCACGGCAAACAGCGGAACTAAATTTCCATGTTGTAGTTGTCAGGTGTTGTTACTGTGTTTGGACGCTAGTGAGATTTTTATTAATTTTCCATCGTTAAAGAGTCGTGTACGATGCCAAAAGTTGTTAAAGTTCTACTCGGGAAATAATACTGATAGTGATTAATACGCGATGACAGCGCCGCGTCTGGGGGACTTCTTTCATGAAAAGCACTTTTAGTTATGATTTAACGTTTCTTTTTCGTAGATTTTTAGGGTTTTCGTAGCAAAAGATAAACTTTATGGTTTTGCCATGTCAATTTCTCTGTATGTTTATGTTTTTATGCCATAGGTGGCAAACAAGCAGATGGGCTGCCTGATGGTAAGCAGTCACCGTCGCCTATGGATACTTGTAACACCAGAGGCATCACAAATACGTTGCTGACCCTTTAGGACTCGATTAACTCACCTTTTGAAGAACCCCATGTTGTATATTATGAAATCTTTGTTTTATGTATAGTCAACGAAATGCTTATATATAATAATATGGAGTTAAACAAATGTCGGTACAAAACGGTAAAAACTTTATTATCAATGAACAAAGACATGGCTGGCCGGCTGGCTCACATAAACTTCCCCCTCCAAAGACTTGGCTAGCTTGGCGGTGTCATGGCAACTAGCTGGTTTGTTGGATTTGCAGGCAAACGTCATATCCGTATTCCGTTACACTACGGAACCCACCACAACCGTGTCACGACACGTACCTACTTATATTATTTTTGAAATGTGAAACTTGTTAAAATAGCGGTTTATAACCCCAATAATAATTAGTTACTTAAACCGGTTATTTGTCCCGGCAAGAAAACCGTTTTTACCGTGTCAGTTCTCGGCTAAAGGCCTCTTAGTGATGACTACTCGACCGTGATAAGCGTGATAGGCCAGATTGGTCCCCGGATATGATACTTTCCGCGACTTAAGTGGTAATTTATTATGTGCTCTTAACAGAAAAGGATGAGGAACCAAGCCATTTGCCGGCCTTTGCACGTTTAAGTCCGTTTTCCGTAAAATGTTTGCATGAAAGTTTGTTGTTTACAATGATGCGAATAGTTTGGTTAGCCTAGTTCGAAACACTTGACCTACTTAGTTATAGCATTGGTGTAATAATAATCGTTTCAAGTGTATTAATTTGATTTCAACATGTAGTTATTGATTAAGTGATCGAGTCCCATGCACACACAGCCTTCTAATAGAATAGACACCGTAATCACGTGAAGTTCATTATTTAACGTTACAAAAATAGTGTCTACAACCTCTCCGGTCTGGCAAAGCATTGTCAACACCGCTAGTTGCAGCAGGTGTCCATATAGTCGTCGGTTACCTCTTACCATCAGGCGGATTGTACGTTTGTTTGCCACTATTTTCATTGGTAAAAATACATGGCAACCCAGCGTGCTGTATGTACCTACTATGACACCACGAGAGCAGTTTAGTAGTTGTTTAGCTCCATTCGCACGGGCAACTGCTTTCGATGAGTTTTTACAGTTCACTATGGCGCAATATCACATTTTTAAGCGATGTTGGCCGAGCTGTAGCTTATGCGGCTTATAATCTGATGGCACCTGCTTCAATTCTCGGATCTGCATCAATGACATATTTAGTAGGGACTTAAATAAATTATGTGCAGTTTCAATGCTATCGCTCAAAAAGTGTGAAGGAAAAGATCGTAAGGAAATGTCTAAGAACCTCAAAAATTCAAAGAAAAATTACATTCACCAACATGCACTGGGGTCCATCCTCTCTCTCTATCTCTCTCTCTCTGAGAGAAGGTCTGTGTCCTAGCAGTGAAAACATGATAGGCTGACTATGATGATGGTGATTTAACATATTTGTATTGACGTCTGAAGTACTACTGCCAAGACAACGGAGATTGAACTGAATTATAGGGCGTAATATCTGGAGCATAACAAGTAAGACAGACCACAAACACGCAAACTACGTCAACTCACGGTGTCTATGCTGGTAAAGTTCTGTGGTCCTAGACATGTTGAAAAGACTCCTGTTATTACTTTTCTCACAATTTATTATTATAAAATAATATGATTGCGTTTTACCGCCACCTCGCTTGATGTTAAGCGATGATGCGGTCTACAATGGAACACGCTTGCCTAGAAGAAACCAATCCACTCGCGATTTGTAGACAGATTTGTAGCTATCGGAGAATACCCATTCAGGTAGCGCATTCCACAGACGCGTTGACGCAGTTCGCATAATAAAAGTGGAATCAATGCGCTTCGTACGAGTTTTCGGAATATCCTACTAATATTATAAACGTGAAAGTTTGCATGTATGGATGTTTGTTCCTCTTTCACGCAAAAACTACCGAATGGATTTTAATGAAAGGTTACAATAATATAGCTTATTACATACTACATTAGAATAACACGTATTATGCTATAACGGGTTGTAGTAGCGAGGCCGAAGGCCGAGCTCTACGCGTACAAATTAGCGGATTTCAGCTAGTCAAACTGAGAGACTTCGGTGACTGCTTACCATCAGGCAGCCCGTCTGCTTGTTTGCCACCTATGGCATAAAAAAAAAAATAAAAAAAAAAGTCAACCAAAAAGTGGTGTCGCCTTTTCATTAGAAAAATCACACTTAAGTTATGCATACATAAACATTTATGACGACTCGTGCCTTACGCATTTGCAACCTTTATACGGTTTTAACATCCTACCTGCGTGCTTATATTCACTTTTACTTTCGGAAAATGGTCCCCAAAGCAATATTTTTTATCATTTGAATATGATCTGCTCACGTTAAAACAATAAACTCCGCCGTAACCAAGCCATAACTGAGGCTACGCCATGGAGCAACCTTTCGTACACAGAATTTTATACATAAACTAGCGGTCCACCCCAGCTTTGCACGGGTATAGATTATAGCCTATGTCACCCGGGGATAGTGTAGCTTACCATGAGTGAAAGAATTTTTAAAATCGGTCTAGTAGTTTTTGAGCCAATTCGCTACAAACATACTTAGTTTTTTTTTAGTTTTTCTTGACTGAGCTAAGAGAGGCCTTAGATTCTGCAGTCACGCCGCTAAAAATAGCTGCAATTACATTTTAAAAAATTATTATAAAAACATTTTCTTTTAATATTTTACTAAAGTATATTGACAACTGACAGTCCATACAAAATCTTATAAAAACAAAACAATTCAACCCCATATATCATGCATATATCTGATGTTTGTCAGTTTTTTTTGGTGGTATTAATTTATTAGTTACTTTTCATCCCGGAACACCACATGGTTCTATTATTGCGCGGGTAAAACCATGAGAATTACTCTACTCTTAAATAGAAAGAAAGAAAGAAAATAAATTTGATTCGACACCTATACAAAATTTCATTAATTCATTCAATGCCAGACAACGCATGCAATTTTTTTTAAACCGCTGGGTCTTGAAGCACAAAGTTTGGCACTAGGGTTCCTTATAAAATAACGAAAGTGAGAAGTAAAGAAGAATTTTTGATATTGTGTAGGGGTTAAATTGAGGATGAAAGTTTATAATTATGTAAGTTCGCCAGACTTTGCGTTTGACGTTAACTGCTTGTTTGCCACCCATGGCATAAAAAGGGGCTACTTAAAGGTGGGTACTGGATGTTGAAAGTTTATATGAAAAATCTACGCGTTCGAAGTCACGGGCAACGGAGAGTAATAAACCTGTATTTTCAGAGCTTTTCACTATATGCTTAATAAACTTACTTCAGAATTTGAACCACCAAATACAGTAAATAACATTATTTTGCGGGTTCAACCCTCGAATGCGGCAGTGCTCCGTAATATAGCGGACGATAAAGCGCCCCCCACGCAGTTGACAGCGCGAGATAAAACCCGGTGCACATTAGCCTTTAATCATCGCTTCGCATCGCATATTCGTGGGCAAAATGAGTCGCTCGTTCCGCCTGACGCGATATATCCAACGCAAAATTAAAAGATTAATATACTGTGGGCTATACAGGGCCACACGGAATGGCACATCTATGTACGACTACGCATAAATACTCCGATTCGGAGCTCAGTAGCTAAAATGCTTCTAAAATGAAAGATGCTACTACTACATCATAGCCATGGCGCGTTTTTCTGACTAAGAAGCGCACATTGCCTAACGATCAATGCTTTTTTAAAAGTAATTGGCTTGCGTTTGATACCATTTCACCTGATGTTAAGCGACGATGCGTGATTCACTCGTTATTTGAAGACACCCAGATTGTAACCATCGGGGAACACCCATTCAGGCTGCGCATTCCACAAACTAGAAGTTCGCACAATAAATGTGGAATGAAAGCGCTTCGTACGGGCTTACGGAATATGAACCGTAAATCGGTGATGATTTTACGTGCCTGCTCTGGCAGTCCGATGGGCAGGAGAGAATTAGATCGTGCAGATCAGATGCACACTCTCCGAAATGTATTCGATAAAAAACCGATAGACGAGCAACTTAACGTCGATGCTCAGGAATAAGAAGCTTAATCCGAACTAAGGATTCGTTGTTGATGAGCTTCTTGACATGTTTCTCTATATAATCCAATGCCTCAAGCTGTTACTTAGCTTATTCATTCCAAAGGTGAGAGCAGTACTCCATGCACGACCGAACTTGTGCTTGATAGGAACTGTTCCGACGTGAAGTTTAGTACTGTCGCACCTTTGATAGGATACCCAGCTTTTTGGCAGCCAATTGAATCTTGTTCTCAATATTGGAGCCAAAATTGAGGGTATAGATGTCAAAAAAACGCCCAAAATCTCAAGCTGGTCAGTTATCGGAATGGATACATCCCGGAAAGTAGAGGAGCCAGTTAGAATGGCGCCCCTTTGGCGGAGAACAGACACGCCTGGTTCTTAGCAGCATTAAACTTGACCAGGTTGGCATTGCCCCAATCGGAGACTGCCTCAAGGGACAAGTTCATGCGTTCGATCACAGCCTCTCTGAGAGACTGGATTTGAGGTCCACTGGTTCGTGCATTGGATGTATAGCTCACTGCTACTGTGCTGTAGTCTCCGTACCCAGCAGATCGTTGATGTGCAGCAGAAAGAGCGTTGCAGAGAGCACCAACCCCTAGGGGACACCGGCATTACTTGCCATTCGATCGGACGAGCAGCCATCAACGACAAATCAAATAGATATATCCCGCCGGAATTCCGATATCCATGCAATAAAACCAGCGGACAAGCCAAACGAGGAGATCTTGCTAATAAGGCCGTCATGCCAAAGTTTTTCGATGCTTTTGGCATTGATGGTCAGGCAACGGACTGAATGATGAATGTCACAGGAGAAGGACTGATGTCGAGTGGCAGCCGGCTTTCATGCCTTACGTTAAAGGAGTAATGGATAAGGTAGGGACGTTGCTGAAGGAGTACTCCATCAAGACGGTGTATACCCCCTTATCTAAGCTGGCGAGGCATGTGAGGACACCGATAGACGTTATTCTTTTCCAGATCCCTGGTGTGTATAAGGTCGATTGTAGCTGCGGTAGTTCCTACATAGCTCAAACAAAGCGTACCATAACAGAAAGGATCAAAGAACATATCGTAGCCGTCAAAAATTGCCAGACACAGAAGTCGGCTATTGCAGAACATTTGCTTGAAGCGGGATCCGGTCATTCCGAAGGTCCTCTCTACAGAACGACATTAATTTTCAAGAATGGTTCGTGAAGGGGATGAAATTAAAAAACATTGCAATTTAGTTACCAAAGAAATATAAAAAAATATATACTTCTCTTTTCTATGATGGGAACATGGCTTAGTACCGCCGTACCGTGTAATCCTGTTAAGTATGACAAAAAATTATTGATAATGAGGATGACGCTATTGTAAATAATTGCCGCACTGAAACAGCTTTGAATGACACAAAACAACACAGAAGAATGAACTGTGTGTCTGCTCTTTAAAGCTGATGGATTCATTCATTATAATTTCTTAGGTTCTCGTGACTAATACACATCGAAATTAAACACTTTTAATGAATATAATCCAGTATAGTTTACTTGTATTTTAATGGGTATTGCCCAAATTTGCAGACCTTATTATTTAATGTCCTTTTCTAAAAATATAGACTACTATAGTAAACGCATTATCATTTGAGTCGTCGAGCAATAAACGTTATACCATAAGACCTATAAGTGCGAGCGAGATAGACAGTTTTTTTTTTTTTTTTTTTTGTTGTTTAATACATTGTTCATATACAATTAACAAAAATGTAGCACCAAAAAACCACGGAAGGTTTGTCTTGGCACACAGATTCACCCCGCACTGACAAACAATACGTAAGTACCTACACTGAAATAAAGGATAAATAATTCATGCGGAACTCATCAAAGGTAAATCCATTAAAAGCTTTATCTTGATACAAACGCAAACATAGTGAAGTTATATACATATCTAAGCTCCATGCGATTCATAAACCGGTTGCAGTAACTGGCGTAAACAGCGCGTTACCGAATGTCATTTCCGAATGTTATAGTAATTAGATTAGATCGATGTTTACGGCGGCGCCTGGCGTCGCTTAGTTAATAACAATATCAAGTAGAAATTAATGAACAGGCATTCAACAACTCTTATTCGGTGGCACGTAAGACTAAATTGCACAGAAAACGGAGGTAGGTAGGTAATTATAGTCTAGTAAAGTTATATTTTGTGCTATTACGTGCTATTAGAAACAGTCAGGTATCATTGTAGCATGGATTTTTAGAATTTATAAGGGTAATGTAACTAGCATAAATAACAATATTAATATAATAATAAGGTTAATAAATATTTTTTATGGGTAAAAAACTTATAGCTTAGCTATGATTTAGGTTATCGATTTATATTAGCTTTTCTGGCTGCGTGGCTAGGTTCTTAATATCCTCTTCAGATCTTGCCACAAGAGTCATTAAAATATGTAAGTGCGAGTGAGGTAGGCATATAATGATTTATGAGCCGATGACTCAGATGATAATGCGTTTACTATAGCTGACCCAACAGACGTTGTCTTTTCTTAAAACCCTCAAACGCGCAAAGTTAAAATCGTTGTTATGATTTCTGAAAATTTCAAATTTTCTGCGCAATTTTCTTAATTTTTCTTTCCATAAGCAACTTCTACATAGTATTAGAAAGTTAAAAAAAATAAGAATGAAATCGGTAAAGTCGTTCTCAAGTTATGGCGTGAACGTACAGAACCACATACCACGTTACAAATATTTTTGGATCTACCTCCTGAAATTTTCACAAAAAAAAAAATTCTCCTGAAAAGGAGAGCAGTGAAAAATTTAAGTTTAATTTATTCTAGATTTTTGTGACAAGTTGTAATGATTTTATTGTGGCTAAAACGTTTATAATAGACACTCAAAATTAGGTAACAAAGAAATGTACGTGCTTTGTGTTCAATAACAAAAAACGTCTTTTACAGAGGTTATGCAAAATGTTTTTAATCCTAATAATAGATAATGCTTAAACAAACTTAAAGTGCTTCGAGATAAGAGAACTGATTTCAAAGAAATCGAAGCATATATATAAAAACTCAGCTTAAAGTTGGATTAAAAGGTTTTATAAAGGTTCTTTAAAAACAAGTTCATGATATTCGGAGTAAGTTTCCATGTACTCAATAACGACGTTATAGAAATAGCTGCTTGAGTGCTAACAAGAAATATGCCTTTTATTCTGCCAAAACTTTTCTCTCAGTATAATTCGCATTCAAAGTGCCTTTTACAATAGTTTCTAACTTGTTCGCGTCTTTTGGAAATGTAAGTTGCTATTAAATTTTAGCTATAGTACTTAAATGTTTTATATCACATCTTCATGTTTATAACCGTCATTACAGTAAGGTAATACAATAAGGTCTTATTGCCGTTTTAAAGTAATTTTTTCCTTAAATTTTATCTGGTTTAAATTAAACAAAAAATAATACAAAATGTATTTGAGTAGTAAATATTTGCTGAAAATATAAAGATACAAAAGAACAATTCACTGAACTGTAATTAATGAAATCTAATTACATCCATTCCATTTCACCGTAGAATATGTAAGTATATAAGGAAAGGCCACGTTCAGCTATTCTCAAAGCGTTTGAACCTTCCAATATGAATCGAAGTCGAGGACACTGCACACCTCAGATAATGCGCCACTCGGTCGGTTCACTGAACTGAGAAAATCAAATACGAAACCCCAACGGTTTCATTCGGGGCGCTTATTCCAAAAGTCACAATTCAATATATCTGGAAATTATTGATAAGCTCATCTCATACACCGCAATGAAATTTAGCACAAATATTGTAATAATTCAAATACAAATCATTTATTGGGGCATAATTCATGGTAAGCTATAATTCTGATCCCAAAGGCTCCCGAACTAGTCAG
This sequence comes from Agriopis aurantiaria, assembly GCA_914767915.1. Classification (NCBI taxonomy): domain Eukaryota; kingdom Metazoa; phylum Arthropoda; class Insecta; order Lepidoptera; family Geometridae; genus Agriopis; species Agriopis aurantiaria. The sequence continues at coordinate 3,695,222 of OU611992.1, read as the reverse complement.
AATGTATGACGTGTATGACGAGAGCCAAATAATCATCTCAATGGCCCGCAACTTGGTATGGACAGTCGAGCCGATGAGAAGTCACGTGAATAACGCAAAGATGTGCTTTTTTTATTTTATTTTTTATACATAATAGGCTTGCGCTTGACCGCCAACTCGCCTGATGTTAAGCGATGATGCGGTCTACGGTGGAGCACGCTTGCCTAGAAGATCTATGCATTATCTCGATGTTAGAGACCACAGCATTTGTGTTTTGAAAGGTTGCTCTGTTTTCCGCAGCAAATTGTTCTGGTGTTCTTTTCTATTTTTATAAAAGAGTCATCATCATTGGAGCCATAGAACGTCTATTATTGATCTCCAAAAAGGCAGGTTGCAAGCGGCCTGCATCCAGAGTCTCTTTTAGGACGTTGTCTGCCCATCTTCTGTGTTATAAAAGAGTAAAAACAGAAACATAAATCCAGATTTCTATAGAATGTTGATATCTAATTAAATAATTATAAGGCTTCTAAATATTTTACAATTTAACAAATCTGGAAATTGGGTTATGCTTGTGCCTCATACACCGTGACATCGCATTGAAATTAAGTGGTGGAGGCTTTACAATAAATTTCAATGGAGTTTTGGAAATAGCACGAAAATACATGTTTTACCTCATTATATCACTTGCCCACACTTGAGCACGTTTATGAGCAGTTAATAAATAATTCACCATTATTACACATTTACCCTAACATTATTAACATTATTAACATTATTACCCCTCTCTACGAGGTAGGCCTTTGTTCAGCAGTGGACGTTTACAGGCTGATGATGATGATGATGATGATTACACATTTAAGTACGAATTCGCATGACTTTAGCCCGGTGTGCCGCATCACTCGTGGTCTCAACGCATTCCTTAAAGAGTACCCTGAATGTGACATTTTTTGTGATACATTGCCTGCTATTCTGAAAAATATTTTGACTTTTTGTGAACAACGTTTTATATGACCGTAAATTGTAAGAACACTCTTTTAGCTTATTGTAATATTTATAATAAGTGACATTAACATTGTGTATATTGAACCAATTTTATAATGTGTAATAATTTAAATTAGATAATAAGTGTAAGTGGCGTAAATCATTCTTATTATTATTCAACAAATAAATAATAAATTAACACTTGAAAATACACAAGTTTACGAAAACAATACTACGTGCCGACATGTTTTTTTTTTCATGTTGGCGCCAAAAATCCGTATATACGGATCAACACACAACTAAAACATGGCAACACTGGTTCTTGTAGACTTGTAGCAGCGAAAAACAAGCCTGCATTCTCTCTCCCTCACATTAGTGGTGAGTGGACACATTGATAACGGCGTATTACGAAGTGTCGATTGAAAATTCACACGGCGTGCCTCAGGGTACCGTACCTTTAAGTTTCTTATTCACTTCAATACATAAAATATGTATAACATAACTTGTCTTATTTAGAACAATGGAAAGGATCACTGTTTTAAACTATCACGGTTGTTCACTAAAGTTATATGATTATTTACGGGATATTTACGGTGGTAAGGTTGTAAAATGAGCTCCCGATAAAAAAATAAACCAATAAAAAAACCCGGTAAATATCCCGTAAATAATCATATAACTTTAAAGGAAAGGATTTTGCCCAAAACCAGGCTGAAGATGCTTCATCACCATTCATGTACCAAAAATGTTGGTCTTAATTATGAATCCTTTTATTTATTATTTAGCCCTATTGGAATAGGGGTTTAAAAATAAAAGATAATAATAACGTTGTTTGATTTGTATCGGCGACTACACATACCCATCAGCAGCTGTTAAGTTTTTAACTGAAGTTAGTGAATAAAAAGCAGATTAAAAAATTTGGATCACTCCAATTTCCTGTCAAATATTTCAACGTTTTTTTTTATTAATAATCTTTAGTACATTTCCTGTCTTTTGGCAACAATTTGGTTCAGACGCGAGTTCAGCCTAACTTCCATAGAATATTGAGCCGAACCTTTAGCTTTCACGTCACATTTTTAACCCATAATAACATATTGAATATCAAAGTTATCGTCTCTCAGACGGGAGTCTGCTTGTTTGTTTATTTTTAGGACTAACTGGCTGAACCATCTTTTTAAAATTTGTCATGGAATTAGCTGAAATTTGGCATGGAACTAGCGCTTACCATGACGTCAGATTGAACACTTTTTTATCTCAGAAAATGCGAAAAATCTAAAATATTGATAATAAAACTGTGCGATCCACTTAGTTTTCTATTTTATTTATCGAATGAGATTATTAGGTACTGGTGAGTACAGATTTTATGTAAAAATAAGGAGAAAGCTGATTTAACAACGTGTTGTTATTAGAGGTAACAATGTTGTTTATTTTCTGATCAAAACAAGCTTTGTCAAGATTCTCTTCAGTAAATATTTTCTTCTGGCTTAATTAGGTAGGTAGGTACCTACTATGAATTTTTCAGAATTTGTATATTTTGGGGATATAAAGTAGCCTACGAGTACCTGCATTCAAAATTTCATCCTAATTTATTTATTCGTTACAGAGTGAGACAAACATACATATACAATCATACACACACCCACACCCTCACCCTCGCACACACAAACACACACACCCACACACACACACAAACACGCACGCACGCATGTAAACTATATTAATCTCCAGGGGCCTTACGGACAACAGCTATTACAGGCACCTAATCCACTCAGTTGACAAATCACGCGACCGCAAACCTTATCTGGGCGCGATAAGGTACACGTTCGTGTAATTTTCCAACTGAGCGGATTAAGAGCCGCAATTAGCTGTTGTCCGTAAGGGCCCAGGTCTTTCATTGTTATCGCGTCAAGCCATTGCTTTGTTGCGTGAAAAAAGAACAAAGAAATCATCGAGCAGTTTCAGGAAGAAATCGCTTTAAGTGATAAAGCCGTTTGTTCAAAGCCTAGATAATAGTTTTATTGTATCGGCTACCCTTATTATTGTGATCTTTAAAAGTTAGTTAGTTTAACAAATATACTTCTACATTTATCAATTTAGTTGGGACTAAGGAATTCTACTATTTATTTATTTTTTAACTACGTGCCTAGATATAATAGTCAACTCAATACGTTCTAAAGGGTCTGCTAAAACTTCAAACATGTTTGTCAAATAATTTATTTTTAGGCTATAGTTATGTTTTATGTGTTTGACATACAAACTAAGTAGGTACGTGTGCGATTTATTTCACTTTTTTTATTGGCGGTATGTATTTCTGTGTATGTTTGTATTTCTTTTGCATTTGAGCGTATTCGCTTTTTAGATGTTTTTGAAAACAAATTACATGTTTGATGTGAATTTGGATTGATAGATTGTAGTTCAGTATTTGAACGTTTGCGCTTAGTTTGGATGAATTCGTACAAACAAACTCGTGAAGTTTGACAAACCTGTTTGAACGTTTATTTATTGCTAAACACGTGATTTTTCACAAACATGTTCGAACGTTTACCAGTTGGTAGACACGTGAAGTGTGGCAAACATTTTTAAACGTTTACAGATGGCTAATCACGTGAAGTTTGACAATCATGTTTGAAAGTTTACCCTTTACTAAAAACATGAAGTTTGACAAACACGTTTGAGCGTTTTAAAGGCGCTTTACAATAACTTACTGCTATGACAGATCTCTGTGTACATACCGATTTAGAAGGCCCCGGAAAGCAATGCATCTGAGAGTAACGTAGAAATTGCACAAAGGTGTGAACGATAAATCTGAATTCTCCCCGTAACTGAATACAAGATTTTGCACTTTAGAGAAGATTGTGAATTGCAACCAACACCTTTGTGTGAAGTCTGTTTATACACACAGGCACTTTAGAAATATATAAGTGCCAATTTCTAGTAAAGCAGTAATATAGGAACGTTTTATAATGGCTCGTATTCTTAATATTTATTGCTTGCTATTAGTAAAAATTAAATTGCCTCGAGTTATTGTCAGTTAAGTAATAAACTAAAACGATTTTCCCTACTAAAATTATCTCTTTAAGCTAAATACCTTATAAATATTTCCATAGCACCTCCGTATTCGAAAAAATAGGTTGTCTACTAGCGTCTGTTAAAAAGTAGGTATATGTTGTAACTTTTCATTTTGTACACACCTCATTAACAAAACCATGCTTCACATTCCTAGCTTTCTTCATAAGAATTCCTTTTGTCAAACATACCACAAAACACATACAAAGACATGGACTAATATCCAAACCCAGAACAGATATCTAAATTCACCATTCAACATCTGTCTGGCCAAGAATCGAACCTGCGGTTTATATGGCAGTCCCTTACCACTGTACCAAACCAGTCGTTCATATAAATGAAAGTCCGAAGGCAATGTTAGGTAATTTTCGTGAGATTCATCATCATCATCATTTCAGCTGTAGGACGTCCACTGCTGGACATAGGCCTCCCCCATCGATCTCCAAAAGGGCCGATTGGAAGCGGCCTGCATCCAGCGTTTCCCTGCGGTCTCTTTTAGGTCGTCTGTCCATCTTGTGGGTTCGTGAGATTACCCCAACATAAACATTTAATCGTAATACCTATACAAAACATAAATACAATAGTAATATTTCACGACTCCTTTACTGTTTAAATGTCATCATCATCATCATTTCAGGCATATATAGGACGCCCACTGATGAACATAGGCCATCGATCTTCAAAAGGGCCGGTTGGAAGCGGCCTACATCCAGCGTTTCCCTGCGGTCTCTTTTAGGTCGTCTGTCCATCTTGTGGGTGGACCTTCTACGCTGCGCTTACCGGTCCGTGGTCTACATTCGAGAACCTTTCGTCCCATCGGGCATCTGTCCTGAAATGCTGTGCCTGCCCACTGACACTTTAACTTGCTAATCCGGTGGGCTATGTCGGCTTTTAAATGCATTGACCAAATTTTCAATTTTTTCTTTCTCTAAATCATAACTTAAATTTGGCATTAGAGCCCTTAGTTCAAGATACTCAAGATACTATAATCAGCAGATGAGCTGTGGGATGGTAAACAATCACCGTCGTCTATGGGTACCTGTAAAACCAGAGGCATCACAAATTAATACGCCTTTAGACGAACCTTTACTTGAAATATAAAAAAATGGCGAGTAAGTCCGCCTTTGATCCCAAACTCGCCTGTTGGCAAATAACGATGTGGTCTAAGACGATTGATTGGTTGATTATTACCATCAACCCATAACAGTCCACTAAACAAGCACTTATTTGCTTCCGCAATAAACACTCAACTTCGTTCATTATTTTAGTTCATTGCAGATTCATAATTTTTTTATTCCATAGGTAGCAAACAAGCTGACGGGCTGCCTGATGGTAAGCAGTCACCGTCGCCTATGGATACTTGCAACACCAGAAGCGTCGTAAATACGTTGCCGACCCTTTAGGACTCGATTGACTCGTGTTTTGAATAACCCCGTGTTGTAGCTTCTAGTGCTGCTCATCAAATTTTTTAATAATATGTCTTCACTCCCGCACTGAATGCAGAGTGAGAGTGAGTTTGAGTGAGTGAGCGTCTTACGTTCCCTTGACATAGGAGTTGGGATACTCTTACTAGCCACGCTACTTAGCTTGATCCATGACTTATCTTTCTTTGTTACTGCTAACTTTCCTGTGAGTTTTAAGCTAACAAACCCAACAATATCGAATCTGGAAATTGTGGTAGGAAACCAATTTCGGGCAGTAATAGCCAGTTAGGAAATAAACTCAGAGGCTTCCACGAACACCCGCTGTACCTACCTTACTACAGGCAAAAATAACCAATTTATCTTCATGCTGTATTTCAAATCCTCCTAGATTATCTTTGAGTAAGAACAACAAACGAGTACTTACCTATAAGTTCTTTTTATTAAATCTACAGGGTTACGCATATACTCTGTACTAAGCCAAAATGGGGTCATTTTACTTATCACTACGAACAACTTTTACAAGGGGACCATCCCCAAAAACACGAAAAAATTGATCTTTAACGTTCACCAAATTTTTGTTCATCATCAACGGGCGCGGTTGATATAATTCGGTATGCTAAAAAAAATTACCTATGCCAATTCCAAAACCATTTCGAGATTTTATGTTACTAACCCTTATTTTTCTACTCTGACCCTTTAAAACGATAAGATGCCATTTATCTACTATATAAAAATAAGTCGGGTTTTCCTTCCTGACGCTATAACTCCAGAACGCACGAACCGATTTCCACGGTTTTGCATTCGTTGGAAAGGTCTTGGGCTCCGTGAGGTTTATAGCATATAGGTTTATAGTAGCGAGGCCGAAGGCCGAGCTCTACGCGTACGAAGTAGCGGGATTCAGCTAGTTTTAACATAAAACTAAGAAATCATTCGACTTTCATTGACCTCTAAATGACGTCACGGTGTAGCATTTTATTTTCTGTGCCTTTTAAGAATAAAAATATTATACATTTGACACACTGTTCGTCACACAGAACAGAATATTTTTTCATTTCTGTGGTTTGACTGTCTGGTTTTTTTCAGGGCTGCCAATATGGGGTGCTTTTTTAGACTTCTCAACGCAACGAAATTTTGTGCTATATGGTGACGTCACATAATTTCAATTTTCAAAAAAATATGGTAAAATAACTACTCGATAGAAAACAAAAATATTGAAATTAGTTTAAAAAAATTAAAATATAAAAAAATAGCCTTAAAATAGCCTTATCTACGAAATAAAAATACAAAAAAAAAACTTTACATACCGAATTTGGATGACCGCGTGATGTAATTTTGCAATTCTTTTTGTGTTTTGTGGTGGTACGGAATCCTCAGTGCATGAGCCCGACTGGCTATTGGCTGCCACAGTTTCTTGTAATAATATGATACAAAACAATGAAAATCCGTTAGAACAAAAGTGGAAATATACATAAGTCTCCTTAAGTGAAATAGAATTGTTATTACAATCCATATAAATGCAATTTACAAATAAAAATTACAATCGCAACCGCAAAGGGTTTAATATCATATCGCCATAAACTTTTATTAGACTAACTTTTTCCAAAGGTTTAGTATAATATTCGCATCATGGACGTTGTTATTCCAAATCGGAACACGTTTATGATAACGTGCGCGTTATCAGGAACCATCTGGTATCTGGTTTGATGCTTGTTCTGTTTTTTTATCGCAAAGGTTAGGCAGATAAAGGCTGTATGTTAGTAAGCAGTTAAGCATTACCGTCGGCTATAGATGGATGGCCTAAAACGTGGTCTCTCACTATGGGCCTCATAAGCAAGCTCAAAGTCGCACAACGAGCTATGGAGAAGGCTATGCTCGGGGTTTCTCTACGAGATCGAATCAGAAATGAGGAGATCCGTAGACGAACGAAAGTCACCGACATAGCCCACCGGATAGGCAAGTTGAAATGGCAGTGGGTAGGGCACATATCACGCAGAACAGGTGGCCGATGGGGCCGAAAGGTTCTGGAATGGAGACCACGGACCGGTAAGCGCAGCGTAGGACATCCACCCACAAGATGGACAGACGCCCTAAAAGAGACCGCAGGGAAACGCTGGGTGCAGGCCGCTTCCAACCGGCCCTTTTAGAGCTCGATGGGGGAGGCCTATGTCCAGCAGTGGACGTCCTATGGCTGAGATGATGATAATGGTGATGATAGTTGGATTCCAGAACGCCGGAGGTATCATCAATATATTCTTATTCTTAGGTCTGGGCCCCGATTACATAACTTCAAAAACGCGCGTAACGCGGCGCTAGGGGGCTAAAATTATATATGGAATAACGTTACGGAATCAAGGCTCTGCGGTGATACAGCCCTTAAATAAGTACATCATGGCTACATTTGTTGGCATTGAAGCCATTATTCTGAGGTTTGGCAGGTATAGGAAAACATGGCCAATGTATCGTATAGAGATCCTATACTATGTTACTTTATAGAGCATCCAATTTATCACAAAATAAATAGTTACAGAAGGCCGGCTGTATACAACAAGCGATAACAGGCGCACGCACAAGTCAAGTCGGTCGAATGCCAATCGCGAGTTCCCGCGCTTTGCTTACGTACGTACCTAATTATAATTTCGTGAATAATTGTCCTAATATACAATAAGCAGAGTTGTTGTGTGTTTGGTTGTTTAAATACAATATCAAACAAAACGGACTTGACTTTTTTAACTTACCTAACAATGTAGAAAGGTAAGTAAAAATATTTTTCACTGTCAGTTATGAGCAAATTATCTATTTGCATTTGGTATTGCATCGGTAATTACCTACAAGTTAATAGATATTAGCATAAATTGTTTTAATTTAAACTTCCGAATCTAAACTTTGCACGGAGCATTATAAATGATTTGCCTAGCGCTACGGTTGCGTGTAAGTTATTAAAATCAAGGGCTGCTGAAGCCGGCCTTCTGTATCTATTTATTTTGTAACTATATAGAGCGTGTTTCAGTTTTAGTACCCCAGTTTATGTAAGTCATTAATGAAGTTCAACATGTTGGTGCTGAAATAAATGAAATTAAAGGGGAAAATGTGTACGAAGCTGAAAAACAATAAATTATCTAGACACCAATAAACTGAATGTTGAATGTCAAATTCTCAGTCGTTTGTTATCGATCAATTGATGCCTTTCAATTAACATTCAGACATGATCAAAGTCAACCGCGCAGTCAAGTCAACATCCAATTGATTAGAATTAATTGTCTATCTGAATCATTTGTTGTAAATTGAATTGATCAGTGCTTTTCAACGTAACCATACTATACAGTTGACTGGATTCAAGGACGACATGACAAGCCCTAATTGTGTATAACTTTGTTTATCAATTATTTTAATTAACAATACTGTATGTCACAATGCAATGACACTTTACTGGAACTACAATAAACAAAAAAATTTAATTACAATTATTTTTCTGTTAGTAATAGGGCAAAGAGCGGTCTTATCGCTTAAGTAATCTCTTCTATACAACTTTTAGGTTTAGTAGGTAAATAATAATACTTTTTTTTTAAACGACTTCAAGACTATACTACATGTACAAACTTAACTAAAAAAGTAGAAAATGACAGTTAAAGAGATTGACATTCCACATCAAAACTTTTGCTCAAGGGGACAATGACGTAAAGAACATATACCTACACCTTTAGTTCTTCTTTACAGATCTACTACCTAGATCTGTGACGTAAAGAATACCAGTTTATCAAAGCAAGGGGACCACAAACGAAAACGTCATCTGTGTCCATCTCAAACGATCACAGAAGAAGAACTAAAGGTGTAGGTATATGCTTTTTGTTTTTGTTGATTTCTCAATAACTTTTGTATGGAACTACCTTTGAGGTATGACCTACAAAAAAAAGGGTCATCAAAATCAATTCACAATTGGTGAAGTAATCGCGTAACAAACATACAAAAAAAAACATACAGTCGAATTGATATGTTCTCTGAATTATTAATTAATTAATTAATTAATAATTAAAGGTATACAGATACCTACAACACAAGCTTTGCTTAGTGTAGGTTCTGTGGACCAACCTACATGTTATCTTAAGCCAAATATTGTGTATATACCTAAGTACTATAATGAAAATAATAAGTAGCTAGCTTAGTATTTTTAAGTATTAAATTTAGTGGCTTTTGTATCAATGAAATAAATAAACTTAAACTTAAACTTATAACCTCCTTCTGAAGTCGGTTAAGAGTAAGAGATCGTTTCATTAATTCAGAAAAAAGAGCGTCGATATAGCAGAAACGGGAAAACGCAATCTTTATAGAATCGGCCCTTTTGTATGGGAAATGAGATAAAAATGATTGTCGGTCTGGCAACGGATGGCCGCCGACGAGTCTTTTAAATTAACGGTAGAAATCATTGCCCAGCAATACTTATTAGAAAATTTATTCGTCTGGAACATTGATATTCGGTATAAAATGAACGATGAATGCGTCTAAATGGTAATAATGGTAATCTAACCTTTGACAAATGTTACTGAAAATCGTATAAATATCAATTTAAATAATCCGGCCAAGTGCGAGTCGGGCTCGCGCACTGAGGGTTCCGTACCACCAAAAAATTCTATAACGAAATAACCAGTTCAAACTTGGTAATGAACAAAAACTTGTCACCGACTCGCTTTTGACCATTATTTGTTGTTATACTTTAGAGTGTGTAGTATAATCATGCCAAATTTGACGCTTGTACGTATTACCATTTTTACATTAGAGTTAATGCAAAAATACATTTAAAAAATACGTTTGTGACTCCCCTTCGTTTTTACTTTTTGACTTTTTTAATTATTTCTTAGTTAATCCGCCGTAACATTACAAATTCTGTGAAAATTTTAACTGGCTATCTATTACGGTTCGAAAGATACAGCCGTTTAAAGGTAGGACAGACAGTCAGCCGGACGGACAGACAGACTTCGTAGGCTTAGTAATAGGGTCCCGTTTTTACCCTTTGGGTACGGAACCCTAAAAACTAACTTAATAAAATGAGTAAATTACGCATTTTCAGTTATTTGGATGATAATGATAATGACATAATTAAAACATTAAACACATAAACAAAACATAATTCATTGTTAAATATAATTGTTAATTGTTATATATAATTATTGTTATATATGATTATTTACAGGATATTTACCGTGGTAAGGTTGTGGAATGAGCTCCCGATACAAGCTAGGTCTAGGTCGGTGTGGGTATATTGGTTAGTGAACACCGTGATAGTTTAAAACAGTGTTTTGCTAAATTGATTTTGATGAAATTTCTCTGAAAATAACCTGACAGTATATAATATATATCCTTTTAAATAAAAATATATAGTTTTCCAATTCGGTTCATAAATAGTGGAGTTCAGTTTTGAGGCAATAAACTACTAATTGAGAAAAATACTAATTGAGACCCCCTCCATTTAGAAGCGTAGGTTAATAGTACATTGTTACCCTAGGGGTGAAAGTAACCTCGTAGTATCGAAGTAACCCTCGAACTATTAGCGCCCTCGCTACGCTCGGGCGCCAAACCCCGTCTCGGTGCTTCAAGTATATCTATTGTATTATTAAGTATGTCTATTGTCTATACTTGAAGCGGCTTAGACCAAACGCTGACCGGAAATTCGAGGTTGTGTCGGATCTTAAGCGAAAAAAAAAAAAAAAGAAAAAAAGCGGAAAGAAAAGCGGTGGAAAAAGAGGGTTTTTGACCAAGCAAAGAGAGGTCTCAGATTTTATAGGACAAACCGGCTTTTCTGTTCATATATTATTTGTATATGATTTGTTCGACGATGACTTCGTAGATCTGGTCTTTATGAAATTTGCTTCATGAAAAACCATAGCTTGTATTTTCAGTGAAGAATAACATGGTTCAAAACTTAGTTTGATGGTTATACGACACTATAAGGTGTTTTTCTGGCTGGAGACTAGTTTCAAAAGAAAAATACCAAGTATTTTGCTGAGACTTCAGTTGTGGTAAGTTCCTTATAGAATTAGCTGTACGAATTACACGAATCTGTGGTACAAAAAGCTAAAAGGAGATCATTGTACTCAAAATGTGCAAGTCACTTAGCTGATAGAAAGCATCACGGATACCCATAACAGTTCAGTGCCACCCAGAATTTAAATCTTTATTAGTTTAAAACCCTGCGCGGCAATGCAGTGCGCTCGTCACCCTGACATTTAGATGTAAAATCTCTTATTCTAATAATAATAAAAGATATCTAGTATTTTCACTGGAAACATTGCCTTTTAATCCAAAATATTATAATGTTTGCACACTATTGCTTCACAATCATCATCAATAGCCTGTATTTACCCACTACTGGGAATATGACTTCTCATATTCGCAAGGCGCAAGGTAATACGCCATTGATCCATGTCTCAGGCCGATCTGATTGATTGATTGACTTTATTGTTCACACCATTAAATTTGATATAGAGGACAAAAAACTCTTAAAAACTAGTGTAACAACTGGCGGTCTTATCGCTAAAACTGATCTCTTCTAGGCAACCTTGGGATAGAAAGGACCAATCCAACCAAGTAACCAAACAATTTCATCTAAGTATGACCTGCGATGGGTCGACATCAGACCCATCGGGCTGGTAGTCTGGCTACGGAATGTTTATCCGCTATTGGTGACCACTCTGTCAGGGCTCTACTCCACCTGCCGTCACCACGCCTAGCCATAGTTTTGATGTTGGTTTTAATTTTTTGTCCAAAAAAATACTTTATATCTACCTATTTAAACCATTTTTACATGCCAATACATGTCTCAAATTTATCAACATGAGGAAGAAATAGGTATTCATTCATTAGAATACCAAATTTTCTAATTCAAGTTTAAGCCCCTATCGTGTTCACGCCGTGGTGGCAGAGAAATCAGACGATTTATTGCCAGCAGTGTTGACGGTACCGCTGTCGTCCAACGGCATTGGATGCGATCTAGTCATTTCATCGAGTGATAAACTTCATAGAGGTGAAATATTTAATTATGCAACACGTCACACCTAAAGCTAGAGATAGCCGAGTGTACACGGAAAAAAAAGATGTCTTATATCAAGACAATATCCTATTGGTCAAGACATTGCGAGACTTATATATGGGGAAAACTATATATTCTTAAATAAAGTAAAATATTTTCTCAGTTATATTGTCTTCGTATAAGACATTAAAATTTTGAATCAAGAATTCTGAATCAAGAATTCTGAACCAAGAATTCTGTAGTATCGTATGAAGAATGTACAATGTTTTGATTGAAGAATACATATCCTTGGGTGAAGCTTCTACTATTCTTAACTAATAAGAAAATGTTTTAAGACAAGACTCGTATGTTTCATACTAAGAAAACATAATGTTGGGTAAAGTCTCTTCTGTTCTTTGTTGTTTTTTATTTATTTTGAGTCAAGATTAGTATGTTTCATATTGAGAAGACTTAATCTTAGGTGGAGACTCTACTATATTCAGTTAAACACATATTTGTCTTGAGATAAGACTAGTATCTTTCATACTGAGACTACATAATCTTCGGTGAAACCTTTACTATTCTTAGCTGAAGAGGTATTTGTTTTGAGCCAAGACTCGTATATTTCATACGGAGACGACTTAATCTTAGGCGGAGACTCTACTATATTCAGTTAAATATATATTTGTCTTGAGACAAGACTAGTAAATTTCATACTGAGACTACATAATCTTCGGTGAAACCTTTACTATTCTTAGCTGAAGAGATATTTTTTTTGAGCCAAGACTCGCATATTTCATACGGAGACGACTTAATCTTAGGCGGAGACTCTACTATATTCAGTTAAATAGATATTTGTCTTGAGACAAGACTAGTAAATTTCATACTGAGACTACATAATCTTCGGTGAAGCCTTTACTATTCTTAGCTGAAGAAATATATGTTTTGAGCCAAGACTCGTATATTTCATACGGAGAAGACTTAATCTTAGGCGAAGACTCTACTATTTTCAGTTGAATAGATATTTGTCTTGAGACAAGACTAGTAAATTTCATACTGAGACTACATAATCTTCGGTGAAGCCTTTACTATTCTTAGCTGAAGAAATATATGTTTTGAGCCAAGACTCGTATATTTCATACGGAGAAGACTTAATCTTAGGCGAAGACTCTACTATTTTCAGTTGAATAGATATTTGTCTTGATCCAAGACTAGTAAATTTCATACTGAGACATTATAGTCTCAGATGAAGCTTCTACCATTCTTAGTAGAAGACATAGGTTTTTTGAGATAAGACTAATAATGTTTCATACTGAAACACCATTATCTTGGGTTAAGGCACTCCTACTATTAATTGAAGAAATATTTGTATTGAGACAAGACTTGTATATTTCCTACTGAGACTGGATCAGTCTCAGCGTGAAACATACAAGTCTTGTAGCTATACTTGAAATAAAAAGTATACTTTTTCTTGAAGAAATCTGTAATTTCAAAACAAAATTTATAGCTAACTTATGATAACTAAAATCTTACATTTTATATTAGACTGAATACGTGAATATTAGGTTAAGTGCTACCAGTCTATAAGTCAACCTTACTGATATCACGTGATAGCAAATTTAATTCATAAGTACATTGTTTTATATAAAATAGACAAGAATCTATTTTACATAAAACAAAGTAAAATGAACATTTGCTATCACCTGATAACAGTAAGGTCGACTCATAGAATTATATACCTGTCTAGTAGACAAATAACACTAAACCTAGGTACAAAACAATGTGAGAATGAAAAGTTGCATTCACATGTTAACAGTAGGCACCTTTACATTCTCACATTGTTTTGTACCTAGGTTCTGGTTAAATGTTATTTGTCTACTAGTCTGGAACATTATATAAGTCAACCTTATAGTGCTAACTGACGAGACGGACTTGGTTGACGAACCGCCGTCCAACCACGGGTAAGAAAGATACATTTTTATCTTTCCCAACTGTTGGTTGGACGGCGGTCCGGCAACCAAATCCATACGTCTGTTAGCACTATAAGGTTGACTTATATAATGTTCCAGACTAGTAGACAAATAACATTTAACCAGAACCTAGGTACAAAACAATGTGAGAATGAAAAGTTGCCTACACGTGTTAACAGTAAGGTCGACTTATATAATGTTCCAGACTATAACACTTAACCTATAGGTACAAAAAATGCAAGAATCAACATTTTGCTATCACCTGATAACAGTAAAGTCGATATTTTATCCCCAATTTAGTAGACAAAAATTATCAATTAAAAAAAACCGACTTCAAAAATTCTGTTTACTTGGATGACATATTTTTCCAGTTATTTTGATTTTAAAACCAAACTACTAAACCGATTTCGATGAAATGTTTATGGACCACCTCTGAAGTATGGCCTACCAAACAAAAAAGGAATCATCAAGTCCAATACATAATCAGCGTAGAAATCGATGAACATACAAGAAAAATACAGTTAAACATAGAACCTCCTTTTTTGAAGTCGGTTATTATCACTTAACCTAGGTACAAAACGATGCAAGAATGAACATTTTGCTATCATCTGATAACAGTAAAGTCGACTTATATCCCATTTTAGTAGACAAATAACACTTAACACTAAATTTTAAACTTAATATCTATAGCATTTTAAATCCACATAAAATTATTGATTGAACTTTCTGGTTAAAGTAGTAGTTATATATACAGGGCTACTGGTTAAAGCCGGCTTTGTATTTTTTTACACCATAGGTGGCAAACAAGCAAACGGGCCGCCTGATAGCAATCACCGTCGCCTATGGATACCTGCAACACCATAGGGGCATCACAGATACGTTGCCGACCCTTAGACTATTAACAGCCCTTTAGTACACCCCCTTGCCCTTTAGTAGTCCCTTATTTAGTACATCAAAACAAACAAATTTGGTTCTACGAATTTTCGGAATTAGCAAAAAAAAAAACGGCATTTTCTTAAAAAAATCATTCACTCCCGACAAAATATATGAAACAGCAGATTATTATTTTCGCGAATTTTGACAAGTTGTAGAACAAAAGTTGTTTGTTTTCACGTATTGAAGATGCTAATTTACCAGACTAAAATACCAGTAATCCTGTATATTCCAGACAAATAACATTTAACCTAGGTAGATAACAATGTGAGAATAAACATTTGTTATTATCTCAAAGTTCGACGCACATATATTCCAGTCTAGTAGAAAAATAAAACATATTCAAAAAAATATTAAAACATTGTCTTATGTGCTAGCACTTAGCATTAGATATCAAATCCATGATGTAGGGTGGGATCACATCATATTTAGTGTTTATATCATATAAACATTTCTGTATTAGTAAATACAGGTGGTATCCTGATTTTGGATATGTCGCGTGGAGTACGTGATAACACTTGACTAGTGTATCGAAAGCCTTGTAGGCAGATCTAAATACATATCTGACCTTATCTATAATAAGATAGAATGTTCCACAAGGATCTTCATCGGTTGTACAATGGATTATATAAGGTTGTACGGTTTTTCTTTTTCCTGACGCATCTGTGGATATATCATCAATTTTCTTTTGGATATCGCCAGGAGACTGAAAAGAAAAGGTTAAGTTTTATTTTAAAGTAAATGTACATACAGTAATATTAACTTAGTTTTTTTTTTGTGTTCGTTACTCTCAGGACATGATTTGTATAAAAGAAAAAAAAAGAAAAAAAAATTGGACTATACGGGAGCGAAGCCGCGGGTAACAATTATTATTAGTAATAGATAAAAAAAACAGATAAGAGTTCTATCTATAGGTAGTGAAAAATGTTCGCATCATAACGGCATTGACAAGTTTTCATTTTAAATGAACTATTAAAATTTGAAAACCATTTCAAGATTTTGGGCTGCTTAACAGGACCAACTATAAACCAATTCTTTATTAAATTTTTGGACATTGGCGTTTAATTTTATCATATTTATATCAATTGAATTAGGAATAATAACCTTTGCCTTATGATATGACTGGTAATAAAAAACAACTAACGTGACATGAATGGAATATCCAAACATAGAAAAAACGTATTTTTTTTTTGAAAAATGAAAGAATACGCATCCCTTATTTTTCAATAAACTATCTCATCATCATTATCATTTCAGCCACTAGACGTCCGCCGCTGGACTCAGGCATCAATCAAATAAAAAACTAACAAAATAGTAAATATTCTAATAAAAAATAAAAAAAGGATGTTTTTTTTTTTATGTTGTCAATTACCTTTACATTCACAATGAAACTTTCCGTGCACTCTGCTATAGAAAACTTTTGCCGTTTATTAAGTCGTCCCTTTGGAGGCACTAAATGGCAGAGCAGCTTAATTTCAGATGGAAGTTTATGATCTAGAAGAAAATGATATTATTAATTATTATAATCATTAATCCACACAAATATTATCAAAGTGAATTGACAAGTTTTAATTTAGAGGATGTTAAAATTTTGAAATGTCAATTACTTATACTATAAAGTATATCAATGCCCTCATTTTTAAACTGAAAACGCATCCTCTTTGGCTACATTAGTAACAATACCAACCATCATTAGCCAGTCCATAAATATATTCGACCAAAGCCGCTGACTCTTCTTTTAAATGCGGTTTTTTGACATTCTTAACCTTTTCTATGAATTCTTTCCATAGTACATAGAATTTATTTGCTCTTCCCGGATGTATTGCGTCGAAGTTAACTGAATCTGAAATGCAAGACGAGTGAGTAACAGACATCACAGTGTGGTGTCACATAAACATGTGAGCGAATAATCAGGTAATTAAGTACACGAGCATAAAAATTAATCCCATGCCATATTAATTTACGTTTGTTGTAATATATTTTTGTGGTTTTTTTTTCGGAGAAGCCTCTAAAACTATGTTTAGCTTGCTTCATTGATATGTCTGTCTGGCTTTCCGGTTCAAATCTTGTTCAATTTTGACTCAGTTTGCACTGTTCAATTGAGTTGAAATTTGGCATACTGTCGTGTTCCAATGACAATATAATGGTAAAAGCGAGTGGATCTGATGATGGAGACGGAAGGTACACAACGGAAACCTTCAATAGCTACCGGGAATTAGACTCATTTTGATCAGCGTACAGTACCAATGACGAATTTTATAAGGGCTTGTCTGGAAATTGTAATAATGGTCACCGATGAGTTCCGTTGTCTACCTTTCGTCTAAATCATCAGATCAGCTCGCTGTCACCATAGTATGTATTATCATCGGAACTTGACAACCATGCAAAAGTTCAAAACAACTGAATAAGGGGAGCTGGGTCCTTGTAAATCAATTTAAATCGAATGAAGCAAATTAATAAATTGTAAAAAAGGAGGTTTTCAATTACTCACCAAGACATCGCTTCTGACATCATTTAAAATAGGCCAATTTTCGATTAGTGCTCCCACTGTATCATATTCAAGCAGTTGGCGGAGGTCATACGTTGTTTTCCATTTTTGAATGACGTCTTCTCAAGGTTCGGTATTGTTTTTAAGCCAAATTAAATCATCTTTGTTTGTAACTAAAATGAGAAGAACATGGTACATTCTTTATTCATATAATGAAAATTTGTTTTTGTTCTATATCTGGGTGTTAATATCTATTGAAGTATTTATATATATATATATATATATATTATTATTTTTAAACAGTCTCTAGCAGCCATAGTACCTACAAGCTTTGCTTAGTTTGGGGTCAGATGACCGTGTGTGCCAAAATGTCCCGAATAAGTATTTATGTTTACTCTTGACAATTGAACAAGGGTTGATGATTGGAACCATAACATAACCTCTAAAATCTCTAAAATATTCTTAAAATAATCCTTGAGCTTTGAGCTTTGTTTCGCTCTCTCGGCTAATGAGAGAGTAAGACAAAATTCAATGTAAGGTTACTATAAAAATGTTTTTAAGGTTGTGTTTTTTTAAGCAAATGTATAATAAAGATGCCACCATGTCGGTCCGAGTACAGGAGCAGAGTTCGAAGGCAATTCCATTGCGAAGAGGCGTGAGACAGGGAGACGTTATCTCTCCGAAACTGTTCACTGCCACAATGGAAGATGCTTTCAAGCTCCTGGAATGGCAAGGACTCGGCATCAACATCAACGGCGAGTACATCACTCACCTTCGGTTTGCCGACGATATTGTGGTCATGGCAGAATCGATGGAAGATCTCAGCATGATGCTCGAAGGCCTCAATCGAGTCTCCCAACAGGTGGGCCTTAAAATGAACATGGACAAGACAAAGGTTATGTCAAATATCCATGTTGTGCCCACCCCAGTATCAGTTGGGAACTCAGTTCTTGAAGCTGTTGACGCGTACGTCTACCTAGGACAAACCGTCGAACTAGGTAGGTCCAACTTCAAGAAAGAGGTCAATCGGCGAATCCAACTCGGCTGGGCAGCGTTCGGTAAACTACGCAACGTCTTCTCGTCCAAAATACCTCAGTGCCTTAAGACGAAAGTCTTCGACCAGTGTGTGTTACCAGTGATGACATACGGCACTGAAACGTGGTCTCTCACTATGGGCCTCATAAGCAAGCTCAAAGTCGCACAACGAGCTATGGAGAGGGCTATGCTCGGGGTTTCTCTACGAGATCGAATCCGAAATGAGGAGATCCGTAGACGAACGAAAGTCACCGACATAGCCCACCGGATTAGTAAGTTGAAATGGCAGTGGGCAGGGCACATATCACGCAGAACAGATGGCCGATGGGGCCGAAAGGTTCTGGAATGGAGACCACGGACTGGCAAGCGCAGCGTAGGACGTCCACCCACAAGATGGACAGACGACCTAAAAGAGACCGCAGGGAAACGCTGGATGCAGGCCGCTTCCAACCGGCCCTTTTGGAGATCGATGGGGGAGGCCTATGTCCAGCAGTGGACGTCCTACGGCTGAAATGATGATGATGATGATGATAATAAAGATATGCAAACCTCTGATATTATTATGTTCATTAATTTTATTTTTAAGACGTATGCGTTTGCAAATTTTTGGGCACAATTCCTTCAGCAACTCTTATCAGTCAAATCTTTGAAAAGATTTAGATCAATGCCATTCTCTGAAATAAATCAGGAAAAGCAACATGAAAAACAAAATTTATTGGTTTAACTTATATGTCAAGAATCTTTCAAGGTAAGAACTTAAAGATTATAATTATCATCAGATGGCTAGTTGAAATTTTCACAGAATTTGTAATGTTACGGCGGATTGACTAACAAATAATAAAAAAGACAAAAAGTAAAAACGAAAGGGTGGTCCCCAACGTATTTTTTTTACGTATTTTTGTATTAGTTCTAATGTAAAAACAGTAATACTCACAAGCGTCACACTTAACATGATTATAGTACACACTCTGAAGTATAACAACAAATAATAAAAAATGGCCAAGTGCGAGTCGGTGACAAGTTTCTGTTCATTACCAAGTTATAACTGGTAATTTCGTTATTGAATTTTGTGGTGGTACGGAACCCGTAGTGAGCGAGCCCGACTCGCACTTGGCCGGTTTATTACTTTTTGACTTTATTATAATTTCTTACTTAATTCGCCGTAACCAGTGAGTTAAGCCGTAACATTACCTACATATACGTATTATGTGAAAATTTCAACTGGATATCTAGCTATTACGGTTCGAAATGATACAGCCGTGAAAAGTTAGGACAGACAGACAAACGGACATCCAGACAAACGGATAGACAGACACCGTAGGTATTAGTAATAGGGACCCGTTTACCCCTTTTGGGTACGGAACCCTAAAAATAATTAACCGTAATGGCAGAATCGGGACGGGTGGCTGATTAGGTATGATTATAATTATGTTTGAATTTTTATTGAATAATGCAAAAAAAAGTAAACTACTATGGAATTTGAATGAAAAGAGACAGATGAATATTGTATACTTCTTTCTTAATTCTTATACAACCAGAGAACAACACAGTCATCATAATAATAAATAAAGTTGTAAAACTTACTTGTAAAATTTTCTATTATTTCTTGTTCCATGTCCCAGCTTTTCAATAGGCCACTCATTCCTTCTTGCCCTGACATTATGGAAAAAAATGTATCTCTTCACGACACACAAACACGACATTAAAATGACATGTAAATTGACAAATAATATGCTCAATTCTTTGCATTAAATTACCAAAACAAGCTAAACTAGCGAACGGAGCCGGATTTCGACGAACTGTACGTGAAAATCAGCCAGAGAGAGTACTGACACAGTGAGTGAATTGAAGCGGGCGAAGCGACTCGAGCCGTGGGCGCCAGTCGCGTCCGCGGCGGGACGATGTTGCCCTATTGATATTAATAAACTTCCCTGAAAGAATGTGTCGGAATGTACAGTATTAACATTTCCATTTAATTATAATATTGTTGGTGTTCTTTTGTATTAAAGACATACTGATAAAATAATTGCTTAAATTTTTACTCTTAAATTAATAGGTAGGTATAATATTTCTTAGGCTTATTTTGAACAAAACCAAACTTGCCTGCTTCTATTAGAAATGTAATGTAATGACCGAACACGACAAGGTGAAAAATCTAATGAGCTCAAAGTCTCAGTTCGGCGATATCGTGTTTATTTTAAAAATATAATTAATCGAGCGAATTGGCGTGTTTGTGTATGTATGTCTTTAAGCTAAGAGTGAATTGGTTTCTTCTAGGCAAGCGTGATCCATCGTAGACCGCATCATCGCTTAACATCAGGCGAGTTGACGGCCAAGCGCAAGCCTATTATTTAATATTAAAAAAAAACCCTAACTGGCATAAAGAGTATTGAAAAAAAAAACTGCCAGAGACTGATATTCGTACGTATATATTTTTAAATACTTATTTAAATAGATATGAACACCATGACGTACAACAAATACAGATGTTCATTACATGAATGTTTGCCCTAGGTGGGAATCGAACCCACGCCCCCGAGCGCAAAAGATAGGTTCACTGCCAACTGAGCCACTGGAGCAGTCCGGGCCGGATCATTATGATTGTCGTAACAACCAAGTTGCAGCGCGCGCTAATTCAGGCGTTATTTCAATGGGGTTTTGTTCGATGTTTGTAGTGACCTACATCGATCTGCTAATTTGGTAAGTGTAATAATGGCCTCAAATCGAAAAAATATATATTAGTTTATTTACTACTGACTAACAAGTTTTGAACTGGAAAGATAGACAGACATACGAACGAAGCCAGTTAACTAAAGTAATAAAGGCCTGCCTGGAAAATATATTTTCTCATAAAAACTTACTTATTTAATACTAGCAACACTGCATACGAGCGAAATGATTCCGACCAAAAAAGTCATTTCTTGGACTAAGACTAGCAGTCTTGGTTCATACTTAGGCATCCATCCATATTTTAACCTATTTAACACGCTTTTATTTTAACTTGATTTTCAACTACTTGAAAACGTCGAATTAAATTGAAATTTTGCACACCTATCAAGGACCGATGACAATGACAAAGCAATAATTTAAATACCTAGATTGTTCCATTATCCTTACCAGGATCTTCAGGAAAAGCGATTTTAAAGCGTGTTTTAGAAGATTTTAGAATTATTTACTTACAAGCTATAGGTAACAAAAGCGTTTTTGAAATGATAAGCATATTCTTCACTATCAACATAATAGGTACACTAGGTACCTACGCTCATCACTGACATGAATCCAAGAATGTGAATTTTGATATAAGACAAAAATTCTTAGTTGATAGGTAAGTCGGTACATACTTACTTACTTATGAAACAATTTGTTTGCAGAATGAATGAAAATCCTCATAGATAGAAGATATAATTATGTAGAGATGAGTCGGTATGACGTTGCAATAAACGAAACTATTGGTATTCTTGACAATAACGTGTTCCAAAACTGTTTATTAACAGACTTCAAAAAAGGAAGTAGTTCTATGTTCCACTGTTTTTTTATATGTAGGTAAGTACCTCTTCCTATGTTCAGCGATTTTTCCGCCAATTTATATTTCCTTTTTTGTTTGGAAGGCCATACTTTGGAGGTGGTCCCAAAAAAAATATCATCAAAATCGGTTTAGTAGTTTTGTTTTTAAATCAAAATACAATACGGATAGTTCATAAGATGTCCTAGCCGTATGCGGGTCATAATATGACCTATCTTTATTGTAAGTTACAAGTTTTTATGTCGTATAGTTTAGAAATGCAGAGGACCAAATTTTTGCCACTTTGGCGGGCTATACGGGTGTACTCTCGAAGCCAAAAGAAGGTAATTGTACTCATCATTATGAACCACTTTTACTATGGGACCAGCCTTAAAATCGCGAAAAAAAGATCAGCTGTTCTATAAAAAACGGTCATTGACACTCGACAAAATGTATGGAACAGCTGAATTTTTATCCGCGATTTCAGGGTTGGTCCCATACTAAAAGTGTTTCATAATGATGAGTACAATTACCTTCTTTTGGCTTCGAGACTGTTCCCCTTACACTCTGTATTTCGCAAAGTATAGACTTTATAAAAAAGTGATGTATGAACATTACCTTTATTTTTTAAGACCTTTACAACTTTACCCCACACAAGCAAGTGCAGTGAAAAAAAAATCCTCATATCACATGTATCTGAGCCATCCCTAAAATGCAATATTAGCGTCGATTCTGTCATGCCACGCAGTAAACTAAACCAATCTGACAGGACTAAAATTATCTGCCTCTCTTTTCATTTTAATACGTGAGAGAAGGATGGCAACAATTTTAGAGCTGTCAAATTTAGTTTAGTTTAGAGTTCATCAGAATCGATGCCATCAGCTATTTTCTATACCTACTTTTAAAATTAAAATCTATATTACAACTGTAATTGTAAGGTTCTAAAAAAATCGGACGGACGAACAGACAGACAGACGGACAGACAAGAACGAATTTATAAAATTTCCTTGTCGGGCTGTCAGGCTATCATTCTCCATCATGGGGTTATCCGAAATAATAAGGTCACTATCAAACTTCGCATTGTCTTAGACGCAAGTGCTCGCACAGATAAAAATGTGTCACTAAATCAGATGTTACATGCAGGTCTGAATTTGCAAGGAGATATTTTTTGTACTTTGTACTTGCAAATTAAAATGGTCACTGACCATTCAAAATATTTGATAATATTATACAGGTTTAACCCAAGTGATGAGCTTCAAGTTTAAACGGCTTTGTTTTGGATTAAGCGTGAGCCTATTTTTGTGATGAAGAAGCCAAAACTATCCAATAACAGTGGATGTAGTGCGAAGAAACTTGTACATGGACGCACTTGCTGCAACTGAAGCCACTTTGCAGTTGACCTGTTTGTTCAGTACGTCTATATTATTTAGAAAAGAAAAACAATATCTTGAACATCACTTCCATATTCTTGTTTCGAGTGAACGTTTCTTAGATTAAGAAAATAAATTACTTCAGTTAAAAATAATTAAATTGTTTTAAGCCAAGTAAAGAAGTTCTTGAAACAAGCATATTTATTATAGATATACAAAACAATTAAGTCTTGAGTTGGAGAAATTTGTATTCTTACTATGAAACAAATTTAATTTTAAAACAAGATATTGAAATTCTTGGTCGAAGATTATAGACATTCTCTGGTCAAAAATGAGCGATATTATTTGAATGAAGTGAAAAGTCTTCTTGCAACAAGAAAAAAAACTCTTGGTTTAAAGTAAGTCTATATTATTGGGACAAGAAAAACAATGTCTTGAACATCACTGCCATGTTCTTGTTTGGAGTAAACGATTCTTAGATTAAGAAAATAAATTACTTGAGTTCAAAATAATTGAACTGTTTTAAGCCAAGTAAATAAGTTCTTGAAACAAGCATATTTATTATAGATATACAAAACAATTAAGTCTTGAGTTGGAGAAATTTGTATTCTTACTATGAAACAAATTTAATTTTAAAACAAGATATTGAAATTCTTGGTCGAAGATTATAGACATTCTCTGGTCAAAAATGAGCGATATTATTTGAATCAAGTGAAAAGTCTTCTTGCAACAAGAAAAAAAACTCTTGGTTTAAAGTAAGTCTATATTATTGGGACAAGAAAAACAATGTCTTGAACATCATTGCCATGTTCTTGTTTGGAGTAAACGATTCTTAGATTAAGAAAATAAATTACTTGAGTTCAAAATATTTGAACTGTTTTAAGCCAAGTAAATAAGTTCTTGAAACAAGCATATTTATTATAGATATACAAAACAATTAAGTCTTGAGTTGGAGAAATTTGTATTCTTACTATGAAACAAATTTAATTTTAAAACAAGATATTGAAATTCTTGGTCGAAGATTATAGACATTCTCTGGTCAAAAATGAGCGATATTATTTGAATCAAGTGAAAAGTCTTCTTGCAACAAGAAAAAAAACTCTTGGTTTAAAGTAAGTCTATATTATTGGGACAAGAAAAATAATGTCTTGAACATCACTGCCATGTTCTTGTTTGGAGTAAACGATTCTTAGATTAAGAAAATAAATTACTTGAGTTAAAAATAATTAAACTGTTTTAAACCAAGTAAAATATATTCTTAAAATAAGACAGGACTATCTTGATTTAAAAGGTATTCAAAATTTTCAGTCAAAATCTGTAATATTCTTCAATTAAGACTGTAATAGTCTTGAAACAAAAATATGTTCTTCGATCAAGAATAATAAACAAGAAATTATTATTCTTGATTTGAGTAAACCAGGTTTTTTGAATAAAGAAAATTTACTTATGTTAAGAAAATATTTACTTGGATCCAAACAATTTTCCTGAGAATATTGAGATTCTTGGTAAAAGACATCCTTTTTTTCCGTGTAGCTCTTGTATGATAACTTTGTTAGTACGAGTACTTATATATGTAAAAAAATCAATAAACTTAGATATTTTTTTTTATTTCCATAATGTGTTTGCGTTTGACTAACAACTCGCCTGATAAATAAAAAGAAGAAAGTTAGTTATAAACTATTTAACTTAACTTAGATGAATAAAATATTAGGGACAAGTGAATATTTTTGTATTTGCTGCATTTGCAGTACTGCGTATTGAGCAATACATAATAAAAGCCATTATGCTAATCAACGATATATTACGATACTACGTAGGTATCTCTTTTATCTAAGATGTCAATGCTATTTCGGAAAATAACGGTCGGAGTGTATTGATACATAAGTGAATTAAATTTTGCTTTTAAAACATGTATATTCTGTAGGTATTATTACACTACCATTTAACCTAATATTTCAAATCGTCATATTTTGATGTGACGATTATTACTCAACAGGGATAAAAATGTTTTGGCCAAATCATGTAAGCCAATGTCAAAAATAACAAATCAAATGCAGTTTCAATTGTGAGTAAGTATTTTATTGAATAAACTTTTGAGAATTATGACGTTTCACTGATGTTATTGTTATAGTAATATTATTATTTTTTAACTTTCGAGCGTCAGCTCGTGACCACGGCCATTGTAACATGGTCGAAACGTCAAGAGAAAGGTACATGTTTTTTACCTAAATTAAATAATACGTGATAAGTCCCGATAAAGGTTTAAAACAAGTTATTGTTATATTCGTTAAACACGTATTACGCCTCTATCACATTGACTGCATGCCGAATTTCCACAGTAAATCAGAGGATCCCTGAAAGGTCGCGCTTAACTTTACGGCCACCGAACGATGATAAAACAAATAAAGGTTTAGCGTTCGTTTCAAGTCCCTCTTAAATAGAACACTTTCACAGATAGATAGATGTGCAGCCAATTTGTGAACGGGAGATTGTGATAGCATTACAGTTGAATAATTACTTAAATCAAGCAAAAACAAATCTCTTTTCTAATTTTACAAATTGACGAATTGATTGGTCTATTTGTTGGGTTCGGTTTCTATCGAAACTGGATTAAGCCGAGAGAGTCATGGAGTCAAAAAATTAGGCGAGTGAATTGTTCGCCTTGTCAGTTATTTTCATAAATTAATTACATTGCGAACAACGCTCAAATGAAAGTGACAAATTATATATTACATTGTTGTTATAATTTGCTAGTGACAAATTATATATTACACTGTTGTTATAATTTGCTAGTGACAAATTATATATTACACTGTTGTTATAATTTGCTAGTGACAAATTATATATTACACTGTTGTTATAATTTGCTAGTGACAAATTATATATTACACTGTTGTTATAATTTGCTAGTGACAAATTATATATTTATAATTTGCTACAATTAATTATTTGTTTATATTACACGAGCACTACTATTTTTTAATCGAGTTCAAAATTTGAAAGAGAGAATAAGATAAAACACGGCGTAACTATTCCAAGACTACCTTACCAATAAACGTGGAGTCTTGGAATAGTTACGCCGTGTTTTGTTTTATTCTCTCTTTCAAATGTTTCTTTAAAATAAAGCTTTCTAACTAGTAACTGGTGTCTCCTTGTTTTCTCAGATAATCCCATCTTCCAAAGAAATGTACTTATCTTACGTATGGTTATACAGAAGTAAATCTCGATCTCGAATGTCCTTTGTTTTTTTATGTAAGGGGCATGAAATTTGGTATTCAGGTTAATGGTTTAAAATAAATAAATACTCTCTATTTTTTTTTTTTTCGAAAACGACGGATCAACGAGGGAAAATGAGGGTTTTAATTTTTTGTTGACAGTTTTGTAATTACGAAGCTGGTAGATTACTTGTGTGTCCGCCAAGAAAGATTTTTGCGATAGGTAAAGAGAAAAAAGGAGGGATTAAGGAGGGCAAAAGGGGGTTGAAATATTGTATGAAAATCTACGCGTACGAAGTCGCGGGCAACAGCTAGTATGATTTTTTTTTTTTCTCGGGAATTTGGACTGTTCCTGAGATAATAGACTTCGAGTGTGCGGGTGAAACCGCAGAGAACAGCTAGTCATTATTGTTCAAAGAAAATGTAGACCAATTCAAATTCTAAATTGTTTAATAACTCACACCCAAAAAATATCCGGGACTGTAAATCTTAATAATCACGCCGCTTAAACCCGGTTTCAAATAAATTTTTATTTAGTGTTGCATGTTCAAAAATAGAAATAAAATACAGAACGAGATAAAATATTACGGGTATCCTTTACGGTGAGACAGCAAAAAGAATGGCGCAAAATAAAATAGAAATGGAGCAATAAAAGTCAGGTGAAGCCTTAACTTGCGACACAACAAAGGTATAAATAGCAAGTACGGCTACTTTGTTTCAATTGAGACTGCTGTAATATTGTTTTGTTCTCGTAATTCATACATAGAAAAATAAAGAAAAGAGAAAACGTGTACGGAACTCGCGTCAGCGGACGCGCTAGGACAATGAACTTTCAGGGTCTTATTATGTATCTCACATGAGATTCATTGCAATAAACGCGTTACGTCATAACATGAAAATGTTATATAAAAATGGACTGTGCTCTTAGTCTCTATGACCACATAAATTCATAACGTGGCTGCGTTACGCTATCTGCATAAATTGTCAATGTCAAGTTTGATAACGGGCAACGCGCTCATTTTGAAATGTCAAAATAACATGGAGAAAGCTAGCGCGTTACGTGCGCGTTTGTCAAGAGAATGCCCGATATACGCCGATATACTGGGAGCTCCATCCACAACCTTATCACAGTAAATATCCCGTTAATAATCATATAACTGTAGTCGCCCATTACGTCATCATTAGGTAGGTACACATACCTATACCCAAGTAGACGCCACAAGTCACCCTACCTTGCATGTCATATTTCCAATATAATTATGATTAATCGTCATAATTGAGTCCGGCTAAAATCAGTCTGCTCAATCGGAGCCGCAACAACACGTGTCAGTTTCAAATAAAAATGGGTAATTGTGCAATACTGAGTTGTAAGAATACCGCAAATAGAGTTGACCGACAGAATAAATATATTTCTTTTCACTTTTAGGTACGATTGTCACGCTTAGTTTTCATACAGTTTGGACCGCTTGTGAAGTCTACTTAGACATAGGTCTGTGGGTAGGTAGGTTAACAGATGTTTTACTTGCCTTTTTGCTATAACGAAATGTGGTTGAAGTGGGAAACTTTTACCATAGAGTACTTATCTAAAACAAAAACGAACGGCACATTATTTATTTAGTGCCTATTTAGTAACTTTTCTCTTACCTTTTTAACACACTTACGGATTGACTCGTTATTACTTTGTAAACAAACCTTGTAAGTCGATTTTAACGTACTTCTATTTGTCGTATTGATTTGAAATTTTGCCAGTAAGTATTTGTAATCTGGATAAAAATACAATTATTTAGAACCATCTAACTGATCTGATAATGAAGCTAGGAGTAAATTTTCAATAGCTACCAGGTTTATTTTAAAACCTAAAGCTGAGTTTGGGTAACTTTGGTTTGTTATACTAATGAATCTTGCATATATTACATTTGGTGGCATGGATCTGATGGAGCCTGGAGGTGAGTACGTAGATAGTGGAACTCTCCAATAGCCCAGTAAACTCCCCAATGTTTGGGTTCTTTTGGTTTTTGTTTTTATCAGTCACAAAATTATGTGACATTTTGCACACACATTTAGTTTGGATGACAGTGCATGGTTAGTTAAATGATGTAATTCTAAATTCAATATGGCGGACTCGCAAAGATGGCGGTACATTAATTTCTTATGCACTTTCATGAGATGGGTAACTAATGAAATGGTTACCTGAGAAGAATACGAAAAATAAAATGACGTCACAGTATTCAATATGGCAGACTCCCCAAGATGGCAGATAAAATTTTCGTACCTACCATCACGATATGATTATCAAATGAAAGGGTTCGGTGAAAATAATACGAAAAAAAATCTTGTTTTTATAAGTTTCTTTTTACTAATACTTTTATTTTAGTTTCTTTCACAATTCCATCGCATTGAATTGAAAACATTATTTTATGCTATCCAATGTCGGTAAATCAAAGTTTTTTGATCAACTTTTCAGATGAAACTCCAGATTGTGACGTACCAATAACGAATCATTGCGGTCAGAGTGCAGCTGGCCCTAATCGAATAAATTGTTCGGTAGCTACGTCACATTGAAATCTTAATTTAGAGAGTTGGGGCGGGGGATAAATCACATTTTGTTACAGTAGGTAACTTACGTTTTTCTTGGTCTTCACCTACAAATGTTTAATTAAACAAAACTTTAAGACCGACTTTAAACTCACTGGATGTAAACAAAAAAAATATATCGGAGCCAGTGGATTCAATTGTTTTGTTTGTATTTTTCCTTGTGCCAAATAAAGATTATGATTATGATTATTAAGGCGCAATAGGTTCTCAGAAAATTTTGATATGAGGGGGTGAAACACGTGTCTACGTTCGGATGCGCGGGGCGTCATTAAAAAAAAAAAAAAAAATGTAAAGATATTTCGACCTGATTGGTTCTCGCCTAGGGGGATCCCAGAGCTGGGGCATATTTCGCTCAAAAATTAAGCCTTGCAATCCAGCGGGGCAATGCTGCCAGTATTCTGGGGTCCCTGCCCTGGTGGCGATTTGTTCACCTAGTAAAAAAACAGTTTTTTATTTAATTACTTTCTCTGTGTTTATTATATTTTTGAAGTAATAGTTTTATCGAATTATAACAGTATTTATAAGTATTATCATCACGATTTATTAGGATTTCTACGGTTTCTGAGCATACCTTTGACAATCCCAAAAAGAAATGATTAAATATGGTTACAATCTGATCACGAGTGAAGTGGTTTCTTCTAGGCAAGCGTGCTCGAACGTAGACCGCATCATCGCTTAACATCAGGCGAGATGGTGGTCAAACGCAAACCTATTTATTATTTTAAAAAAAACAAGTGGCTCTACTGAGACGAAAGTTAAAAGTTTCTCCAATTCTAATACAAATACAAATACAAAATTTATTTATTGTTACATAAGAAGCACAAAATACAGGTAGAATCCCTGCCTGCTGCGTTAGCGTGAGCTATGTTGCAGCAGACAGTGTCTTTCCCAAAACTGGGAACAGTAACAATTATATATAATTTAAATTAAATATTAATTAAAAACACATACCTTAAGGAACATACATATTATAAATTTAATATCTTTGTGTTGTGTTGTGTTGTGTTGTGTGTGTGTGTGTGTGTGTGTGTGTATGTGTGTGTGCGCGTGCGTGCGTGTAAATGGAGTGTAAGTGCGATTAGATGAGTACCTATGTTTGTGTGACTTAAATGTATAGTGTAGAAGGTGAAAGTCCAATACAATTTGAAGCCAGATTCCCATCAATAAATTTTCTTTAGTAATTAATAAAGGACGTAAAAGTTCAAAATTTCTTCATTTCATACATACGAGTAGTAAGTCAAAGGAAAATGATGTACAGTGAAACCTAATTTTGTGCACGCTGCAAACGTCACCGCCGCGACGCGGAATTTATGCTCCTTCTAAACGTAGCAAATGCATTCGAAGCAGTACACAAACTTTTTTTAATAAACTAGTCCCCTTTACCACACATCTGATTGCAAACGACTGCAGGAACGTTCTGGGGTGTAACTAAAGTCATACGAAAATTGGGCGTTTGATGTAGCTGCAGAATTCAGTTATGTTTATCATCTATTTACCTCTAATACATAATACTTTTTGCACACGTTTTTAGGGTTCTGTTGTACTACAAGGAACCGTTAATAAGTATATTCTGTCCGTCTGTCTATCTGTACATCTGTTCATCCATCTATCCGTCTGTCTGTCCGTCCCAAGGACCTTATTTATATACCCTGTCCGTCCGTATGTCCGATGGTCTTTCCGTCCGTTATTTCGTTCGTCCTTTTTCTTTAGAACCTTCTTAAACTATGCAGTATGGAAACAATTGAAAGCAAAGCGAAAACTAAGCTCATTGATGACGAAGTGTTGGTCGGAACCTTCAGAACCTGAACCACTGGCGTACTGTCACAAGCTTGTCGGTAATTCGCAGGATTTTCCACGGAGAGTGTGCAATGGAACTTCACGAACTTGTTCCCTCATCAACTTTTCATTACTGGACGTCCAGAAGAGTAGCAAAGCATCACCCTTAAATGGACGAAATACCATTAATTCGTACCAAGCGATTTGCCTACTCTTTCTTAATTAGAATGGCAAAACAATGGAGCGCTTGCCCCTGTCTGTGTTTCCGCAGCATTACAGTCTTGGAGTGTTCAAGTCTAGGGTTAATAGGTTATTACTAAGCAAGCGTGTTCCATCTTCAGCCGCATCGTTGCTTTCCATCAAGCGAGATCGCAGGTGAAAGTAAGCCTAGTCTGATATAAAAAAAAAAAACTTACAATTTAGGTATAACACGGAACCCTATCATATATTACGCATGTCTCATGGTCTTGGGCATTATTTTTTTAAGCAGTTGCCGGTGCGCAATAGGCCCTGCAAGACCGCAATCTAACTCTTTCTTCTATAGTTTTTAGTTTTAGTTTGTTTAGTTTTTTAGTTTTCTCCTTTTTGTGAGAATCTTCATGTTTTTCCGTCAGAAACTGAAACACTGACACTTATTCCAGCAGACTGAACCTATTCACCTAAACAGTCCATTACTATAGTTTTTATTAAGGCGCCGTGACTAGCTGACTTTTATGTTTTTGAGGGGGTGAAGCAGAGGCAGTGGCGGCCGACTACAGCGGGGCGCACCGCGTGAATCTCGCAGAAACGTGACGACCTTCACCTATACACAGCTAAAGACATGTAATTTCGTCGGTCCACAGCAAAGCTCTGTTGGCCTAGTGGTCTGGCACCGCGCTGGTAAACCACGAATGCCCGGTTCAAATCTAGTACTATGTAGATATTTTTGGACTCAATTTTTTATCATAACATTACCCATTATGCAAAGGGACCCTCCCTTACTTATAGACTTACTCCTGGTATAATTCTACTAACTTGATGGTAGAGTTCGGAGACTGCTAAAACTGCTAAATAGGGAAAGCGAGATAAGTCAAGGTTGGGCTCGTTTTTTTAGTCTTAGTGAGAAGTGTTAGTCAAGGAATGTTTTGACTGACCTGATCGAGGATTTCGGAGACTACTACTGGAACTGCTAGACGGAAAGACCTAGAAGTGTCGAGTTTGGGCTCGTTTCATTAGTCATGATGAGATCTTCTTCTAGGAATATTTTGACTGACCTGATCGAGGATTTCGAAGACTGCTACTGGAACTGCTAGACGGAAAGACCTAGAAGTGTCGAGTTTGGGCTCGTTTCATTAGTCGTGATGAGATCTTCTTCCAGGAATATTTTGACTGACCTGATCGAGAATTTGGAAGACTGCTACTGGAACTGCTAGACGGATAGAGATAGAATGGTCGAGTTTGGGCTCGTTTCATTAGTCGTGATGAGATCTTCTTCCAGGAATATTTTGACTGACCTGATCGAGAACTTCAGAGACTGCTACTGGAACTGCTAGACGGAAAGAGCTAGAAGTGTCAAGTTTGGGCTCGTTTCATTAGTTGTGATGAGATCTTCTTCTAGGAATATTTTGACTGACCTGATCGAGGACTTCGGAGACTGCTACTGGAACTGCTAGACGGATAGAGATAGAATGGTCGAGTTTGGGCTCGTTTCATTAGTCGTGATGAGATCTTCTTCTAGGAATATTTTGACTGACCTGATCGAGAACTTCAGAGACTGCTACTGGAACTGCTAGACGGATAGAGATAGAATGGTCGAGTTTGGGCTCGTTTCATTAGTCGTGATGAGATCTTCTTCTAGGAATATTTTGACTGACCTGATCGAGAACTTCAGAGACTGCTACTGGAACTGCTAGACGGATAGAGATAGAATGGTCGAGTTTGGGCTCGTTTCATTAGTCGTGATGAGATCTTCTTCCAGAAATATTTTGACTGACCTGATCGAGGACTTCGGAGACTGCTACTGGAACTGCTAGACGGAAAGAGCTAGAAGTGTCGAGTTTGGGCTCGTTTTATTAGTCGTGATGAGAGCTTCTTCCACGAATATTTTGACTGACTTGATCGAGGATTTCGGAGCCAGCTAGTGGAACTGCTAGACGGATAGAGCTAGAAGTGTCGAGTTTGGGCTTGTTTCATTAGTCGTGATGAGATCTTCTTCCAGAAATATTTTGACTGACCTGATCGAGGACTTCGGAGACTGCTACTGGAACTGCTAGACGGAAAGAGCTAGAAGTGTCGAGTTTGGGCTCGTTTCATTAATTGTGATGAGATCTTCTTCTAGGAATATTTTGACTGACCTGGTCGAGGACTTCGGAGACTGCTACTGGAACTGCTAGACGGAAAGAGCTAGAAGTGTCGAGTTTGGGCTCGTTTAATTAGTTGTGATGAGATCTTCTTCTAGGAATATTTTGACTGACCTGATCGAGGATTTCGGAGCCAGCTAGTGAAACTGCTAGACGGATAGAGCTAGAAGTGTCGAGTTTGGGCTCGTTTCATTAGTCGTGATGAGATCTTCTTCCAGAAATATTTTGACTGACCTGATCGAGGACTTCGGAGACTGCTTCTGGAACTGCTAGACGGATAGAGCTAGAAGTGTCGAGTTTGGGCTTGTTTCATTAGTCGTGATGAGATCTTCTTCCAGAAATATTTTGACTGACCTGATCGAGGACTTCGGAGACTGCTACTGGAACTGCTAGACGGAAAGAGCTAGAAGTGTCGAGTTTGGGCTCGTTTCATTAGTCGTGATGAGATCTTCTAGGAATATTTTGACTGACCTGATCGAGGACTTCGGAGACTGCTACTGGAACTGCTAGACGGAAAGAGCTAAAAGTGTCGAGTTTGGGCTCGTTTCATTAGTCGTGATGAGATCTTCTTCCAGGAATATTTTGACTGACCTGATCGAGGATTTCGGAGACTGCTACTGGAACTGCTAGACGGATAGAGCTAGAAGTGTCGAGTTTGGGCTCGTTTCATTAGTCGTGATGAGGTTTTCTTCTAGGAATATTTTGACTAGACGAAATAGACGAAATAGACGAAATATTTCAAAAACATAAAAATAACAAAAATAAAATGGAAATGTGAGAATTGAACCCGGAGCCTACTGAGTCACAGGAACTAATCCATTGCGTCAACCACTCTTCTAATTGAACTATGACGCAAGCGGTGAAATTATGCTTCTTAATCTATAAAATAATATAAATGTACAAAGAAATCGTCACAAAATGTAATTTTCATTCGCCTGCCTGTTTAGTACTAAGTACTTACTTGAAGCCTGACCAAAGGAAGTAAGGGTGAGACCAACTTGTAAATTTTACGCGTAAATTACGTACTTCTCAAGGTATCAACTGGAATGTCTAATTAAACTGGACGGAAAGCTATTTTGTATGATAACGTCGCTGACTGTCCACTTTGTGTGACCTCTGCAAATGCTCGAGACTCTTTTTTTTGTGGTACATCGACCACCGATACTTGGAAGCACAGATATATAGGTAGTAGATCTGTGCTTGGAAGTAATTATTATGCCTCTCGACTGATGTCACTCCACTCTCCTCCCCCGCGTAAACCGTGAAGACTAGGTCCGGAATGCAACTACACCGAAACCGTATCACTATGTAATGAATCCCTGAACGTTCAAAGAAGAATGTAACACCTTTTTAGGGTTCCGTAGAACTACAAGGAACCCATATAAGTTCCTTCTGTCCATCCGTCTGTCTGTCTGTCCATTCCAAGTTGTATAGAACTTTCTAACCTTTATAGTATCGTAATAGAGTCCTAAAGGGTCGGCAACATATTTGTGATGCTTCTGGTGTTACAAGTATCCATAGGCGACGATGACTGCTTACCATCAGGTAGCCCGTCTGCTTGTTTGCCACCTATGCCACATAAAAAAACCGGACAAGTACGAGTAGGACTCGTGCTCTGAGGGTTCCGTTAGACGGAACCCTCAGAGCGCGAGACCAAAAAGAAAAACTAACTGAAGTTAAAATATTGAAAGACAAACTTAAGTTTGTAGTTGACAATAAGGTTATTCCATACATTCCAACTACAAAATGTAAGTTTGTAATAGCAAAATAATTATTTTTCAATGATATAACTTCAAATTTATAATTTTCGGATTTATTCCTATATATGTGCTATGAGACCTTGCCTCTTGCCAAATTTCATGATTCTAGGTCAACGGGAAGTACCCTATAGGTTTAGATTCCCTTGTGAAATCGCAAAATATACGACATAAACGTTCATATCTTTTGATTGCTTTGACTTAACCGGACTTATATTTGACAACTTTTATTTTTTACAGCCGAAAGAAACCGTAGACCCAAGTATTTAGTATAAATTTCAACTTGATACCTTTACGCGTTCTTGAGAAAAAGGGTATTGACAGACGGACAGACAGACGGACAACGAAGTGATCTTATAAGGGTTCCGTTTTATCCTTTTGAGGTACGGGACCCTAAAAAAGTAGACTAACTGTGCTCTGCGGGTTCACCTGCGAAGTAATGAAAAAATGGTGATGATGATGATGATAAAAAGATGCCAATTTTTTTTCTCCTCATAGCATCAGCTATCTGACAGTGAAAATCCCGTCAATAACGGCCCTACCATTTTCGAGTAAAGAACATTACACACATGCATACAAACACAAACACAAACACACACACACCCACGCACGCACGCACGAACATGACGAATTATTTTAAAAACATAAGAAAAATTACAATTATTGGTGACTATGAGATTTGAACCCGGAGCTTACTCACAGAGTCGCAGAGAACTTATCCATTGGGTCAAACCATTCGGCCAACTGGACTATGACGATTGTGGTGAAATTATCCTTCGTAAACTAATAAATACAAACAAATCGTTACAAAATGTAATTTTCATTCGCCTGCCTTTTTAGTACTTATAATGCAAGAAAACATTGCAGATAAGGTAGGTACTTACTTTACAACTTGCGTCAAGGTGTTTTTGTGTCATAAAGTTGAGATTATATTTTGGAGCGGTTAGCGGAACAAAGCGACACACGTCCGTCTAGCAGCGCGCCTCAGCGGTCTCTGTCACATCGCGTAAAAATAAGAGAGAAGTGAAAAGACGCCGCGGCGGCACGACGTTTCGTTCGACACGTTCGAGCCAATTTATGATTAAATTAATTAATAGATAGAAAAATTTAATTTTAATCAATAAATAAAATTAATGATGTTATTTGTTACAATATTTAACATCATTCTTGTAAATTTTGTAAAGATTTGTTCATCAATAGTCGAGATAACATTGTATGCGTTTAGGTAAATTTCAAGGTTAGAGGTTATTTCATGATTTTTTTCTATCGAGAAAATTTATCGGAAACGTGTTTTGGAACTAATGGTACACTCAGAAATATGATCAAGATTACCACATATTTTTTTTACTGCTTTAAAATGAACATATTGTCTTAGAAAATTTTTCTGTGAAGCCTTTTTTGTCCGTAAGACCGCCTTAATTTACCGTCAGGACGAGAAGTCAGTGCTGTTCAAATATGCACGGAATTTCATTAGAGCAACATTTTGCTCGTAGGAATTCAAGAATATTTTACGAAATAAGGAAATGGTTCGTTGTTGTTTTGATTTATGTACGTTTTCACCTAATTTTTTTACTAAATTTATATGCATTTTGATCATTAGATGCATTATTCTCAAACATTTTAGGATAAAGTCTAGATAATTCACATTAGTTTATTTCGCATGAATAATAAATTAATAACAAAAAAGTCGACTCTAGCCACTAAACTGCTTTGGCTCGTATCTCAGTGGATATTTCCTTCCAAGTTGACTGAGGTCAGGATTTTGTATATTTTTGTACCACCTTACTATATCTGCTTTTTTAGTCTGATCTGAGATCGGAACCAACACTAGAGATTGTTCCAGTGTTCAAATAGAGAGGTGGAATTGGCTAAAAGAAAACTAACAAAAAAATGGCAATCCTCCACTGCCATCTAAAAAATGCCATATCATCGTATTTTTTTTTTTCAGTGAATTTGCGTAATATTTATTGATTTATTTGTTTGCAAAGTCAAATCCATAGTCTCTCTCTCTCTCTCTCTGAACAGACTCTAAAAACTTTAAAATCAAGTGATTTTACAGTCATTGTGTGTATGAAAATGTGTATGTTGTGCTGGACACAAACTAGTTAACAAACAAACAAACACAACACAAACAACAAACAACGACAATTTGTTCTGTGACAAATATAATGTATGTAAGTATCAACATGTGTATATCTTTGATAACAGTAGGTATGTTAAATATTTTTGATGTAGTTTATTAATTATGTAGGTAGGTATGTAGTATGTTATTTATATTATGTAGTCTATGTATATGTATGTATTAGTATGTAATATTTATTTGTAGTCTATTGATTGTTTGTTGTTATTTGCATAGGTATTTACTTTCTATTTTTTTATTTTTAGTTAAGGCCACACATTATTAAATATAATTCCTTTCCGTGCACGGTTGCCTGGAAGAGATCGCTTTAAGCGATAAGGCCGCCTGTTAAAAGCCTAGATAATATTTTTGTTGTAATTTTTATGTTATCCTTGTTTTGTGGTGTTTTAATAAAGAGTTTTTGTTTGTTTGTTTGTAGTTAGCTTGGGGCTATTTCAGTGCCCTTTACTGGTTATCATCAGAGAAACTAAACAATCACCAAACCACATATTGCTTTATTTCCAATATAATCAATATGCTAGTTGAAAATCGACTACACTAATTCTATTAATTTATTTCCTCAGTGCAGGCCACGAACTGGAAGATGCAGCGTAGGTACTTTATTAGATGGACCGACGACATCGTGAGAGTCGCGGGCATCCAGTGGAAGCAGATGGCAGGCTTTCGTCCAGTGTGGAGGAGGCCTATGTTCAGCAGTGGACGTCTTCTGGCTGATGATTATGAATAGTTTATTTTGCTCTCACTGCTGTAATAGTATTGTAAAAAGTTGAATAAAATCTTTTCTTTTAGTATTTAATTACATACTACAGTTTTATCCCCAAAAACCTAGTTAAAGTGATCAGAATTTGTGTTTCTAATCAGCTCTTTTTACAATGTCAGTGCAGCTATCTGCTGACGTGTGCACACGACTTTACTTTCGCACAAACTGTGCAAATCCAATAAAATGTCTAAAAGATTCAAAGCACATCTGTTATAACTGCACCCAATTTAGAGTCAAAGCGTTCTATTTCTACAAAGTAAGGGTACTTCAGTTTCCGTCGTCGTCTGTTACTATTTTTTGCTCCAACTTTTACTGCAACGTGATTGATTCGTGGTGACTTTACCTTTCTCTAGCATTTTCCACTGGAACTGAAGTACAATTTAAAATATTTGGTTTTCCGTAGCATTCAAAAAGTTAGTAAACAAAATACACTTTGCCCATTTTCACTAACCGCGAACAAGACGACGCCTAACTAAGGAGCTCCTAATCTAAGAAGAGTCTTTAACGTCATCTTCTGTTTCACTCTTAAACTAAGATTGCCACAAGATTGCCAAATTGTTTGACAGTTATCTGTTATGGTTTTGATGTGAGTGAGCGAGCGCGGTGCGGGCTGTCACTTTATGAGTAGCCTACAATGACGTAATAAGCTCTTTGGTAGCCTATCATTAGGCACCTCCAAAGGGCACCCCAGAATCGATGTCGTAACTGTGTTGTTATGTCTTCTGTGTCGTAACTATAGGTGACACCTAACGTCACTAATTATCGCCCAAAGTTTGGTGAAACGTTTTTTGTCCTAGGCAACTTCTTAATGTTTAAGCATCTGATTTAGACGACTCCTAGGGTTACTGAAAACGGGCATTGGGTACATTTTGGTGATTCTAAAGTTCAAAAAACCTTATTGCCGCCATACTTTTGTCGCGTTATTCATGAAATTCAATAGTCCGCACTTTCGTCCGCACTTTGAAGGGAAATGAGGTCTCACTTCGGCTCTCAATTAATCCACTTGAACTAATTAATTCAGCTTCTGGATAAGGCTAAGTAAAAGCTTAGCCCATTCACTAAACTTCATTACAGTTTGGAGTTACTTCGTCTTTGAGGATTAGTTTACCTGAAAAAGTTTTAACTTGGTGAGAAAATTTCGACGAGTGAAATATGCACCTACCTAATTGCCCTTCTGCGGCTTGAAGAGCAAAACTGGTACTTATTTGAACTTTATCTATTTTCTTCATGCTTTTCCAGTATTTAGTGAACGGAAAGGAAAGGACGGGACGGGAAGGCATTATTCTACAGAAAAAAGAAACTAAATTAAAAAATAAATCTTCACCACTATTAAGTAAGCTCCCTAACACAACCCCTAACAATCAACTGCATCCGGCGGATACGGAATGAATTTATAGTTTTAAGGTAGGTTACGTTTTACAACATAGTGCGTTTTTGTTCATAGTAATGTATTTTTTTTCAAAACAGATTCAATATTATACTAATATCAAATATTTAGCAAAAAATATATGTATGAATGAATAGACGAAACGAACAAACTACATAAAGCTTTGAAAGGCTGAATATTTATTCTGTTGAAACACTAATCTCAAGACTCTTCGATGTCCTGCTTATAGCACTGTTATAGTGCTAACAGACGCTCGAACGCGGCTGACCTCAACCGCCGTCTGACCAATTGGAGAGAAAGAGAGGGAAATATGACATTCTCACTCTTTCTCTCCCGTTGGTTGGACGGCGGTCCGTCAGTCGCGTTCGAGCGTCTGTTAGCACTATTAAGCAGC
The DNA here is from genome assembly GCA_914767915.1 of Agriopis aurantiaria. NCBI lineage: Eukaryota > Metazoa > Arthropoda > Insecta > Lepidoptera > Geometridae > Agriopis > Agriopis aurantiaria. The sequence continues at coordinate 3,655,114 of OU611992.1, read as the reverse complement.
CTGCTAACCTTAAGCGTTGCTTACGACAGCCTAGAAAACAAGGAAAAGGGAATTTTATTCGAAGATTTTATAAAACTGCCACGCTTGCATGCTTATTCCTATTTTATATATCGGTCCTTTTATCCCTCGCTCCGCTGAACATCCTCGCTACGCTCGGGATTCTACTATAGGATCCTTTGCTGCTCTCTCAGGATCCAACTTAGTCCCACGAATTATATACCCTTCTTTTTTACTTATTGTATAATCTACTATTAAAAACCTACAGAGCATGCGTTTTTAAATGTGTGTGTATTATTTACTTGTGTTTTGGCAACAAAATTATCTATATCGTTTACTACTTACTACTACTTGTGGGTACTTACAAGTACTTGTGATTAGTTAGCACTGTCGCAAAACGAAACTTAATAATGTAGTGAAATAAAACAAAGTGAAATAAGAAAAGTTTTCCTTGCGCTGCTTGTAACAAAGACAGATTCTACCGGTAGCGCCTTCGTATTCTCAGAATGAAGAGAATACTAAAGTAGGGTAACTGGTTACTTGTTAAAAAATTGCGGGTTTTTACTCACCTAAAAGCGGTTAAAGCGGTTTATTTTTTATGTTAGTTTAAGTTTCTTGTGTACCTAGTTTTGATGTTTAATAATAGAGATTTTGTATTGTATTGTAGTGTATTGTAAAAGACCAAGAGTTGAATGTGAAGACTAGTAAGTTTGAAGAATTGTAATAGTATGTAAATATAATTGTAGTTTTAAGTATTATGTGTATACCCAGAGTTGCGGCGGCGTCGTGTGGCGGGTCGCCCTCTTCCTTCAAACATGGCGAGGAGAGCGATGGCTGGCACACGCGTCAACTCGTGAACGGGTGCTGCTTGCGGGAGCTGGACTGCTCGGCGTATACACGCAACATAGTAATAAGATTTTATAATTTGTATATTCCTCTTGTATAGTCATTAGTTATATGTAATATCAGACATAGTAATTTTTTTTATTAAAAGTTGACAAAAGGCACGGACCCTGGAGTCCGTGGAGAATCAAAATAAAGAAACGAAAAAAAAAATTAAGACTAAGGATTTTATATTTCCGATTAAAATACCGTATACAAACATAAACCGGTAAATAACATAAACAATATAAATTGTATTTTTATAAAAAGCTGATAATTTTTAAACGGCTTAACGGATTTTCTTGAATAATCATCATCGTCAGCCAGAAGACCCTAGCTGAACATAGGACTCTCCCTTAAAACTCTAAATTGATTGACAGACTGCCATCTGTGTCCACTGGATGCCGGCCACTCTCACGATGTCGTCAGTCCATCTAGTGGGAGGCATATCTATATTTTATGCTTGTAGGTACGTATTAGCATTTTAAAATTATAGCAAAAATATAAAAAAAAATCATTAAAAAAAGTTTGTTGCATGGGGACCCGCTTTAGTTAATGCGCCGTAACTATACTTATTCTGAGAAAATTTCAACTGGCTATCTATTACGGTTCTAAGGATATATCTGTTATAGGTAAGTACGACGGACGGACATCAGACGTGCAGCTAATAGACAGCGTAGGCTCAGTGATAGGGTCCCATTTGGATACGGAACCCTATTAACTAAGTGTGTACGTAACTTTAAGATTTCCAAAGCATTTTCCATTATTCTTCACGATGTCTGGGATGAATTAGGTCCTACAATATAAAGCGCAGTATAAAACGATAGAGTACTTCGCATATTGAATGTGCCGCAACTGGGTCATAGCATCGCTTTTGTCGAGGCATTAAGTCACCCTGCACATCATTATTAGGTTTACGTAGCCGCGTCTCGGCTACAAACGTTATTTACAACTGCAAAATACTCCAACAACCTTATCAGAACAGTCCAAAGTTCAATTTAGATTGGTATTTCAATTTATAGCGCGTGTATTGTATGCAAAGTGTAGATAGAGAATAGCCAAGAGTAGACAATTCACGGATTATCAAGTGACAAGTTGACAAGAGCGACGCCACAGCAAAATGGACCCTCGTCACGTCAAAATCTCTCAGTTTGAGTGAAGATAAAATTTAAATTTGTAATTACGTATTGAGCTGGACGAAATTCGATAGATGTCTACTTAAATTAATAACCTGCTTAATTAAGATAACACACTTACAGACGCACTCAGAGACGTTACTTAAGCCAAGTAATACCTACATAAAATTGCTCTGTCAACTTCTCGTTGACGGACATTGTCACACATGAAAACGAGACAGAGCAATTTTAAGTATTCCTTATCTTAAGTAACGTCTCTGAGTGCGGGTGTTAGTACCAAAATGATGTCATAATTAGAATAACCTTCAAGTTTTTAAGAACAACAAACAATAATTTAAGCGTCGAATATCGAGATACAAAGCATAATATAGAGTCAAAATCGTTCCAAAAAAAAACCCGAACCAAAACTCGCCACACGCAAAGAGTTGCGCTGACTTTTTAGTTAGTTACAAGGTAACCGCAATCCGACTACAACGCCGCGCGATGCCAGAGCTACGATGACATACCGGACAACTAACGCTGAACACTATGCAAGCGACATAACGTCTAAGTTAGAATAAATGTGGCATATATAATTGATACAATGTATGTACAATGACGATCGGACCGTTTTTTGACTGTTTTCACTTAGAGATTGTGAGTCTACAGGAATTGTATCTCGATGGCGTCGAAAATCTTTTTACCCGGGTCAGAATAGAGGTGAAATCTAGCATTTGGTGTGTGTTTAGGCATATATGAAACTGTTTTTTAATGCCATAGATGGCAACAAGCAGATGGGCTGCCTGATGGTAACCAGCCGCCGTCACCTATGGATACCCTGTAACACCAGAGGTATACGTTGCTGACCTTTTAAGACTATTAACTCACCTTTATTGAACTCATATTGAAACTTTACGCACACTATTAAACTAGCACATGGCCAGACGTAATGATGGGAGGTGGTGTACAACAGTAACCGCGTGGTGGCCGAGACTAGGTTGGCGGAACCCAGGCCGACCGAGGATGAGGTGGACTGACGACATCAAAAATACTGTCGGGTACGAGTGGATGCGACTAGCGAGAGACCGGCGAGAGTGGCATAACAAAGGGAGGCCTATACCTAGCAGTGGGTCAGTCAGGGCTGATGATGATGATGAATAAACTTGCAGTGACACCAATGAACTAACTAATAGTCCACAAGCAAAAAAGGTGGCAAGGTGGTCTGCTGGGTGAGTTTGACTAGATTAAAAGCAGGCCAGGGGCCTTACGGACAACTGCTATTACAGGCACCTAATCCGCTCAGTTGGATAATCACGCGACCGCAAACCGTATCTGGGCGCGATAAGGTACACGTTCGCGTGATTTTCCAACTGAGCGGATTAGGTGCCGAAATTAGCTGTTGTCCGTAAGGCCCCTGATTTAGGCCAGATTCATTGCACTAGCCACGGCACCTTACCATTTCTCCCTTCTTTGTCTGATCTGAAGTTTGTCAACATAACTAGTAGATTTATCAAAATAATTGTTATTTGCTTATTTATAGCGTAAACGCTATTATTGCAAATCCAGATATTTAATATTTCAAGGACTTTTAATTAAACGCGATAGTTTATGGTCTGAAATAGGTTTAATGTGAATCGTAATTAAAACTTGTAACCTTGACTAATTAGAAATTAAAATTAATTTCAAATCTTGTACAAGATCTAGGAGATAAAATTGTTTAATATTCAGTTTGGGGGCTCGTTAGAGCCCTTGAGGGATCGTGAGGGATCCTTTTCATCGTCAATTAGAACTTGACGTTTCGTAAGTCTATGGTGATAACCACAGTAGGTAGTAGATCTGTGGTGATAACAGATTTTAGAAGGATTTGTGATTTAACATGGTCTTTATTTTGACAGCAAATCAAATGGATGAAAAGGGTATTTTATTACAAGCCAAAGACTTACGTAGTAGCTTTACTAGTCTGTGTCATGATCCAAAAAACGAGGTCTAGCCCTCTGGGAGTTGTACCGCAATGACGTCACTGTCCAGTTGCCACTTTATTGTAACAAAATCAAAACCACATTGATTTATTGGATTCCTACAGGTAATATACGGATATTGGTGGGTTATAATTTCACGCTACTGTTAACACAGAAAATAGTTAGGTGACGTCAATCTGAATCCAATATGGCGGACTTCCAAAGGCAGTGGACCAGTTATTGTTTATGCACCCCCATGATATGAGTATCAAATGAAAGGGTTTGCTGAGGAGAATATGAAAAATAAAATGACGTTACACTCAATTCAATATGGCAGACGCCTTAAAATCAGGTAATCGGCTTCACCATCACCATAATTTGCCTATCTTTGTGCATAGCTGGAAATAGGTCTCTTCCAAGGTACGCCACTCAGTCCGATCTTCGGCTTCTTGCCTCCCAAAGTCAATGACATTTTGACAAGTGGCAGTGGGTCGGTCTTATCTGTCGCAGAACCGATAACCGCTGGGGTAGACTTGTTCAAGAGTGGAGATCACGAATCGGCAAACGTAGCGTAGAATGCCCTGAGACTGAATGGAGTGATACAATACGTAATCACAGAAGACATAATCATCATCATCATCATCATCATTTCAGCCGTAGGACGTCCACTGCTGGACATAGGCCTCCCCCATCGATCTCCAAAAGGGCCGGTTGGAAGCGGCCTGCATCCAGCGTTTCCCTGCGGTCTCTTTTAGGTCGTCTGTCCACCTTGTGGGTGGACGTCCTACGCTGCGCTTACCAGTCCGTGGTCTCCATTCTAGAACCTTTCGGTCCCATCGGCCATCTGTTCTGCGTGATATGTGCCCTGCCCACTGCCATTTCAACTTACTAATCCGGTGGGCTATGTCGGTGACTTTCGTTCGTCTACGGATCTCCTCATTTCTGATTCGATCTCGTAGAGAAACCCCGAGCATAGCCCTCTCCATAGCTCGTTGTGCGACTTTGAGCTTGCTTATGAGGCCCATAGTGAGAGACCACGTTTCAGTGCCGTATGTCATCACTGGTAACACACACTGACTGAAGACATAATAAAAGGCAAAAAATGCCTAATACTGGGAAATTGACATCCAACTTTCTCTCTCACAGTAAAGTCCTATTTAAGTAAAACAAAAAAATTATGCAAGAAACTTGCCGCTTAAAATTGTATAACAGAGTTTTTAGTTTGAAAATTGCTGTGTGACCTTTCAGAAAATATTTTGTAAATGTTTAAATTGACAAGCCTTAGAGTATATAGGTAAATAGCACGGTAAAAAATTAACCAACACAGAATCAAAAACTAAACCAGCAGGATTGCCCATAGACGTCACAGGTCCGTAAAGATTGTAGGGTAACAGCAAAATTGATTTTCTGGCTTATGTCTACTGCTCGTCGAAAGCAAACTGTCGAGAAATATTTTGCAAATTTTATTAGGCTCATTGAATAGCGTTCGACGTCAATTTGTTCGGGATCGAACACCTAAATAATTAATTTCATTGCGATGAAGGAACCTTCATTTGCACTCGAGTTCGTGAAGCGGTGCCTCTTTACTGAATATACCTACCAAAGATACATATCTATAAACAGATATGCTAATAGTTTAATTGCTATGAATATAATAAATTATGATGATGATGAAATGCTCAAGCCCACTATCAGCTAGCAGCGTACCCAGCATGCTGGTGGCATACCACGCTGAATGACAATGCTTATGCGTTGAGCCAGAAACACGCCAGCATTTTGGTCACGCGTCGCATTTTGGTTATGCTTCGTCTCGCTTATTAATCTTGAGAAATTTATATCAAATAATCCAACGGGCCACCTGATGGTAAGCGGTCACTGTTGCCTATGGATACATGTAACTCCAGGGTATCACAGTTAAGTTGCCGACCCTAATACAACTTTAGGTAATATCCGAGAATCTAAATATTATGTTAGTACAATAAACTGGCCAAGTGCAAGTTGCGCTTGCGCACTGAGGGTTCCGTAACACCACAATACACCAAAAAGTGTAGTACAAAAAATACAAAAAAAAATAAAAAATAAACATTACTCCTATGTGGTCACCCATCCAAGTACCGACCGTGCCCGACGTTGCCTAACTTGGTGGTGAACATAAATTTGACACTGACTCACACTGGGCGAGTATTTACTATTTGTTGTTTTAATTTAGAGAATGTACCATAATCATGCCTAGCTTGACGCTTGTACGTATTACTGTTTTTACACTGGGGCAAATACAAAAATACGTTTTGTTATTACTTTCAAACGTCAAAAATTAAATTATTGCATGAGATAAAATCTGTTAAAAGAATTTATGTAGTACTTAAACATTAAAAAGCAGTTTAATTAAGTACACCAAAATAAAAAACTTGCAGATTGAAGTGAGTAGATTATTTCACAAAAACATTTCTTTTCCAAGAAAGATTAAAAAGGATAAGACTAAAAGGTTACGTTTAAATTATTTACCGTAACTCAAAAGATTTTACTATAAACCAATTTAGTTAGGACGTAAAATGAAATTAATCTAAGTATTTTTAGAAGAAAAATACATTTGTTTAAAATTCTAAAGCCTTTTATTTAGATGTCAGACTAATCTGTATATACGTCAAGCAATTCTGAAAAACATTTTAAACTAAAGTAAAAATATAAATTTATTGCTATTAAATTTCACGGATTAGTTTTAATGGCTTATAATAGCGACACATTAGGTTAGGTGCTTGGTAGATTTAAAGTTTTACGTATTAATGTATGATGCGGATTATAGGAGTGTGTGCTGGACCTATAAGAATAATCATCATTTCAGCCATAGGACATCCACTGCTGGACATAGGCCTCCCCCATCGATTTCCAAAAGGGCCAGTTGGAAGCAGCCTGCATCCAGCGTTAGAGACAAGTTTTAGGGTGACAAAATAAAGGTTTATACAAGTTTATAGCTGACTATATCTCATTCCGAGGTGAAACCCCTAATATTCCTGGACTAGTGAGATCCGTAACGCGTTTGTTTTTAACTGTCAAAATAACGTGGAGCAAGCTAGCGCGTTTCCTGCACGTTTCTCAAGAGAATGTATAGTATCCAATGGGAATGGATGAATTTTGTAACCACTTAGTTACCATATAACTATATTTAACCATATTATTTAGCTCATAAGTGTTTTCTATCGTGTTGTAATTTTTATTTCTGGTGTACACAATAAAGAGTTTCTATCTATCTATCTATATAATTTGTAACCTTGATAAAACACATGTTTATAACACGCTTGCGGCGTATTGGCGTAGTTTATAGTTTCATACGAAGTTAGGAGTCCACCTTTACGTTAAGTTACGTTAATTAATCCACCAAGGTTGTCGAGACTACAGGCTTCTGATATTTTAAGCCTATTTTTATAGCAATAGTTTTTAATAAGCAGCAATGTTAAAAGTTTTAACTAGCAAGAAAAAGCTTTCATGCAAATTACGGAGAGGTTTTTATAGTATTAAAATGTGGCCATAATTTACTTACTAAGTTTTGTAGAATAATCCGTGTACATAATTTATTATGATTGCTTTTTATACAAGTATTTAGTTTTATGTGCATCTAATTTAGATTAACTATGTAACTACAAGCAAGGTAGTTTCTGCAACAAAGTATGTACTTATTAGGAATTAAAATTATTAACTATTATTATTTTACAAAATTCTGTGTTATATTTTTGTTTGGTTTTGAAACAGTCGTATTAAATTTTGGCGGCAACAAATTACTAACGATAATTGATGCTTTATAACAAAATGATTCCGGAGTCAGTGTTTCATTTTCGTCACTGGAAAAACCTATTTTATTGTATTGAAATCACAGATTTTACTATTTATAATAATAATAATATAATAATGTTTCTAATGATCTTAAACAACCACGATACCTAAGAGGAAAAGAAAAAACTAATATTGGCGTTTTTTTTTTTTTAATAATTTTAATAGCGCTATGGAACAGCTCCATTCAGCCAGTATTTGTCAGTATACCGGTCGTGCTAACAACCCTCATGCCGTAGTTGAAGAAAGTAGGAGTAAACTTCTGTCTGAAGTCGAGACCTCCCTTGAGCAGGTCTCGGTCTGGGGTGAACTGAACCTGGTTCAGTTTAACCCAACAAAGACGCAAGTTTGCGCGTTCACCGCTAAAAAAGCCCCATTTGTTGTAGCTCCTCATTTTCAAAACACTCCCCTCAAGGTTTCAGAAAGCATTGGAATCCTTGGAGTCGACATTTCTACGAATGTACAGTTCCGCGGTCACATCGCAAGTAAGGCCAAGCTCGCATCTAAGAAACTTGGTGTGCTCAACAAGGCGAAGCGGTACTTCACGTCGAGACAAAGACTCTTGCTTTACAAAGCGCAAGTCCGACCTCACATGGAGTACTGCTCCCATCTATGGAATGGAGCACCCAAGTATCAGCTTGACCCACTCGATGCATTACAGCGTAGAGCTGTCAGAATTGTCAACGATCCCAAGCTCGCTGAACACCTTGAGCCACTCAGCATGCGCAGAGACGTCGGGTCTCTTTGTATCTTTTATCGCATTTACAACGGGGAGTGTTCTGAAGAACTGTTTGATCTGATGCCGGCGTCGCGGTTTTACCATCGCACTAGCCGCCACCGCCTGAAGGCTCATCCACACATCATAGATCAGTGGAAATCGCACACTGTGCGATTCACACGATCCTTCTTGCCTCATACCTGCAAAATGTGGAATGAGCTACCTTCTACGGTGTTTCCGAGAAGTTACAACATGGGGTTCTTCAAAAGGCGAGTTAATAGAGTTCTAAAGGGTCGGCAACGTATTTGTGATGCCTCTGGTGTTACAAGTATCCATAGGCGACGGTGACTGCTTACCATCAGGCAGCCCGTCTGCTTGTTTGCCACCTATGGCATAAAAAAAAAAAAAAAAAAAAAAAAGCCAGCCAGTACGTTCAGTAGGTACTAAATTATCTTTGGTTTTATACACAGAAAAGAAGAAGTAAATAAAACGGAAATGAGAAGGAAAATCTTTTACCAGGCATTATGAGTGAACCTTGATTGAACATTCTTATTCAGACCAACGCGTCGAACTCTGCATCACAGTTGCTAACTGATTTTGAATGGCTGACGTTTCGTTTATATGGGTGCAACTGGCTACAACAAATTTCTTACAATAATTTCTTGATAGCGGTGTTAATTAAAAAAAAAAAATAGTTTTTTTTTTTAATTTTTAATCTTATATCGTACTTGTTGCACATTCAAAATATTTTTATTCACTCAGTGATTATAAGAGCTTTTTATTCACTCAGTGATGAAAAGAGCGATTTATTCACGGAGTCGATGAATCAGATGTTCTTTTCTTAAAAAAACCGCTAATATTGAAAGTTCAGCACTTCGACAATATCGAGTGACTCGAAGCAACATCGATACTCCGAGAAGAAAAAGAAATTGAGAAGTGGAAGTAAATAAACAAACGTAAAGTAATTAGATCCGACCCAAGGCGTTGAAGGAACTCTTCAAAGGGCTTTTAAATGATGGGTCGGTTTTTGAGAAAGGTCACAGGGTCAAGTGCGTGTCCGGCGTAAATTACTCCTATTCATTGCGCTTATATTATTATATTTAAGGAAACTAAATTGCTTACTGAAAAAGTGGCGTTCGAGTTTCGTAGAAAAGGCTGTGTTTAAAAAATTATAATGAAGTTTGTATACTCCGTTTTTTAATCTTAGATATTTTATGTAAACAAAGAAATGTCACGAAAAGTCACTGTCAAATATTGTAAACTACCATTATAAAGATTTTTTTTTCACTGGTAACTACTTTGTTTACATAAAATATCTGGAGTTTTGGCGCCAACGCGGAAAAAACATGTCGGCTCGTTGGATTATTTTCCCAAACTTGTGTATTAATGTGTACTAAATGGTGAATTATTATTCATTAACTGCTCGTAAACGTGCTCGAGTGTGGTTGTAAAGTCTCCACCACTTTACAGGGGCATGAGTTTGACTTGACCGTGACTTACTTAGCTTGACTCTGACTGTGACTATGACTTGTTTGGCTCTATTAAGACCATGCAAACTCTTTAATATTACGACTAAAGGACATTGAATACACGGTCATGAAAATTTCATCAAAAAAAAAATTTTGTTTAAAAAACGGCGTATATACCTTTTCATGAAAGCAGTCCCACGGCAAACAGTGGAACTAAATTTCCATGTTGTAGTTGTTAGATTATTACTGTGTTTGGAAGCTTGTTAGATTTTTAATAATAATTTGCCATCGCTAAAGAGTTGTGTATGATGCCTAAAGTTGTAGGAAATGCTACACGCTTCTATTTTTACATGCATGATAACGAAACATCTAACAAAATTATGCCTTCGTGTGCTTTCTCGAAGTGTAAATACACATCAAAAAACCGCTATCTATTTTTTGTAACAAATATACTGTACATTTTTATAATTAGGTGTTGAAGTATATGTCCAACGGTTTTGCCTCGTTTCTACTTAGCAAGTTCAATGGTTATGGCCCGTCCATTAGTTTTATTTTGGTCGAAGCCTTGTTATAGATTTTCCTCTCATTTCCGTTCTATTTACTTCTCTATTCTGTGTCAATCAATCAGTTGTATTGAATGATCCTAGAACGAACTATTCAATTGAGAATCACTCAAATCTATACAAAAGTTTGGGAAGATCTAGTAAAATGAGTATACATACTTATAAAATGCGACGCGTCACCAAAAAGCTGGCATGTTTCTGGCTCAAAGCATAAGCATTGCCATTCAGCGTGGTATGCCGCCAGCATGCTGGGTACGCTGCTAGCTGATAGTGGGCTTGAGCATTTCTTCATCATCATAATGTCAGCCGTAGGACGTCCACAGCTGGACATAGGCCTCCTCCATCGATCTCCAAAAGGGCCGGTTGGAAGCGGCCTGCATCCAGCGTTTTCTACGGTCTCTTTTAGGTCGTCTGTCTATCTCATCGGTGGACATCCTACGCTGCGCTTACCGGTCCATGGTCTCCATTGAAGAACTTTTCGTTCTTCGTTCGTTCTTTCTTGAGCATTTGGATTGTCTTTAAACCTTCAACGGTCTATGGACATGCAGTCTAAGTGTTGTGTAACTTGTTGTTTGTAGTGTTAGTGCTAAGGCCGTTGCAGACCATGCGTAGTACAAGTAGCAAGTACAAGTAGCATGTACAAGTAGCATGTACAAGTAGCATGTACAAGTAGCATGTACAAGTAGCATGTACAAGTAGCAAGTATAAGTAGCAAGTACAAGTAGAAAGTACAAGTAGCACCTATTTTTTTTATTTACTTGCTTTCCAACTATTCAATTAATAGAGGAAAAACTCAACGTTTTTTTTGTACGTAAGATCAACCCGCATCGTTTCTTGTCATGTGTAATTTCATAGTAGGCACGTAAAACATGACTCAGTAAGTAAGTAGGTACCTTTTAAGAATGAGGTTAATGTGACGCTCAATGAATAGCAAAGTAGGCTGGAGACCAAAATAATGGCGTACAAAAAGCAACTTTTTAAGCTCACTGGAATTACGACGGGAAGACAAAAGCTGCGAGTCGAGTCAAACTCTTGGTAAGTGCGAATTTAAAGAAAACGGTATAATTTTTCTGTTATAGTTAGTAGTGCATCGCTATCCTAGAACTGTTAATATATATTATATTTAAAAAAAAAACAACAAACAATCAATTTATAAATTATATTTTTGCCAATTATTATTGTCTGATAAGAAGTAGTTGCAACTGTATTCACAACTGTTTAAGCCACATTATATACTGCTTCGTTGACCCAGTTGGTAGTGAACCTGCCTTCTGCGCTTCAGGGCGTGGATTCGATTCCCACTTAGGACGCACATTTATGTGATGAACATTTGGATTTGTTCTATATCTGGGTGTTTTCTATTTAAGTACGTACCTATTTAAAAATATACATTGATGCATATCAGTTTATCGCAGCCAAGCATTGCTTAGTTTGGGGTTAGACGACCGTGTGTGCAATCATGCATCATCATCATCATCACCATTTTTCATCACTACGCGGGTGAAACTGCGGGGCGCAGCTAGTAAGTACATACTTAAATGTATATTAACACCCAGACATAGAACAAACACAAATGTTCATCACGTTAATATTTTGCTCTAAATGGGAATCGAACCCATGCCCCCAAGCGCAGAAGGCATGTTCTCTGCCAACTGGGCCATCAGGGCAGTCATAGTCAAAAGTCGTGTCCAGATAGCAAGGCCAACAACAATTATGCCATACTATCTAGCAACCACAGCAGTGTTAAACAAGTAAAACAACTTGACTTGTGCTAATAGCATAATTACACTAAAGAACTTTCGAGCTTTTAGTTTTATTTTGCTAAATTTTCTCAAACGAATAGGCAAGTGAATTACTTAGCATCAGTAGCTCGAAAACTTCTCTGCAATTTGCATATAAATTCTTAATTAATTCAAGTAAGTGCGCTTTTAGATTTAAGTGAGGAGTAACGAACCGTGTTTTTATAAAACTTAATTTCTCTAAAACCCTACGCAAAAGGATGTCTGCGAAACTACACTATTGATTGCTATAGTTAGTATTTTCCTCGATAGATATACCTACTCTAATATGAACTAGCTCTATCGCTTTTTAGGGTTCCGTACCTCAAAAGGAAAAAACGGAACCCTTATAGGATCACTTCGTTGTCCGTCTGTCTGTCCGTCTGTCCGTCTGTCAAGACCCTTTTTCTCAAGAACGCGTAAAGGTATCAAGTTGAAATTTATACTAAATACTTGGGTCTACGGTTTCTTTCGGCTGTAAAAAAATAAAAGTTGTAAGTCAACGCAATCAAAAGATATGAACGTTTATGTCGCATATTTTGCGATTTCACAAGGAAATCAAAACCTATAGGGTATCTTCCGTTGACCTAGAATCATGAAATTTGGCAAAAGACAAGGTCTTATAGCACATATATAGGAATAAATCAGAAAGTTACAAATTTGAAGTTATATCATTTAAAAATAATTATTTTGCTATTACAAACTTACTTTTTGTAGTTGTAATGTATAGAAGAACCTTATAGGCAACTACAAAGTTAAGTTTGTCTTTCAATATTTCAACTTTAGTTTTTATTTTTGGACTCGCACTCTGAGGGTTCTGTCCAACGGAACCCTCAGAGCACGAGTCCTACTCGTATTTGTCCGGTTTTTTGTTATCTAGCGTAATTGAGCATTGATAACTTTTCTAGTGTTATATGACATGACACTAGCTGCGCCCCGCGGTTTCATCCGCGTTATACACCTCCTTGAAGCAACCTCCTTGGTAGAGACAGCAAACTTCTTTGTATATGACTTTTTTTCCCTGTGATGTAATTTATGTCAATAATATACGGCCTTACTTATAAACGTTACTGAAGTTAAGCCAAGCTTAAAATTACTCTGTCTTGTTTTCTACTGGGAAGTTGACAGCAATTTTAAGCAATGCTTAAATATTTTAAGTAACGTTTATAAGTGAGGCCGATGGACTTTAATTGTTGTTCTTGTTTTTATAGGGAAAATAAAACAACCTTTAGATAAAGTCGTAGTATAGTAATAGATCGTTGAAAACACCAAAAAAACTGTTTATCCGATCGCTACCATGATCATTCGCTGGGCTAAATTTCTTGAAAATTTCATCAAAATCGGTCCAGCCATAGTCCTTAGGGAATATACATAATTACATACATCCGTTTAAATATATATATATATATATATAGATTTTGTTAGATTTGTTAATCTGTTCAGCAGGGCCTTTATTCTCCATCTCACATGAGTTTCCTTGCCATTAACGCGTGACGTCAAACCATAAAAAATTACTTAGTAAAAAATGGACTATGTTTCCTTAGTTTCTGTGACCAAATAAACTTGTAACGCGGCTGTGTTGAATTAGTAAAGTCTGTGTGGAATTAGTAATGTCAAGTTTGCTAATACGATTTCGTAAACCCTCGTTTTGAATTGTCAAAATAACGAATAATGCGGAGCAAGGTGTAGAAATTTTGTTACGTGCGTTTTCATCAAGAGAATGCATTCCCGATCCGAAGACACGTTTGATTTGATTAATTTTGTAAATATATTTAAGTACCGTGTTATTTGTAACGATGGTTACAGATTTCTAAATGTTTACGGCATGTTATTGGCGTGTGATGTGGTTTCATATAGAATTAGTGCTCTAGCAGTGGTGGTTAGAAGTGAAAAGTAAAAACTTGGGCTGAGTGATTACCTTGGGAGAGGCCTATGTGTAGCAGTAAACTAAGATAGGCTATTATGGTGATGAGAAATAACCGATTCATACATCCCAGTTTATAAGTATCCGTATAGTAAAAAGACTGGCTTTACATCAATATCAAACTCATACAAGACATACGTAAGTTATTATTGATGTGAAACACCTATCAGTTTAAAACTGACTCGTACACCGTGACGGCAAACGACATGACGCTGTCTTATGCCGTTATGTTTCACATCTACTGGGCGTCCCGCGACGGCCCACTTTTTTAGTTATAGAAAATTTTGCAGTCCCACTGGATGTGCAAGTATGGTCTAAGCTAGAATGTCTTGAGGCAGTCTCACGTCTCCAGTTTGTTTAAAGACTTAATAGGGTGCAAACAAAACTAGATATGTAACGTAAATTTGTGTTTTATGACTGTCACGTATCTTGATAACTTTAAACAAAGTTTGTTTTAACCTCTTTAGTTACACATTTTGCGAGCACTGAATTGGTACAATTTTAGGTTATCCAAGTCTTTAGATGAAGTTTTAGCGCCAACGTGAAAAAAACACGTATTCTCATTGTATTATTTTCCTAAACTTGTGTATTTTAAGTATGTATTTAAAACTATATATGTATGTATATCAGTCTCTGGCAGCCATATCACAAGCTTTGCTTAGTTTGGGGTCAGATGACCGTGTGTGCAAAAATGTCCCGAATATTTATTTATTTATTTTATTTATTTTCAAGTGTTGATGCGTAATAATGGTGTTCGTATAGTGCTAACAGACGCTCGAACGCGGCTGATCTCAACCGCCGTCTGACCAATGGGCGAGAAAGAGAGGGAAATATGATATTCTCACTCTTTCTCTCCCGTTGGTTGGACGGCGGTCTGTCAGCCGCGTTCGTGCGTCTGTTAGCACTAGTAGACGTGCTAAAAAGGAAAAGTGATATAACGCGGTGAAACATGTTTGTAGTAGTATGAAATCTTTGATTTTCGTGTTGTTACCATAGCTACATAGGAAGCTCTTTTATTCCTCTGTGCTGATTTTGGCGTCACACTCTTGTGCATTTGCCAGTGTCAAGTATTAAATTATTATCAAGTTTGATGAAAAATTTAGTCAAACTAGTCATTCAGAATCTGACTCAAGCAAAGTCACGTTCAAGCCCAAGTCATGCTCTAGTAAAGTGGTGAAGACTTTACTAGAAACTTCTGTGGAGTTTTGAAAACATCACGAAAATACTTAATACATGTTTCACCTCATTATATCATTTTCCAACAATCAAGCACATCCACGAACACTTAAAAAACAATAATTCACCATCATTACGTATTAACAGTCAAAAATGAACAGATGGCCGATGGGGCCGAAAGTTTCTGGAATGGAGACCACGGATCGATAAGCGCAGCGAAGGACGCCCACCCACTAGATGGATAGACGACCTAAAGGAGACCGCAGGGAAACGCTGGATGCAGGCCGCTTCCAACCAGCCTTTTTGGAGATCGTTGGGGGAGGCCTATGTCCAGCAGTGGACGTCCTATGGCTGAAATGATGATGATGTATCGAAAATATACAAGTTTAGGAAAAAATATAATAAGGCGGCTTGATTTTTCACGTTCACTCCTCAAATTATCCATAGACAAAAATGTGGCCATTATAAAGAAACGCCTTGACTAAATCTACTGGTTTGAACACAAATCTATAAATAAGGCTGCAAATGATTATGTAATTTGACATTTTAAACGATAGAGCTACGTCACCAATTAAATTTGATCCCATCCAAACACAAACCGAGCGGTGGCTGGCAACCTTCGTTTTATTAAAAAACTTTTGCTGTATTCCAAGCCAAAATTGAAACTGAGGCATCATACTCAAAATTTCATAACCCTCAAATCGACTGAGCCAAAGTAACGCAATTAAGTTAGCAACAAGTTGTTATTTCCTCACATTTAGTAACTTAGGATCTTTAATATGAATTTAAGTTACAAGTTTCTGCCACATAGAGTCTACTAAAGTTAGTAAGTAAGATTGTGTTAATTGGTAGGTAAGTACTGACTCTTGACGTATAAGGCAACTGAGTTTCAGTTAGAACATTAATTAGAGTAAAATATTTAATTGTTTTTTTTTTGTTGATTGGTATTTTATTCATGTTCAATTAACGAAGTTTACCATTATATTATAATATCCTGGTCAATAGTCTTTCCTATAAGGTATGGTATCTAGTCCTTCAATGAAAGTCACTGGTTCAGGCATTTAACACTGGTTTATTACACAATAATTATTGCCGATTATTTAACGCGCCTACCTAACGTGCCCGGAGGGTGACGACTGATGTACTCCACTCGCGTCATGCATCGCAATCGCTGGAGTCAGCAATTAGTATGCAAATGCAATACAATGTGTCGCTACAGAAGTATCCTTGAAATTGTAAAACTAGTTAAGTAACAAAATAAGAATAAATATATCTTGAGTTTTTGCGGGTTCGAATCTCGAGTTTTTAAAATTTACAAGTAATGTAAGTTTTTCATGATCTGTGTTAATACCTTAAGTTACCGGGAGATAGTGTTAATTTAAATCTAATATTACTTTTAAATAATTAAATTATATAGTTTAATTATGAACATTGATTGATGCACTTAAATTACAGAAATAGGTGAACATCGATTACAAATGCAAATAGTTATTTTACAACCTACTACACCCACAAATTTATTTTTAATCAGGAAAACTATAAATAGATATCCACAAGTGTTCCAACGAGCGTTTACTGCAATACTTCATCATCATGGACTTATTGCACTAACAGAAGCTAAGTCTAAAAACTAAAAGCTCTGTAACGCTTAAACGAGGCTCAAACAGAATAATCTAGAGTGTTTAATGGTTTTCAGTGCACCGAAGAGATTCTGTGGAATTTTAAAAAAGTTTTGCTTTGTATGGGTCATAGACCATCGCTAGATGGAAGGGCTACACAACAAAAGAGCAAAGCCATCCACAAGATACCATTCTTACCTTACAAAACTTTTTACAAATCCCATGTAAAATGTTTTTGAGGTTGTTAAGAAAATTTTGGACTACTTATTAACAACGTCATAGCAAGTGAAATATCAATGTGTCCGTTAAATGGGGCAAGTGCCTTTATTGTTACCTACTTAACAAAATACAAGCTAATACTAACACTAAAAATAGAGTTAGAATGCCCATTTTTCTTTTATGGTGAAATGTGCTAGCGTTTGTCCACAACTCACCTGATGGTAAGTGACGATGCAGTCTAAGATGGGGCACGCTTGCCCATGAGGTGCCTATTCACTCAGGTGACCCAGGTTGTACCTT
Organism: Agriopis aurantiaria; assembly: GCA_914767915.1. NCBI lineage: Eukaryota > Metazoa > Arthropoda > Insecta > Lepidoptera > Geometridae > Agriopis > Agriopis aurantiaria. The sequence continues at coordinate 3,637,571 of OU611992.1, read as the reverse complement.
ATAGGGAACACCGCATTCCATTATCTTTGCTGCGCCCATAGACCGTTGAAGCTATAAAGACAATCCAAATGCTCATGCCCACTATCAGTTGGCAGCGTACCCAGCATGCTGGCGACATTACCATGAATAAATAAATAAATAAAACAGTTATTATTTACCTATTACCTACTGACCCAATTTAATAACGGAATCATCAAAGAAACCAAGTACATTCGCAAAATTTAAGCCATTCAAATGGTGTCATATATGGTTCCCAAAAATATGTAAAAATTTTACTATGACAATTTGCGCGGTGAAATCGTACCACAACAAATCAGAAAAGCAGCATAAGAGTTATGGTGTGACATTCCACAGGTAATCCATTAATTTTCTTGCTTAAATCGTTTAAAATAGCAATCGAAACGTAAGCTACAAAGCAGCTTACGTTTTGAGAAGACGTTGTTTGGAAACTTACCTTCTCTGAGTAGTTATTCTAAGGGAACCATATTTTTTTATAATAGGCTTGCGCTTGATCACCATCTCGGCGATGGTTATCTTGTGGTTATCGCGATGTTATATGCAAGGTTACACGAGACAATGTAACAAAACCGAAAAGAGGTGATTGTACCCATCATTATGAATAACTTTTACTAGCGAACCTTCGATCAAAAATTCATTGTTTAATTTTTCGAAGAATATGTCCGACAATGAAATCGCGAAAAAAAGAAACATTTGTTCTTTGGAAAATTTTCATTCTCATTCAACGAAATAGATGGAACACCTGAATTATTTTTCGCAATCTCAGAGTTAGTCCCATAATATTTTTTTTAAACGCCAATAAGTCCGCTTTTGACCACCAAGTTGTTCATAACGATGATTACCTCTTTTCGGCTTAGTGCCATCGAACCGTGGAACCCTGTAATCATAATCAAGTAAGATTTTATCGATATAGTACAATCGGTCTATTCCTATTTAATCACCTGGGTGCTAAAAGTCGACTCTTTAGTCGACTTTGATCTCCTGGGAATATAATCACCTGGGTGATAATACCTTGTGAGAATCTATTTCAATAAAAACTTTTTTTAAATACCCGACTGAGGCAAAAGTATGGTTATGATTTTAATAGTCACTGTATGATGTATATTCATTTGTTTCCTCTAATATCTTGAATGGCTTATCATAATTATTTGGACCAATGGTCCATCGAATCGATGTATCTTCATACTCCGCGTATTATTGGCCATAATATTATTTCGTTACAATGCACCACACAGGTTTACGTGGATATAGGTACAGCACAGTAGAACGTAAACACGCTGGTTTCAAAATAGAATTACTCGAGTTACGAAGTGACTGTTCAAATATTAACAGAGAGATGGACTGAACGAGTGCCACGTTTGTGCATCACAAACTCGCATACTATACAGGTACACTTGCCGGAGATAGATCATTAAGTATGGATCCAATTATCTGTATTCGCGATCAATTGGGCATAAACATTTTGCCTCCACTTTTGGCTGAATGCGTATCATGCGACGCGCCGTACGAAAAAAAACCTATCATGACAGCTGGTTGACTTGCGACGCTTGTTTGACAGCGTGGGGGAAACTTTGAGAAAGGAAGACTAACATCCACAGATATACACAACCAGATCGGCAATATATTTTAGTGAAAGAGACAACTTGATATGGCTCAGCACAAGTACGAAAAGGACATAAATAGATTTTGTTGTCCTTATCGGCGTGACCTGTTTTTGGTACCTCAAGTGTCAAAATCTGTAATAATCAGTGACAAACAAAACGGGTCTGAATTATATTTATTGCCTTTTTTTGGTGATTTAATGTGATAAATGCGTGTTTCCTCTGAGAAATAATTGTAAAAGATATTTTACAATGGTTGGTTGTAGCATTTTGGGCTGCAAGAAGCGCAGTGAGCGAAAATACGATGAAATATCATTTCACACGTAAGTAAACATATAAAGCTTGTAACGATCACCTAAATAAATTCAGGATATCAATTCGCAAATATTTTATTCATAATTAGTCAGTTTTTAGGTCGATTTGTGGTCTAATTCTATGAATTTTATCAAATTATTCACTTAGAAAATAAATTATGAATGTTGCCAGTTTATGAAAGAAATTACCCACCGCAACTAACATAAATTATTCGTTCTGCAGGTTTCCAACTGATCCTGTCACATTGCTGAAAAAAGCTGGCACATTGCAAGAAGTGCAAAATACCGACCCTTTTATGCCCATATGAATATGGTGAATGTTAATATTAAATATATATTAATGAGGCCACAGTTATGAAGCTGGAAAAGCAAAAGGCGATTTCGGCGAACCGATTCAAAAAGCTACGCGCTGTTCGTGAAATTTGTACTGTAAACATTAAAGAGTCTATTTATCTAATTATTTGGAATGTTATACATAATTCCATTCATGAAAAAACTAAACTGACCAAGCGCGAGTCGGGCTCGCGCGCTGAGAGTTCTTTACAATCACAAAATACAAAAAGTTGTGCAAAAAGACAACATCACGCCCAGGCTGTCACCCATCCAAGTACCGACCGTGCCCGACGTTGCTTAGCTTAGTGGTAAACAGAAATTTGTCACTGACTCGCACTTGGCCAGTGTTTATTATTTGTTGTTTTACTTATGTTCACTATAATCCGCTAAATTTGACGCTTGTACGGATTACCGTTTTTACACTAGAACAAATCCAACAATACGTTTAACGTTTGTTGCATGAGGGACCCCCGTTCCGTTTTAACTCTGACTTTTTTATTATATTTTATTAATTATAAAAAATCATACTATGGTTACTTTACAACCTTTTTTCTAGTACTATATTCTAATCCTAACAAATAATTATAATAAAAACGCAAGTAACTTTCTGTCTGTTTTTACGAGGAAATGGCTAAGTCATGGTATAATAATATACTCCGCCAGGTATAGCAATCCGAGAAAAAATTTTTACGTGGGCGTCCCGCAATGATGTCATGATGTCAATTTACAACAGGTTCGAGAGAGATGACGATACACCACGTAACAGCTGATTGAATAAAGTGGCAACTGGACAGTGACGTCATTGCGGGACCACTCTCAAATTGCTAGACCTTGTTTTCTTAGATCATGGGCTAAGTCCAATTTTGTCAGGACGATAGGGTGTGTCATGAGGACAGACAACGTACTTTTCTTCCCAGAACATTGCAGGTAGCACCGCGGGTTGCAGCAGATAGTGTATAAAATATAAATATTTAAAAGGTAGTATTGTTTCCAAAGTACTCATTGAAGATTCACTACCCATCATAGTAGGTAAATTACCCTAACTTATAGCAAATCATTTTAATGTGGCAACACACCTTGTTGAAGCGAGAGGCACTGAGCTAGCCACGCTCATTGAAAATCTATAGGTAGTAGATCTGTGCTAACATCACCTAAGTGCACAGCCTAAGTGCCTAACATTGAGGGTAAATGTCTCTTTTCTCTGTGAGGAATCGATCGTCGCAATCCTGTGTATTTGCCAGTGTCAAGTATTAAATTTGATGGATGAAATGTATTCAAACAAGTCAGTCACAGTCAAGCAAAGTAGGTTACGGTCAAGTCAAAGTCATGCCCTAGTAAAGTGGTGGAGACTTACCGCGTTATATCACTCCCACACTCGAGCACGTCGACTAACACAATAAAAAATAATACACCATTATTTCGCAATAATTATCGAAAATAATACACACAAGTTTAGAAAAATAATACGAGACGACATGTCATTTTCATGTTAGCGCCAAAACTCTCGGCAAAGGTCTCGTATTTTATATTGCTTGAAATTGGTTATTAATTGAGGCCGGAAAAAGTCACTGGCGCACGACAAAAATAAGTATATATGTATGGAACAGCTGGGATTTGAGGTTTGTTGCCATAGTTGTACCGGTGGGTATTGAGATCTTCTATCGCCTACCAACTACCAACCACTGAGTCATCTCTGAGCTATCACCCTGTTACACCCTGTAACAAACTCAACAAAATGGAGTATCACCTTTGCTAAAGATACCTCTCTATACGTAGTAATAATATCACAATGCTACATACAACGCCGTGTGAACTTACCCTGAAACGTCAAATAACTATGAGTCCGACAATCTGGATACAGTTTTACAAATTACTATTCTTCAGAGAATGCCATATTTACCAGAAACGTCGTTGCTCGACTCTTCTTTTCACACTGAAATTAAATATTCTTAAAAGGAATGAACACAATTTATTGTTGTCTAGAATGCTAGACCGTCGTAAAAATATTGTTTCTTGTATGAAATCCGTAAATATACAAAATCCTTCCACAAAGGCATTCAACTTAACACAATAAACAGGATATTGTTCACAATAAATTTTCAAGATATGAAGAAGTAATCCCAAACTGAGTCGTCTCAGACACTTTACGGTCTATAAAGAATATCTTTGACTTTAATATCTAATAGTTATAACGCAATGTTTACATGATTTCAGTTAGGTACATTCTTGTATAGAATAAGTAATCAGCATCAGCCAGAAGACGTCCACTGCTGAACATCGGCCTACCCCTTTAACCTCCACACTGATGGACAGCCTGCCCCCAGCATCCACTGGATGCCAGCGACGCTCACAATTTCGTTGGTCCATCTAATGGGAGGCCTAACTACGCTGCGTCTACCGGTTCGTGGTCTCCACTCAAGAACCTTTCTTCCCCATCGGTTATCGGTTCCTATGCGGCCTACCCATTGCCATTTCAAATTTGCAAATTTTCACAGCTATGTCGGTGACTCTGGAAGTAATCATTTACTATTTTAATCATCACCATCAGCATTTTACAGACCACTTCAAAAAAGAAGAAAAAGTTTGAAAAAAAAGTTTGTGTTTTATTTATTTATTTACTTTATTCAAACAATACAGTAATAATATATTTGTTGCACCAAAAAATCACAGTTGGTTTGACATGGTGAAATCGTTGAGCGCAACTAAGGTAGCATTCCGATCTTAGCGACTGCGACCGGCGACCGCGACCGCCAAAAGCGGCAGTGTCACAGCTCAGTGTGAGTTTATATGGAGTGATAAACAATGCAAGCGACTGCTTCGCGCTACGTTAGGGTCGCTAGCCGGTCGCGGTCTCAAATGCTACCTTTACCTAAGACAAATTAAAAAAAAGATTGGTAGCTAAAAGGCTTAAAGAAATAAAATGCTCATTGAGCGGGAAAAAACAGCCCACAACGCGTTTGTTTCTTTTAAACATCCACGTTTCAAATTCGTGTTAGGTATAGCACTTTTATAAATGTTCATAGCAGTAACATAATTATACAGAAATACCACGACCATGTACCCACTGCCTTTCATGAAATTCGACGAACGCGTTTTGTTATTTTGCTCTATGAGCATATTCGTTCTTTGAGCCTAACAGAAATAAATTAAATTGTATAAAATGTCCTCATTAATCTCTTCGACAAAATAAAATAAATGGACAGGAACTATCCATTACTATAACCATTGAACTTGCTCGGTAAAAACAAGTCAAAACCGTCTGACATATACTTCAACACCTATAATTATAACTATGTACAGTACATTTATTATAAAAAATCGATAATGGCAAAATTGCCACAAAAACGAATGGGGCCGTAGCCAAAAAAAAATACGATGGCGGTTTTTGTTGTGTATTTAAATTTCGGGAAAGCTCACGAAGGCATAATTTTGATAGATTTTACGTTATCATGTAACAATAGTCTCGTATTGCACTTCCCACGGCTAGAAACCGACTGACACGAAATGAGCGCAGGCGCTCATTTTGTAATCTTCAAAAATGCGCTTCTGGGCCCGTCCATTAATTTTATTTTGGTCGAAGATTAATCTCTGTATTTCCATAGCTGAATTTGGGAATCAATTTGTTGATTGATTCTTTGTATAGAACATGTCAATATAGAGATATTCAAGACGATGTTTATGTGATGTTTATCTAGACGAGCAAGTCGCTTGCTTGGTTGTAAGCATCACGAGTAAAGTAAAATGATGATTCCGGTTTCCTAAAACACTTTCTATGTTAGACACGCCCGTTTCTCATTATTACGCCTAATGTTTGTTTCATGAACAACATAAAAACGTAAAATTTATGGATACATAATTCCTATAGTTAGCCTGCACGCCCCGCGGTTTTATCTGCTTCAGAAATACATTTCCGGGAATAGGAAAAATGTTAACGTAGTATATTAAACAGCTGTTATTTTTTCCTAAGTTGTTTATAATAAGAACGATGGTATTCTTATTGTATTGTAATAAGTACAATGGTATTCTTGAGTATGTACGTCGTATAAAGATACGCCCGTATAGATTAGTGTGATTATTGCGTTACCTACGTTACAAATTTAGATTCGTATCTTAATTACTTGTAATTTTGGACCAACCATAAGGTTTATAATAAGTTAATACATAGGCTAGACTTTATAGTAAACTTACTTTGACTTTTGAATTGAGAATATATCATCATCATTAGCCAGAAGACGTTCATTGCTGAACATAGGCCTCTTTTTTTGTGCCAAAGGTGACAGACAAGCAGACGGGCTGCCTGATGCCTCTGGACCTTAGAACTCCACACCGAACGACAGCCTGCCATTCCACGGGATTCCCGCGAGTCTCACGATATCGTCGGTCCAATGGGAGGCCTACCTACGGTTGAGAATAATATGTACATACTAAATACTTTGCTAGATACATATATAAAATCTTCAGAAATCAGTACTCAATTAACTATTAAATTATTAGATAAGTAACTGGAATAATAATGATTATCAAATATATAAAAATCTCGTGGCACGGTGTTTGTGGTCGCACTCCTCCTAAATAGCCCGTCCTAAGTAGCCCGCCACAGATAGCCCGTTGGTTCAGTTGGTAGTGAACCTGCCTTCTGAGCTTGGGGGCGTGGGTTCGATTCCCACGTAGAACAAACATTTGTGTGATGAACATTTGTGTTTGTTCTATATCTGGTTGTTAATATCTTTTTTTATGTATGTATTTAAAACTATATATGTATGTATATCAGTCTCTGGCAGCCATATCACAAGCTTTGCTTAGTTTGGGGTCAGAAGACCGTAAGTGAAAAAAAAAAAAAAAAAAATAGCTCGACTGGTTTGTATGAATTTTGTTATGTATATTTTGTAGGTATGTGAATAGGTCGTAAAGTATGTTTCATACCGCTAAAGGCCCTACGAGAGGGTTATGGTATGGTAGCTAGGCTGAAGGCCAAGCTCTACGCGTACGAAGTAGTGGGTATCGGCTAGTTACTTAATACAATTTCAATGTATAATGTAAGTAATAATTTATAAATTCTGTTAGAAAAGTCAAAATAGATAATGTAATATTTTATATTATATTGTATTAATTGCTATTGATCTGATGATCTCGACGGCGTTTTTGTTTTGTAGTAGGTACATGTTTGCATATTTTATACAATCATCTTTTAGTTTTATTTTATTTTTATATTATTATTAAATATATTATATATGTCGGCGCAAGACCAATATCAGCTTCTAAATAATAACGTCGAATTCAACAATGTCCGTTAAAATGAAGACCAGAAAGGTTTACAAACTGATTGATGTAATTAGTTTACTTATTTAAGCGTAAAGTTAACTGTAGAAAACTAAAATGTAAAAATATGTTTTGTTCTCTTTCCGGACAGGAAACAATGACACAAGACTATTTAATCTTTAGTTAAATGTAAAGTTATCTATTGCTAAATTCATGTCTTGATTTGTAGACGATAAACATTAGGTTTAAAATCATTAGTTAATGATTACATTAAAAGACAGCTGATTTGATATTCGATTTACAAAACGAAAAACATGGCGCCTTGTTTCTATTATTTAAATGTTTAGCTTAAGTGTTAATAAGAGCTAAGTTCTGTAAATAGTTAAGATTATTTAACAAGTTATAAACTACTGTAAAGTAGGTTATTTGTAGATCTTTAATGAACAGTGTTATGACTTCACAACGACATGACGCCATCTTTGTTATAAAATGGCGAGCTGTTGTGGAGCCAGGCTCATTCTGTTTGAGGCATTCATCGAGCACAGTACAAAGTGCAGAAACAGGCAGTCTTGCTTGAAGCGATATCCAGTGCACTTAGAGTGCTGTTACTATTTTGTTAACTACTATTTATTGCTCAATAAGTGTTATGAAAAAGTGTTATTCTGTAATAATTATGATAAAGTGATGGCGCTGTAGTTTCTTGCCCTTCTTCTATAAGCGTCTAGGGTTTTACGAACGTGGCGGTAAATTAGCATTAGCATAGAGCACCTTCTTAGGGTCTATGCAGAAATAAAGGATAGAAAAGTCATTACCAGAACTTTCAATGTGTTTCTTTGACCTACCCCGTTAATAAGTCAGTTTGGTACAGCCTAAAAACTACAAAGTTACTTAGAAGAGAGTAGTTCTGCAAGCTAAGGTTTTATCTCCAATGGTAGAACCCAGTGATGGAAATAGTATCATCAGCACTGATGACGTCACAGCTTCAAAAAACATCCTAGTACCGGGTGTTCTCCGACATCAGAAGTGGGATAGAATTCGATGATCCTTCTGTCTGTTTATTATGTTTCAGATTATCCTAGTCACGCCCACGAGAACAGTGTTAATGCTCATGGATGGATTACCCCAAATCAAACCGATTAATGCCTGGTGCGACAAGTTAAGACGTGTCTACACCATGCACAGTGACGAGTGGACCTGCAGCGGACCTGGTGCTGCTATTACAATCTGGTGATGTACCTTCAGAATTCTTTTCGTATAATAATAATGATGACGATGATTCATGACATCATCGAGTGGCTGTAGACACAACAGCAAACTATTGCCCAGCTGCTGAATATGCAAACAATAGCAGAGCATAAAATCGTTCCTATCGATAAGAAATAAAAGCTTGCAATTATGCGAGGGACATTTGCAATGCGTGGAGCATTAACTACAACATCTTCGCTTACTTCTCCATGTACAGTAAACTTCTATCTACCTCCATAAACTTTAAACTTGATTCATTTATGATTGTCAAGATGTGAAAAATATCCGCTGATAACTGATAATCGGAATCGGTTATCATTAAAAGATATTCAATAGAAATCATGCTGAGTTTCTTATTTTGAAACAACTGAAACACCGACCACAAATAAGTTATCGGTTAGTGTGCTTATGAATGGATACCTAGCTCAGAGAAACTCGTTTTAATTTTTAGATACTTCGAGACCCTCCGAGACTCTTCGAGACCCTCCGTTACACTCCGAGAACCTCCGAGACCCTCCGAGAACCTCCGAGACCCTCCGATACACTTCGAGAACCTCCGAGACACTCCGAGACACATCAAGACACTCCGAGAACTACCCAGATTAATTTTAATTTCATTTCATTTCTACTCACTCCGATACTCCAACACTCTCCGACAGTACAGTACTAAAATCTTCTAGACACATCGAGACCCCTGAAATACTTTATACACTTCGAGAACATTCTAGAAAATTCCAATACGAAATCTTTATCCACCTCTAAGTACCAGCAGCAAGTTTCTCAAGAATACTAACAACAGACTGATGTGGCTGGTGCAGAGCACGCACCACCTGTCAGAATGGCCGTGTCGGCGCAAGACCAATATCAGCTTCTAAATAATAACGTCGAATTCAACAATGTCCGTTAAAATGAAGACCAGAAAGGTTTACAAACTGATTGATGTAATTAGTTTACTTATTTAAGCGTAAAGTTAACTGTAGAAAACTAAAATGTAAAAATATGTTTTGTTCTCTTTCCGGACAGGAAACAATGACACAAGACTATTTAATCTTTAGTTAAATGTAAAGTTATCTATTGCTAAATTCATGTCTTGATTTGTAGACGATAAACATTAGGTTTAAAATCATTAGTTAATGATTACATTAAAAGACAGCTGATTTGATATTCGATTTACAAAACGAAAAACATGGCGCCTTGTTTCTATTATTTAAATGTTTAGCTTAAGTGTTAATAAGAGCTAAGTTCTGTAAATAGTTAAGATTATTTAACAAGTTATAAACTACTGTAAAGTAGGTTATTTGTAGATCTTTAATGAACAGTGTTATGACTTCACAACGACATGACGCCATCTTTGTTATAAAATGGCGAGCTGTTGTGGAGCCAGGCTCATTCTGTTTGAGGCATTCATCGAGCACAGTACAAAGTGCAGAAACAGGCAGTCTTGCTTGAAGCGATATCCAGTGCACTTAGAGTGCTGTTACTATTTTGTTAACTACTATTTATTGCTCAATAAGTGTTATGAAAAAGTGTTATTCTGTAATAATTATGATAAAGTGATGGCGCTGTAGTTTCTTGCCCTTCTTCTATAAGCGTCTAGGGTTTTACGAACGTGGCGGTAAATTAGCATTAGCATAGAGCACCTTCTTAGGGTCTATGCAGAAATAAAGGATAGAAAAGTCATTACCAGAACTTTCAATGTGTTTCTTTGACCTACCCCGTTAATAAGTCAGTTTGGTACAGCCTAAAAACTACAAAGTTACTTAGAAGAGAGTAGTTCTGCAAGCTAAGGTTTTATCTCCAATGGTAGAACCCAGTGATGGAAATAGTATCATCAGCACTGATGACGTCACAGCTTCAAAAAACATCCTAGTACCGGGTGTTCTCCGACATATATTATTAGCTTTTATTTAGTTATTTTAAGTTTTAGTTTTTAGTGTATATTTTAAGTTTTCATCAATTTTCTGTTATTTAAGTTCCATTTAGTAAGTAATATAAAAATAGATACTAAATTATAATTTCCTATAATTATGCTCAAATAATTTCAATCAAACTTGACGTTAGAGTTTCATTTCGCTGTGTTACCAGTTCTACGAATAAGTACTATAAATTTCATTAAATCTACAGAAAACTATTGAAATAAAGCAATTGAGAGCAAACATTTGCTGTTTCAATAACATTTTCTATTACTTACTAGATCAAAGTAGTATGTGTTTGTTTAGCAATCCACAAGTCTTGCTTAAATTGAAAAATTTAACTGTTGAAATTTAATAAAGATAATGAATTTTATAAATATTTTCTTAATTTTTACGAGAATGTTATAACAATTGTAAAAACATACTATTAAGTTATTTAGTACATTACTTTACAAGGGTAAAACGGGCTGTGCTGAAAAGGGCGTGCGTGACACGTAAATGTTATTCATCATCATCATCGTCGTTATCAGTATATCATGTTCCCACTGCTGGGATACAAGCCTTCTCTCAGAGAAAGAGGTGGACCCTAATCCACCATGCTGGCCTAGTGCATGTTGGTGATAGTCATGTCTTTGAACTTTTGAGGTTATTGGAATTCCGGTTTTCTCTCGATGTTTTCTGACATTTAGATATGGTATGATTAAAGCATATTTTTATGCTAGATCTTATAATTAAAATGTACTTAATGTCTAAAGTTGTATCATACATTGTTTTTACGTAATTATTTTGTTTGTATTATATGGGAATTACTCGCGTAAATTTAAGTCGGTTACTCCGACAACGGTTTTAAACTTATAGTGGCTGTCTTTCTCGAGGTACGTGCTCCGTCTCCGGCTTAATCTTACGTAAGTAGTTACCGTCTCATATACAGGGTTACACGGAAAGGATGTAGGTACTAAGATGAAAGGGGACCATAGTACCCATAGTTATGAACAGGTTTTTATACAGGACCAAGCTTGTAATCGTGAAAAAAGATCTGTTGTTCGACAAAAAACATTCATTCATACTCGAATAAAATTGTATAGCTTATATTTTTTCCTGTTTTCAGGGTTGGTCCCATGGTAAAAGTTGTTTGTAATGATGACTAGGTATAACGGACCCCTTTCAGCTTAGTACACTTTTCCCGCATAACCTCGTATAATTATTTTTTTATTGTCTTATTGTACCTAATTCCTATATTAGTAAATTATACACTAATTACTCCATACAGTTTATTCACTCAACCCCTTAACATAACCAGCTTAATGTCAAAATAAATCTACCTTATATTTTCAGTGTACATTAAATTAGAATCTGGTTTAATTTCAGCTCACATTTCACCCATCTGTTTACCTTCCGCCATACAGAGTCGCGCAAAGACGAAGCACAATGAACCGGGTGAATTGACAACTAACTAATCAGTACCTGAACTCTATCCCCCTTATTAATAAACGTGGAGTAGTCTTGGAATAGTTACGCCGTGTTTTGTTTTCTTCTCTCTTTCACATTTTGAACTCGATCGAAAAAGACAAAAGACGGAGTAACTATTCCAAGCCTACTCCACGATTATTAATAAGGGGGTATGGAATTAACCGGCATCTGTTAAGGCCCTCTTTTTCGATTTTAAGCAATTTTGATCATTCGAGTTTAAGTGTGTTTACTTCCATGGTTAGCTTAATTTTATAAAAACGGTGTCATATCAAATTTGAATGTTTTATCTAGGAAACCCCAGACACCTAAACAAGATTAATGACATTTAGCTCGATAGAAAAAAATATGAAAGTAACACTTATTTGCGCTGTTCTCCCTGGTTTTTTAGATTCATTCAAATACCTATTCATTATATATCTGCGATATCTTAATATACAGATTTCATAATTATGAATTAAACTGCAAAGGTACATTTTATATTACAGCTATACTTATCGAAAAATATGAGAAAAACCTTAAAAATAGAAGTAGCGAAACGCTTGACTGTGTGTAACCGCTGGTTTTGCTCGGCTAAATTCGACTTTAATACAATAAACCATGCCTTATGATCCTCTGCAGTAATAAGCGTTGCTTAAAAGTGGGAAAATCTCGCCTTAAGACGACGACGCTCATCACTCATGAATCTAATTTGTCTGTCAGTCTGTCTGTTTGTTTTCATTTCACGACCAAACAGTTAGCTGTTGGCGCGATCTTGGTAAAATTTGGTGACAAAGTAGCTTGCGTCATGTCAAACTGCACCACGCAGCTAGCAAACAAACATAATTATTATACACCTTGCGTCATTTTTCTTCAAGGACGAGATGGGGTTGAGGAAAGGAGGTGACAGAATTACCCAGAAGTGTTTTTCGGACAACGTGCTAGACTCGGGGTTGTTGGCATATTTGAAGAGACCTCAGGAAACCGAAGGGGTTTTAGTATATTTATGCAATGTTATATAACCTGGCACAGCTGTCGATCCATAGACAATCCCTTCCTTTTACAATTAAAAAAAGTTTGCATATTGATTGGTTCCGACGTTGAATAAAAATGGCGATAGGAAAAGTTTGTATGACACTATGTTACTGCATATTTGTAAGTACACTGACCGAATCCCACGAAATCCTAAGAGTAATCCCTTTCATGATAAGGGTTCCATTCTAAGAGAATATAAAGCGCGGGTTAATTAAAAGTAATACCTTTTAAGGAACAGTGCGTTTCTAGTACGTTTTCTGCTTACGAATTGATTACTTTGTTGGTCGAGGGCGGGAAATGGGAAGCTATTTTTGCTGTAAAGTTAATTATAAAGCCAAAGATAGAAGCTATAATATTTTTATTTCTATATTTTTACAACGTAACGAATGGTCAGGTAGCTTTTAAAATCATATTTTATAATACTGATTGCAATCTAGGACTAATTTTGTCTCTTCTTTTGATCCCAATATACCCTAAGGTCAAAAGCTAAAAATTATAATGTAGTTTAAACAATTAAAAACCGGACAAGCACGAGTAGGACTCGTGCTCTGAGGGTTCTGTCCCAATAATACCCTAAGGTCAAAAGCTAAAAATTATAATGTAGTTTAAACAATTAAAAACTGGACAAGTACGAGTAGGACTCGTGCTCTGAGGGTTCCGTTGGACAGAACCCTCAGAGCGCGAGTCCAAAAAAAACCTAAAGTTGAAATATTGAAAGACAAACTTAACTTTGTAGTTGACTATAAGGTTTTTCTATCCATATATTATATATATTATATCCTATATATGTACTATGAGACCTTGCCTCTTGCCAAATTTCATGATTCTAGGTCAACGGGAAGTACCCTATAGGTTTTGATTCCCCTGTGAAATCGCAAAATATACGACATAACGGAACCCTCAGAGCGCGAGACAAAAAAAAAAACTGAAGTTAAAATATTGAAAGACAAACTTAAGTTTGTAGTTGACAATAAGGTTCTTCCATACATTCCAACTACAAAATGTAAGTTTGTAATAGCAAAATAATTATTTTTAAATGATATAACTTCAAATTTGTAACTTTCAGATGTATTCCTATATATGTGCTATGAGACCTTGCCTTTTGCCTAATTTCATGATTCTAGGTCAACGGGAAGTACCCTATAGGTTTTGATTTCCCTGTGAAATCGCAAAATCTGCGACATAAACGTTCATATCTTTTGATTGCGTTGACTAACAACTTTCATTTTTTTACAGCCGAAAGAAATCGTAGACCCAAGTATTTAGTATAAATATCAATTTGATACCTTTACGCGTTCTTGAGAAAAAGGGTCTTGACAGATGGACAGACGGACAGGCAGACGGACAGACAGACGGACAGACAGACGGACTAAGAAGTGATCCTATAAGGGTTCCGTTTTTTCTTTTTGAGGTACGGAACCCTAAAAACATACTTATGCGACTCTTTATAAAAATAAAAGAGACCAAACTCGAGGGGTTTACTGGTGGCGATTAAAGAGTGAGTGAGTTGTTGTTGTAGTATTCGTAAATTCATAAGCCTTCAAGTCAATTAAATAAAAAAATTGGCATTTCCATTCGGTGAAATGATAAGGTAATTACCAGTTGTAACTTGGTAATGAACAGAAATTTGTCACCGACTCGCACTTGGCCGTTTTTTGTTATTTATTGATATACTTTAGAGTGTGTACTATAATCATGCCAAGGTAATTTTTTTTTTAAATTAATTTTTTAAAGCAATCTCTCTTTTGAAAACAATAAGCTTTATTTTGACCTGTTGTCTTAAGTTACCGTTTCTACATTAGAGCTAATACAAAAATACGTAAAAAAAATACGTTTGTTGTCTCCCCCTTCCGTTTTTACTTTTAGATTTTTTTATTATTTATTAGGTAATCCGCCGTAACATTACATATTCTGAAAAAAATTAAACTGGCTATCTATTTCGGTTCGAAAGAAACAACCGTTAATAGGTAGGACAGACAGAGAGACGGACAGACAAACAGACATCGTAGGCTTAGGAATAGGGTTCCGTTTTTACCCTTTGGGTACGGAACCCTAAAAACGACGATTTTTACACACAACGATCCATACCTAAATCTAATTGTTTAAGCCTTATACTATTAGATTTAGGTATTTTCAACTATTCCTTATACTATAAGGGATAGTTGAAAATATAATTATAGTTCACAACTTTTAATAATATTTCGGAGGGACTGTACCTTTTCTAACATTTGACGTTTGATATGCATGAGTCCCCAGATAGAACGTACAGTTACCAATTTACCACCAATTCCTCTGATTTGTCAGTACTTGTACAGGGTAGGCTATAGAGAAAACAATCACTCTTAATAATTTATTTATACCACCCCATGTTTATCGTTTTTTACCAAACACCTTGAAGCCCCGGTCCATGGTGTAAAGCTGGCTCCATAAAGTTGATTATACTGTATACGCGCCTCGATGCGACATGGCATCTGCTCAGGATAGCCTCGTAAAAACCATAAGGTTCATTTGCCCTACCCCTCGATCATAAAAGAGATATTTGCATGTACCTCCATGAAGAGAGAATAATAGCGTCATCTGTCTTTCGACTCTGTGTCGTTGCAAGAAGCGCCACAATGGAGCGAATGGATGTCGGCAATTTTGGTAAGTATGTGTACTTTCTTATAATTGTTTGTTGACTTTAGACATAAAAGCATACAATAGTTGTTCAGCCATAAAACGTCCACTGCTGGACATAGGCCTCCCCATTGATCTCCAAAAGGACCGGTTGGAAGCGGCTCGCATTCAGCGTTTCCCTGCGGTCTCTTTTGGTTCGTCTGTCCATATTGTGGGTGAACGTCCTACGCTGCTATTACCGGTCCATGGTCTCCATTCGAGAACCTTTCAGCCCCATCGGCCATCTGTTCTGCGTGATATGTGCCCTGCCCACTGCCACTTTAACTTTCTAATCCGGTGGGCTATGTCGGTAACTTTCGTTGGTCTACGGATCTCCTCATTTCTGATTCGATCTCGCAGAAAAACCCCGAGCATAGCCCACTCCATAGCTCGTTGTGCGACTTGAGGTTGCTTATGAGGCCCATAGTGAGAGACCACGTTACAGTGCCGTATGTCATCACTGGTAACACACACTGGTTGAAGACCTTCGTCTTAAGGTACTGATGTATTTTGTACGAGAAGACGTTGCGGAGTTTACCGAACGCTGCCCAGCCGAGTTGGATTCGCCGATTGACCTCTTTCTTGAAGTTGGACCTGCCTAGTTCGACTGCTTCTCCTAGGTAGACGTAGGTACGCACCTAAAGCTTCAAGAAGCCTCGATTGAAGCCTTCAAGCATCATACTGAGGTCTTCCATCGATTCTCCCATGGCCACAACATCGTCGGCAAACCGCGTAAGCCAAGTGTATAAATTTACAGCGTACTTCTTTTTCGAGCGGGCCTATCTCAGGCGCAAATTGAATGAATGCATTTTGAGTCTCTAATCACAAGCCATACGACCCCCTCCTCCCCCGCGACCGACGTGGCTGACATCGTACACAAGCAAATTATGACTCGTGCGCGATCAAGGGGTTGTATTGGGTTCATACACATTTCGTCATAAATAAGTGGCCAAGAGCCTGTGAAAACACATTTTTTTAAATAGATTTAAATATTGTCCTTGTTGTCCTTTGGCCACTAACTCACCTTTTTGTAAGCGACTGTTGACTGTCTCTCCAAATTTGAGTGTCATACGAGTACATCTATGTACGTACACTATCTTGTTATATTTTATGCTCGCAGAAAAACATGAATGCAAAGATTTAACAAGCGCACCGGGAGAAGCTTTGTTCAGCCAGATTTTGCAGCACTTTAGTCGGTTCTATGATTTTCATATTTATTTTCTCACAAAAACTAGTTTGTAGAAGAAAACCAAACAAACAGAGTTATACCGATTTCATGGGAGATAACATTTCAAAAAGCTTTTTGGTCAAACGAATGCAAAAAAAATATTCAAAAGCTGTTATCCTATTTTGATGGTTTCGAGAATTGTGACTAAAACTAACGTGGATATGACGCAAACACCAACTTTTAAGTTATAATCAGCAAATTGATCAATCTGGGAGCTAATCTATTTAAGTATGTATTTAAAAATATATTGTGTATCTAGCACAAGCTTCGCTTAGTAATTTTTAAACTTTCGCGATTTGAACACATGTTTTAAATGTTTATCGGGACTTATCACGTATTATTTAAGATAGCCCGTTGGTCCAGTTGGTAGTGAACCTACCTTCTGAGCCTGAGGGCGTGGGTTCGATTCCCACGTAGGACAAACATTTGTGTGATGAACATTTGTGTTTGTTCTATATCTGGTTGTTAATATCTATTTAAGTATGTATTTAAAAAACTATATATGTATGTATATCAGTCTCTGGCAGCCATATCACAAGCTTTGCTTAGTTTGGGGTCAGATGACCGTGTGTGCAAAATGTCCCAAATATTTTTATTTTTTATTTTTTTTATTTAATTTAGGTAATAATATGTACCTTTCGCTCGACGTTTCGACCATGTTACAATGGCCGCGGTCACGAGCTGACTGCACACAGCTTTGCTTAGTTACGGATCAGATGACCGTATGTGCAAAAATGTCCCGGGCATTTCTTTTTAGGGTTCCGTACCCAAAGGGTGAAAACGGGACCCTATTACTAAGCCTACGATGTCTATCTGTCTATCCGTCCGTCTGTTCTAACTTTTAACGGCTTTATCTTTCGAACCGTAATAGATATAGCCAGTTGACATTTTCTCAGAATATGTAATGTTACGTAGGGATTACAAAAAAAATTAAAACGTCAAAAAGTTAAAACAAAACGGGGGGTCCCCATATAACAAACGTATTTTTGTATTAGCTATAATCTAATAAACCGGCCAAGTGCAAGTCAGGCTCGCGCACTGAAGGTTCCGTACCACCACAAAATACAATAAAGTTGTCCAAGTACCCGAATTACCAGTTAGGTATTATAACGCCTTCCAAAATAGTCAAAGTTAACACAGCCACAGTTAATTATTTTGCTACAGTGACGCTCGCAATTATAACTTGGTAATGAACAGCAATTTGTCACCGACTCGCACTTGGCCATTATATTAATATAGTCTCGTGTAATTAGTTTTTTCCTAGGAAAGCATGTCCACCATAGCTTCAATTTTGCTTAACATCGCAATTGAGTTAGCGGTCAAACGCAGGCCTACTCTGTATAAAAAATAATCAAGTTTCCTATTCAATTCTGGCAAACAAAAACTTCTACTGGTTGTTTGCTACAAAGGGAATTAACAATTTGAAAGGGGACCTCGAGAATGACGTAGTCTAAATTGTTCCCGTATGGAGCTGGCTCTACCTATGAGATCTGATGATAAACAAAGCTATTATTTGATAGCAAATTGGTGTTCGGACACACCAATTATTGGTACAATTTAGATAACAAAGAAACTTAATACAGAAATAAATGCTTCTCCTCATGAATTAAGAACCTCTTTATGTGTGCTCGTAATACACAAATTAATAATTTCCAATAGTACACAATTCAAAGTATTTGTGTACCGACTAAGTGTATACAAATTAATAATTCTCAATAGTACACAAATTAATATTTTCCATTAGAAAATGATTTAATTAACTTGTTCAATAAAAATTACAAGTAAAATATAAACTATCTTTAATATAAATTTATAACTACCATCTAATCTAATAATTAAGCCGCTACCAGTGGGCAGCGTTATCAAAATGCTGGACACACTGCCACGTTGTATGGCAATGCTTTTTTTTTAGTCTTTGGGCAAAAAAATATGACAAATATTATGACACTAATATTAATTTGTATACTACGAGTAGATACATAAATTAATAATTTTCGAAACGCCTCAATTCTAGTGCATTTTTTTGTGTATTTTATGCGATATGTTTGCTGATTATAAGGGCAAGGCATGTGATCAAAGTCTGAAACTCGTTCTAGGGATCACTTTTTCCTTATAAAATGTGATAATCAACGCTTTTTAAGATTTTATTTTATTTAATAGGCTTGGACGGTTTTCTCATTCAAATTTTAAGAAAATATTTTGTTTCTAATGGTGGAATATAAGGGTTTGAATCTCGGTTATTAAATTCACCAACTTCCCCTAAAATCAGTTGTTATTTTTATGTAAAAAATATACTTATTCATTTGCATGTTTTATCTGTCTTTTTCTCTACTTTTTAACTGGAAAATACATTTATGAACTAATTAGAATACAAGCGAGGTAAAAATAAAGACAAACAACTAAGAATTTTATTTAAAAAACCTTTAATAGGTCGCAGTAGGTCTAAATGCAATGAGACAATCTCCTACCCGGCATGGCAGCATTACAACGCTAAATGGTAATACTTACCTGACTAATGTAGTGACCTTTTATAGTCATATTCATATAAGTATAAGTAAGTTTCAATCTTATTGACTAAAACTGTCGAACTGAAATTGAATCCTGATTTTTTTAATATATCGCCAATATATTTTGAAATTTTATTCTATCCAATCTCTTAACACTTTTCTCCACTTATACAAATTGCATGTGCCAATTTCAGTAGAAAGGAGTAACCGCAGCTGCGCTTTCAGTAACAAGGAGTAAGCGTCTCGCACGTTAATTTCAGTGTAAGTTATGATGGAACCAGAATAAAAGATTAAACATCCATAAACTTCACACAATAGTAAGTTACAAAAATAAAACCGGCCAAGTGCGTGTTGGGCTCGCGCACTGGGGGTCCGTACCACCACAAAATTCAATAACGAAATTAGCAGTTATAACTTGGCAATGAACAGAAACTTGTCACCGACTCGCACTTGGCCATTATTTAATATTTGTTGTTATACTTTAGTTAGAGTGTGTACTATAATCATGTCAAGTTTGAAGCTTGTACGTATTACTGTTATTACATTAGAGCTAATATAAAAATACGTAAAAAAAATACGTTTGTTGTATGGGAAACACCTTTTTTTTCTTTTAGACTTTGTTATTATTTGTTAGTTAATACGCCGTAACATTACAAGGGCTGCTATTTATGTATCTGGAACTGGCCAGTACATAAACAATATTTAAAAAGTAATAATTACATTTGAAAATGGATCTCATTGGCTGTAGAATACAGTTTGTTTCACGACTGTCAATTGTCTTTTTACATTTTAAAAGTTGCGTGTCGATCATCACCATGGGTTTAACTCGTGAAAATTTTCGTGCGATGATCTATTACGGTTTTCAGCGTGGGTTAAGTCAAAAACAGTGCATCGATCAACTCACTTCGACTTTTGGGGATGCAGCACCATCAAGAACCACTGGTTCACTGAGTTTAATCGTGGGCCTCGTAATTGTAAAGCGCACATGCTGCTGCTCAGCCAACATCGCTCCAGAGCCAAGTCTTAATAACAAAGTTTTTTTTTACTGTGGTAAGTGCCTTAACAAAATAAAAGATAATACTAACACTATAAATACAGTTAGACTGCCCATAGACCGTTGAAGGTCTAAAGTCAATCCAAATGCTCAAGCCCACTACCAGTTGGCAGCACACTCAGAATGATGGCGGCATTACCACGCTGGATGGCAATGCTTATGCGTTGAGTCAGAAACACACCAGCATTAAAATAACACAGAAATAAAGTTGGTGCTAAATCCATATTTGGAGAAAAAAACCTATTTGTCATCGGCAGCTCATTCAGTCCACTGCAGAGCACCCACCTCACCCCTCTTTTTACCTAATTTTCCCTGCTTATCGCTAATTTAGTCCACGTGTTTTTGTAATTTAAGTACCTATATATCATGACGTCACCGCTGAACTGGTCTTCCAGGGTTACGCTTACCCTCACTCGGTTACCTTTCAATCATAGACCTACTTTACCTGCCGTCACCGCATCTAGCCTAGTCCCTACCTAACACCAATGAGGGTAATCATCATCATCATCAGCCAGAAGACGTCCACTGCTGAACATAGGCCTCCCCCTACTGAATGAGTTTATTAAACAAGCTAAATTTAAACTTCGGCGATTGCCTACCAAACAAACAAATCAAAAGACGATAAGCAAAAAGTATTACGTTACTCGAAATGAAAATGACTGTCAGCTGAAAAAGGGAAAAACGTTGCTTTACTTCCAGCACCTATTTCAGGTAAACCGTAAATGTCCTTACTGTGTGTGTCTGATATAGTAATACGACCCAAGATACCCCTCGAGACTCAGTGAACTTTGAACTCTCGAGATTAAACCTCGAGTTTTATAAGGCAAGGATAAAGCGAGACGTTCTTCAAGGAATTGATGACCTAAGTCGTAAAATGATGCTATCTACGTGAAGGAGTGTTTTCATGACCGAAAGTAGCCCCCTCGAGGATACTTCCTGGGATGCTTATGAACGTTTTCTTAAGGTCTTACAAAAACCGTACAAAATACCGTAAAGTTATTAGAATGGCAACATAACAGTAGCCATGAATTATTTTTACTGGTATTCAGGTTCTTTTTTGTGAAGAAAATTAGAGTTCTGAAATCAGCGGATGCATACAAACCCTTATCGTTTGATTTTGTGTTATTCTGAAGAGAGACGAAAAAATGGCTGTCAACGCTTCTTCTGCCTTCGCGATATTTAATACATATTGCACCACACATTTATAAATGTGTGCAGGCGAGTTAAGCTATAATTAGCTTACCTCGCCTGCTTCGCAACATGATCCAAGAAAACAAGGTCTGCCACTCTGGGAGTTGTACCGCAATGACGTCACTATCCAGTTGCCACTTTATTGTAACAAACACAGATACTGGGAAACAATTTTTTTAATAATCTATTAAATAAAATACACAAAGCATTTCAATTGTCATTTGGTTTGTCCGCTCAAGCAAGTTAAGCACGAATTGAATATATTAAACACAATTTTATCAAAACCACATTGATTTATTGGATTCCCACAGGTAATATACGAATATTGGGGAGCTATAATTTCACGCTACTGTTAACACAGAAAATCATAGAGAGTCCGCCATTGTTTCGTGTATCGTCATCTCTCTCAAACTTGTTGTAAATTACTTATTCTGCTCTTGCTCATGCACGTGTACGTGTATCCATGACATTGATGACATCATTGCGGTACGCCCACGTCACATTATTTCTCGGAGTGCTATACCTGGCGGAGTATATTATTATACCATGCTTCGCGACAAATTATTATCGTGTGCATCAATAGTCACAATCTCTAAGTGAAAACAGTAAAAAATCGTCCGAGCGTCGTTACGTACATTAGTGGTCGATATGTTTATTTTTAACAAGCGATGTTTTCGTTATGCTATAACGCTTGGGGAAGGCAAAAGGCTTTGTGGAGAAAGCTTTGAGACTGAGTGTCAGAGTGTTCGCATTATGCTTTCTCTTGTAGTCCCGCCTGAGCTTTTGATAGACAGAGACCTAAATAAATAAATAAAACTTATGCCTGGACTTTAATCCTAACTTAAAGGATTCTTAGTAGATGCTATGTTATCCGACAAGCCTATCAACGCCAACACTGTTTTTTTTTTGTTTTTTTTTTTACTTCGGTATAGGCCAACGTTTGACCGCGATCTCGCCTGATGGAAAGCAACGATGCGGTCGAAGATGGAGCACACACAAGGGCAAGGCGTTCCATTGTTTTGGAAAGAGGAGTCAAAACGCTTGGTGCGTATAAATGGCATTTCGACCAAGTAAGGGTGACGCTTTGCCGTTCGTCTGGACGTCCGGCAATGAAAAGATGATGGGGGAACAGGTTCGTGAAGTTCCGTTGCACACTCTCCGTGGAAAATCCTAAGAAATACCGACAAGCTTGCGGCTTCACGCCGGTGGTTCAGGTTCTGAAGTAAGTATTATACTATTAAGCGTGTATTAAAGACGTTTGCCCTAACTGTGACCTCGCGACCCAATATCCATTATCTCTGCAATTCCAGGACCAATATTACTCATCATCATCATATCATCATAATCAGCCTCTTAACAGTCCACTGCTGGACTTTTAGCCTACCCCCGAAAGGGTGATTGGCTCATATCCACCACGTTGGCCCAGTGCGGGTTGGTGGATTCACATACGCCATTGAATTCCTTTTCCGAACGTATGCAGGTTTTCTCACGATGTTTTCCTTCACCGAAAAGCCAGTGGTATGAAATTTATAGATCAATGGGCAGAAACGCCGAATCATCGACTCCATTAGAATCTCTTCGCTAGGACAAAAACGCAAATTCGAAAACCATAAAACTCAGCCATAAAAATAGAACAACATAATAATGTGGAAACTACTAGCTGACGTTGTAGAATACTAGCTAGCATTAAAGTTATTATAGGGTATAGAAACATTACCCTCATAAATAAATATAAATATTAATAAATATTTTTCGGGACATTTTTTGCACACACGGTCATCTGACCCCAAACTAAGCAAAGCTTGTGATATGGCTACCAGAGACTGATATACATACATAAATAGTTTTAAATACATATTTAAATAGATATTAACAAACAGATATAGAACAAACACAAATGTTCATCACATAAATGTTTGTCCTAGGTGGGAATCGAACCCACGTCCCCAAGCTCAAAAGGTAGGTTCACTACCAACTGAACCAACGGGCTATGATATTTAAATATATATCACAAAGTAACCAAGTTATAGTTAGGCAGTTTTATGTTCTTTTCGCTTTTTACAATTTTGAACTATTGGAAAAGACAAAACACAATATAACTGTACCTACTCCAAAGAAGGGGAAACGTTTTCCACGTACCTATATTAATGGTATAATTAACAATACATGTCAAATATCCATGTTGTGCCCACCCCAGTATCAGTTGGGAACTCAGTTCTTGAAGCTGTTGACGCGTACGTCTGCCTAGGACAAACCGTCGAACTAGGTAGGTCCAACTTCAAGAAAGAGGTCAATCGGCGAATCCAACTCGGCTGGGCAGCGTTCGGTAAACTACGCAACGTCTTCTCGTCCAAAATACCTCAGTGCCTCAAGACGAAAGTCTTCGACCAGTGTGTGTTGCCAGTGATGACATACGGCACTGAAACGTGGTCTCTCACTATGGGCCTCATAAGCAAGCTCAAAGTCACACAATGAGCTATGGAGAGGGCTATGCTCGGGGTTTCTCTACGAGATCGAATCCGAAATGAGGAGATCCGTAGACGAACGAAAGTCACCGACATAGCCCACCGGATTAGTAAGTTGAAATGGCAGTGGGCAGGGCACATATCACGCAGAACAGATGGCTGATAGGGCCGAAAGGTTTTGGAATGGAGACCACGGACTGGTAAGCGCAGCGTAGGACGTCCACCCACAAGATGGACAGACGACCTAAAAGAGACCGCAGGGAAACGCTGGATGCAGGACGCTTCCAACCGGCCCTTTTGGAGATCGATGGGGGAGGCCTATGTCCAGCAGTGGACGTCCTACGGCTGAAATGATGATGATGATGATGAATTAACAATAAAACGAACTGTCTTTAAAATGAGTAAATACGCAATTTCGTTTGCCGAGATAACATATTTTCGCCAATTATTTTGCCAATTTGCCAAAATAAATATGTAAATTTCTTTAATTTCACAATTTGGACTAATCGACCAATCACTGGTGTAAATGTTAGTGTAAATACACATATCTCTAACGAAAGTCGGAATCTATTTGCAATGTTCGATAAAAGCCACCTGACTCCACGCCACAACGACGTGACGAAATGACCATGCCCACACGTCGTCTCGAGTCGTATCTCCCACGTCGAGGTGTAATATATTCCGACATAATACATCACTGGCCACAGAAAATAAAACAAGAAGTAAATCTACGAATAAATTTGAGCTCGCAGCGATCTTAGCTGTACAGACCTAGCGAACGCGAAAGCGTTGCCTCCAATTGCTTTGCATTGAATTTCAATGAGAACATAATAATTTTGAAAAAAAACCAGCTGTCTCGTAATATACAGACGACTAAAAGAGACCGCAGGGAAACGATGGATGTGGGCCGCTTCCAACCGGCCTTTTTAGATATCAATGGGAAAGGCCTATGTCCAGCAGTGGACGTTTTATGGATTTATATGGTTATGTGGACACTTTACGAGGCATGTGATTTACTTTGCTTGACTATATACTGGCAAATGCACAAAACGTGTGATGCCAAAATCCTCTCTCCTAAAAAAAAACAATTAATTTCATTTCGCAATGGATTTGGGGGTTTTTTTTTTTACTTGGCTATGGCCCCGTTTGGTTGTTAGTGCAATTTTGCCTTCAATAGTGAGGGGGGAGATAGTGTGTAGTAATAGTGTGTGTGTGTGTTTAATTGTTTGTCTCTTGGACGAACCATCGTTTGTCTAGTTGGCTTTCTTCTTGTTCTTGTCTTTACTGTGGTCTTACGCATAGAGACCGTCAAAAGGGTTTGGTAAAGGGTAAGCTCCATAACATACATCGACAAACTTACCTCTATCATCGATACCCAAACATTGTATTTATTTTCTCAACAAATAGTGAGCAGCCCCGTATTTGTGTTTACTTTTGTGAACGCAAACATAACTTTGCAGGTTTTTACATTGAAGAATGCGACTCGCTCGGTCAACGTCGCACCCGTCCCAAATATTTTCAGTACATTTTGTTGTTTGGGTAAAAATATTTGATGGGCGGATGCCTATTGGCAAAACGAACATACTTTTGAGAAAAAATGTTTACGGAAGTTGGCACTCGTTTGATCGTGACGAATAAACGGGCGTGTGGGGTTTACTTTATAGTTATTTTAGTGTATCGGTAAACTGTTTCCAGAGTGCAGTGATTTGATTTGTTTGGCTTTCGGCTATATGATTTGTAATAAAGTAGATAAATGTAATAAAAATCTCGTAGTAACAAAGAAAAACCAGGATGTTTTATTTTACTTTTCCTTTTAACTATCTCAGAAAAATATAAAAGCGGCCAAGTACGAGTTGGGCTCGCGCACTGTGGGTTCTGTACCACCACATTAACGGTTAACCACTACAGTATAAAAAGGTAGTGCAAAAATAAATCACGCCCAGGCGGTCACCCATCCAAGTACCGAGCTCGGTGAAAAGAAATTGGTCACCGACTCGCACTTAGCCAGTATTTAGTTATACTTTAGAGTGTGTACTATAATAAATAATAAATAAATAATAAATGTTTATTTTCTAAGTTGGTCCTAAATCTAATGTACATTGATCTTAATAATTTTAATATTGTTTAACAGTTTTAAGACCTGTGTGTTTTGACTATTTCGTTACCTTTCCTCTAACTAAGTATAAAACTTGTAAACATAGAGAAAAGGGAATCTACTTGGTCTTTAAGCACGTACAAATTTTCTCAAAGGGATCCTATGAGAAAGATTAAATTTAATTTTAATGTGAACAGTAATTTTAACTATTTTATACTGGTATAGACCGATATTTTATACAGTAGAAATGACGAAATGGGGATAAGGCCGTTAAGAGTTAGAGTAGTTAAATAAATGCGAGTGTATATTATGTTTGTGCGTGTGAGTGTGGCGAGTGAGAGAACGGGTGTGCGTGTGGTCTGTATACACGTGTGAGTGTGTGTGTGTGCTACAATACGTGAGTGGGTGTGTGAGCAGTTGTTTGTGAATATTTGTGCGTGTAATTTTGTATGGCTAGCAATTTTTATGACATTATTTTGAGGATGCTTTCAGTCTCCATATAGTTGTGTTGTAAGAGATATGACTTAAGTTTATTTTTACATTCATTGTAAGTCGAAAGGCTAACACGACCAATTGCAAGGCCCGCAGAGGACGTTTCTGTGAAGGTGATGTGAACCCCCGCTTGCTGGGCTCCGCCATCTTCCTTTCTACTTTCAACGGCGTTCAAGGAGGACGAAATCTCACGAAATATCGGAGCTAAGTATCACAGACTCTTTATTACCTTGCTTGCATCACGCTTTGACGAATAACTGATGAATAACTATTAATAAATATGTTCTTTATGTGGATTACTTATACAGATAGGAGACTTCATATTGTGCACAATCTGAAGGGTTAGGATTCGTACGGGAAGGGGGTTGCTCACGAAGCATCGTGATTGTCTACTGCCAAATGTACGGCCGGGGTGCAGGACTGCCAGAGGGAGCGGTGCCTGTTGTACGATACCAAACCGTCGGCCCGGTCTGAGAACGCTTGGTGTACAGAGTGTAGAGCCGGTTGGCTGCGTGGGCGAGGGGTCTGAAAGATGACATGCGCTCCCCACGCGCAGATCACGTTGGCCCACGATCGGATCTGCTCCCGTGCGAATCGCCACCTGAAACGGGACTCGAGACCAGGTGTCGCCGCTTCCGTGGGCCGGTACAAGGACGGTAGTGGGTACACTCAGGTGGTATTTAGTTAAATATTGCTCGACGTAAAAGATCATAGGTGCTGAAGGGTTGTGATGCTTAGTTACCAGCTAATGGTGTTTTAACATTACAGGACGTGAAACAGACATCGGACGGGGAAGGCAGTACATGAAATCCATGCTCACTGTAGCCGGGGAATAGAGCAGCCCGAGAAGGCTCTGTCACCATCACCACGAGACGATTGGTGACTCCACGTGCCCGGTGAGTGAACTCACATTGTATATAAATAATAATAAATAATAAATAAATATTCGGGACATTATTCACACACGGTCATCTGACCCCAAACTAAGCAAAGCTTGTGATATGGCTGCCAGAGACTGATATACATACATATATAGTTTTAAATACATACTTAAATAGATATTAACAACCAGATATAGAACAAACACAAATGTTCATCACATAAATGTTTGTCCTAGGTGGGAATCGAACCCACGCCCCCAAGCTCAGAAGGCAGGTTCACTACCAACTGGACCAACGGGCTATCGTATATATATGCACTATAAATACAGTTTGTCGGGACACGCTGGTATATAGCGATGGGTGTTGCATTCTAAAGGTGACATAGCGAAGCAGATGTTGAGAATATAGCCTGATATATGTATGTATAGTTCACCGCAACCCCATAAGCTTCCCGACAATACTGCCTATAATTGAAGCGCTTTGATTCCACATTTATTGTGCGAACTGCTAGTCTGTGGAGTGCGCTGCCTGAATGGGTGTTCCCCGATGGTTACAATCTGGGTGTATTCAAATCACGAGTGAATCGGTTCCTTCTAGGCAAGCGTGCTCCGTGCGTGCGTGCGTAGACCGCATCATCACTTAACATCAGGCGTGATGGTGGGCAAACGCAAGCCTATTTATTATTTAAAAAAAAAAACAAGAAGAAAATACTCTAAAATTGTGAAATGTTGAACACGTCGACGATCAAGTTTTTCGAAGAAAAGTTGGAGCCTTGCAGTAGTGGACTAAAGCTACGGGAGCCAGCCCTCGGAAAACTGATTTTTGGACAGCAGACAGCAGCAAAATTTCGAGCAGTGACACCGCCAAAGTATCACATCGAGAGAAAGTCGTAAGCGCGTCCGACAAAGATAAGTGTCGTCATCGATTCCTCAATTCACAATTCCATCAATATTTATAAATTCTTATCTAACCATTCAAAATACTAATCCATTTGTGTAAACTGAAGTGTTTTTGTGCATATTATTGCCAAAAAACACCCAAAAGGTGCAATTTTCATCATATATTATTTTCTCATTCCTACCCACATTAAATTAAAACAACAACCAAAATTGATTATTTCACGTATTTTTTCTCAAAATAATGCTGCAAAGTAATAAACCTTAAATTAAGTTTATTTTAATAAACATTTGTCTGCTTCTTTTACAATTCCACTGCTAAAATAGATCGAATTAAGTACCTACGTAGTATTTATTATTATTATTGCAGTCACATTGCATTTAATCTCATCTACCTACATTCCTCGTTGTCAAACTGTATTGTTGCACAATGATCATCATATTTGCCGAATATTCCAGGATTTGCAAGGCGCGGTGCTTTGTAAACAGCTCGCTGCAAAGTGCAGTGTTTCGGCGCGTTGTCAGCGGCGCGGCGGCATATCGCGGTGGCATACAACGGCCGGCTGAACGGCACCCGATTCATCGGAACGAGGAGCGTGAGCCCATTTAATCCTTTAAATTCCTCCAAAGAACGCGATAGAATAAGCTTCATTGGCATTAAAAGAATTACCAATAATCACTTAAAGTTTTTCCGAACATAAAACTGCTAGAGTTATTTAACTCAGTAAATAAAAAGTCCCCGATTGTCCTAATTTTAGCAAATATTAACGCCCGCTATAGAATAAGCTTCATTGGCACCAAAAGAATTAGCAAAAATCACAAAGTTTTTCCGAACATAACTGCTAGAGTTATTTTACTCAGAATATAAAAAGTCACCGATTGTCCTAATTTTAGCAAATATTAACGTCCGCTATAGAATAAACTTCATTGGCATCAAAAGAATTAGCAAAAATCACTAAAAGTTTTTCCGAACAAAACTGCTAGAGTTATTTTACTCAGAATATAAAAAGTCCCCGATTGTCCTAATTTTAGCAAATATTAACGTCCGCTATAGAATAAACTTCATTGGCATCAAAAGAATTAGCAAAAATCACTAAAAGTTTTTCCGAACAAAACTGCTAGAGTTAATTTATTCAGAATATAAAAAGTCCCCGATTGTCCTAATTTTAGCAAATATTAACGTCCGCTATAGAATAAACTTCATTGGCATCAAAAGAATTACCAAAAATCACTTAAAGTTTTTCCGAACAAAACTGCTAGAGTTAATTTATTCAGAATATAAAAAGTCCCCGATTGTCCTAATTTTAGCAAATATTAACGTCCGCTATAGAATAAACTTCATTGGCATCAAAAGAATTAGCAAAAATCACTAAAAGTTTTTCCGAACAAAACTGCTAGAGTTATTTTACTCAGAATATAAAAAGTCCCCGATTGTCCTAATTTTAGCAAATATTAACGTCCGCTATAGAATAAACTTCATTGGCATCAAAAGAATTAGCAAAAATCACTAAAAGTTTTTCCGAACAAAACTGCTAGAGTTAATTTATTCAGAATATAAAAAGTCCCCGATTGTCCTAATTTTAGCAAATATTAACGTCCGCTATAGAATAAACTTCATTGGCATCAAAAGAATTACCAAAAATCACTAAAAGTTTTTCCGAACAAAACTGCTAGAGTTATATTACTCAGAATATAAAAAGTCCCCGATTGTCCTAATTTTAGCAAATATTAACGTCCGCTATAGAATAAACTTCATTGGCATCAAAAGAATTAGCAAAAATCACTAAAAGTTTTTCCGAACAAAACTGCTAGAGTTATTTTACTCAGAATATAAAAAGTCCCCGATTGTCCTAATTTTAGCAAATATTAACGTCCGCTATAGAATAAACTTCATTGGCATCAAAAGAATTACCAAAAATCACTAAAAGTTTTTCCGAACAAAACTGCTAGAGTTATTTTACTCAGAATATAAAAAGTCCCCGATTGTCCTAATTTTAGCAAATATTAACGTCCGCTATAGAATAAACTTCATTGGCATCAAAAGAATTACCAAAAATCACTAAAAGTTTTTCCGAATAAAACTGCTAGAGTTATATTACTCAGAATATAAAAAGTCCCCGATTGTCCTAATTTTAGCAAATATTTACGTCCGCTATAGAATAAACTTCATTGGCATCAAAAGAATTACCAAAAATCACTAAAAGTTTTTCCGAACAAAACTGCTAGAGTTAATTTATTCAGAATATAAAAAGTCCCCGATTGTCCTAATTTTAGCAAATATTAACGTCCGCTATAGAATAAACTTCATTGGCATCAAAAGAATTACCAAAAATCACTAAAAGTTTTTCCGAACAAAACTGCTAGAGTTATATTACTCAGAATATAAAAAGTCCCCGATTGTCCTAATTTTAGCAAAAATCAACGTCTCCTATAGAATAAGCTTCATTGGCATCAAAAGAATTAGCAAAAATCACTAAAAGTTTTTCCGAACAAAACTGCTAGAGTTATATTACTCAGAATATAAAAAGTCCCCGATTGTCCTAATTTTAGAAAATATTAACGTCCGCTATAGAATAAACTTCATTGGCATCAAAAGAATTAGCAAAAATCACTAAAAGTTTTTCAGAACATAACTGCTAGAGTTATTTTACTCAGAATATAAAAAGTCCCCGATTGTCCTAATTTTAGCAAAAATCAACGTCCGCTATAGAATAAGCTTTATTGGCATCAAAAGAATTAGCAAAAATCACCAAAAGTTATTCCGAACAAAACTGCTAGAGTTAATTCACTCAGAATATAAAAAGTCCCCGATTGTCCTAATTTGAGCAAATATTAACGTCCGCTATAGAATAAACTTCATTGGCATCAAAAGAATTAGCAAAAATAACTAAAAGTTTTTCAGAACATTACTGCTAGAGTTATTTTACTCAGAATATAAAAAGTCTCCGGTTGTCCTAATTTTAGCAAATATTAACGTCCGCTATAGAATAAACTTCATTGGCATCAAAAGAGTTAGCAAAAATCACTAAAAGTTTTTCCGAACAAAACTGCTAGAGTTATTTTACTCAGAATATAAAAAATCCCCGATTGTCCTAATTTTAGCAAATATTAACGTCCGCTATATAATAAACTTCATTGGCATCAAAAGAATCAGCAAAAATCACTAAAAGTTTTTCCGAACAAAACTGCTAGAGTTATATTACTCAGAATATAAAAAGTCCCCGATTGTCCTAATTTTAGCAAAAATCAACGTCTGCTATAGAATAAACTTCATTGGCATCAAAAGAATTAGCAAAAATCACTAAAAGTTTTTCAGAACATAACTGCTAGAGTTATTTTACTCAGAATATAAAAAGTCCCCGATTGTCCTAATTTGAGCAAATATTAACGTCCGCTATAGAATAAACTTCATTGGCATCAAAAGAATTAGCAAAAATCACTAAAAGTTTTTCCGAACAAAAAAGCTAGAGTTATATTACTCAGAATATAAAAAGTCCCCGATTGTCCTAATTTTAGCAAATATTAACGTCCGCTATAGAATAAACTTCATTGGCATCAAAAGAATTACCAAAAATCACTAAAAGTTTTTCCGAACAAAACTGCTAGAGTTATATTACTCAGAATATAAAAAGTCCCCGATTGTCCTAATTTTAGCAAAAATCAACGTCTCCTATAGAATAAGCTTCATTGGCATCAAAAGAATTAGCAAAAATCACTAAAAGTTTTTCCGAACAAAACTGCTAGAGTTATATTACTCAGAATATAAAAAGTCCCCGATTGTCCTAATTTTAGAAAATATTAACGTCCGCTATAGAATAAACTTCATTGGCATCAAAAGAATTAGCAAAAATCACTAAAAGTTTTTCAGAACATAACTGCTAGAGTTATTTTACTCAGAATATAAAAAGTCCCCGATTGTCCTAATTTTAGCAAAAATCAACGTCCGCTATAGAATAAGCTTTATTGGCATCAAAAGAATTAGCAAAAATCACCAAAAGTTTTTCCGAACAAAACTGCTAGAGTTAATTCACTCAGAATATAAAAAGTCCCCGATTGTCCTAATTTGAGCAAATATTAACGTCCGCTATAGAATAAACTTCATTGGCATCAAAAGAATTAGCAAAAATAACTAAAAGTTTTTCAGAACATTACTGCTAGAGTTATTTTACTCAGAATATAAAAAGTCTCCGGTTGTCCTAATTTTAGCAAATATTAACGTCCGCTATAGAATAAACTTCATTGGCATCAAAAGAGTTAGCAAAAATCACTAAAAGTTTTTCCGAACAAAACTGCTAGAGTTATTTTACTCAGAATATAAAAAATCCCCGATTGTCCTAATTTTAGCAAATATTAACGTCCGCTATATAATAAACTTCATTGGCATCAAAAGAATCAGCAAAAATCACTAAAAGTTTTTCCGAACAAAACTGCTAGAGTTATATTACTCAGAATATAAAAAGTCCCCGATTGTCCTAATTTTAGCAAAAATCAACGTCTGCTATAGAATAAACTTCATTGGCATCAAAAGAATTAGCAAAAATCACTAAAAGTTTTTCCGAACAAAACTGCTAGAGTTATATTACTCAGAATATAAAAAGTCCCCGATTGTCCTAATTTTAGCAAAAATCAACGTCTCCTATAGAATAAGCTTCATTGGCATCAAAAGAATTAGCAAAAATCACTAAAAGTTTTTCCGAACAAAACTGCTAGAGTTATTTTACTCAGAATATAAAAAGTCCCCGATTGTCCTAATTTTAGCAAAAATCAACGTCCGCTATAGAATAAGCTTTATTGGCATCAAAAGAATTAGCAAAAATCACTAAAAGTTTTTCCGAACAAAACTGCTAGAGTTATATTACTCAGAATATAAAAAGTCCCCGATTGTCCTAATTTTAGCAAATATTAACGTCCGCTATAGAATAAGCTTCATTGGCATCAAAAGAATTGGCAAAAATCACTAAAAGTTTTTCCGAATATAACTGCTAGAGTTATATTACTCAGAATATAAAAAGTCCCCGATTGTCCTAATTTTAGCAAATATTAACGTCCGCTATAGAATAAACTTCATTGGCATCAAAAGAATTAGCAAAAATCACTAAAAGTTTTTCCGAACAAAACTGCTAGAGTTATTTTACTCAGAATATAAAAAGTCCCCGATTGTCCTAATTTTAGCAAAAATCAACGTCTCCTATAGAATAAGCTTCATTGGCATCATAAGAATTAGCAAAAATCACTAAAAGTTTTTCCGAACAAAACTGCTAGAGTTATATTACTCAGAATATAAAAAGTCCCCGATTGTCCTAATTTTAGCAAATATTAACGTCCGCTATAGAATAAACTTCATTGGCATCAAAAGAATTAGCAAAAATCACTAAACGTTTTTCAGAACATAACTGCTAGAGTTATTTTACTCAGAATATAAAAAGTCCCCGATTGTCCTAATTTTAGCAAAAATCAACGTCCGCTATAGAATAAGCTTCATTGGCATCAAAAGAATTAGCAAAAATCACTAAAAGTTTTTCCGAACAAAACTGCTAGAGTTATTTTACTCAGAATATAAAAAGTCCCCGATTGTCCTAATTTTAGCAAATATTAACGTCCGCTATAGAATAAACTTCATTGGCATCAAAAGAATTAGCAAAAATCACTAAAAGTTTTTCAGAACATAACTGCTAGATTTATTTTACTCAGAATATAAAAAGTCTCTGATTGTCCTAATTTTAGCAAATATTAACGTCCGCTATAGAATAAACTTCATTGGCATCAAAAGAATTAGCAAAAATCACTAAAAGTTTTTCCGAACAAAACTGCTAGAGTTATTTTACTCAGAATATAAAAAGTCCCCGATTGTCCTAATTTTAGCAAAAATCAACGTCTCCTATAGAATAAGCTTCATTGGCATCATAAGAATTAGCAAAAATCACTAAAAGTTTTTCCGAACAAAACTGCTAGAGTTATATTACTCAGAATATAAAAAGTCCCCGATTGTCCTAATTTTAGCAAATATTAACGTCCGCTATAGAATAAACTTCATTGGCATCAAAAGAATTAGCAAAAATCACTAAACGTTTTTCAGAACATAACTGCTAGAGTTATTTTACTCAGAATATAAAAAGTCCCCGATTGTCCTAATTTTAGCAAAAATCAACGTCCGCTATAGAATAAGCTTTATTGGCATCAAAAGAATTAGCAAAAATCACTAAAAGTTTTTCCGAACAAAACTGCTAGAGTTAATTTACTCAGAATATAAAAAGTCCCCGATTGCCCTAATTTTAGCAAATATTAACGTCCGCTATAGAATAAACTTCATTGGCATCAAAAGAATTAGCAAAAATCACTAAAAGTTTTTCAGAACATAACTGCTAGAGTTATTTTACTCAGAATATAAAAAGTCCCCGATTGTCCTAATTTTAGCAAATATTAACGTCCGCTATAGAATAAACTTCATTGGCATCAAAAGATTTAGCCAAAATCACTAAAAGTTTTTCAGAACATAACTGCTAGAGTTATTTTACTCAGAATATAAAAAGTCCCCGATTGTCCTAATTTTAGCAAATATTAACGTCCGCTATAGAATAAACTTCATTGGCATCAAAAGAATTAGCAAAAATCACTAAGTTTTTCCGAACAAAACTGCTAGAGTTATATTACTCAGAATATAAAAAGTCCCCGATTGTCCTAATTTTAGCAAAAATCAACGTCTCCTATAGAATAAGCTTCATTGGCATCAAAAGAATTACCAAAAATCACTAAAAGTTTTTCCGAACAAAACTGCTAGAGTTATATTACTCAGAATATAAAAAGTCCCCGATTGTCCTAATTTTAGCAAAAATCAACGTCCGCTATAGAATAAACTTCATTGGAATCAAAAGAATTAGCAAAAATCACTAAAAGTTTTTCAGAACATAACTGCTAGAGTTATTTTACTCAGAATATAAAAAGTCCCCGATTGTCCTAATTTTAGCAAAAATCAACGTCCGCTATAGAATAAGCTTTATTGGCATCAAAAGAATTAGCAAAAATCACTAAAAGTTTTTCCGAACAAAACTGCTAGAGTTAATTTACTCAGAATATAAAAAGTCCCCGATTGTCTTAATTTTAGCAAATATTAACGTCCGCTATAGAATAAACTTCATTGGCATCAAAAGAATTAGCAAAAATCACTAAAAGTTTTTCAGAACATAACTGCTAGAGTTATTTTACTCAGAATATAAAAAGTCCCCGATTGTCCTAATTTTAGCAAATATTAACGTCCGCTATAGAATAAACTTCATTGGCATCAAAAGATTTAGCAAAAATCACTAAAAGTTTTTCAGAACATAACTGCTAGAGTTATTTTACTCAGAATATAAAAAGTCCCCGATTGTCCTAATTTTAGCAAATATTAACGTCCGCTATAGAATAAACTTCATTGGCATCAAAAGAATTAGCAAAAATCACTAAGTTTTTCCGAACAAAACTGCTAGAGTTATATTACTCAGAATATAAAAAGTCCCCGATTGTCCTAATTTTAGCAAAAATCAACGTCTCCTATAGAATAAGCTTCACTGGCATCAAAAGAATTAGCAAAAATCACTAAAAGTTTTTCCGAACAAAACTGCTAGAGTTATATTACTCAGAATATAAAAAGTCCCCGATTGTCCTAATTTTAGCAAATATTAACGTCCGCTATAGAATAAGCTTCATTTGCATCAAAAGAATTAGCAAAATCACTAAAAGTTTTTCCGAACATAGCTGCTAGAGTTATTTTACTCAGAATATAAAAAGTCCCCGATTTTCCTAATTTTAGCAAAAATCAACGTCCGCTATAGAATAAGCTTCATTGGCATCAAAAGAATTAGCAAATATCACTAAAAGTAGCCGCTAGTAGCCGCACTAAAAGAAGGATGCTAGTAGCCGTTCCACTTCCGGACGGTCACTTAACGACATCCTACATACCGGTCCGAACCTGCAAGGTAATTTATTTAAAATTATTTAAAATTTTCGCCTACACGCAGTCGCGATGACCGCGGATTGCCGTCAGCAATTTCTTCAAATAATTATGCGTGAAGCTGACCTTCGTTATCAGTGCTTCTTATATCGGTTCAATCCACAAGATCCTCTCGTGTTATACCAGTTCAATCGCGTGTGTTTCGGCTTATCGTCGAGTCCATACCATGCATTGCGCACGGTAACTCAACTTGTCCAAGACGATGGCGCGAAGTACCCGCTCGCTAGTAGTATTGTACTACCTTCACTCTACATGGACGACGTTGCTTTCTCGCTGCCCAATGAGGGTGAAGCAGTAGCCGCGTCACATGAGCTGATTGAACTATTCAAGGGCGCACAGTGGGACCTTGTGAAATGGAACAGCAATTCCCACGCGGTGTTGGATAATATTCCCGATACGCACAAGCTCCCTACTGAAGTGGAGTTTGATAAATCGACCAATAAAATATTAGGCCTCCATTGGTCTACTGAAGATGATTCATTTTACTTCAAAGTTACCCCGCCGAGTGATGACACTTGTACAAAGCGCTCGATATTGTCTACAGTCGCCCGTCTTTGGGACATTATGGGCTTCGTAGCGCCGACGGTGGTTTACGTGAAGATATTAATTCAGTCTCTTTGGCAATTAAATTTAGAATGGGATGAAGTTCCACCTGCACACATTAGTGGAGACAGTTCTGCGCCGAGTTACCGGCACTTAATAAGCTTCGTATACCACGTCATGTGGGCGTATCGGATGAAAAATAATAAGTAATTATTTTTCATCATAAAAGAAAAATAATAAGTAATTGCTAAATAATTATATAATATTGCTATTTGATTAACATAATTCAGGGATCAACAAACAAATCCGCAAACACTTTAACATTCTTAATTGTAAGAAACGAGTAGGTATTTCATTACATAGGTACATAATAACAAACAAAATTAAGCAAATGTCAAATCAATAAATTTATTTTATTTTATTTTATTTTCATAGGAAAACTTACAGCTAGGTACAAAATTAAGTAAATAAATAAAACTAGAAGGCCAATTACAAGTTTTCACAAATAATAGAGGAGATAAATAACACTGTAGAAAACGGACTCGCAATAAGCATACAATAACAAGAAAAATTAAATACCTACATAGTGTAAAGAAAAAATAATACTATTAAAATATATACATACAAATCAATAAAAATAATGTAAACAAGTATGTCAAAGAGAAATTTATATGTCAAAGAGAAGCGATATTCATTTTACTACTGCGTTGGAAGAGGGCATAAGCGAACGACTGGACGGAAGTAAGTTCTTCCGGCGAG
The DNA here is from genome assembly GCA_914767915.1 of Agriopis aurantiaria. Classification (NCBI taxonomy): domain Eukaryota; kingdom Metazoa; phylum Arthropoda; class Insecta; order Lepidoptera; family Geometridae; genus Agriopis; species Agriopis aurantiaria. The sequence goes on along the minus strand of OU611992.1, from coordinate 3,599,651 downwards.
TCTCACAGTCGCTACCCGTATGATACCATCCTTGGAAGGATGCACTTTCTCTACAATTGCTAAAGGCCAGGCTAGAGGCGGCACGTTGTCGTTGATCACTACTACGACAGTACCCGGAGTGATAGGCGTGGAAGAAGTATTCCATTTCTGTCTAACCTGTAAGCCGTGTAGATATTCCATCCTCCAGCGGTTCCAGAAAGACTGGACCAAATTGTCCAATAACGCATGCCTATGAAGCAAGCTGATATTTTCAGTGCTTACATCAGGCGCTGGCAACGAAAGTAGAGGCGCAGTGTGTAAAAAATGACTCGGCGTAAGAGCCGAAGGCTCCGCGGGGTCTTAGCTTAGTACTGTCAGCGGGCGTGAATTTAATAAACACTCAACCTGCGTAAGAACAGTACAGAGCTCTTCGTATGAAAGCAGTTGCTGTCCGATGACTCGGAACAGAATTGATTTTGTAACCTTAATCATGCTTTCCCAACAGCTACCAAAATGCGGCGCGTTGGGGCATATTGGCTTCCAGGTTATGCGGCTTTCAGCGCACTCCACCTCAAGTTTCGGGTAATAATCATCCCTAAGAAACTTATAGAGATCGCGGAGATACGATGCGGTGCCCTGAAAGTTCGTAGCGTTGTCGCTATGAAGAACCTTAACAGGTCCTCGTCTAGCGAGGAACCTCTTGAACGCGGCCAGGAAGCTGGGAGTGCTTAAAGACGTAGCGACTTCAATGTGGCAACTCCTCGTGGTCATACATGTAAAACATACAATCCAGGCCTTCTCGCTATGCACACCACGACGGCGTACAGGAGTGTAAGCAATGGGTCCTGCAAAGTCGCAACCTGTTTCTGTAAAAGCTTTAACCGCTGGACGTGTACGTACACTAGGCAAATCAGCCATTAGTGGGTAAGTCGGACGCGGCTTAAGACCAAAACAAGTGTTGCATTTGTGAACTCTTTGTCTCACTAGGCGGCGTGCCGACAATATCCAAAACCGTTGTCGCAGCAACGACATTAATGTCTCAGGTCCAGCATGCAAGTGTTTTACATGATAATAATCAATAATCAAGTTCACTACATAATCATTGCGTGGCAAAATAACTGGATGCATTTGAGCATAGTCCAGCGACGAATTGACAAGGCGACCGCCGACGCGGATCAGACCGTTGTCAATAAAAGGCCTCAAACGATTGAAAGCCGGAGAACAAACCTTGTTGTTTTCAATATTATTATACTCCTCTGCAAAGTACTGACTTTGCAGAGCGCTAAGCTGTTTGTTTTCAGCAAAATTTAAATCCTCGGCAGTCACTGCAGTAGTGCCGCGGCGAGGTATCAATTTTGCGAATTTACATACGTACGCAATTATACGCAGTAACTTGCCCCACGATGAAGTGCGTAGAGCGAGACCATGTATAGCGCACTGCTTTACAGGCGTGCACACAGTGTGCGTTAAAACCTTTTCTTCTGGTATGTCAGAAATAGGTTGCCCATCTAGGCTCTTGAGAGGCCACTGAGACGGGTTTAACGAGGCCCACGGAGGTCCATGGAGCCACAGAGGGTGCGAGATGAGTTTCTCGGGAGTCACACCTCTGGACAAAATATCCGCACTATTCTCAACACCGGGACAGTGGAAAAAATTATCAGGTGGAATGTTTTCCGTTATCTGTACGACCCGATTGGTAACAAACGTTTGCCACCGGTGTGGCGAACTTTTTATCCAATATAATGCAACCTTAGAGTCAAGGAAAGCATAAGTCTTGATAGGTATGTGATCGGCGTAATTGTCTTGGACAGTGCGAAGCAACTTGGATAGCAAAAGTGCTCCACACAGTTCAAGGCGCGCGATCGACATTGGTTTCGTAGGTGCAACTTTACTTTTTGCACATACAAGGCGTACATTGTTACCGGCAGCGAAGCTGGTGTGCATGTATACCACTGCGCCATAAGCTCTAAGACTGGCGTCGGAGAGACCCAAGAGGGTGACGTCACAGTCATCCGATACGCCCACATGACGTGGTATACGAAGCTTATTAAGTGCCGGTAACTCGGCGCAGAACTGTCTCCACTAATGTGTGCAGGTGGAACTTCATCCCATTCTAAATTTAATTGCCAAAGAGACTGAATTAATATCTTCACGTAAACCACCGTCGGCGCTACGAAGCCCATAATGTCCCAAAGACGGGCGACTGTAGACAATATCGAGCGCTTTGTACAAGTGTCATCACTCGGCGGGGTAACTTTGAAGTAAAATGAATCATCTTCAGTAGACCAATGGAGGCCTAATATTTTATTGGTCGATTTATCAAACTCCACTTCAGTAGGGAGCTTGTGCGTATCGGGAATATTATCCAACACCGCGCGGGAATTGCTGTTCCATTTCACAAGGTCCCACTGTGCGCCTTTGAATAGTTCAATCAGCTCATGTGACGCGGCTACTGCTTCACCCTCATTGGGCAGCGAGAAAGCAACGTCGTCCATGTAGAGTGAAGGTAGTACAATACTACTAGCGAGCGGGTACTTCGCGCCATCGTCTTGGACAAGTTGAGTTACCGTGCGCAATGCATGGTATGGACTCGACGATAAGCCGAAACACACGCGATTGAACTGGTATAACACGAGAGGATCTTGTGGATTGAACCGATATAAGAAGCACTGATAACGACGGTCAGCTTCACGCATAATTATTTGAAGAAATTGCTGACGGCAATCCGCGGTCATTTATGGCATAGAGATAGTTTAAGGGACCGAGTGACACTGGAAACTTTTTATCCTAGAAAAATATACGGTTCCTGAGGAAATATTAACGCGATGAAAAGCGCAGGATGCAGCTAGCTGAGAAAAAGCTCACTGCTGCATGCAATATGTGCGGGTCTTTATTAAACCTTGGAATGGTTCCAATGATTGAAAGATTGTAGATATGAAGCTCAAGTAGGTGTTAACACGATTTTGAGATAAAGATCAGAACGCGCTTGCATTGCACGTATTTATAGCCCTAATGGCATTGATACTGAAGGACTAGCCATTCTTCATCATCATTTCAGTTTATCATGTTCCCACTGCTGGGACACAGGCCATCTCTGAGAGTGAGAGAGAGGATGGGCTTTAATCTACCACGCTGGCCCAGTGCATGTTGGTGAATGTCATTTGTCTTTGAACTTTTGTGGTTCTTGGTTATACCGGTTTCCTCTCGATGTTTTCTTTTCCGTTTTTGACCACAAGCATCGAAACTGCACATAATGAGACTACTAAATAAGTATTTAGTGCAGGGCCGAGGACCAAACCGGATGTCAGATTCTAAAGCGTACATAGTTTTTTTTAAACCCCTGATAATAGATCTGATAATCTTCAAACAGCTGAACAAGCTTTCTTGAATCATATCTAAAAACACCCTCGATCAAGCCACCTTTCAAGCAAATACAAACTAAATCAAAATCGGTTTAACTGTTTTGGAGCTACAATGACTCAGACACACAGTTAAATACATTAAATTTAGGACACCCCTCTTTTTGCGTCGAGGGTTAAAAACCAAATGCATCAAGAATTCCAAACAGAAACAACACACTCGTCACATTGCTTGGTGTTAGGGAATGATTATCCATGCTTTAACTCCTAGCAGTTACCTAAGTAACTCCTAGAAACTAAATAAAACTAATTACAACTACTAATCCCATTTAGAACACCCACCACGTAGGTGCTTTCCAGTAGCTTGAACGAATGGCTTTGAACGTCAGAGCTAAAGTTAGAAGGCCTGTGTAGGTAGTTCCTAGACAAGGGCTTTGTTCATAATGCACCAGTTTCCATCATGCTATTACGTGAGAGCGTTGTAAAGCCTTGCATTTAACCACTCGCCCTGTAAAGACGGAAAACTACAGTAATATGCTTTTACAGAAACGTAACAACATTCGTTCATAGCGTCCAGGACATGAATACCAAGCTTGTAACGTCAAATTGGGAAATAATGTAGGTTTAAAATCTCGTTAGATTTATCCCATACCAACGTTATCCCAGGTTCCAAAATTTGTACAAATACAATGTACAACTTACTCTTCATTTCCGCGCATTATTTGAGAAAAGTACTTTGCCTTAATTGGCGGCAATTGAGCATTTATGGACTCACATATGCTGGTCTCAGCTCCGCCTTGGCCCTCGTTTTCACGTTCATCCATAAATGCTTCTGTTGCTGGCCGCTGAAATAAAATAGCAGACATTTGTCGCCATGTTCAAGGGCAAGTTTTTCTGGCCAGTCTGTAATGAGAACTTTCTTTACTTTGTAGTGAAGCAAACGGTTCCGGCAGCGTTTATTACCAAGCCAAACCTACTTTGCCGGATACATTCCTGCAGCACCCAGTTACAAAGAAAAGTCACCGGTCATACCTATCCTAGGATACGGCAGATACACTTTTATTACACTAGAGTTCATAAATCACAGAGACTGAATAAGAGAATTCACAGAGAATTAAGAATTTAAAGCACAAGGAAGTTATCGAAACGTCAGTAAAATTTTGAAAAATACATAGATTAGAACCATTTCGGGGACGCAGCTGCGGCGTCCAGCGGCCAGCACGAAGGTCTCATCCAGGTCAAGGCCAAAGTGAAAGGTTCATCAGGGTTCAATAGGGCTGTATCAGTAGGGCCACTATTTAAATGGCCAAGAAGCAGCAAAGAAGGCTTCAGCGGTTGATTCTCCAGATTTTCCACTTTTTAAAGTAAAGTTTGCTCCCGCGTCATGCTTAGTTCCAGACTTTTCACGTCATTTTGTTTTCCATTATCAAGTAGAAGAAGTTCTTAATTTATTAACACCAAGTAGACTGTAGCAAAAAAGGTTTATTAAAGTCACAGAAAGAACGTGGAATAAAAATGATGATGAATGATAGGTATAGTTCACCTATCATTCATCATCACTTTCATTCAACCATACAACTTTCAAAAGTTTGCAATACCTGGAAGTAACAGAGAGGAGAAAATATTTTCTTTGTTTGCAGTCAATTAAGGGGTATTTTCTTTACGTCTTCATGCTGTCCTGTATAAGTTTAACAGAGAATTTTCTTCGCTTTAAATATAAGTAGGTACACATAAATTGACAACTGTCGTTTGATATGAACCCGTAGCCAGACGTCTCAGGAACAGCCGCTCAAGTATTTGGAAACAATCTCCAAGCATTTGGATAGCGGAGCTTTGCGTTGTTTGTTGTGTTGCTCTCAAACTGTTCAGAGTTTCAGAGCAGTTAAAGTGCTCAGCTATTGTAACAGCTTTGGATGCAAAGCGTATTGGTTTGAAAACGTGGTGTGAAAGGACAGGTCTTAGTAAGATTATAGCTTTTTAAAATTAGAGGAAATCAGATTTGAATTGGAATTTAAAATCTTAAATTCCAATTCAAATTCTAAATTATTAAGTGGTTCTGCAAGAATGTTGCTCATAAATTGCAGTATTGTTTCTAATACCTGTCCTTCTTGGGATGGGATCTTTCTTTATTGGGATGAGCATGATAGAGACGGAGAAACAGTTTATTACTCTAGAATCAATTCTGTTAAACTTTAATAATAATAACAAACTTTATTTGAACATACTATATGATTTTGAAGACACTTTGTTTCTAAAAGTGGCTAAAACTATTTTAGTTGCACCTCTAAACAAAGACAAAAATTACAAGATCACAAAATTAATCTCGAGCAAACATATGGTTGTACAAAACAAGTGTATCAACGCTTGGGTGTGAAAAAGCTTTGTTCGGATTAGATCTACATTTGGATTGAAGCACACAAGCATTGCACTGTTTAGGATTAAAAAAAAACTGGATTGTAATTTGTACGGCTGATCAATCATGGAAATGTAGTCAAGCGACTTAGTGTATGGAATTTATATCGTATCCAAGCTTTAATAAAATTGTGTCGTTTATTTGGCAAATTGCTTCTTTGTCTTTGAATGAAGGGTGACTTTGTGAAATTAAATAGTCTAGCTTTTTTTAGGTTTTTGTCAAAGAGTTCAGGCCCTTTATCGCGTCAAATATAAGTTTTCAAAGGCCTTTTGATGAGATAATTTCGACAACGATGCGAGTAATTGTCATTAGAGAAGGTCCTTTTTGTATTGTAAAAAATAGTAGAAAACTCTGGAAAAATATTTCTAAAATTGTAATTAAATTTATGAAACAGGACTGAAAGGTTGGATGCTTAGGATAGCCAAATAAATAAACATCTTTCCCTTTTACAGCAGTAAGGGAAAAGGGAAAAAGCAAGTTTTGGCCATTCATCTAAATAATTAATTTCGCAAAATGGCTTTTCCTTTACCGCAACCCGGAAATTATCCTTATTTGAAATTGATAACGTAAAAAGTAAAACGTAGTTTGAAGTTTGAATTTATTAGGGGCTTCCAAAGGGTGCTTGAAATTACCTTATTTTGCCAAGTCATGAAAATTGCTGTTTCGTAATGTAAACGATTAATGGAGTAATTATATGAATTTAAATCATTTAATTCTATATTTTTACATCATAGCATATGCATATAGCGGTAGCATGTGCGCTTTACATCAATCTGACGGCACCCGGTTCGATTATTGGCCATGCCCCAATGACTTATTGGTGTACCGTTTCGATGCCATCACTTAAAACGATGAAGAAATACATGAGGAAACCGGAATATCCAAGAACCTCAAAAGTTCAATGACATATGACATTCACCAACATGCACTGGACCAGCATGGTGGATTAGGGTTAGGGCCCATCTATCCTTGTCTCTGAGAGAAGGCTTGTGTCCCAGCAGTAGGAACATGAAAGGCCGTTAATGTCTTGATTTCAGTTAGTAATAAGCACCTTTAATCGCGGACCGGTAAGCGCAGCGTAGCACGTCCACCCACAAGATGGACAGACGTTCTAAAAGAGACCGCAGGGAAACGCTGGATGCAGCCATTTGCGAGATTGACGAAGGAGGTCTATGTCCAGCAGCTTATGGCTGAAATAATGATGATGATCTTTAATCACAAACACAAGGATTTTTTATAACTTGCAATTTTATATTTTTACACACTAAATTAAAATACATGAAACTAGTAAAAAAAATGCTTTGTAAGAGTATAGTGCAGTCACGGGAAAAAAATATTATTCAAATATTTTACACAGAAGCGTTTCATACCGAAAATGCACAAATTCGTTTCAAATGCCGCAAACTTTTTCAGTGCAGAAACAGTTCGTACCTGTTCACTGAGACCACAATGATCTGTGTCTTTTTTCAAATTTTACTACATTCATCTTGTTTTTTTTTTACTGTTCAATCTATTAATAAGAATTTTCGATGTGTCATTAATATCAACTATTATATAAAGCTATGCTTGTGTCCTTTACAGATAGAATAGTACTACCATCGGCAAACAATGTCATTGGATGATTCGTATTGTTTTGGATGAAATAAATATAAATTAAAAACAATAATGACCCACAACACACTGCCCTGCAGCTCACCATATCCGACCTCTCTCTCCTGTTTTGATTTAATTATCTTTATAGTGGTAGTTTTTCGACACTTTCTGCATAATTACGTTTTTTGTAACCTTTTTTTGAGTAAGACTGAATTAATTCATATGTATTACCCCAAACTCCATATTTAAACAGCCTTTTCAATAGAATGTCTTAGTGAACATTGTTGAAAGCTTTTGACATAATTAGCCATATAATATAGCTACTCTCCTCATGTTTTCACCAAGACAAGACATGCAGTTTTAAAAAAAAAGTGTTTGCGTTTACCAAAACTTTGGTGCTATTGAGATTAGATCGAGAATGGCAAAATAGCATATCTGTTTAGCGTGATATAATAATTATTAAAACTTCGTTAACTATTAGTGATATCAGTTCTTGTTTTGTTGAGACAGCTTGTAAGTTTCCAATTTTGTCGTCGATAAACTATCAATTTATCTAAATGCCCTTAAGCTAACTAAACTAAAAGCTTTACAGGTATCAAGAACTTAACACAACTTTAGTAAGTATTGGTAAATTTATAATCTCTCCTCCTCAACAAATTTACTTATTCAAATGCCTACAACTGAAATTTAGATCACCTGCTTGTGGAGATGAAATAACTAGGGTTAAAAAGGCATGGTAGTATATAAACGCATCAAACGCATCATACAACGGAGCGTGCGGTAATGAATTTTACCGCACGCTCAGATGTATAGCACCGTGCGTGTACTTTACGGTATTTTTTTATTTCCATTTCCATAAAAATTGTTTCATTTGTAGCCTTTTTTTCTCGCAAATGTGTTGTAAAACGTTGTATGGCACACGTGCGGATTGGTTTTTACAAACTCGTGACTATGGTAAGCCCTCGACTTCGTCTCGGGCTTACATTCGTCTACTCGTTTGTAATAACCAACTTACCGCACTTGTATCATAAATAACTATTTTCATAAAATTATACGATAAGGACAGCAATTAAATTTACATTGCCATCAACCTCTTTTATCAATTTAAATGGAAGTATCATCATCATAATCATCATCATCATAATCTTACTAAAATTGTTTATTATTATTTATTTTTGTGTTTGAACTTTAGTGTAACCATTATTATTTATTTTAATAGTACCTAATTTTGTTTGAACTTTAATGTAATGAATTTCTTATGTTTAACGATAAGTAATTGTTATTTTAAAATATAAATTGCATTATTACTATGTTGACACGGAGCTGATTGTCGTGAGCAAATAACTATAAGCTAGCCAATTTGCACTTAATTTAAAAATGGCTTAAGTATTTACGAATAAAACGATTTGATATGATTTATTTTAGAATAAAATCAAAGTTCAAATATCTCTTTTATTTTTGCATAAAAATTGGTACAAATAAATCGTGCTAAGCACTCAAGTACCAAACTTATCCAGGAAAATGTACGGCACCTGTAAGCGAATGAATCCGCGGGGATCAGCTAGCGATCCAATAAAATTGTGTAAGGGCCATTGAACATTCATAATGTAGCAATAACGACGTGCTTATTCATACCTACGCGACGTGAGCGTACGGAGCAGCGTGACATTTTGCCTGTGACAAAAGCGGAAATAATGATGCGGAGCATTTTTGTTGGTGTTTCCGTAACATTTATATTGATGTTTTGAGAAAAGCTATATTTTATGAAAAAAAGTATACAGAGTAGCGCAAAAATTGTGTATCAAGCCGAAAAGGTCCGATGCTCATCATTATGAACAACTTTTACTATGGGACCAACCCTGAAAACGCGAAAAAAATATCTAGGGAGTTGCTCCCATAGTAAAAGTTGATCATTGTTCATAATGAAGGGTATATGGACCCCTTTTGGCTTAGTACACCCTTTCCGCGTAACCCAGTATATTTATTTAGAAGATAGATATTAGGTTAGAAAAATAGCTAGGATGCTAATAAATTTTTATTCCTCATCATCATCAGCCAGAAAACGTCCACTGCTGAACATAGGCCTCCCCCTTTAACCTCCACACTGAACGACAGTCTGCCTTTTGCATCCACTGGATGCCCGCGACTCTCACAATGTAGTCGGTCCATCTAGTGGGAGGCCTACCTACGCTGCGTCTTCCGGTTTGTGGTCTTCACTCAAGAACCTTTCTTCCCCATCATCATCATCATCATCATCAGCCGGAAGACGTCCACTGCTGAACTTCTTCCCCATCGGTTATCGGTAAATTTTTAGTAGTGGTAATTTATATTTAAGATCTAAGTAGGTAATCAATTGCAACTAATTGTAATAGCTGTTTTAAATGTGCTTCGTAAAGCGTTTCTTTCTAGGATTTATCAAACATTTAATCGCTTAAATACTAAAAATTCTTGTGCTATTTCGCAAGAGAACACAAATTGAATAGCCAAAGTTACTTCAACGAAATCAAAGCAGCATTTTCTACTTGGCCTACCCGACAGACTTTAGCTCAAAAAAGTTCCACGATGCGTGAAATTTGATTTCATGCCACCAAAAATAAGTTTGTATGTAAGAAAATATTTAGCAAGTTTCTTAATTGTGGGAGTTGCTGAAAAATAAAATTTTCATCATGATTCGACTCCAGAGGAAGAGCTAGCTTTCGAAACTTATTAAGAGTTCCGCAACTTTCGCGCCGAAAATTTAATGGTGGCTTGGAACCAAACCTCGTTGTATTGTGTACCAAAGCAGATTTTACAGAATTATTTTCTTCACTGGAATAAACTTTCCTGGGCCCTTCAAAGGTGCTTATTTAATTAAATTCATGACATGGCTTGCCTCGCTTCGACCTCGGCTTCGAAGCTTGCTATTTTCAACCTATTATCCATAAAAGTCGAGTCAATTCGGCCTGTATTTTTTTAGTATGTTTGATGTAAATGAACATCGATTACGCGGGAACACCCACAAAATAAATTTTGAAAAATTTATTTCAAAGTTATATATAAATATAGTTCTCGCCCAACTTCAAATCAGTGTAAAAAGATTATTTTGTTCTTTGTAGTGGCATATTAACTTCGAATGTTTGGTTTGTGGTTTTTTTAAAGTAGGTTTTTTTTAAATAGATGATTTTATTAAAAGTCTTGCGTTTGACCTCTGTACTGATGTTAAGCGATGATGCGGTCTACGATGGACCACGTTTGCCTAGAAGAAACCTATTCACTCGTGATTTGAAAACATTCAGACTGTAACTATCGGGGAATAAATACTGCAACTATAAATCAAAGCTCTACGGATGGAGTTTCTCAATTTGACTGTTTTTTTTTAAATATCCAGGTGGCTTCATTTAAATTTGAAAATATTCCACTTCTAACGGCAGAATATTAGAGAATGAATTGAAATTGAAATTTTCGTTAAGTCTCATCATCATCAACCAGAAGACGTACACTGCTGAACATAGGCCTCCCCCTTAGACTTCCACTCGAGAGTGTTTTTTTATTGCAAAGCGGATTTTTTTGTTATTTTAAACTAGAATTTACTGTTCTTAGGAAACTATTTCCTAAGAACAGACTCATTGACTCATTTCCATTATTTAATCATTTGACTTTTTAGGAAATTATGAACGGTAGGTACAAAATTATTGGTTGGAGTAAGTGTATTTTTGGGCCATTACAGTATTGCTAAACTCTATCTTTCTCCGTGTGTTCCTAATTATGGTCCAATATCCATGTAAGTTCCTGTACTTTGTTTTTCTCTTTGCGATCATTAGTTTTCTGTCCAGGATAGTCCAGACAAAAACAAGGAAGTGTCTGTCACTGAATATTTACGGGTTTTGTAAGAAAGTTCTTTCAGCAAAATAGTTAGGCCTACCTAACGAGGAATTTTCCATGTAAAGATCCCGTTCGTTCTTCGTATTTTTCCGTTGCGTTCATTGTCTTCTTCTTTTCCTGTTCCCACAAATTTCTGAGCTATGAATATTTGATCACAATTATATGGCTTCAGCCAAGAAGCCTTACCATACGCGTGTCTTAACATGCTCTTGCCAATTTTTTTCGTCCTGAGAAGATTTTGGCGTCGCACAACTTGTGCATTTGCCAGTGTCAAATAATGAAATATTTAATATATTTTTTAATAACATGCTTGCGTTTGGTCGCCAACTCGCCTGATGTTAAGCGACGATGCTGTCTACGAGGTTGCACTTTTGTCTAGAAGAGTGTTGTTCAACCTTTTTAATGACGCAACCCCCTTAGTATGAAAATCATTTTCACGACTCCCTACCCTTCTCTGTTTATAATCTGTATTTTATTATATTAGAAATATCAAATACCAGTGGCTTTAGATATACCAGAGATAATATTTGGCAAACAGGAGGTGGAAAAGATCAAAAATATACGTCTCTTTGACAATTATTAAGTACTATTCAACGCAGGATAAGCAATACATAGCCAAAACAGATCCTCATCATATTTTTAACTTCTTTTACTGAGGCTTCGCGACCCCCTTAGAGAGGCTTCGCGAACCCCCAAGGGGGCGCGACCCACACCTTGAAAAACACTGGTCTAGAACAAACCAATTCGCTCTTGAGTTGAAGACAGATTGTAACTATCGGGGAACACCCATTCAGGCAACGCATTCCACAGACTAGCAGCTCGCACAATAAAAGTGCAATAATTATATATCGTTAAACAAGCCATAGTCATGGTCAAGTCCAAGTCACACCTTAGTATGCCGGTGAAGATTTAACAACAATTTATAATCTAGGGATTTGATGTAAAACGAGTACAGTAATAAAGCTAGCTACTGTTTACAATTTTTATATCTGGTGTACACAATAGAGACCCTTTATCTATCTACTCATTCTCTCTATCTACCGGGAAAATTAAAGTCTTATTAGATTTCAGAACTACCTTATAGATCGTAGATAATCGTGTCAGGCAAAATAGCATAGTAGACTAAGCCCAACTGCCGAGACGTATTTCATCTCTATACGAGGTATATTTAAAAGAAATATAAATATTTCATCATCATCATCATCAGCCAGAAGACGTCCACTGCTGAACATAGGCCTGCCCCTTTAACCTCCACACTGAACTACAGCCTGCCTTTTGCATCCACTGTATGCCCGCGACTCTCACAATGTCGTCGGTCCATCTACTGGGAGGCCTACCTACGCTGCGTCTTTCGGTTTCGGTATAATTTTTTATTTTTTTTATTATTATTTTTACCTCATATTCAATCGCAACACTCTTTCAAAGACTTCAAGTAAGCGTAAAATGTTTCCAAAAAATTCACAATAGACATTCGAGAGAGTTATCTTCAGAGGGGAATCAATAGACTACAAAGAAACACTCCCAGTTCAAGATTCGTAACAAATTCGCACATACGACGCGTTCGTGTACTATTATTAGTAACCGACCTGCGGTTTCATCCGCGTATGGATGAAAAATGGTGTTGATGATGAAAAGTCTATGTCACTCTCTGGCTCTTGAACTATACCCGTGCAAAAAATCAGGTCGATCCGTTGTTCCGTTGCAGCGAGAAAGAGGAAAAACATACATCTAAACATCCATACAAACTTTCGCGTTTATAATATTATTACTAGCGGTCCGCCCCAGCTTCGCACAGGTATAGATTATAGCCTATGTCACGCGGTGGTGTAGCTTCCCAACAGTGAAAGAATTTTTAAAATCGGTCCAGTACTTTTTGAGCCAATTCGTTACAAACATACTTACATACAAATCTTTCCTCTTTATAATATTAGTATAGAGTATAGATTAGTAGGATGTAAATATTGTAGGTACACAAAGTATCTTATGTTTAAAGATAATTAAATGTGTATTTGTAGGTGTACATGTTTAGTGTATAAATAAATACGCTACAACCAATGAAATAATAAGAGTCCTCAAAATTCGCGCCATAGGCTCGGGACGTAAGTCCTTGTCTAAACAAGGTTTAAAATCAGTACACCAATCAACAGGACTACTATTATACTAAGATACGGTGAGGTGAATTAATTACAGCAAAGTAATATTACAGTCCAAAAATATAAAAAGTACGTTTATGAACATAGCTCATACAAACCAGAGAAGCCAACTCGTACATACATCGGTGACGCGCGCGCAAGGGGAGTTGAGGAGAGACGGGAATGCATTATCAATCTCTTGAAACTACGTCGCGTACAATGGTTGACATCTTTCCCGCTAGATGGCTCTGTCAGTGTGATTCACACCACTAAAGGTGGTCCATCATTCAAATCGATACGGCAATTATAATATGTTGGTTAAAACTGACTTAGATTTGATCACAATATTAGTTGGTTAGTTACAAATGGAGTTATTAAAAGCGTGTTAAAAGGAATAAATAGACAAACTCAGGCATCAAGTAATAATCTTTTTTTTTATACCATAGGTGCCAAAGAAGCTGACAGACCGCCTGATGTTAAGTGATCGCCTTCACCTGCAACACCATCATCACAGATACGTTGCCGACCCTTATAGACTAACAGCACTTTTGAAGAACTAGTGACAATAGAAGGATAGTGACAATATCGTCGACGTATCTTGCAGCTGGACGACCAACGCTCTGCTTACCCTGGCTCAGCGACCACTCTGTCAAAACCTTACTCCATCTGTCATGACATCGCCTAGCAACGTGTCCTGCCCAGCTCCACTTTATTGCAGGTAATCAAATAGAATGTCAATACTACGCAATAAAGGAAATTTAAATGTCAGTTTCCATAATGAGTTTATTTCCAATATCAGAAACAAATTCACCGATAAAATAAACAAACAGTTCTCAATTAACTTGGTTATTATAATAAAACAGATAACAGTCGTTTATTTTGTACGACCGCAATTGTCATTACATAAAATTGGGTTAGGTTTGCGTGACTAACCCTTGTTTGAATACATCACATTTCGGCTGATTAAATGGCTAGACAGACAGAATACACGTTTAGATCTGTCATTACCATTACCTACATAATTAAACAGGTAGACATCTCTGATATCATGATTTTTATTTTCTGTTTTAATTCGAAAGGAGCGGCCTTCAAACACTTTTGTTATAACACCCGTATACTCATCTTACAGTGTCTATTGAAATACACTGTTTTAAACTATCACGGTTGTTCACTAAATTTATATGATTATAATATCAGGAGCTCATTCCACAACTTTACCACGGTAAATATAGGTTCATAGACATTTATTCTCATATAAGATGTTACATCACTTCCATGAGAACACTGCTAAGAATAAATTTACACAGATCGTCGTCGCAAAAATTACTAAATAAATTAAGTTAACATTACAACACGTAGAATAAAATTATATAGCATACAGCACATATCCATCCAATCCCGTAAATAATCATATAAATATACAATTGAATTTGCTAAAATGATTACTTCAGTGTTTCTTTTTTTAGTTAAATTACCAAAGCAGAATTCATATTAATTTAGTAATAAACAAGCAGTTTTTTTTTAAATATTTTAAATCTATCATATTATTAACTAAACTAACCTATCCTAACAACGTTTTTTTCCCCCTTTTTTGGGGCTTTTAACAGTGATTATTTATGGTGGTATATCTGTGATATTTCATCTTTGACAATGACGTTTAGATGAATTATTCTGACTTATGCTATTTGTCGGGGGTGCGCTTACGGCACTTGACCAGACTAAAACTTGTACTAGGTAAACGTCTAAACCCCCGTTCAGAGACGCCACTTGGTGAAATATAAGCAAATAAAAAATCGACTCTCATAGTCACTCGAGAAGATTAATTAATGAAGTATTTTTATAACTATTAGTTTTAGTAACTAAGCTAATAGTTACTAAACTCATTACTTTTTAGTTTTAGTTATTAGTGCGTTTTATAATCTATGCAATACGTTCTGGGCCACCAAGATACAGGCTTTGCCTAGTTTGGGGCCCATTGGTACCGTACAGAATATCTGATTTAGTAATGTATTTTATTAACCCTCATTTTTATCTGTATTTTTAATACTGTGTAACTTTCTACTTCTGTTTGTATTCTGTGTTAATGTCCATGTAAATTATGCTTAAAAATAAACATTTATTTATTTATTATTTATTATATAACTAGCAATAGTACTCCAAAGATACTTTATTATACATTCTCGACCAACTGTCGTAGTAAAAAATTTATTTACATAGTTTTAGTATACCATTTCTGTTGTTATTAAATGAGGGCGCCACTCCTGCGCTCTCTTCACCTTAAGTTAAATAAAAACTTTTTTTTTTTTTTCAATTTATTTATTTCCTTAAAAAATATACAATGGATACTTACAAACATTAAATTAATACCAATGACGAGTTAGTAATTATTAACTTAATATAGCTAACAAACAGAGTTAGTCCTCGCAGCTTTGTAAAAGTACCCAAAATACGTGGTAATTTCTGGGTCCCAAACTAGGCTACGCTTGTATCTTGGTAACCCTGAAATGCTATTAGAGTTACAATAACGGTTAAAAGAATATAATTTATTTGTATTAGTAAAATTTTAAGAATATAATGTACCTAATGACGTTTAGAAACATACATAGTTTACACTGTCACATATAACATAGTTTACATGGAGACCGCCTTTTATAATGACAGGGCACGGATCTTTCATTAGGATTAAGTAATATTTTTTGGCCAAGTAATCAAATAAATAATTGTATCATGATGTCTATCTTATACTTATTTACATTTTGATAAATCAAACCAACGTTAATTTGACAACTGAAAAAACCTCTGTCTTTACTTGCACGCGAAATTAAATAAATGGGTTGCTGATTTTATTACTTGAATTGCTTTGATTTGGTTTATTATTTTCGAGGGTTAGTTGTTTTGTAAGATAGCGGGTAAAACCACGGGGTCATACATAAATCACAATAAAACACGTCTCTGAAGTTCTTGATAAGGGTAACACGTATCAAATTAAAGTCGTTTTCGAAGTGTACGACAAAATATAAATAAAACGCAGACGAGAACTCGTTATTACGCCCATGTAAACCCATCCTTGAACGTATAAAAACAGGAGACGTGCAATGGCTGTATTCTCAAGCTGAGGTTCATACTTTTGATGTACTCTTGAGCTAGTCGCCCACAAGTCAGGCCTAACGCCATCTACATTTGATATAACTCAAAACTGTTAATACAGCACACTTACACATTATTCGCTGGCATCCAGTGGATGCAAAAGGCAGGCTGTCGTTCAGTGTGGAGGTTAAAGGGGGAGGCCTATGTTCAGCAGTGGACGTCTTCTGGCTGATGATGATGATGATGATGACACATTGTTCACGTACAGTAAGAAATTCGCAGCTACACTACACTAATTAATAGTCATTATGCAAAAAAAGGATGATGATGCAAAAAAGGGCGACATCGTCGTCTGCTGCGTAAAGGTAGCATTCCCATCTGGGCGACCACGACCAGCGACTGCGTCGTACAACCCACTGTTCGGTATGGATTTGTATGGAGTACTAAACTTTAAACAATGCAAGCGATCCACATTCACACGATCCACGCATTTGCTGACATTGCAAGTGACCGTGTCGCGTGACGTGTGGGTCACTTGCATTGTCTAGCACTCCAAATAATTCATGTGACACGGGCGCTGCCGCCGGTGGCGGTTGCTGCCACCGGTTGCGGTTACTGCCACCGGTTGCGGTTGCTGGTCGCAGTCGCCACGATCGGAATGCTACCTTAGTTCGACAAAAGGCATCTAGCTGATTTAGACCAGATGCGTTCGTACCTGACACGCCATCTTACTATATCTCCCTTGTTTGTTTGATCTGAGATCATAGGTTATTCTTTTATGGTATAAAGTAAATCGACACAAAAGAGGAAAACCTATTTATTAATCTTCAATTTAAGTTGAACCCTAGGAAGTACGTGTGGCAAAATATGCTTGGCTCCTGTAATGATTATAATTATCAGTGTTTTAGATGCAGTAGGGGTTTTTGGTGTTTAAATTAATAATAACTACTTGTACTTTAGTGGCAGTGGGTAAGGCACATAGCACGCAAAATAGGTGGCCGATGAGGCCGAAAGGTGCTCGAATGGAGGCCACGGACCGGTAAGCGCAGCGTAGGACTACAGAATATTCTGTGGTAGGACCCATAAGATGGATAATATATACAGCAGTGGACGTCTTATGGCTAAGATGATGATGATGATGACTTTTTTTTTTTTTTTTTTTCCTCCGTCTTATGACGTCTTTGTACGTATAGATCCGTTGTCACTTTACTTCTTGTCCAGTCGCTTATAAGATAGCCCCATATACCAGTCACCCTTTCGTTGCGACGATCCAAGCATTTACTGACTGTTAATGAGTAATACTTTCTCTCGCACGTATGTACTCAGCCTATTTACTTACGGTATGTTTGAATAAGGACACACAATGTAATCTTGTTGACTATGTTGTGGGAAGTTTGAAGGTGTAAATATGGACGCAAGTTTTTGGTTAAGTAGGTACTAAGTGGTAGTCAGTAGGAACCTAGTGAGTTGGTATATAGTGTAGTTAGTTTGTCGTGTGAACAATATATATCTATAACTAAGAGTTTATCTATCTATAACTAAGTGTAGACTATGAAGTTAGCTTATACAGGGTTATGTAAATAACAATGTACTAAGCCGAAAGGAAGTCATTGTAGTACTCATCATAAGAAAATCAAAATCAAAATATATTTATTGCAGTTTGTTGGTAAACCTAGATGTAATACAGACATCTCGAAAACAAACTTGTCTCTAAATGGACGTGCAATATTAGCACTGGCATTCATAACTCACTAATTATAAGTTATTAGTATTGTTAGTTTACAAAGGAAATGTCATAGTATAGTAGTTATGTCAAGTTAAATAGGTACGATGTCTACAATATTATAATGTCATTATTAGTTAGTCAATGTTAGTATTCCAATTTAATCTCTTATCATTAATAAATTCTTTTACGGTGTAATATCACTTAGTCAGTAGAATTTTTTTCAATTTCAATTTGAACAGATTAATATTTAGATCTTTAAGGTTTCTAGGCATCTTATTATAGATTAACGGTCCCATACAGAAAATGCTATCATGTAATAATTTCTTGTTGCGGTGTTCTATGAGAAGCTTGTGCTTGTCACGTCTATTACGTTTAGATTTAGTAGTAACAACTTTTAGTATGGGACCAACCCTGAGATCGTGAAAAAAATATCTGCTGTTTCATAGAAAACGGTCATTGTACCTACTAGACAAAATTTATGGCACAGCATATGTTTTTTTCGAGATTTCATGGTTGGCCATACACATGGTAAAAGTTGTTCATAATGATGAGTACAATGACTACCTTTCGGCTTAGTACAGTCTATACGTACGGCTTAGTATAGTCAAGAAGAGAACATGTTACTCATTTTCTCGTCAAAAATAAAATGCTGAATATGAAAGCCAGGTGGGAGCTTCGTCTTGCTTGCTTAGTTCAAAAAGTTTCTTTGGAACAAGCAACGGGAATATTTATTTGAAAAATTAACTTGCTTAAAAGATATTCATTTGTGTAGATAGATAGATAGATAGAAACTCTTTATTGTGTACACCAGAAATAAAAATTACAACACGATAGAAAACACTTACGAGCTAGTGCTAGTGCCAGTGGCGGCCTTATCGCTAAAAGCGATCTCTTCCAGGCAACCATTGAATGGAAAGAATTTACGTAACAGAATCGACGGGGGATGCTAAATCACTTTTAATGATACCATTATATAGATACTACTAAATGATACATAGTATAATAAAAATATATATATATATAAACACATAATACAGACGCGACAAGTCCCTGAATGCTTTATCTTTCCATAAGCACAAGACCACCCGATTTAAAGGCTGCTTCAAACACAGTGAGACTAAAATTTGGAAAACAATGGGACCAACTCTGATATCACGATATTTTTTCTCGATTTCAGGGTTGGTTCCACAGTAAAAGTTGTTCATAATGATGAGTACAATGACCTCCTTTCGGCTTAGTACAGAGTATATGCGTAAACTGGTATACATACCGGTCAAAATCACAACCCTGGGGTGCAAGTACCGTTCTTTTACCGATCGTCAAATTGACATTTGAGGTCGTCAAATTCGATAATATGCAATTTTTTCAGTACTCGCTGTGATCGATTCTATGGCATTTTAGCGAATTTGACGATCGATAAAGAACGGTACTTGCACTGCTGCTTCGCCATAATCGGGTAATTAGGCAGGGTAATTGTAAAATGCGAGTAAAAAATTAAAATACTTTTTGCCTGAACTTTGTAGCATACCTAACTATTTGAATTGTGGCGCTTAGCACTTAGCATGTAGTTGGAAGTAAACGTATTAGCATGTCGGTTGTGAGCATGCATTTAAAGCCACGCGTCGCTATGCCCTTAATGGATCACGGTTTGAAAGATCTTCAGAGTCAGCACTAAAACCACAGATTAAAATATAGTAGGTGAGTAAAACGAGCTAAAAGGATTCGCTAGAAATTTTATTACAGTGCAAAGATTTAAAGTGCGACTGTGAAGGTCCAGCTTTTAGTGATAATAGTGTAGGATTGGTGCTATGATTGTGATTTACCTACGCAAAAAAATAATACCAGAGAAAAATAGAACAAAAATACAAAAAAATATGACATCATAGACGTTTACCTAACCTTACATTTTAATTACTGAGCCAAGACTAGTCGAAGCAACGAAATTTGCAAAGTCAATACCATGGCACATAAAATACCGTGGCAAGCTCATTTCTACTTGTTTTAGCCCCCGATGCAAAAGGAGGGGTGTTATAAGTTTAGCGTATGTATCTGAGTGTGCCTGTGTATCCATGTATCTGTGTGGTTGTCTGTGGTATCACAGCTCCCAAACGACTGCACCCATTTTGATTCAGTTTTTTGTTCGTACGATGACTTGGTCGAGTATGTTCTTAGCTAGCTAGATTCATGAAAATCTGTTAAGGCGTTTGAACATTATCAGCTCCTTTATCAGTAATAAAAAAATAACTATGTATACTTGTGATGGCTCATAGGAGATGCGTGCAAGTCATATGCAAGAAATCGTAGACAATTTAGATTGTGATTGTGATTGTGAATGTGATTTCCAGTTTAGATTGTGACGAAGAAATAGCATCAGGTTTATTCGATCGCGATTATTGTCGCAGTCGCTGGTTAGCTAATAAGGCTGTCTGAATCATTGACGTATATTGTAGGGATCGGTCCAATGGAACTGTTTCCATGGTAGTTGTACCATCATGGTACTAACTCAGGGATGCGCCATATATCGTACCAATGTGAATGTGACTTTCTTGGTGAAAGTTTGTCGTACTGTGAAATAGTATTGTCTTCGACATTATGGTGCTAAATTTTCAAGTAAACATTTATGACATAAATGCTTTAGGGGGTTAGACAAGACCCACTTTCTGTTAGTGTTAACGCCTGCGGAAAGGTGAAATTGTATGACAATAACATTAGCTTGAGATAACACCTCTCAAGCTAATGTCATTTTCATACAAGTTCATCTTTCCACAGGCGTTAACGCTAACAGAAAGTGGGTCTTGTCTAACCCCCCTGATGGGCATATCTTGACATTTACATCTATAATTAAATAGATATACTTCATCCACATTTTACTATCAATAAAATATCCCAATTACCGCAAGATATGTATAAACTCGAGCCTTTACGAGGAGTACGACGAAAGAACAAAAACAAAATAGAGTCATAACGCTGATATAAAAAGTAATTTACATCTATGTACAGCATCATTCAAAACAAATTCGTATACAATACGGCATCTGTTCTTCGGCATGTGCGTCGATTTAAAATACCAACCAGTATAAGTTGAACTGTTTCAATGCTTTCTTAATTTTTAGCGCACTTTTTTGTTTTTTCCAACTAGTGTCAATATTGGCGAACAACGATAGGTCCGATACTTTTTTTTAATACAGAATAGATCTATGTTTGGCCACCAACTCACCTCACATCCTAGCTTCGATTGATCGGTAACGTTATAAAACAATTAATACTGTTTATTCTTTGATTTGTCTATTATCTATTGACGCGGCATTTACGAATAATCCTTAACATAAATAACTTGGATTGTGAAACTACATTATAAATTATGCGAGCTTTTTAGGGTTCCGTACCCAAAGAGTGGAAACGGGACCCTATTACAGAGCCTATTTTGTCTGTATGTCTGTCTGTCCGTCCTACCTTTAAACGGCTGTATCTTTCGAACCGCAAGAGGCTAAATAGTAAAAACTAAAGGGTTGCCCATACAACAAACGCATTTTTACGTATCTTTGTATTAGCTTTAATGTAAAAACGGTAATAAGTAAAAGCGCCAGACTTGGCATGATTATAGTACACACTCTAAAGTCTCCCCGTGTCTTCCCGTGAACATGGTGCATGTAACTGCGCCGAAATATCGGGAGCTCATTCCACAACCTTACCACGGTAAATATCCCGTAAATAATCATATAACTTTAGTGAACAACCGTGATAGTTTAAAACAGTGTTTTACACTCTAAAGTGTAATAAAAAAATAATAAGTAATGGCCAAGTGCGAGTCAGTGGCATTTTTTTATGTAGAATTGATCTACGTTTGCCACCAACTCGCCTGATGGTAAGCGACGGTTTGGCCCACAATGGAAAACGTTGATCTAAAAGAAATCTATTCGCTCTAGATTTGTCTATCAGAACAATCGATATTGGTTTTTATCAGTTACTTGTTTTTATTTTATTATTTAATACAAAAGAACAGTCTTAAAAAAAGCAACAAAATATTGTATTTTGTACTTCACAGACTTTTTGTAGGTATTTAATTTTAACAGCAAATACATTTTGGACAAAATAAACTCGTTAGTTCTACACATTTATAGAGCAATAAAACAATATTTGGATAATTCGGACGCTTTCGGATTCGCTTGGTCTAAAAACATTCTTTTTTTTAAACAAGCATTGCTTTCAGAGATTTTTTTAAATAATAATGATAAAGATAAAGATTATTTATTTGCACAAAACAATACACGAAGCAGAAAAGGCTCGGGGTTCTAGATAAACTGGTGTGACAAGAAAAGGAGTGAAGCCAAATGCTTGACATCGGCGACGCTAAATGGCGCGGAAAAATCAACGAGTACTCGTAATTTCTGCTAAAGGAAGTGCCCGAGTAGTTTATACGAAAACGTATGGGATTAACTCCCGTGTTTGGAGGAAAATTGTTAGAGAAGTAATCTAGGATTTTTATTGTGCAAGCTTACTGAGACTAGTTTGTTTGGTTTAACCTCGCTAGTTTTGTCCCACAGTTTAACCCACAGATATTTTTTTTGTTTAAATTAGAACGGCTGTCAAGCCATTTTTGTAAGAAATTTGTTGTAGCCAGTTGCACCCATATAAACGAAACGTCCGTCATTCGAAATCTGTGAGCAACTGTGTTCAGACGCGTTCGGAGTTCGACGCGTTGATCTAAATAAGAATGTTCAATCAAGGCTTACTCATAATGCCTGGTAACAGATTTTCCTTCTCATTTCCGTTCTATTTACTTGTATTTTCTGTAGTTTTACCCGTTATAGAAAACGTACATATTTGAGATAATAAATTAACCTATGTGCACAAATGTGCCATATTATTTACCTAAAATGTTACCAGTGTATTCATTTTGGTTAAGGGGGCAGGTTGTCCAAGTGAGAAATACCGCATAGAGACCACATTCGTCTTATAAAATATGATAATTCAAGTATGCTACGTACTGATCAATTTTGTCTCGTAAGTCGAGTAAGATTCAATACTGACACACAAAGTTACAAAACAGTAATTCCGCTTCTATGTTATATTTTATTTCAGGCTAGGCTAAAATTAGCATCACAAATATCTATAGAGATTTTTTTTTTATCCCAAAATCTTTAACGTTCTCGTAGTGACGTAGAGGCGAAATTACACCTGAATAGAATACTAAGCTTCTTATGCATATATTATTATATAGAGCGTATAATATGCTTAATAGGATTACTACTTAAGGCGAGTTTTTCCCACTTTTAAGCAACGCTTGTTACTACAGATGACCATAAGTCACAAATTGTATTATAGCCGCATTTAGTGGAGCAAAACCATCTCGTTTACACAAAGTCGTGCGTTTCGCTACTTCATTTTTTTTCAGATTTTTCTCTATATATTATTCGAAAAGCATAGCTGTAATGTAAAATGTACCTGTACGGTTCCCTCCATAATTATAAAATCTGTATATTAAGATATCGTAGACATCATTTAGTAAATATATATTTGAATGAATCCAACAAAAAACAGGGAGAAAAGCGCAAATCAGTTTTACTTTTTTTTTGTTTTTTCTGTCGAGCGAAATGTCCTTCTTGTTTCGGTCTTTACGGTTTCCTAGATAAAATATTGAATTTTTATAAGACACCATTTTTATTGTTTTAAGCAAACCATGGAAGTAGACAAACTAAAATGATTAGCATTTTTGCTAAAAGTGGGAAAAGAGGGCCTTAAAATGTAATTACTAATACTTCTAATTCTTCTGATTCATGAACCTACCTTGTGAGAGTCACGGGCATCCAGTGGATGCAAAAGACAGGCTGTCGTTCAGTGTGGAGGTTAAAGGGGGAGGCCTATGTTCAGCAGTGGACGTCTTCTGGCTGATGATGATGATGACTTCTGATTCGGCTTTCTCGTTTGTTTTTGCCCTGAACTAGTGATTAGAATAACTCATTTTTCTTCTTTTAGCCGTAGTAATTCATTTGACAAATCATAAACCGATTTAAATAAACAACTCCCATTGAAAAGTTTGGTGATCATCTCAACTTCGCACTTCCACGATGGAAAAAAGTTTTATGGAAATCTAAAGTCGGAAACACAATAACATTAACTCAATCTGTCTTAGGGTAAGAATAAGTGCATTCTGAAGCATAAACAATCTTTTTCTTCTTATATATAAAAGGCGATATGTGTATGTAGGTATGTATGTACCCTTTGGACCTGCTTACCACCGGCTAGCCCGTCTGCTTGTTTGCCACTTATGACAATAAAAAAGAGTGGGCGTTCCCCGATAGTTACAATATAGATGTCTTCAAAATCGCGATTGAATTGGTTTCTTCTAGGCAAGCGTGTTCTATCGTAGATCGCACGTGATAATTATGTATAAAACCCAAAAGAGAGGTATAGCGATAAAAAAAATCTCATCCCCATTTCTCAAGTACCAGAGCCACCCTTAAAATGCAAAATTACAATTTAATAATAAAATACTAAAACTGCAATTGTGCAGTTTTATTAAATTGTCTTCATAAACGCAAGCGACCGCATCCTAGAATCACGCGTATTCCCTGATGAAGGAGCCCTAATGGCTCTGGAACCAGTTGATCGTGATCGTCTCGATCGATAAACATAATCGTGAGCGTAAGCCATTGTTATAATTTATTTATTTCTATATCGATAAAAGGTAGAAGATTAAAAAAAAATTGGGACGGACGGACAAAAAGAACTTATAATAGAGTTCTTTTAGTACTAAGAAACCTTATAAAGCATGGCATTCAGCTACATCTTAAAACTTATGTCGGCTAAGCAGACTATTCCAATAATCATAACCTGTTAACCTACCATTTGACCAATATTAAACTTTTTTGCTGGGATTACTCATAGGTATGCTAGCAAAGTTTCAAAACGATAAGACAATTTAGAAGTAAGATAGCAAGATTTGATTATACAACGTGTAACAAAATAAAAAATAAAAATAATGTAAATGTCTTGTAATTTTAAAAATATAAACATGTTATTTAAGGTTTGCATGCATACATATGTCGCAATAAATATATTGAGTATTGAGTATTGAGTATTAACAGGGCCCCGATTCTACTAATTGTATTTTTTAATATTTTTTGAATTGCCTCAAAATTGACAGTATTTAATTTTTTTAATACTTTAAGTGTCGTAAGTTTCAATTTTGGGTAATTGCCCCAAAATTGACACTTGACACAGGTGTGGTAATACTGAAGGGTGTTATTCATCATTACAAACAACTTTTATTATGGGATCAATACTGGGAGTATATTTTTATTAGTTTCCTCGTAACTATACAAAATTAATATGCACAACTTTAAATATGGGGCCAAACCTGAAATCGCGAAAAACATCTGCTGTTCCACATATTTTTTCGAGCGTCAATGATCGTTTTCTATGTAACAGCGAATTTTTGACGCAATTTCAGTATCACAGTTTTCTTACTACAGTTTTCTTTAAACACGATCAAACCAATTCAATTAACACATTAGCGCTTTGTATTTTAATGACGCCCCTTATTTAATCATGTCGAATAAGGCCAGCGTTAATAACATTTGCATAATGGTAACACTCAATGGTAATATTGTGGGTACATATTACTTATATGTGTGTGTGCACAGCCACATAATGTAAATGAGGTTAAGACAGCAAATTATCCTGGAAATGGGTTAAGATAGTATATTTTTATTAGTTTCCCTCGTAACTATACAGAATTAATTAATTTTCTGCATGGTTTAATTCTCTTCTGCCCATTTTTCTATCGGCCTGCCAAAGCGGGTACGAAAAATCGACACCGCTTTATATTCCAAAAACCCGTACGAAGCGCTTTGATTCCACATTTATTGTGCGAACTGCAGCTAGTCTGTGGAATTCGCTGCCTGAATGGGTGTTCACCGTTAGTTACAATCTGGGTGTCTTCAAGTCGAGAGTGAATCGGTTTCTTCTGGGCAAGCGTACTCCATCGTAAACCACATCATCGCTTAACATCAGGCGAGATAGCGGCCAAGCTCAAGCCTATCTATATTTTTTTAATGCTCTAGTATAAATTCTTATAAGCTGGCTGGGACATCCTATTTAAGATGACAAGTACTCTTAACTATAACTCATTAAAACAACGGAAAACAACTTTGAGTCTCCAGAAAACTCTCCTTGTACCACTATTATTTCGCCAAGTGTTGTGATATCGACACCAATTTTGTATAGCCGCTAAAACATAAGCGGAAACTGGTGTTTGCAGAATTGTTTCGCCACCACCCCAGAAAAATGTATCTTTATAATCCTTTATACCTCACATACGTCGTCTATTTCTCTCACCAGATTCCACACACTTAAGGCTTCACTGGTGGAAGCTTTGCAGTAAATTCACCCTCAATTCTAACGCCATTACACTTTGAATCGTATCCGACCGCGGCCGCACTTGCCTTAAATTATGTAAACTGGAACTTTCCGTCACTGGAATATTTTACCTATTGAAAAGAGTAGGAATGATGACGCTCTTCAATTTAATTGCCAATTAATTTAGGATAGAATAGTAAAACGAAACTAAGCCGATTAGCGCACGACCGAAGAAAGTTGCCTAAAGAGCCAGCAGTGGGATAATGAAGGATGTGGATGGTGTAGCGTCACATGCACGTCCTTTGTAATTGCTGACTCTAATGATTACAATGCGGAACCCGAGTGGGGCACAGATTCGTCACCTTCAGCCGTTATGTAGTCGTTTCTAGTTTACAACAAACGACTACCTAAAACCTAACGTGCCTCAAAACTTGCTCAAGAAAAAAGTCTTTTCTGGTGAAGTGATCAAATTATAAGTTATTTATTGTTTGACAGTATTTATATTCATCATCATCATCATTTCAGCCGTAGGACGTCCACTGCTGGACATAGGCCTCCCCCATCGATCTCCAAAAGGGCCGGTTGGATGCGGCTTGCATCCAGCGTTTCCCTGCGGTCTCTTTTAGGTCGTCTGTCCATCTTGTGGGTGGACGTCCTACGCTGCGCTTACCAGTCCGTGGTCTCCATCCCAGAACCTTTCGGCCCCATCGGCCATCTGTTCTGCGTGATATGTGCCCTGCCCACTGCCATTTCAACTTACTAATCCGGTGGGCTATGTCGGTGACTTTCGTTCGTCTACGGATCTCCTCATTTCGGATTCGATCTCGTAAAGAAACCCCGAGCATAGCCCTCTCCATAGCTCGTTGTGCGACTTTGAGCTTGCTTATGAGGCCCATAGTGAGAGACCACGTTTCAGTGTGTTTAGTTTCGTTCAGTATTTATATTAGCAATAATTAATTTCTGAGATAATTTTATTGAAGGAGTACACCCAATAAACATAATTATCTATACTAATATTATAAAGAGGAAAGATTTGATTGTTTGTTTGTTTGTTTGTTAGCATTGAATAGGCTCCGAAA
This sequence comes from Agriopis aurantiaria, assembly GCA_914767915.1. Taxonomy (NCBI): domain Eukaryota; kingdom Metazoa; phylum Arthropoda; class Insecta; order Lepidoptera; family Geometridae; genus Agriopis; species Agriopis aurantiaria. The sequence goes on along the minus strand of OU611992.1, from coordinate 3,572,061 downwards.
CTAATGAACCGATTTGAAAAATTCTTTCACTGTTGGGTAGCTACACTATCCCCGGTTAACATAGGTTATATTATATTTTCAAAAAAAAAATAGGGATCCTTACTAAACTCCAATAATGTAACCCAAGGTGTAAAAAAATAAGATTTACAATTTTGACTTTGCGTGTTTGACAGTTCTAAGACAGGACAACGTCTGTCAGGTCTGCTAGTATTAGAATAAACATACCTATGTGTAAACGGCATACGTCTAAAAAATAAAAAATAAACTATTCTAAAGTTGAACTGAAACCTAATTTGACTACTATTACTATTATTGACATTATTACTAGTATTTAAAATGTGTGATCTAGTTGTGTGATTGGTATACTTTAATAATTATAATATTTGCATGATAATTATAACATAAATTTAATAATTATAATATTTGCATGGTAATTAAGACATTAATTTCATAACTAAGTATAATTCTCACACTGTACTTCAGATTATTTGCCATGTAAGGGAAGCCTAACATCAAGATACGGGTGATCAAACCCAGTTTGATGGTTAGCGCAGTAATTATTTCTAAAAAGTACTGTAATGAAAATAAATTAATTGTATTGTATTTTTTTTTGTGATGCCACATGGTAACAATGACACTATTTCAAAGACTCGACTAAGTTTCTATTGTTGCCATTAAAACACAATGTCCATTCTCCATCCAGATTAATACAATAGCTATTTTACGTCACTGACAGCAGCTATGAAATCTGTGCTCCCAATTACGTGTTTTATGTCCAATATTTTACAGCTCAAAAATCATCAGATATCAATTTTCTACAGTAAATTGGATCCGTAAAATTTCAACCAGATTGGCAGGTGGCTATAACCGCCTGGGTATCACTTACCAAGGATCATTAATTTGGCCATCCTTGCTTTATGGAAAAAGTTTTTCTTTGATGTCTTTTATTGAAAGTAGGGTCGCTGATATTTTATTTCCAGATGAAAGTTCTTTTAATTGGGTCATCCTGGATGGCCGTGACGATGGTGACGACGTAATATTTGAAGCGGGAAAACCGGCAAATACCTTATTCAAGTTTGCTCTTTTGAGTGTTCTATACTTCAAAGCTCTCAATTAAACCAGATAGGTTATATTTACCTGATAACATAGAATATTGCTGGCAACACTTTTTCTGTTCGATTTCGGATTTTTATTGTACGTTATTTATTATGTACGCCAATTTCATTCAACATTTTACAGTGGAATGTTTTACGTGTAATTTTTAGGGTTCCGTACCTCAAAAGAAAAAAACGGAACCCTTATAGGATCACTTCGTTGTCCGTCTGTCTGTCCGTCTGTCTGTCGGTCTGTCAAGACCCTTTTTCTCAAGAACGCGTAAAGGTATCAAGTTGAAATTTATATTAAATACTTGGGTTTACGGTTTCTTTCGGCTGTAAAAAAATTAAAGCTGTAAGTCAACGCAATCAAAAGATATGAACGTTTATGTCGCATATTTTGCGATTTCACAGGGGAATCAAAACCTATAGGGTACTTCCCGTTGACCTAGAATCATGAAATTTGGCAAAAAGCAAGGTCTCATAGCACATATATAGGAATAAATTCTAAAGTTACAAATTTGAAGGTATATCATTAAAAAATAATTATTTTGCTATTACAAACTTACATTTTGTAGTTGGAATGTATGGAAGAACCTTATTGTCAACTACAAAGTTAAGTTTGTCTTTCAATATTTCAACTTCAGTCAGTTTTATTTTTTGGACTCGCGCTCTGATGGTTCCTTCCAACGGAACCCTCAGAGCACGAGTCCTACTCGTACTTGTCCGGTTTTTTTTTTACTACCTATGTAGAGCTCCCAAGATGGTCCCAATAAAATTAATTTGAATTCACCGCCATTGGGCGCCTGTTTATTTAGCAAGATCAAAAGTTTTGGTCAAGCCTACTTCCTCATTTGAAGGCGATTTTTTCAAAGATAATTAATTTACAATGCTATCGCAACTGTAAAAATGTTAATATAAACTATGACAGAACAAAAAAAAAACAGTTTTGAGATAATGCCGTAGCTAAGTAGCAAAAATTAACATTTCGTGCTGCTAATAACATAGGATTTACCTGAAATGTCTCATTGTGCTAAGTAACAATAAATACACAACACATTACCTAGTATTTCTTCCAAAATGACCTTATTCAAGTATCATTTCAATGCGTTAATAGAATTCAAATTAAAACAGGATTGCGAAATACAATTCCGAAAATATAATTTGCCTATGCAACAAAATGTAATCTCGTTTCCACAGTTGCCACGACTGTCCTACTATTCATCTAAAATTATAGGTTTATTTATACTAATAAATACCTGAATCTATATAATGAACACAACGCTGTATGTACTTTGTATTCAGTCATGTAAAACTGATAGCAAACGCACCATTTCAATTCAAATAAGATCACAATGTTGATAAAAGCGTTGTTTGACTTCAAAGGTACGTTGTGATTGGTTTCGAAAATATTGAAATTGATTAGATGACTACATTATAATCAAACATAATTAAAAGTATGAGATTTTAAAATAACAAAACATACGAAACAAGCTCCATGAGAAAAAAATATACAAATGCTCAAATAACTATAATATTTTTATGGACGTTGTTTTCTCTCATATCGTAGTTCAAGAACAAAATGCTAATTTCAATAAAGTTTATTAGTTTATGTTTAAAAAGAAGGACCGTTAGTTTTTTTGACAAAGACCAAAAACTGCCCAGCTTCTATGCACCAACGTGGAACCATACAATAGTTCACGCAGCTGACTTATTGTATTCTCTTTGCAGCTGACCGATGCATCATCTATGTGGCGTGCATGCAATTTTGCGCAAGACTCAGCCACTGGCATTTCAGTGTCTGCGTCATGCAAACTAGGCATGCTTGGCATACATGATTAAGTAGCTCAGATATCCTACGAGGAAAGATGTTTCTTGTTTTATTTCCATTCGGATTTCAAGCAAGGCTTTGTGATAACATTTGCCAATGGCATTGTGGCGCTGTTTGTTCGTACCTTTGTTCAAGTTTTTAGTTCAGCTCTACAGATCACCAAAGGTAAGTAAGCAAAATATTTCTTCTAGTAGCTTGCAATACAACACAAGAAAACACAATTCCATATTTAAACAAAATGTCAAAAATTAGGTTAATATTACATACACTTAACAATAAAAAAATAAATCATAAAAATAAAAATTTATATGTCAATAATTTATCTTAACCTATATTTCGGCTTGGACCCGGAATGCTCAACATGAATTCTGGTCCAGTGCTGCATTATTGGACAGTCCAGGTCCATCCACCAGGCGAACAGCTATAGGTAGCTGTTGGAGCTGCCACGCACGCGGCGCATCGGATTTTTATCGCGCATTATTTTATTTAGGTTTAGGAAAGGTTCCTATCTACCTTTCGCACGACGTTTCGACCATGTTACAATGGCCGTGGTCACGAGCTGACTGAAAACTGCGGGTGAGTCCGGCGAGAAGAACGGGTGTTTTGTTCCTCTAACCTCACATGATCTTAAAAATCGCAGCGTGGAAACGTCGAGCGAAAGGTAATTATTTTTACCTAAATAAATAATGCGCGATAAGTCCCGATAAATATTTAAAATAAATTTATAATAAATTATTAATTTATTTATTAATTTTATTAATTTATATTTCCTGCCTGTGATAAAATTTTGAGCTTGGTGATTTTTACTAATTAATGGTCCAAGCAAGACAGGTCTAAAGCTGTTAAGGTATAGCAACTCTGCTCATATACCTAATATAAATGAAGAATTTTAAACAATAATGGCGTCTATTCTATCATTCCACTCACTAAACTAAACTAAATTTAACAGCTCTAAAATTATTGCCAGTATGACAGAATCGACGCGAATGACTTTTTAATATAGGTATAAGTATTTTTCTTTCAACATTTTCTTAGTCAGCCAAAGATCTGCGAAGGATAGATATGTCCATCCAATCACTTGCATCTCAGTATATTAATTTAATACCTACCTTCATCGCATCGTTCTGTACTAAATACGACGTAGAGTGCTTTTCATGTTTGAAGTCCCCCAGACGCGGCGCTGTCATCGCGTATCAATCACTATCAGTATCATTTCTCGAGTAGAACTTTAACAACTTTTGGCATCGTACACGACTCTTTAACGATGGAAAATTAATAAAAATCTCACTAGCGCCCAAACACAGTAACAACACCTGACAACTACAACATGGAAATTTAGTTCCGCTGTTTGCCGTGGGACGTCTTTCATGAAAAGGACTCTACCGCTCCCGCTCTAACAAAGTGCGCATGTATTCCATGGATTCACGTGTATATTGACCATAGAAAAGTTTCATTGGCCCGGCCCTTACAAAGTACATACGACAGTATTATTTAAGTCAACGCAGTCGACTAAAAACCGACGCCAACACGCCCTTAGTTTAGTTAGTAAAGCTAACAACTTCAACCCATGAAAATCTTGTGATAAATTAGGGTACAGCGGAAACTGTCTCTACTAGTGCTACCATAAAGAAACCCGCGGAGAACACGTGTATAACTAGCAGAAGAAAACTTGAAGATAAAGCTAGGTGGCTACCTTTTTTACGGTAACTCTGTAGGTACATATTTATGAAAATACAGGTAAATCCGCAACATAAAAAAGTAACATTTATATATCAAAGACTGTAACAGCCCATGACTTTTACATAGGTATATACTTCGACCATAATAAAATGAATGGAGAGGTCCAAGAGCGCATTTTTGTATGGCGCTCATTTCGTTTCAGTCAGTCTCTAGCCGCAGGAAGTGCGACACAAAACTATTGTTACATGATAACGAAACATCTGACAAAATAATTATGCTTTCGTGTGCTTTCCCGAAGTGTAAATACCACTTATAGGTCTGTGGTAAATACACAACAAAAAAACCGCTATCAATTTTTGTAACAAATGTATACAAATGGTTATAATTAGGTGTTGAATTGAAGTATAATAATTATGTCCGAAGGTAGACGAACGGATCGACGACAAAGTATTTTTACTGAGCAAGTTTAATGATTATGGCCGTCCATTCATTTTATTTTGGTCGAAGGGTATATGTTTTATTCCTTTCTGGTGTTATACCACAGAAGACATAATAGACATAAATGGTTATACTATTATTTTATTGACCATGACCATGTTTCCATAACTAAACGAGGAATATTTTTTTCTTCCACTTAAGAAAATTTGCGCTTACCGGTCCGTTTCATTCCATTATGATCCACCATTATTACCACAAGTTTAAGAGAACAAATAGTTAATAAAACAAAGATGCGTTTTTTTTTTATGTTGGTACCAAATCTCGTCAGCTTTCTTTACCGTTGTTTACACACTCTTTTTTAATGGGAGTGACGTCACCATAGCACAGAAGACAATAGAATATGTATGTAACATATTTGCGGACTCCTCACTGTAATATGACACAGATAAGGAGGTCAGCTTTACATCTAAACTTTATTCTCCTGTTCTTGTAAACGGATAGCACATAGACTGTGACAAGGACGGTCTCAGCCCGGCACCGTACTTGGTATGCTCAGTCATGATGCGCTAAGCACTTAGTCTTGCCTTGCATTTTTATGAACAAAGAAGCCATTCTTTTCTTGAGATGCTCTGCGATACTTGAAAATAAATAGGTATTAAAATGTGAATTTGCTTTATTTTATTTTATTTTATTTTATTTTAGGAAAACATACAGCTGCTAATTAATACAGTAGATATAAGATAAACAGTTACACAAAAGCCAAAAAAACATGTTTTCACTAATACTAACTAGAAATGGTGTAAATGCTCCATAGGATATATATTATAGGAAGTTTGATATATAATTTTTTTTTTTTTTTTTTTAAATAATTGCGTTGCGTTGCGTTTGCGTTTGACCACCATCACGCCTGATGTTAAGCGATGATGCGGTCTACGTTGGAGCACGCTTGCCTAGAAGGAACCGATTCACTCGTGATTTGAAGACACCCAGATTGTAACCATCGGGGAACACCCATTCAGGCAGCGCATTCCACAGACTAGCAGTTCGCACAATAAATGTGGAATCAAAGCGCTTCGTACGGGCTTTCGGAATATCAACCATAAAGCGGTGACGATTTTTCGTGCCCGCTCTGGCAGTCCGATAGAAAAATGGGCAGGAGGGAATTAGATCGTGCAGATCCGATGCACACTCACCGAAATGTATCCGATAAAAAACCGATAGACTAGCAACTTTACGTGGATATGGCCTAATCACCCTTTCGGGGGTAGGCTAAAAGTCTAGCAGTGGACTTAAAAGACTGAATATGATGATGATGATGATGACCAGAAACCAGTGACACTAGTAATACGTTTTAATCCTGCGTACTACAACTTCGACCGCATCATCGCTTTCCACCAGATGAGATTATGGTAAAACGCTTGCCTAGTCTGTTGTAAATAAAAACCCGACAAGTACTAGTAGGACTCGTGCTCTGAGGGTTCCGTTGGATAGAACCCTCAGAGCGCGAGTACAATAAAAAAACTAACTGAAGTTGAAATATTGAAATACAAACTTAACTTTGTAGTTGACTATAAGGACTAAAATTACATATTACTAGCTGCGCCCCGCGGTTTCACCCGCGTAGTGATGAAAAATGGTGATGGTGATGATGACGATGAAAAGTAGCCTATGTCACTCTCTGGCTCTTGAACTATACCCATGCAAAAAATCAGGTCGGTCCGTTGCTCCTTTGCAGCGTGAAAGAGGAACAAACAAACCAACAAACAAACACACTTTCGCATTTATAATATTAGTATGATGCATACCTACTACACCTTCTCTCCCAAGATTTTTTATATTCTAAGGTTACGTAGTTAAATATTGTGGGAACCTTTACATGCATTATCTACTTTACTAAGAAGCTGGTCAAATTATTTTCTCAATACCAACCGAAATTGGAAAGCGAGTATTGACCGAGGGTACCTATCCTTTTCATCGCAATCTTTCCATGGTCATTGGGTTTCAATCATAGCGGCCCACATTATAGTAAGAATGTAGGTCAGTAATATACTCTGTCTAATAAGGTACTCTGCAGAAATATATTAGCCTCAGATTAGACAAACAAGTGAGATATGCCTTAGTACACGCATTGTTCGTATTCAAATCGCACTTTCAGAACTCCCCATGCCTTTCTTTTTTATGTTGAAGGCATTATGTTGCTCCAAATCAAAAACGATCTCAAGTTACTCACTTTACAAATAAAATCAACTGACACGATAAATGCCTCTGCTTCGTTTGCCTCAGAGGAGAACAAATACCTAAACCTACTTTTGCGTAATATGTTATGGGACTATGGTAATCTTACATTAATATGTCAACAAATTAAAGACCCGAAACCCTTTGTGACCCCATGTCATCTACGTACTTTTACCTTACCTTTGTACTTGAAAAGGCACCCGAGTTAAAGAATATTTCCTTTTCAATAAAGGACTGTCCACCATTTTCCAGGAGGTTGCCGAGTTTTGCCATATTATGTAGATATTCTTATGGGGACATCAAGATACAGTACCAATAGAGACACAAGCGTGTCAAAAAAATGTCCGAACCAAAACGTCTTTTTGGTTAGTTGTAAGGCAACTGCGACCCGACTACACCGCCGCGCGATGCCAGTGCTACGATGCCATAGCGGAAAAGTGACGTTGAACACTATTTAAAAAGTACTTAGATACTAATGTTCTAATCCACGTCCCTTAATCCACCCACCCTGTCACAAAATTGAATGTCAGGGTTAGACAAAACTTTGACCCTATAACACAGGTTTTGAGCTCTCAGCTAATGCCAAGTATAAATTGTAAATTCGGATATTCACTTACATCTCACTAAACACAAACACACTCACACCCACACACTAACATTGTAATAAAATGGTATTGTAATGACCACAGATCTACTACGTAATATCTGTGGTAATGACATTTTCACTATCACATGTTCACATTCTTATTTACATTTTTGTGACTATGACGTGAAAAACAAATGAGATCAGCCACCGATTTTATTATCATGCCAACGTCAAAACTTTGCTGGAGATATATTCATATCCACAGAAAAGAGAAACGAAAAAATTTTCTCTTCTGTGTTCATATCGTTGCAATAGTTATTGAGTTCGTCATTCACACTAAAGGTAGACTTCCGTGCATCGCGGCCGGTCGCAGCCACGCGCGTCTGACGCACGCGTCTAACGCGCACGGCTGATGCGATTTGATAATGTATGGCGACGTCGATCGTCGGCCGCTCGTGTCTGACGCAGACCTTTGAAGCGGTGGCTGCCATACGTTTTCATAGTACGAAAAAATGTCGCATCAACTGCGCGCGCGCAGGGAAGTCAACGTAAAAGACACAAGATGGCGTTTTCACTGAGCTTATTTTAAATTATTTTTAACAGGGTCAAAAAAAGGGGATTTCTCAATTTGTTTGTATTATTTTTCATATAATGTTTATTATCTTACAACTTTTTTTTATATTGTTTTATGTTGTTGGCCTTACAGCCTCTAAAGCTTCACCGGGCTAGTTAGCGAACGCAGAACTTGATGATGGGAACCTCAGAGACCTCAGAACTCATTTATAAACCGCTTTTTTATATACTTTCAGAATACCCAAAAAATTATGAAAATCCCTTTAGTAGTTAAACTTAGAAATTGGCTGTAGGAAACTTGACTGTATCCTGAGCAAAACCAAGCACAAAACCGGACCAAAAATTAAAATGGTGGCAACTCCTAATTTCCACACAATTTTGATGTATATTTGTTTTATTTTGTTATCTTCCTAGTATGAAATAATCCAGCAAAAGCCGTTATAAAAAATAAAATAAAAACTCATTTTGAAAAAAAAAACAACAAAAACATAAATATTTATACAATTCCACAGAATTCTACAGTGTTTACCTGTTAGGTATACCTATTTTATCATCTCACAGCGAGGTTTGGTTGACTAAAATTTCCCGTCACTCCACCGCTGCCTGCTCGAACGCTGATTCGCACGCGCTGTGCTAGTGATACCTACTTATAGAATACAGGAAACGTTCCCGAGGAGGAAATTAACAGAGATTCTGCTTGATAATAATAGGCTAGGGCATGATTTCTTAAAAATACCAGGCTTGGTAAAAATATAATTAAATATAATACATACAACGTGAAGTATTTTTTTTTAATAAGCTAATAAATTTCTGAGATATATGAGCTTAAACTTTGATCGGATTAGGAAGGGATGCCCTGTCCCTTTCCCGTAAAGTGAATTTCAGTATGGAGTTTGTATGGCGTAGTTACAGGTGACGTCATACATAAGTATAGTGCTCTCTCTGTCTAGCAAGACATTAATGCTAATATTTGTACAATACTTCGTGTAATACTTAATTTTGAACAAATTTTAATTTTGTGTCCAGCGATTAGCTCTATTTATGGTCAGTCTTTTTATAAGTCAACTACCTGCACCCCGCAGTTTCACCAGCGAAGATTACTCCTTATATCATCAGCTATCTGCCAGTGGAAGTCCCGTCAAAATCGGTCCAGCCGTTTTAGAGTCCATAGGGAAAATACATACATACAAAACATGCATATCAGTCCGATAGCCACAGCCGATAGCCTATTCTCCACAGTGTTTTGTTCTGTCATTCTCGTGTCCACCACAAAAAGTATGACAGAAACAATACCTGTTGAATGCGAATAAAATCCATATAAACATTTATTTAGACCGAGGCGAAGTGGCGGTTAAATGCTAGAATACCTACAATTGAATTAAAAAAATTATATATCAACTCCATTCATTTCGTCGAGTGAGAATGTTTTATTGTATCCATGGAATTCTGTGTCCAGTGTATGTAACCTTGCGTGCATGTAGAATTCATTGACAAGACAAGAAATAAACTTAATTAATAATAATAAAACTTTTTAATAACCACCTTTTTCGTATTATTTCGTATATTACCCTTTCATTTGATACCCATATCATGATGGTAGATAAGAACATTTTGTCCTCCATCTTGGGGCGTCCCCCATATTGAATTTATTATCTAAGATCAAAGTGCTTGGGAAGACAAATCCAACGAACCCAAACTCGACGGGGTTACGTCGTTTCGCTTAGAAGTTCCTATGGCTACCTTCGGTCTCCATAATCAGACCAGCTCGATGGTACCATAACAATGCATTGTCACATAACTTACATAAGTATGACAAATTTCAACTCAGTCGATGATATCTGCTTCCAAATTGAGTTGCAAGATTCCACCCGCACAAACATACTAAACAAGAGGTTGCATGAAAGATTGCTATGTACACATGTATTTTTACGCTTATAAGAGCTGCTTCTCTGTTGATTTTACACTCGGTGGTAAAATGACTCAATTTACACCTATTGTTGTTATTGCTCAACCGATTCCAATTAGTAATGCGGTAATAAACAGCTGTTGTTGTAACGTGGAAACTTTTATTTGGCGATAGGATTATGAGACGCGTGATTATATGAAACTACGGAACCCCTAAAAAACTTGATAACTTGATAAGAATATTTATTAACATTAGCAAAGAATGACAGTACTACTATAAACATATCTTCAGTTGATGACGATTAGCTGGGTTGCTAGGAAAACGTTGTTCACGGTAAATTTCTGTGCCGTTTCATTGAAGAAGATAGGTATGTCATTTTCATTGTGAAGATGGCAGTCAGTTTGTAGTCGTGGCATCTTCAAATTGCCCTTATTCAACGCGAGTCAGGACAGTAATTGTTCCACCGTTCTATATTTCGACGTATCCACGGACAGTCAAGGATATTTTTTAAGAAGGGATAGCACGGTAATTTCAAACTGGTGTCAAGCGACAGCTTCGTAGCGTCTAGAGTTCTGAATTCAGTGTTTGCGCGACTTTTGGAAAGACCGTTGTAGTCCGATCCCTATTCATACATTACAAAAAACGTAGAACACGGAACTCTGAACACAGAACTGTAAGTTCCAGTTTGACCACCGGAACAGATAAATTGGTGGCTACGTAATAAATGCTCTTGCCAATTTTATGGCCATAGCCAACACGAAATTATTCATAGTTAATGGCGATCAACCAACACCTATGATAATTGTCGCAATAACGAACAGGGAGTTAATTACTGACATAAATGTGAAACTGTCATTATTAAATTAAGACGGAATGGATATTGATTTAAAATTGTATTTTATAATCTCATCAAGCAGACTGCCGATTTGATTACATACTGTATTCGCTTAACGAAGTAGAAACTTTTGTTAGTGAGCTTAAATAGCGCTTTATTTTCAAAACAACGTAGTTTCTTTTTACCAGTGTTCATGAATATTTACGAGGTCAACTTTCCAGCAGATTTTAGAAAAGCAAACATGGAGACGGTTACTGAGCACTACAGACATTAAGTGCTTAAAACGCTAACAAAGGATTGTGGTCTAGATATATTATTTTTGTGTAGGTTCTTGTAGACATAATTTTGTTTAACAATAATGTTGCGAGATCTTATTTAAACAGCAAGATGGCGCGTGACTTGGCAAGACATTTGCTGTACTAAAACACCAATTACAGTAGGCACAGCGGATCTTTATGTCTCTGAAGTTAGCTGCAAAACTGCGCAGTTATTTTGCGCAGCTATTTTTGTGTCGCAAGGGATGTGCTACTTGTGCAATGGTTCGCAAGTGCCTAATTTCAGAGACACAAAGATCCGTTGTGCTTAGAGTCCTTTTCATGAAAGAAGTCCCACGGCAAACAGCGGAACTAAATGTCCATGTTGTAGTTGTCAGGTGTTGTTACTGTGTTTGGACGCTAGTGAGATTTTTATTAATTTTCCATCGTTAATGAGTCGTGTACGATGCCAAAAGTTGTTAAAGTTCTACTCGAGAAATGATACTGATAGTGATTGATACGCGATGACAGCGCCGCGTCGGGGGACTTCAAACATGAAAAGCATTCTACCGTACATATTGCAGTATGACTCGCTTTCTAAAAGAGTCTCCTGTCATTGTCATAATTTAACACTACGGAATCAGCGGGGGTAATATACCGCAGCTTGAATATATTACGCAGAAATATGAAAAATCTAGACAAAAATCTCACCTACTCTATTGTCATTCCAAAATCTAGGTCAAACTAGGAATAGGTACTAATACATGAAGAATTTCTCACTGAGGGTGCCCGAATTTGAAACGAGCACGCACGTAATAACCTGTTTCGCGCGTTAAGCCGAGAATAGAGGTATTACAGCCCTTTAATATAATTGAAGACCCTACGTGAGAACCTTGGAACGACAATAAAATGACGGTTTATTAAACGCTCTTTTCATATAAAACACAATTACGCCACGTGTAAGACTGTAAGTGTCACACATTATCTCATTTCATATTTTATAATGAATGCGAAACTGTTTTTCTGATGAATTGCTATGTATTTCCGCTTCAACTTCCCATTACGTACAATAAGCAATTTGAGATCGATTACTTTCATTTCACTCTACAGAAATTTGTAATGATGTTAATTTAACCTAACCTGAAACAAAATTATGTAAAAAATTACGCGATAATTTCACAGAGCGATGGTGGAGAGCGGTAGCACGAGCGCTTTAAAATCTGACGGCACCCGGTTCGATACTCAGCCCCGCCAATTACTTATTTAGTATCAAAATAATATGTTATGCAGTTTCGATGATATCACTCAAGAAACGGTGAAGGTAAATCGTGAGAAAACTGGTACATAGGTATGTCCAGGAACCTCTATTGTTCAAAGACATAAATATGACAATGCTGTCAAACGTTGTCTCATCCGCTCGCGCCCGCAGCCTAGCGCTTGCCACGATCACTGATCACCTCGCGAACAGTTCATCTCTGAACCAAGGATCATCCAACATTTATCACCCGAAAGTTCCTCTCAATTTTGATCACCAACACGCACTTGGCTAGCATGGTAGATTAGAGCCCATCCTCTCTCTATCTCTCCCTCTCTGAAAGAAGGCTTCATACCCATCATCGGGAACGTGATAAGCTCAAATTATGAATAAAAAAACGTATTGGTATTAACATTTTATTTATACGACACGGGAATTACTCACGTATGATTAAGCTGGTTACTTAGACTATAGTTTCAACCACATTCGGCGGTCTTTTTTCAAGGTGAATGTACGCGCACAGCTGTGCATCTCGCTTTGCGCCCGTCGTGTGTGAAAACCCACGTCAGTTTCCGTACAAAAATTATTGGTTACAAACCGCAGAGAAATAGATAAGAGTACCTAGTAGCTATTTTTATGGGTAAGCAACAAAGTAAGCCTATAGGCACAATACAAAGACACACTGTCTAGACGGGTAAATAAGTAAGACACTGTCAGCTATACTCGTAGTATAGTATCGATAATGACCCGTCCCGATTAGTTGTTATCTCTTTTCTTTGTATCATGACGCAATCGGTCCAATCTAGTGAGTTTTCTTTTTTGGGTATCATCTCGTGATTTTCTGTACATTCCTTTCATGGTATTGGAGAATCTTGTTTTTGTTTTGCTGTTTCATTTCTTTTGAATTATTGGGCCGTAAGGTAATGGCAATTCTATGATGGAATAGTTATTTATGATACAAGTGCGGTAAGTTGGTTATTACAAACGAGTAGAGGTTCTATAGATAGTTCTTACAGTTTAGTCACGAGTTTGTAAAAACCAATCCGCACGTGTGCCATACAACGTATTACAACACATTTGCGAGAGAAAAAAAATGGAAATTAAAAAAATACCGTACGCACGGTGCTATACAACGGAGCGTGCGGTAAAATTCATTACCGCACGCTCCGTTGTATGATCCGTAATGTTTAACTTTCGAACGATGTATACAGGCTTCGTAAGTGCACTTTTTGAGCAAATGTGTTGTAAAAGTTTTTGTTTATATCTCGCTTCCTCGATATATCGCAGCAATGGAATTGTAACAAAAGCTTTTATTTTACGCAAGTTACACAATGCAAAACACAAATACGTTTAAAAAAAGTTTGTCGTACGTTTATTTTACATATTTTAGTTTTTACTTTTGGACTATTATTACTGCCGTACCGCCGTATCATTGCATATTCTGTGAATTTTTTTACCTGGCCTTCTATTACGGTTCAAAAGACAGCCGTTACAAGGTCGGATATATAGACAGACAGGCAGACAGCGTAGGCTTAGTAATAGGATAGTAATAGGGTCCTTTGGGTACGGAAACCTAAAAAGTAGATAGATAGAAAAACTCTTTATTGTTCACACCACAAATTTCATACACAAACAAGTGCAACGATCGGCGGCCTTATCGCTTAGAGCGATCTCTTCCACGCAACCTTAGGATAGAGAAGATTCATAAAGGAGGTAGAAGGCGGGGCGTGCAATATTGAATAATGTGATACATTAACTAATTTATGCATTAGATTTAATTGCATTTGCAAAAGTAATGCATTAGGTTTCTTGGATGGTATTCATCAAAGGTGTTTCAGCAAATTATCAATAGGTCAAAGCCAAAAAAACATCATAATGTATCAGCATAATGTTTTGATGATCAAAGACGTGTGCTAAGTATCTAATCAGAAGAACTGATAACCTTGTTGACGCAACAGGCCCAATACATTCCGGCTCGGTGGCGTTGCGAGCTAGGTCGGGCTATTGACGTTAGTTGTTATATGTTTGGCCTTATCATTGCAAAGGAGCCCGATCTATCTGGTTTTATTGTAAACTAGCAACGCACACCGGCTTCGCACAGGTGTAATTTTTTTTTTTACACCTCGGTTTACATTATTGGAGTTTTAGTCAGGATCAATTTTTTTTTTTTTTTTTTGGAAATATAATATATAGCCTATGTCACCCAGGGGTAGCTTCCCAACAGTGAAAGAATTTTTCAAATCGGTACAGGAATTTTGGAGCCTATTCAATGCAAACAAACAAACAAACAATCAAATCTTTCCCCCTTATAATATTAGTATAGAAGTATAGCTAACCCCGTTTGAATGTTTGCCATATTGCCATTAAAAAAAAAATACGATTAGAAAAACGTCTTGTAAGCAAGTACTTCTATAAATTGTTGCTAGTGGTTAATTCCCTAACAAATGTGTGAACTAACAAAACAGTGAGATTACGATTTAATGCATGCCTAAATCTTTGAAAAATATAACTAAATAAGACAAAAAGGTATTCCTTTTTGTTTTATTTTGCCGTAACATTACATATTCTGTGAAAATTTCAACTGTCTATAATTATTATCTTTTATGTTTCGAAAGATACAGCCGTTACTAGGTAAGATAGACGGACAGACGGACAGACGGACAGACGGATAGATGGACAGACACAGTAGGCTTAGTTATAGGGTCCCATTTTTACCCTTTGGGCACGGAACCCTAAAACATAATCCAATTTGCCTGACTAACCCTAAAATCACATTATAACACTGCTTTTACTGGGCAGCAGTGTAAACATTAAGGCATTAAGATAAACAAAACATAAAATAATCACATTAATATTTATTTGTACATAACGGTGGTTGAAATCATACGTGATAATACAACTCCATTCAACTAAAGCACAAAATCACTGGAAACTTGTCAAACCTAATACTAAACTTACTGTTACAAATTATCCTAAAGATCACAGATAAAAAATCGGGGAGAAAATAAATCGCAGAAAGCGAATTTTCTATGTGTATCTTTCCCGCACTTGCGCGAACATATCTGCCGCGTCCACTTTGTTGGGGCCTTCATTCTTTCCGAAGAATGTCATCTTGGTGGTCTTCACGAGCCCCTTGCCGCCTTCTCTTGATTTCCTCCAGTAGACCGTTTGAATCGCGTTTCTGCCCGCGAGGTAGCGCGTCGCGCTTCCAATCAACTGCCTTTTATCCATTACGATGAAAATTTGTTGAAATAAACAAAGACAAAGCTCGTTCAAGCGACTTGCTCGGTCGAGGTAGCGAATGTGTTTGGTGGACGAACAGCTGACTATCTGCTTATATACGAGCTGACACGTGCGATATGACTGACGCTTGATAAAGGATACTTCACGCGGCAAGCCCTGACGTGTAGGTACCTAGTGGTACCTATGTGTTTGTGTTTTGTTTATATAGAGTAAACTTTGCACTACGGGAGCGCGTGCGGTACCTCTAACAACGATTTGTTGATGAAGCTAAGTACGTGAGAGTTGGATGATCCAAACCTCGCTTTATCACACTGTATGTGGCGTAGAGCAGCGAATAATATGCGATCGTGCGAGCTAATTAGAAATTTGTATGCGTAAATTAGGCAGCCTCTAATCTGCATATTGGGAAGTGGTAAATTGGGTCGTTGCCTGTTGATAGAGGCAAATATGCCAGTTCAAATGATTAAGATTCTCATAGCTGGAATTACAAATGAGGAGTGTGTTTGGGTTTACATTTTGGTCAAAACATTCCAATCGTTTTTAGGGTTCCGTATCCAAAGGGTGTAAACGGGACCCTATTACTAAGCCTACGCTGTCTGCCTGTCCATCAGTCTGTCTGTCCGTCTGTTGTCAGCCTTACTCCACCTTTTAACGGCTGTATCTTTCAAACCGTAATAGATAGGCAATTGAAATTTTCACAGAATATGTAAAGTTGCGGCGGATTAACTAAAAAAAATACAATAAAGTCAATAAGTATAAACTAAAGGGGGGTATATCACAAACAATTTTAAACGTATTTTTGTTTTAAGGCTTTTTTATCAGGTATTTCTTAGTTAATCCGCCGTAACATTGCATATTCTGTTAAAACTTCAAATAGCTATCTATTACGATTTTAAAGATCCAACCGTTTAAATATAGGACGAACAGACAGACATATAGACAGACGGTCAGACAGACAGACAATATAGGCATAGTAATAGGGTCCCATTTTTACTCTTTGGGTATGAAACCCTAATAACGGTCATTGACACTCGACAAAATGTATGGAACAGTTGTTTTTTTTTTCGGGATTTTAATGTTGATCCCATCATAAAAGTTCTTATTAATACTAATTACAAATCTCCTTTCGGTTTAGTACAGTATATATGCGCAACCCTTGCATATTACTGGATAATAACAAATTTCGTCTATTTCAATAAGAATTTAGCTTTGAATACCATGGCAACGAACTAAAACGTTAGGAGCCTTCAACTAGGTCATGATAAGGAAACTCTGCATCGCTTCCAATGTCGAGGGCGGGCGTTGCCGTACTAGCGCTACATTACGCAGTTGTAAACATTCATTCATAGCCGCACAAGGTTGCGCAGCGATGTATTCAGTACAAGCAGGTTTAAACGGCAATGGGGATTGCCTAAATTTTCTGACCCGTGTTTTTTCTGATCTGTGTTTTTTTTAAATAAAAATGAAGACTATTTTAATATACATATTTTTTTCCTTTACGTAGTTATTTAAATAAGCCGGCCAAGTGCGAGTCTGACTCGCGTACTGAGGGTTCCGTAACCACAAAATTCAATTACAAAATTACCGGTTATAATTTGGTAATGAACAGAAAATTGTCAACGACTTGCACTTGGGCATTACTTGTTATTTGTTGTTATACTTTATAGTGCGTACTATAACCATACCAAGTTTGACGCTTGTACGTATTACCATTTTTACATTAGAGCTAATACAAAAATACGTTTAAAAATACGTTTGTTGTATTGAGACTCCTCTTTTATTTTTACTTATTGACTTTTTTAGTTAATCCACCGTTACGATACATATTCTGTGAAAATATCAACTGGCTATCTATTACGGTTTGAAAGATACATGCGTTAATAGGGCGGACGGACGGACCGATAGACAGACATCGTAGACTTAGTAATAGGGTCCCGTTTTTACCCTTTCGATACGGAACCATAAAATTGAGACAGCCTTAATTTGAGCTTTGCTAAGTTTGGGGTCAGAGGCCCGTGTGTGCAAAAATGTCCCGAATATTTATTATTTGTTATCTGAACACGAACAATAATTATTGAACTAATTCCCTTCTTTGTCTGATCTAAGGTTTAAACTTGTCTTAACCTGACAAAGATTCTATCATCTAGTAATTTTATTACTGCAGTTAAGAATTGTGTACTTAATGTTTTGACAGTAGCTAAATATCTACTCAAGAGAAAGTAAATGAGAGATAGCAGGCACAATAAATACTAAGGTAAGCATATAAAAATTCCACATAATATACACTTCGCAAATAATAGAAGGAAAATTTATCTGTCACGTTAACATAAATATAGGTACATATAATGTAGTTGTGTATATGCTAATATCTAAGAATGTTTACGCGTATTATCAATGAGCTCTAACATTACCTAGAATATAATGTTTTATAGATATGAATGCCTACATTTCTAGCTATTGTTAAAAGTACTTACTTACTAAGTAAATAATAGATAACTATACAAATTTTCTTATCACACGTATGTAATAAACTGATAATTGACATCATATATTTCTTAACAACAGTGTTTATCATAGACAAACTTAGTAATTCCTTTATCTAAATCCGGGTATGGTGTTCGATTCATTTTATTCCAGAACCAATAGTTGTTATAAAATTGTCACTTGCACGTATTCTGCGGGCCTAAAATGGTCACACTAAGCAATTTACCAGAAAGCGATTCAAATAATGATATCCTGGCAGATCATTCGCAATTGCCGCTTTCCGTAAAAAATATGTCTATCTGACTAATTATTCTCGTGCAGTGACTCAAAATGTGTCTCCGATACCAAAAAGCAACGGTAATGGAATATCTGTTTCCGCTTTCCCTTTCCATCTAAACTTGGGAAGGCTGACAGGTCTTCGAACCTAGCAGCCCCAAGTAATCCCTCTTTATGGCGCTGTCCACTTCCATCCTGTCCAGTTGTCCAAGCCAGCGAAGTCTCACTAACGATATTGGGCTCTACCACAATTTTTTAAATTTCTATTGTCTGCGTTTTTCCCGCTTAGCCAGTCCTAGAATTAGCAGAGTTGATAACTCTTGATCAATAATAATGGTAACTTAATGTAATTATATAGATATGTGGATATCTTTACGTGTGATCAGCAGCAGGAGTTTTTGGCGCACTTGTGCTCATGACTGAGTAGACCAACCCAGGTTTCGCAGTTGCAACTGAATTGTTGGCAATCTAGATTTTTAGAAGGTTCATGGAAGGCACTGAGATATTTATTATCTCTGGTAGGTACTTAATAAAACTCTAACAACTTTTGCAACAGTATAACACAACAAACATCGAAAAAAGAAACAAAATTACTTGTTTTGTCAAGAAACTTCCAAATAAAATTACTCGCTTATAGCAATCCTCGATATCTCAACACGCAAGTCAAGATCCTCAAAAGACGTGACAATAACCGAGGAAAATAACATCAAATAACCAATTTAGGTACCGGACACGACAACACGTGCTCAATGCTCATATTAATGCTCATCACTCATACTATATCAGAATCTATTGCACTGTCTGTGCACTTTGCGGCAAAAATAAACCAATTGAACCAATCATTTGGTACGACTGCTCATGAGATCTTTGACGCCGAGTTCAAGGTCAATCAATAGGAAAAAATATGAGTAAAGTATGAATAAAAAGTACGCGATCCTTCCATTTCGATGGATATACTAATTTTACTGAGACAAAAGAAAAAAAAAATGGTTTTTCTGGGTATTTTTTTTAGATTCGTTAGCAAGCTAAAGTAAAAATGCCGATGACTCAAGAACACATAAGTATTGTTTGCTGATTTGTGCCAATACTGGTAATATAATGTGTAGGCACAAACCAGCAAATGGTAGGTATGCCGCTCTGATACTCGATGTAGTGACTATATGTAAGGCAGCTGCCAGTAGCAGGAAGCGAATAGCTGATGATCGGCCTTATTGGCGTGCCTAGAAAGAGGCCTATATCCAGCAGTGCATTAGCCTAGGCTGATTGTGATGATGACGTTCTCATCGCAACAATGAGTTTGAGCCTCTGGTGAATAAAACATCTGAAGAAATCTCTGGTGATATTGCACTTTTTGGCAATTGGCTAGCTAGAACCTGAAGTCAAAAATCATTCGGTAAGCACTTAGCGGCACATTCTGGCAGTATTAATTAAAAAACCAATTACCATTCTAGACTAAACGTCTATCTCTGATTAATGAGTTGTTGGTTCAACAGACATTGCTAACAAAGAGATTTTAAAGATAAAATTGAAAATAAAAAATTTGAATTATGGTGCCGGTTTTTGCTTACTTGGTGGTAGAGCACTGGTTACCCACCCAAAATAAAAACTCTGTGAGATGGTCAACAAATAGCTTCCGCTGAACAGAGTTGGTTGGTTGGTGACGTTTACACATTATTTAACAGTAAGGAGGTTGGTGAGGGTTAATGGTAGATAAGACTCAATAGAGAGAAGAATTAAGTAAGACAGTGGATGAAAGCAAAAAGCCTAAAATTGGGCAGAGCCATATATCCAGCAGTGAGCTAAAAGATTAAAGGTGCAGCACAAGCTGAATAATTAACTTTTGTGACTGAATGTAGACGAGACAAAAATTGCCGCATCATAGAATTAATCTTTACCACACTTTTCTGTTATTTATTCAGTTGCTAATCGTCTGGATGCCTGCTCTGCAAACAGTTATGTTCTGTATGTTTTTCAGTCAATTTACAATTGTTTACATTAAAATGCTACGAGTTCTGCTGGAGTGTTTGTCCGTTTTACTGGCTGGGATTTAGTGACACATTTGTACACATTTGTCTAACACAGACTGACTCTACATTAGTGTTTGCTCAATGCTCGAGATTAAGATTTTCCTTTGTTGCCAGGTATTGTAAAAGTCGATAGCAGGATGTCTGCAGAAACAATTACGATTATGACTCTGCAGTATGATAACAGAATAATGTTTGTTGTCATGTAAGGTGCCATCTTATCAAGCTAAGTGTTATTTAAGACTGTAATTGCTGTCCACATTCCGATTGATGTCTCAAGATTTCCCATATTATATTTTTTATATTTGTCTAGGCATGACTTTGACCACAATTTAACCGCCTTTATTAACTAAACAAAATACAAGCTAAAACTAACACTACAAATACAGTTAGACTGCCCATAGACCGTTGAAGGTCTAAAGACAATCCAAATGCTCAATTTAACCTGATGGTTAGCGATGATGTGGTCGAAAATGTAGCATGCTTATCTAGGAAATACCTGTTAACCTTTTTCTTGAACAACTCCGGATTAAACCTGTTCAGAAAGACAGACAAGGTAAGGAGTTCCACAGCTGCTGTTAGGTTCAAAAATATTGGGTTCGAAATGCTTAGTGCGTCTAAATGGAATTTCCACCCTAAGAAAGATCTTTGTCGTCCCTGTCGTTGTATAATAAGCTTATCACAGACCATTGCTAAGACACATCACTCAGCTCGACCATCGGCTATTTATATCAAACCACTGCCAAGTCCCTCCATTGGGTCTCACGACTTCCTGCACTACGTTTACCGATTCGTGGTCTCAACTTTAGAACATGGTTCTGTGACAGCAGATATATCCAGCCCATTTATAATTAAACTTGCTAATACGCTGTCAGTCAGTTTTGGTATTTTTTTCCCAACTTATAATATACAAATTTATATGGTACGGTGGCACTAAGTCAAAAGGAGAGCATTGTTATCATCGTTATGGACAACTTTTACTGTAAGACCTACCCTGAAATCGTGGGAAAAATCTCATTTACGCATCGAAATGTTCGATATTGCAGAATTATGTTTCGCGATTTAAGTATTGCTAACATAGTAATTTTTTTTCATAATTATGACTTCTTTTCGGTTTAGTACCACCATTCCATGTTACCTAGTAGAAGGCGCTCATACAGGAAAACAAACAGCATACAGTGAAGTGCCTACAGTAGGGAAATTTTGTTACGCGTAATTATTTACCTACATGCACTTTACATAAAACGTCTGTTCAGAGCTTTTTTAAATGCCATATGTGGCAAACAAGCAGACGGGCTGTCTGATGGTAAGCAGTTAGCGTCGTCTATGGATACTTGTAATACCAAAGGCGTCACAGATACGTGGCCAACCATATAGGACTCGATTAACAGCTAATAAAAACTTGGTCATATTTACACACTGAATGAGAATGAGTAGTGATATTGGTATTTATGTTAACTTTCAGGTATTTTGTATGTAATTCAATAAAATCGTAATGACGTTCTGCGGTTGTTGTATCATCCATGACATAGTGGTTTATGAAACAACACTAAATATAGGTAATAACTTGAATCACGAAGAATGACTTATTGACTATGTAGGTAGACCATGTCCCTATCATAGTTAAGTAAGTTCCCGAAAAAACGTATATCACTAGTAGATAGGTACCAAGTAAAGCAGATAGTCTGTAAACGTACTGCGATTCCCAAGCCACCTGCCAAGCGTGGGGATTATGGTAACACCCCTCTCTAAGAGGCAGGCCTTTGTCCAGCAGTGGAGGTTTAATGGCTGCTGACGATGAAGGCTGATAGTCTATCAATTTCAATTCGCTCAGCGAGCTGTGCTTGAGGTGTCTTTTTTTGTTCAGCCTGTCTCGTCTCGCTGATGGGCTAAAGCCTCCTTCATTCCCTTCCACGCATCTCTATCCTCCGCCAAGTTCAGCCAATTCGGATAAAAGGTGCGAAGACCGTTATGCCACATTATTCAAGGTTTAACCGCCACTTTCCCTCCACCGGCTTTTAGAGAAGTCCTCTTTTCTTTTTCCTTTTTTATAGTTTAATCTCTTATTGTTATCGCCAACTGGACATACTCCGTTACTAATAACGGAGCAGTAATTACAACCTATGCATATAACGTATAAATTGTTAATATATTCAATATCAATTGAGCCAATATTGACATCACTTTCAATCGGAAAGTTTTGTGGAGTGGAATGACCTCTTTGTGGACAAATTACAGCCATTGTCTATTTGGAAAGTTTTCTCATAACAGTATATGCTTGTTTTCATTCATAAGGTCTCTGTGAACCGTGGAATATTTGCAAACAATGACAGTCGAAATTCATTTAAAAATGCTACAAACAGTAGATTTTTGTAAATCTTATCGTTTACTGGCCAAAGTTCAATTTACAACGGAAAATGGTCGTATCGCTGAAATTATTCCGCAATAAAGTTACCTAATAAAGATAAGGTTTGTTGTGGCAACTACCTACCTAAAGCGTGTAATGATTAGGTGATTTGAACTTTTTGTTATTGCTCAGATAATGAAACCCACACAAAAACAGAATTATAATTTATGTACATTATAAGTTGTAAACTTAAGTTTCCATTGTAATTTTTTTTTACTTAAGATCCCAAAATTTATTCTTGCGTGAGATGTTTGGTACTTTAAAAATAATCATGTTTAAGCAGAGTCCATAAGTCTAAGTTAAGTTAAGTTTAACTATTTGGCACTATTTCGCTGCCCCCATGGACCCCCATGGACCTAGTAAACAACCCCTTTCCGAGGGAGAGGCGGCTGGGGTATAACTCCATGACCTCAACATGTGCCTATTCAAAAAAAAAACCTGTATTTTTTTTTAAAGTTTCGTAACGTAATATGCTATCGAAATGTGTACAATTTCATTGTCTTGATAATCGGAGATAGGGTGGTGCCATATTTTATGACGTGTCTGCAAACATTTACGTTTCAAACACTAATATAAAAAATAAACTTATCTTTATTAATATGTGTAGCATAATATTTATTTCTGATCATAATAATCTCATGTATAGTGATAACGCTCGGATAATATTTAAATTGCGACTTAGAATTCACATGATAATTGAAACATAAGAAACGCAAATAAATACGATTGTTTATTTCGTGACGTCACACTACTTTGTCTATCATAGCTATATAATGTAATATAAGTACTGAATTTGTTTTGAATACTATCGAAGCCACTATCAACACATTAATTGTACCTACTTAGATAGATCGTAAGTACTTTGACATATTAATGTGTAATCGTCACATGACCAACCACCTCTGTTCGGCGGAGGGTATTGGTATGCCATCTCACAGGTTTTTCCTAGTTTGGGTACCAATGCACTTCCACTAGGAATATTAATATGTAATGACACCATGTATTACAATTATTAAGAAGACGTTTGTTATCAATAAATTTTCATTTCATTTCATTAAAATAAGACCTCATGGACTTATGACAGTGCTATACATTGGTACAAATTAAGTCCTCTGGGACTAATCGACAGTGCAATTCCTTGGTACAAAATAACAAGAATAATAAGATTAATGACAATGTAATACATCATCATCATCATCATCATCAGCCAGAAGACGTCCACTGCTGAACATAGGCCTCTCCCTTTAGCCTCCACACTGAACGCCAGCCTGCCTTTTGCAGTGGATGCCCGCGACTCTCACAATGTCGTTGGTCCATCTAGTGAGAGGCCTCCCTACGCTGCGTCTTCCGGTTCGTGGTCTCCACTCCAGAACCTTTCTTCCCCATCGGTTATCGGTTCTTCGAGCGATGTGGCCTGCCCATTGCCACATCAACTTGCGAATTTTAACAGCTATGTCGGTGACTCTGGTTCTTTGGCGAATATCCACGTTTCGGATTCTATCGCGCAAAGAAACTCCGAGCATAGCTCTCTCCATTGCCGGCTGTGTGACTCTGAGTTTTTCCAAAAGGCCAACAGTTAAGGACCACGTCTCAGTACCATATGTCATCACTGGCAATGTAATACATTTACTACAAATTAGTTTTATTAGATTAACTAGCGGCACGCTCCGGCTTCGCACGGGTATTAAGATATATAGCTGGGGATAGTGTAGCTTCCCAACAGAGAAAGAATTTTTCAAATCGGTTCAGTAGTTTCGGAGCCTATTCAATGCAAACAAACAATCAAATCTTTCCTCTTTATAATATTAGTATAGATTACATTGTAATGCATTGCTACAAAATAAGATTGCTTGGCTACTGAATGTAGTAGAAGTGACCAAGGCTATGGTCAGATAACGTATAAATTTAATATACAGATTTCTCTGTAATTAAAATTGAATAACAAAAATAGGAAACCAGTCACCTTATATTAACTAAACACATCGCCCATTGTCAAAAGACATCTACTGTTAGAGCACAAAGTAGTAAAACTAAGTTGTCTCGCATCCTAATTTTCTTCGGATCAAAACGACGCGAGATTCAAAAGAACCGATAAACCGATAGCACTATTAGGTCTGTTTGGGTGAAATTTTTATGCGTTCGAGGGTCTATTAAGACGCTCGAACGCGGCTGACGGACCGCCGTCCAACCAACGGGTGAGAACGAGTGAGAATATCATATTTCCCTCTCTTTCTCTCCCATTGGCCAGACAGCGGATGAGGTCAGCCGCGTTCGTGCGTCTGTTAGCACTATAAGGATGATGGTGCTCTTAATTAAAGTTTATAAAAAAAAACGTGAGGTAATCCGGTTGATACCGGTTACATCTAGCAGATACGGGTTAAATTCAGTTAGTTGTGGTTCCACCCGCCATTTATCACGAGCTCGTCCGTACTGTGGCAACCCTGTTGTTGTGACTCCCGAACAAGGGTTGCCGCGAGAGTAATTAATTACTTTGGGACTTTGTGATGAGAAATTAGAAAAAAAAATAACATCGTAGAGCAACGACTACATTCGTGTTTATTCCACTCAACCCCATCATCATCATCGTTTCGTGTCAATAAGGGTGTTTATTTTTAAACTAGATCATAGCAACTTTTATGGCGTCTTCAGTGGTCAAATTCGGGTCTTTTCCTGTGCATTTTTTGGGAGAGGAAACAGACCGAAAGATATGTCTTTGATTGAAAGGCGACACCACAGCACACCACACTGTTTCTGGCTTGAAATGCCCTATTTTACCATGCTATCCTTGCAAAACATCGCCATACTGATGGGGGCTTTTTTGTCGTGTTGTCCTACTGGCCAGCTTTGGTGCTAGACCAGGATTAAATATAAAAACACTAGATGACAATGGTAGAACGGTAGATCGTAGTGTGCTATATAAAACTAGTGACAAACCGAAAATGGTATCGTAATTCTAAACGTACCATTGGCGGTTTCCTACTTTACGGTATTTGCCGACTGACCGGTTTCATTGCTCGTTTCGAACCCTGCGCTCGGCCGTGCTCCGCATTCGCAATCGAAATGCCCGATGACGAAGTCCTGATTCTTGGTTCTACGATATTACTCAAATATTCATCATAGTCATTCATAATTTCAGAGAGGATATCCACTGCTGGACAAAGGCCTCCCCCATCAATCTCCAAAAGGGCCGGTTAGAAGCGGCCTGCATCCAGCGTTTCCCTGCGGTCTCTCTCTCCCTCGGCTCTTTTAGATCATAAGTCCATCTTGTGGACATCCTACGCTGCGCTTACCGGTCCGTGGTCTCCATTCAAGAACCTTTCGGCCCCATCGGCCATCTGTTCTGCGTGCTATGTGCCCTGCCCACTGCCACTTCAACTAGCTAATCCGGTAACTCAAATATTGATTACTCCAAATTAAAAAAGAGATGTTATTGAATTTCAAATCTGTACAAAAGCATCAATGCGCGGGCGATGACGCTCAATACATGCAGCTCCAATAATGCACTCATGACAATGCTCCGAACTGTACTGACCTAAACTTTATTTAAACAAAACGTAACACTTAGAGATCCGTAAAAAACCAACACCTGGGTGAAGCAAACGGAGCGAGCGCGAGCGGCTTGGCTATGTGTACTTACTAAACCAGGGGTGTGCAACACAGGGCCAGCGGGCCACAATGCGGCCCGCCAAGGTTCCTAATCCGGCCTGCGAATGAGTCAAAAGTTTGGTAACTTTAAACTTTTTTTAGACGTAATTTTGTAAAGAACGGAGATTCATATCTATATCATCTATATCAGTGTGCTTGTGCATGCAGTTACAAGTGACACCTGCTGTGAATTCCGCCAAAAGGTTATAATTATACCCTTTCTACCATTTTCCTTATATTAGTCTTGATTTGCTCATTTACGAAACATCTCTTGGCCCACCATAGTTACAAAGTTAAATAAATCCGGCCCGCCACAAAATTTAGTTGGACACCCCTGGACTAAACAATTGCTCAAATCATAATGTGTTACGTTATGTTGAAATGAACTGGTAAATCACCGCCTTTAACTTTTTCTATAAAACAACTTCCTTGACAAATTAATACCAAGATAAGTCTTCCAGAAAGTTTTCCTCGTATACTCGGTACCAGTTTTTCTTTTTCTTTTTGGGACTTTTAGACTTCAAGTCTACGTCAGCTTCATTGTACGTTTACATACAGTTAGAACTTAAATAATTTATATAACATAATATATATAGGTAATAAATAACCAAGTAGGTAAGTTTTTGGAGTCAGAATCACTTAAGGCCTGGAGAAAAGAGTATGCCAGTCCGTAAATCATTCAAGCCCATTTGACCACAGAAAAGAAAAAAAAAATTAGAACGGCTGTCAAGCCTTTTTTGTAAGAAATTTGTTGTAGCCAGTTGCACCCATATAAACGAAGCGTCGGTCATTCAAAATCAGTTAGCAATTGTGATGCGGACAAAGAATTTTGAGACCTAACCCAAAAAAGGTAAGGTCCAAGTTCTTTGGATGCGGAGTTCGACGCGTTGATCTAAATAAGAATGTTCAAGCAAGGTTCTGTCATAATGCCTGGCTAGATTTTCCTTTTCATTTCCGTTCTATTTACTTCTCTTTTCTGTGCATTTGACTCCCTCACTTCAAGTTCGGTAAAAATCGTGTTCTTAACTTAATGCCGAACACACACACATTGACACACACAATGAACATAT
Source organism: Agriopis aurantiaria (assembly GCA_914767915.1). Taxonomy (NCBI): domain Eukaryota; kingdom Metazoa; phylum Arthropoda; class Insecta; order Lepidoptera; family Geometridae; genus Agriopis; species Agriopis aurantiaria. The sequence continues at coordinate 3,544,225 of OU611992.1, read as the reverse complement.
TAACTCTCTAAGAGATTATGTATTCGGAATTATTGGCACGGAATTGCAGTAGAATATACAAGCTGAGGCCTTATTATAGAAGTTTGATTGTGATCGAAATTACATGCCGTCCCGTTCGCATCTACTTACTCGCACCACGCGCGTGAGTGAGATGGCACGCGATCATGATCACAATCCGAATCACGATAAGACATCTATAATAAGGCATCTGAATAGAAACAGTGAGTTCTGATAACTATAGCTAGCTTTTGAACGTAACATTATAGATGGTAGACAATAATTATACTACAGTGCAAATTTTCATTCAGCTTATACAATAGAGCAAAAGAGTCTTTTAAAGGCGGCAATGTATCTGTGATGCCCCTGGTGTTACATGTATCCATAGGCGACGGTTATCGCTTACCATCAGGTGGCCCGATATATTATTGTTTACCACCTAAGGCATAAAAAAGTTATTGCAGATGTCAGAGCTGAAAAAACATGAACTGAGTATAGGTGACTTCATCAAGAGTATCTCTATTAAATTACTAAATTTATTATCGTGTGCCCTAGGCTTAGTTTCTTTTGTTTGTTTGTGAAATAGTTAGCAACCATAAATCATTCATGATGGCGTAAAAAATTGGCGAAAATAACAAAAAATATTGGTGTAAAAGGCACTTAGCTGTGAAAATCAGACGCAGATAAATTAAAACAATGTTGAATAAAAGATTTCTGAACCGCAGAAAATATAAATTTTGGTGTCAGTAAAATCACAAAGTTTATAGTAGTAAATCATTTACTTCTCATAAATCTTAAGCATTTGCACCTGCTTTAATGCAGGGCAGAGGAGGCAATTTTTTAACATCAGATTGTGCCTTTTGACTTTTATGAGTCTAAAAATATTTAAATAATTTATTTATTTAGGTTTTAAGGAATAAGTACCAAGAAAAAACTTTTTTGTTACACCAATGTTATACAATCATATTTTTTTATAATTCATTAACTACTATTGTATTGTTACTCGCACGGTCAAAATCCTCTCGTACCTCCTTCGATTCGCCAAAGAGACCTTAATTAATTATTGCGCGTTTACGTACATATTATTACATAAATAAATAAATAGGTACATAAACAGAAAAGAAAAGTAAACGAAAAAAAAATCTGTGCGTACATACTTACATACACACTATGTTGTTATTGTACAATCAAACTGTTCAAAGTCAAAAATTTATTATATGCAAAGCCCACTGATCAAAGTCCAACTGGCCAACATTTATTGCAAGTAAACAAAGAATGACTATAACATTTATCTAATCATACCACAGATATACACAACCAGATCGGCAATATATTTTAGTGAAAGAGACAACTTGATATGGCTCAGCACAAGTACGAAAAGGACATAAATAGAATTTGTTGTCCTTATCGGCGTGACCTGTTTTTGGTACCTCAAGTGTCAAAATCTGTAATAATCAGTGACAAACAAAACGGGTCTGAATTATATTTATTGCCTTTTTTTGGTGATTTAATGTGATAAATGCGTGTTTCCTCTGAGAAATAATTGTAAAAGATATTTTACAATGGTTGGTTGTAGCATTTTGGGCTGCAAGAAGCGCAGTGAGCGAAAATACGATGATGAGCGAGAGGCACTGAGCTAGCCACGCTCATTGAAAATCTATAGGTAGTAGATCTGTGAATCATACTAATAGCAATACAGATACAGGTACAGATACCTAGGTATGGTCAAAATGCTGACGTTTATCTGACGCAATGACAATGCTATGCCATTTTTAAGGGTAGCTTAGGATTTTTAGGGGTGGCAGAACGGTAGGTCGTTATGTGAAAAAAAAAACAATCTTACTAATAGTAATACAGATACCAAAATATGACCAAAATGCTGTCTTTTATCTAACCCAATGCCAATGCAATGCCATTTTTAAGGGTAAGTAAAGATTATTGCTGGCTCAGTCACGAATTCCAACGGATTTTTTTTCTCGCTGTCCTATTTATTACATTTCAACCCGGAAAATGCTTTTTACATATTTTATTTTTTATAAATAATTGGCTTGCGTTTGAGCACCATCTTGCCTGATGTTAAGCCATGATGCGGTCTATGCTGGAGCACGCTTGCCTAGAAGAAACCGATTCACTCGTGATTTGAAGACACCCAGATTGTAACCACCGGGGAACACCCATTCACGCAGCTCATTCCACAGACTAGCAGTTCGCACAATAAATATAACTATAATTATTAATCCAATTAAAACCAGACTTTTAACTGGTGGAAAGATGAAATAGCCAAAGATCCGCAGAAACTCCAAGGTTACCCATGAAAGGTTATCACAACAGCATGAGAAGGCGCGTGATGGAGGGAATATGTACCGAAACGTTTAAATAATATATACAATTTATAACACACGCATTTAACCCTGTTTTATTCATAAAACGTGTTATTAATTCCTCGTATATACTACTACGTTAACTGTGTCAGCTCACATGCAGTTTCCTCACGTGTGATCTAACGTGGTTGAACCACTTGTTATTGTAGTCGCACACTTGTACTGAAGTAGTAAGTGATCCTTTACTCATATTGTTTAGGTAGGGAGACAGTGGTATATTTTATTACCTGAGTTTAAATAATAAATAAATAAAACTATACCAGACTTGCTACAAGAAATGAAATGGGCCTCATACGTTCTTTTTTGTTTTCTTTTTTTACTGACAACTGCTTTTTACTAAACAAAATACAAAAAACTAACACTGAATACCTAAACTATTTGGTTTTCATGATTTAATTGCGGATTTTAAGGACTTCGTTATAATATTCTATTATTTTTTTTGTACTGTTCGTGTATATAATTTATTTAATATGATTTATTGACTACAATTTGAAATAGAGCAAACTACTAAAACTGCAACATGTTTGATATAGCAATGTATAAAAATACATAGGTAGATGAAAAAACGGCCTTTTACATTTTACCATAAAAATATTGGCAAACCGGAATGTGGTCTACCCGATGGTAAGCGGTGAACGCCGCCTACTGTAAATATAATAACTAATTTATTCCCAGTTAATAATAAATTGTAAGCAGATATATGCCGTAAATTAAATCTACCGTTGTCTCCCGCGCTATTTTATAATGAAACACGCACAGGCACCGTGCCTGCTGGGCAGATTAGGTGTCCTACGCGCAACGTCGGGCCCAGTGGAATAGTACCAAGTTATCATATTCATACAGAGTCAAATTCACGTGCCTAACATGTGCAAGAAATTGGTTGAATTGAATAATATTCATGATATGGCATTTTTGACCACTTACTCATAATAAAATTACTCTCTCTCTCTCTCTCTCTCTCTCTCTCTCTCTCTCTCTCTCTCTCTACCAGAACTTTTACTTTTCCCTCCACTTCGCTCTATTCTCGACATATAGAAATACTACTATAGTACATACTAGTTGACTGGTTAGACAGTGGAAATATTCGGAGATATCATTGTACTTATCATTGAGAATAACTTTTAGGGACCAATCATGATATTGCGATAAAAATTCAGCTGTTCCATACATTTCATCATTCAATGTTTATACAGAACAGCTGATATTTTTTGCTAAATCAGGTTCAGGGTTGGTTTTATAATAAAAGTTGTTCATAAAGATAAGAACAATGATGTCTCCGAATATTTCCACTGTATAACCAGTTATCCTGTATCAACATCTTCAGCCAGAAGACACTTCCGACATAGGCGTCCCCCTTAGACCACTCCACTGAACAACAGCCTGCCATCTGCATCCACTGGATGCCCGCGACTCTGACAGTGTGGTCGTTTCATCTAGTGGGAGGCCCACCTACGCTGCGTCTTTCGGTTCATAGTCTCCGCTCAAGAACCTTTCTTCCCCATCGGTTATCGATTGTTCGAGCAATATGGCCTGCCCATTGCTACTTCATATCCAGGGACACAATCAATGTCGAATGGGCCCGTCTCAGCATTAATGCTAATAGTCTAGCCCATCATTTTATATCACGTGATGCGAGAGCGAGATAGAGTATGCATGAAGCATAGATTTTATTGTCGCAATAATATCAATGTGAAAGTTAATAATACTTTTCTTGGTTACAGTTTCGATCCGTTGCTGGTAACTCTTTTTCAACGGGGTCCAAATGTAGGTGAAAATGACCTCATTATGAACTTTCCCTGCCCATTACCGAGGGCTACGCTTTGCACTCTTTTCCCCATCAGTCTTGTTTCTCGTAACGAAAACTCTTATCAGAGGCGATAAAGGAACCTCCTGGTAACTTTTCTCCGTGTCCTTTGTGGAACTTCCTAAAGCTGCAATGTTGCTGAAAGTATCATTAAAAGTTGTTGGGGTTTGATTATCTACATTCTTCTAACGGCCAATAGATAAGGAACTGTTTAGTGCAGTGGTTCTGTTAGTCTCTAGTCTATCAGGAAGTGTTTATGTAGGAAAATTCGGAAAACTCATCGGTAAATCAATTTTCTGATCTCTCTTGGTAGTTTGGAAAATACGGTTAGGTGCTCATTAATATGAATACTTATCTATATATGTATAAGTATGTACTCTCGTATCTGTACAATTGCGTTTTTACAGAACGGCTTTAGAAATTAAGTTACTATTGAATGCGCTGCTTAAATACGTTCTCAGATAATTACATTCTCGGTGGCTTCAAGTCACGATTGAATTAGTTTCTTCCTAGCAAGCTTTATCGTAGACTGCATTGTCGCTACACGTGAAGCGATGTGGCGGACAAACACTAGCCTATTTATATTATACTAGCTGACCTAACTGACGTTGTCCTGTCTTAGCTATGAACGTCCAAAAATAAAAATAAAACTGCTGTCTGGTAAATTCAATTCATCAAACGCGTGAACTGTCATACGCGCGATGTTAAAATCGTTATAAAGTTTTTTAAATTAAGTTTTCTTTTCATCAAAACCTTCTAAAAAGTATAAGAAAACTTAAAAAAAAAATTAATGAAATCTGTAAAGTTGTTCTTAAGTTATGGCGTGACCAAGGTAAATAGGGATTCATTTTTATATAATTATATAAGATTTTTTTAAACTTTAGACTAAATTGCTATATTTGTGATACAAGTATTTTGGAATTACTATTAGATACTTTTCATACAATATGTGGACCTTTATTTTAATCACACTTAATTTCATAGTAATTAAAACAATAATTTCGCTGTAAATCTAGAAAAGAAGTACTTACGCCGTAAGAAATAAGTACAATTATATTACTTTGCTGTATAAGAAAGCTGTTAATTGCACCTGGTTGTAATATAATGGGACCCCAGCGCTTAGCGACAATTAAGAAGTTTTACACGGGAAGAGAGTACCTTAAATGAAAACAAAATCTTTTCACACGAATATACCTACCACTGTATGTACTCATACCTACACATTTTTTATAAACAAAAAAATCAAAAGGTGGTCTAGTTTTTTCAGTTAAAATCTCACAGAACGACGCCACAAGTCTATCGTGCTAGACAGTACGTGGATAGATCTCCTCTACTACGTCGTTTTTACTCAGTCTCTCCCATAGATTTCAAATGTAGTGATACGCTCATCTGAATATTTCCTTCCCGTTTACGTATTGTGTTCAGTACTTGAATTTTTAGCGCCATACGTTGACGACTTTCAAAGACAATAACAGCCTTTTTGAAGAACCCCATGTTATAGTTACTCATATGCCGCAGATGGGAACTCATTACTGATATTAAAGGTGTAAGAAAAAAAATCACGTCAAATACAGTGTCATTGCATCAACTTAAGCACATAATTCTTTCTTTTTCTTTCTTACTAATTTACAGGAAAAAAAACATTACATGCTGCAACTCAGATGAGCAAATACTACAGCTAAAGCGAGTCTCCCATCTAGTAAAAAAAAAAAAACTAGTTCAGGTTGTTGACATTCGTTAATTGTATATATCTTGGTGTCAAATAGACTTGAAATGTTGATACCACTAAGTAGGTACCATTGATTTCCATTGGCCCGGTCCTGACAAAGTAACGTCAAATGGTCTCTACGTGCGATTGCTTTCGTGGCTAAATGAAACTGAAATATAAATTTAAGTTTGCCAATAAAATACGTAAGTTCCATTAGAACAGATTCAGGATATTTTTAAAGGCAAGAATATGCGGGAAACAGAAAATTACAATCTGGAGATAGTTACAATCTGGGTGTCTTCAAATCGAGAGTGAATCGTTTCCTTCTAGGCAAGCGGGCTCCATCGTAGACCACATCATCGCGAGTTGGGGGCTAAGCGCAAGCCTATTAATAATAATTTAAAAAAAATTGTAGGTAAACCCTCAAAACGCAACTAGTCAGAATAATATCTGACCCGTAACAGTTTGAAATAACCAACTGAATTAGATTTCTTATGTGGTGCATTCGATATGCCTCCGGGGAAATTATTATGGTGACACTTACGGGACGTGATGAAATCAAATCCACTTTCAAGTTGAGTCTTACATTGAGAGTTCATATTAAATTCTTAAAAGCAATCCAAAAATATTGGATTAAAAAAAGATTCTTCAAATCAATGTCTATTCGTAAGTATCACTAAAACTTAAAAATGGATTGGCAATTTTTTTTTTTGTTTGTTTCGTTCATATCAATTACAGGGGTGGTTTAAAAGGAAAATGAAATTGGAAAATTTGCCCACAAAAATTGAATATTTGGGAAAAGTTGAAAGTACTTTTTACCGGATTAGCAAGTTGAAGTGGCAGTGGGCAGGGTACATATCACGCAGAACAGATGGCCGATGGAGCCGAAAGGTTCTCGAATGGAGACCACGGACCGGTAAGCACAGCGTAGGACGTCCACTCACAAGATGGACAGACGACCTGAAAGAGACCGCAGGAAAACGCTGGATGCAGGCCGCTTCCAACCGGCCCCTTTGGAGATCGATATGAGGGAGGCCTATGTCCAGCAGAGGACGTCTTATGGCTGAAATGATGATGAATACTTTTTATATGGAATTTGGATAGGACAACGTTTGTCGGGTCAGCTAAAATAAGAGCTAAACGAGACGAAATGGAGCAATTTTATAATCGTCGTTACCTGATTACACAAAGCTAGAAATATATGTCCCCGTGGTATCTTCCAAGGCAACTCTATACGAAGCTAACCAAATCTTGTCTTTTTAATTCCATTCTGATCAAACATAGGCAAACAAAAATATAATACATTATTTTCGTAACAATTATTTGAATTGTGGATTTTTTTACAAATACTTAGTACTGATCTTTCTTTTTACGACCTTTCAGAAAATATTTCTCGCAAAAATTACATTTGAGTAGGTATTGTAAGATAAACAAATCTGTAGCTAGCAAAATATTTTTTCCATAAAAGCGTTATACAAAATACAATCTTTGTCTAATAACAAGACAAAAACTTTGTTTACTTTAATGGTCTAACGTGATTTTAATCAAACGTATAAGTAATTATTTTATTTCTTGTAGCCACGGATACTGGGATCAGCGGGTAAAATTTTTAGTAATTTATTTGAAGGAAACGGATCCTGGTATCAATGGATGCAACTCTCCGGGATCCGTGGCTAATTTAGTCTGATCCGGGGATCTGTGGATACAAACCCGTTAACTCTCAGCAAAGATCATAAAGGAGCAAACCAATCTCTGCTCACCTACTTATGCACGAAACCCAATACCTCTCAAAGTATATTGAAATACATAAACTGTTTCGTAAATGTAACATTTCAGCAGATCTTCGAAAGTGTTTTGAGAGAAACTCTCATAAAAATGCTACGGTAAATTCAACTATTTGACGAGTAACTCTCGACTTATCTGATTGAGACTCTCAATTCATTTGACGGAATGAAATACTGCAAAAGAGTAAATGAAATGAAAATTTGATTATATATTCTAATAATACAAATATACGGTGTGATAGTGTTGTAAGTTTATTCCTTTAAATGTCTATATAGAGGCAACGGGCTATACTTCAAGCGATACTTTAGTGAATCAAAAATGGTTATCCAGATACTTTAAATTTTATTAAATACTAGCAACGCACCCCGGCTTCGCACGGGTGTAAGACTTATTTTTATTATTGGAGTTTTAGTTAGGATCCCTATAAATAAAATATATATACTTAGCCTATGTCACCCGGTGATAGTGTAGCTTCCCAACAATGAAAGAATTTTTCAAATCAGTTCAGTAGTTTCGTAGCCTATTCAATGCAAACAAACAAACAATCAAAACTTTCATCTTTATAATATTAGTATAGATGTGATAACTTACTGACTTTTAGCTTTTAATACAAGATAAGCTTTTTAGTTAGTCTAATAAAGTTTTATTATGTTGCCTTGCTTACAACTATCTTTAAACGTGGAGTGGGTGTTCCCCGATAGGTACAATCTCGGTATCTTCAAGTCCAGAGTGAATCGGTTTCTTCAAAACAAGCGTGCTCCATCGTAGTCCGCATTATCGCTTAGCATCAGGCGAGATGGTGCTTGGCCGCCAACGACGATATTACAACGCGTATTTCTAATAAAATGAAATAAAAACTTTATACCATTATGTACTATTTTTCGTCAGTTAGCTTTCAATCCTGAACAAAAAGTACTTTTTTCTAGAATAGTCTACTGGGGTTATCTTTCTGGAAAGCATATCAAAAGCATGTCTAATTCTGAAGTGTTCTTATGCAATATTATTATTGAAAAATATTAACGCGTTCATCATCATTATCAGCCAGAAGATGTCCACTGCTGAACATGGGCCTCCCCCTTAGATTTTACTGAACAGCCTGACATCTACACCCCACTGGATGACTCACACAATGTTGACGATCTATCTAGTGGGCCCGCCTACGCTGCGTCTTCCGGTTCGTGGTCTCCACTCAAGAACTTTTCTTCCCCATCGGTTATAGGTTCTTTGAGCGATGTTGCCTATTGTCAATTCAACTTGCAAATCTAAGCAGCTATGTCGGTGACTGGCTATTCGGCGTATAATATCCTCTTTGCGTTAAATTACACTGCCTAAATATAAACTTAATTACTTGCTTAGATCATTACCTTCAGTTCTAAAACAGAGTCTAGAACTCATTTGGAAAGTTTTATTAAATCTTGAAGACTACGGAAGTTAGAACTTTGCTACAACTCAGACAGCTCTTCAATAAACGCAGATGCAGGTTTTGGTTTAAACAAACAGTAGATATCTGGAGCTGTGTAACATAAACACATAATTAGTGCAGATTGCTCATTGGAAACTTCCAGAGCTTTGCCTGAGCTCTGATGAGGCAAAGTTACGACGAGGCAATGTAAATAATGCATGGTTGATTAAGATGATACAATTACGCTCAGAGAAATTTATGATAAATTAAATTAGGAAGAGGACGGAAAAAAATACAATCCATAATAAAATAAAAACTAACTTCATCTGGATTTGACTGCAACTATCATTAAGACGATTTTTTAAAGTGGTATTAACGGTATCATAAATTCTTAATCGCATCTATGCATCTATAATTATATTCCTGGCTGCCAAAAGTATTATAGGCTAATACTAGCTAATACTTACTATCTGAGAATTTTCTATCTACGCCTAAGTAGATGAAACATCTCGCCTTAATAAACTCAATTTCCATCAATAGATGTCTAGATTGTATGAATAGGCTGAAGATAACCGAATGAACGTGAGCGGAGGCGTCCGTCAATCAGGAACTTTTCAACGTGTTAATCTCATTTGTCATCGGGTTCAAGTGAACGCTCGCACGTCTTAAGAAATTAACGTTGCGGGATGTTATGCGTAGGTTTCGTCGGATTTTCTGATTTGCATTGACGTGGGTATTCAAGCATTCAGGTATGCAAGCCAAAGCCAACATAAAAGCAAAAACTTTGACCGTGATATCGGCAATATTAAAGTTTTTGACGCCAAAATATACACTTAGCGCTATTAAATTTCTTTCTTCTGATGAAGAGAAGAAAGAAGAAAGAAAAATCCACTATAAATGAGAGCTTTTTACAATACAATACAATATCTCTTTATTACATACCGAAACTAACATAAAATATAAACGACGGAATTGATTTAGCAAAAGCTTTTTCCGACGGTTTTGATAAATAGCGCTAAGTGTCAATTTTGGCGTCAAATCGTTTACTGATGCCAATGTCACGGCCAATGTCACATTCTAAATTCACTTTTTGGTTCCGTTGTGGTTCCATTATGATTTTTACAAATAGGTCAATCCATGCAATAATATGAAGTAAATATAAACAAAAAAGAAAAAAGAAAGGAAGTATTATTCGACACCACTATAAATACTTACACTGCGTTTAAGATACGCAGCGAGCAAACGTATCTATAGCCGAAACGTAGAGGGAGAAAGCAACCCTCTACGTTTCGGACCCATGCATTTGACATTGATTGTGTTAGATACGTTTGCTCGCTGCGTACCTTAAACGCAGTGTAAGCACAGATCTACTAGTGTAAGTATTTAGTATACTTAGGCTAATCCGAAAATAAGACAGAAGCCAAAAGACAGATATAAATATTTTTATAATAACATTGTGACTTACTCTTACATCTACGTTAGCAATGCCATCTAGTGATGATTAATTTAAAAAAAAAACACAATAAGACCCGTGATTTCACTGGAATCTTTGGGCAATGTTTCCAGTAATGGTGGCAGTGCGCACTACTACTTGGCGGATGAATAACGTTAATTTAATAAGTTGCTTACCGTTAAAATAATTTACTAACCTAACCTAACGTTAATTTTATGAAGTTTTGCCCTTTGAATTGCGTAATAATAATCTGGTTTTATTGTATTGATCCCCACGGATTGAAACCATGAAACCTCGCGGGGGGTAAAAATGCTGACTAGAAAGGCGCATTAACCCATTAACCCTAGCTGGCTTTTAGTGTCGCTCAGCGGGGTTTATATGTATTTAGGGTAGGTAGGTAATTAGGGCCAACGAAGACTCTAGTCGAGCGTACCATGGCGTGGAAAGTCAAGGCAGGTCGTTTCGGTTTAACTAGGTTCCCAATACGCTACCTGACTGATTATTTTTTAGGGTCCCTACCCAAAGGGTAAAAGGGGACCCTATTACTGAGCCTACGTTGTCTGTTTGTCTGTCCGTCTTACCTTTAAACGGCTATATCTTACGAACGGTAATAGATAGTCAGTTATAAATTTCACAGAATATGTAATGTTACGGCGGATTAACTAAGAAATACCTAATAAAAATATTTTTAAAACCTTTTTTGTATCAGCTGTAATGTAAAAATAGTAATACGTACAAACGTCAAACTTTGCACGATTATAGTACACACTCTAAATTATAACAACAAATAATAAATAATAGCCAAGTGTGAGTAGGTGACAAGTTTCTGTTAATTTCCAAGTTATAGCTGGTAATTTCGTTTAATTTTGAATGTTGTGGTGGTAGTACGGAACCCTCAGTGCGCGAGCCCGACTCGCACTTGGATAGTTTATTATTCTTTAAAAATATCATTAAAAGCAGCAGGCATAATGATAAATAATAGTTAGGTTCCAAGATAATAGCGTTTAAAATTTTTGGTATTAGGAAGGGATGCTCTGTTCCCGCAATGTGAGTGTCATCATGGTCGTTATATGGCGTACTTACCATTGACGTCATTTATAAGTATAGTCCGCTCTCTGTCTAGCAAGATATTAAATACTTATATATTCCTAAATGTTGAACATATTTTAATTTTTGTTTTAGGCGAGGGCTCTATCCTTGGTGAAAGAACACAATATCAGGAGGACACCAGTATGTCCAATGTCCAAGAACCTCAAAAAAATTCAAAGATATATTATAACATTCACCAACATTCACTGAGTTAGCACCTCTCTGTCTCTCTCTGAGAGAAGGCATGATGCGAAATTTAAGCAGAACAAACAAAGAAAATAACTTTACATTTATTCAGTCAAGTTTTCATTTTGTTCAAAACAAGTTTACATACTTACATAAAAATAATTCCTAGAACAAATATATTTTTTCTATTATTATGTTTGAAAAGTTATTTGGAACAAAATATATATATATATATATATATATCTGGACATTTGTACTTTTTCTTCTTCATTACATTATTATTTTCTTAATTAATGTAGCTTAGATTTTACAAAAAAAATATGAAAATTTGTTTTGATTTGTCGCGGGCATCCAGTGGATGCAAAAGGCAGACTGTCGTTCAGTGTGGAGGTTAAAAGGGGAGGCCTATGTTCAGCAGTGGACGTCTTCTGGCTGATGATGATGATGATGAGATTTTACAAGTAGGTATATTAAAAATTTGACCATTTATATCTAAAAAATGCTTCATTGCGGGAGCGAGATAGAGGATGCACAAAGCATAGACTTTTAAAATAATTTCCACTGCCGCGGATTGTGCCGCGGCGTCAAATCAGTGGGCGTTGGGCCTTTAGCACTATTTATGTAAGCGAGCAGTTACTTTATGCAATAACTGATATACCGAAGATACACTAAACTTATTTCATGCATTAGCATAATAGTAAGGGGAGACCGGGGAAAAGCACTGGGACATTGAATCATTTTACAAGGTTTTATTTTATAACAATAACAATAGGTATATCACTGTATTATACACCGAAAAAAATACTTAAAAATAATACAAGACTGGCAGTATAATAGGCGGCATTATCGTCTTAAGCAATTTCTTCCAGGCAACTTTTGGATGGACATAACGGAGACAGGAGTAGGGTCGGCGGTGTAGACAATACATATATTATACATACATACAAATAAATACTGAATATGCTAATAATACTATTTACTTACCAATACATACTATAAATAATACATACATACATTAAATTTATTTATTTAATTCATAAAGAAACACAAACGGTGCACATAATAAATAATACAAATAACACTTATTTATAATTAATATAATTCTGATATGTGCACCCTTAACAGGTGTTTACAACGTTCACAATTAAAAGTGGTAAGACAAAAAATATAAGATATAAATTATAATTATATAGGTGTGATGTGAATACAACATATATTTTACTAAAAAATTGAATATTAATTATAAATATAATACATAATACGTACCAATTATAAAGGAAGATAGCGATTGTAGATTTTTTTTTTCAAATTCAAATTCAAATTTTTGTTGATTGTAGACAAGATTCTTAAAGATAGGAAGAGACTTGGCCTGCCTGATAGAAGGAGGCAGCTTATTCCACAGCAGGACAGCTTGCACAGTGAAAGATTGACTGTAGAAAAGGTATTTACTTGCCTTGTTTGCCTACAAAACTCTCTAGCACTCTTCTATCCAAAATAAACCTACAAATACCCAGTCGTATCAACACTAGGCGCAAATGTCTTAAACTCCACGCTGACTTGTGTTCGACAAACTACAGATACAACTCGTACTTTATCCGAATTTGCAACTCCTTTAATGCTGAGTATACCGAACATGTTGACTTAATTACCGCTAAAAGGAATTTCTTCAAACAGTATGCATGTACCACGTTCTTCAAAACTAGTACATAAACCATTACTAATTTTCTACATTACTATTATAAACCTCGGTGGGCTGATGTGGCTTCTTTTCATGTAGTATATCAATATAATTATGTATACATAGTAATTACTGTTTAGCTATTATTTTTTATGAAATGGAGGAGTTCCTAAGGAAAATGTCATGTCGTTTTTATGCTTATGATTTGGCTTGTTGATGGATTTATAGTGTTTAAATGGTGTTTAATTAATTATTGGTGTAAGTTCTTTGACATAATTTGTAAATTAATGCAATTTTGCACGCCCTTGCCCTTGGGGCTGTTAATGGATGAACGTGTAATATTTTAAGACTATACCCATTGGCACGCAAATAAAAACTTTGACTTTGACTTTGACTTTACATCTCTGTCTTAAGATCTGGACCGTAATCATCTTTAGATTTTACAAGTGAAAACTTTTTATGGCTTTTGTCTACTATCTACCTACTATAATTAGTTAGTTTCAGCTGTTTGTTTTCCGAATAGTGTAAAATAAAATAAAATAAAAATAAAAATTGTACCTATGTATATCAGTCTCTAGCAGCCATATTACAAGCTTTGCTTAGTATAGGGTCAGATGACCGTGTGTGCAAAAAACTACCCGAATATTTTTGTAACAATATCAAGCATCAAAACTTCGCCTTAAAAGCTTATTCCTAACTGACCTAATAAAGCCAATCTCGACTCATTAGAGTATCCAGTTTACGGAAAATTCACTTAAACTTCAGCAAGGAACAAATTAACGGTATTCAAGGAGACAATTCTTCACTGTATAAACGGATTAAAATGACAACGGAGATTCAGCACTTTGCATGTTTTAATTCGGAGTTGAGAAATGGTAGATAATAGACAGATAGAATAAGTGCTAAACCCGTAGAGCGAAGGTGGCTGAGCGGTAGAATGTGCACCTTAAGATCTAACGGTGACTCTTCAGCCCTGCACTAATGACTTATTTAGTATTTAATAAATTTTATTGAATATTATGCAGTTTCCATGCCATCGCTCAAAAACGGTGAATGGAAACATCGTCAAGGAAAACCGGTATGTCCAAGAACCTCAAAAGTCTAAGATTCAGAGACTAACAAATTAATGGTTCATTTTAACACCCCGATAAAAAAAACACAAAACAATTCAGAAAGTAATCGATATCTCGTCCTATTTGAAAAACAGGTCGAATATAAATAAATCTAATTAAACATCGAGAGCAACGTGTAAAGGAAAAAGCTAACAAAAATGGCCATCTAAAGGCGTGTCCGAACTTGCATCATTTTACCCGTAAAGCTGGTAGTTTGGTATTTGCTGCCTAAATGTAATGTGTTTTTTTCTACAAAGGTCAAGTTCAACAATCTGTTCAATTAACCCTGTCAGGACATTCGCCTGCTAGTAAGCTCTATAACCGGTCATTGCAACTTGAATAGTCACTTGTATAAACTGGGAGCCACGGAAAATCAAGCGTCATAGCTGCATGAAGGAGAACGAAGCTGTAGAGCGCGTGCTGTGGCATTGCAAATCCACAGAATAAACTTGAATCGCTCCGGGTTGTATGAGGCATTATTGCCTTTTTCATCCACGTCATCACAACAGCTAGACTGCTTTTCATCGTCGTTATGCATACTTCTATCTACACCACTGGAGCAACTGTGCCAGCGCCCCAGAATCTCTCTCCGATATTTCAGGAAGTTGGGTTGGCTCAGGTAGATGCTGGGAAAGGAAATGCACAATACACCCCAAGCGGGACGTCAGTGCAGGACTTATCGCCCCAATCTCGAATAAGAATAACAATCCTGTCAGTAGATAAAAAGATCACAATCGTTCATTAGAGTTAAATTTTCAGTCAAGATACGCAATGCATAATACAGTTTTTTTTTTTTTTAATAGGCTTGCTCTTCGTCACTTGCCTTATGGTAAGCGATGATGCGGTCTACGATGGAGCACGCTTGCCTAGAAGAAACCGATTCACTCTCGACTTGAAGACACCCAGATTGTAACTATTGGAGAACACCCTTTTAGGCAGAGATAGGTATACATTATTAATGGATTAATATTGATAAGCGCAGCTTAGAACGTCCACCCACGAGATGGACAGACGACCTAAAAGAGACCGCAGGGAAACACTGGATGCAGGCCGCTTCCAACCTGCCCTTTATGAGATCGATGGGAGAGGCTTATGTCCAGCAGTAGACGTCCTTTGGCTGAAATGATGATGATGAAGTATTGATACTCTTACATGCTACAAATCAGGACGCACCCTTATCTTAAGGGCGATGTTCAATAAAGAACATTCATTTCTATTGGTAATTTGTAAATCGTTATACAAAACAAACAAAGAAACGTTTTTTCGAACGTAAAATTGATGGCAGCAGGTGTCCAATTACTACGTAAAACAGACGCAAACGAAGATTATAGTTGGGATGCCTGTGGTTAGTTTTATTACGAAACAATTAAACTATGCTTTTAACTTTCTTCTATTTATACCCTCTTTTTGTACAAATACTTTGATGGCATAAGTTCAGTACCTTGGTTTAAGTAGTGGTAGTTTTGAGTAGGAAGGTATCTATAACATGGATTTACTTTTTAAGACTCCGTTAACACTTTCCCTATCTCTCTCCTCCCCTTTTAATTCAATGGGATGTTTTCAGACAGCTGGAAGAATATAGTTCTGCAACCATCGAAAGATGGCGATGACCTGACATGATTCTCAAAATCAAAATACTACAAATTAAAATAACACAAAAACAATCATGACAGATAGTGTCAGACAGACAGATAGATATTTTCTGTCTATAGGAATAAGCAAGTATTTTTTACTGACCTTTCTTCGTCTGTAGTTTTGTAAAATCATCGGATCCCCGATCCACACCGACCCATGTCTTCTTAATGCCATCTAATATGTATTTTATTGTCATATGAATTTTATGAATTTTATTGTGTTTTGAATACCTCCCATTATCATGATCATTAAAGGAACTTTTTGCTAAGATACATTCTCTTGAAATTCCGAGATGATAAAAACGATAAAAAGGCATCAAATCAGCAAAAATTAAATTTAACATAAACGGAAAGTCGTATTAAAACAGACATAATCTCCATCACTATACTTCAAGGTGATGTTACACAATCTGAAACATGACCTGACGGCAGCATACCTAAAATACAAAATGTACTTAAGACTGATGAAAAAAGAACAATAAGAACAATTCTTACGATTCTGAGAGTTCACGTTTCAGCATGATGAGAATAAAATTAACAAAGACACCAGCCGAGGGTGCGAAGCTGTTGGTAATTATTGATTTTGTCACCATTGGCATAGTAGAAAGCTATGCTATTGGGCTGTTTTCTGTTTATCATTCATTAATTTATAAAAAGAAAGAGGCTTTTTAGTGTTTAAATATGCATTAATTACGTCTACCTAGTCTGTGGAATGTCACTGCTTGAATGGGTGTTTCCGGATAGTTAAAATGTGTGTGTTCCCGAGTGAATCGGTTTCTTTTAGGTAAGAGTGCTCCATAGTAGACCGTATCATCGCTTAAAATTTTAAGTAAGCCTATTATTTAATTTTATAAACATACAATCTTATACCTAACTTAACATCATAATGTTTGTGACACTGGTAAAATACCCTGTAAGTGTGGAGCCAAAAATAAGGAAGAAAATATTAGGTATAGGTTCAAGCAGAATGTCATACATATTTGAAATCATAACAAACTTACCTAAACTTAAATCAATGTACATACAATTTATCATCAAAAACACTTTTCTGCAATATTTTATGCACAGATATTTATATACATGAAATTGGACAACTTAATTCTATTATTTATATTATGAAGAGAAAGTGGAGCTTAATAAAGTCTTTGTTCAAGGCTATCTCGTTGGATTATTGTAACAAAAGGAGGTCGAATTAGATACAAACGTTGTGTTGAGGACCGAAGCCCTCTTTTTATTTTCTGACAATATATTAGACATCATTATTTATACTTATGCACGATCATAGACTGATTTTCACGTCGGTGACCGGGAATTAAACCGGCTCCCAGCCTTCACCGGTACACGTAGTAACTACGGACCTCCCGAAAACACCATCACTTTTATCCAATACCTCGCATAGAGCTTGAAAACTTCGTTTGCGCGATGCAGGATTTGAAATTCAATCGTCAATTTCGACCGCTCTCTCTAAAGAACTTCAGCTAGATTTAAAACCACCAAGCAATCCTAATGCAAAGACTACTCTGTAATTGTCAATTTTAACTCAAAATGAATGCAATAAATGATATTACAGAATGTCAGTTTACAGAAGTTGATACGGAGATTGTTGTAGAGAAAGAGAGACAGGGGAATGTTGGAGAGCTTTTCCTAATTTCCAAAACTGTTTTCAGTGCGCATGCTCGAGACGCTCGTGTTTGTGAAAGCCACTTTACGTTTCAAACACAAGTTCGTACGAAAATATTGGTTTGAATAAAGTTATGAAATAAAAGTATATTGTAGTTAGGTTGAGTGACCCTTGTTCTAAGACTCTAAATAAATATTACTAAGAACAATTTTTATTATCATTGTAGTTAAACAAATAGCAAAACTTAACTGAAATTGTAAGTTAGCGTTGAGTCAAATGTCGATGACCTCAGTTACACTATGGAAATAACGAATGGATTAACTTTGAAGAAGTTTTTGGCGTTCCATTTTGATTGCTATATATAACTTAAACTTAATTCTGATTTTTACGAGTATCTCAATTATTTTTATAAACTTTTATAGTGTACAACAATTTAATATAAAGCCATTTTTAGAGGGTTTTATTTGAGTCGCAATGTTTGTATTTTGTTTGTTTAGGTCAAATCTTGCGCTGAATTAGAACCACTTCCTCTTATCCTATGAAAATGAATTTTTACACGTTTGTTTATTTCCGATGACAATACATTTTTATGGTAAGCATGACCTGAATCGACATCCAGGATTAGCTCCAGATAAAGGAACTCTTCAACGGTCAACAGCACATGCACGAAATTTTGTGTACGCATTTTATTATGATAGCCGGTTTTATTTTTTACGATGAAATGGTTTCTGCACTTGGGGTTGGGTCCTGACTAGGGAATTATTCAATAGTAAGCAACACAGACTCGAAATGTTGTGAACATACGCATTCAATTATTATAACCCAAAGTGTCAATCAACTATGACATGGTGAATTATGTTTTCTTTACAAAATAAAAATAAATAAAACCGGCGAAGTGCAAGTCGGGCTCGCACACTGAGGGCACTGAAATTAGTATTGTATTGTATTTGTCACTATTTCTTAAGTCTGCATGCTGCGCTGAGCGACACATAAGTGAATGTAATGTTCTTATGAGATTAATAAAGAATTCTGAAACCATAGTTTGTATGTTTGTTCGCACACAACTCATGATAACCATAGATTTGATTAAAATTTAGGATGGTAGCTTATAAATCCTACAATGTTTTAAAACTTTCACGTTTGAGTACGGCCTGCGAGTAGGTACCCAACAATAGCTAACTAACTAGTAAGTATTATTCTACCGTAATTGAATCGAAACATAGTTGGTGTTACAAAGATAGGTACAATAATGAACTATTTGCATAATAGATTGAGCAAAGGACTCGAGAAAAGTTAGTGTAATAACGCACAAAGTTTCTCAGTTGATGACAGACTACAAAAGTATGGGATGAAACTAAGTTTAGAGTATAGACAATGCATGTATGACATTCCGAGACATAAAGATCACGTTGGTGACACCAACCTACAGCATCGACGCTGTCTTTTTTTTTTTTTTTTTTTTTTAATCTTCATGAGTGTGGATTCAGTGTCCTTTACTCGTAATATTAAACAGTTTACTTTGTCTTAATAGCGTCAAACAAGTCATAGTCACAGTCAGAGTCAAGCTAAGTAAGTCACGGTCAAGTCAAACTCATGCCTCTGTAAAGTGGTGGAGACTTTACAAGAGGCTTCTATGGAGTTTTGGAAACAACACGAAAAGACACGTTTCACCTCGTTATATCACACCCACACTCGAGCACGTTTACGAGCACTTAATGAATAATAATTCACCATTTAGTACACATTAACACTCGAAAATACACAAGTTTAGGAAAATAATCCAACGAGCCGACATGTTTTTTCCGCGTTGGCGCCAAAAACCCCTCGACGCTGTGTCCAGCGTCGATGTGTACCAGTAGCATGAAACCATAACTCCGCAATCTCCGTGTATTACAACGAAGTAGTATTCTTTCCTCATAAGAGGTTTTTGGCATCGCACATCTTGTGCATTTGCCAGTATCAAGTATCGAAATATTTTTCAAGTAATATTAGATATCATCGTGAAACGGCAGATTTTTTCCCGATTTTAGGGTTAGGGGTAAAAGTTGTACATAATGATGAATACAATATCTTCGTTTTGGTTTAGTCTTTCTTTCTGGTTCTAATTGTAATTCAAAGTGAGAGTGATAAGACCTGCACTGACATTCCGCTTGGGGTGTATTGTGCATTTGCCCGTCAGCCTACACAAACCAGGCGAGCTCCTTAAAATAACGGAGCACGGCTTTGGTCGCTGACTAAACTGTTCTACAGACCTTAATCTTATATGTTTCTGTGGCCTTTCACTTGAGTAGAGTTTCAGTCATGTTCTTTTTTTTTGTTTAATTCTGTACAGAATTCTAAGACAACATTCTGTATAAATTTTATTATCAGTTATTCTGGACGTATAAATAAATTTCGGCGTAAGTATGTACCAAATTTTTTTTTTTTTATATATGCCCTTTCTATTTTCACGTCGCTTATGTAAAAACCTAACATATACCATACTTTTTAACGTATTGTTAAATTCAAGTGAAAAAGTTCATATTTCTTCAGATAAAAAAACTTTAACGCAAAATTATCAGTATGTACGAAGGATCATCAAGGATCACGTACGTAGGTACGTGACCCGGGCACGTCCTAAAACTGCGACCAGAACCACCAGAGGATGGGCAGCAGCATCCTCCTACTTTAATGGTGAATCCTTCTGCGATCTCCAAGCCGCCTGCCAAGCGTGGGGATTATGGCAACCCCCCCCCCCATGACAGACAAAACAATATCACGGCCCCTAGTCCCCGGCAGCTCCTCTATCCCTGACCAAGGTAGCGGGTCAGGTAACGGTGGAGCAGGGGGTGCGAAAAATCTCCGGCAGTTGCCCCGCTACCACCCCCAACATAATTTGGCCCTGGTAACGCACAATGTTCGCACACTGAGGACCGACGAGAAGATTGTAGAGCTGGAGGAAGAATTGAGCAAAATACGATGGGACATCATAGGACTATCAGAAATCCGACGAGAGGGACAGGATACGATAGTTCTGGATTCCGGGAACATGCTCTTCTTCCGGGAAGGAGAACGAAAGTCCCAGGGTGGTGTAGGTTTTATCGTCCGCAAGTCACTCATTAACAACGTGATTAAGGTCGATAGTGTGTCGAGCAGGGTAGCATACCTTATACTCAGAATAACCGATCGTTATTCGCTGAAGGTCATACAGGTATATGCGCCGACCTCGACATACCCTGACGATGAAGTAGAGGCTCTGTATGAGGAGATATCCGAAGCCATACATTCCTCCGAAACATACTTCACCGTTGTTATGGGTGACTTTAACGCAAAGGTGGGCACACGGAATGTCGATGAGTTAAGAGTGGGGTCATATGGGTATGGACGGCGGAATCCGAGGGGCCAGCGGCTGGTCGACTTCATGGAGAAGGAGGAACTCTATTTGATGAACTCCTTCTTTCAGAAGCGACCATCCAGAAAGTGGACGTGGATGAGCCCAGATGGTTCGACCAAAAATGAGATCGACTTCATCATGACGACCAAGAAGCGAATATTCAATGATGTCTCCGTGATCAGCAGGGTGAAAACCGGTAGTGATCACCGTATTGTCAGAGGCACATTGAATATCAACATCAAGCTAGAGAGGTCGCGTCTGGTGAAGTCCACGCTCCGTCCTGGTCATGCCCAAATCCAAAACCCAAATGACTTCCAACTCGAACTGCATAATCGCTTCCAGGGCCTTGCCGAAAGCGGAACTGTGGACGAATTAAACAATGGGCTGGTGGAAACTGTCCAAGCAGTGGGGTCCAAGTTCTTTAAGACCCCACCCCGAAAAAGACCTCAGAAGCTCTCAGACGAAACCATTAAGCTAATGAAGGACCGGACTGAGATGAGACTGCAATCTTCAGCTGATATGTCGGAATATGGCCAACTTAATAGACGAATCTCGAAATCGGTGCGACACGATCTGCGTTCCTACAATACAAGATGTATTAGGGATGCAATTGAGCGGAACCAGGGCTCGAAAGTGTTCGCGAAAAATTCGTCTATTGGGAAAAGCCAAATGACAAAGCTGAAGATCGAGGATGGCAGTATCATTTCGTCAAAGTCGGAGATTCTGAGAGAGCTTGAGAGGTTTTACGGACAGTTGTACACCTCGACACGACAGCCTATTGTCAGTACAGCTCAGGACAAGAGAGCTAAACTGACCCGACACTACACTGAGGACATCCCAGACATCAGCTTGTACGAGATTAGAATGGCTCTGAAACAGCTTAAGAACAACAAGGCACCGGGTGATGACGGAATCACGACAGAACTACTGCGAGCGGGTGGAAAACCGGTACTGTTAGTCCTCCAGAAGTTATTTAATTCCGTCATACTCGATGGTACTACGCCTGAAGCATGGCACAGGAGTGTGGTGGTGCTCTTCTTCAAAAAAGGTGATAACACCTTATTGAAGAATTATAGACCCATCTCACTCCTGAGCCATGTGTACAAGTTGTTCTCTAGAGTCATTACGAACCGTCTCGAAAGCAGGTTTGATGACTTTCAGCCTCCCGAACAAGCCGGTTTCCGTAAAGGCTGGAGCACCATAGACCACATACACACCCTCCGCCAGATTATACAGAAGACTGAGGAGTATAATCGGCCATTATGCCTGGCGTTTGTGGACTATGAGAAAGCCTTTGATTCCATCGAGACCTGGGCAGTATTACAGTCCCTCCAGCGTTGTCATATCGACTATAGGTATATCGAAGTGTTGAAGTGTTTGTATAGAAACGCCACCATGTCGATCCGATTACAGGACGAGAGCACGGAACCAATCCAATTGCAGAAAGGCGTGAGACAGGGAGATGTTATCTCTCCGAAACTGTTCACGAACGCATTGGAGGACGTTTTCAAGCTCTTGGACTGGAACGGATTAGGCATCAACATCAATGGCGAATACATCACTCACCTTCGTTTTGCCGATGATATAGTCATCATGGCAGAGTCGCTGGAGGACCTAAATACGATGCTCAGCGACCTCAGTAGCCTTTCCCAACAGGTGGGTCTTAAAATGAACATGGACAAGACAAAAATCATGTCCAATGTCCATGTTGAACCCGTGCCGGTAGTCGTTGGGAACGATACTCTCGAAGTTGTTGACCATTACACCTATCTTGGGCAGATTGTTCAGTTAGGTAAGTCCAACTTAGGCAAAGAGGTCGCCCGAAGAATCCAACTCGGATGGGCAGCGTTCGGGAAATTGCGTGACATCTTCTCGTCCAAGATACCACAGTGCCTAAAGACAAGGGTCTTTGACCAGTGTGTGTTGCCGGTGATGACATATGGTACTGAGACGTGGTCCTTAACTGTTGGCCTTTTGGAAAAACTCAGAGTCACACAGCGGGCAATGGAGAGAGCTATGCTCGGAGTTTCTTTGCGCGATAGAATCCGAAACGTGGATATTCGCCAAAGAACCAAAGTCACCGACATAGCTGTTAAAATTTGCAAGTTGAAGTGGCAATGGGCAGGCCACATCGCTCGGAGAACCGATAACCGATGGGGAAGAAAGGTTCTTGAGTGGAGACCACGAACCGGAAGACGCAGCGTAGGTAGGCCTCCCACTAGATGGACCGACGACATAGTAAGAGTCGCTGGCATCCAGTGGATGCAAAAGGCAGGCTGTCGTTCAGTGTGGAGGTTAAAGGGGGAGGCCTATGTTCAGCAGTGGACGTCTTCTGGCTGATGATGATGATGATGATGACGAAGGATAAGTCAGAACTTTTCCGAAAAGTTTTCATTCTTCAAAAACCTTGACTCGAGTTCTTTCTAAAATAATATTATCTTTTTAAAAAAAAAACAATCAGAACCAAGTTAACAGGCATTGGGTAGGTGAATTTTATAAAACGGTATTAATCTAATTTTACATCCTTTTTTTTCTTCTTACCTATTTTCATGTGAGTGTTTTGGCGTCGCACGTGTTGTGCATTTGCCAGTGTCAAATATTTAAATAATTTCAAATTTTATTGGATATCGTCAAACAAACCACAGTCAGAGTCAAGCTAAGTATGTCACGGCCAAGTCTACAAGTTTTGGAAACAACACGAAAATACATGTATCGCCTCGTTATATCACTTTCCCACACTCGAACATGTTCATGAACACTTAATAAATTATACACCAAAAACCATTCTTACATAGGTATTACTATTCGTAAATACACACTTAAGGAATTAATACAACAAACTGACATGTTTTTTTTCCACGTTAGCGACAAAACTCTTTTACATTCTTAGAGGTGGAGTATTTTCTTCAAATTAAATAGTCGATACCCTTGAGATAATAATAATTAAAACCTATTTAATAATTTTAAAAAACAGTAAAATTGGTTTACAATCAGCGGAGATTTAAGTTTTAAAAAAAATGTTCTCTTTTTGTGTGTGTACTAAGTTGGTTGATAACATAGATCTGTCTCAGGTTAGATACTGTGAGTTCACCTTTGGGTGCCTGTTTCCGTCTTAAGTTGGATCATTGCTCCAACTTAATTTAGTTCGATCTCCGTCGTCCTGGCAGGTGTACGTGAGATAGTAATACAAAAATAACAAACAGTAAAAACCCTTCGAAAGCAGTTGGCCTTACAAATGGAGTTAAACTACCACTAAAGTTTAAGTGCTTGCGGCTAAAGACCTTTGGTTAAACAACAATTTAAACTTTTTTTATACAAATTAAGTAAATTTAAAAAATTTGAATAAATTTATTTTATTTTATTTAAAAAATATTGTATTGACATTTAGATAATATTATATTGTATTGCTTGACATGCTTTTTTAAAATTGAATAATTGGCTCTCGTTTTGCCGTCTACTCGCTTAATGTTAAGCGATTATGCGGTCTACGATGGAGCACGTATTATTTTTAATGTGACTGCCCTAAATTTAATTATTGTGCATAATGAGTTTGTTACTTTAAATAAATATATTATTATATTTAATCAAGTTTCCACTACATGATTATGAAATCTGAGTTCCGAAATTCCCCAGTACCTAATTTTGTCCTAAAATAACACTTACACGGAATCCATTAGAGAATCCCCAAATATTTGTGTGAATAAAATATATTCAAGCGTATTAAGCATTCCATTACCCGATCAAACAAATTAAAGCGGGATGTGCGCAAATATCTCAATTGAAGTAGCTACATTGCGATCCTTTATAAACCCAATATGAATACAAAATTACGGACGTTAAAACGCTTTTTAAATAAAAGGGGATTGTACCGATAATGGGTTATTGTTCCGAGATGAAAGCACGACCTAAAACATGTGATATTGACATTGAGATAAATACCTATAGAGTCATAATCTCTATGTGAAAACAGTTAAAATCGTCCGAGCGTCGTTGTAACGTACATCGTACGTGTACATTATACTGTCAACTGTATTAGAACTGTATTAGAACTGTCAAACACGCAAAGTTAAAATTGTAAATCTTATTTTTTACACCTTGGGTTACATTATTGGAGTTTTAGTAAGGATCCCTATTTTTTATGAAAATATAATATAGGCCTATGTTAACCGGAGATAGTGTAGCTTCCCAACAGTGAAAGAATTTTTCAAATCGGTTTCGGAGCCTATTCAATGCAAACAAACAAACAAACAATCAATCAAATCTTTCCTCTTTATAATATTAGTATAGATAACATCATTATATAGTTCCCAATGCCATATTTTCTCCAATTTAAACGTTATGTCGCTTGCATAGTGTTTAATATAATAATATACGGCCTTACTTAAAAACGTTACTTAAACGTTTTTAAGTAAGGCCGTATATTATGCAATTTTTTTAATTGAAATTGTCAATCGTGAAAACGAGACAGTTTTAAGCATTGCTTAAGTAACGTTTTTAATTAAAGCTGATTGTGTTTAAAATAGTCACTTGTCCGCTATGTCATCTCAGCACTTGCATCGCGCGGCGTTGTATTCGGATCGCGGTAGCCTTATAGTGCTAACAGACGAGACGGACTTGGTTGACGAAACGCCGTTCAACCAACGGGAGAGAAAGATAAAATTTTCTCCTCCGTATGGTTGGACGGCGGTCTGTCAACCAAATCCATACGTCTGTTAGTACTATTACAACTAACCAAAAAGTCGGCGCAATGCGTAGTGTTAGCTGAGTTTTGGTGCGGAGATTTATTTTGCACGTCTGTGACTATATTTATCGTATCTCGGTGGATATTAACACTATGAATATGAGTCAGCTCACAAAAATACCCCCAACCAAAGGTAGATCAAAACCATATTTTTTTTTTTTACTACGGGCCTTGCTAGCCTTTGACCGCTATCTCGCCTAATACTCTCTTCCAACGATGGAACATGTTTGCCCAGTAATAACCTTTTTTCGAGGGGGAAATCTTCTAAAGATACCCTGCTGCATTGGGGTGCAGCCAGGTTATGTGGGATTATACCCACTAAAACCCCCCCGGTGACCAGCCTTAGTGCTTGACAAGAGGGCTCCGAGATCTCCAGAGGAACGCACCGGAGCCCTCGGCACTGCGCTACGGCTCCTCCCGAGACAACCGTGTTGTCTCAGCCCCTCCACCCACGACAACGTTGGTCACACAACGTTGTCGTTCTCTCCCTGGGCACGCTTATGTGGATGGTCAAAGCCCCAACTTTGACCATCCCGAGCCCGGAGGTCCCCTTTTAGTAGCCTCTTACTACAGGCAGGGGTTACCGGTGCCGTATTCTATTGCCCCGGCGCCAGGGCTAGCCCAGTAATAACCTATTAACCCTAGACTTGAACACTCCAAGATTGTAATGCTGCGGAAACACAGACAGGGGCAAGCGCTCCACTATTTTGCCGTTCTAATTAAGAAAGAGGAGGTAAAACGTGCGAGCAAATGAATGGCATTTCTACCATGTAAGGGTGCTGCTTTGCCATTCGTCTGGACGTCCAGTAATGTAAAGGTGATGGGGGGAAAAAATCGTGGATTTCCATTGCACACTCTCTATTGCACACCTATTGTGGAAACTGATTTTTTTTAGTCCACAAAAAAGTATTTGCATGTCTTCCAAATCTAAATGAAAAAAGCAAAGAACTTTTAAGAAATTAAAGATCCTAAACATAGATAGCTCAAATACGAGCTATATTCCGGTATCTGTAATACCTTCAATTTATTATCCCAAACGTGGATAACTAAATTGAGTTACCTGATGAAGGCTAATTACTTTGTGTTTTCAATTTAAAAGTTTTGCTTGGAATTGGCTGGTTGAATATTTGAACAATTATCTCGAAAACAATGATTTGGAAAATTTGGTTCACGACTTAAAGGTTAATGTTGCTGCCACGAATTCGTTTGGTTTTAGGGTTAATTATACTTGACTCGTGTAATCTATCATCGTCGCTAATTTGTGGTAAAGGGCGAGAAAGTAAAGTTCTGCGCTAATTTTCTCCTCAACACAGTGTTGCCCTTTACCTTTAATTCCCAGTTGTACCTATTCCGACTAGTATTTTTATTATAGAAACGGACGTAGTTTTCACATATTTTGTTTATATTAGACGGGAATTACTCACGTATGATTAAGCCGGTCAATCCGACTATAGTTTCAACCGCATTAGGCGGTGAATGTGCGTAGGCGGGTGCGTCTCGCACTAGTGCAAATCGAGATAGCCGCGCCTTTAGCTGCCACTTAAAGTTTAACTATATTGAAAACGTCGCAAAATCTTTTATTTTTTACTGCAACTTTCACTACTGATGCCACAGAACTATATATTTTAATACATCAAAATAACCATCTAATTTCCCCACTCTTTCTCTATAAAAAAGGCAATTTTAAATTTCATAACATACCTTAGAAAACAACAACAAAATAAGTGCACGAATTTGAACGATTTTCCCCAACCAAACCTCTAAGGGAAAAAGCAATAACGATTGCCTCGCTGATGCTCTAAGCAACCATCTAATACATTACAGAGTTAATGATGTATAGCACCATAAAATTATCCCATTAGTTATATCAGAGTACGCTTGAGCACCTCTTAAAGTAATGTCACATCTAGTTTCCTTGTCGCTGAAGACGTAGGTTCACTCATGCTTTATTCATTAAGCAATCGTCGAAAATAACATCATCCACTTGATTTTTGTAACATTTAGCGAAGCGTAATATAATCTCTTCTCTTCTCTATCTCTTCTCTTCTCTTCTCTATCTCTAAATAGTATAAATTAAAGTCGCTTTGCGCGGCTGTCTGTCTGTATAACCTCTAACTTCTCCTAAACCACGCTACGGATTTTGATGCGGTTTTCACCATCAGTTAGATACATTTTCACGGAAGGTTTATATATATAACTAGCGATCCGCCCCGGTTGCACGTAAATTACACCCGCGCGAAGCCGGGGCGGGTCACTAGTTCTGCAATATAATAAACCATTTTCATATCATCATCATCATCATATGTCACCATCATCATCATCATTTCAGCCGTAGGACGTCCACTGCTGGACGCTTTCCCCATCGATCTCTAAAAGGGCCAGTTGGAAGTGGCCTGCATTCAGCGATTCCCTGCGGTCCCTTTTAGGTCGTCTGTCCATCTTGTGGGTGGACGTCCTATATACGCTGCGCTTAGCGGCGCTCACCATTTTAATGTGTGGCGAGATAAATTTTTTAAACAATTTTCGCGTTTATTTAATACTTGGGTACGAATATTTTAATCATTGTTCAATTAGTAATAGTCAAGATGTTTATTTATTTTCTTAACGCTTAACTAAATATTTTATTGGAGGGAATTGTCACTACACGAATTTCATAGGAACATGGAGAAATGTTTGATGGAGGTGACTGGTGACCGGAATCTTGGCGCTTACTTTAGCTATTAACTAAGCATTACCATTCAGCGTCACAATACTGCCTGCATTCTGACCATATTTCCTGGTATACCACAATGTTTTATACTTAATTCTTTGTCCGAATATTGTTATGTCTGAGTCCATGGTTACTTGAAATAAACAATTTTGAATTTTGAATTTGAATGTGGTCAGAATAGTATTTACCTAAGTTTAGTTTAGTTTTAAATTAAATTAAGTAATTTTAATTATTTATGTGTATAATTTTCTTGTATAATTAAAATATATATGTTGACTTTTATTCGAGTATTCAGACTTCAGCCATTTGGTCGTGATTAAAAAATAATTCAAGTTGGTATTATGAAAATGAACTCGTATAACGAGATGAGCCTAATATCTCAGACAGAGGTCTAGGTAGGGGTTTTAAGTACAAAATTATAGGTGCCACTGAATTATTTGGCAAATGTGGCATTTACATTTATTTATTAGGTGAATGACTTTATAGTCTCGTCACTCATTTGCTAAATAAAAATTCAAAAAAACAAAAAAAAAGTTTATGTGACGTGGAAAAACGTGTGGATTTTTTGCATATATAGCCTACTATATTTCCCGAATGGGCCGTAACTTTAGATTATTACTTTCTGTAAAAACGAGTGTCATTTCAGTATCTTTACGTACAAGCAAAACCTCTCCACCTGTCCCATATATACGAGTACGAACGTGCTAAGCCTCTTTTCAGTTGAGCAAAAAACATTTCGTTTAAAATAACGTTAAACGCGTTTAAGACAGAGTTGAGCTGGATTACGGTAGCTCCGTTTTGAATAGTGAAAAGAGATGTCTGTTTGTTTTATTTTACTTCAGACTTATTTCCCAATTGCGTTACGCACCACATGTCGGCGTAAGCGAAAAGTGCTCGACGCGCGTATTGTGTGTTAAGAAGATTTATACATAATACCAATGGTATATAATAATTATGCACGTATTTTATATATTTTTTAAATTACTATCTGAAAAAGTTCCCCATTTTAGCCATAAAACATCTCCTGCGCTCGCATTCAACGGGTTAAGAGTTTAACAATAACAGAATAAACTTTGGCATCACGAGACGCCCGGCAGACCTGAAAAATGACGGCATAAAAGAGCGTAACAATGTTCACTACTGTCACGGCATACAACTACCCAGGCGCGATAATAAATGTTTCAAATCATTAAAAAAAAACCTACTAAAAAAAACGAATGTATTAAATCGATACCAGTGGGAATGGTTCCCACAATGCTGGCCCGTATACCACGTTGTTTAGCAATGCTTTCGGAAGATATAGCAGTGGCCGTAGAGCTCAGATCTCATTCTTGATAATTTCTATAGAAACTATTCATAAGTAAAAAAAGCTGACAGTCAAAATTTAATTCCAGTTTATAGTTTTTTTTATTACATTTATTATTGCCAAAGTTTGAATGAATATTTATATTTTGATGAATATGCTAAATTAACAACCAATTTCTCAAAATTATCATAGTTACGAGAGAATCAGAAGGTATTCTCTAAAATATCCCATAATTTAAAGTACAAAATTAAAATTTTGAACCGGAAAATTTACATCACCTGTTGTTTATTTTCATTCCGCGGTATTCCAAATTCGGAATAAATTTTAATAACTTTAATGTTTTCCAGACGAACAAACTTTTACCTTTTCTTTTTTATATTATTGTTTCGGTTTGGGATACAAAATCCGAGACTATGCATGTATGAGGTGTCCTGGTTTTCACGGAATTACAACCTGCGTGTGTTCAATTCTAAGTTAAGTCATTAGTGTTGTGAGTACGGCTGACTTAGTCCATAGAATAACTGAGTTTAGTCCCTGAGGACATTGCGCTGCTATATAATGTCCTGGGGTCTTACGGTCAAATGCTTACGCGGTATCAAACTAAGGTTAAAACCGCGCAGTTCGGAAAATCACTCGAACGCGAACCTTAACGCCCTCAGATACGGTTTACAGTCGCGCAACATTTTCTCATCGCCTAAACTGGATTGCTTTAAAGACTTTAAACAGCTAGCCGTAAGGCCTCAGGTGTCTTGTGTTAAGAGGAGTAAGAGGGGTGCAACGCCAGAACCCTCGAGAAGTTCAGGAGTCCATAGCTCACGTTCCCATCGTGAGCGGTTAAGAGACTACGTGGAGCTTAAGTGTGATGTCCACTGATGTAGAATTCCAACCCAAAGCGGTGAACCGCTCTATCTTCCCGTAGCAGTGCGGTAGGTATCTATGCGTGTGCACTTTCCCCCATACAAAAAGCAACCTAACCTACCATTGGAAGTCCATTAGAAATAGCATCCGTCTCATTATTATTCTTTTAACCTTAAAGTAACGTAAATTATCAGTAAATGGGTATCTTCTAAGTCTGCGTGCTTCATCTTCCACTGCATCGTCGCTTACTAACAGACGAGTTGGTGGTCAAACGCAGACTTATTCACGATAGTAAAAAAGTAAAAACTTCATTTATTTTACCCGTTACTATATTATTATTAAGGCAACGTGGCATGATCTAAAGTTTGAAGACTAATTTCAGACTAAGTCATTAATCAAAGCACAACTCCAGACTAGCTTTTCTCCTAAGAAACTAACAGGTAACAAATTACTGCTCGCCTGACTAAAAGTTAAAAAGATTAATTTGTTGGTAAGAATAGAAACTATAAGTTTAAAATATTTTTAAGCTAGGTTTATAAATAAAAGGTCTAGATACATTACAGTCACAACGGACAAAAAAGGCAAACGTGAAAAATCTAGGCTAAAGCACTCGAAATCCGAGTCTATTAATACGCTAGGTTCAAAATCAATCAAGGCAGGTAATAAAGGCATCATTCCAGTCACCAGGACCCTAATTCTGTTTGAAACCACTTTACGCGCCAAAACCACCCAGTAAACATGATATAACAGGCATGGTAACCATGGTTACAATTAACATTATAAGCATGGTTACAAATAACACGGTTAGAAAATGAAATAAATTAAACGTGTCTCCTGACTGGATCCTACGTTATTTTGAGAACCTCTCACGTAACACGCTTACTTGCTTCACGTTATTTTGACATTACAAAACGATAGCGTTGCGCGTTAGCAAGTAATTGCATTTTTGGGTTTATGTGGTTATAAAGTCTATTAAGAGCATGGAGTCCAATTATCAATTAAATTTTCATGTTATGACGATTTCGTGTTATAAATGACATATAATGACGTCACGCGTTTATGGCAAGGAATTCTATGTGATATTGAGAATAAGGGCTCTAGTTGCCTTTAGTAAACGTTTGGCATCCCTGACATAAATCGTGAGCTAACCTTCCTCGGACCTAAAAACCATCTGCTATGCCTAGCCTATCTACTTTATAGTTTAAGTTTGTACGTGTAGTTAAAAGTCTTGAAGTTGATTGTTGTTTTTGTTTTCTAAAAATTTATTAAGTCTAAGAAATATTGTATCATGACGTTGGTAAACCAATAAATGTTGTCATGTTTATAATTTACAGAACAAGTTATGAACTAAAATAAACATTCAATATAAACTATAATTAAATCCTAAATTACTTATAATAATTAATTCAATACTTAGGATCAGAAAAAAACATTAAAAAGATACACAGACAGACAATATAATATTATCATTAATTAAGACCATATTATAAATGTAACACCATAATTTTGAGATCCCCAAGCCGCCTACCAAGCGTGGGGATTCTGGCAACACTCTCTAAGTAGGAGGCCTTTTTTCAGCAATGGACGTTTACTGGCTGATTATGTGACTGTGATGTGTGTGAAATGTAACACAGTAATTTGAATCTGACTGATTGTCGCAGGAAGATGAGATAGCGCTAGTTAACACATGACGCGTCTGAACCCAGGGCCCGCCCTTCGCATAGAAACCATTATCCTACCTTCTACTTACAATCACTCTTCGTTAAAAATCTAATAAAACATTCAAATTACAAGCGAAAAAGAATTTCCTTAGCTACGTAGGACCCTACATAGAGAACGGCTTACGGAAAGGATCTGTAAATTAAAAAAGGTTGTATCACAAATTAGGGGTCGACAAGGAATTTGCAGGAAAAATGCTTCGTTCCATCCCTTTAATGTAAACCGACCGAATCTTACCGCCATTTGTATAAATTCTTTAGGGTGAATTGCACTTTGGCACACTCTACCAACGTGTGTTAACTTCAAGTTATTAGGGGATTGCCTCGAGGCGGCTTTGTAATTCTCTTATTACCTAACTCTCCAAAAGGCAGGATAATGTTTTAGGTTTAAGTAATTGTAGTTTTCTACTAGCTGCAACGCGTAGCCTTAACCTGAGTGGACAATGGACATTCTCGCAGTAATATTTTTTTAGGGTTCCTTACCTAAAGTGTGTATAGGGGAATTTACGGGACCCTATTACTAAGCCTACACTGTCTGTCCGTCCGTCCAACCTTTTTTTTTAAATTATATACTTATCACAAATTACAATCTTACAAAACATTATTATCTCTTATTATAGAGATAATAATGTTTTGAGTTCAGATCTGGATTGTAACTTAAAAATATCATGTGTAAACATAAAAACAAAATGAGCAGACATGAATGAGGTTAGTGCTTAATTTACACAAACTGTGCATAAACCTGCAGAGCGCACACTACCGCTACAAGTGTCGCAGATGTGCGTACACGAGTATACTTTGCATCGGATTCGATCGGGAAAAGGAAAACGGCTTAAAAAGTCTAGGTGGCTTTTGAGATGGCTGTTAAATATCTCTACTAATACCTAACTTTCAAAGTCGTTGTAAAGCTTTGTATGGTGCATAAATTATTAAAAACTGTTTCAAAACATTAATTAAATTAAATTAAATTAAATTTGTTTATTGAGATAAAAACGATATGATCAATTACATTTACCTCACACAGTAACACAGAAAAATAATAATTACCAACAATAATAATAAATTCAAAAAACATTCAAGAATCATTGTTCAAACCATGTCAAAACTCATCAAGTAAAGCATGAAAACCAACCAAACCCGACGCAGTCGACATCAGCACGCCAGTACCAATTTATTGTTTCATTTTTAAAAGTACCGACCCTTTCAGGATGATAAAAAAAGGATAAAAATAAAGGAGATAAAAATAAAAGCTTGTGCTTATATAGGTTCAAATAATGCTGAGTTACATTGTAATTATACCGTTCCACAAAAAGGTGGGCGGGAATTATATTAGCGGAGTTTCGCGAATACTTTTTTTGGTTTTAATAGTTATTTATGATACAAGTGCGGAAAGTTGGTTATTAGAAACGAGTAGACGAATGTAAGCCCGAGACGAAGTCGAGGGCTTACCATAGTCACGAGTTTGTAATAACCAATCCGCACGTGTGCCATACAACGTTTTACAACACATTTGCGAGAAAAAAAGGCTACAAATGAAACAATTTTTGTTTATAACTTAATATCAGTCACAACAATAGTTTCTATAATATAATAAGAAAATGGCGCGAACATGCAAATAGCGTCACTATCACGTGGTGAAAATTAGAACTACATCTTTCGTCTCATTTTCTCTTTAGTATTAAACTGAGACAAACGTATTGAGCAAAAGCGCTTCCAAGGAGGTTTGATCATTCAGCTTATTTATTCTCGTAATATGAAACTCTTTTGTGGAATTCTTATGTAATTATGATGGAAATTAAAAAAATACCGTAAATCACACGCACGGTGCTATACATCTGAGCGTGCGGACAAATTCATTTCCGCACGCTCCGTTGTATGATCCGTAATGTTTAACTTTCGAACGATGTATACAGGCTTCGTAAGTGCACTTTTTGAGCAAATGTGTTGTAAAAATATTTTCTTGGTACTTGTAGATTTGATGCTTTCTCAGTAATGAAATTAGTTTTGAGAAAACGTTTGAGGAAAATGGCAAAGAAATATCGAGAAAAAACAGTGGTGTAAAAATGTGGCATGTCAAATTTACCGATATAAATGTGACCCGGTAGATTTAAATTAAATATCTAAACATTAAATTAAATTGAATTGAAGATGTTATTTGTTGATTGAGTTGAGTTGACTTGATTTGAGGACTTGAATTTTGGGGTGCTCAGAAAAATTTGAGACAAGGAAATTCAGGATTTCAATGGATAAAAATAGGAATAGACGTTTAGAAAATGGGACATAGTAGTAGTAAAACAAAGATTCAGGGAATTAATTATATAGACGTTGGATCTAAACCTATAGAAGGCAAGTAACAGTGAGCAAATGAAACAAGTGAAACGGGGTGAAATACGAAACACTCAGAGTTAAATATGTTTAATTGAGCAATCGAAATTAACAGACAGTTACACAACGAATCATGATTATGATAGTTTCAAACTTACTATTTAATTATATTTTGTTTGATTATTGTCCTTTTTAGGGTTCCGTACCCAAAGGTTAAAAACGGGTCTCTTTTACTGAGCCTACGATGTCTGTCCGTCTGTCTGTCCTATCTATTAACGGCTGTATCTTTCGAACCGTAATAGATAGCCAGTTGAAATTTTCACAGAATATTTAAGGTCACGGCGGATTAACTAAAAATTCATAAGAAAGTCAAAAAGTTAAAACAAAAGGGGGGCCGGCCCCCATACAACAAACGTATTTTTTAACGTATTTTTGTGTTAGCTCTAATGTAAAAACGGTAATACGTACAAGCGTCAAATTTGCTATAATTACAGTAAACACCCTAAAATATAACAACAAATAATATAATAATGGCCAAGTGCGAGTCGGTGACAAGTTTCTGTTCATTACCAAATTATAACTGGTAAATTCGTTATTAAATTTTGTGGTGGTATGGAACCCTCAGTGCGCGAGCACTTGACCGGTTTATTGATTTGATTGATTTGATTATTGTCTTTAGGTATATCTATTTTGCTTTAAACTATCACGGTTATTCACTAAATTTATATGATTATTTACGAGATATTTACCGTAAGTCTTCCCGTGAACATGGTGCATGTAACTGCGCCGAAATATCGGGAGCTCATTCCACAACCTTACCACGGTAAATATCCCGTAAATAATCATATAACTTTATATCTATTATGTTTGTCTGATCTAAGAGTAGGCTACTCATCTTTTACGAGCTCACTTTAATTGGAATGCATTAGGCTTCCTTTACATCACTTGACATGCATTTGAATATCCCTCACTGAGCTACATTGTAACGACGCGTTCGTCGCACCTCGAGCACACTTCCCGTCGTCTTTACTGACGGTTAATGAACCAAGCCTAATTTCAAATTACGCTATTATAACCCATCTTAAGTTGGAAGGTCATGTTATAATGGTGCCTTGTGCTGGAACAGTGATGGAGCTTTGGAAGAAAGTGATGTTTAACTAGTACCTACGTTTTTAGGGTTCCGTACCCAAAGGGTAAAAACGGGATCCTATTACTAAGCCTACGATGCCTGTATGTCTGTCTGTATGTCTGTCTGCTTGTCTGTCTGTCTGTCTGTCCGTCTGTCCGTCCGTCCGTCAGCCCTACCTATTAAAAGCAGTATCTTTAAACCGTAATAGATAGCCAGTTGAAATTTTCAGAAAATATGTAATGTTACGGCGGATTAAATAAGAAGTAATGAAAAATTCAAAAATCAAAACGAAATGAGGGTCTGACGTATGTTTTTTTGACGTATTTTTGAATTAGCTTTAATGTAAAAACGATAATATATCCAAGCGTCATTCTTGGCATGATTGTAGTACACACTCTAAAGTATAACAACAAATAATAAATAATGGCCAAGTGCCAGTTGGTGACAAATTTCTATTCACCACCGGTATTCGTACGATCACCGAAGTGAAGCAACGTCGGGCGCGGTCGGTACTGAGACCGCCTGAGCGTTGATGGGATTTTGTCTTTTTGCACTATTTTTTCTACTTTAGAAGCTAACAAGCTATGTGGTGGAACGAAACCCTCAGGTATGCGAGCCTGACTCGCACTTTACCAGATTTATTTTATATAATTTTTGTTCTGGGAACATAAGAAGGTCTCATACCGGGTGTAAGTGAACCACTCCCGAGAAAGAAGACTGGTAATAGAGATTGCTAATACTATACCACAAAACAATGCTGTTTTGTAATAAATAAAATTTGATCGAATTATAAGTTTTGTGGTAATTTTAGCATAGAACTAATATATTTGCTGTTCATAATTAAATAAATAAATTTCAAATTGATGCAACAGTTAAAAGTAGGTTAAAATCGACCTCCAAGATAAGAAATGGATTTAAATTAGCGGCGTCGTCATGGAATCCCATTGTGAGCAAGTGTACAAACCAAAGTGTAGGTACTAAAGTAGGACCAATTTAATTAATGGCTAAATAAGCTCTTTGAATTTAATAGATTTATTTGACATCTGTCAGTCTTAGGAAAGTAAAGTCAGAGTAAATCGTAAAATTGCCTTCTTTTGTTACTATTACAATAAATAAGTAGTTTTAGTATTTTGTAAGTTGAGCAATAGTTAAGTTCTAACTTTGAAAAAAATTAATAATATCGTTACAAGGTGACGTTGTTGAATTTTCATGAAATGTCAAATGTGATCTCTTAA
Organism: Agriopis aurantiaria; assembly: GCA_914767915.1. Lineage (NCBI taxonomy): Eukaryota > Metazoa > Arthropoda > Insecta > Lepidoptera > Geometridae > Agriopis > Agriopis aurantiaria. Next base: position 3,506,980 of record OU611992.1, on the reverse strand, counting down.
GTCCCTACTTTAAGATATTTAACTATAAAGTGTTGTATTTCGTATAGTGAAACCCCTACTATTATTCAAGATCAAGTGAGGGTAGAAGAACATAACACCCGCTCTCCTCGCCGGACTCGTCCGCAGCTTTCAGTCAGCTCGTGACCACGGCCATTGCAACACGTAACGTCGATTGACAGATTCATGATTTTACGTAAATAAAAGAACGAGCGATAAGTCCTGATAAACATTTAAAACATTTTTACATAGGACATTGGTTTATTTACTACGATAGTTACTAGTGAAGCTAAATAATAATGTTAATAAACATTTAATTTTCTTTCAAAAACTAACACAGTTGAACTATGTGTGTTGTGAAGTAATGAACTATGTTACTGCGTGATTACCGTTCTCACAGAATACGACCGCATTATTAACGCCAGAGCCTCTAAAGCAAGTTCCTTGCAGATACAAAGTAGTATCAACTAAATTACCCTCTAAAAGGCTGCCTGGAATGGCAATTAAGGTAGCACTGCTTAAGGGTCATATTACAAAATGCATCGTTCAGTTTTAGGTTTCTGAATTTTCGGTCATAAAACAAAAAAATAAAACCTTAATTGTATAAAAAATTTGACCATAACATTACATTATTTATCTATGTCAGTAATTTAACAAAATCCACCCTCAAACATTCCTAGAGTTTTACGAAACACTACTCTTGTAAATTAGAAGTCTAATAAGTTCATACCTAAGTTGAGTTTTTTCAAAACTTGAAACGTTTTTTCAATTAAAAGTAATTCCGTTTATTTTAAAGTAATTCTAATTTATTGCAGAAATTATTATTATTTATTTTTTTTACTATTGCGGCTTGCATTCAGATCTTTCTATTTAATAGAATCAGAACGCCAAAAAACCAATTCTCTTTGCTTTTTACGTCAAAAAATGTGAGAGGGCTCTTAAGATGAAAGTCAAGTGAACTGCACCGGTTCGTGGCAAAATTTTACAAGTAGCTGACCTATTATAGCGTTGACCTATTTTAACGTTTTACCGTCAGATCAGATAAACAAGGGATATATAGTAATAAGGTATCGTGGCACTTGCGAATGCATTAGGCCTAATTCAGGTTTGATGCCTTATGTCAAAATTGTCAAACTCACCCTGTAGACGACCTTGCCGTCCTTTCTTACAAGCCTAAGGCCCGTATTCCAAAACGACGCTCAGTCAAGATTCTCTACTTAAAACTAGTTTTAAGTAGAGATTTTATTCTAGAACTAAACTTGAGTCAATATTCTACGATCGTAGTTCACCTGTATTCTAAAACGTCACTCAGTTGCCAATCTGTACTCAAGTTGACATATGATCTGCGATCACGCAAGTGACGTCTGTATCACGCTTGAGCAGAGATTTCTGTATAGTGTACTTGGTTTGGTTGTTATTAAACTTGTTATTATTTACTTTGCACCATGGATATTTCCGAAGATATCGAATATTATGATCAAATTTTCCCAGTGAATAGACAGATCACTGTTAGCATTCCAATGCGACACTTGAGAGATGCTGACGATCAATGGATGCAAATAATTTTAAAATGCGCTATCGCAGGAACATCTGATGGGTTTGCAGTTAGAGCTTCCATTATTAGCAGTTTTGATTGACTGAAGCATGGTCTCCTATACAACTTTAACAAATTGGTTAAAAAACTGTCTGTATTAATTAACTCATTTGTTAATCATATAGCTTTTAAATGAATATAAAAATTAAACAAAACTCTACTAAATAATAAGGTCAGTCTTTTATTTATAATCATTTTAATTACTCATACCATAGATCTGTTATCCCATCCACAAGTTGTTCACATCAATAGCCTAGACGTTTTATATCCTATACTGTACAATAGTTTTATAATCCATTTTATACACATTCAATAATATTGTATTTTATATTCAACGGGGCCTCTTGGTGTTGGCTTCGGCCCCACCAATGCCTACCAAATGTCCGGGCTAGACCCGTGTTTATATTGATATAATAATACTAATATTTTTTTAATAGAAAATTTTCTTTCCAAACTGAAGGGGATATCCTTAAAATATCCAAATATAGGCAGGATAAGATACTACTATTTCGTAGCACAGTTCTTTACTTCCTTGATTTACTTGAATTGAATTAAATTTCCAAAGAAAATCGCGAAAAAATAAACAAGACTAATATGACATTTCACAATACATTGACATTGTTGAAGTTCCGTATTACATAATTTTTCTTGAAATTATTTGACGAAAAATGCTTTGAGTAGATTCTAGGGTTTTAAGCATAAAGATGTATAAAACCTTTATGATATAGTGTAGATCATTACCTAAATAGTTAAATACTTAATAATTTCAAACTACATTACTGTTTATTTAATTAAATAAATTATTGTAACATTTTTAATTATGCGTTACGCGGAACGACATTGTTAAACTAAAATAAAAATGTAAACGAAAACAGACTGATTCATAGACAAAAAGAATATCCGCTTGAAACTCTACTTAAATCTAGATTCAGCTGAGTTGAGTTTAAGGGCAGTTTTGGAATAAGAACAATACTTAAGCAACGATTCTAGGCTCAAGTAATAATCAGGTAAACTAAGATCAAACGATACTTGAGTCTTGTTTTAGAATACGGGCCTTAAACTTGCCTTGTTAGTATGAGTCAAATCTTGTTGTAACTGACCAAATGAGCTGAAAAATGTGAAAATAGCAAAACTTTGGTAAGTATATTCTATCAAAAAAATTTAACCAGATTCAAAGATCAGCTCTACGTCACCTTGATAATAATTTTTCATTTCGGTTTACATTCATATTCAGTACTTACAAACGATGTGTGGAATTTTTTCTATAATTACCAAAACTTGCAAAATTTTACATATGACAGCTTATCACATAAATGTCAATGTTCTATTTAAGGGGTAGCTAGAGGCGTGCGACTATCTCTCTTGCGCATTTAAACGTTTAAGAAGAGAAATATATGAGTTATAAATTAAAAGTATTAAAATAACCGATTGGCTACTTTTTTATAACATAAAAAATAGTATTAAGCAATTTTTGAGTTGATTTTTATGGTGGTGGAGATAACAAAAATACTATTTTCTTAGCAACATTTATTTTAATTATTCAATAGAAAGCAAAAAATATATATAAATACTACGAATCTATATACATAAAAGCGAAATTTATCTACTCATTCACTCACTAGCTGACTCGTCACGAAATATCGGAAACTACTTAAGGTGGTACGATTCACCAATGGCGAGAAAATCAATTTTTTTTTAACAGTTTTTTGGTCCTTGTAGCCAGGCCAGGTACACGCAGTGTTTGCGCAAAATGTTGGCTGTTCTTTACATTATAATGTACAACTATTTAACAGTAACGCACCATATTACTTACATTTGTGAATAAACCGTTTGAAACAGCAAAAATTTGTTTATTCACAAATGTAAGTAATAATGTGCATTAGAGATAAATAGCTTTACATGATTTTGTAAAGAATTGCAATTTGCGCAAACATTATGGTTGTTTACAATAATTACCCGGCCTAGCTATAAGGACAAGAAAACTGCTTGAAATTTGAATTTCCCGCCATTTGTGAAATGAACCACCTTAACCTACGGAGATGAAATTTGGTAGGTGCGAAAGGGCCGAATTAAAGGGCGCAAATGGGGACTGAAAGATTATATGGAAGTCTACGCGTACAAAGTCAAGGCAACAGCTAGTAGAATATAATCAATTCCTAATCATATCTTTTAGGATGCTAGAGATGTAATTTGTGTTTGTTTTTTATATTTGTTTACATTGATATTCTATAGATAATATCAATCACTTTTTTAAATTCACCCTCAGTTATTTTTATCATGCTGACCCTTAAAACGAATCGTAATATCTACGACCAATTGTTTAACTAAATAGGCGTTCTAACTCCGATATTTTCCAAATAAATCTTGTTCGTAATTTTTCCTTCAATGAAAAGGTGATGAAAAACAGCGGGTGGTAATTTATGATTCGATATTACTAACGTGAATTCTAGGTTAGTTGTTATCTTCACCAGTGAATTTTCAGGCAACAATTCAGACAAAATATCGAACACGAATATTTTTAAATGATCAAAAATTATAAGAAAGGAACGTGACATGAATTTTCTTTAACTTTTGTTTTCTTTCTACATGTTTTTATTCAGATATTTACTTATTTAAGTACAAAAGTATATCAAACAAAGAAAATACAACAGCCTTAATTATTACTTATTACTATAATTATTACAAGCAAGCTCAAAGTTGCACAACGAGCTATGGAGAGGGCTATGCTCGGGGTTTCTCTACGAGATCGAATCCGAAATGAGGAGATCCGAACAAAAAAGTCCGAGACGATCTAAAGTCACCGACACAGCCCACCGGATTAGCAAGTTGAATTGGCAGTGGGCAGGGCACATATCACGCAGAACAGATAGATGGTCGATGGGGCCGAAAGGTTCTGGAATGGAGACCACGGACCGGTAAGCACAGCGTAGGGCGTCCACCCACAAGATGGACAGACGACCTAACAGAGACCACAGGGAAACGCTGGATGCAGGCCGCTTCCAACCGGCCCTTTTGGAGATCGATGGTCCCGGGAGGCCTATGTCCAGCAGAGGACGTCCCACGGCTGAAATGATGATGATGATGATGATGATGATAGTTATCACTAATATTAATCTACTACGTACTAGTATCATTTTGAATTACAAGTAGGTACAACCACCATCGTGAAAAATTACGGTCAGTAAGTGTGGCCAGCCCTATGTATGCAACTGAGCTGATACATTGATTGAAGTTGATAATAAACACGTATAACTACACTCGGTCCGAGTTTTTTTTTAGATCTGACACCTGAAGTCAATTCTAATAGGCTGAAAAACATAAATTCTGTTCACTTGAGCTAGATTTTTTAAAGGAAAGATTGTGACTCGTAGTTAATATAATTACTACAGAGGAAACATTCAGATTGCGTAAATGCTAGTGTTTATAATAATAAGTTTTATTTCAGGCATATTTATTTATTTAATACTTTATTGCACACTTACAAATTAAGTAGACATGTACAATTGGAGGACTTAATGCTAAGCATTTAAATACATCATATAAACCCATATTATCCACCATAGTTCCAGATATAATTATCAATTTTTAAAACCTACTTCAAAATTTGTAAATACGCAATTTCGTTTATTTGGATGACATATTTTTTTCCAAATAAATTGATTTAAGTACTTAACTACTGAACCGATTTTGTTGAAATTTCTATGGGGCCAATCTTAAAAGTACATTTTATGATTTCAACTAAAAAAATAATTTTCCAAATCAGTTTATAAATGACGCAGTTTTAAGGTAAAAATCATTAAAAAAAAATGTTTATTGAGAACCTCCTTCTTTTTTATTCCGGTTAATAAAATAGGAAAAGAAAATTATTTAAGAACCACTCAAGGACAAAAACTTAATAAGCTATCTAAAGTTTTTTATACACAATGGCCTTTTCTCCGCACCACCTATTGAATGAAGATCATAATGTTCCACACATAGCTCCCTAGGTGGTCCCTTTGTGGTCCCTTAACCACTTTCATTCCAAGAGAAAAGGTACGTGGACTTATAAGAATCCTTCTGGGCCAAGAAAAGGTTATAGAACAATAACCGAGAACAGTTTTATTTAATTTACCCACAAACATTGCCGATATTTTCCTCAATATTTCCCGCTCTTATTATTGCCAGAAACGGAAATATCCCTTTATTCGGGCTAACAAACACCATCTGCACTAATTTACCGATTTCCAAATAAAATTAGCTAACTCGTAACGTTGGCGGAATTGCCTAAGTTTCCCGATGAGGGTACATAAAATCCTCGCCGCCCTCATAATATCGTAGTTGTGAATAGTTCGTCTAACAGAGACAAGGAGCCCGCGCATTGCCCATTCTGGGAGCACAATAGATGTATTTGAGATATACGGGAGCTCAGTTTAACATACTAAGCTGTCTCTTAATACAATCATTACAAGCTTTTTCATCACACCTATTCGAAGAACAAAAATTGCCTTTAAAGGATAGTGGGAACAAAATTCAAGTTTGCTCCTTAGGGAGTTTGAGTTTATCTCTTCTGATTGGTCCACGTTCGTGCTTCTGATAGATTAGGGTAGTTAAGTTGGAGACATTTGCGTGAAGGTTGAATGTAAATAAAAACACAAACTGACATTAAATTATTTATGGTGATTTACTCATGAGATGACATACGGCACTAAAACGTGGTCTCTCACTATGGGCCTCATAAGCAAGCTCAAAGTCGCACAACGAGTTATGGAGAGGACTATGCTCGGGGTTTCTCTACGAGATCGAATCCGAAATGAGGAGATCCGTAGACGAACGATAGTCACCAACATAGCCCACCGGATTAGTAAGTTAAAATGGCAGTGGGCAGGGCACATATCACGCAGAACAGATGGCCGATGGGGCCGAAAGGTTCTGGAATGGAGACCACGGACCGGTAAGTGCAGCGTAGGACGTCCACCCACAAGATAGACAGACGACCTAAAAGAGACCGCAGGGAAACGCTGGATGCAGGCCGCTTCCAACCGGCCCTTTTGGAGATCGATGGGGGAGGCCCATGTCCAGCAGTGGACGTCATACGGCTGAAATGATGATGATGATGATGTTTAACTCATTTTTGTGATTGATAAGCAAGGAGTTTGTATTATAATACCATAGATAAATATAATACTAACGCGTTTATAAGACGGCTAAACTATTACACTAGAGCAAGGGTACTTTTTAAACAGAACTGGCAAACTTGTTCACAAACATGCTCGCTAACCTCGCAGCTGTATATATCGTAAACGATCACATTTATAAGGTGAGAAGGCTCAGGAGATTGCGTTATTTGTCTCCCAATAACCCTGGATAGCGACACACGGAAAAAGTCTATTATTCACGTAAAACACCCTTGTTTTGTTTAGATTAGCCTTTTTGCAAGGGCTTAGACCTCGAGGGCGCTTGACCGTTTGAAGATAGGTAAAGCTCAAAAAGACCCTTGAAAAGGTAAGGTCGTTTCGAAAATAGACTCAAGTCTTGACTCTTGTTCGTCTGGGATAAAAGTATTTGCATGATCAAAACAACGCTCTTGCTTATAAACTGGTTAAGGTATTACAGAAAGCTTTTTGCGTCAAGTTATTTGGTAACTCCGGCGACGGATGATGTTAAAGATATACTCAGAATAGGCCTTCAAGGTTTTGAAGTAGATACTAAAATAATATGACGTGGGAAGTTATATTTTCGATACCGTTGGTGGTACTAGTTGAAATGTGATCGGCGATAAAATTCATGGCCACAATTTTAAACCCCCGACGCAAGCAGAGAGGTGTTATAAGCTTAACGTTTGTATCTCTAAGTCAAACTCAAAGTCTGTCTGTCTGTGACATCGTAGCTCCAACGGCTAAATGTTCAATACTATTTTCAAAGGGTATCAAAAAAAATACATCTTGTTGTAATATCATACTGCTACTAGCTGTGCCCCACGTGTTCACCCGCTATCCCACAGAACCAGTTTTTTTTTCTATATTAAGACTATCTAATTTATGTATTAATCTAGTGTAGGATCTGTCTTGAAACAAAATTTCATCTAAATCCGTTCAGCCGTTTTAGTATAAAGGTTAGTAACAAAACGCTAATTCAGCCAGAAGATGTTCACTGCAGAACATAGGCCTCCCCCTTTAACCTCCACACTGAACGACAGCCATCTGCATCCACTGGTTGCCCGTGACTCTCACGATGTTATCGGTCCATCTAGCTACCTACTTACCTACTGACGCTTACCTGCGCTGCGTCTTATCGTAACTATGGTCTGTCAAATATAGAATGATAAATTTGGCAGGTCACGCCCAAGAAGTTTCGTATTTTTTCCGGTAAAATATACTACAAATAATGTCGTACTTCATAGATACAGGGTACCGCCCACTTAGTGAAGTGCCACACATAATGAACAACCACAGACTATCAAAAATCGGTTTTGAAACAAAACAAATCAAACAAATAAAAATTCATCATCACCATCATCATCAGCCATTAAAATATGTCCACTGCTGAACAAGGCCTCCCTCTTAAAGAGGGGTGTTGCCATAATCCCCACGCTTGGCAGGCGGCTTGGGGATCGCAGTGCGTTCACCGTGTACTAACAGGACGCTGCTGCCCATCCCATCAAAAATTCATATAAAATATATTACTTTTGTAACTATTTAAGTTATTTGCAATTATCTATCGTGCAATTACTTATTTGTAAAAAACTAATAGTTACCTAATGAATGATTTCATTTTTCTATGAAAATAATATCGATGATCAAATAGGTTCGTTAACGATTATACACTACCTCATCCTTACTGTGAGCTGTCAAAATTATCATCCCATTTTTGACAAATCATAATAGTGCTAATTTCAATTATGTAAGGTCCTTGAGGTCCTAATACGAGATGGGTTGTCTACGTGTATGTCACAGTTTACTTACGTCTATCTTTTTAATAATATACCGAGCTTCAACTACTTGCGTCGAGTACAGGCGAGCTCATTTTAATGAGACCCAGTTTTGGTTTGGGCTAACCCCGGTCTGAATTTTGCGAGAATTTTGGAAGCCATTTAAAGTTTGACATTGCCTAAGCCTAAAGTGGTGTGAAGCTCCAAGCCATGTGATTAATTATTTCTCGGCTTAATCTCGATAGTCAATCTACATTCTTTCATTTCCAAATGGCTGAACTGTTTTTAATTATTAATTTTTTACTTGATCGACGGTTTTTTCATATGATTATTCACGGTATATTTACCATGGTAAGGTTGTGGTTGTGTGTGGTTGTGGTGTGGTTGTGGTAAGGTTGTGTTCGGGGTATCATGGACTGAATTTCGCATGAACGTCTCGATACTCCCAGAACTTGGCATCAAGCAGCGCTTATTTTCGACAGTACAGTCTCGGATACTAGCCTTCTTCGGACACGTTTCAAGACGAGATTATCAGTCCTTAGAACGTCTCGTTGTCCAGGGAAAGGTGGAAGGCACTTGACCACGCGGGATGTCACCCATGCGATGGACCGACCAGATCAAGTCTGCAGTGGGTGGTCCCTTAAACGAGTGCAGCAGGATGACCTCCAGCAGAGAGAGATGGCGAGACATCGTGAAGCGCATCCTATCTGCCCCGTCCAATAATACTACATGACGACCACGACCGCTCTGCCAAGAGCGAAACGACTAAGAAGAAGGTTGTGGAATGAGCTTCCGATATTTCAACCCCTCTCCAGATATGCGTCTTCCCGTGAACATGGTGCATGTAACTGCGCCGAAATATCGGCAGCTCATTCCACAACCTTACCACGGTAAATATCCCATAAATAATCATATAACTTTAGTGAACAACCGCGATAGTTTAAAACAGTGTTTTAGTGTTTTTATCTCTGATTCATGAAAATTGGTTCAGCCGTTTGAAGATTATCAGCTTTTTTTATCGAAGGTTTAAAAATAATTCAATGTATACTTTTTTAACTGTTTATTTGCAATCGTTTTGTATGTCAGTATTTATAGGGATCCGTACCCAAAGGATGTAAACGGGACCCTATTACTAAGTCTACGCTGTCTGTCTGTCCGGTCGTCCGTCCTGTATCTTTCGATCCGTAATATATAGCCAGATGAAATTTTCACAGAATATGTTGTTACGGCGGATTTACTAAAACTTAATAATAAAGTCAAATACAAATAAATACAAATACAAATTAATTTATTGGGCATTATAAAAATTTACAAAATATTATATGAACCCATTGACTCCGAACTAGTAATAAATACTGTGTTTCGGGAGTCAATGGCCAGTCAAAAAGTAAGAACGAATGGTCCCCTACAACAAACGTTTTATAGCATATTTCTATATTTGCTCTAGTTTAGTATTAGTGGAACGGTAATTTTCAAGCGTCCATCTTGGCGTGATTATAGTACACAAATCTTTTGTGTTGGTACGGAACCCTTAGTGCACGAGCCCGAGTCGCACTTGGCCGGTTTATATTTTTTACACCAAATAAGTTTCATTTGTTTGTAATTTTTCATCTCGTATCTAATATAAAATCCATAATCTGAATGAACCTTCATTTATATCACTAAATGAAAGGTTTTAGAAAATGTAATTTATTGAAAGCATTTTACCGTAATGTGCGATAAAATACGTCAATATACTTCTAGATAACTGTGACAATAAATTATGTTAGGGCGTTTAAAAAATTATCTTCAATTTAGAAACTTACTGGAGCGCTCACAGTTGATGTGATTCTATTTTGTGCAAGCGTTAAGGTAGCATTCCGATCTTGGCGACCGCGACTCACACGTCGCGCGAAGCATTCACATGCATTGTCTAGCACTCCATATAAATTCGTACTGAGCAGTGGGTCGAACGACGCAGCCGCTGCCGCTGGTCACTGTCGCAAACATCGGAATGCTACCTTTAGGCTCAACTCCGACTGGAGACTTGAGGCAGCGTCGTTGCAAAGTACAAACAGCCCTGGAACACTAAACTCATTTCTGTTTACATCAGGTTCAAAAAAGTACTACATTTAATAAAATAAGCGGTAGCGTGTGGGGTTTTTGAAAACCTACGGTAAACTGGGAACAGTTAAGTTTACCATGGCCTCTATTAAACTGGAATGCTGCATCGCCATTGAGCGTCAACACACATGAGCACGACACGACGTCGAGTCGTTGTGACACAGTGCGACGGTTAAAGCTTAAAACAAATTATCCGATACTACTTATAGTCGCGACGCGGAAGGTGCGACTGATGCCGTATCTGGCCAGTAATATTTCATCCAAACGTGTAAACTATAAGCAATAAGTCGCGGACACTACCTCGGACGCTCGGACGTCTAATAGATATCTGGGGCCGGATCTTTGTCGCGGACTCTCGGTCGGAAGTGCACAGGGGTTTAGACGGGTTTTATTTTTGATGGATGACAGATTGCAACTTCTGCCAGTTCAAATAATTGTCACTAGACGTCATGATGCACGGAAAAAATTACCTATGTGTAATGAGTCATAGAGACCGACACCGTCCGCACGTCCGACAATAGTGCAAATTGTTAAGTCGCCACTGTCAGTTGCGACTGTAAGTCGCGTCCGACAATTGTTTATGCTTTTTGCGTCCCCTATCTCGCTTGTGCATTTCAACATCTGTGAAGATATATTATGAAGTAATTGAATAGACTTATGTGAAAACTAAGCAGAATGAACACAGCAAAATAATAACATGCGAAATGTTCTGTAATTTTTAATTTTAACATGGTAAATTTTTTTTTAATATCAATTCCGGATTTTTTTAACTTTTTTACACTGTTATTAAATTTTACCAGGATGCCTTAGCAAGCTTGATGTAAATAGTTCGATTTTTTGTTTGAAGTTGCCTGAATAAATATTATCCTTTTGTTTTTTTTACTGTCCTGCAATTTTTTGTGACTGACTGAAAACCAGAATTTTTATGAAGACTAAAACAAAAAACACAAGTAAGAATAAAAATTAGATACTTAGTAAACAAACAATAAAATCTCGTATATCGAGAGCAAGGAGTTACCAGAGATGTAATAGACTGTATTTATCTTAATGCTCTGGAATAAATGGAAAATACGATATACGATAGGGGATTATGAGACGCGAATAATAAATGAAAAAATATGAAATGTTTTACGCAGAACGTGAAATAGAAGATTGTTTTAACATTGTTTAATAAAAAACTGAATAAGTCAAGATGATCCGCAAGAAAGATGCGGCCGATGAAATAATTCGTCTGACAGTTGCCATAATATTGTAAAAATCTGAACACACCATCGGTCAGTAAAGAGGAGTGTTCCCATAATCTCTGCGCTTGGCAGGCGGCTTGAGGATCACAGTACATTCACCGTGTACTAATAAGGACGCTGCTGCTCATCCTCTAGTAGTTCAGGTCACAATTTTAGGACATACCCCGGACAGAAAAATAAACTGAACTAAAACTGTAAAATCTGATCACTATTAACAGTTGATAGCTGGAAAAATATCTTTAAAAATATAACCTAATAGAAAAATGTTTTTATTCAAATTTTTTTACAATGTTATTGCAGCTGTCCGACGCATTTTCTCAGCAGCCGAGCTGTAGTAGAGACCTTAAAACTGTGGAGTCATTAAGTAACAGCCAATTGCATCCTACCTGAGTAAGTATATGCGCCGTGCGAGCATGTTTGGACACATTTTAAAACATACATAGCTTATAGAGGAAAACAAAGTTTTTGAGGCGAAACAATGCTTAAGTTTTACGTTCGTAGCGTCGATGATTCTTCTCCGAAAGGTAAACACACCCAAGATGTTCAGTTACCATCGAGTGTACGCACCCCTATGTCTACAAAGAGAGTTTACTTTCAAAACATTAATTGAAGAACTTGGTCTGACAGTTGAAAATAAAGCTATTAAAAGGTCCCAACTTAGATTGTATTCCAACGTGCTAAATGACAATTAAAGTAGTGTCAATCAAAAGTTATTTAAGCAGGATTTCAGCCATTATACGAGAGAACTCCTTCAAAAGTTCTCTCCCGTTCAATTCTGAATTGGAATCAAAAGGAGCAACTAAGCGTTAAGAAAATGAAATTACGTGAGGTATTTTTAAACGCTGGCTTTGAGTAAATTGTTTGTCAAGAAATTGTAAATGAAAGTGTCAGTTGTTAGTATTAGCTTTAAAAAGTAAACAGTATTAAAAAAATACTGCTAAAATATTATATGAATCAACAATTTGAATGAGTTAGGTTAATTAAAAATATGGCAAAATATGTCCGCGTTCGGACATTTTAATAAATCGTACAGTGAATTAATGATTTCAATTTCCGAAACGAAATTAGGTGCGTTGCAAAGGGACTCTCTGACTGTCTTGTTTTTTTATTAAATAACCCCATGATACCCCGCAGTCTCATTATCAGCTCAAAATAAGGGTCGATTTTAGAATCCGCAGTTAAACGGCCAGATAGTTAACAAATAAATAAATTTATCTCTCCATATAACCACCGAATAAAAGTTTTCGAGTTTTTAATGCTCTGTTACCGATCAGATACCTATCTGTGGATTTTTAACCGACTTCAAAAAGGAGGTTATCAATTCGACTGTATGTTTGTTTCCTGTATATTTTTTTTACTATCTTCTTACTAATCCCGTGTGGAAGAGATCCAGTTACGCAAAGATGCAGATAGAGAGAGAGAGAGAGAGAAAGAGCAGCGATTTTCAACCGTTTGACGTCGGTTTTGACGTGTAAAAATTACCACTTGATAGGTTTGCGTCAATGTGGAAAAACCTGTCTGCTCGTTATATAAAATAAAGAAAAAGACACCGCTGAATCCAATGTCAATAAACAAACGTCAAAAACATCATTTATTCCACAGATAAACTGTTAACTGAGGCATGAAGACAGTTAAATTAACTTCTCAGTTACAGGTTTTACTCCGCAGATCCTCTGACTATTGAAAAATTCGAAATCATGCTATCAATGTAATAAATCCTAATTAAACCGATTTTTCAATCTTCAATTAAAGAATCAGATAAGATAGCTCTTAACTACGACTATGAGTACTGAACTTAATCCCACATAACCGTACAGTGAGAGATATAACATTTCTCACAGAGCCATTAGAATACGGTCTATGCTTCGCGTTAATAGTGCGTTAGGTTACGCTTGGCGAATAAGTCTGATGTGTTCATATGGATAGCCTCGGTCGTTTGTGCTAGAGCATGTTGGGCTTTCAAATGAGCGGTTAATTCCAAAGATCAGTCATCCTCCTGCCCTTTTTTCTATCGGACTGCCAGTGGACACGGTACGGCGTTACCACTTCATGGTTGATATTCCGAAAACCCGTACGAAGGGCTTTGATACCACTTTTATTAGTTTGACTTAACTAAACTTAAACTTAACTAAACATAAACTTAGCAAAACTTAAACTTAACTAAACTTAACCAAACTTAACTAAACTAAATTAAACTTAACTAAACTTAAACCTAACTAAACTTATACTTAACTAAATTTAACCTTATCTAAACTTAACTAAACTAAATTAAACTTAAATAAACTTAATCTTAACTAAACTTAAACTTAACTAAACTCACTAAACTTTAGATCGTTATTTGTAAGGTTTTACTTAAGTACGGTATCTATAGTATTCCACACTCAGATCAGACAAACAAAGGAGATGTGACGTATAATGATTATAACTATACAGCTAAACTACTTAACGGAATAACTGTAAGTACTCGCTTATTTGTTTATCACGCACACTGAGAAACTTGTAGCGACACCAATGAATTATAGGCTATGAGTGATTTCGACTAAAACTAACGAACCTGATTTAGGCCAGATGCGTTCGCATCCGACACCCCAACTTACCATATCTCCCTTGTTTACCTGATCAGAGGTTCATAGCTATGCTACGAGCCGCCGCGTGACGCGCACGTGACGTGATGACAACAGTGCTGATTGGGTGGGTGTGGGGATGGGGCACGTAGAGAAATATGTTGCGCCGGCGCACACTGGAGATCTTTCCCAAGTCTTCCCCACTCGAATACACTCCGCCAGCTCGAGCCTCGCGCACGCATTAACCTTGAAAAATACCGCCGAATGCGGTTGAAACCATAGTCAGAATAACCAGGTTAATCATACGTGAGTAATTTCCGTGATATATAAATAAAATAAGTAACTACTTCTTATTCGAGATGGGGGCGATAAGTTCTGCACTGACGTCCCGCTTGGGGTGTATTGTGCATTTCCCCCTACCAGCACCTACCTGAGCCAACCCAACTCCTTGAAATATCGGAGTGAGGCTCTGGGGCGCTGGCACAGTTGCTCCAGTGGCGAAGTAAGTACTTGTTCCATATAGGCATTTTATTTAGTCGGTTTTTAAACCCAATGCTGATAAAAAAACAGATTAAAATAGGTCAGCTTTTCCAGCTACCGCAAACACCTAAACCTTTTTCAATTAAATTCCTGGATGGTCGTTCGTTCCAATTCCAGCAATCTGTCTAAATGTCCATCAGTCTGTTTAGGATATTGGACAGGTCTGTGAGTGTGGTGTCACGCCTATTCCAATATTGTCTACAACGATTGATACAGCACTGCGTGGTTGGTGTCACTGGAGATCTGGCTTTGTATTAGTTTTTAGACCATCTAAATGTCGAATATGTCCAATTCTGACAACCCTGATATTTTCTAGATCAAGTGAGGGAAGAACAAAAAACCCCGCTCTTCTCACCAGACTCACCCGCAGTTTTCAGTCAACTCGTGACCACTGCTATTGGCATCGATTCTGATGTACTCTAAACTAAACTAAACTAAATTTGACAGCTCTAAAATTGTTGCCATACTTCTCTCACATATTCAAATTAAAAGAGAGGCAGATAATTTTAGCCCTGTCAGATTGGTTTAGTTTAGTGAGTGGTATGCCCGAATCGCATGACCATGACATGACCATGACATGATGATGTAGTGGTATGACCTAAAAGAGACCGCAGGGAAACGCTGGATGCAGGCCGCTTCCAACCGGCCCTTTTGGAGATCGATGGGGGAGGCCTATGTCCAGCAGTGGACGTCCTACGGTTGAAATGATGATGATGATGATGCCCGAATCGACGCCATTGTAACATGATCGTAACATCGATCGACATGTTCAAACTTTTACCTAAATTAAAGAATTCGATAAGTCCCGATAGACATTTAAAACATTTGTTTAAAGCGCGGAAGTTTAAAAGTTGCTTCAATGTTCTAAATGTCATGATTGTGTGCTAAGATATTGAAAGCCTTTCGATTTTAGTCGCAATGACAGTAACTTTGGCTCCAGATTCATTGTCTATTTAGCCAGGCAAGAATTACCGTCGTAACTTTTATTCAATAAAAAACAAGTATAATAAAAACTATCTTAAATATAAATTTATGTCTAAAACTAATCTAAAACCAAAACTAATCATAAATTCAATTTTTAAAAGATCAAACAATTCAGTCAAGCAAAGTAAGTCTTGATCAAGTCTAATTCATGCGTAAAGTAGCACTAAAGACATGTTGCAAGCGACCTTGGCTACGTGCTACATCTTTGTTTTTTTATAATATTTATTTAAAGTGCAGTTTCGCTGTGCGAAAACTCTTTAAATAAAGATTATACAAAAACGAAGATATAGCACGTAGCCAATACGTAATTTTACCATAAAAGCTCTGATTCAGAAATAGCACTGCCATTATCTCCAATTCCAGAAAACTCGCGTCTTCAAAGGCCCGACGCTCTCACGAAATAGTTTTAGTTTAATGGTGCTTTTGGTAATATGGCGAGCTTCTTCTGCTTAATAAACAAGCGAATCGTCAACTCTACTAAATATCTCGACAATCTAGCTTTTTTACCCTACTACGCAAGAAGGAGGGTTATGGTTTTCGAGTGTATGTGAGGTTTCTCTGACACGCCGTACAGCCTAAACGTCTTAATGGATTTCGATATGTGAGATGTCATGGGAGTCAGAGTAGTAGAGTAAATGACGTTATATCTAAACTGAGGTAGACGCGTTTTACCGAGGCCTGCGCAGCGATACAAACACAAGCTTGAAATCTTGAGTGAACTCAGTCCGTCCTGTGCCTGGCAACGACGCAAACGTACGTATATGCGCGATGTTAGACTATGTTTAATATCTTTCTGACAACGAAATCCTATTATATCTGTGATCTTTTAACCAATTCAGTGATAGAAATAAAGTTCTATGGGTCCTATGTAGGTAGCTATAGTAAAATATCGCCATGTTTTAGTGATTTTTTAATTATCATAAACGTCTCTATTGGAATTGTCTAGGGTACAAGAAATCAAGATGGCGTCCGAAACAAAATTGAGTAGGTAACAATAGTTAGTAAACTTTGCTAAATAGGTGGTATTAAATTTTAAACATATAACGGACTGCATAGTATAAATAGTAGGTAGCTGCAAACAAAAAACAAGTTTTCTGTTCTATTAAATATAAATTAAATAAGCATAGGTAAATTTAGAAAATTTAGAGTCAATATGGAAGTCTTATTTAGACAACTATGACTATGCTCTACATTTCCTAACATTTACTTATCCTTTTTCAATTTTTATGTTATAAAATAGACGACTTGTTTTTTTGCTTTCAGTTCTATTCATACAATGCAGTCAGTTACATTATTATTATTTTTAACCGACTTCCAAAAAGAGGCGGTTATCAATTCGACTGTATGTTTTTTTTTATTTATAATTATTATATTGAAGCTGTCAAAGCATATACACAAATTAAAATAATATAAAAAAGGGTTCGTATATTTATGCAGCTGATTGCTCTTTTGTAGCGCGAAAACTTAGCACTTTTACTTAGTATCAGTACTGCCACATATTCTGAAAATGTTCTTGTGTACTTTAGCTGAATAAATGACCACAGTTGCAGATAGCTATATTAGAGATAGTTTTTCTTTCCTGGAGCTTTTAACGAGATTCGAGATTCGAGGATGGTGCATAAGGCAGTACTCATAGTACATTTGGTTTTGATTATGTGTCCTATAAGAGCCTTAATGCTAAATATATGCAGTATCTACTGGGGTTCACAGGCTCTTCTAACGCTCTCTCAAAGCTCTCTTAATGAAGGCGATGGCAATTCTAGGGTCAGTACCTAAGTGTGGACTTGGAAATCCAATCTGGAGCTAGACTCTTGAATTAATTACATCGCCGTGTATTATCTAGATATTATCTGCATTCACACTTCTACGCACATGTACTTAAGAACATAATTTATATATTTTACTAGCGCCCGGCTTCGCACGGGTGTAACTTACGTACGAAGCTGGGCCGGGCGCTTGTTACATATATAAACTTTCCGTGAAAAATTATCTAGCTGATGGTGAAAACCGCATCAAAATCCGTTGCGTAGTTTTATAGATCTAAGCATACATAGGGACGGACAGACAGCGGGAAGCGACTTTGTTTTATACTATGCATTAATAGTAATAGTAAAGTAATTAAGAAAACTGACGTGCGTTTTCGTTCATCATTTCTCATCGTCATCATCATAATCATCAGCCAGAAGACGTCCACTGCTGAACATAGGCCTCCCCCTTTAACCTTCACACTGGACAGCCTGCCTTTTGCATCCACTGGATGCCAGCGACTCTCACAATCTGTCGTCGGTCCATCTAGTAGGAGGCCTACCTACGCTGCGTCATCCGGTTCGTGGTCTCCACTCAAGAACCTTTCTTCCCTATCGGTTATCGGTACTCGTATTTCATTTATTTTATGCGATAATTACTCAAGTAAGATAAAAAATAAACCAGCCAAGTGCGAGTCGGCTCGCGCACTGAGGGTTCCGTACAAACACCAATACCACAATACCACAAAATTCAATAACGAAATTACCAGTTCTAACTTGGTAATGAACAGTAACTTGTCACCGACTCGCACTTGGCCATTATTTATATATTTTTTTGTTATATTTTAAAGTGTTTACTATAATCATGCCAAGTTTGACGCTTGTAAGTATTACCGTTTTTAATTAGCGCTAATAAAAAAAAAACGTTTTAAAAAACCCTTTAATTTTTTTTTACTTTTTGTTTTTTTTATTATTTGCTAGCATTGATTTGAGTTTGCTAGTCAATCCGCCGTAACATTACATGTTCTGTGAAAATTTCAACTGGCTATCTATTACGGTTCGAAAGATACAGCCGTCTGTCTGTCCTACCTATTAGGTAGGACAGACAGACAGACATCAGACAGACGGACAGACATCGTAGGCTTAGTAATAGGGTCCCGTTTTTACTTTTTGGGTACGGAACCCTAAAAAAGTCTTATTTCGTTCTCTCAATGTGATCCTCGTTTCAGTGGGTAGGAAATTAGTGAGGTCTGGTTCCTGCTCTGTAATTACATTAACATATCGACCGCGGCCTGGAGCACGTGGCGGCTCCCGGCTTCATTACCTAAAGTGGTAAACGTACTCAGGTCGCTCTTAAATGGAGATACGAGCCAAGATTTTGTGATAATTCGGGACATTTTTGCACACACGGTCATCTGACCCCAAACTAAGCAAATCTTGTGATATGCCAGAGACTGATATAAATATAGGTAATATTTTTAAATACATACATACATACTTACTTAAATAGATATTTACACCCAGATATAGAACAAACACAAATGTTCATCACATGAATGTTTGTTCTAGGTGGGAATCGAACCCACACGCCCAAGCGCAGAACTAGACCAACGGGCTATCTGTGAATGTGGTACAATTCTGTATCATACACATACATAATTATCTGTGAATGAGGTACAAGAATGTGGAACAAGTTCAACTTTGTAATTAACGATTGCAATTTTTTAAAACACGCTTTTTACAAGCTTTTATTTAACTTAACCTGGGACCTGGTTGCATCACTTCAAATACGCGCGTTAAATTAACCTCTAAAAGTTGGCTTCTATTACCTAGAAAATAAAGTTCAAATTTTTCGGGAAGTTCAAATTTAAAACAGTTTTCTTGTCCTTGTAGCTAGGCTGGATAATTATTGTAAACGATCATGATGTTTGCGCAAATTGATTATGATTATTTACAAAATCATGTAAAGCTATTTGCCTTTAATGCACATTTTTACTGACATTGTCTGTCTGTCAATAAACTGTAAAAAAACAGCAAAAATTTGTTTATTGACAAATGTAAGCAACATGGTGCGCTAAAGTTAAATAGCTGTACATAATTAATGTAAACAAAAACTAAAAATTTGCGCAAACACTGTGTTATTTTAAAATAATAACCCGGCCTAGGTACTAGGACCAAAAAACTGTTTGAAATTTTAATTTCTCGCCATAGATAAAACCACAGAAGAGAAAAAAATTCGTTTCTCTTTTCTGTGGCTAAAACGTACCACCTTAACTGAACGCGCCGCGTTGAGTGCGTGTTAAAGTTACGGAATCAAGGTCTTGTTAGTTAGTCTATGTATGTTTGGTACAAATCTTGCAAATGAATTTTAGACCAGTTATCCTCAACCGATTGACTGAAATTTGTAGGTGCGAGTCGGTGACAAATTTCTGTTCACCACCAATAGCAACGTCGGGCGCGGTCGGTACTTGGATGGGTGACTGCCTGGGCGTGATGTTGATTTTGCACTACTCTTTGTGTTTAGTGGTGGTACGGAACCCTCAGTAAGCAAACCCGACTCGCACTTAACTGGTTTATTTATACTTATATTTCAACCGTCATGAATTTATGAACACTTTTTTACTTGAACAACTTAATTAAAATAACCAAACAGACATTTATTTTGCATCGTAAAACCGATACTGAACCTTAAAGTTCCGACGTGCCCGAGAAAATATAAAAATTCAGTAGATGGAAGCTTGGAGCGTAAAATTCCGAGGTAACGGCTCGACCGCGCAGTTTATAATGTGTAGGCCATTACCGTGTTCCAACGTGAGGTAAGCCGAGTTTGAGGTGTAGTCTGGACTCTAATGGCCTCGCGGGACGTGTGAACTCGAGGTCGCCCGTGTTCCATGCTCAGTCGACAGTAAGGGACTTCAAGAACAACTCGGCCGTAATCATCGTTCTAAACTTTACGTCGACTATCGGCAAATTCATGTTAGAGCCATGTTTTTTTCTTCTTTTTAGGGTTCTATACCTCAAAATTAAAACTGTCATTTATTTAACAACAACTTAACAAATTAACACTCTGTTGTCCGTCTATCCGTCTGTACATCAAGACCCCTTTTTCTCAAAAGTACGTAAAGATATCAAGTTGAAATTTATATCAAACTCGCGACCCGCTCCGGCTTCGCATGGTGTAATTTTCGTGTGAAGCCGGGGTGGGTCGCTAGTTATATATATAAACCTTCCGTGAAAAATTATCTGATTGTGAAAACCATATCAAAATCCATTGCGTGGTGTTAGCGGTCACAGACAGTCATACGCGGAAAGCGCTATGTAAAAATAGAGATAGAGAAGATAGAGATGATCGGGTATCTTTAAGCAGCAGCAGTAAAAAAAAACTTGCAAGTCAACGCGATCAAAAGATATGACCGTTTATGTCGCATATTTTGCGATTCTAGGAATCAAAACTTATAGAGTACTCCCGTTGACCTAGAATCATGAAATTTGGCTAGAAGCTAGGTCTTACAGCACATATGAAGGAAAATATCCAAAAATTATTAATTTAATATTAGCAAGGAGAGAAATACTGAAAGAGAGTAAACAATGTTATTATACTGGTCGAGATTTGAAAACGGAGGTTAATTTTTATTGTAATCAAAATCTTAAATCTGGCAATGAGATTTTTCACACTCATCATCAGATAGGAAACGTCCAGTGCTGAACAAAGACCTTCCTTTTAGAGAGGGGTGGTGCATTATCCCCACGCTTGGCGGGCGGCTTGGGGATCACAGTACGTTCACCACGCTGCTGCTCATTCTCCGGTGGTTCTGGTCGCAGTTTAAGGACATACCCGGGTCCGTGAGATTTTTAACTACCAGCGCAAAACCAGAATTAAAATACCTACAAAATGTAGTACTACATAGTGATTTAAATAAAGAAAGAAAAAGAAATAAATTTTTGATATTTTTTTATTTATGTTAGACCAATAATGCGTACCAGTTCAATAATTTCCGTGGCATATTAACCATGCAAAACTAGACGACGACGTTCTCATAATTACGCATTAAATCCCAGACAGATTGTCGCTGTAAAGTGGAGCTATTCCGTCTCGCAGTCCTACTAGAACCCAATTTCCCACCTTGGATATCTAGGGTTGTCAAACAAAACTGCAAAAAAATTATCAAAAAAAAATCTACAAAGTAAAAAGACGAGCAAGTTGCTGGCGATTGCCTGTTTGACAGAGCGAAGCGAAAGTATCTACGAACATTTTTGTATGTATGTTTGTAATTATTTTTGTATATTTGTTTGTCGAACAATGAAAGTGATGCATTGTTTTTGATAAAAAGAGCGGTAAACAATACGGTTCACCTTATGGTAAGCAGAAACTGCCACCTGACAGTCGTACTGAATCTGCAACACTATAGGTGCTTTCTCAACCCGGAGAGATATTTGTAGACACCCTTTTAAGATGGGGGGTGATCTTTTTCATGGTGCATACCGTTATTTAGAAAATAAGGACAAATATTGCTCATAAAACCCAGTCGCTAAGAGAATGCGTCTGACACTATAATTGTAATACTCAGAATGAAAAAAAAAATCTTATCTTGCTGTAGAAGGTATGTTGGTTACCCGCGCTAACGAAAGATTGTATTTCGTTAAAAAAGCTACTAAAAGTAAACGTAATTCACTGTTTTCATTCGGCTTTTACAATGCTACAGCAACTGTCAGACTCATTCTTTCAGCAACCGCACTTTAGGTACTACCAAAAATAACTGACATACCTACTTTTCTTTTCGTCATCATCATTTCAGCCATAGGACGTCCACTGCTGGACATAGGTATCCCTCGTCCAAAAGGGTCGGTTGGAAGCGGCGTGCATCTTGCGTTTCCCTGTGGTCTCTTTTAGGTAGTCTGGTCATCTTGTGGGTGTACTACGCTGTGCTTACCGATCCATGGTCTCCATTCAAGAACCTTTCGGCCCCATCGGCCATCTGTTCTACGTGTTATGTGCCCTGCCTACTGCCACTTCAACTTGCTAATCCGGCGGGCTATGTCACTCTTATTTTACTAAAAGAAAACCGTGCAGTTACCAACTTCAATACAAAACGTGCTAAGAGGCCCATCAGCAATAAATCCCCAATTCAGACTAAGCTTGCTAGTCTATCGGTTTTTTATCAGATAAAAAAGGTTTTAGGTTAGGTTTTCGGTTTTTTCATTTCGAAGTGTGCATCAGATCTGCATCATCTAATTCCATCCTGCCCTTTCGGACTGCGAGAGTGCACGAAAAGACGACATCACTTCATGGTTGATATTCCGAAAACCCGAACGAAGTTCTTTAATTCTACTTTTATTGTGCTATCTGCAGACGCAGCATGGGTAGGCCTCCCACTACATGGACTGACGACATTGTGAGAATCGCGGGCATCCAGTGTATGCAAAAGGCAGGCTGTCGTTCAGTGTGGAGGTTAAAGGAGGAGGCCTATGTTCAGCAGTGGACGTCTTCTTGCTGATGATGATGTGCTATCTGCTAGTCTGTGGAATGCTCTGCCTGAATGGGTGTTCCCCGATAGTTACAATCTGGGTGCCTTCAAATCAAAAATTAATCGCATTCTTCTAGGCAAGCGAGTTCCAACGTAGACCACATCATCGTAACAGGGTGGTGGAGGTCAAATACAAGCCTATTTTTATTTTATTTTCTTATCCAAAATCGTTGTGAAAAGCAGATACCTATAAAGGTGTACTTACATGATTCATCGGCTTATAGGTTCCTCTATATTCGTGCCTTAGTCGTCGCCTTAGTTAGCAAAGCTAAGGCGCTGATAAGTTCGACACTTAGTGAAACTAACAGCTTAGGGGATTAAAAGGGTCCCCAATCACTTAGTAAGCCCCTGCCATTACACCCTGATCAATATCGAGTCGTGTTACTGAGTATCTAAGTATTCAATTAAATGTAATTGATAGGCTAAGTAATTTTGGCGCTTTTGATGTAAGTACCCTTGATATTATGGAGTGGGGTTCCTTTATGAGTCAAACGATGAAATGGATAAGTTATATGCCGAAAATAAGTGCCGAAAAAAACGAATGATGTAGTCGTGCGAAATATCATATGGGCGATTCAAAAATCGAGCCCCAGGTGAGAAGTGGTCATAAAGATTCCCATAAAAATTAAACTACGACAAACTTTGCAAAAAAGTCGATTATTTTTGTTTGCAAGATGTACTTGGCTATTCTCGACCCAAACGCGATGTTATTAGCTGCAGTAAATTTGAAAACGCTGGATCCCGACTCGCACTTGGCTAATTTTATTGTTTACATCGGAGGTTAACATTTGACCGCGTTCTCGCCTGATGGAAAACGATGATGTTGTCGAAAATGGAGCACAGTTGCCCAGTAATAACCTATTAACCCTAGACTTGAACACTCCAAGATTGTAATGCTGTGGAAACACAGACAGGGGCAAGGCGTTCCGTTGTTTTGCAGGAGGAAGCAAAACGCTTGGTGCGAATGAATGTCATTTCTACCAAGTAAAGGCACAGAGTAAAGGTAACGCTTTGCCGTTTGTCTAGACGTCCGGTAATGAAAAGGTGATGGGGGACAAGTTCGCGAAGTTCCATTACATACTCTCCGTGGAAAATCCTATAAAATACCGACAAGCTTGCGACTTTACACCGGTGGTTCAGATTCTGAAGTTTAAAAATCTGTGATCCGTCTAAAGTTCTACAACCAAAGAGATCGAACAAAAAAGTCACTTACTGCCGGATAGCCAGGTGGCGTGCCAGCTGTAGGTACAAATAAAATTGCATTTTTTTCTATATAGAGGTGACAATTAAAGGGTTTCACTCGACCAGAAAATATGATATTATTTCTCCTCGGACGAAATATAAATTGAATATCTTGTTCAGGGTTACAATTTTTGATAGATTTGGCATAGCATAGAAGAAAAAACAGTTTTAATTATTAAAAATAAACTGGCTAAGTGCGAGTCGGGCTCGCGCACTGAGGGTTCCGTACCAGCACAAAATTCAATAACGAAATTACCAGTTATAACTTGGCAATGAACAGAAACTTATTGCCGACTCGCACACTTGGTCATTATTTATTTTTGTTCTTATCCTCTAAAGTATAACAACAACAAAAATACTATGTACTGTGTACTATCACATCATCAGCCATTAAATGTCCACTGTTGAACAAGGCCTCCCTCGTAGAGAGGGGTGTTGCCAATAATCCCCACGCTTGGCAGGCGGCTTGGGGATCGCAGTGCGTTCACCGTGTACTAATAGGATGCTGCTGCCCATCCTCCGGTGTTTCTGGTCGCAGTTTTAGGACATACCCGGGTCCTATAATCATAGCAAATTTGACGATTTACATAAGAGATAATACAAAAATACGTTAAAAAATACGTTTGTTGTATGGAACCTTTTGTTATAATTTTTTTTTTTTTTTTATTATTTTCTTATTAATCCGTCGTAACATTACACATTCTGTGAAAATTTCTATGTTCTTGTCCTATGTTTCTATTTCTTTGTTCTTTCTTTGATTTCTGTGTTATCTATTACGGTTCGAAAGATATAACCGTTAATAGGTAGAACAGACAGACAGACATCGTAGGTCTAGTAATAGCGTCCCGTTTTTACCCTTTGGGTACGGAGCCCTAAAAAGACCAGATAAAACAGCGCAATCGCCGAAAAATATTATATGCCTACTACAGTCAACTATGAGGTACATTAGGGTAAAACATTTTTTTTTTTTTTTTTAAACAACTTTTTTTTTGTTTGACAGCCCTAGCCCTTCAGTTATTAGTATTCATTCGAGAAGCGACGTGTGAAGCGCTCCTTAGCTCTGGCGTAATATCTTGAGCTCAAAGGAGTCTCTGTGAAAATTCCCTTCCTTTTCCTTCGGTTGTTGGCATACAATTTAACTTATCTTTTAAAATTAGAACTAGACAAATAAAAAGTAAAATAAAGTTTACTTTTGGCATACAATTTAACTTATCTTTTAAAATTAGAACTAGACAAATAAAAAGTAAAATAAAGTTTACTTACAATTTTTTTATTTCAATTTCTTTTCATGAGGAAATCGAGGGAATAGTAATTTTAAGATTTGTTTTCTTTAGTGTTTTAATGGATGTAGGATTTCTTTTTCAAAACATTGTTCCATAGTTATCACAATTATCGGCGATGAATCGTGAAGCGCTCCATTTGCGAAAACTATTATACATTTTAATCGAGTTCAATGTAATTTATTTCGGGGCTTTCGCCCGTGGATTAACGTCGGTTAACAATCGGCCAAAATTCGACCGAACGAATAATGTTGTATCGCGTCAATGTTATTTGTGGAATATTGCACTATAAAAACTTTTGAGTGTGTATTCGATTGGCAACATTTTTACTTTTTCATTACTTTTGTATGCAACTAATTGAGGACACGAGCGAGTCGCTCGCCTAACGGTTAACGTCACAGGTTAATAAGAGTTCAGTATCGCAACATTATCGCAAAATATACATTTCTGTATTTCTGTATCACTGAAACAATTTCAAAATACTGCGCAGCAATTCAGAGTCAAGATATTAAATTTCTATATGCCCTGTAAATTCACTAATACCATTTTTATCTATGCTAATACTTAACATTGCCTTTCAATCTGGAGCACGACAAAGCTTGAATAAGAGAGAAAGTGGACGTGATTACTTTTGTGTCGACATTTTTTTAGTTAATCTATGATTACCTTTGACCACACCTTTTTACTATTGACTAGCGGTCCACCCCAGCTTCGCATGGGTATAGATTATAGCCTATGTCACCCGGGGATAGTGTGGCTTCCCAACAGTGAAAGAATTTTTTAAATCGGTTCAGTAGTTTCGGAGCCTATTCAATGCAAACAAACAAACAAACAATCAAATCTTTCCTCTTTATAATATTAGAATAGACAAGAAAAATAGCACGAACCAGCGAACCACAAATCTAATCTCTCAGAGAGGCCATGGTCGCGCGCATGAACGTGTCCTTTAAGGCAGTCTTCAATTGGAGCGATGCCAACCTGGTCAAGTTCAATTTCGCTAAGACCCAGGTGTGTCTGTTCTCCGCCATAAGGACGCCATTCCAACATTTCTAACTGGTTCCTTCTTACCAGAATGTATCCATTGTGCTTTGATTCCACTATTAATGTGCGAACTGCTAGTTTGTGGAATGCGCTGCC
The DNA here is from genome assembly GCA_914767915.1 of Agriopis aurantiaria. Classification (NCBI taxonomy): domain Eukaryota; kingdom Metazoa; phylum Arthropoda; class Insecta; order Lepidoptera; family Geometridae; genus Agriopis; species Agriopis aurantiaria. The sequence continues at coordinate 3,480,118 of OU611992.1, read as the reverse complement.
TGAATAGGTGTTCCCCGATTATTATAACCCGCATGGGTGTCTTCAAATCACGAGTGAATCGGTTTTTCTAGGCGAGCGTGCTCCATCGTGGACCGCATCATTGCTTAACATCAGGCAAGTTGGCATTCAAACGGAAGTCTATTACTAAACAAATAAAAACCTGGAAGAGGTTGCTCTTAGCGATAAGGCACTTGCTCTACAGAAAAGAGTGTTCGTAAAATCTTCTCTTAGCAGACAAGCTATACTCCGTACAGAACCCATATTGCTCAAGTTACTTGGATTTATGGGTTCTGAGATTTGGTGAGTGAGTGGAGAGATATTTCGTATGTAGATAGGCGGCTACCTACAACTAAACTTTTCTTCTACTTATTCACACCGCCATAAATATCCACGCCGTCAGCGTAGATTTAACTTTTTTCTTCTTACTTTACCGCGGTAAAGTTGTCGGATAAGCTGAATTGATTTCTGTCGGATTATGGAGAGCTTTCATTATAGCGATGTATGCTTTGAATCCTACTGTACAAGGTGTGTCGGGAAGTATTTTGGCATTGTGACAAATACATTCTTAAAAGAAGAACAAGAAAACGTTTTTCTTAATGGCAGAAATAGCGTCGTAATTAGTAGTTTTGTCAGCCACTTGTGACCATTAGTAACCATTTTTGGAGAGATAGATTTGAGGTAGATAGATAGAATATAATAGAATAGAATAATATTTATTTACCAAAATAAGTACAGAGGTGCTTAAATAATAGATTTAAAACTTCAGTAGTCAGTGGTTCCGTACTACGTCTAAGTAGGTTGGCGGTGAACCCCAAACTAGGCACAAGGTCTGTTTCTTGGGGCTCAAGTGCGCGGTTACCAGAAAAATTACAGTGTAAATTGTTTAAAATAAGAAAAGATTTGCTATCAGATCTATATGTGGTACTTACACTGATACAGTACAAAAACTAAGGTAACAAATCATTAACTGTTACTTTTTTTGTTATAGGCTTGCGTTTGACCGTCTACTTGCCTGACGTTAAGCGATGATGCTATCTACGATGGAGCACGCTTGCCTAAAAGAAACCGATTTCCTCGTGATTTGAAGTTAAGATTCTAATTATCACACCAGAAATTAAATTTAGGATGAAAAGACTTAATACTCAGTAACCCTTAATAACCAGTGCAAAAATATACGAAATTCCTATTTATACATAAAACGTTCGTATTCAATCACAGCAATTTTTTGCTTAAGGAAAAAATGGCTAAGAAAATAACGAAGTATAAAGGAAGTAGCTAAGTAATATGCAATCCAAAGAAAACTGACATTTTTAGGGTTCCGTACCCAAACGGTGTAAACAGGACCATACTACTAAGCCTACGCTGTCTTTCTGTATGTTTGTCTTTCTATCTATCTGTCCATCTGTCCTACCTATTAACGGCTGTATCTTTCGAACTGTAATAGATAGCCTGTTGAAATTTTCACAGAATATGTAATGTTACAGCTGATTAACTAGATAATCATAATAAAAAAGTCAAAAGTACAAACTAAAGGGAGAGGGTCCCCACACAACAAACATTAGTGTTAGTTTTAGCTTGTATTTCGTTTAGTTATTAAAGGCACTTGCCCGAAAAAAAAAAAAAAAAAAAAAACTTTATTTTAACGTATTGTTGTATTTGCTCTAGTGTAAAAATGGTAATACGTACAAGCGTCAAACTTGGCATGATTATACATATTCTAAAGTAAAACAACAAATAATCAATAATGGACAAGTATGAGATGGTGACAAGTTTCTGTTCACCACCAAGTTAAGCAACATCGGGCACGGTTGGTATTTGGATGGGTGACCACCTGGGTGTGATGTTGTGTTTTTGTACTACTTCTGTGTACTTTAGTAGTTAACAATTTAAGTGGTGGTACGGAACCCTCAGTGCGCAAGCCCGACTTGCACTTGGCTGATTTATTGTGCTAAGTGCTTCAGTGCTTGCGGGTTATGCAACTTCTCGGGTAAGGTACGTATTTATGTGATTGCTGTCGATCGTGGTCAAGATACCTACTGGTATTTGGCACAGGCTAAAAGGGTAGATACCTAGCTAGGTACGAGTATTATTTGCCTCAGTCCAATTATGGTTCAGGTGGGAAGCCGCAGAACCGGTGCCGTACTCTACCCGGCATTTTCTACGCGGCCTCTACATCGGACACAATTTCACCAAATTTCAGCAAAATTGCTACAAAACTTTTTCGGGTGTTATAAAACGTAACAAAATTTGGAAAACTGTGCACGGGCCACCTGCCTTTAATATCGAGGTGGAAATTGGAAACAGAATGAGCAGACTAAAAGTTGTAGCATGACGTTATTTGGCCTTTACCGTATCTCATTATAAAAGTAAAATTCTTCTTGTTCTGGAAATTATATGTCGGAAGTGTTTTATTACGAGCTTTTATTTAACTTGCAATGTATGTATGTATGTATGTATATAACTATGTTCGTTCGCGTGGAATCTTGCAACTCAACTTTGAAGCAGATAATTATGTTCAACCGATTGAACAGTTTTTTTTTAAAGTTCGGTGACAATACAATGTTATGATACCTTCGAGCTGGTCTGAAGATAAATACAGAAGGTGGCCATAGGAACTTCTAAACGAAACGACGTAGCCCCGTCGAGATTGGGTTCATTGGGTTTGTCTTCCCAAGCTCTTTGGTCCTAAAATGATAAATTCTATATGGCGGACGCCTCAAGATGGCGGACAAAATGTTATGGGCATCAAATGAAAGAGCTTGCTGACAAAAATAGGAAAAAGCGTGTGTTTAAAAAGTATATTTTTTTATATTACAGTAATTTTTTATTGAGGTTAGGTTTGTATTTACTATTTAAATATAATAGACAATTGATAGTTGATTGAATAAGACGTTAAATTACGCAACAAATCTCTAATGTATTGGGATGAATTATTTTTGTTTCAATTATATGCTAATTTAACCTCACAAAAAAAAAATACACAAAAATTATAAATTATATACTAGTGGGTAGGCAGACATTGTCCTGGCACAAACATAGTTAGCAAAAAAAAACTTCAAATCACGAGTGAATCGGTTTCTTCTAGGTAAGCGTGCTCCAACGTAGACCGCATCATCGCTTAACATAAGGCGAGATGGTGGCCAACCGCAAGCCTATTATTTATTTTAAAAAACAGCAGCGGTTACTTCCGGTTTTTACAACAGCTAGAACCATGAAAGTAAGTTGACCCCATAAGTTAAAAAAACCATCAAACTTGGTTAATCCGTTTAAGGGAGAATAATAACGAACACATGCACACTGAAGTTTTCTGAATAAAGATATGATATCCTTTCGGCAACAGCTTTATTTCTGAGCTTGGCAGATTTTTAATTTCATTGTTTTCTTCCATGTACTTCTTCTTAGTGCAACAACTAATTTACGTAGTTAAATTAAGTTCAGAGTTCAGTTTTGTGTCCATAAAAGCGTGCATTAAAATAGAAACTTTCTAGAAAAGTATCATCCTATCCAACAAGCAATCTCTTCACAACGAGTTAACCTTAAGTTCTGAAGCACAAAGGTCAGAATTGATTAAAAATTTACCACTCGAGTACTAAGCCAGATTAGCGGTTCACCATCTAACTAAATTGCCACCCAGGGCTGAATGCAGTAACCTGAGCTGACCTTTAATAGCTACTGAAATAGATTTGGTCTGTCCCTTTTCCACGTAAAACTGTGAGAAAAACACAGGTGCAAGATTACCACATTTCTAATTTAAAAGGCTGGGGAATTACTACACCTTTGCTATTTATTCAACCGCCAAGCGTTAGTGTGTCAAATATTGTTGTGTCCCGAATCGATGGGTAAGGTATACAGGTTTACGCGGAAAGGGTGCACTAAGCCGAAAGGGGGAGGGGGTAAAAAAAAAACATTGAACTAGAGAGACTAAAACTGGTACCTTTCTATCCATCATTATGAACAACTTTTACTATGGGACCAACCCAGAAATAACAAAAAATAAAATAGCTTGAGACATTTTGTAGCGTGTGAATTACCCATTTTCTATGTAACAGCTGATATTTTTATGGAATTTCAGAGTTGGTCAGTTGTTCAGTTGTTCAGTGGTTAAGTCTCACTACTTCAATGTATTTTTTTTTAAATTGAACTAACGAGACTAACATTGCTCAGTAGTTCAATCAATTCAACTGTTAACTGAACTATTGATACTTTTTAGTTTCACTAGCTCAATCAAAAAAATCATTGAACTAGTGAGACTAAAAATCTCAGTATTTCAGTCAATTGAACTGTTGATTTAACTACTGAAAATAGACGGTGATTTAACCTTAATTAAATAATACGTGATATGTCCCGATAAACATTTAAAACATGTGTTCAAATCGCGAAAGTTTTATTTTTATTTTTTATTTAGTAAGTATGTTTTTTGTTTTATTTTTAGGGTTCCGTACCTCAAAAGGAAAAAACGGAACCCTTATAGGATCACTTCGTTGTCCGTCTGTCTGTCTGTCCGTCTGTCAAGACCCTTTTTCTCAAGAACGCGTAAAGGTAGCAAGTTGAAATTTATACTAAATACTTGGGTCTACGGTTTCTTTCGGCTGTAAATAAATAAAAGTTGTAAGTCAACGCAATCAAAAGATATGAACGTTTATGTCGCATATCTTGCGATTTCACAGGGGAACCAAAACCTATAGGGTACTTCCCGTTGACCTAGAATCATGAAATTTGGCAAAAAGCAAGGTCTCATAGCACATATATAGGAATAAATCCGAAAGTTATAAATATGAAGGTATATCATTTAAAAATGATTATTTTGCTATTACAAACTTACATTTTGTAGTTGGAATGTATGGAAGAACCTTATTGTCAACTACAAACTTAAGTTTGTCTTTCAATATTTTAACTTCAGTTAGTTTTTTTTGGTCTCGCGCTCTTAGGGTTCCTTTATGTCGTATATTTTGCGATTTCACAGGGGAATCAAAACCTATAGGGTACTTCCCGTTGACCTAGAATCATGAAATTTGGCAAGAGGCAAGGTCTCATAGTACATATATAGGAATAAATCCGAAAGTTATAAATTTGAAGGTATTTAAAAATAATTATTTTGCTATTACAAACTTACATTTTGTAGTTGGGATGTATGGAAGAACCTTATTGTCAACTACAAACTTCAAAGTTGTCTTCCCAGAGACTGTGGGATCGGCCGATCTGCGAACTAGCATGGAAATCGCTACTAGATACGTGTCCTAGTATTGCAGATCGCGCTCGTATTCTTGCTGTCTCTGTTTGGGAATCAGGACTTTGGTTGCAAGCCATGCCCTCTTTTAACACAAGTATAGCCTTTTAGATCCAACCGCATTTCGTCTAGCTGTCAGCTTACGCTTGGGTGCAAGGTGCTGTGAGGCCCATCGCTGTTAGTGTGGTACTGCTGTTGACCAGCTCGGTCACCATGGTCTCTCTTGCTCGAGAAGCGCTGGTCGTATTGGCCGACACGCTAGCCTGAACGACATCATACGCAGGGCACTTTCCACCGCCAATGTCGCAGCTGTGCTCAAACCGAGTGGTCTTGCTCGTGACGATGGAAAGAGGCCTGACGGTATGACACTTGTGCCCTGGAGGTTGGGGCGGCCCCTTGTATGGGACGCAACTTGTGTCGATACTTTGGCGCCGTCACATCTTCCTGAGACACAGGGTAGGGCTGGCGCGGCTGCTAATTCGGCAGAGCAGCACAAGCGTCGCAAATATGCTAACCTCTGCAGTGGTTACATATTTGAGGCGTTTGGGGTCGAGACATTGGGCCCTTGGGGACCGGGAGCTCACCTCATTGTCAAAAATCTTTCAGAGCGCCTGGTTAATGCGACGCGTGACCAAAATGCTGGCGTGTTTCTGGCTCAACGCATTAGCATTGCAATTCAACGTGGTAATGCCGCCAGCATGTTGGGCACGCTGCCAACTGGTAGTGGGCTTGAGCATTTGGATTGTCTTTAGACCTTCAACGGTCTATGGGCAGTCTAACTGTATTTGTAGTGTTAGTTTTAGCTTGTATTTTGTTTAGTTATTAAAGGCACTTGCCCAGTAAAAAAAAACTACAAACTTAAGTTTGTCTTTCAATATTTTAACTTCAGTTAGTTTTTTTTTTTTGGTCTCGCGCTCTGAGGTTTCCGTCTAACGGAACCCTCAGAGCACGAGTCCTACTCGTACTTGTCCGGTTTTTTGTTTTGCGTTTGACTGCTAACTCGCCTGATGTTAAGCGATGATTCGGTCTACGGTGGAGCACGCTTGCCTAGAAGAAACCGATTCACTCGTAATTTGAAGACCCCAAGCTTAAAAGTTATTGTTTCCATAATGTATATCGTCACTCTATCGGTCTGCGAACAAAACGCTAAAGATCGAACTGAGCTGTCTGCCTTGGGAGAGGCCTAGGTATATCCAGCAGTGGACTAAGATAGACTGATTGATTTTCATTACAAGCTTTGGAACAACTTACCACGTTCGATTTTTCCTCCAAAATATGACCTCAATTAATTGCTTCAAACGAAGAGTGGATAGAGTCCTTTAAAGGTACGCAACGCACCGCCAATGCCCCGAGTATTGATGGTGGCCATAGGTGACGGTGACTACTTACCATCAGATGGCCAGTGGCTTGTTTATCTACAATTACATTTAAAATATATACATATGATATACTAACCTTGTAAAAAACACCTCCAAGCGTGTTAAGAATGCCCTGGTAAGAACGGCGTGGTCTACCTGTTTTGTACTTGAATAGATTACAGACGATACAATCAGTGCGTGCAAGAAATTTTCAGTTATGGCATTGTCAGTATTAAAAATAACCCCGTATAATTCGGAACCCGATAGCAAGACATCGTTCACAGTCGCGTATTTGAGAAATAAGTCGTAACAATAATAGCAATGTGGTTGATTATTGTAAATGGTATTTTTAGGGTTCCGTACCTCAAAAGGAAAAAAGGAACCCTTATAAGATTACTTCGTTGTCCGTCTGTTTGTCTTTCTGTCAAGACTCAAGGGATTTAAAATCTCTATGGTACTTCCCGTTGACCTATAATAATGATATTTGGTAAAAAAGGGCATTTTAAAGGAAAAAAATATCGAACGTTTTTAATTTGAAGTTAAATAAAATAAATAAATAAATATTTTGGGACATTTTTCACACACGGTCACCTGACCCCAAACTAAGCATAGCTTGTGATATGGCTGCCAGAGACTGACATACATACAGCTAATATAGTTTTAAATACATACTTAAATAGATATTAACAACCAGATATAGAACAAACACAAATGTTCATCACATAAATGTTTGTCCTAGGTGGGAATCGAACCCACGCCCCCAAGCTCAGAAGGTAGGTTCACTACCAACTGGACCAACGGGCTATCGAAGTTACATTCATCATCATCATCATCAGCCAGAAGACGTCCACTGCTGAACATAGGCCTCCCCCTTTAACCTCCATACTGAACGACAGCCTGCCTTTTGCATCCACTGGATCCCTGCGACTCCCACAATGTCGTCGGTCCATCTAGTGGGAGGCCTACCCACGCTGCGTCTTCCGGTTCGTGGTCTCCACTCCAGAACCTTTCTTCCCCATCGGTTATCGGTTCTTCGAGCGATGTGGCCTGCCCATTGTCACTTCAACTTGCAAATTTTAACAGCTATGTCGGTGACTCTGGTTGTTTGGCAAATATCCACGTTCCAGATTCTATTGCGCAAAGAAACTCCGAGCATAGCTCTCTCCATTGCCAGTTACATTATAAATTACATTATGCATAAAAGAATGTTTTTGCTATTACAAACTTACGTTTTGTTTTTGGTATGTCCACCTGTTTACCAACTACAAAGTTATGTTTGTCAATCAATATATCAACCTAATTGACCTTTTTTTCGTCGAGACTCGATTACCGAGAATACCGAGATGGATGAACTCTATCTACATTCATATTATTAAGTTTGTATGGAACCCTCGGGGTGCGAGTCCCACTTGTCCCCCGTCCTCGTGAGTCACACTTGTCCAGTTTTTTATAGGTTATATAGCTTTATCAACTAATTCTATAAGATCGTTCACGATCCTGGCATTTCTCACACATTTTGAATCTACCACCGTCTTAAATAACTGCTAAGCATGTGTAATAGTAGCCAGCTGGGAGTACTTTGAAAATCCAATAAGAATCTAAAGTAAGACAGATAGCAACTATGTAAAGTACCGCAACCCTAACGCAATATCGGTAGAAATATTTCCAGTCTTTGTTATGGAGGTATATTCATTTAACTTTTAAAGTAGGTAGGTAAATGAGGAATAAATTCTGTTTACGATTAAAAAAGTTTTGAAAGTAATTTTTATATTTGAAATATTGTTCCGCATCTTAGAATTTGAAGACTGATAGGAAAGCGACCAAAGCTTAGCGGATAGAGCGCTTGGAACGTAATTTTCCTTCGAAATTTCTCATCTTTAAGAAAAAAATTGTTTAATTTTTTCCCCTGCTCCGAAACCTTTCTTACCTAATCACTTCTTTCTTACTTTCTTTGTTATTAGATAAGTTTACCTTTACCGAAGTTAAAATTACATCATCATCGTCATCGTTTCAACTTATCATGTTCCCACTGCTGGGACACAGGCCTTCTCTCAGAGAGAGAGAGGATGGGCCATGCTGGCCCAGTGGATGTTGGTGAATGTCATGTCTTTGAACTTTTGAGGTTCTCGAACATACTGGTTTCCTCGCGATGTTTTACCTTCGCCGTTTTTGAGCGTTGGCATCGAAACTGCATATAATTTATTTAGGTACTAAATAAGTTACAAAAAAATCGTAGCCACGTGTCTCAAATACGTAATATTAAATGAAAAATATTTTTATTTATTTGTACTTAACAAACAAAACATTGTATGCCCGAAATGGGTAAATGTGTACTACTCAAATATATCACCTTATAATGTACCAGTTTTTTCAATAAACTGTAAAGGCTATTCTAATTTTGATTGTAATGCGCACATGCTACCGCTCGGGCACTATAGCTCCCTCATTTAAAAAAGTTATATTGATATTTCTTTGTGTAAAAAATCACGTCCCACCTCCGCTGGAGCGAAGTTACAATATCATCTCAGGTTCCGAGAGATTTTCCGAACCATTTACAACGGTATCTGTTGCTTTTGTTTAACTTCGAACATACCTACCGTCCCGGATCTCATCCGCTGTTTACTTTTAGTTCGGGACTAAATAATGGAATACGCACGTCGCACACCTTATCGACTCAACTTTGACTAGAGTAAACATTAAAATATTAAATTTAAATTGTGCCGTACAACTTTAAGAAGTTTTACCATCAACGGTACCAAATATTTTTAAGGTTTTTCATAATGAAATAGAAATATTTACAACATAATGGATAACAAAACGCCAAACGGAAAAATAGACTAACGCCTACTTTGTTTAAATTTTAAGTTATAAATAAACCAAATAAAACCAAAATCTAAACAATAACCATATCATAAATAGATATAGTTAGATTTATATTTGACGTAACTGGTTATCTATTTCTTCTTCTTCTTATCTATTTCTTATTCCAACCTGGCGGATGACTGGTAGAAAATGTTAAGCACTAAGTCCTCCATTTGTGCATTTCTACATAGCTTGTAAGTGTGCAATAAATTATTATATAAATAAATCGGAAAGTGTGCGTCAAATCTGCATGATCTAATTCACTCCTGCCCATTTTTCTGTCGGACGGCCAGGTCTAGCACAAAGCGACGACACCGTTTCTTGGTTAATATTTCGAAATCGAATCCACTTTTGATGTGAAATATCTATTGGCGCACTTTGGCAGTAAAACGTAAAGTCATAATGCCGTCATGATTCACATCCGCCGGGCGTCCGTGACGGCCAAACCGCTAAACTGTTGAATGCGCTGCCTGAATGGATCCAGATGGACCCATTGTTTTGAATGATAACCAAGAAATTTTTAAGACTACTTATGCGTAATTGAGTTGCTGTAGAACCAGTATTGTGTGCGAAGACCACTAAGTTACCGAGTAAGTACGGAAGGATCTAAAAACGGAAAATTTCATTTTGTTGACTTTACCGGCTGAAAGATTTTGTAATTTAGGTTAGGAAGTTACTTTGTATTATTTCTTATTGTTTTATTATGGGTAAGCCCATACAAATATTTTGACAAATTTTGAGCTATATTTTAATGTTTGTCTGATCGATCAGCCTTTAGATAGATTGATTGAAACTCTAGTACACAACGAAAATAAATATGTATTACAAACAGAAAAACTTACGACCTTGTGCCACAAACTCGGAAGTACTATTAATGCTAAACGAATAAAAAAAATCACATGTCACATGTTAAGCCCAGTGTTTTTTAAAATACAGCTTTTTCAGACCTAAAATCCACTTTTAATGCCAAAAAACACATCTAGAATAAATAAGTTTATATGGGCACCAAAACGTTATTATTATTTTAAAGGTTTAAAACTGGCCATATTTTTGATGGATGGCATTAAATTTGTCTACAACTTTGTGAGGCTGTTGACATTTGTTTTGCGTATTCCTGAGTGACTTGATAAGATTATAATAAAATTAATGGAGCACATCAGAGCCAAGCATCATTTGCATAATTATGTTTAGTAAAGATTTTTTTGTTGGCTTAAACCGAAATATTGGGAGCTCGTAGCGTGGCTACGAAAACCGTAGCGCCGTTTTAGGACAATGTAGCACTTGCCGTAGAGGCATTGTAGCGTGCCTACCAGATTAACAGCCGCACTCAGAGACGTTACTTAAGCTAAGGAATACTTAAAATTGCTCTGTCTCGTTTTCATGTGTGACAATTTCCGTCAACGAGAAGGTGACAGAGCAATTTTAAGTATTCCTTAACTTAAGTAACGTTTCTGATTGCGGCTGTAAGGTAACTAAATTAACAACCAATTTTGACACAACTTTAGAATGTGTGTCTGGGTGTCTTCAAATCACGACTGAATCGGTATCTTCTAGGCAAGCGTGCTCCAACGTAGACCGCGTCATCGCTTAACATCAGGCGAGATGGTGGTCAAACGCAAGCCTATTACTTATAAAAAAAATTGGAAAATAGACATTTTGTTTTATTTAATCATCATAAGTTTCACAAGAACATTTTTGTTTTCTATTTATTTTTCAGGCGTGTTTCTGGCTCAACGCATAAGCATTGCCATTCAGCGTGGTAGTGGCATGCCGCCAGCATGCTGGGTACGCTGCCAACTGGTAGTGGGCTTAAGCATTTGGATTGTCTTTAAAACTTTAACGGTGTATGGGCAGTCTAACTGTATTTGTAGTGTTAGTATTAGCTTGTATTTTATCTATACTAATAATATAAAGAGGAAAGACTTAATTGTTTGTTTGCATTGGATAGGCTCTGAAACTACTGTACCGATTTGAAAAATTATTTCACTGTTGGGAACCTACACTATCCCCGGGTGACATAGGCTATATATATCCGTGCGAAGCTTGGGCGGACAGCTAGTTTAGTTAATAAAGGCACTTGCTACAGAAAAAAAATATTTTTGCTTATCAGAAATCTATATTTTTGCTTTTTTGACTCCCAACCTAAATACGTTTTAAACCTAACGAAAGTGATCGGAATTGGTTTTCATTCTTTTCACGATGTCATTGCAGCTGTCAGAGCATATAAATACTTCGGCCGAGTTCAAATTCATTCATTCATTCCCTGTGTAGACAATAAGCATTATTCATCAAACATTACAAGAGTAATCCCACTCCCAGTGTTCTCATTCAGCTAATTTCCATATTTTCCATTATTCTCATAATATTTCTGAGCGCAGAAAGCAAATTGTTTATGAGAAACAGTTGAGCGAAGTGTTTTTGCTGCAAGACTGTTACAGATTAAATATTTAACAATATTACTAGCAGTAACTTGCAGCGTATGTATTCTTCAAGGTATTTAATATTAGAATGTGAATCGGTTTTTAACCTCTGACGCAAAAAGAGGGGTGTTTTAAGTTTAATCTGTGTGTCTGTCTGTAGCATCGTCACTCCCAAACAGATAAATCGATGTTTGATTTAGTTTTTAGAGTTCCATACCCAAAGGGTAAAATCGGGACCCTATTACTAAGCCTACGATGTATGTCTGTCTGTCCGTCTGTTTGTCCTACCTTTAAACGGCTGTATCTATCGAACTGTAAAAGATAGGCAGTTGAAATTTTCACAGAATATGTAATGTTACGGCGGATTAATTAACAAATAATGAAAAAGTTAAAATTAAAGGGGTGTCCCCATACAACAAATGTATTTTTTTTACGTATTTTGCAGTAGCTCTAATGTAAAAACGGTAATACGTACAAACGTTAAACTTGGCATTTAATACACACGCTAAAGTATAACAACGAATAATAAATAATGGCCAAGTGCGAGCCGGTGACAAGTTTCTGTTCATTACCAAGTTATAACTGGTAATTATGTTATTTAATTTTGTGGTGGTACGGAACCCTCAGCGCGCAAGCCCGACTTGCACTTGGCCAGTTTTTGTTTGTTTGTTTGAAAGGCAACTTGAGCGAGAGTATTCTTAGCTATGATTCATGAAAATCTGTTCAGCCGTTGAAGATTATCAGCTCATTTATCGGAACTTTAAAAAAACAATTTAGACTTGCTTAGGCAAGCGTGCTTCATCGTAGACCGCAACATCGCTTAACATCAGGCTAGGTCAAGCGCAAGTCTAGAAAATATAATAACTATATTTAACAACCATATTCATCATGTGACGTCACATCCCACTTTTGTTATTTTTTTTTTATATTTTATTTTTATTTTACATAAACATTTAAAAGAAACTAAAAAATATCAAACTAAATTAGACTAAACTAAAATAGGTACACTATCTAAAACTATAAATAAAAAAACTAATTTCAGTCGCGCTGTATGCGGTACCCAAAAAGTTTGTTTAGGCACTTTTTGAGTGTTTACTTATTTTGGGTACGGAACCCTAAAAAGGGTATTTTATTAAATTCCCAGTAATTTTTCACTCTTGTTATCAGACGCAGTGTTACTCTAAAGCCTGTGAGCTTGCTTTGAAACAATGAAGCTATCTGCGCGCGCCATCTTTGACTCGAGACTGGTCTGCGCGAACAATAGACACTTGGAAACTTTCCTTTGTGAACCGATACCGCACCTATTGTTTTAGATCTTTATTCGAGGAGACATAATGTGTTCTTGATAATGGGAATAAAATGTGAGATAAATATTTGACACCTTATTAATGCAATGGCTGTGCTTGCACAATTGGTTTCCGTTAAGGAACCTAACGTAGTTTTTTTAGATGGCTCATCATCATCATCATCAGCCAGAAGACGTCCACTGCTGACCAAATAAAAAAACTATGCGATTATTCTGGTCAATCATTAGCCTGGCTGCAATTCATAAAAAATAATGTGGTGTTGTCGCTGATAATTTAGAACATTTTAATTAAAACCGTATTTATGTGCTTGATTCGTATATTTTTTTTTTTTCAAAGAATTTAGATTATTTTTTTAATCCCACTCGGTTATTGGTCTTTTACAGGTTTTATCACCTTCTATAGTATTTGTTTTGTCTGAACATTTATGTTTGTTATTAATAAACTGTGTATTTGAAAATACACTTTTTGCGTAATTTTGAGATTGGTCCTGCTCTTATTGGACGCCCGCGACTCTCACAATGTCGTCGGTCCATCTAGTGGGAGGCTTACCTACGCTGCGTCTTCCGGTTCGTGGTCTCTACTCAAGAACTTTTATTCCCCATCGGTTGTCGACTCTTCGAGCGATGTGGTTTGCCCAATGCAACTTCAACTTGTAATTTTTTATATTTTTTTAGTATATAGTTTTTTAGCAAAGAAATAAAACCGACTTTCTCGGAAGTAGGTAAATAAAGAGGTAGGTACTCAAAGTAAATACTTTTACGAAAATTTAACTTTATAAAATAATAGCCTAAATTATTGTGGACAAAAATATTGAATGCCACTGTTGCTTGCCACTGCAGTAAGTAATTACAAAAGAACAGAAATATGAACGCAAAAATAAGTTTTAAGCAGCTTACCAAAAAGTCGTCATAGAGTACATATTTTTATTTGTTTTTTTTAAAATTCGACAATATTTAAAATTTACTTAAAATTTCCTCCTCAATAATTTCTAATAAAAACGCCTTACTTATAAAATCTCAATTTCACATTCGATACCTACTAAAAATTATCACAAATATTAACTAATGCATTTTGTATGTATATTTTCTAACACTGTAATAATAATAATAATCATCCGGTAGCTTGGGCCCTGCCCCGCTGCCGGCGGCACCCTAGTTTTTAAGTTTTTTATGTTTTTTATGTATTTTTTTTATTATTTATTAAATGTAAAAAACTTAAAAATTAAGACCTAAAATAAATAAAGTGAATAATAATCAATAAAAACAATATCTAGTCGAAGTTGTTTAAAAGAAAGTATAATTTAATTAATTAGCAATATCCTTAAATATCTACCTATTATAGTTACATAAAAAACAATTAAGAACATGAGGACGTGTACCGAATCAATGCTAACGTCACCACCAGGGTACCACGAGTACCGACACAAGACGAAGAAATTTTATTTGTGCGTGTTTAAATAAAAAAACATTTTCACCATGGACAAAATTGTGCCTGCCTTTATTTGCTCATTAATAAAAGAACGTTTTTTTTTCTCTTATACGTAATATTACAAGACTAAAATTTGTGACGTGTTAGTTCACATTAGCGCTGTTAACGTCGTTGGTGTTATTGGCGTGATTCAGAATGAAATAGCTAAAAAAATGAAGTTTCTGGCGCCGCCAACTTGAAGAAAACATCTTGCCTCGTTGACTATGTTGTACTTATGACAGTAAATCGATAAGACGAGACGGCATGGCGTTAATGGGCAAAAAAAGTTTGTGTTTTTTTTTAAATAAAATTTCACCATAATACACATAGGCTAAGTATACTTTATCCCTCTACGATAATACAGAATGATAAAATTTTATTTGAAAAATCTCTGATTTTAGCGATGTCGGTGTGATTCGGAGCACACCCTAATTATAACTTATCGATCCTTCTTACGTATTCTAATTCACTTCATTACTTTAAAATGAGTGTTTTAACCAGTGCCAAAAGCCTTTGTGTTCCTTTAGTCAGTTCAAAGGCAGGTTTTCGTGAATCCAGTTGCGTTTGCCCTCGTTGAACTCGGCGGCGGTGTGGTCCGTGCCTTCAAGGATCCATTTCGTGGTCAACAGGCCTTCTACACCTACAGGTCCTGGAAATTAAATAAATATAATTTATTGTAAAACACAAATATAGGTAACACCGTAAATTATGTGGTTCTGCCTTTTGCTTTGACTCACTAACAGAGTTACGTGGAAAGGGTGTACTAAGCCGAAAGGCGTCCATAGTACCCATCATTATCAATACCTTATACTATAGGACCAACTCTGAAATCGCGAAAAAATCGCGTTGTTCCATAGAAAACGGTCATTCACACTCGAGAAAATGTATGCGTTGTATGTCTACGTTGTAAGTATATATATTATTTATTTACAGAGCCCTGACTGTCCCACTTTAAAGCAAAGGCTTCTCTTTCCCTTCTTCCACTTTTCTCGGTCGAGAGCTTTTCTGCTCTAGCCGCTGTGGAAGGTAAAGCTCGTCTCGCTATATCTTTTTAGGATCAGCTGAGGAGCTTTGTGATATTTGGTGACTTCTCGTTGTGGTTTAGGCCCACAAATCTTCGGGCAACGGCAAATGTGTCCGATCCAATTTCATTTTGAACTGCCGGTCTTTTGCCCCACGTCCAGGATCTTTGTTTTGAGGTGCATTATTGATTCCTGATATTGCTTTGTTTTTATCTTTTCATAAAAAAAAATTCTTTAAATTATTTAGAAATGCACAAATAGAGGACTTAATGCTAAAGTTGTCTTTGATACTCAAACAAAACTTACCCCTGGCATGTATCCTGGCGGTAGAGATGCCGACCTCAGCGCCGAGTCCGAACCGGAATCCGTCAGCAAACCGAGAAGATACGTTGTGAAACACACACGCGCTGTCCACTGAATGCAGGAACTGCTTTGCAGTCGAATCTGGAGATTGAAATCGTTTTTAATCACCGATATTGATGGGAGTTAGACCACAGATAAAAACAGGCCCTAATTTTCACACAATTTTGCAATGACAATGCTTGTAGAGTATGCTTTTTGTCACCCTATTAGTTTTACATAATCAAGGATACTGGTCAACAAAAAATAAATAAATAAATCGCAACGAAATACGTTTGTTTTTTCAGTTTTAATCGTCATCTTTAACCTGTGTCTTCGACTACACTTCGTCACTTTCTTACAGGCGAGCAATTTCACGAAGACTCTTTTAAAGCATAGAGCCTTTTTTCTTTAGACCTTCAACGGTCTATGGATAGTCTAACTGTATTTTTAGTGTTAGTATTAGCTTTTATTTTGTATCTATACTAATATTATAAAGAGGAAAGATTTGATTGTTTGTTTGTTTGCATTGAATAGGCTCCTAAACTACTGAACCGATTTGAAAATTTATTTCACTGTTGGGAAGCTACTCTATCCCCGTGTGACATAGGCTATAATCTATACCCGTGCGAAGCTGGGCGGACCGCTAGTAGTTAATAAAGGCACTTGCCCAGTAAAAAACAGAGTTTAAAACGGGTATCTTCAATGTCTACAAACAACTCTCCGGACTGGCAAAGAATCGATAGCACCGCTAGTGTTATAGGTGGCAATTGCCGCTTACCATCGGGTTGCTTGTATTTTCATTTCTCTTTTAAGTGGTAAAATTTCTTATGGTTTTACTTTAGATTATAATCTAGCCCTCTTGTCCAAATTACTTATATAGTGTTATGCAAAAAAAAAAGTTAATCGGGCAATTAACTAAAAGATAACAAGTTATGATAGGCTCAATGTCGCAGGCTCGGCTGTTTTGTAAGCAAATTCCTCGGCAAATAAACCTACCATAATAAAAAGATAAGAAACCAACAAAAACCGCTTCCATAAAGAGCACATATTCGAACTCAGCGCGCAACGGGGCGTAACTAAGACTAAGGAGATATGTTTTAATACTTTTTTATTGTATAATAGGCTTAAGTTTGACCGCCTCACTTGCGCATACAAATGAAACCTCTGTCGCTA
Source organism: Agriopis aurantiaria (assembly GCA_914767915.1). Taxonomy (NCBI): domain Eukaryota; kingdom Metazoa; phylum Arthropoda; class Insecta; order Lepidoptera; family Geometridae; genus Agriopis; species Agriopis aurantiaria. The sequence goes on along the minus strand of OU611992.1, from coordinate 3,462,940 downwards.
TCGAAGTTATCTAACTGCGGTAGGCGAATAACCTTCCTTTAAGTTGGTTTTAAGCATTTATAACTTTTCTATGCAAACATGGTTTGTTGTTATTGTATATGATTTTGTTGTTTTTGAGTAAATTCCTTGTGAATTCACGAAGGTTGTTACTTTGTGTTACTTTAAGTACATTATGTGCTTTGAGTGTGCTATATTGAATAAAAACGCACGTGTATCCGCCATGCTTAGCGCAATCGTAAGGCCTAATGTCAATGTAACTTGCGTCAATGTGCTGATAACACTCAGCATTGCCTTGAATCTACTATCATAATAATCTACATCCTCAAACAAATACGTGGTAAACAATACTCATATCTCTACAATAAACCAAATGTAAACATTGTTTCAGCTTGTTGTCGACAAATACTACAAGTACCTACCTACTTACTTTAGTTAGCACAGGCACAGTTTGATACTTATCTATGTAACAAAAGCCTAATATACCATGTTTAATCGTTGGCATCAAACACAGCAACTTTGATTCACATTTCCGAAACTATGACGTCATAAAAACAGCGTAGCAGGTAATGTAAAGTTGTATAATACTTCTCATTATAGTTATTCTCTTACGACTTCAATAGGTATAGCAATTTGCAATAATAAAACCTACATATATCGTACCATCCGTAGCACATAACCACTATTGGAAATCACTAAGTTTTCAGGTTAGTCCGCAAGTTCAAGGTCATTCAATGAGTTATAGAGAGAGCTATGCTCAGCGTTTCTCAGAGGGATCGTATCCGGTACGAAGTTATTTGTCAGAGAATCAAATTAACCGACATATCAATGTATCATCAAAACATTCTCAATTTTTAAATAACAAAATAGGATTTTTTAGTTTCTGTTAATTTGAATAGATGCAATTATCTTATAGGTTTACAAAACTACAACAAAAACAAAAGCTACAATTTCTACTGTATTTTATTTAATAATAGGCTTGCGTTTGGCCTCCAACTCGCCTGATGTTAAGCGATGATGTGGTCTACGATGGAGCACTTGCCTAGAAGAAACCGATTCACTCGTGATTCGAAGACACCCAGATTGTAACTACCGGGGAACAAACACCCATTCAGTCAGCGCATTCTACAGACTAGCAGTTCGCATAATAAAAGTGGAATCAAAGCGCTACGTTCGGGTTTTCGGAATACCGACCATAAAGCGGTGTCGATTTTTTGTGCCCGCTCTGGCAGTTCAGTAGAAAAATGGGCAGGAGGGAATTAGAGTACCTTTGTGCTACGGATGATACTACGGTTATTAATACGACGTAGTAATACGACATGTGAAAAAAGTCACTTACCATTTTCTGTGATAATGACATCTGTGTGCGAGCTGCCGAACTTGTGGATATGGTCTACGGCATCATTCAAATCTTTAACAACTTCAATACAGCACTCCAAAGCTCCATACTCGTGTCGCATGGTCCGCGCAGGAGGAGGCCCAAACGTCAATTCAGTCGCCAACGTCGGCCCTGCATGTATCGTAACACCTTCCTTCTTCAACATGCTACAGATGTCCGTAAACAGAGTCCCATTCAAGTGATCCTCATGAATGAGCAAAGTTTCCATCGCGTTACATGCGGCAGGATAGTCGCATTTAGCATCACGGATAATCTTCAAAGCTTTAGTCGGGTCCGCATCTTTGTCCAAATAAACGTGACAGATGCCTTCAGCATGCCCTAAGACTGGTATGTGCTGGGACTGCTTCTGAATATTTCTAACTAGCTCTGAAGATCCACGAGGTATGATCAAATCGATATGCTTCTCCATAGCTAATAAGTCGCTGATCTCTTCTCGAGTTGATACTAGAGAAATGGCATCTTCTGCCCCAACACCTTTAAGTGATTCCTTGACTAGCTCCATCAAGGCTTTGTTTGAATGGGCAGCTTCTTTTCCACCTTTGAGCAACAGTCCATTTCCTGAAGCCATGGCCAGAGCTGCCACTTGAGGCAACGAGTCAGGCCTTGACTCAAATATAACTAACAACACTCCAATAGGTACCGTCACTTGTCTAAGAACTAGATTCTCAGCCAATTTTGTCTTCCTCAAAACTCTTCCAACGTTTTCGTAGCTTGAATCGGCTATTTGCTTCAGTCCTACCGCTAATGTTTTCAGCTTTCCTTCGCTTAAGGACAGTCTGCTAAGTAGGGGCTTTGCTAGACCGTTCTTAGAAGCTTCTTCTAGGTCTTTCTGGTTGGCTTCTAGAATTTTGTCTTTTTTCTCTATTAGTAAGTCAGCTAATAAGTGGATTGCTGTGGCTCGTTCTGCGGGAGTCAGTTTTTGTAGAGCTCTGCTTCCGTTGCGTGCTGAAAAAATATCACGAAATTAGCGTCTGTATATTTTTTGACCTTATTTTGTTATGTAGTAAACTATTCTCACCATCTTCAGCCATCGCATCAACTGAGTTCGAAGTGTTAGTGACGTAATCCGTGAAGAAAGTACCAACTTTTCTTCCGCTTACAATTGTCTTGATAGCCTTCTCTTGCATTCCGTTACAAATAACTACACTGACGCCTCTGGCCATGGCCCACGTAGCCGCGTTCACTTTAGAGTCCATACCCCCTGTGCCAACCTAAAAAATAATGAACATTAAAATACAGAACACGTCTCCAATTGCCTAAACTAAGATAAACTGCCGATCGAATCGTGCTTTATTTTGCTAACACTTAACTTTACTCGAAACGAAATGCAAAATTGGGAGCGTGTAGAGAATTTAATTTCGTGCTGTCAAGATACTAAATCTGCCCATTATTTTGCCAAAATTATTTTGCGGCTCGCATTAAATTCTTAAGCGTAAAATTAGTTTTGCATTTCGCAAATGTTTTATGTCAAAATAAGTTGAATAACAAAAGTTATTAGGTTCGCCTCGAGGAGCATGGTATGCGCCTCCGAATATTCTATTCAGTTTTTAATAGACGAGACCACGAGACACCCGCTACATGCCTCAACAGCAATAACACATCATTTTCAAAGCTTTTTCTAACGTAACATAACTGAGAATATAATATTGGCCTGCCTACGAGTATGAATATCGGTTTAGGAACATAAATAGCCAAATAACATATTTGCTAGAATAGAAATGTGAAATAATGTATATATATAAATAGGCAGGCGAGGTTTCTAGTCACTGTAAAAAATGCCGACCCGTATCATTCGTAAAACCTTGAGACATTTTAATATAATAAATTCATATTCTACTCAACGAATTCTGATTTTTTTTTCTCCCCAAGAGATCCCTTTTATCCGACTTAATAATAGTTTTATTTGACAAAATCCAACTTTTACCTATTATTTCAAACTGCACTCTATCTCTGTTTAATCTGAGCTTCATAAAGATATTTTAGGCTGAGTTAAAAATTACTCAAAGTGATTTACTAAGTCAGCTATCTATATCCGGCATACTTACAGATGTCCAGGGCTGCCTGTTTTCATACAAACTTACCTGCAAGTGTTTTTTTTTTTTCGAAAATAGTCCGATTTTGAAGAAACTTGGCAAGTTTTTGATATTTAAATTGACAAAATGAACGCCTAATAATGTCAACTTTTTTGAACACACTAACATTAATTTACCTATTCCGTTTTTCAAACAAGTTAACAATACTAGACATTCATATATAGTTTTATTTAAATATTTTTTTCCATTGTTTATATTGTGTTTCTTGTATTTATTTTTTTGGCACAAATAAATTATGTCTGTCTATAAAAATGAACGATGCCCGTCTTTGCTCACCTTAGATTTTTGTCCAAACTGGACCTGGTCCTTATCCTGAGACGTGTAGGTATGCATCATCCTGGCGCCGTCTTCCCAAGGAGGCTTGTTATAGATGCCGTCGACGTCAGACATCATGATGAGCAGATCTGATTGGATCTCTGCGGCTAGCAACGCTGACAGGCTGTCGTTGTCTTTTATGCCTATACCCTGGACAAAACAAGTACAAATCTTAACATAGGAATGTAGGAAAAATTCTATTCAATTCTTTATTTGCTAGTATAAGGGTAACATTGATCTTATATTAGGATTGTACAACCAAAACAACCTTATATCAGTAAGAGGAAAATAATAGGCATTGATGCTGCATTACCTTTTGAGGGCTTTTATTTGATATTTATGTATAGTGGTGGTCCTGGTATGTCACCAACCAAGCCCGCTATAACCGATGATGTGCGTTTTTTTTTTTTTTTTTTTTTTTATATTGACTTGTTTTGTCGGCCTTTTGGTCTCTACAGCTTGACCGGACTAGTTAGCGAACGCAGAGTGCGTTCGGCATAACTGGGTGGTTTAAGTTGTGTGTTACACACACAACTTACACTCACACACAAACCGTTAGGGCTCCAGGGCACACCCCTTCTGGAGTGCCTGGGCAAGTCTGATTCCCACTCCCGGCGACGGCCCATACCGAGGTTCGTACCTTCGAGGTGCCTTTGTGCTAGTCGCCCCAAAACTTATATATATATATATATAATGAAATACGCAAGACTTCTGCAGAGTCCTAAAGAGTAAAGTACCGTCTTGTTTTAGTCTCGTCCTATCAAAATATGATCCAATAAAAATAAGGAAATATCCTCAGTATATCCCGCGACCTTACCATCTTGCTCCTGCTATGCTAACAACGGAACCCTAGGTTTAAGATTTTTATATTTTTACATACTCGTACCTAGATACCTAACCGTAAAAACATTACGAGTTAAGAAAATAAAGGAAGACAATAATTTAAAAAAATAATTGTTTTTGCAAAATTTGCCTTACTTACAATTGTTACTTAAGTTGAGCCTAAAAATTGATCTGGCTTGTTTTGCTTGATTTCCGTCAGCAAGAAAAGAAGTAAAAAAGGTTACTGAGCAGCTTTAATAACTTTTTAGGTAAGGTCAACAATAAGTATGACCTGACATATATTTAACCTGAGAAGTTAAAAATATAGTACTTATGTACGAATAAGTATACTTTCAACTTCTGGTTCCACAAATAAAAATAGTAGGTACCAAAAGCTATTTCATGTCAATAAATTTCTTTCATATTTTATCTGTAATTAATTTAATTTACAACAATTAATCATACTGATAATTATGAAAGTAATTAATTCAGTTATGCGTAACTCTATTAGAAACAATGTTCATCAATGTACAGAAATTGAAATACCGAACTAAAGTGCACAACTTAGATCAAAGTGCTTAGGTATGTTTGAAACAGCAAATTAATCTATACATAACAGGCGCGGATACAAGGAGGCAATGGCTGCAAGAATGTTATATATTGTCCAATTTCAAAAAGTTATATGATTATTTACGGGACAACATAACTTTAATGAACAACCGATTGTTTTTTTTCAATTTCAAAACTTTGGCACATCGCTACCGCAAAGAAACTGACGTAGTTTTCAAACATTTTGCTAATATTATACGGAATTTACTCACATAAGATTAAACCAGTTATTGCGACGATAGTTTAAACATGACTGTATGAAATATAAAAATAGATGTATCAATGTATATCCCATGCTATATCTACAGTTTTAAAATCAATATAAAAAACTGCATCGAATTATTTTTTTCTGATTAAAATAATACTTTATTATGCAGAACTAAAAAAACAGAAAATTAACGAAAACTTAAATAAATAACTAAATACAAACTAAAAACTTAAACTAAAAGACCATTACTGGAGGGAAAGGTCCCCAGAATGCTGGCAGCATTGCCACGTTGAATGGCAATGCTCAATTTCTCAATTCTGGACACCCGACGCCTCCACCAATCGCCTGGCCAAGTCCCGATAAAGGCCCATAGCCGCCGGCCCCCACGGACTCATCGTCTCCACCCCAAACGGAGCGAACATGTACACCCCCCGGTCAAGGTGTGCATATTTGCGTCGTTTGAGGTTTTCGGCTTGAGCGGCGGCGGCGCCGGCCTGAACTGATGTTGCAGGAAGGTGAGACGGAGCCATTGTGTCTAGGTATGTCGCATCCCACACTAATGGCTGCCCCACCTTCCAAGGTATGAGGGTCATCCCGTTATTTTAAGTTTTAGTTTTTAGTTATTTATTTAAGTTTTCGTTAATTTTCTGTTTTTATAGTTGTGCATAATAAAGTTTTTTTTTTCTTTTTTCTAATTAAATTGGGGCTTTTGTATATGCAAAGTTTTCTTAATATTATTAAATAAACGCAACCTATAACCAATATTGGTACCATTGATGAAGTTATAATGCTGCGAGCGAAATTGCAATGTCAAATACAGAATATCACGCACACACTTGTGTAATTTAATTTGATTTTACGTGGAATTTACCTACTAGTTATTACAGTTTGTGGTTCATGATTGCAGTTAACCGCTAACTAATCCACTGTAATGACATTCAATTGTTTTCTTTAGTTAATTGCGTTTAGATTATTAGATTTCGAAATACATTGTCTATCAAAATCTGTGATGCCTACTACGTGTCATGATCCATAAGCGATGGAGATCGCTTACTATCAGGCGACACGTTAGCTTGTTTAAAATGGCATAAAAATAAACATACTTTCTCCTCTCAATTTTGAGGCTTTTGTCTGAGGTTGATCGAAGTTCGAGGTGGATCAAGCGAGACTCCGTACCGTCAAGGAATATTAAAGAAAAACCTGCCGTATCTCTTCTCTTCTCTATCAGTTCTCTATCTTCTCTTCTCTATCTCTACATAGTATAAATTAAAGTTGCTTTCCGCGTCTGTCTGTCTGTATAACTGCTAACTCCTCCTAAGCCACGCAACCGATTTTGATTCGGTTTTCACAGTTAGATAATTTTTCACTGAAGGTATATATATATAACTAGCGACCCGTCCCGGCTTCGACCGTAAAATACACCCGTGCGAAGCCGGGCGGGTCGCTAGTATAATCTAAGAAATATTAAAAAATAAAAATATTCAAGGTCTAAATATTTCAAGGTCAGGTTTCAGGTCAATATTTCAACAGGTTTTTTTTAAGTCAAGTAAAGCCTACTTCATCATCGACACAGAAAAAAAAACTACCAATCTGTTATCATTAAATTGTATTAATGTTTGAATTGTATGACTCGTTACACGCTTTAGCGTCGCTGTTAATGTGAGAAGGATATTATTCTATCTTCTTATATATAAAAACGAATCCCTGTTTACCTTGGTCACTCCATAATTTACCTACGACTTTACCGATTTCATTCATATTTTTTGTTCAAATATTCTAATACTTTGTAGAAGGTTCTTACGGAAATAAAAATTAAGTACACTTAACGACTAATTTAACTTCGCGCGTTTGACAGTTCTAAGACAGGACAACGTCTGTCGGGTCAGCTAGTTAGTAAATAAATACCGAGTAGCTGCATCAGCGGATTAGCAACGTACCTTCTTCCCAGTACCAGGCACTACGGTGTCGTCGTGGATGTACATCGGCGGGCTGACTGCATCGTTCGTGTTGACAATCGGCACTATGTTCAAGGAGATCAGCTCAGACAGCGTGCAGAACAGGTTCTTGCGTGTCTCTTCATTGTAGAAGTCGGGTTTGGTTACCAGCACCTGTGGGTAGAAAGAAAATATGAATCCGAATCACCCTTTCGGGGGTAAGCTAAATAAAAGTCCAGCAGTGAACTGTTAAAAGGCTGATTATGTGATGATAAATATTCCAAAAACGTACGAAGCACTTTGATTCCACTTTTATTATGAGTACTGCTAGTTTGTGGAATGCGCTGCCTGAATGGGTGTTCCCCGGTAGTTACAATCTGGGTGTCTTCGAATCACGAGTGAATCGGTTTCTTCTAGGCAAGCGTGCTCCATCGTAGACCGCATCGGCGCTTTAGATCACGCGAGTTGGCGGTCAAACGCAAACCAATTATGTTTTTTTTTATCTGCTTCATCATCATCATGTTTGTTTCTATTGCTAGGGTTATTTAAATCATCCTTTTGTAAAGCAATCTGCTTTTGAAGACAATACGCTTTATTTTGAGCTATTGTCTAGGTAATAATTGATTTGTGCTGAAAGCATTTAATGGCGCATTCAGCTTCATATTTGTTAGAACTTGGGGCATTCTTGGAGGCCTAGCCAATGAGCTACTTTCGCTTGGTAAAATTAAATTTCAAGCCTAAAAGCTGCTTTCACTTCGCAATTGCTAATTTTAACAGATGTTTGCGCTTGGCATATTCCAAACCGAAAAGCTGTTTTCGTCTGGCATTGTTTATCCATTGGCGGAAGTTACCAAGACTTCGCATATTTTTTTATGTGTCTCTTTTTTTTACAAGAGATTGAATGAATTCTTTTATACTATGATAATATGAACTCGGGACATGAAACACCCGAAGGAAGAATAAAGATAAATTCTCGTTCGATTGACTAACTTTTGCAGGGCAATGGGAAAGTTAAATCTGCCGGTGGTTTACTACCGCATAAAAAGTTATCAGTCTAAGACACACGTTAGTATTTGAGACAAGCGTTTCATAGTCATTGACCGAGGTCGATCGACCGGTGGCGAAAAAGTTAAGAGCGAGTGATAACTCCGAGACCCGACTAACATGTCTTTGTCGATAATTAATTGTCCAAAATAAGTTCATAATTTAATCGTTTAATAGGTAGGACAGACAGACGGACAGACAAACAGACAGATATCGTAGGTATTAGTAATAGGGTCCCGTTTTTACCCTTTGGGTACGAAACCCTAAAAAGACAACGTGCTACTCGTCACGTGACCTTGTTTCCTACCTTGAATCCTTAATCTACATAAAAATGTTACCAACCTAGCAATGTAAAAAACACCGGTGTTTCTAGACTTTAATGCAAACGAAGTAACCTATTTACCGTCAACATGTAAATAACATGAAAAAGGCATGAGAATTTATAATTAAACATCCTGCTCGCACCAAGCGCCAAGGAATCTGTAAAAACATGCTAATGTGACCTTTTGAGCGGCGAAATTGTTTGCCCGCAGAAGTTTTTCAATCGCATTACGGTCTATGGTTGAGAATTTGAATTGAGAATATTTTGTGAATTCACTTTCTTATTGATGTTTACACGGGAGGATGATTCCTATGTACCCTACTTTTTTGTTCTTTTCTCCTAAGAGGACTTTGACGTCGCAAGTCATGAGCATTTCAGGATCAACTTTAAAAAATAGTTTCATGCATCATCATCGTCATAGTCACAGTCAGAGTCAAGCAAAGTAGATCACAGTCAAGTAAAAGTCATGCCCCAGTAAAATGATAAAGTCTCCACTATAGAGGCTACTATGGAGTTTTGACATCACGAAAACACATGTTTCACCTTATATGTTATATCACTTTCCCACAAAATCACAAACTCTTAATATTTAATAATCCACCATTAATACACATTGACACTCAAAAATACCCAAGTTTAGGAAAATAATACAATAAAACGACATGCATTTGTCACGTTTGTGCCAACTCCCGACCTTGCTTTTTACACGGCGCAGGTAGCCTGGGGCCTAATTGTGTAAGTCTGGTTACAATGGTGATCGATGGTATCCTGTTCGTGCCAACTTACTCGCACGAGTGCGCGAGCAGGACAGCAGATGAATACCATCTCTAGGAGACCTCTGCAATAAGACCCCTGCTCAACTTGAACAAGGGCGTGTTGCAAGAACAGGATGCATGACATTTATGATATGATACGATTTAAAAAAAACGTACATCTTTCTCTAGTTGCACAAATTAGATGCGCCGTCTGCAAGGTCTATTACTAATTCTAAACAAGAATCGTGGCCTATTTTCAACAGATCAGCGAATTTAATCAGCATTTGAGCTGAACTGTCTTGTGATAGGTGACCGCAGAATTTTTATTTACTTAAATATCCGCTGTGTTTAAAACGTATTGTTATGAAATCGCGAAGGTTTTAAAATTATTTTAGTATCATTCAGACTAGCCATAAGTCTGTATCGGGTTTTATTATAAGCAAACACTACTATATAGTTTGCGACAAAACAAACATGCCTCTAGGCGTCGCTCACTTATATCCGTTAGTAATTTGTTTAGTTGGTGTACATAAGAATAGAGTTTGGGGGTCTAGAAAATGTGTTTAGGAAAGCATTTTCGGAAAAAATATCAAGTTTACGAGTAAAGCTAGGGCGTTACTTTGCTATTAAATGCCTAAGATAAGAACTGACTACTTTATGAGCGCTCTAAGTTTAGGAACTGGCCATTTCTGTAGATAATGAACGACCGGCTTGTTTTAATCACAGGGCTCTTAACAAGTTCTTTAAAATGAAATAGTACTGAATAGACAGTGCCTTAAAAAACTATTAATTTCTTTTAACAATCTTCAACCAATTTTTTTTCTTTTCAGGTTTCGGCTCCAGACATGTTTTATTTTTAGTCGGTGTCAAGTACATGAATAAAAACCTATAAGAATTGTATTCGTTAATTTTATTTCAAGTAACCAAATATTGTTATAGGCATTCAAATTTGCATTGATAGTATTTAAAAGTACGTTACGCAACCAACAAAGTAACTTATTTGAAAACATCTCCATCACAATAATCCTTTCTTATTCGTATTCAAATCAGTCTTCTCATATAAAAAGAAACTCTACTGCGTAAAATGAAACGTACTCGTATATTTACAAAATGTAGGTAATTTTGATCCCGTGTCAACCCTGTTTGCAATATGGTGTGACAGTTGTACCTAGGCACAACCCTAGCAATAAGAACGAGATCAAACGACGTCGCTGACTCGTTTCAAGTGTACCTTATTTACATGAAATTCCGCACAACACAAAATCGTAATACAGTGGTGGCAAATCGAGAAATATAAGCGTGCCTAGTTCTGCGAACTGTGCTGTGGTTTAGGTTTCAGTCAGTGCCATTATTTAGTGGTCATTTCCACAGATAAATGAATCGTGACAAATTTGAACGCACGTGAACGAAAAATTACCAAACGTGAGTGAACGAAGTATATCAAACGCAAGCGAACGAGTGCATGGGCTACGTAGTATGGGCGCTGGTTGTTTACGACCGGCACCTTGCTGAGTTGGAGCCGGTTATGACATAAAAAATATAATAAGCTCTAATTAAGATTTGTTTAATTTTTTTTTTATATTGTATTTTTTGCCACAAATAAATGATCTCTATGTCTATTAAATTGCTACGACCATGCATTTCACATGGTGGGGGGGGGGGGGGGGGTATGAAGCGGGGAACCGCAAAACAAATTGCCTGGACTCACGCAGAAAAGGGCAAACGTCTAAGCGCTTCTCTCGCTCGTTGTCATCATATTTATATTTTGTGGCACCGATTAACCGTGCTATCTGTCCATTATTCCACGAATTTTCTTGTCGATGAATGCTAAGGGAAATGCCGTAATTGTTTACATTGTAAAAATGACTTGCAAAACTTCAACATTACTTCTGTACGTTATGGTTCTAGTCTAAACGGGGCTTGTAAAGTAAAGTCTCTCACAGCTTAAAAAAATCTGATATGAAATTTCGAGACTATTCTAGACTCTATAGTGTAGTATCTTGGGGTTGCTATTAAACGCAACTTTATAGTACAGACGTGTGAAATGATCTGAGCAACTACTGGTTAGTTTTGACAGTTAATACAAATGGCTACAGGCTATAATAAACCGTGTAACATTGTCATACAACAGAAGTGTGGTCTTGTGGACAGGACGCAGATACGCATAAGCTTTCGTGTAATACTTGTTAATAATTAAATACATCAAGTTCCCTCATAAAACTATCTTTGATTCAACACGCAAGATCATACAATACATATAGTCTACACTAAAATCGCTTATGGAGACGGCTACTTAATAAACACAAACGTAAAAGCCAACAGTTTTCAAATTACACCTATCTCGTATGTATTTATTACTTTTACACAAAAACTAGTTTTTGAGACTGAGATTTTGAGAAGTGATAATTTTAATATTATAACAAAAAATAACACCACTAGGAGTATGAATAATAATTTGACAAGAGTTCTGTGCTCGCGACATTATATTTATCTGACTTGAAGCGACATAAAAACTGATTGCTCAGCGCAAAGTCCGAAAGTCCACTAAAGTACCTACTGTAATCATTTTAAGCAAATGTGCAGTGAAAATAATGAAGTTTTTTATTTAAGAGAACCGAGCACTTGAAAATATCGTAAATAACCTTAGTTATAATTTTGTATCGGTCACTTTTTTGTCGTATACAAGGGTACGTAGAAAGGGTGTAGTACTAACTACTAAGCCGACAGGGGCAAGGGCCTAGACAGGGTTTTCTTGAGAGGGGGGCGGATGGGGGCAAATGCAACATTATTTAGAATTATTTACTCTTGGGTTGGGAAGCTCTCGGCATGAGTACTTTTACACCTCCTGGGGGGCTGCGTCCATGGATATGGGACAATAATACTCATCATTATGAATAAATTTTACTATCGAACCAACCGAAAATCGCAAAAATATATCAGGCATTCGATGAGGGTGAGGATGTGACCTAATCCACCACATGCATGTTGGTTGGTCATATATCTTTAAATTTTTGAAGTGACAGGGACATGCCTGTTTCCCCATGATGTTTACTTTCTCCGGTTTTTAGTGTTGGCATCGAAACTGCACATAATTTATTTAAGTACTAAATAAGTCATTGGTATGGTGTCCATAGGTCATTGGTAGGTCCGAGGATCGAACTAGGTACCGTCAGATTGTAAAGCGCACATGCTACCGCTCAGCCATCAGCGCTCGTAACAATTAGTTATTGCAATGAAACCATAGAAAATAATGAGCCGTTTTCAGGGCAGGCAGGCTTTATAATATTGATTTTTTTAACGTAAGACTGTAGCAAGTACCCGACATATTTCAGTAAAATATGAAAATAAAATGTTTTATTCAGCTTTTAAAATTTTATTGCAGCTGTCAGAGCATATCAATTCTTGTACCGAGAATAGTGCCAATTATTAAGCCTGTCGGAACTAATATTTTATATCAATTCCATGAAAAGCCCTCATTGGAGTGAAACCAAAAAAATATGGCCACAAGAATTTTCTATCCAGGAATCTTTTACAGAAACGCCACGTATAGAAAAAGCTGCTATTAGCTCTCTAAGAAAAATAGGTTCACAAGATATAAAAAAACGCAAAAATCCAAACTAAAAAACACAAAAGAGCCAATAAATAAAAAAGCACTAACTCACACAGAAGTGTTTTCGTTTCGGCGACGTATGTGCGGATTCATTCCTCGGCAATTCGTTCCGATGTCCCGTACCAGTGACACGGATGTAAACAATTGGCCGAAGTTCACAGTGGTTTAGGGACGCCGTAAATCTACATCCCTGGACGCAGTTACTAGGAAACAGTTAAGAAGTTCTAATACTGAAGTATTACTAGTCCACTATTTATTTATTATGTAAATTTATTTATTATGTTTATTAGTTTATTATGTAAATATTTTACTAGATTAGAAATATGTTGCTGCTTGTTTTGTATTTTTTATTGATTTATTTATATTTTGTAAATATGGATACATAGGTTAAATAGATAAATGTAGGTTAAATAGTAGTACCTACTGCTAATTTATGTACCTTTAATACAAAAATATTGCACGTCCGCTAGGACAGACTGTTGAAACACTAAGCATTTGTTCCATCATTGTACACAGTTTATGCAATAAAATTTTACTTTACTTTACTTTACTTTACTATTAATTAAGAATAGTTATTTATGATACAAGTGCGGTAAGTTGGTTATTACAAAAGAGTAGACGAATGTAAGCCCGAGACGAAGTCGAGGGCTTACCATAATCACGAGTTTGTAATAACCAATCCGCACGTGTGCCATACAACGTTTTACAACACATTTGCGAGAAAAAAACAAAAAATGGAAATTAAAAAAATACCGTAAAGTACACGCACGGTGCTATACAACGGAGCGTGCGGTAAAATTCATTACCGCACGCTCCGTTGTATGATCCGTAATGTTTAACTTTTGAACGATGTATACAGGCTTCGTAAGTCCATTTTTTGAGCAAATGAGTTGTATAAAAAATTACTTACCAGTTCAGGTGCAAGGGCATCGTCTTGTCTACTAGCAACACTGTTGTTGGAGTCAACGTTTTAGTTTCAAAAAGATGTACCTAGTACAAAAATTGTCTATGGTGCAGAATCAAAATTATGTTTATACAATATGCAAGAAATATCAAGGACAAACATTTACGTAACTGTGAATTATACATTGTAATATTGCTAAATTGAGTACTGGAAAAACCAAAAGAGTTTTAAAAAAGTAGCTTATTTGACCATTTTCGATCTTTGAACTGGTGACAGTTGGAAAACCAAAATAAAGAGCGTATTTGGCTAGATTATTTCCACAAATACTACTCGGCAAGCTGCGGCATTCTATTGTTGGCATCCGAGTCCAACGGATGGGGCGTAAGAAGTTACTAATAGGTCGTAGATGCGGTGAATATAATAGTTTTTTTTTTTTATATATAATAGAAACAGAAAGATCCTTTAAAGCTTTATTGAATCCAACCTTACATTAGATAAATTTAATCCTCTTTTAGAAAACGGGGGACCTGCACTACTGTCTCATACAAACTGTGCCCAAAGGGATACGGACTCTGAGATAAATCCTAACTTGCGACTTTGAATTTGCCTCGAACTGACAAAATTATCGGCGGTGCCACAGATTTGGCAATAGTTTGCATAACGTGTAATGGTCTCACTTGATTTATGCAGAACTAATCCTAACTGATAAGGAGTTAAGGTCTGATGATGGAGTTGAAGATACAGAGCCAATGCAGTAGGTAAACTTCGTATGAAGTAATAAAAATGTCAGAAAAACTAACATCACACCAAAAATTCAAAAGCTCGGCAGAGGCTAATATTTTCCTGAAAAGAGTTAAAATCTAAGTAACGCTGAAATAATTTTGTTGACTATACTCAATCCAAGTTTTAAAAGCTGCGGCAGCTGCAATAAAATCGTAAAAAAACTGTCTATACATTTTGACAATTGTGATGTGAACCGTTTTCTATGGAACAGCTGATATTTGGTTCGTGATTTTACGGTTGGTCTCATAGTAAAAGTTGTCCATAATGTTTTGGGCTCTAAATAATCACCTTTTCAAAATTGGGGTTACAGACAGTCCCCTATGTAGAGAGTGCATGGTGACTGAAGAAACGGCAGAACAGAATAACGAAACACTATCCTCAGGTCACCGAGGACGCTCTGGGAAGCCAGCGCAGGCATCAGCGAGCAGCTGACTTTCTTGGAGGAGACCGGGTGGCTGAACTAGCTGCAGCCGGGTGACGCAAAATGACGCCACACAAGTAACCCCATTTCGGCTTGGCATACCCTTTCCTTATAACCCTGTATTAAGGCATACAAAAAAAACATGTATTTCCCCATTGAAGTATCTCTACTGCATTGTTATTTCCCCTACATTTTAGGAGAAACGCATTTTGGAATTTGGAATGGAAATTGAGGGATCTGTTAGTAAATCTGATTACGTCGCAGGAAACCCGGCCTCCACGTATACGTATGATTTCATTTGGAGATACAGGTATGTGTGACTAGCTATGTTTTGCGGTTTTATGCGAAATTGTCCCGCATTTAGTTAGGTGCATGTAGTGCAATCTACAAATTCGATTTGCATGTGCCAATTTACTCGCATTCATAATTTTACTGTAGTATTTTCTGGTAATGTCAGTCCCTGTGTATAGTTTGGGGCTCACTGCCAAACCTGTTTAGAAATAGTACCCACTGCTTCAATACAGTTATCGAAGCACCTATTTCCTGACTTCCTAATTGTACCATATACGAACTCAATAGAGTAGAATCGCCGCAACACGATCCGGGCAGATTGGACATTGGACATGTCGAGAGTTCAAACGTCAGTCTGAAGGAGCAATTGAAGAGCTGCATTGGCGTATTCTGATTTAGACTTTTTGTCCAGACGAGTTGACTGATGAAATTTAATAAAGACGCCAGGCAAGGCCATCAATTGATTGCCTTGGCCTGGTGTGGCACAAAGGGGTTTGATGCTCTTTTAGTTTTAAAATATATATAACTGTATCAAACAATAGTTTAGTAAAACGGAAACTATAGTCGGAGTAACCGACTATAAAACCGTAAACCCGTTTATAAAACAAAAATTATATTCTCGGTCCAAGCATTTATTTGGTCTGACAGCTGAAATAACATTGTAAAATCTTAATAAAAACATTTTCTTTTAATATTGCACTGAAGTATAACGAGTACTTGCTCAAAAACCCAACGAAAGTGATTAGAATTCGTGGTTTTCATTCTGCTTTTTACAATAAATTTGCAGCTGTCAGAGCAAATAAAATGCTTAGACCGAATTTAATTACAGCTACAACAGTCTTTGGGGTTGATGTTCGCATTTCATTACAGTATTTATTTTAGCGTTCCACAAATTCCACAATGTTTTAATTGGGTTGTCACACGTTTTATTTATTTAGATGCAATTTTGGACTCAGTCATTGTCGGACAGCTAATTATATGTACGTGGTATACTTTATTTTTTTCTGTGTTATTTAGAGAGTAGCAATGTTCATATTTCACATCATCATCAGCCAGAAGACGTCCACTGCTGAAAATAGGCCTCCCCCTCAGATCTCCACACTGAACGACAGCCTGCCAACTGCATCCACTGGGTGCCTGCGACTCTCACGATGTCTTCGGTCCATCTAGTAAAGCCTACTTATGCTGCGTCTTTCGGTTTGTGGTTTGTACTTAAGAACCTTCTTCTCCATCAGTTGCTAATTTTTATAGTTATTTCGGTGACTCTGGTTCTTTGGCGTTCCGGATTCTATCGCGCAAAGAATAAACTCTGAGCACAGCTCTCTCCCATTGCCCGCTGTGTGACTCTGAGTTTTTCCAAAAGGCCAAAAGATATAACATTTTTACACATTCCTCCTGGGAAAAAGTAACATAAGAAAAACATTGTAGTTTTAACCAACAATACCTCGAGCTTGTTAAAGGACTTAAGACAGCAGTCTTGGGAACGAACTAATCCGACAGCTCCTAACTTTAATTACGTGATATTTAAAGCGAAAAACTTGGAGCTGGCCATAAAACAAGCTTAGAGTCGTATGCGCCGCTGCTCTATTAAAATAGCCATTTCAAAAAAGCGCTGTTCTAGAAATTTCAGAATGACGCGAGGGGGGACAACTCTTTGTTTTTTTGGTGGGCAATGTTTCGGAAAGAATACACTTGATAAAAAAAGTTATGTATGAACTCGCGAAAATTAAATGTTTATGCGCCATAAGTGCACTAAATTTAATAAAATTACAAGTCCTCAAGAGCGTTACAAATGCGTCAAAGATAATAATGCGTGTGTAAATTGTTTAGCACTAAACCATAAGCTTTCAAGTTGTACAGTGAGACCGAGCTGTCAGGTATGTGCAAAAGCACATCATGGGAAATTGCATTTCGTTTACCTTCATTACCTTAATTTTAAAAGACTTATTCAACTATACAACAATACTATCATCATCATCATCATCATCATTTCAGCCGTAGGACGTCCACTGCTGGACATAGGCCTCCCCCATCGATCTCCAAAAGGGCCGGTTGGAAGCGGCCTGCATCCAGCGTTTCCCTGCGGTCTCTTTTAGGTCGTCTGTCCATCTTGTGGGTGGACGTCCTACGCTGCGCTTATCAGTCCGTGGTCTCCATTCCAGAACCTTTCGGCCCCATCGGCCATCTGTTCTGCGTGATATGTGCCCTGCCCACTGCCATTTCAACTTACTAATCCGGTGGGCTATGTCGGTGACTTTCGTTCGTCTACGGATCTCCTCATTTCGGATTCGATCTCATAGAGAAACCCCGAGCATAGCCCTCTCCATAGCTCGTTGTGCGACTTTGAGCTTGCTACAAAACAATACAACAAACAACAACAACAAACAAACAATAACAATACTACTAACAATACAACAACAACAATACCAACAACAACAACAATACAATAACAATACAACAAAACAACAACAATACAAACAACAATACTATAACAATACTATAGTGCAAAGTTATACTTTTTCCATATAATTGGGAACAATATGAAAACTGTATTTGTGCAAAGTTTCATGCACTTATCTTAATAATTGTAGAAGTTAGAAGGTTCTAATCTAAAGGATAGAACGAACGGACTGAAAGACGGACAGATGGACAGACGGACAGATGGACAGACGGATAGACGGATGAACAGAACGACCTTTTAATGGTTCTTTGTGGCACTAAGTAACCCTAAAAATCAGCTGGGCTGAACGACGGAAAAATAATGTCGGTAGACAGAAAATCGTGTTGAACGCAGAATCACTGAAACAGTGTCCGCAATTTTTCGTACGTTTAATCAACCCCTAAATATTAAAGAAATTTAAATCCTAAAGAGTTAGCTAAATTAAGGTTTCAGTGAAACACAGCAGGTGCGCTGTCTCCCATTCTTTTAATTTTAAACTTAACAAAAAGAAAATGACAACACATTTTTCATCGCACAATCTTACCACTGTAACTCCGCGGTGCACACCAGACTCATTTGCATTTCGGAATAAATTTCAGTAGAATAAATTAATGGGTGGGTAGATTGAAGTTTTGTACTGTATTATTGAAATGTTTAACAAAATATTTAAGTCAAGGCTAACCCTAATCATCACTGTACTATATTCTCAGATCACCCAAACAAGGGAGATATGCGGTAGTACAAAATTATAGTTCTTGTTCAATTAATGTCTGTGTTTTACCTCAGTGTTTTACTTACTTTTTTCACCATACTAATCCGCTTATTGCAAAAGCTGTAAGAACGGCTGAATTTAACCATTAATTTAAATAAATTTGTTTGGCCGTTACGCTATGTATGGAATGGAAGTTTATTATAAAATCAGGTTAGTGGTATAAAAAGTTAATTTATTTACTAGGTGACCTGACAGAAGTTGTTCCTGTTAAAATTTCCATAAACTTGTTTGAGTTATATTTTGAGTCCATACGAAAACTCCATAGAAAAAACAACGATGGTTTCAAATAGGACATTGAGAAAAAAGCACTTTCAATTCCCAAAATTTCAATTTTCCGGGTGACTTTTATGATTTTTCTTTCCTTAAAAACCTTATGCGGCCTATTACAAACATTTAAAAACAAGTTAACCTAATCGGGTCAGTCGTTCTCAAATGATGCGCTTACCAACAAACAGCATATTTTTTATTTATATCCGTGACTGTAAGGCAAAGGTCTTTCTTTCCTCCTTCCACTTCTAAAAGGGCTTCTGTGCCCTCTGTAGTGGGGTCTAACTCGTTTCGCAACTCTTTTTGTACCTGTCGAGGGGCCTTGTGATATTTGCTGATCACATCGTTGTGGTTTTCGCCGACAGATAAAGTATAACTAACAAGCAATAATAACGAATGGTCTTTAGACCTTCAACGGTCTGTGGGCATTGGGCAGTCTAACTGTTTTTGTAGTGTTAGTATTCTTTTATTTAGTTAATAAAGAGCATAATAACGATTTTGTGTATATTACACGAAAATTACTCACGTATGATTAAGCCGGTTGTTTCGACTATAGTTTCAACCGCGTTCGGCGGTCTTTTACAAAGTGAGAGCGCGCGCGCGACGCCATCTCGTTTTCGCGTCTCGTTTTCGATTTTGTTCTCGTTTTGTCTTGTGTGCGAAAGGCAGTCACCTGCGCGCCTGTTGAAAGACCGCCGAATGTGGTTGAATCTATAGTCGGAATAACCGGCTTAATCATACGTGAATAATTTCCATGTAATATTAACAAAATGTGCGAAAACCACATCTGTTTCCATAATAAAATAAATAAATAAATATACGGGACATTTTTGCACACACGGTCATCTGACCCCAAACTAAGCAAAGCTTGTGATATGGCTGCCAGAGACTGATATACATACATATATATTTTTACTACATACTTAAATAGATATTAACAACCAGATATAGAACAAACACAAATGTTCATCACATAAATGTTTATCCTAGGTGGGAATCGAACCCACGCCCCCAAGCGCAGAAGGCAGGTTCACTACCAACCGGACCAACAGGCTATCAATAAATAATAACGATATTCCCTTTGATACAAATCGCACAACTTTTCGTAAAGAAACATCAACAGAGATGAAAATATAACGCTAAGTGAAAAGTTATGATGCTGTAGATCTGTTGAAACAAAGTTTTGTGGTCCATTAGTGCGTTATTTGTAAGTACTTATACTTGATCCAAGTTTTTTTACCTTTGATTATTGTAGTAGATTGTGAAACGTTGAATAAAAACTGCAATATCTGTTAACCCCATTTTTCGTTAAGTTTTTGTACTTTAATTGTAGTGTAGCTGGTATCCGATATACTATATACAGGGAAAATATTTAAATTAAAATGTTTTAATTTAATCTGTTCACAATGTTATGGACGTCCACACACAATATGGACAGAATATAATCTGAAAGAGAACGCAGGGAAACGCTTGATGCAGACCGCTCCCAACCGGCCCTTTTGGAGATCGACGAGGAGGCCTATGTCACAGAATATAAAGGGTACAGAAAGCCTAACGCATAACGCGGTGCGTTAAGTAAACCTCTAAATTTTTTAACTCTATTGCCTAAGGAATAAAGGCTTTTAGAGGTTAACTTAACGCGCCGTGTTACGCTCGTGTTTGATGTTATGGAATCAGGGCCCAGGAGCCATTGATAAGTCCGCTGCCGCTTATGACTTAAGTCCGCGTATCGTTCTCATTCACACCGCACCTTATGCTAAAGAAGTCTTAAACTCACCTGTGCTATTTTAACGTTGTACTGCGAGAACATGGCATCGTACATGGCCATGAGCTCTGATTGTCCAACAGCGGCTGCCGCCCGAGGGTCCAGAATACTTCCAGCATCCTGTAATGGCGGTAATGGTAAGATAATACAAGTAATTGAATTATGTGAGCCTGAAAAACAATTCCCTCAGCCGCATGCCTAAGAAATATTATGGAGAACAGAAAATGAACCTAAAGTGTCCACAAGGTTAAAACTATGGAGAAAAGAGATTGAACCTAAAGTGTTCATCATCATCATCAGCCAGAAGACGTCCACTGCTGAACATAGGCCTCCCCCTTTAACCTCCACACTGAACGACAGCCTGCCTTTTGCATCCACTGGATGCCAGCGACTCTTACTATGTCGTCGGTCCATCTAGTGGGAGGCCTACCTACGCTGCGTCTTCCGGTTCGTGGTCTCCACTCAAGAACCTTTCTTCCCCATCGGTTATCGGTTCTCCGAGCGATGTGGCCTGCCCATTGCCACTTCAACTTGCAAATTTTAACAGCTATGTCGGTGACTTTGGTTCTTTGGCGAATATCCACGTTTCGGATTCTATCGCGCAAAGAAACTCCGAGCATAGCTCTCTCCATTGCCCGCCAAAAGTGTTACCGGGGTAATATTATAGAGACAGAGATTGAACCAAAAGTGTCGCCGGGGTAATATTATGGAGACAGAGATTAAACCTAAAGTGTCTACGAGGCAATATTATGGATAACAGAGATTGAACCAAAAGTGTCGCCGGGGTAATATTATGGAGACAGGGATTAAACCTAAAGTGTCTACGGGGTAATATTATGGATAACAGAGATTGAACCAAAAGTGTCGCCGGGATAATATTATGGAGACAGGGATTAAACCTAAAGTGTCTACGGGGTAATATTATGGATAACAGAGATTGAACCAAAAGTGTCGCCGGGGTAATATTATGGAGACAGGGATTAAACCTAAAGTGTCTACGAGGCAATATTATGAAGAACAGAGTTTGAACCAAAAGTGTTACCGGGGTAATATTATAGAGACAGAGATTAAACCTAAAGTGTCTACGGGGTAATATTATGGATAACAGAGATTGAACCAAAAGTGTCGCCGGGGTAATATTATGGAGACAGAGATTAAACCTAAAGTGTCTACGAGGCAATATTATGGAGAACAGAGATTGAACCAAAAGTGTTACCGGGGTAGTATTATGGAGACAGAGATTAAACCTAGTGTCTACGGGGTAATATTATGGATAACAGAGATTGAACCAAAAGTTTCACCGGGGTAATGTTATGGAGACAGAGTTTGAACCTAAAGTGTCTACGGGGCAATTTTATGGAGAACAGAGATTGATCTCAAAGTGTGTAGCGGGTATAGAATTAATTGAAAATTACCTCTCTGGTATGATCGCTAGGTGACAAAGTCTCTCGCATGGATAGCGACATGAGTAGCTCATGGGTTAGTTTCTGTCTTCCAAAAGCCACGGCTCCGCTGGTCACCATGATGCACTCGCGCCCTTCGTGATGGCATTCTGCTACCTTTAAAACAACGAAGGGATTATAATTATGTACACCAATATTTCTTCTTCCACGCGGACCCAATAGAACTACAAAACATCTTTATTTTACCGGAGAAAACATTTATAGGTACAAACACCAGGGAATGAAGCGTATGAAGCCGGGGCGAATAAACATTTAGAATGGCGTCTGCGTCCATTAGTCGTCGAATTAAAAAAAAAACAGTCCTGAAAATTTCACGAATACCGCACGTGTTGTCCCGCATAAAAAAAACAAATCCCGGAAAAAAACATTTCAGTATAGAAAATATTATTCAGCAAATCCAATAATAGTAACAAAATTGAGTAAAAAAAATTAAAGATTCCAAATATTATATAATAATAGCTGCGCCTGCGGTATCACACTATCAGTGATAAAAAATGATGATAATGAAAAATTATGATGATGAAAAGTAGTAGTCTATGTCACTCTCCCGCCTTTGAACAATACCCAAGCAAAAAATCAGGTCGATCCGTTGCTCTGTTGCTGCGTGAAAGAGGAACAAACAAAGCAATAAACTAACAAACAAACACACTTTCGCATTTATATTATTAGTATGATTTAATTGAAAATATGCAATCGCTATAAATACTTAATTTAAATCTTTTTTTCGTGTAATTTTAGATCTTTCTGATAAAATATTACCTATAATATAAAGAAGGTTTTTCGGACTCATATCCATTCCATCATTATTGTTCGGGTAAGATAGATACTTCTCGACTGACGTTTCGACCATCATACAATAAAAGCTGTGGTCACGAGCAGACTGCGATAGGCAAATAAAAATATGAGCTCAAATCGCTGAAACTTAAAAGAAACATCCCTTCGACTCTACTACGTAACTTACTATTTATCTAAGATTCTACTTTTATTCACCCCATAATACAACTATAAGAGCTTCCATCAGAAGCAACCAAACAAGTTTCGTAAGTAATTTGAAATTTAATATCAAAACAAAAAGTTTGGGAAACCGAGATAAACAAGCCAAACGAAATCAAACAGGAAAAGTTCCTATAGAAAGTATTCAAAGGATTTTCGGGCGCGAACCGAATCTGTATATTGTTTTCATATTATTGCGTCGAAGGATCGAATAAATTAAAACTACGCTATAAAATGTAATTTAGTTATTTGTGGGAAATTAGCAGGGTACTTATTATACTACGTAAGTAAAATTACGTAGATATTACACGTAGCGTTGCTTGACTATCAATCAATCAATCAATCATTTATTGGGATCCATAGTAACGGTACATTTTATATATTGAAGCGTCTGTATCCCGAACTAGTTTGCACTGTATTTCGGGATCCAGCGTCTTCTCCCATCTATGGGCTTAAGATAGTGTTAGAAATATTTTTACACGGCATATTAACTATTATGATTATGATAATTAAGTACAAAAGAAAAAATATATATATAGCACAAAATCTAAATGTAGGTAATAAAAAAAGTATCATGATGTTATGGGCCATTATATCACCCAAGTTAACGGACGAACTGTGCCAAGCTTTTCCAATTCATGTGACCTGTATAAAGCAGCGTAAAAACTGAATGCAAAAAACTATATAAAGATCGAACTCAGTGGCATATTTTACGAGAGAACTAAACTAACTAATAAAACTAAACTACCTAATTGTCCAGCTGTGGACTGAAGATACAATAACAACGACAAGTATTATAATTGCCTGGGTTACATAAGGCACGCAGTTATCGTATTATTTGTCGTTATCGTATCGTTAAAAACTGTTTTTTACTGTGGTATACAATTTTTTTCGATGAAATGAATTTAGTTTCAAATTGCGATCTTTACGCCCCGCATAACAGTGTGCTACTTGCACCGATCCAGTCTAAAATCGGTGAAAATTAGGATGTTGAATGGTCATTCGCGAATGCGGATCTGGTACAATACGTCGAAATGGGCCAATGTGCTTTTGTTTACGTTTTTAGGGTTCCGTACCTCAAAAGGAAAAAACGGAACCCTTATAGGATCACTTCGTTGTCCGTCTGTCTGTCTGTCTGTCCGTCTGTCAAGACCCTTTTTCTCAAGAACGCGTAAAGGTAGCAAGTTGAAATTTATACTAAATACTTGGGTCTACGGTTTCTTTCGGCTGTAAAAAAATTAAAGTTGTAAGTCAACGCAATCAAAAGATATGAACGTTTATGTCGTATATTTTGCGATTTCACAGGGGAATCAAAACCTATAGGGTACTTCCCGTTGACCTAGAATCATGAAATTTGGCAAGAGGCAAGGTCTCATAGTACATATATAGGAATAAATCCGAAAGTTATAAATTTGAAGGTATTTAAAAATAATTATTTTGCTATTACAAACTTACATTTTGTAGTTGGGATGTATGGAAGAACCTTATTGTCAACTACAAACTTCAAAGTTGTCTTCCCAGAGACTGTGGGATCGGCCGATCTGCGAACTAGCATGGAAATCGCTACTAGATACGTGTCCTAGTATTGCAGATCGCGCTCGTATTCTTGCTGTCTCTGTTTGGGAATCGGGACTTTGGTTGCAAGCCATGCCCTCTTTTAACACAGGTAGCCTTTTAGATCCAACCGCATTTCGTCTAGCTGTCAGCTTACGCTTGGGTGCAAGGTGCTGTGAGGCCCATCGCTGTCAGTGTGGTACTGCTGTTGACCAGCTCGGTCACCATGGTCTCTCTTGCTCGAGAAGCGCTGGTCGTATTGGCCGACACGCTAGCCTGAACGACATCATACGCAGGGCACTTTCCACCGACAATGTCGCAGCTGTGCTTGCGCGTGACGATGGAAAGAGGCCTGACGGTATGACACTTGTGCCCTGGAGGTTGGGGCGGCCTCTTGTATGGGACGCAACTTGTGTCGATACTTTGGCGCCGTCACATCTTCCTGAGACACAAGGTAGGGCTGGTGCGGCTGCCAATTCGGCAGAGCAGCACAAGCGTCGCAAATATGCTAACCTCGGCAGTGGTTACATATTTGAGGCGTTTGGGGTCGAGACATTGGGCCCTTGGGGACCGGGAGCTCACCTCATTTTCAAAAATCTTTCAGAGCGCCTGGTTAATGCGACGCGTGACCAAAATGCTGGCGTGTTTCTGGCTCAACGCATTAGCATTGCCATTCAACGTGGTAATGCCGCCAGCATGTTGGGTACGCCGCCAACTGGTAGTGGGCTTGAGCATTTGGATTGTCTTTAGACCTTCAACGGTCTATGGGCAGTCTAACTGTATTTGTAGTGTTAGTTTTAGCTTGTATTTTGTTTAGTTATTAAAGGCACTTGCCCAGTAAAAAAAAACTACAAACTTAAGTTTGTCTTTCAATATTTTAACTTCAGTTAGTTTTTTTTTTGGTCTCGCGCTCTGAGGTTTCCGTCTAACGGAACCCTCAGAGCACGAGTCCTACTCGTACTTGTCCGGTTTTTTTTTATGTTACAGTTTCTGGCGCGCGTGCAAACTAACGTACTTTATATTAATTGTTAGACTAGTTATGCTGTTGTAGGTACTTGTACTAGGTAGGTAGGTACATAGTTTTATTTTGAGTCAATATTTATTTACAAGGAATAAAACAAAAACAAGGTAGTTAGTTTAATTCAAAAATAAGTAGTAATGTATTGGTACTTAGAAACTGTAAAGTTGCTATTTTCCAAGTGAAGAATTACCTAAATTATTTTGGTCATCTTTTTACACGTGGCTTGGAATAGTAGGTAAGTAGATACATAATGATAATGACTGGCTATTAACGTTATCAATTTTATCGAAATGGGTTATCGAGTATTGCCACTAATCTCTTTCTTCAACGTCTATCTTTCGTAATTACACACAATATATACCAACACACAAGATAATAAATCATCATCATCATCATCAGCCAGAAGACGTCCACTGCTGAACATAGGCCTCCCCCTTTAATCACACTGAACGACAGCCTGCTTTTTGCATCCACTGATGGATGCCAGCGACTCTCACTATGTCGTCGGTCCATCTAGTGGGAGGCTATCTACGCTGCATAGCCAGAGCCAGATAAATAAATGGTAGGTCTAAACCAAGGATGGCAAACCTTTATTGGTGTAGGTACGTGCCAATTTTTTATTCAAAAGAAAAGATGTGGCGCTTGGCATCAAAAAATAGCATAAGTAACTCTTGTCGCGTTATCACTGTCTATCGCGCGGCAGCGGACGCGGCAGGTCCGACAAGTCGGCTACTTGTAGCTTCATGCCTAAAGTGTGGAATGTGTCTGGCCTGCTGTTAAATAAGCATTGCGAAGTCGCTGTCACATAATATATAATATTTATGTACTATTCATTTAATTCTTTTTATTAAATTTTAATCTAAGATTTTATGAATGTTGACATTTATCTAATTTTAATCTGACGTTGTATGTTTTGACATTCATTTAATTGTTGATCTGAAATTGTATGTTTGACATTTATTTAATCTCAATTTGACTATTATCTGACTGAATGTATTTAATCTCTTTATGCATTATTATTTTGTTTATTGTAGATAATCTTGTCTAATTTGTTATGATTTTGTGTTTTTAAAATGTTATTAATGTCATTAGTGTAAGTCGTTTTTGTGCGGTGCTAATTTGAAATAAATAAATAATAATAAATATAGACCCAGTTTTAATAAAATCTAAAAGATTTCGTTAAACGATCTCTTACTGACACTGAAACCCGAGTATGATTTATTCGTTGACTGCACGGACGGACGCTCCACTTAAAGCGACGAAGACTGTTTGCAGCAAATTCCATTAGCACCTACACTCGACATGCTTTTATCTCAAAATTGGCAGAGGAAAGCTCAGCTTTCTCGAGAATCATCGAGTTCCAATTAGCGAAGACCTTCAGCAAATCGAGGAAAGATAAAAGATGGCGAATAAAATGGTGCAAATACAAAGTCAATTTTTAGAAGACAAAAACCGACTTCAAGATTACACCTGTACAATATGTACAAACTTATACTAAAATTCAAACAGAAATTGAAAATTCTCATTAAAACTTTTGCTGAGTGAACCTACAAACCAAAACGTCGTAAGCATTGCTATTCAACGCGGTAATACCGCCAGCATGCTGGGTACGCTTCTAACTGGTAGTGGGCTTCAGCATTTGGATTGTCTTTAGACCTTCAACGGTCTATGGGCAGTCTTTGTCTTTGTATTTGTAGTTTTAGCTTGTATTTTGTTTAGTTAATAAAGGAACATGCCCAGTAAAAATAAAATAAAAAAACCTCATGTGATGACCTGGGTGATGTGTTTGTTTTTCGTAAAAAAACTCGAATAAATTTCTATAAAATTTATAAAGGGCCTCCTATAAAGTATGACCTACCAAACACAAAAAGAAATATCAAAAACAATGCGGAGTAATCGCGTAACGAACATACAAAAAGAATTGAGAACCTTCTGTATAATTTTTTTCAGTTATAAATATATAAAACTTGCATTCGATTCCATTAAAATTAAGAGCTTGCAGTATCTGCATTGTTTTAGCTAGGTTCTTTTTACTGAATTCTATATGGGAGTGCACCTGAAAAGCGGATTAGATACGGATTGCATTCGAATAGGGATTTGTGAATAGGCTATCGGACTGAAAATATTACCGAATAAAAAAGTTTTTTTAAACATCTGACAGATAATACCGTATATAGCCGAACACCGAAAATAAAATTGAAATGAGTTCACAATTAAGAAAATATAAGCATTTTAATGTCTTGCTAGACGGAGAGCGCACTATACTTACTAATGACGTCACATGTAAGTACGCCATACAGCTCCATAGTGCACTCACCTAGCAATTTTTTTTTATCTTCATACAAAATTACCGATCACGTGATTCATTTTGTATGAAAACATATTTTTATTTATCTCTCAGTTTTAGCAAACTTGTTTTCTACAAGTTGTTTACTTTGATAGTTAATAGAGCGACCCCTTAAGTATTACCGCAGAAGACTATAGGTATTACTATCTTTTTCAGTTACACGTTGCATAAACAATATATTCGAAAACCACGTCAATGTCCATAGTAAAATCGTTTACCTGTTCAATAATCGAAGCCAGTCGTCCCAATGCGAGTCCATTGCCATCCTCTCTGGTGATGACCGCGCTGCCAAGTTTCACCACTAGTCTCCTGGCGTACTTCAGCTGCGATCGGTCCGTGAAGGTTCGCTTCTTCCGCTCAGCACTGGCGAGGTTACGCTTGTCCACATTCAGACCCTGGGAAAGAAGTTTCAGGATATAGATGATTGTGGCGTCTTGTTATCTGGCAGATAAGTAACGATGTGGCCAAAAATGTTAAGTGACTCAGACAGGAAAATGTATTAGCATAATTGGAACACACTGTCACTTATTTTAGGTAATTCAGTGGCTCTCAATTATGACAGTTGGAATAAGTACTTGGAATACACTGTTGATTATTTTAGGTAATTCGTTGGCTTTCAATTATTGCAGTTGGGAGCACACTGTTAATTATTTTAGGTAATTTGTTGGCTTTCAATTATTTCAGTTGGAGCAGAATGCTAATTATTTTAGGTAATTCAGTGGTTCTCAATTATGGCAGTTAGAATAAGTACTTGGAAAACCACTGTTGATTATTTTACGTAATTCATTGGTTTTCAATTATAGCAGTTGTAACGCACTGTTAATTATTTCAGGTAATTCAGTGGTTCTCAATTATGACAGTTAGAATAAGTACTTGGAATACACTGTTGACTATTTTACGTAATTCATTGGTTTTCAATTATATCAGTTGGACCACACTGTTAATTATTTTAGGTAATTCAGTGGCTTGCAATTATGGCAGTTTAAAGATATTCTTAATTATTTTAGGTAATTATTAACTTAACAAAATACTAACTAAACCTAACACTTCAAAAACAGTTAGACTGCTCATAAACCGTTAAAGGTCTAAAGACAATCCAAATGCTCAAGGCCACTATCAGTTGGCAGCGTACCCAGCATCCTGGTGGCATTACCATGCTGAATGGCAATGCTTATGCGTTGATCTAGAAACACGCCAGCATTTATTTTAGGTAATTCACTAGCTCTCAGTTATGGCAGTTGGAACACATTGTTAATTATTATAGGTGATTCAGTGACTTTTAATCATGATAGGTAATTGAAAAACACTGGTAATTAGTTTACATGATTCAGTGACTCTCAATTATGGCAGGAGGAACACACTGTTAATTATTTTAGGTAATTTAGTGGTTTTCAATTATGGCAATTAGAACACTCTTAATTATTTTAGGTACCTAATTCACTAGCTCTATGGCAGTTGAAACACATTGTTAATTATTATAAGTGATTCAGTGATAGCAAAGGCCTACAAACCAGCCGCAGGTGAGTTAAATCAAACTTTTAAAATCAACCTAGAAGACATTGTGTCGGTCGATAGAAAAAGCATAGTATAATAGGCGAGCTAGGGCTCTTGCTGGCTTTTTCTAGACACCCTAGCTAGTCAACTCAAGACGAGAAATGTGATTATTTATAGTGAATGTTTATGCTTCTATTCCATCGTGATACAATATATATAGAGTCAAAATCGTGCCAATAAAATCCGAACCATAACTAGCCGCACGCTACGAGTTGCGCAGACTTTTTGGTTAGTTACAAGGTAACCGCGGTCCGACTACAACGCCGCGCGATGCCAGAGCTAAGATGATATAGCGGACAACTAACGTTGAACACTATGCAAGCGACATAACGTCTAAATTGGCCTAAATGTGGCATTGTGTAGTATATAATTGATACAATGTATGTACAATGACACTCGGACGTTTTTTTGACTGTTTTCACTGAGAGATTTTGACTATTGGAATTGAATCTCGATGTTCTATACAAATAAAGTTTTAGAATCGTATTTTATTATGGCTTACAATGTGGTACCTCTTTAATACTTACCCAGCACCATACAGTAAATTTATTTACAAAAAAGTTTTGTTCCCGCGGAGTTGTTTTTATTATGCAAACGAAAATGTTGGTCGCATCAAAAATAAAATTGCACAAAGCAAAAATATAGGTCAAAAATGTGTGTCAGCTCGTGACTTAATGAAGTTTTATCAAAATAAAAAGGTTAATTTCACGGCGCGAATAAAATTATTCACGGTCCTAAACAAACCTTTGCAAAGTTCGCACTCCCAACTCAGAGACTGTTAACATCACTCAAAAGTAAGACTTTCAAAACTTGGCGACAACTTTTGCTTGGGCACTTAAATTTTTAACGAACATTTATTTTTATAAGGCCATTATAAGGCCTGGGGGGTCCATAAATGAGCATGTTCCTGTATCATGTCATGGAAGTTTAAAATGTAAAAATGTTTTATGGTTCAACCACACTGGGATGCACTGTGTGGAATTTTTCCACAACGACAATTTTTTGGGTTCCGTAGAAAGAACCCTTATAAGTTCGTTCTGTCCATCCGTTCGACCGCCTGTCCGCTTGTCCGTCTGTCCGTCTGTCCGTCTGTCCGTCTGTCCGTCTGTCCGTCTGTCCGTCTGTCCGTCTGTCCGTCTGTCCGTCTGTCCGTCTGTCCGTCTGTCCTAATTCGTTAGAACCTTCTAACCTCTACATTTATTAAGATAAGTGCATCAAATTTTGCACAATTATAGATTTAGTAAAAGTCCCAATTTTAAAAGTATAAAATAAGGGGTTTTAGTGGTGGCTTTGGTACATATGACCCATTCGACACTGATTGTATCCTTTAGACCCATATAAGTTTTTGTAAAGGTATAAGTTTTTTGCCAGAGCGGGCACAAAAAATCGACACCGCTTTATGGTTGGTATTCCGATAACCAGAACGAAGCGCTTTGATCCCACTTTTATTGTGGGAACTGCTAGTCTGTGGAATGCGCTGCCTGAATGGGTGTTCCCCGATAGTTACAATCTGGGTGTCTTCAAATCACGAGTGAATCGGTTTCTTCTAGGCAAGCGTGCTCCACCGTAGACCGCATCATCGCTTAACATCAGGTGAGTTGACGGTCAAGCACAAGCCTATTATTTATTTTAAAAAAAAAGTTTTGAATATTATTTAAGTTCTTTCTTTCTTTCTTAATTGGGTACATGATACTGGTACATTTGGGGTTAAATATCGTCATCGTTGAATAGGTCTTTTAAAATAAAGGTAAGGTTTCATAAATCACTTCTTCAATCGATGTGACCTGTTCATTGCTACTTCAACTTGCAAATCTAAGCAGCTATGTCGATGACTGTGGTTTTTGGCAAATATCTTCGTTCCGTATTTTATCGCGCAAAGAAACTCCTAGCATAATTATCTATGCGACTCTGACTTTTTCCAAAAGACCAGCAGTTAAAGACCACGTCTCAGTACCTACCATAATATAATAACTGGCAACACACGCACCACACTATTTGGCACCATTTGGCGTTTTTATTACACTATTTGGCGGACTGTGCATCCTAGTGCAGTGGCACCCTTAAAACCATTTTATAGCCCCAAAGTGGGTATAACGATCCTCTAACAGCCCCTTTGAAAGTGTAAATTGGCATTTTATTTTCATGCAACGTGGTTTAGAGTTTTTTATTGCAGATTTTAGTGCAGCTTTTTCCACTACCTCGCAAACAATGCAACGCCCGGGTAATTCGACTTATATAATTGTGATTGTTAGGTATTGTTGCCTTTTTGTATAAAACTATAGGTTAGTTACAAGTTTTAATGAAATAACTGGCCAAACGCATTTGTCGCATATGGTAGTGTTCTGTGGCTAAAAGACATCATTGTGGTCATCATTCAGAAATTGGTGGTTACAGAAAAAATCTAACAAACTAAGTTTTGTGGACTGGGCCAAATTTTGGATATAATATATATAAACTCATCCTGACGTGACATAATATATTATGTATATACTTTTTATGGTTTAGTCAAAAGGAAAACTTCTAGGGAAACATTTTATATTGCACATTAAAAAAAACGGGCCATATTTCGCAATGGATACACTAGATAAAAAAAGACATGAGAGAGAATGAGAAAGAGAAACCATACCCTCATTTAAAAAAAACCTATTCAACGATACCAAACACGAGGCGTGAAGCGAAAAAAGGTTTTCATCCCCATTTGACATATACCAGAATCTCCCCTAAAATGCAAAATTATACTTTTTATTTATACTTTTAAAACTAAGATCTATACTGAAACTGTAATAGTGTAAAATTTCAACAAAAATTTACCAAGGTATAAAAGTTATAAAGTTCATAATAATTAGGACGGACAGACTCAAAATGTGTGTTTATTTTGTTTGTTTTATTAAATATAATAGGCTTGCGCTTGACCGCCAACTCGCCTGATATTAAGCGATGATGTGGTCTACGGTGGAGCACGCTTGCCTAGAAGAAACCGATTCACTCGTGATTTGAAGACACCCAGATTGTAACTATCGGGGAACACCCATTCAGGCAGCGCATTCCACAGACTAGCAGTTCGCACAGTAAAAGTGGAATCAAAGCGCTTCGTTCGGGTTTTCGGAATACCAACATACATGTGTTACATTAGATTAGGAGCTTTAAACGTGATTGGGGTTAAAAACGGTTTATTTTATTTTTCCCTTTTCAGTTTCTTTTTCGTCGGTTCCATTTTGTACTAAAGCATTTTTAAACATTTGCCGGTATTTTTACTCGTATCTAAATATACAAGCCGTGTAGCAACAATTTCTATTTTGCTTCATAACATAGAGTCTGTAAACCGCCTGTCAGAGCCCTCTCTGTAAATTATAAATGTTTTTTTTACTCCCAGTCTTTTTTTGCGCTAATAAACTTCTCAGAAAGCTCAGCCCATTCCGTTTACTGAAGCTTACAGCTTGATTGCCAGGAAAGTCGAATTCCGTTTGACACTTAATCATTTTATGCAAAAGGCCTCGCTTATAATGAGACAAAAATGTTCATGGAAAATTGAACTTTACTTCTTTAGAAAAGTTGGAGGCTATGGAAACGCTTTGAATGTAGGTCACTTCGTTCTGCAAATCGCTTGGAAGCTTGTTTGATGTGATACAAATTTTGTGAGATTGATTTTCGCCTTTTTATCAATTGAATAGGATTAAGTGCGGAGCACGAGAATGCGAAGGAGGCCCCATTGCGTCGGAATTAATAAATTTGAATTTAGATGGACCTAAAAGAGATCGCAGGGAAACTCTGGATGCAGGCCGCTTCCAACCGGCCCTTCTGGAGATCGATGGGGGATGCCTATGTCCAGCAGTGGGCGGCCTATGGCTGAAATTATGATGATAATGAATGAAATTACAGTTAACATATTTTTCCCTTTATTTGTGCTATGAGACATTGCTTTTTGCCAAATTTCATGATTCTAGGTTAACGGAAAATACCCAAAAGGTGTTCGAGTATCAAAATATGCGGCTTAAACGGCCGTACCTTTTGATTGTGTTGACTTAGAAGTATAATTTTTTCCACAGCCCCAAGAGATTAGATTCCAAGAGATTCCAAGAGATTAGGGATTTGAGTAATTTATAATAATTTCAACTAGATACCTCTACGCGTTCCTGAGAAAAAGGGTCTTGACAGACAGACAGACAGATTAACAACGAAGTGATCATATAAAGGTTCCCTTTTTCCTTTTAAAATACGACACCCTAAAATATATGAAATACGGAGACATTTAAATACGAATGATAATTGTACTGAGGCATATCTTCCTTTTTTCTGATCTGAGGGTACTACGGTATACCTACATACGTGATTTTGTTTTTATATGAGTAAAACCGCGTTTTTCATAATAAGATCTTTACGTAGGTACATAAGGAAAACAATTTCAATCCACCTCAATCAACTAACGGTAACTTGTAGACACATCATGCAAACTTCCCTTGACATAAATTTAGTTATTTTCCTCAGAACGCTCATTAGAAAATTAGTAATTATTAGTCATAATTATAACCGTGACGATATACCTTCTTGCGGAAGGTAAAATTTGCTGTAACTGGATAGAATAAACACCGGCGCAAGTCAGACTCGCGCACCGTGTGCACAAAGGAATACAATCCTTTCGATGAAGTAGTTTTTATGTAAAGATAAGTTATGTATGTAACCTAGAGCCAATGTACTAAAGCCTGTGCAAAAAGAGAACCGTCGTGGCAAAACGGTGAACTAAATTAGCACACGCGCGACCATGAGGCTTCTCTTTTTGCACAGTCTCTACCTATTGATAATTTATACAAATAGCAAGCATCGATTATACTTATTAACCCCCGGCGCAAAAAGAGGGGAGTTTAATTCAGTAAATTATAGCACACGCGCGCTCTCCAGCCTACGACGCGACAGTTCACTTTCTGCACAGACTATGCTAAGAATACTAAATAGCTGCTAGATGCATGACTACTTTAGACATTAAATAGGTTTTATGGATGTTTAAATTACCATAGTTGAACAAAATTATGCAATAGTCATGGAGATTATTTCCTGGTCGAACGCTCTATAAATAATACAAGGTAATAAAGCTAAATGAATGTAATTGATACAGGCGGTCTTTGTGACATGACCGCAGACACCACAGTGTGGCATGTAATAATATATACGTGCATAAATAAACTTATATACGTTTGCATGAAGATGCTTAACAAGTCAGTGGAAAGATACTAGCATGATAGACCTGGGGTATTAGATTAGACCGTATACATTTATTTGTTGTTCTAAGGGACCACGTGGAGACAACAAACCGGAAGACGCAGCGAAGGTAGGCCTCCCACTAGATATACCCACGACATCGTGAGAGTCACGGGTATGTAGTGGATGCAGATGGCAGGCTCTCGTTCAGTGAGGAGTACTCAAAGGGAGGCTATGATCAGCAGTGATGAATGATGAAAAAAAAAGGGGATTGCGTTTGACCGTCATGGAGCATGCTTGCCTAGAAGAAACCGATTCACTCGCAACTTGAAACAACCTAGATAGTAACTATCAGGGAACGCCCATGCAGGTAGCGCATTCTATAGTCTAGAGATTTACATAATAAAGGTGGAATTAAAGCGCTTTGTACGGGTTTTCAGAATATATCGACCATAAAACGTGGTCGCCTTTTCGTGCCCACCTTAGCCGTTCGAAAGAAAAACTTGCAGGCGGGAATTAGATCATGCAGATATTCTGTGATTCGGTGTTTCCGAGAAGTTACAACATGGGGTTCTTCAAAAGGCGAGTTAATAGAGTTCTAAAGGGTCGGCAACGTATTTGTGATGCCTCTGGTGTTACAAGTATCCATAGGCGACGGTGACTGCTTACCATCAGGCAGCCCGTTTGCTTGTTTGCCACCTATGGCATAAAAATATATATATATATATTCTGATGTACACTCTCCGAAATGTTTCCAATAAAAACCGATAGACTAGCAACTTTACGCCAATGTATACAAGACTAATAAGCTTAGTTTAGTTAGCCTGTTGAGTTAGCCTGTTGAGCTTCTTGGGACGTTTCTCAATAGACTCACAGCTTCAAGCTGGTACTTGGCTGATCC
This sequence comes from Agriopis aurantiaria, assembly GCA_914767915.1. Lineage (NCBI taxonomy): Eukaryota > Metazoa > Arthropoda > Insecta > Lepidoptera > Geometridae > Agriopis > Agriopis aurantiaria. Next base: position 3,427,163 of record OU611992.1, on the reverse strand, counting down.
ATCTCAAAGGTGTAAGCAGGACTTCATATTAGTACATAATTTTATTAGTAGTACATTATACTACATCAGCCGGTAAGTCAGTTAATTGATGAACGAAAATGAAAATGTGGTCCGAGATAGCTGAGGCACACATACGTAAGTCAAACAATGTAGTGTTGCTGCCAAGACTTGTATAGATCTTTATTAAAATAAGAGCGACGTCAAGCAAGTGCATATTGCAAAATAAATTCTAACATAATGACAATAAGACTCAAAAACGGCCGAGCGGGTTTACATGAAGCTTGATGTAGAAGTAATAGACTATAAGGGAAAATTAGGAAATTGCAGCAGATTTTAAGACTTAATTAACTTTACAACTTACCTCTTGAGGAAGACCTGATCCAGTTAGGTGTTCCCATCCTACCACAGAGTAAAACCTCTTTCCATGGACCTCTTTGACAACTCGAGCTCCTAAACGCAGCATTGTTTACCTCTCTCACAACTTTTTAACCAAACTTTTATTTTTGTTTGTCGAGCCAATTTTTATTTTCGGCCAGTGTTTTGAGTCACAGATAAATTTTTGGTCACTTTTTCTTATCACATTTTTAATAACAGCCAGTCTCGTTTTTTTGCGAGTTATTATTCCCGCACAAGTAATGTGTACGAGTCGTTAGCCCAGTGTGATAACAACGTACAACGAAGCTGTTTATCGTTTGTTTGTTTTTATTAATACTACCGATATTGCGGCTATTCGACGCCTGACAATTAGTTAGCGACCTTTTTGAAAGTTAACTGTTGCTAGCAGTAATATGTACTGTAATGTAAGAAAGAATAAGTGACTGTAAGTGGTTTTTACTTTTTACATAAAAGGTGACTGACAGGAGGAAATAAAATAATGTTTCGCAAAGGTTCGAGACGTCGGAATCGCGGTAATGAAATACAAGTGGAGCTGGGCAGGACACGTTGCTAGGCGCAGTGATGACAGGTGGAGTAAGGTTTTAACAGAGTGGAGGCCGAGGCAAGGTAAGCGGAGCGTTGGTCGTCCAGCTGCAAGGGTCGACGATATTATTACTATCGCGGGTCGAACCTGGACTCGATAGCACAGGACCAAGGCAGATGGCATAGCACGAGAGAAGCCTATACTCAGCAGTAGGATAAGGAAGACTGTAGATGATGATGATGATGATGATGATGATAGTAATATTCTCGCACCTTATGCAAGTTCGTAGATGATGATGATGATGATGATGATAGTAATATTCTCGCACCTTATGCAAGTTCGTAGGTTGATGATGATGATGATGATGATAGTAATATTCTCGCACCTTATGCAAGTTCGTAGGTACCTTATCAAAAAAGTTTAAAATCTACATCTACACTAATATTATAAAGAGATATAGTTTGTGACATTGTGAAGTATGGAACTACAGAACTGATTTTGAAAATTATTCGTTGAAAGCGAAGAGTGGGCGAAAACTAGTTTGAGGTATATCTACAGATTTACATCTACAGACGTTACAACTTTTTTTTTTTTTAATTGCTTACACTAAAACTAAAACATTAAACATAATATCAAAAGGTAAAAAGCTACATACAAGGTAAAATATGTTAATTTTCACCTCTCGGTTCCATTTTTTTTTTATTGTGGCTGATAATAATATATTATGATAACAGCAGACTGTAGTTAACAATTCTCGTAGGGTATATGAAAAACAAAGTGGATAAAACTCTGTCCAATCATTTACTTGCTCTGATGACAGCTGCAATAGGTAACATTGTAAAAAAGCTGACAAAAAACATTTTCTTTTCTATATTCCACTGAAATATATCGATTGCCTAGAATACCTACTACATTCTTCCGTTCAAAATCCTAGCGAAAGTGATCAGAAATCGTATTTTTAATTTAGCTTTAGGTATACAATGTTATTGCAGCTGTCAGAGCAAATAAATACTTGGACTGAGTGTAGGTCTCTATTTTAAAGTAGGGCTAATTTAATGACACTTCATCAAAATTCAACAAAATTTTTGTAAAGGTAGAACTGCACAATTGCTTAATTTTTTCAGTTAAAAAGACAAACGACAAAAGCTTAATTTTACGATTTACATTGACTAATAAACAATATAAATAAATATAAATATTCGGGACATTTTTTCACACACGGTCATCTGACCCCAAACTTAGCAAAGCTTGTGATATGGCTGCCAGAGACTGATATAATAGGCTGACTGATCTATTAAATTGGCCCTACTTTAGTTGCTAAGTAATGCAATAAGGTAAAGATATACAATTGTAGAGCCAACATAGCAATATGCTCATTCCATTAGCGCTAGCCTACCTTGAATTAATCTACGTCCATGTGCTAAACTAACACTTGCCTATGTAAATTGTAAACGCATATCTATTATCATACGCAGGTTCTAGTATTACTCTACATACGTATTATTGTTTATTAAGTTTCTCGTCAATACATTAACCTTTTATTTTACCTCAATATGGTTCCTATGCACATCCTATAGAACCATCCATTCCTTTCTATATGGTGTTATTTTTATAAGTACGCATAGAAATAACAATGGATTATGATTACTCTATCTACCGAATGGATTAGGTAAACATTATCGTGTAGCATAATAAACAACTAACAGAAGTGCATTAAACGTGTACTTTAGACCCAACAATTGCGGGACTGTTGATAAGGTAATCAAGCTCTAGGAATATTTCTACATCATATAATATAATATGGCTGTCACAGATAGGTACCTATTATTCACCTATAGTGGATTCTGACTTGTGCTTGAAGCTGGATTCAAGTAATGGAGTTGTAGGAGATAATATACAGGGTTACGCATATAGACTGTACTAAGCCGAAAGTTGTTCATTGTACTCATCATTACGAACAACATCTACTATGGGATCATCCCCGATATTACGATAAAAATAGGCAGTCAGGGGGACTACCGACAGAAGTGAAAACTTCTTAGTATATGTAATTATACAGATACATCTGTAGGTATATGTAAAGGTAGACAGGCCTTCCCTCAGAGAGAGGGAGGGTGGACTGTAATCCACCATGCTTGGCCCAGTGCCTGTTGATGAATTTAATATGACTGAATTTTGAAGTACATGGATATAGTTAGATTTTAGATTTACACTTATAAAGATTAGGTATAGTAATTTTTAAACTTTCGCGATTTGAACACATGTTTTAAACGCCCTAACAACCCTGCCATTTTTCAAGATCAAGTGAGGGTAGGAGAACAAAACACCCGCTCTTCTCGCCGGACTCACCCGCAGTTTTCAGTCAGCTCGTGACCACGGCCATTGTAACATGGTCGAAACGTCGAGCGAAAGGTACATATTTTTTACCTAAATTAAATAATACGTGATAAGTCCCGATAAACGTTTAAAACATAGATTAGGTATATAAGTAGACGAGCTACTCTATACAGCGTGGTATTTTTTTTTTTTACTATTATTATTAGTTTGTAAGTCTAGCAAGTGCCAGAAATAAAATATTTTTATTTATTAATTTTTTATTAATGTCGGTTTTCTCGCGATTTTTTTCCTCCACCGTTTGCGATGGCATCGCTGCACATAATTAATTTAAGTAGGTACTAAATAAGTCATTGTTGCAGGGCCGAGGATAAAACCGGGTGCTATTAGATTGTAAAGCGCACACGGTACCGCTGGGCCACCGTCGGTGATAGCACATAAACTGTCGTAATACTGAACAAATTACCTACCTAACAATTACCTAATACTCTAACTATCGCTTGAATACACAAAGTTGACGTGAAGTATTTGTAGTTATCTAAAAAAAATTGTACGTGTGTGTGCTTTATCACTGATAACTCCAAACAGGGTCAATAGCGTTGGTAATGTCCGTATAATTACTTAGTGTTAAACTACCCAATTAAAATTATGTAATTTGGGGTCTATTCCACCATCAACCGGCATCTATATCTTTTATCGCATTTACAACGGGGAGTGTTCTGAAGACCTGTTTGATGTGATGCCGGCGTCATGGTTTTATCATCTTACTAGCCGCCACCGCATGAAAGTTCATTCACACATCATAGATCAGTGGAAATCGCACACTGTGCGATTCACACGATCTTTCTTGCCTCACACCTGCAAAATGTGGAATGAGCTACCTTCCGCGGTGTTTCCGAGATACAACATGGGGTTCTTCAAAAGGCGAGTTAATAGAGTCCTTAAGGGTCGGTAACGTATTTGTATGTCCCTGGTGTTACAAGTATCCATAGGTGACGTTGACTGCTTACCATCAGACGACCCATCTGCTTATTTGCAATATATGGCATTAAAAAAAATACAACCGACACCATACACACCTCTACATCGACTCGGCATCATGCTGAAGAGGGGCCAGTTTGTGACATAAAAACGTAGATTTATACTATTTATAAGAACTATAGCTGACCCGACAGACATTCTACTGTCTTAGCTATGAATGTCTAAAAATAAAAATAAAACTGCTGTCTGGTAAAGTCACATTCATCAAACACGCGAACAAGTTATAATCGTCGTTAAGTTTTCTGAAATTTTCCCTTTTTCTGCGCAATTTTCTTAAATAATGATTCATTTTTACATACATAGACAAATTAAAAAAAACATCGTTCGTTCCTTTGTGGTTTTTTCTGTCACAAACAAATTATATACAACAGTTTTAATTTAATCAATTTAAAAAATACAACTTTAATTAAATACAAAACAAGCTATCACTAACATAGCCGATAGCCCGTTGGTCCAGTTGGTAGTGAACCTGCCTTCTGAGCTTGGGGGCGTGGGTTCGATTCCCATCTAGGACAAACATTTGTGTGATGAACATTTGTGTTTGTTCTATATCTGGTTGTTAATATCTATTTAAGTATGTATTTAAAACTATATATGTATGTATATCAGTCTCTGGCAGCCATATCACAAGCTTTGCTTAGTTTGGGGTCAGATGACCGTGTGTGAAAAATGTCCCGATTTTTTTTTTTTTTTTTTTATTTATATATAACTATGTATACATTTCGTCGCAACTGTTTTTGATATACAAAAAATCACAGGCCTTCACTCAGAGAGAGAGAGAGGGGATGGGCCCTTATCTACCATGCTGGCCCAGTGCATGTTAGTGAAAGACGTCTTTGAACTTTTGAAGATCTTGGACAAACCGATTTTCTCACGATGTTTTCCTTCACCGTTGTTAAGCGATGGCATCGAAACTAAACATAATCCGTCTTACCACAAAAGATTTAAGAACGCTTTAAACATGAAAAAAAAACAAAAAAAAAAAAAAAAAAACATATATCTTTAGTGAACAACCGTGATAGTTTAAAACAGTGCTTTAAACATGTGTTTAGCAGTTGTTTCCCTGTGAAAAATATGTTAAACACCTGTCTAAAGCGTGCTTAAATCTTTTGTAGTAAGACGGAATGTATTTAAGTAATAAACGTCACTGGTGCAGGACCGAGGATTGAACCGGGTGCCGTCAGATTGTAAGGCGCACATGCTACCATCGCACTGATTGTTATTGAGTAGGTAGACTGTCTCGACGGTGATTTCATTTGATGTAAATATTCCACAGTTATATTGAACTTCCCGAGTAGTCGGATATATTGTGCTATTCACAATTAATATTAAACATTGAAGAATCTTTAAAACCTATACGTAAGTAAATAAAATAAAACTTACACTCAGAGCAGATCCATGGACAGAGAAGTATCTCCCAGAATTTATTTTCTTCAATGTTGCCCCAAACAGTTTATTCTTCACTCCGTAAGCTTTTAAGCACAACGAAAATTTATCGTAACACATTTTTTGCACTTACAACACCACTAAAGACAGAAAACTTATGAAATCCGCTCAAAAAAGGCTTTGCTTTTGTTTTTCTTTTTAATCTATGAAAATTAAACAAATTGGACTTTATTCCAAAACTATTTTCTCTTCTCGTTTTTTTTATTTAATTTTAAGGCATTATATAAATTTATAAAATTGATTTACGCATTTTAAATAATTATCGGTGTAGCAGAACCAACTGCTATTATGTTCTATGACGGTACTGAGCCGTTTATTTCAATAAGTTGCCTTGTCGCTAGTGATAATGCGGTATCGGATGATTATTGTACATGGGGATAGCTAGTGCAGCTTTGATTGGACGTAATTATTGTCAATGTCAGATAGTTTTATGGACTTGGACTTGGTCATAGAATAAACAATAGTAAGTACATACTTTCGTAGAACAGACTTTGCCTTTGTCATAGAAAACACTATAGTGTTTTTCTGGTTTGTACAAGGACTTTGTATACCCTATTAAGTTTGTACAGCTAATCTAAATAGTCCTGCAGAATCTTCAGGAATTAACTTTTTATAAACCTATTGACATATACAAAACATGCGAAGCGCTGGATCTGGGAGACAAAATATGTAATTGAACACTTCAGATAAGCATAAGTTGGAAAAATCTGGAACGACTTTAGAGCATACGTAGTAAGTATAGCATGAAATCTTTGCAACGATCTAGAATTCTAGATCATCTAGATCTGATCTTTAATAGTATATTTTTATTTTTATTTCCACGTAAAACTATTTTAGTTAACCAAAACAAGCAGATACGTTAAGTACTTATAGTTAGATAAATTAATATGATTTTTTTACTCACAGAATAAGGACTAGTAGCATAGAAGTAGTGCTTATTTAGCATAAACGAATTAAACGTGTTACATTCTTTACTCATATGCCAAATTTTTTGTTATCAGAACGAAACAGATATATTTTGACAGGACGGTAAATTGCACGGTTGTACACTGTTATAGTGTACTAGGGACCTGTAAAAGGCTCCAAAGACTATATACTATTTGACAGACGGTCTGCTACGCTTTGTAAATCAAGTGACGGATTCTATGCTAGTCCATTATCTTAGGTTCAGCAAAAAAATATGGAAATGGTGGTTTAACTGTTTTTTTTCATGACACCAAATCCTTTATTTGCCCCACTTGTGAAATACGAAATTTTGGAGGAAACATATTTATTTTGTGAAAATTAAGTAAGCCGCCTGTAAAATTACTAGACTAGAATAGACTTGAGGGTAACCTAACAGTTTCTAATTAAGTAGTTAGAGTAGATATTATTCTATTATGTAATTAGGCATAGATATTCTCGTTGTAGTTGCGTAGGGCTCTTATCACAAGCTCCAGTATAATAGAGGCCATCATATAATGTAAACAACTAAGTATATTATTTCCTACTTCCTAGATGTGTTGTGTTTTATGGCATTTTAATTGTATTGTGATTTGTGAAGTACTCAATTGTTTTTAAAGGACATCACTACGAACATAGAAAAGATTGTTTTATTTCATTATTTGATAGCCCGTTGGTCCAGTTGGTAGTGAACCTGCCTTCTGAGCTTGGGGGCGTGGGTTCGATTCCCGCCTAGGACAAACATTTGTGTGATGAACATTTGTGTTTGTTCTATATCTGGGTGTTAATATCTATTTAAGTATGTATTTAAAACTATATATGTATGTATATCAGTCTCTGGCAGCCATATCACAAGCTTTGCTTAGTTTGGGGTCAGATGACCGTGTGTGCAAAAATGTCCTGAATATTTATTTATTTATTTTATTTATTTATTAGAACGGCTGTAAAGGCATTTTTGTATTGTTGTAACCAGTTGCACCCATATAAACGAAACGTCAGTCATTCGAAATCAGCAACTGTGATGCGGAACTTTGAGACCTAACCCAAAAAGTTAAGGTCCAAGTTCTTTGGATGCGGAGTTCGACGCGTTGACATAAAGAATGTTCAATCAAGGTTCTGTCATAATGCCTAGCGACAGATTTTCCTTCTCATTTCCGTTCTATTTATTTCTCTTTTCTGTGACTTCGAACGTCGCGTACAATACTGGGTTATGCAGAAAGGGTGTACTAAGCTGTCCCATCATTACAACCAACTTTTACTGTAAGAGCAAAAGTAATAGTAAAAGGATCTTGCCGAAAAACCGGGCTGAGGATGCGTCATCACCATTCATGTACCACAAATGTTGGTGTTAATTATGAATCCTTTTATTTATTTATTTGCCCTGTTGGGATAGGGGTTTAAAAATAAAATATAATAATAACATTGCTTGATTTGTATCGGCGACCACAGGCCGACAAGCACCTGTCAAGTTTTCAACCGAAGTTAGGGAAAGAAAAGCAGATTTAAAGATTAGGATTACTCCAATTTCCCGTCAAATATTAAACGATTTTCTTTTTATAATAATTCTTAGTAGATTTCCCGTCTTTTAGCGACAATTTGGTCCAGATGCAAGTTCAGCCTAACTTCCATAGAATATTGGGCATGATCCTTTGTTCATAATGATGGGTACTGTAGGCCCCTTACGTTACCTACTCCCTTTCCGCCGTCTTTGGGCCGAGCAAAGAGGTTCATTTCCAACACATAAAATCATCCACATCTATAATAGTCTGTGGAATGAGCTGCCTAAATGGGTGTTCCCCGTTCTAGGCAAGCGTGCTCCAACGGAGACCGCATCAGGCGTAATGGTGGTCAAACGCAAGCCATAAATTTATAAAAAAAAACCGGACAAGTACGAGTAGGACTCGTGCTCTGAGGGTTCCGTTAGAAGGAACCCTCAGAGCGCGAGACCAAAAAAAAACTAACTGAAGTTAAAATATTGAAAGACAAACTTAAGTTTGTAGTTTTTTTTACTGGGCAAGTGCCTTTAATAACTAAACAAAATACAAGCTAAAACTAACACTACAAATACAGTTAGACTGCCCATAGACCGTTGAAGGTCTAAAGACAATCCAAATGCTCAAGCCCACTACCAGTTGGCAGCGTACCCAACATGCTGGCGGCATTACCACGTTAAATGGCAATGCTAATGCGTTGAGCCAGAAACACGCCAGCATTTTGGTCACGCGTCGCATTAACCAGGCGCTCTGAAAGTTTTTTGAAAATGAGGTGAGCTCCCGGTCCCCAAGGGCCCAATGTCTCGACCCCAAACGCCTCAAATATGTAACCACTGTCGAGGTTAGCATATTTGCGACGCTTGTGCTGCTCTGCCGAATTAGCAGCCGCGCCAGCCTTACCCTGTGTCTCAGGAAGATGTGACGGCGCCAAAGTATCGACACAAGTTGCGTCCCATACAAGGGGCCGCCCCAACCTCCAGGGCACAAGTGTCATACCGTCAGGCCTCTTTCCATCGTCACGCGCAAGACCACTCGGTTTGAGCACAGCTGCGACATTGGCGGTGGAAAGTGCCCTGCGTATGATGTCGTTCAGGCTAGCGTGTCGGCCAATACGACCAGCGCTTCTCGAGCAAGAGAGACCATGGTGACCGAGCTGGTCAACAGCAGTACCACACTGACAGCGATGGGCCTCACAGCACCTTGCACCCAAGCGTAAGCTGACAGCTAGACGAAATGCGGTTGGATCTAAAAGGCTACCTGTGTTAAAAGAGGGCATGGCTTGCAACCAAAGTCCCGATTCCCAAACAGAGACAGCAAGAATACGAGCGCGATCTGCAATACTAGGACACGTATCTAGTAGCGATTTCCATGCTAGTTCGCAGATCGGCCGATCCCACAGTCTCTGGGAAGACAACTTTGAAGTTTGTAGTTGACAATAAGGTTCTTCCATACATCCCAACTACAAAATGTAAGTTTGTAATAGTAAAATAATTATTTTTAAATACCTTCAAATTTATAACTTTCGGATGTATTCCTATATATGTACTATGAGACCTTGCCTCTTGCCAAATTTCATGATTCTAGGTTAACGGGAAGTACCCTATAGGTTTTGATTCCCCTGTGAAATCGCAAAATATACGACATAAAGGAACACTAAGAGCGCGAGACCAAAAAAAAAACTAACTGAAGTTAAAATATTGAAAGAAAAACTTAAGTTTGTAGTTGACAATAAGGTTCTTCGATACATTCCAACTACAAAATGTAAGTTTGTAATAGCAAAATAATCATTTTTAAATGATATACCTTCATATTTATAACTTTCGGATTTATTCCTATATATGTGCTATGAGACCTTGCTTTTTGCCAAATTTCATGATTCTAGGTCAACGGGAAGTACCCTATAGGTTTTGGTTCCCCTGTGAAATCGCAAAATATGCGACATAAACGTTCATATCTTTTGATTGCGTTGACTTACAACTTTTATTTTTTTGCAGCCGAAAGAAACCGTAGACCCAAGTATTTAGTATAAATTTCAACTTGCTACCTTTACACGTTCTTGAGAAAAAGGGTCTTGACAGACGGACAGACAGACAGACAGACGGACAACGAAGTGATCCTATAAGGGTTCTGTTTTTTCCTTTTGAGGTACGGAACCCTAAAAAAAATTTTAAAAACATTTTTTGTATTTGGTGGGGAGTACTTACGTGACTTGAGGGATTCTCCCTCATCCCACTGGTGGGTGAACGGGTCGTGCCTGTTTAGAAATTGTATAAATAAATCCGTAACGTATACCTAAATGAGCTATGCCTGTTTTAGACAAACATTACAAATTGTTTCAATTGATTGTTCACGACTTTAGCTAAGTTTACGCTGCAAACATAATATAAGCATGTTGCACCAACCTTGAGACACTGTTGCGATAGATAGATAGATAGATAGATAAACTCTTTATTGTTTTTTAGAAAGATATACATTTACGATTTACGAGGAAAAAATTACCTCTTCTATAGAAAAAACATTCAGTCGTACTCAATTAAATGTATGGAACAGCTGATATTTTTTCTCGATTACTGGCTGGATTTGATTTTATTTTATTTTATTTTATTTATTTAAAAAAAACCAACACCCTTAGAATAACTACACAAAGAAACCAAGAACATTCGCAAAATTTAAGCCATTCAAATGGTGTCATATATGGCTCCAAAAATATAAAAATTTTACTTAGACAATTTGCGCGGTGAAATCGTACCACAACAAATCAGAAAAGCAGCATAGGAGTTATGGTTTGACATTCCACAGGTAATCCATTAATTTTAAAATACCAATCGAAACGTAAGCTACAAAGCGAATTTGTAGCTTACGTTTTGAGAAGGCGTTGTTTGGAAACCTACCTTACCTAACCTACCTTAGTTATTCTAAGGTTGAGATATTATTTTTTAGAAAGATATAATTTTTTTACGATTTATGAAGTTAAAATCAGCTGTTCTATAGAAAAAACATTCAGTCGTACTCAATTAAATGTATTTTTCAGGTGATATGTTTTCTCGATTACTGGCTGGATTTGATTTGATTGGATTTTATTTATGTAAAAAAAACAACAGCTCTCGAAATTTATACATTAGAACTTATATATAAACTACTAGCAGACCTGACAGACGTTGCCCTGTCTTAGAACTGTCAAACACGCAAAGTCAAAATTACAAATCTTATTTTTTACACCTTGGGTTTCATTATTGAAGTTTTAGTAAGGATCCCTATTTTTTTGAGAATATAATATAGCCTATGTTAACCGGGGTTAGTGTAGCTTCCCAACAGTGAAATAATTTTTCAAATCGGTTCAGTAGTTTCGGAGCCTATTCAATGCAAACAAACAAACAAACAAACAATCAAATCTTTCCTCTTTATAATATTAGTATAGATTAACCAATAACGTTTTTTAAGAATTTTTTTTTTGTTTTATTGACAATCACTAATAAACTTGAAAATAATATCAAAAGAAATATTAGTACAAGTACTGGGTCAGTCCCATGGTTAAAGTTATTCATAATGATCATTACAGCTTGACCTCCTTTCGCCTTAGTACCGTTCCGTTTAGTCCTGTATAAATAGATATATCTCCCATATAATCATAATTTAAATGTACTTACTTAAGCATACCTTTTGAAACAGGGTATGAATAATTTAGTATTCCAAACTCTAGTTTCGACTGAATGGAGGCGCTCATTCGTATCGATGCCGGGGAATTTCTGTTTGCATTCAAATACTTGAGCAAATATAATAAACAAACTCGATACAGTGACATGGATAATGAATTGCTATGACAAATGGATACGGCACTTAACCTGAACTGGAAATTGAAACGAGACGACAGAACTCTGACCGAGCTCAGAGATGCACGGAATAGGCACCCTGTTCCGTGGATAGTTGACTGGTGCATCCTGTCAGTAAAGAAGATGTCATTTTTAATTGTGGTCCTAAACCGCCGAAACGAATAAAATAAAACTAGTTATGAAAACTGACGTGATTTTTATCATAATTAAATGTATTTTTTTTTATATATGACACGGGAGTCGGAGTAACCGGCTTAATCGTACGTCATTCCCGTGTCATATACCTAAATAAATTATGAAATATATTTTTTCGTGTTGTTTCCAAAACTCCATACAACCTTAGTACATAAAATCAATTGACCGTTACTTACTTTGCTTGACTCTGACTGTGACTATGAATCGTGGTAAAACCTGAAAATGTTTCAGTACTTGACGCTGGCAAATGCACAAGAATGCGACGCCAAAATCGTCTCTAAAGAAAATAAAATATAGGTGAAAGGACAGATTCAATGGACGTCTGAAAAGCAGCAATTACCTCATCCGATCCGTTAGCCTCTCCACTTCGGACATTGAATAGACCCGTTGAATCCCGGCTTACAGCTCGACCGTCGTCGCTGCAAACTAAATCAGCAACAAGGCTTTAGTCACTATTCTATAGTTACCTACTCTAGTCTTCTCTTCTCCTGCACTTCCCTTTATACATTCTGTATAGGTCTTACTTATTATGCATACTAGTAAGTTGTTCGCCCCAAATTGAGACCTAGCGATCCTATACTATACTAGACTATATAAAGTACTAGCTGCGCCCCGCGGTTTCACCCGCGTAGTGATGAAAAATGGTGATGATGATGATGAAAAGTAGCCTATGTAACTCTCTGGCTCTTGAACTATACCCATGCAAAAAATCAGGTCGATCCGTTGTTCCGTTGCAGCGTGAAAGAGGAACAAACATCCATACATCTATCGTATACATCCATACATACAAACTTTCGCGTTTATAATATTAGTAGGATTAGAGGACTTAAATTTAGACAACCATTATAAACCACTTCAATATAGCCTAAAAAATAAAAACTTATGACCAAATTTCCAAAATAATTTGTGTCTTTTAGCTCTCCTGTAAAGTAGCTGTTTGTCCCTTACGCCAATTTAGATTACGGCCGTCGATATCATCGCAATCCCTCGAGTGATTTTGCCGATATTAAAACATTAAAATTGTATTGAAATTAACTAAGTACTTGTCTACAAAATTTCATAAAGATCTGAAGTTATCGTCGAACAAAATATATAAACATACATAGAAAATGCCGACTTTTGTCCCATTTAGAATCTGTACCCTTAGTACCACAGAAGAGAAAAAAATTTCCTTAGTACCTACAAGTTTTGATAGTAAGTATTCGAAAACTTTTTTCGTTTTCGTAGTGTTCCATACATTGCTGGGCTGAAAGGTATTCGAAAACTTTTTTCGTAAGTATTAGACTGAAGCAATCTATACCTCCGATTACTACCGATTTTAGTTCCTCCGCGTTTCCGCTGGAGGCGCTTTACTACAATGTATGGAACAAGGTAACTGTTGTACAAGTACCCTTAGTACAAGTTTTGATAGTATTCGAAAACTTTTTTCGTTTACTTATAATATTGTAAACTTATATAATTATATACCTATATAATTACCCATAGGTAATTACCCATAGGTAATTATAAAGCTTTATAAAGCTTCATACTTTTTTACGGTTTATTCTGGAGTAATAAACAATAAAACATTGTACCTATGTGAAATGGAGGTACTACGTACTAACATGGTTTTTGAATTCTATAAAATCACTGCTTTTTTTGGCTCAAAACATCTTGACTGTGTAAAAAAAAAACAGAAATTAGTTGACAATATCAAGTCAAAAAAGATCTAATGGAACTGGGCAGGTCTTTAGAACCACCTGCACCAGGAAAGATGGGCAAAAATCATCAGTCAATGGGTCTACACAAACCACAACCAGAATGGTCGGCCTAAAAAAAAACAAGTCATAGTCAAAAAAAGTAAGTTATGATCAGTTCCAAGTCATGCCCTAGTAATAAAGACTTTACTAGAGTCGGCTCTTACGACAGGCAGAGAATACCGATTTCTAAGTACTTATCCGTCAAATTACACATTCAGCTAAAGAAACCCAAAGGAAGGAAATGCATATTTGAGTACGCGGCAGATACAGAAATGAACGTTAATTAATTAACCATCCAATTCAATGGGCTTTACGGGTACGAAATAAAGCCCGGTAGCTTGACGAGACGCGATCGGCCAAAGCTTGCGGCACAGATAAAATGGTAGCAGAGAACCAACTGCAATAATTAAAAACTAAAAAGTTGACTTGTTTATAAACCAAAGTATACCAAACTCGAGAGCTTTACTAGCTACTGAAGAGCTCCGCTATTTACCTCGCGATTCCATCATCAGAACCTTGTCATCAAGACAAGTATAAAAAGGACTCGTAAAAAAAAAATGAGCTCAACTCGAAGTGTTTACTTAATAGCCATTAAAGAATTTCACTATCCACTAACCACCTCTTAGCTCCATCATCAGACCCTTGTCATCAAGATAAGTATACATGGGACTCGTCAAAACAAACCTAATGAGCTCAATTCGAAGTGTTTTCTTAATAGCCATTGAAAAGTTTCACTATCCACTATCCACGTATCCACCTCATCATCGTAGGCTTCATCATCAGATCAGTCGGCTAATCGGAAAACTATTATCATATATTATCATCAAAATTACATATAATCTACGTAACGTTTAAAATTGCAGATATTCTCAGTAGTTGATACGACAATGAGAAGTAGTCGTGTAAGTAAAAGCATGTTAATAAAACGTCATGTGTTTTAGCTATCATGTCAAAGTTATTCATCCGTGTCTTTTTAATCTGTGTGTTTGTATACTTGTACGTACTTACTGACTTCTGCAAATTAATTAGATGTCTCCAATTCGACCACAATTTGTTACACAAATTGGTACACAGCTGTACCTACTACCGAGTTGTCGTTTATAAACTTTCAATGGAGAATTTGAATGGAAACAACACGAAAAAGACACGATTTACTGCATTACATCAAATGTGTGCACATTTGATATAACGCACGCACTCGCGCACGTCATTATTACGTACACTAATAAAAGTGTGAAACAAGCGACCCGCTCTACCCAAAAGTTATAAGTAATAGACGAATACATGGGAATACGATTCTTGCATAATTGTCGTATCTTAAAAAGAAAATCAATGTCATTAATATTATTATGCTTTACTTGATTCGGTAATTAGGATGCCGTAAGATCACAGCCGACTTAAAAAAAATTACAATATCAAAAAGCCCGATATTCATTTTCCCTTAATTTATGAGGCCATTAATTAAACTTGTGACAGCTTGTCTATGAAATAAGCCACGCCATCTGGTCGCGAGGGTTTCAGAAATGTAACTTAATTTATTCATAATATTCTAGGCCACAATCGTAACCTAGGGTTCCCAAATAAAATAAAATAAATGTTGGGACAATCGTTCGTTGACTACGGCGGGGTCAAAAATGGCCAAAATCGTCCTTACGTACTTAATGAATGGTCCTTGAATGGGTCTCTAGTCAACACGTATTTTTAGGGTTCAGTACCCAAAGGTAAAAACAGGACCCTATTACTAAGCCTACTATGTCTGTCTGTCTGTCCGTCTGTCCGACCTTTTAACGGTTGTATTTTTCGAACCGTACCTAATAGATAGCCAGTTGAAATTTTAACAGTAGATATATGTAATGTTACGGCGGATTAACTAAGAAATAATAAAAAAATCAAAAGGTAAAAACGAAAGGGGTCCCCATACAACAAACTTTTTTTTTGTATTTTCGTATTAGGTCTAATGTAAAATACGTACAAGCGTCATACTTAACTATAGTATGCACTCTAAAGTATAACAACAAATAATAAATAATGGCCAAGTGGTAGTAGTTGGTGACAAATTTCTGTTCATTACCTAGTTATAACTAGTACTTAATTGGGTTACTTGGATGACCTCATAATAGGCATGATGACTAATATTTTTTTATTACCTCATAAAAAAGCTGATCATAAATAGAGCCATCAACGAAAACAAAATTAAAATTAGATCAAAAATAAATAAGATATAAGCATTTTAATTTCATGCTAGACAGAGAGCGCACTATACTGAGCCGTGACGTCACGGCTCAGGAGCGCCATACAAATGCTATACTGACACACGCTTTGTGAGAAAGGGACAGAGCATCTCCTCCCTATCCCCACCTAAAACTTTAAACGCTCATATCTCAGAAATTTATCAGTCAATTTAAATATTTTTTTCAGTATGTGTAATGTATTTAGTTATATTCCTCGCTAAGCCAGTTATTTATAATAAATTAAACATGAGGACACATGCCTTCAATACACAAATGCAAATTTGAAGTCGATTTTTTTGTATTGATAAGGATTGTATTTTGTGGTGGTACTGAACCCTCAGTGTACGAGCCCAACTTGTGCTACGAGCGAATTGATAGTCGCATATTATTTTAAAAAAAACGGGACGAAATAGTTTATCGGGACGCGGGACATTACCATCAAAATCGAGACTGTCCCGGCAGAATCGGGACGGGTGGCAACCCTGTTTAGCATTGATTAGTTGGCTCGATGATCGAAAGCCTAAAATGTACCTGGGTCTAATATTCATCAAGTAAAGGAGATAGGGTACGTCCTTCGACCTGGGAATGTCCTATAACTGCGACTAGAACCACCGGAGGATGGGCAGCGTTCTATTAGTAGGTACGCGGTGAACGTATTGCGATCCCCAAGCTGCCTGCCAAGCGTGGGGATTATGGCAATACTCCTATCTAAAAGGGAGGCTTTTGTTCAGCAGTGAGCGTTACTGGCTGATGATGTAGATATTCATGACGTAAAAGGAGATGAGGCATTTTGAGCTGGTACACAGATTTGAGAAAACGGATTTATTCTTTAACAGTAGGTTTAAAGTAGAAATACGATAGTTACCTAACAATAAGTTTATTTCTATAGAATATTTATCAATTTAAAAAAAATCGCCTTAAATTTTTTATAATTACGCAATTTCGTTTATTTGCTTTACCTACTATAATCATGCCAAGTTTGACGTTTGTAAGTACTTATTACCGTTTTTACATTAGAGCCATTTCAAAAATAAGTACCTACCTTAAAAATACCTTTGTTGTAAGAGGACTCCCTTTTGTTTCTACCTTTTGACTTTTTTTATTATTTCTTAGTTAATCCGCCGTAACATTACATTACATTATACTGTGAAAATTTCAACTGGCTATCTATTACAGTTCGAAAGATACAGCCGTCCCATTGGTAGGACAGACGGACAGGCGGACAGACAGACAGACAGACATCGTAGGCTTAGTAATAGGGTCCCGTTTTTACCCTTAGGTACGGAACCTTCTCTATACAGAAAAATCTTCCATAAGAAAATATTAAAATGGGCGGAACTTTAAAACATTCCAAAACCTACATTTCACGGCAAAACTTGGCTTCTATTAAATAATGTGAAGTAAATGAAAATTACTTTAGGGACTGAGTTACTGAACTTGTTGTTTCAAAACCTGCTGCCCTGGGAGTCGTTACTTTTAAACGGTTTACGCCACGGCTGTGCTTTTAAATTTTCTATGGATTTTCCGGTTACGTGCAATGTCCTTGACATTTGAGGAACTAAGATGCTTAACACACTTTGTACTTTTAAATAGCGTGGAAAAGTAACCGTTATAACCATTGGTTATAACTACAGCCTAGACAAAATATGTTCAAGACCTTCTAAGGATTTTTGATGGTGTTCTGCAAAGTCTGCTGCACAAAGTTGTTAGGGGTAATACAACATTAGCTATAGCTAATAAAAGTAGATAAAAAGTAAATAAAAGTAGATAGTTTTAAAATACAGAGTATACTCTGTATTTTAAAACTATCTACTTTTTAATGTAGGTATAATAAATAAAGTTATTGAGGCTTTCAAATTTCGTGAAAATTCAGACAGCAACTAAAACCTTTGCACTAAACTGTAACTTGTACTGTAAGCTTAAGATTTCGTCTGGAAACTGGCGCTGTGCTGTCCTTGACTTTCTGAATTTGTGACGAGACGGACCCATTCGTTAGATACTGATTGTATCCTTTAGGATTTTTTTAAAAGTTTTTCTTTCTTTCCAATAAAAAAAAAGTATTTTCTTTCTTTCTTTCATTGCATCTCTTCTTTTATAACTCTTCTTTCCTCTTGAGTAAATTTTGGCGTCGCACTTCTTGTGCATTTGCAAGTATTGTAATATTTTCAAGTCGAAAGTCATGCCCTAAAAAAATGGTGGAGGTTTTACTATGGAGAAACCAGGTACCTAATCTAAGGGAGAAACAAATCGAAACTACATTTTTCACTAAGATATATCACTTTTCATTTAAATAAATTATTTGAAACTGCAAATAATTTATTTAAGTAGGTACTAAGTAGGTACTAACTACTAAGTAGGTCATTGCAGGTCACGGATCGAACCGGGTGCCGTCAGATTGTAAAGCGCACATGCTACCGTCCGGCCACCATCTCTCGTCGCATCGTCGAAGATACACAAGTATTCGAAAATAAGAGGTACAATGAGCTATATTTTTTCACGTAGGCACCAAAACCATCTAAAACTTGTAAATAAAACTAAACCTTTTTGGTTTTGTAATTATTGTATGACAACACTGTGGAAAAGGCAAGATAGCAATGTCAAGAAGTTTATTATACTACTCAAAGAGTATTTTTTAATATAGATACTACTCTTTGGTGACTCTTTGTCAAGAAGTCAAGTCCCTATTGCACAGATATACACAACCAGATCGGCAATATATTTTAGTGAAAGAGACAACTTGATATGGCTCAGCACAAGTACGAAAAGGACATAAATAGATTTTGTTGTCCTTATCGGCGTGACCTGTTTTTGGTACCTCAAGTGTCAAAATCTGTATTAATCAGTGACAAACAAAACGGGTCTGAACACAGATCTACTACCTATAGATTTTCAATGAGCGTGGCTAGCTCAGTGCCTCTCGCTTCAACAAGGTGTGTTGCCACATTAAAATGATTTGCTATAAGTTAGGGTAATTTACCTACTATGATGGGTAGTGAATCTTCAATGAGTACTTTGGAAACAATACTACCTTTTAAATATTTATATTTTATACACTATCTGCTGCAACCCACGGAGCTACCTGCAATGTTATACACTATCTGCTGCAACCCGCGGAGCTACCTGCAATTTTCTGGGAAGAAAAGTACGTTGTCTGTCCTCATGACACACCCCTATCGTCCTGACAAAATTTGACTTAGCCCATGATCTAAGAAAACAAGGTCTAGCAATTTGAGAGTGGTCCCGCAATGACGTCACTGTCCTGTTGCCACTTTATTCAATCAGCTGTTACGTGGTGTATCGTCATCTCTCTCGAACCTGTTGTAAATTGACATCATGACATCATTGCGGGACGCCCACGTAAACATTTTTTCTCGGATTGCTATACCTGGCGGAGTATATTATTATACCATGACTTAGCCATTTCCTCGTAAAAACAGACAGAAAGTTACTTGCGTTTTTATTATAATTATTTGTTAGGATTAGAATATAGTACTAGAAAAAAGGTTGTAAAGTAACCATAGCATGATTTTTTATAATTAATAAAATATAATAAAAAAGTCAGAGTTAAAACGGAACGGGGGTCCCTCATGCAACAAACGTTAAACGTATTTTTGGATTTGTTCTAGTGTAAAAACGGTAATCCGTACAAGCGTCAAATTTAGCGGATTATAGTGAACATAAGTAAAACAACAAATAATAAACACTGGCCAAGTGCGAGTCAGTGACAAATTTCTGTTTACCACTAAGCTAAGCAACGTCGGGCGCGGTCGGTACTTGGATGGGTGACAGCCTGGGCGTGATGTTGTCTTTTTGCACAACTTTTTGTATTTTGTGATTGTAAAGAACTCTCAGCGCGCGAGCCCGACTCGCGCTTGGTCAGTTTAGTTTTTTCATGAATGGAATTATGTATAACATTCCAAATAATTAGATAAATAGACTCTTTAATGTTTACAGTACAAATTTCACAAACAGCGCGTAGCTTTTTGAATCGGTTCGCCGAAATCGCCTTTTGCTTTTCCAGCTTCATAACTGTGGCCTCATTAATATATATTTAATATTAACATTCACCATATTCATATGGGCATAAAAGGGTCGGTATTTTGCACTTCTTGCAATGTGCCAGCTTTTTTCAGCAATGTGACAGGATCAGTTGGAAACCTGCAGAACGAATAATTTATGTTAGTTGCGGTGGGTAATTTCTTTCATAAACTGGCAACATTCATAATTTATTTTCTAAGTGAATAATTTGATAAAATTCATAGAATTAGACCACAAATCGACCTAAAAACTGACTAACTTTGAATAAAATATTTGCGAATTGATATCCTGAATTTATTTAGGTGATCGTTACAAGTTTTATATGTTTACTTACGTGTGAAATGATATTTCATCATATTTTCGCTCACTGCGCTTCTTGCAGCCCAAAATGCTACAACCAACCATTGTAAAATATCTTTTACAATTATTTCTCAGAGGAAACACGCATTTATCACATTAAATCACCAAAAAAAGGCAATAAATATAATTCAGACCCGTTTTGTTTGTCACTGATTATTACAGATTTTGACACTTGAGGTACCAAAAACAGGTCACGCCGATAAGGACAACAAAATCTATTTATGTCCTTTTCGTACTTGTGCTGAGCCATATCAAGTTGTCTCTTTCACTAAAATATATTGCCGATCTGGTTGTGTATATCTGTGGGTCTGAATTATATTTATTGCCTTTTTTTCGTGATTAAATGTGATAAATGCGTGTTTCCTCTGAGAAATAATTGTAAAAGATATTTTACAATGGTTGGTTGTAGCATTTTGGGCTGCAAGAAGCGCAGTGAGCGAAAATACGATGAAATATCATTTCACACGTAAGTAAACATATAAAGCTTGTAACGATCACCTAAATAAATTCAGGATATCAATAGGGAATATGCATGTGGTTTAAATCTGGTTGAAATAAATTTTATCCGAATCTTTATTGTTCTGACTTTATATCTAAAAGATTTTTTTTTAATTTATTTACATTTTAATTGCTTAAAATATTAAATAAAAAGTGCAAAATATAAGAGGGAAATTCAAATTTGCGAAACGCTTCACCATTGGTCGAAACGAAACGTGACGTCAAAAGCCACAACATTGCCTTTAGCGGCGTCGATATTCATACTGTTTTAGTAGTGTTTGAGAGAAAAATCGTTTTATATTGAGTTCCTGTAGTTTTTTCCATTAGCTAGTGTAATTTTAGCATTCTCGTGAGACTAAAGATCATTTAGGACGATGACTGAGACTGGTTTTGTCAAAGCACATTCGGACAATCTACCAAAAATATCTAGATGCATTCATAATGACAGCATATTTTGCATCAAATCCAGATTTTACAGTTAACTTGAAGTTGAAAGCGGCAAGGTAATTGTTATAATCCATGATATATTTTAATCCATTACATAGGTTTTTACACATAAATGCACTCGGCTGTAATTACCAAAACATAACCTATAAATAATCATTGGTCATTAAATTTTTTATGAATTTGCTGCTCTACTGTCTATATTATAATAATTTATAAGTAATTATACCTAACATTACTTATGTTCCGTAATTTTCCGTGAATTTTTAAGTTTTAAAAAAAAATGTGAATACTGTTTACTCTAAATACTTAATGTACCTACTTATTGTTTGTTTGTTGAGTGCATAATATTCAATAAGTACTAAACATACTTCTAACTCACACCATGCTATCATAATATAACATACTTACATTGAAATGATCTTCACGACAATGCAAACATGATGTTGGAGATACTTCATCTCTTCTCATAACCTTACACCATTGTTTACGTATTTTCGCATCTCTTGGAATAAGAAAAAACACTTTATCGGGTGTATTTCTAATAGTGTTTGTACACTTTGGCACAAGACGATACCTATAAAAATGTTTTTTAGCTTCTTCCATGGTCTGGATATCAATAAAACTGAAAATCTGTGTGAAATAACTGTATCGCCTATAGTAAACAAACACAGAACGTGGCTTCTGACGTCATCCAAGGCCCGCGAAAAATTGCGGCGTTCAAACAGCTCAAATTTATTCAATGTTTTAAATATTATTTTAAAAATTAATTTGAGCATTTCCAACTGTAATTATATTTTTTACTATGATATAACGATGTAAACAGTTAATTAAAAATATAAAAAAAACACATGCATATTCCCTATTCGCAAATATTTTATTCATAATTAGTCAGTTTTTAGGTCGATTAGTGGTCTAATTCTATGAATTTTATCAAATTTTCACTTAGAAAATAAATTATGAATGTTGTCAGTTTATGAAAGAAATTACCCACCGCAACTAACATAAATTATTCGTTCTGCAGGTTTCCAACTGATCCTGTCACATTGCTGAAAAAAGCTGGCACATTGCAAGAAGTGCAAAATACCGACCCTTTTATGCCCATATGAATATGGTGAATGTTAATATTAAATATATATTAATGAGGCCACAGTTATGAAGCTGGAAAAGCAAAAGGCGATTTCGGCGAACCGATTCAAAAAGCTACGCGCTGTTCGTGAAATTTGTACTGTAAACATTAAAGAGTCTATTTATCTAATTATTTGGAATGTTATACATAAATCCATTCATGAAAAAACTAAACTGACCAAGCGCGAGTCGGGCTCGCGCGCTGAGAGTTCTTTACAATCACAAAATACAAAAAGTTGTGCAAAAAGACAACATCACGCCCAGGCTGTCACCCATCCAAGTACCGACCGCGCCCGACGTTGCTTAGCTTAGTGGTAAACAGAAATTTGTCACTGACTCGCACTTGGCCAGTGTTTATTATTTGTTGTTTTACTTATGTTCACTATAATCAGCTAAATTTGACGCTTGTACGGATTACCGTTTTTACACTAGAACAAATCCAAAAATACGTTTAACGTTTGTTGCATGGGGGCCCTTCCTTTGCCCTTCCGTTTTAACTCTTTGACTTTTTTATTATTTTTAATTAATCATAAAAAATCATGCTATGGTTACTTTACAACCTTTTTTCTAGTACTATATTCTAATCCTAACAAATAATTATAATAACAACGCAAGTAAGTTTGTAACTTTCTGTCTGTTTTTTTACGAGGAAACGGCTAAGTCATGGTGTAATAATATACTCCGCCAGGTATAGCAATTCGAGAAAAAATGTTTACGTAGGCGTCCCGCAATGATGTCATGATGTCAATTTACAACAGGTTCGAGAGAGATGACGATACACCACGTAACAGCTGATTGAATAAAGTGGCAACTGGACAGTGACGTCATTGCGGGACCACTCCCAGATTGCTAGACCTTGTTTTCTTAGATCATGGGCTAAGTCAAATTTTGTCAGGACGATAGGGTGTGTCATGAGGACAGACAACGTACTTTTCTTCCCAGAAAATTGCAGGTAGCTCCGCGGGTTGCAGCAGATAGTGTATAAAATATAAATATTTAAAAGGTAGTATTGTTTCCAAAGTACTCATTGAAGATTCACACCCATCATAGTAGGTAAATTACCCTAACTTATAGCAAATAATTTTAATGTGGCAACACACCTTGTTGAAGCGAGAGGCACTGAGCTAGCCACGCTCATTGAAAATCTATAGGTAGTAGATCTGTGCCCTATTGTATTCTCTTTGAAGTCAAGAAGACATGGGCATGCGATGGGTGACCTGTCAGCAATTTGGATAAATTACCAAAAACGCCAATTAAAACTAAAACATGAGTCCAAATGATAAGTAGAATAATCAAAAAGACACAGGAGATAGACTCCTCTCCAAATGAGAAGACTTTTGGATCCCATAACCAGACCCTAAAGTAATTCTTTGTTTACTTCTGAACTAAGGTTCTGAATCGTTTTGTTGTGTGTGGAATTTAATAATGGTGTATATGTATATTCCTCCGAGGTACAAAAGGTTGGGTCTAGATAAGATTTTCAACTATTTTCTCTTTAACATAATTTCCCGGCGCTAGACTCTGCAATTTCCCAATTTACTCGCGTTTTTACGAGTCATCAATAAACCGGTCAAGTGCGAGTCTCGCTCGCGCACTGAGGGTTCCGTACCACCAAAAATACAAAAATGAGTGCAAAAATACAACATCACGCTCAGGCGGTCACCCATCCTATACTGACCGCGCCCTACGTTGAATGAACATAAATTTATCACCAACTCGCACTTGGCCATTATTTCTTATTTGTTGTTATACTTTAGAGTGTGTACTAAAATCATGCCAAATTTGACGCTTGTACGTATTTACCGTTTTTACCTACGTTAGAGCAATTTTAACATAAATACGTTACACAAATACGTTTGTTGTATAGGGTTATGTACCCCCTTTAGTTTTTAATTTTCCACGCGTTGTTCGTTCTTATGTATAATTCTCGGAGGGTAAAAAGTATTCAAGTATCCTTCATGATATACTATAATATGCTATTCTTTTTTAGGGTTCCGCATCTATAGGGTGTAAACGGGACCCTATTCCTAAGGCTACGCTGTCTGGCTATCTGTCCTACCTTCTAACGGCTGTATCTTTCAAATCGTAATAGATGTTATTTATTTTTCCAGACCATCGCCGTATGTAGAACAGCCACAACGCGTGGCCTTACCATTAGAGATACGCGCATACCGGCGCAACCCTACAACCACCGTACAAATCCTCAAGAAACCACAACAATGGATGTACGGCAAGCCAAAGCCTACTACCCAACCTATGGCTAGAAACTGCAACATGAAAGTATGCCAGTGGTACAATCGAAAACGAGCCATTAAACAACTAGCCAATTACCACAAGCGGGAGAAGAAACGCGCGGTAAAAGAACGCTTAGACCGCGAAAGGCAAGACCTAGAACATAAGACACTAGAACATTTCAAAATGCAGGCGATACAGAAGCAATATGAAGTTCCTGGCCCAACCACGTCGGATAAAAACGAGGTTTTAGCTAAGAAAACGTTGTTAAATCGTTACCACGAAAAAAGGAAGGACCGAGTGAAGAAAAAGCGTTTAGAACGGGAAAGGAAAGAAATAGAGAAGCAGGCAATAAAACAATACAAAACGCAGCAACAATACCAGACTCCTAGCCCAACGAAAAACAAGGAAAAGAAGCGATCAAAGAAAAAAAGTGTAAACTGGGAAAAGTTAGATCTAGAAAAGGTAAAAAAGCCGAAGCCAAACCAAACCAAAGCTGCAAAAAAGTCTTACGCGAAACCTAAGACTTTGACGAGAGCTGTTACCGAGAAGAGGTTGAGGTAAATTCCATGAACATCATATCATCTGTCAACATTAAGTATGTTTGTCCAGTGCTGGAGGTAAGCTTCTATTACCACCACTATCTCCACTGCCACTAGTGTCCTCTGATCATTTCTAGTTTGGATTTACCATTAACTCGAAAAATGTCTGTCAAAAACTGAAGGGGGCGAGGTAAACACGTATTGCAGGTCTACAAACGCACACTTCAATATTCAGCAGCACACAACTGCAACGAGATGATCAAAATGTAAAAACTGGAGGTATCACTTCCATTTATTTTTTGTAACGTAACATGTAACATATTTAACACGTAACATATTTAATAATAATATGTTACGTGACCAAATTTATGTAATATATATCATTTTTTGTCTAATTTTTAACTAAACCTAATGAGTGTTCAAACGGAGGACGCTGGTGCCTGTAGCACAGTTTAATTACTAGTACGGGTGCCAGCCAGTTCCACACACAAACAACATTGTAAATTTTAAATGTTATCATTATGTCCAGTTCGATTGCTTTTTAACAATATTGTTGTCTTTTAATTTTTCGATCAATAAACTATTTGTATTTGTTTGTAAAAAAAAAAAAAAAAAATTTATTTTTTGTGCTGGTGGCAATGGTGTATGTATATTTTTAGGGTTCCGTACCCAAAGAGTAAAAACGGGACCCTATTACTAAG
The DNA here is from genome assembly GCA_914767915.1 of Agriopis aurantiaria. NCBI lineage: Eukaryota > Metazoa > Arthropoda > Insecta > Lepidoptera > Geometridae > Agriopis > Agriopis aurantiaria. The sequence continues at coordinate 3,401,050 of OU611992.1, read as the reverse complement.
CCTACGATGTCTGTCTGTCTGTCCTACCTATTAACGGCTGTATCTTTCGAACCGTAATAGATAGCCAGTTGAAATTTTCACAATATATGTAATGTTACGGCGTTATTAATTAAGTATTTAAAAAAAGCCTAGAAGAAACCGATTGAAAGCCAGTGGAAAAGCAAGGAGTGTGACAGAGATCTTTCCCCGTCACGAACATCGTCTCAGTCAAAGGTTACAATTATTATTATCATAAACACATTTGTTTTGCAGACGCTACGACGACTTAAGCGTTCGTTTCACCAACTGCTTCTACCGGTTCTGCTGCCGACTGTACTGTTACTTTACCTGCTTCCTGATTATTGGATTTGTTATCATTGTCATACTCTGAATAAACATTTGTATTAACAATGTCGTATGTGATTTCACTTATGGCGCATCTTCGACCTTACCAGACAGGGTGGTGGAGAAAGCGACGGTTTGCTTCAATGTATTAGATATGATGTATTTATAGTCTCGCATTTTGTATTAAAGAGGTCGCCCGAAGAATCCAACTCGGATGGGCAACGTTCGGGAAATTGCGTGACATCTTCTCGTCCAAGATACCACAGTGCCTCAAGACGAGGGTCTTTGTCCAGTGTGTGTTGCCAGTGATGACATATGGTACTAAGACGTGGTCCTTGACTGTTGGCCTTTTGGAAAAACTCAGAGTCACACAGCGGGCAATGGAGAGAGCTATGTTTGGAGTTTCTTTGCGCGATAAAATCCGAAACGTGGATATTCGCCAAAGAACCAGTCACCGACATAGCTGTTAAAATTTGCAAGTTGAAGTGGCAATGGCCAGGCCACATCGCTCGGAGAACCGATAACCGATGGGGAAGAAAGGTTCTTGAGTGGAGACCACGCACCGGAAGACTCAGCGTAGGTAGGCCTCCCACTAGATGGACCGACGACATAGTAAGAGTCGCTGGCATCCAGTGGATGCAAAAGGAAGGCTGTCGTTCAGTGTGGAGGTTAAAGGGGGAGGCCTATGTTCAGCAGTGGACGTCTTCTGGCTGATGATGATTTTGTATTAAATCTAATGTAAAAACGGTAATACGTACAACCGTCAAACTTGACATGATTATAGTACACACTAAAGTGTAGAGTTGTAGGTACGTATTTTGTTTATATTTATTTTTAGTTTTATAACATTTTGGAGTCTACAAATAATAAATAATGGCCAAGTGTCAGTCGGTGACAAATTCCTGTTAATTACCAAGTTTTAGCTGGTAATTCAGTAACTTGGATGACCTTATCATTTCTCTCACCGAATCGAAATGCCATATTTTACTAATTTTGAAGTCGGTTTCATTAATTGATAATTATTGTATTTTGTGGTGGTACTGAACCCTCAGTGCGCGAGCCCGACTCGCACTTGGCCAGTTCACTGGCAACTGCCTTTAGTCATCATCATCATCATCAGCCAGAAGACGTCCACTGCTGAACATAGGCCTCCATCTTTGACCTCCACACTGAACGAGAGCCCGCCATCTGCATCCACTGGATGCCAGCGACTCTCTCGATGTCGTCGGTCCATCTAGTGGGAGATCTACCTACGTTGCCTTTAGTAACTAACCAAAATACAAGCTAACACAAACACCTAAACTACTTGGCCTAATACACAAAAACAGTTGGACTGCCCAATCTGTCCACTAACGCCCGTTGCTGACGATGCGCAGTACTCGCGCAACTACCACTCGCACAAGCATTGCCTACGAGCCACAACACTATCTGCTCAGTGCCAGTGGAAGATGCTTAGTAGTCTCGCTTTAATCAAAAAGTGCTGCAGTTCGCTCCAGGCGACGCGCAGCACTCGAGCGAGCACCACTGGGGGGTTAGACAAGACCCTCTTTCTGGTAGCGTTAACGCCTGCGGAAAGATGAACTTGTATGAAAATGACATTAGCTTGAGATAACATCTCTCAAGCTAATGTCATTGTCAATGTCATTTTCACACAATTTCATCTTTCCGCAGGCGTTAACACTAACCGAAAGTGGGTCTTGGCTAACCCCCCTGGGCATCACCTGCAATGGATGTGAAATTATTTTAGCTTTGCTTTGTCGGGTAAAAATAAACTCATTTTGTATGCTAATAGTTTAATATCTATAATATTAATGCTATATTAGTAACCAAAGTTCAAGATATTCATACTATAATAATTAACCAAAGTTCAAGTCGTCTGATACTCGATTAGTTGCGAAGTCAATACAAAACAATTTTTGTTAGAAAATTCCTTCCAGCGCTCTATTCGGAACCATAACAAAAATTATTCATTGTATCTTATACATTATGCACTAAGACATTAACAACTTTAAGGCACTTTGTAATCGTAATTGGGTATCTATATACCTAATACTGCTGCACGGTTCCAAACACTGGTAAATTTCAGTCGCAATGGGCTATAACATTATTGGCATTTTATTTGTTAAAAACAACAAGCGAGGTAAAAAAATACGGACAAGTACGAGTAGGACTCATGCTCTGAGGGTTCAGTTGGACAGAACCCTCAGAGCGCGTGTCCAAAAAAAAAAACTAAAGTTGAAATATTGACCGAAACCGTAGACCTAAGTATTTAGTATAAATTTCAACTTGATACCTTTACGCGTTCTTGAGAAAAAGAGTCTTGACAGACGGACAGAAAGACGGACAGACAGACGGACAGATAGTCTTGTAGTGTCACCTATGAACTAATGGTCCACATGAAAAAAGGGCAGCACGACGTCTGCTGAGCGATTTCGATTAAAGGCATTAAGCCTGATTTAGGCCAGATGCGTTCACTGCCACGCCAACTTACCATATCTCCCTTTTTGTCTGATCTGAGAATATATCCAAATTTAATGTACGCTAGCCTTTATGCAATTTAACACGACGCTTACATATAAAAGGTTCCACGTACCATTACATACATACATCCTGGTGGGTAACCATAATCTCAAAAACATTCACATTACATTGAATTTTGTCTCGCTCTCTCGGCTAATGAGAGAGCAAGACAAAAGTTAAGCTCTCGCTTGTTTTGTATGCAAGTTTCATTTAAAAAATCAAAAATAATAATTTTATTATGCAAAAAAACTCACTATAACTCAGTCTCTCGAATCCCGTACACTTCGCGATTCTCTTCATCGACCAATGCTTTTTTCACATCACTAGTTTGCGTTGCACTTGCACACCTTTTCCTCTTGGGGCTTTTCTCGACGTTGACATTTAAACTTGTCAACGGTGACCTCGTCTCTTTATCTACAGCTAAATTACCTATCGATAGAGTTAAATCACTGGGAACGTTCCCGTCTAGGCAGTACATAAGAGATTCCGTTAACTTGTCTTCATCGCTTGACTTGTTGATCGACAAGTCTATTGGTGTAGCCGTTAGGACCGATCGGCTTAGCAGATACTCTCTGAACGGTTCGGAGAGTGATTTCGGTTGAGCGTTTATGGTGATCTGTGGTAAGTCTTCGCATAGGGTTGTGTTGAGGTCTTCTGAGGCTGGTCGATCGTGGCTGGTGGTGAAATGGGTGGTGTTCGAGCGGAGAGGGCTGACGTCGCTGGACACGGAGCAAGCGTCGTAGGGCTTGGATGCATTTGATTGGTTAGATCTGAAATGTTACAAATAACCATTTATGTAATAGGCATTGAATAAAATTATTAATTCACAAAAACTTTTTTTAAAACAAGCTTTTCATATACTTTTCAGCAAACCCTTTCATTTGATACCCATATCATGTTTTTTTTTTTTACTTTTTAATTTTTATTGTTTTGTTAGTTAATTTATTGTTTGCATAATTATCTCTGTAAACTACACTCAATGGCACTATAATACTTACCTATTTATACTGTGTTTTCTCAATAAGTGAATTTGTAAATTCTTTTGAGAAAATAAAAATCTTAATCCATATGATGGTAGATAAGAAAATTTTGTCTGCCATTTTGGAGCGTTCGCTATAAATAGAATTCAGTGTAACGTCTTTTTATTTTTCGTATTCCTCTCAGGAAACCCTTTCATTTGATACCCATATCATGGGGGTACATAAAAAAATGCTGGTCCGCCATCTTTGGGAGTCCGCCATATTGGATTTAAAATCACGTCATTTAACTAACCATTCAAACTAAACGTGTATGCAAAATTTCAGCTAAAAAGAAAAAGCAAACAATGCTTCTTGTATTTTTTTTATTGCAGGTAGTTTAGTTGGTTGGTGGAAATAGTCGCAGGCCTAACTTGGAATGGGAACTAGCTCTCAAATGAAGTTGATAGAACACACCACTAGGCGCGCACACAGAAAAGTTTTTTTTTGGTAAATTAGAATGGCTGTCAAGGCATTTTTGTAAGAAATTTGTTGTAGCACCCATATAAACGAAACGTCAGTCATTCAAAATCAGTTAGCAACTGTGATGCGGAGTTCGACGCGTTGATCTAAATAAGAATGTTCAATCAAGGTTCACTCATAATGCCTGGTAACAAATTTTCCTTCTCATTTACTTCTCTTTTCTGTGGGTGAGCACATGTTCCCACTGCTGGGACAAAGGTTTTCTCTCAGAGAGGATGGCCCGGACAGTCCATGCTGGACCAGTGCACGTTGGTGAATGGCATGTCTATGAATTTTTGAGGTTCTTGGACATACCTCACTATGTTTATCGCTTTTGAGAGACGGCATCGAATCTGCACATAATTTATTTATATACAATATGCGTCATTAGTGATTAGTGCAAGGTCGAGGATCGAACCAGGTGTCGTGAGATTGTAAAGCACACATGCAACCGCTCGGCCGCCATCACTCTCAATACTCAGCTTTAGTTGATGCACCTACCGTTCGCAAGAATAACTCGACCGCGTGACGTCATCGTCTTCAGACGACACAAAATCGCTGTCGTTCTTCGGCGACAACGAGTGGTAACTCTCTCTGTCGGACTTGTCTTGTTTGTTCACGTTGGGTTCCGGCAAGCTGTCGCGCTGTTCTGACGTGATGACGAGAGGCTTGCGGGACCGCGGCGTCATTATCGACTCCTGGAAGTTTAAACAAATGTTGCTGTAGTGATTGCAGTGCCAACACCAAACAACTTTCCTAGTCAGTTGACTGGGATAATCAGTCATATTTATTTATTTCCATTGGAACATAATAGAGCACTTGGACACGTCAACAAATGATAATTGAAATCATTATGTAAATCCACCTAAGCACATTACTAAAACTTTACCTTATCTTATTTTTACATTATCCATTTAACATTTTCATTTCTTATTTTCATTATCATTTCAGCCGTAGGACGTCCACTGCTGGACATATGCCTCCCCCATTGATCTCCAAAAGGGCCGGTTGGAAGCAGCCTGCATCCAGCGTTTCCCTGCGGTCTCTTTTAGGTCGTCTGTCCATCTTGTGGGTGGACGTCCTACGCTACGCTTACCAGTCCGTGGTCTCCATTCCAGAACCTTTCGGCCCCATTGGCCATCTGTTCTGCGTGATATGTGCCCTGCCCACTGCCATTTCAACTTACTAATCCGGTGGGCTATGTCGGTGACTTTAGTTCGTCTACGGATGTCCTCATTTCTGATTCGATCTCGTAGAGAAACCCCGAGCATAGCCCTCTCCATAGCTCGTTGTGCGACTTTGAGCTTGCTTATGAGGCCCATAGTGAGAGAGCACGTTTCAGTGGGTTTTTTTTTACATTATTATCAACTTTTAGTTATCTTTTGACAATAGTACTGTGGAAAACACGTCAGTGGAAGAATTTCATCCAATCATCTTCCTCAGATGTACTACAGGGTTGCTAGTAATTAAAACTATTTGCGATAGTGGCGGCCCCATTAATTTCTACTCTTTATGCCAAGCAGTTGATAACATAAAAATTTAACACTGATTTTACACTTTAATTTATACTTGTATAAAACAATCAATGGTCAAATCTGGCGGGTGATCGCACTGTCTGGAAAGAGATGGGGTGACCTTTGCTCAGGAGTGGGACAGTACAGGTAAAAAAAAATATAAAACAGGATCTAATGGCATAATGTAGTTCTTTTTTGCTTGACTATGTCACTTGTTTCAAAATCTAGAAATACAAATCACAACATCTCGAAACATATAATGCCTTACAAGGCATGACAAGGTAAGTCTGTCCTTGCTGTACCTATTATATTATTCGGCAACGTATTTTTGATGCCTCTGGTGGTACAAGTATCCATAGGCGACGGTGACTGCTTACCATCAGGCAGCCCGTCTGCTTGTTTGCCACCTATGGCATTTAAAAATGACGGAACTTTTGAGGTTCTTGGACATACCGATTTGCTCACTATGTTTTCCTTCACCGTTTTTGATCGATGGCATCGAAACACATATTTAAGTAGTACATCCAAAAGTGTCAAACACTTCAATATAAAATTACTTTAGGATTACTAAACTGGCCAAATTTGGCTGTTCTCTCATAAAATGTATCATCATCATCATTTCGGCTGTAGGACGTCCAATGCTGGACATAGGCCTCCCCCATCGATCTTCAAAAGGGCTGGTTGGAAGCGGCCTGCATCCAGCGTTTTCCTGCAGTCTCTTTTAGGTCGTCTGTCCATCTTGTGGGTGGACGTCCGACGCTGTGTTTGCCGGTCCGTGGTCTCCATTCAAGAACCTTTCGGCCACATCGGCCATCTATTCTGCGTGCTATGTGCTTGCTCGCCACTTCAACTTGCTAATCCGGTGGGCTACATCGGTAATTTCGATCTCGTAGAGAAACCCCAAGCATAGCCCTCTCCATAGCTCGTTGTGCAACTTTGAGCTTGCTTATGACGCCCATAGTGAGAGACCACGTTTCAGTGCCGTATGTCATCACTGGTAACACACACTGGTCAAAGACTTTCGGTATAAGGCACTGAGAACATAAAATGTATACACACCTCAATTTCAATGGGACTGTGAAGACTTATTTTAAAAAAAGCGACATTGAATAATACTAGACATATAAAGCCACATGAAAACATGCGTGAAACATGCAACAAACCTGCATCGCTTTAGACAATTTCTGTGTTGACTTCGTTATGGGTGACATCGAGGCTCTTCTAAAATTAACCATATACGGAGTCGCACAGTCTTCTTCAAACATCGCTTCAGAAACGCCCGGCGTACTAGTCAAATAGTTTAGCTTCTTGTCTATATCGTCCGATATTTTCTTTGGTGTATCTTCAATAGGGCTCGTATCGGGGTGCGTATCATTCTCGGACGTATCTTGATCGTCAAAACACGATACGCAAGTCGGCGTACCACGTATCGGCTCCTTTCTTTTTCTATATTTTTTATTTAGGCTCGTAGCGGATAGCACTTTCGAACGGAACAGTCGTGGCTTTTTGGTGTTTTTAGGAGTATCGTCTGCATCCAATACGCTTAGGTTAGGCTCCGATACGAATTTAGGACTCATCTTTCGAGGTTTATTCAAAGCTCCTTCAGATAGAGTACTTTCGTTGCTAGCATCAGATTCATAATCGTCGTCCAGACTCTCTGAGCTAGCGATTTTATGTGCCAAGTTTTTGAGGACGATGTTTTTGTGGGAAACATCGACTTTTTCGTCTGTGAACCTGTGAAGCTTTCCTTTGCTGGATCTCTGTAAACATGCGTTAATTAGGAAGAAAGTTAGGGATAGATCATAGAGGGCTTATTTACGTGTCTGGTTAATTATTTAACATTTCAAAGTCAGCTATGCAAAATCAAAATTTTCTGGCAAATGGTCTCATATGGTCATTTGACCCCAAACTAAGTAAAGCTAATAAAACCACTTGATCGCGCATGTCAACATAATTCCCCTTTGCACGAGTAAGCTACGTCGGTCGCGGGGGGGGGATGTCGAATGGCGGCTTGTGATTAGATATTCAAGTCATTCATTCAAGTCGCGCCAAGGCCCGCTCGAGGCCAATTCAAGGAATGGCCTCGAGCGGGCCAATCAGAGGGCCAAAAAGAGTATGCTAAAGTTTTAGGTACCATTTTCGCCACGCGGGGTAAAGGATGAGCAGTCAAGTGGTTGTATCGTCAATGTTTTCTAGTATACAAGACGTATTTTAGTACAAGATAGTCACAAAACGAAGTACTTTGTAAATAAAAAAAAACTTTTTCGTTGCGATATACAACACATCAGAATTTTAGACTGCAATAGGAAATCGGGGCGTTAACTCGTGCGAGTGAGACAGAGATATTGGAAATTTGCCCTTTTAGAGTAGATGAAATTACAAGTTTTACATTTTCAAGAGCAATGAAATCGCCAGACCGTAAAAAGCCAAAGAGAAAAGACACACAGTTAAGGAATGAAATGACGTTAGACACGATGCGTTTACATGACACATTAGCTAAAGCAGAATTCATTATTAACAAACAGTAAGGCTCGATTTCTTCTAACGCATATCATCGAAGCAGAGATAATTTTACTAAAAGTATTTATAGGAATGCGATACATAAAATATGTATAGAATTCTATAAGTATGTCACATTTATTTGATTGTTTGTTGTTATTTGCATAGGTATTTACTTTTTTTTTTTTTTTTGGTTAAGGCCACAATTTTTTTTATCTAATTCCTTTCCGTACACTATTGCCCGGAAGAGATCGCTTTAAGCGATAAGGCCACCTGTTAAAGCCTAAATAATATTTTTTTATTGTTATGTTTATGTTATCCTTGTTTTGTGGTATTTTAATAAAGAGTCATTGTATTGTATTCTATAAAAATTTCAATTTAAATTTGGAATAATACAGTAATGGAAAGGTCTGGCAGGAGTTTCATACACATTTTAACAAAGTATATTTTTTTGCATGTGTGAATACCGTGACTTTATGTTATAGGCTAGTGTGCTGAGATCTTAAAGGTATATTAATATCGTGACAAAAAAAAGTTATATCACAGACGAGCGTGAGAAATATGGCTGTAGCGAAGCAGAATCACACATAACGTGAATTCATTAATTCCTAATTGTTGCCGTGGTTTTTATATTATTTACTGAGAGAACACGACAAAACTTTTATCTAACATGCTTGGATAAATAGTCAGCGTTTATTCAAGCTTGTTTGAGGAATGTTTTTGTTTGGCGTACCTCGTTAATGGAATTGATGTTGGAACCGGAGCCTTTCTTTGGTGTCTTGTTGAGTAATCCCTTGTTGAAAATGTGCCTCTTGATGGAGTCGCCGAAGCTTCGAGAGCCGGCCATTTTGCCAGTGCGCTGGATTTGGATAGGTGTTCCTGTCAAAAGAAAATAAAGTCACTTGTAACCACATTTTATTTATATTACACAGGGATTACTCTCGGTTAACTTATTACCATCGAGATACAATAACTATAGTCACAAACGTGTCAAAAAACGAACCAAAACTCTGCGCACACTACGCGTTGCGCCGACTTTTTGATTAGTTGTAAGGGAAGCGCGATCCGTATACTCTATAGTATAAATTAAAGTCGCTTTCCGCGTCTGTCTGTCTGTCTGTATGGCCGCTAACTCTTCCTAGCCACGCAACGGATTTTGATGCGGTTTACACCATCAGTTAGATACGTTTTAACGGAATGTTTATATATATATAACTAGCGACCCGCCCCGGCTTCGCACGTAAATTACACCCGTGCGAAGCCGGGCGGGCGGGTCGCTAGTACTCTATAATAATTATGCATTGTATCTCGATGACCATCCGCCATCTTGTGGCAGCGGCCATTTAGAAAATATTAAATTAAAGCATGTAAAAATAGATTATAAGTTAATTAAGTATTTTCAAAAATAGTACTAAAATGTATCCAAATTATTTTTTGTTTTATTTCAAATAGCGTCTCCATTGCTGTCTTATTCCCTGTTCGTCCGCATGACATTGAGTAAGTGAACGATGATATAGCGGACAAGCGACATTGATCAGTATATAAGCGAAATAACGTCTAAATTGGAGTAAATGTGACATTGCGAACTATATAATTGATGTCTGACTGTTTTCACTGAGAGATTGTGACTCTTTGGTATTTTTCCTCAAAGGAGTATAACGAAAATTACCATAGCCATTTTGTCTATTAAAGTGTTTAATAAGCCGCCGCTTTTGCTGTGAGTCCGGTAATGCTTGTATGTGTGCGTAGAGTTGCGCAAGCGCAGTGTCTGTTGGATTCGCCTCGTTCTCTGCCTGTGTGCGTGGACGGTCCACGAATGTGTACACAGTGTTGGCTGCTGTCCTGGAATATGACAATTGAACTTTTAAATCCTTGTACAAAATATTTATGACCGAGACTCTCAGATTAGAAAAACAATTGTGTTCAAATGTCTGCATGTTTCATCCACTTTATTCACTATACCGCTAAACCGCTTAATGCAAAAACTGAATGTAAAGCACATTTATGATCGCCCGTTGGTCCAGTTGGTAGTGAACCTACCTTCTAAGCTTGGGGGTGTGGGTTCGATTCCCACCTAGGACAAACATTTGTGTGACATTTGTGTTTGTTCTATATCTGGTTGTTAATATCTATTTAAGTATGTATTTATAACTATATATGTATGTATGTATGTATATCAGTCTCTGGCAGCCATATTACAAGCTTTGCTTAGATCTGTCAGATTTCTGTGTGTGCAAAAATGTCCCGAATATTAAATGAAATTAAAATTAAAAAATTATCAATTTTTTACGCACACTAAGAAACGTGCAGCAACACCAATAAACTAATAGTCCACCAGTATGGCCAGTTACTGCGGCAGTGAAGAAGCGTCTTGAAATTATTTATTCTCAAAATTAAAAGTACATCACAATTAATACTATAAACTAATTACAACATAATGACAGATCAAGTTATCTATATATGACTCACTTGTCAGTAATACTCTCGTCGAGATCTGCAGTGGGTGAGAGGACGCGCCTCTGCTCGCGAACAGTACAGTAGGCGGCCGCGTCGGTGGCCAACTGCCGCGGCGGTGAAAATAAGCGCGTACACTGACGGATCATGAAGGATATCACGGGAGACAGGGCTATGGAGTCTGCGTGGAACGTTTCTGGTGACAGCTGGGGGGAAACAAAATAATCGTATCATGTACAAAAAATCTACTACATGTGCGCTGCACCGCATTTCTAAATATGAAAATATGACATTTAGTGTGTTTTCATTTATATATATATATATATATATATATATATATATATATTTTATAGCGTATAACCTTTCATATCTTTCCCTTATTTCACCAAATGCAGTGTAGTAAAAGTAAGTAGATATATGCTGCATTTAGTCAGTTTTTAAAGCAGTGTTGTTCGCCTATAACGTCTCTATTATTGCACCTCACTGACTTTACCTGCTTTGGCATTGGTTTAATTTAATTTAAAACATACAAACTATTCGCCTCCAAAATTTCATAAAGATATAATCAATGATACGTATTTATCATCGAACATTATATACAAATGTACATACGTACGCGGATCTGTTCCTGTATACTATGTGTTTTATTTTTCGCTTTGTCCCCTTAAAAAATTTTGACGAAAAAAGCAACAAGAACTGGATATTTGTCGTTCTGATTATAAAACAGAAATATCTAGAGAAAATTCGAATTCTGTACTACCTAAACGTAGCTGTATTTTTTTATGGAAAACAACAGCATCAACTATGGGAAATACTCTACATATCAACTTATTACTTCCAATTTACAAAATTTGTTTTTCATAAAACATAGCATTTTGCAATACGGCTCTTAATCAATAAAATACAACAACAAAAAGGTAGCCTGAGTTCTAAAACAAACTAAGTAGAGCAAGCAATACTTATCCAAGACAGAGCCAGAATGATCCCACTTCTGAAAATATTTACTCATGATTGAAAAGAAAAAAACATGTAGGTAACTGACCTTTCTTGGACACAACAAATGTGGTGTAAACATAGTAGCTAGAGTATCCGGTGACATTCTGTTGGAGGCTTCGTTATCTGCCACCAGACGAAGTAATAACAGCAGCCGCTGCAGGAAACTTCTGTGTGAAGACGCCAGGAGAAGGAGCAGCAGTTGTAACGCTGTTAGAAGCTTGGTCTCTGATGATTCCACGTTTGGCGGGTATTGGTCTGAAAATGGGAGATTTTTGGTGGGAAACATGCATAAAAACCATAGAGTTTTTTTTTTTATGTTAATTAGTTTAGGCAATATTGTGGTTTTTGTCTCAACTGAAAAGACTTTTACTTTTACTGTTTTTTTTTTTTTGCGTATATTTATTTTGTTGATCAACAAATTTTTTTTTGAGGCCATAAAAGTTTCCACCAACCAGACAAGCTGCCTATTGTGTAATATATAGAAAAATATATCTACTGTACCACTCACTAGCCAAAGTGCAATAAGTCTGATAGTATTGGTCCATCAGCAATGGTTGCGGCAGGTCTGCCAAGAATCCTTTTAGTACCGACGCGCAGTCGTGCACGGAGAACTTTCCTTCAGCCAAGCCCAGGGCAGTGCCAGTGATGAGCAGCTGACGTAGCTCTTGTTGCCGGCTCAGAGATCCTGTGCGGCGGAATATACCTTCTTGTGTCACATCTGAAATTATTTAAATATTTTTTATGGAATAAAAACGATCGAATATAGGTAACCCGTGTTGCGCCAGCAACTGGAGCCCTTGTATAGCAAAAAAAAAACGATGTCTTCCCGAACAAAAGTCTAAACGTCTACGAATTAAGGTCTAAAATTAGCCTGTTTTGCTTAAGTTCAGATTAGAATTTAAGGCACCTCACGGGTTAAGCGATTATGCTGTCTATGATGACGCAAGCTTGCCTAGAAGAAACATATTTACTCGCGACTTGAAGACACCCAGATTGTAACTATCGGGGAACGCCCATTCATGCAGTGCATTCCACAGTCTAGAGATTTGCAAAATAAAAGTGGAATCAAAGCACTTCTTACGGTGTCTGCCTTTTTGTTCCCGCCTTGGCCATCTGATAGAAAAATTGGCAGGATTAGATCTATTATTTATCATTATTATTATTTATTAGATCATGCAGATCTGAATCCGAAATGATAATTATGAAAAATAATAAAAAACTGATAGACATGCAACTTTATGCCAATGTTCAAGGCTAAAAACCTAGTCTTAACTAGAGATTCGTTGCCTCTAAGCACGTTGTCAATGGACTTCAACGCCTTAAGTTGGTACTTGGCTGATAGAACCGGCTATAGAATCTAAAGTTGAGGCTTGAAGTCAAAGTAACGCAGAAAAGCTCAAGCCGGTCAGTTAGAAAGTAGGAGCCAGTTGGAATGGCGGAGAAAAGACACGTCTAAGTCTTAGCTGCGTTGAACTTGACCAGGTTGCCATCGCCCCTATTGGAGACTGCCTGAAGGGACAAGTTCATATGCTCAGACATGACTCCTCCAGAGACTGGATTTTTGGTCCACTAGTTTATGCTTGCTACAACTGTGGTGTCATCTGCATATCCAAAGATACCGGGCTATCATATGTAGGTTCTGCCTCTGGTCTATACACAGTGATAGTGCGGCCCATTCTCACCTACAGCTGCGTAGTGTGGTAGACTGGTGCAAATCTAAAACCGTCATTGCGAAACTGCAAAAGACCCAAATACTTTTGTGCAACCTAATGACCTAATGCATGAACAAGACTCCCTCAGCTACCCTCGAGATCATCCTAGGTTCACTCCAGGGCACCTGCACATACAACAGGAAGCAATGGTGTCAGCACTAAGGATTAAATCTACAAACTCGAGGAAAAGCATGGGTCCGATCACAAACTAATGCAGAATAATCAACTAAGCAACGAGGACCCGAAAACCTGTCTGCTATCGCCACCCTTATATGCTATCATTCAAGTGTCAGCAATAGAAAGCTTTAATAGCTCCAGGACCTTCTAAAAATCAATGTATAATGCTGAGATGGCAATGAAGAGCCAACACTTAGTCAATAATTTTAATCATTTGTAAAGTTCCTCAAAAAATCAACAACAAAATTCTAGGAAGACATTATGATGTTAGATGTCCATGAGCTGTTTATAATTTGGCTAGTTTATGTTGTGTGTTTTGTTCTATGTATGTAAATTTACAAACAAACATAAGCTTAAGACTTACTTTCGGGCTTAGACAGGAAATCTATCAATTCATTGAGCCTCATAATTCCATCTTCAGTAAGAGAATTTGCATCATTATCTCTCAAGCAATTACCACTAGGATGACTAGAACTCTTTGTTTTCTTATGGAAATTCCATCGGAATTGCTTTGGTTTTTCTGTTGAACAGTCAACACTGAAAACAATAACATACCATTGAAGAAAGTTTTTTACATAGTCGCTTGTTAACAAAATCGGACAAGTTAGAGTAGGACTCGCGCTTTGAGGGTTCCGGACGGAACATTCAGAACACGAATCAAAACAAAAAAATATTTAAAGACAAATTTAACTTTGTAGTGGTCAATACGGTTCTTCCAAACATACCAACTTCAAAATGTAAGTTTGTAATTGCAAAACCATATTTTTTGTATGATAATACCTAACATCAAATTAACAACTTTACAATTTTGTCCTTACATGAGACTTTGCCTCTTGCCAAATTTCATGATTCTAGGTCAACGGGAAGTACCCTATAGGTTTTGTTTCACTTGTAAAATCGAATAATGCGAAAATAATTATGAGACATAAACGGTCTTAACTTTTGATTGCGTTGGCTTACAAGTTTGATTTTTTTCACAGCTGAAAGAGACCGTAGGCTTAAGTTTAAGTATTTGATATTAATTTCAACTTGATACCTATACGCGTTTCTGAGAAAAGGTGTATTGACAGATAGACGTACAGACGAACAACAAACTGACCCTTTGTTCCGTTTTTTTCCTTTTGAGGTACGGAACCCTAAAAATAGTAAAAATTACTAAAATACTTACTCGTCAGTATTTATATCTACAATAAAAGATAAATGCATACGCACTAATGTGAAAAACTGGTCTAAATTTTCTTTTCTCAGTTTTTCTATACAAGAAACATCGTGGGAAGTCATGATTTTCTAGTAACGAAAAAATCTATCAAAACGTAACTAAATCTTCGTATTGTGCACATACTTTCATTTTACTTGTTATTTGAACTATATTTAACCATAATATTCGTTTATTATACACATTTTAATCGAGAATTCAAAATTATTTTATGAACGTTCTCCTGCATTGTTTTCAAATGTATTTTTTTTTTACAACGGCCAAAGCAACTTTTTTTTTTCCTTCTTCTTCTGTGAGAATTTTGGTGTCCCACGTCTTATGTATTTGCTAGTGTCAAGTATATTTTCACGTTCTTTAACAGCGTAAAACTCTGCAATTTCCTGTCAAAAATTTATCTGTTTAGTTCTGGCCAAAGAAAAAAGTAATATACTAAATCTTTGGTTCTGGTAACAACAATTTTGGCCTAAGAGTAAAGAATGTAACATGTTTGTTTTCATGCTAATTTTGGGCTCCTTGTAGCTACTAGTCTTTATTCTGTGGAACGGACAAAATAATTATGATGATGTCACTGTCAGATTCATTATTTTTTTCGCAAAAATAAACTCTTAACTATTATGGCCATTCTGCCCAATCTTAGTATTTTACTGATTTTATGCATGCCAATGAAAATGACTGTATGTACTAGTCTGGCTAATGAAAGTAGACTTAAACGCGCGCCAACTTTTAAAAAATCCGCACTGAAACTCCAAAATTAATATAAAATGCAAACATTGCTGTTCTGAGTGTTACAATAATAAACCGGCCAAGTGCTATTTGGGCTCGCGCACTGAGGGTTCCGTACCACAAAAAACAATATGATTGTCCAAGTAACTGAATTACCAGTTATTAAAACGCCTTCCAAAATTATGGTAATTTGCTGCGCAGTTTGCTACAGGCGCTCGAGTATAACTTGGTAATGAACAGAAATTTGTCACCGACTCGCACTTGGCCATTATTTATCGTTATACTTTAGATTGTGTACTACTATCGTGCTAAGTTTGGCGCTTGTACGTATTATCGTTTTTACATTACAGCTACTACAAAAATACGTTTGTTAAAGTTATATGATTATTTAGGGGATATCATATAATAAAATAAAATATCGGGAGCTCATTCCACAACCTTACGACGGTAAATATCCCGTAAATAATCGTATAACTTTAGTGAACAACTGTGATAGTTTAAAACAGTGTAATACGTTTGTTGTCCTTTTCTTTGTTATATTTTTATATTTATTTGTTAGTCAATCCGCCGTAACGTTACATATTCTGTGAAAAATTCAACTGTCCATCTATTACGGTTCGAATTATAGCCGTTAATATATAGGACAGACAGACATACATCGTAGGCTTAGGAATAGGGTCCCGTTTTTACCCTTTGGGTAGTACGTCTTGTGGCTGAAATGATGATGATGATGATAGGAATTTTGCAAGTTAAAAATTAAGGATGATGAACTGTGTGAGGAAGTTAAATCAATCAAGGTAATTTTTTAAGGACAAAGCTTTTAAACCCCTTTACATACTTAATTAGGTACAGAATTAAACTAATGTGATACAAATATCTATACACAATAGAAAATATATATTAGAACATGTCATCATGTCCTAGATCTGCCAACATGTTTAGTCCTCGCTCTTTCAAGGCCTTTGAGAGTAATTTTTGCTGTTCTATTTTTGTGTCTTGTTCTCTCCTCTGTGCATCTAGAATCTCATCTACTGAGACTTCTGTGAGTGGCAAAGCTTCCTCTTTGTCTTTATCCTGTAAAAAAGAACAGTGTGACTGTTTTAACCAATCATGTCACTTGCTTTTTATTTGGCGATTGAGCAGTTTCCAATTAAGCATTGTCAGTATAGTTCTTTCATCGTCAAGATATGGCTCTCGTGTACTTTTTGGTATTTGCTTTCTAAATTTTAACATGGAAGTGGACAACTTGGTTCTGCCAATGTGAATGGTTTAAAAAATACAAAATCCTGTAAAATTCGGTTGTTTTTTTTCCATCCATCCAAACTTTTCATTCAGCTGTGTATAAAAAAAAACGAATGACAGAAGTTTGTCTGTCACGTCACATCATGGAAAGTTTTAAAAGAAGCGGGAAAACTGAAACTTACTGTTAACTAAAGTGTTGCCAAAGCCATCTGGCGAGAGATATGTAATGCTAAAATGACTATTTGGAAACTGCTCATTGAAGTGAAACAAGATTTTCTCTAGTACTGTGCCCTAGTATATAAACTTGGTGATTTTTATGGGACTGACATAGTCATGTATGATTAAATGTAACCAATAAAAAGAAGATTTAAAAAATAAAATAAAAAAATACTAAATAAATATTCTGGACATTTTTGCACACATGGTTATCTGACCCCAAACTAAGCAAAGCTTGTGATATGGCTGCCAGAAACTGATATACATACATATATTTTTTTTTAAACATACTTAAACAACTGCTTCAGTTTACACATCACTAAAAATAAGTCTTATCACTGCAGAAGTCTTGTCATTATTGCAAAAAGTCTAATTCTAAAACCTAATTTCTGAACTATGCAGTATGGAAACTTACAATATTCTATTACAACTGAACCCTACCATAATAATATGATTATCTCAACACTCTCTAGACAGTAATTTTTTGTTTGTTTGTCATTCAATGTGTATGTCGCCAAATGAAAATATTATTTTTCTTTACTGGTTTTTGATGTGAAACATCTATTAGCAAGCCTTGGTGGTAAAACCGATGCCATGACGGCAAACAACATGACGCCCTCTTAGGTCATCATGTTTCACATCTGACCGGCATCCCATGTGAACAAACTTTTTTTTTTGAGGCCTTTTCTTGATTATGTGAAACTAGCAGAGATACAAAATAATATAAAAAGGTAAAGTTAAAGTATTGATACTCCAAAGTTGTTTGAAAAATAAGGAACTGCGTTATCTCCTTAGAGAGCATTTCCACAAAGACGGAGACAAACAGAGAACAGAAAAGACGTTGCAGAATTGACAAATAAAAATTTTTGAAATCCACACCTTGTCTCTGCTTTAAAAAAAATATGTATTTAGGAATAGGCTTATGTTTGACCGCCAACTCGCCTGATGTTAAGCGATGATGCAGTCTATGATGGAGCACACTTTCCTAGAAGAAATCGATTCAATAGTGATTTGACGACACCCAGACAGGAACTACCGGGGAACACCCATTGAGGCAGCGCTTTACAGACTAGCAGTTCGCACAATAAAAGTGGAATCAAAGCGCTTCGTACTTATTTCGGAATATCACTCATAAAGTGTTGTCGATTTTGCATGCCTGCTAGAAAAATGGGCAGGAGGGAATTAGATCATGCAGATCCGATTGGCGTCGAAAATAACCTCCACTTCAAAAAATTCTGAGCGAAAGTTGGAAATCAATCGGAAGTTCAGACTTTTCAGAATCAGAATTGAACCTTAACGTCCCTAGTTTAGACTAAGCTTCAAGACTAAGCTGAGTCTTGAACATTTTGGTGAGTGTGCATCAACTCTACATGATTTATTTCCTTCCTGCCCATTTTTCTATTGGACTGCCCCCAGCGTGGGCATGAAATTGTCAATTCTGGACTAGCAGTTCCTTGACAAAGGTTATAGATCAAGGTCTTAATTTCGGTTTGTATCCACAGATACTGGTATGAGCAGGTAAAATGTTACTTAATTTTTTTGAAGAAAATGGATCAAAAATTCGGGATCCATAGCTAATTCAATCCGATACCGGGATCCGTGAAAACAAATGCTAATTTAAAAAAAACAGAAGATAACAAATTAATCCTGCTAAAGCCTATTTGCTTATTTATACATAAGCCGTGCCCCAGAATTTGTGGTTTAATAATTTTATTAACATGTTTACATTAACACAACTACTTACGATTTCACCTAGGAGTACAACATTTTCGCCTCTCACTATGAATATGCCTCGAGGAATGTCCCCATACTCTTTACCAACATGAATCCTTTCTATGGTCTTGTGGAGCACTAGGTTAGCAAACTGGTCTACGCAGCGAAGGTAGCCGATCAACGTCCTCCCATCACGCAGCAACACCATTAGTTTCTCTTCATGAAACAAGAATCACTCGGGTAAAACATGAAAGCGAATCAACCAACTCTCGTATCTATAAAAGATGATTAATGAAAAGGGAAACGTACTGTCTAACTCATCTAACAAATTTGCAGTTCCAGCTAGAGGATTAACGTTGCCTGACATTGTGGTTATTTGAGATAAATGAGAAATTAGATAGATGAGAATGAAATTATATTTCTATAAACTTTGTTTGAGTCCGTCGAATGCGAATCGTCAATCGAACGAAATCGAGCCGAAACACAATTTTGTTGGTTGACACTTGCTTGACGTTTATTTATTTTGACATTGACATGACACACCAAAGCAAAGTCCCGAATATTTATTTATTTTCACAGATCTATTATTTTATTTATTTATAAAAGTAGCGCCTTTTTTTGCATGATATGCTTTAGTGCGTTGCTAGCAAAGAGTACTTTT
This sequence comes from Agriopis aurantiaria, assembly GCA_914767915.1. Taxonomy (NCBI): domain Eukaryota; kingdom Metazoa; phylum Arthropoda; class Insecta; order Lepidoptera; family Geometridae; genus Agriopis; species Agriopis aurantiaria. The sequence goes on along the minus strand of OU611992.1, from coordinate 3,381,605 downwards.
TAATATAGGAAAAGTTCCTAGTCGAGCCATGAGATTGTTTCGAAATGTTGTTTAAAAATAAATAACAATTAACTAGCTGCGCCCCGTTATTTCACCCGCTGGTTGGCGTCAAAATCGGTCCTGCCGTTTCAAACATTTTAAGCATCTTAATTTATTCTTCTGCCAGCACTGTCGAAAACATGTCAGTGGTAGAATTTCATCCAATCATCTTCCTCAGATGTACGGCGCCCATAGATTCAGTATAAGACGGCGCCCCATTAATTGCTGCTCTTTTTTGCCATGCAATAAATCGCCCATATCGCCTTACAAAAAAAATCCTTTGCGCCATTGTAGTGGGCTGTGGTAGCGGGCAACAACATTGTATCCGTCGTTTGTATGACTGTCACTGACTGTGAGTTTTGGCACCAACGTGGAAAAAAGCGCAAACATGGGTCAGCTCGTTGTGTTTCCTCACGTATTTTTGAGTATTAGTGTGTGTATTAAACGGGGAATGACTATCTGAGTGTGGGAAAGTAATATAACAAACGAGGTGAAACATGTCTTGCCGTATTGTGTCCATAACTGAGCCTCTTTTATAGCCTTCACCACTTGCTTGACTCTGACTGACTGTGACTTGTTGGATGATATTTAGTGCTATGTAAACTTGTTTAATATAATGACTGAAGGACTCTGTATCCATAGTCATAAAAAAATTACAAAAAATACAACCTTCAGACCTTTATTAATGTCAAATAATGTGTCATTGTCAAACAAAAACACTTCAATAAGAGTTGAAGTTCAAGCGCAGACAAAATAGCCACTAGCAGGTTTATTTAAAAAATAATAATTTTATGTGTGTAAAATAGTCTGTCATTTATTTTCCTACGTACAAATCAACAACTTAAACTGCTGAGTATAGATTGTGCAATGCTAGTTATTGAAACTGCATGTAAAGGTTGGCGTCAATTTAGAAAGGTTTGACCCAAGATGGATCAAGACAACGAGATCAAATCCGGTTGTTTATTGTTCCCGCCTGCCGGAGGGAATGTTTTTAGTAAATTCCCGAAGAAGGTACGTAACGACAATCTTTTCTGTGACTTAATTTGCGTACATGCTTGATTTGTTACATGAATCACGTAATAAAAAAAGCACGCGTGCATTTTGACATACGTACATGCACTTTTATGAGTCAGAGGCAAAGCAGGTCTTGCAGTGAACCAACCTGTTTTACAATGATTTCAATTACGTAAATAAAATTTCCAATTCTCTCATTCCAGAAAAATTGGCAGCAGAAACATTGCGTTTTGCTGAATGCAAGTAAACAAGGTATAGAGCGGCTCGAAATATACGACAACAAAGACGATGTGACACCCAACGCGATACCCAAAACTATAATAACACTTGAAAATTGCATAAAAATTACACATTCTAGTCCAAACACTATAACTATACTTACAAAGTCAATAACTCAGCAGATCTGTGCACAATCCGAAGCAGAAACATTGGAATGGGTCACTGCATTGCAGTCTGTTGCGTTTAGAGGTAGCGATGCAAGTCCTATATGTTGTGATGAAGATAATGACCTTTACTGCTCATCTGGAGAAGGAGTATTCTCTGTAAAAATGTGCACATCTGAAGCATCCACTAGATGTGGCTTTGAATCCACCAGATACCTCCTACTTCTCACATCAACTGCTATAGAGCTTCGAGATTTGAATGACAATAAACTGTATGCAACATGGCCATACAGATATATTAGGAGGTATGGATACAGACAGGGTAAATTCACTTTTGAAGCTGGAAGAAAATGTGACACAGGAGAAGGAATCTTCCATTTAGAGCATCCAAATCAGTCTGAGATCTTCAAATGTCTCTCACTGAAAATGAAGACAATGAAACAAATGATAGGAAATGATAACCTTCACAGTCCTGAGCACTCAGAATTCAATATACAAACAAGTGTCAATTTATTCCCGGGATCCAGGAGCCCGCTGGTTGCAGCTCGACCTGATGACTTAAATCTAACTCCCATCTCATTCAAATCATCAATTGCGAGCCAACAAAGCTCAGTTTCCGATAGAGAAACTGCACCTTTGCTTATGCCAAAACCAGCATTAAAGCCAAAACCTCAGAAGCCTCCACGTAAAATTTTGAACCCACCAAAAGTCATTGGTAAAGATATATTAGCAATAAGCAAAGATATCCCCAGTTCAACTGATGAAAGCATTGACTTTGCAAGATTTATGAAGCTTGATAACTATGAACCAATAGATCAAGCGAAGCGTGAACCGAGTCCTTCCACTGTGCCATATGACAAAGTAGAAATTCGCAGCGAAGCATGGAAAACATTGGGGATTGATGACCCTGACCACACCGAGTACATTCCAAATTTGAGTGACAATCCAAACTGTATGAAACTAATATCCAGGTCTCAGGACAATCTGAACTCAACTGGACCTGAAGCTTCTCGAATCATACTCTTACCGAGTCCAGTTGTCGATCCTGAGGATGAAAACTATGACAGGTTACAGTACTTTGGGTCTACAAGTAAGCTCAATAAATCGTCACGGTACAAGAAGATAGAAGCTCGCCCAACGACACTAGCACTGAGCGAATCCAAATCAAAAGATACTTGGAATGATTATGATGAAGTTGAGAATGTTATGCAAACAGCCCGTTTAGCTGACGACTCTCATCTTGGGTATGGGATGATCCGGAAACCAAACACTCCAGGTCCTCAAGTGCCTACAGCTGCTCAAGTCCAAGTGTTGCAGAATCAAGTGGGCATAGAAGAAGTCAACCATAATATTTGTAACGGCACAGACTATGCTATTGTTAGCCGCCCAAAAAGAGTTTAACCTGTCTCAACGATTTCCATGTAAGACTGAATTTTTAACAGAGATTGGTCACTCATTTACCATTCTAGTTTTAAGTGAAACTTGTGGAAACGCACAAATGAAAGAGTAACTAGCCTAAAGGCAGACTGGATTCAAAACCCAAAAATCTTGCTTTCTAAAGCTGGGGCCACATTGTCGTGCAAATGTCTGTATTGGGATGACACAATAAAAACATATGCAATCATTGGCAAATGTCTTGTCCACAATTGCTTTCAACCAAATGTCATTCTTAGACAAACTAGATTCCATTTACAAAACCCTTTGATTTGCCCTAATATGTCGCCCACGATAGGCATTCATGTTCACTTGAATACATCACAACTGCATGAACTACTGAGCCAGACTTGTCGCTACAGTGTGAATACTAGCCGAATCATGATAGCGTATCTGCCCACAGCATAATAAAATTCTTGCAGCTAATAAAAGACAATATAAAACAACTAATTCCAAAATGAGACTGTTAAGCATTCCCTTTTACATATTTTATAAGATCTTTACTTAATTAAAGTCCATGTATATTAATCATATGCACAAAGTTGTATTTTATAAGTTAGGATATCTATGTGATTATAATGTGCCTTATTATAAAGATTTGTCTGATTACCAATTGGTGCCAATTTTAAAATAGCGCCATAAGCAGTTTATAAGTTAAAATGAAAATACATGTTTTTATCAATGAGGATTTAATGATCAAATTATAAAATGTGCGCGCACTTATGCGCACATTTTATAATTTGATCATTAAATCCTCAATTTTAAAATAGCGCTATAAGCAGTTTATAAGTTAAAATGAAAATACATGTTTTTATCAATGAGGATTTAATGATCAAATTATAAAATGTGCGCATAAGTGCGTTCTTCAGTTGGCTAAAATATAACATCTAGTTTTATAATAAAATCAATTATTATATGTAGCTCTTAACTTTGAATCTTGATATTGACTATACAGAAACTAAATTGATCTTGTAAACTGAGTCTGATGTTATTTGAAATGTACTTAGTTCTAAGAAAAATGTAATATTGCAGTATCTTGAATATCTAAGTTTATTATTTAGTTTGGCCATATTTTTGTGATTTGTGTAATCTCTTGTATTATGAATTATGAAAATAAACCATGTAATCTTGTAATTAATATTTTATTTCAAACTATGTTTCTAAATTGAACATCATTTCAATGGTAATACTTTGAAACAAGATAAAGAGTTGTGGGCAAGTGGTATGCTTATTCTTCTATCAATATGCCAGTAGAACTTTTATAGCTGAACGTTTCGTTTTTACAAGGGTTTTTGTTTATAAAATGTCAATGTTATAATCATCATCATCAGCCAGAAGACGTCCACTGCTGAACATAGGCCTCCCCCTTTAACCTCCACACTGAACGACAGCCTGCCTTTTGCATCCACTGGATGCCAGCGACTCTTACTATGTCGTGGGTCCATCTAGTGGGAGGCCTACCTACGCTGCGTCTTCCGGTTCCGGTTCGGTTTGCAATGTTATAATGCAAATGTCATAATGATAAAACTATACTACCGCCACCAATTATTCGAGTTTAAGATCATGGGATACATGATCTAAGAAAACAAGGTCTAGCACTCTGGGAGTGGTCCCGCAATGACGTCACTGTCCAGTTGCCACTTTATTCAATCAGCTGTTACATGGTGTATCGTCATCTCTCTCGAACCGTTGTAAATTGACATCATTGCGGGACACCCACATGGACATTTTTTCTCGGATTGCTATACCTGGCGGAGTATATTATTATACCATGATGGGACAGATTTATCCTTGGTACAGTTATTTGTGTATAAATTAAAGTTTTATCGAGTCCACCCTAAGTACAGCACAACAGGGTGTACAGAAAAAGCTTTTACATTACATACAAAATGTACCAAATTCTTATTACAAAAATTTGGTTCATTATGCATTTCTTTAGTCTGGTTTTACTAATTTGTATTTAAAATCATACTATCAATCAACAGCATTTTGTTCACAGACTCAATTCGGTATGTAAAGTTTTTTTTTTGTATTTTTTTAATATTTTTATTTCGTAGATAAGGCTATTTTAAGAAACTAATTTCAATATTTTTGTTTTCTATTGAGTAGTTATTTTACAATATTTTTTTGAAAATGGAAATTATGTGACGTCACCATATGGCACAAAATTTCGTTGCGTTGAGAAGCCTAAAAAAGCACCCCATATTGGCAGCCCTGAAAAAAAACAGACAGTCAAACCACAGAAATGAAAAAATATTCTATTCTGTGTGATGAACAGTGTGTCAAATGTATAATATTTTTATTCTTAAAAGGCACAGAAAATAAAATGCTACAATGTGACGTCATTTACAGGTCAATGAAAGTCGAATGATTTCTTAGTTTTATGTTAAAATAAATGGCATCTTATTGTTTTAAAAGGTCAGAGTAGAAAAATAAGGGTTAGTAACATAAAATCTCGAAATGGTTTTGGAATTGGCATAGGTTAATTTTTTTTAGCATACCGAATTGTGTCTATCACCATGTTGATCCCTTTGATTATGTACATAATCAATGGTTGATCTATCTGAGCCAAAGATCTTGTATATACCCTTAAGGGCTACTCGTGTACTACCTTTTTGGAGGCTTCTTCCTGTCGTAGATAATATGATATTTTGCAAGGAGTTTGTTTCACAGACTTCTCTTCCAGCGGGATTAGAGTATGAGGCACATAGGTGCCTCATAGGTAGATAATAATACACATTTTTATTTGCAACAACAAGATGATCTAGCATCAAAAGCTTTAACAGTAAAAATGCCTAAGGTCTAACTGCAACTTGAAAGTTCAGGTGGCATTTATAGAATGTAAATTTTTTATGTATGGTATACTGGGAAGAATCTACCTTTCTACGGCTATTTGTCTACTTCGACTCCGCCTTGACCCCAGTAGTGTACTATACCTAAGACTTCATTAGACTAAATTTTAAATATTTAAAACTATTGCATCACTAACCACTGAACATTTCTCGCTTCCTGATGCAAAAAGGAAAATAATTTGGTAATATCCTCTAAAAGGCTACAATGGGATGTAAGTCTTAGCTATGGTTGCCAACTTTTGCACACGAAATAAAGTATATTAAGCTGGAAAAAGGAAAGTGAACAGTATTTTTGCAAAATAATAACTTTTTTTTATAATTTGTTTTTAAACAACAATATTTCATTTTAAAGGCCCAAAAAATATGTTACGATTGCACACCCAAAAGTATTTTTTTGACCAGGTTTAATAGTGTTCATTAAACTGTATAATACCGTTTCTAACAGTATGGTTAGCAACACTAGTCTGTAACAACTCTTTTCTTAAGTACTTGGTACTCTGAAAAGCTTTATAATATGTTTAGTCATTCCTTTAACTTCAAAATTATATCTTCAGTCTTCTCAGTGTCATGTAACATCCCTGTCGCAATAAACTCCAAGTCTTCTGACATGATTTTTTGAACAGACTCTCCTTTCTCTGCCATGATGTCTTCAATATTTTTTTTGCCATTCATATCTGAGAACCAGTTGAGATTGTCTGCAATTAAATGTTTGTTTTCACAGCCGTCACATATTACAATAACAACGCCTTTGTAATAAGCCAGTTTGGTAATAAATTTCGTGTTCCTAGTGTTACATTTTTTGCACGTAAACATCAGCTGGAATTTTCCATCTGTCTTTGGCGATGCAGTGGCTGAAGCAATTTCATTGAATTTCGTCACATTTGTGCTGAAGTTTCTCGGAGACTGGACCTTCGGTGTGGAAGTGGTGTAAGCAGGAACGGCGAGTCTTCTTCCAAAGTAAGAATTACCCTTGCTTGGAAAGAAAACCAAATTATTAAGTAGCCGCGGAGAATGATATTTAACTATGAAATCGATTAGTGTTTTGTGTGACATGTTTGCGCTCTTGTTCTTCACTATTCTATGATTTCTTTTCTGCTTGGTTTGTTTCACAAAATCACAGTCCAACACGATCATTGACCAACTCCAACACAAAACACTGACATCGTCTGATGAAGGATGAAATGAAATTGGGAGTTGGGACTATTTGGAATTTTGGAAGGGTGTCTATAATGTACAACATGATATTTGCCAACACGATATTCCACGGCATGATAATGTACAGCATGATAATTGGTGTACATGTACATCGAATATCATGCTGTACAATCCATGTCGTACAATACTGGCCGTCAATTATCGGCTCGTGTCTATTAAGTACGGCAAGGAATGCACAGCCAGGATTGTACAGGCAATAATCCGTGTACGTGGAAAAGTCCACGTTTTATCGGGCTGTACATTATTGTGCCGTACATTATCATGTCGTGCAATACGGGCCGTGTTTTGACGAAACGGGCCGAAAATGTACGACCAATAATGTACAACATGATAAAAGGTGGCATCGCCCGTATTGGCTAATATTCCTGAAATGTCTCTGCTCTTATTGGCTGTTGAGTCTATGACGTCTGTCGATTCCATGCTTCGTTTGAACAAGATAGTGTAAGATAGTCACAGATAAAAAATATGAGAACCATCAAAACTTTTTGATGGTGACGCGGAGTGAGGAGTACAACTGTGTTAGATCTGTCACTCATTTCGAACCTAACCAACTCAAGTCTGACTCCAGGTGGGCTCCCGCCAGAAGCTCTTGCGGTCGCCCCTGAGTATCGCTTCGCCACACTCGACCTTCGCTTCACTACGGAGGTCACCGGCTCGCTTCGCTCGCCACCTCCCCCCTTCGCTCCGCTCGGTCTCGTATGGCTCGCTCTCACTCAGGACCTCCCTAGAGCTTCTGGCTCCCGCGCTTTTTATATACACTCTAGGGGTAGGGACCACAAGACTAGGTGGAGTCGGGGTGCTCTGTGTTGGTTCTGTGGCCCATTTCGAACCTAACATACTCAAGTCAGAGTGCTCTGTGTCGGATCTGTCACTAATTTCTACCTAATACACTCGAGGTGGAGTCCGATGTCCAAGACTAAAGGAAGCTTCAGATTTGAATTTTTATGGTCACCAATTATCGTGCTGTACAATATTGGGGTGTGCATTATTGAATCGTGTCAATAATGTACGGCATAATATTGTACGCCACAATATTGCACAGCATGATAATTCGTGTACTTGTACATCAAATATCATGCTGTACATTATTGTGTGTGCATTATTGGGCCGACCTGATAATGTACGGCATGATAATGCACGACACGATATTGTACAACATGATATTCCATGTACATGTACACCAATTATCATGCTGTGCATTATTATGCCGTACAATATCATGGTGTACATTATCTGTGTCGTACATTATTGCCTCCCTTTTGGAACAGCGGCCTTATTATGTTTCTTTGATCGGGGTTGATATTGACACATTTTTGACATTTGAAAGGGGTTTTGGAAAGAAAAAAAAAGAAAAAACTTGTCTATTTCCATTTTGGTATTACGTTCCCGCCATTTTCGAGGAAAGGGATTAGGATTACAAATGATTGAAATTGACTGAACAATTCTAGTACTTTGACACAAATTTGGTATTACGTTTGTCCGATGACAGTCGAAACCGACTCGTGAAATGTCAAATGAAAGAGGCAGCAAATTCGTGGCCGCTATCAGATATTTGGAGGTTATTTTATTCTTCAAAAGTACTCGATTGTTGTGCCGGGCGAATATAGAAGTTTAGTGAATTAATTACTCAAACTACGCGTTATGGCCGGAGCGATGCTGTTGGCTACTGCTGAAGAGAGACGCCTGAGAAGACGCGCGAAAATCAATCGATGATTCGAGGCAAGCCAGCCTCTGATGACCTCGGAAAAAGAGTTTGTTGGGCACTACCGTCTTCGGAAAGTAGAGTTCGAGCTCCTTTGCGAAGACGTACTCCCACTTTTGCCTGTAAGACAGCGCACGAACGCTTTGCGGCCGGAGATACGGGTAGGTTCCTAGAGGTTTACTACAGTACTTACCTACATTGTGCGTATTTGTTTTCAATAGTTATAAATACGTGGTAATGTTTTCGGCAGATATTGGCAGCATTGGCATAACAAAAAAATGTTGGAGCATACTATCGCCTTGGTCTGGCTCAACCTACTGTATCAGCATGTTTAAGAGATGTGACAGACGCCCTTAACCACCCAAGCAAGCAGGCCAAGTTTCCCAGAAGTGATGCAGAACGTGAGAATATTGCACGGAGGTAAGAATTTAAGTATATTGTCTTGGCAGTCAATCAATCGTCTCGACCAATAGAAACATAATTGTGAGTGCAAGCCGGTGTTATAATAATTTATATTGTCTTGTTTTAATTTTGGTCATTAAATTATGTCTGTAATTCTGTAGCAATCAGCCTTAAAACATAGTACGGTATTGTTGCAGATTCATGGATGATCATGGACTCCACGGAATTGTGGGTTGCAATGATGGCACTCATGTTGCAATAATCCGCCCGTCAAACCATGAAGAAGCATATTACAATAGGAAGCAATATCATTCCCTACGCGCTACTGGTATGTTGATATCTTCTTATATACATATAAAAGGTGATGTGTGTATGTTGAAGCAAGTTGAAGTGTCAGTGAGCAGGGCACATAGCACACAGAACAGATGGTCGATGGGACTGAAAGGTTCTCGAATGAAGACCACGGACCGGTAAGCGCAGCATAGGACGTCCATCCAAACAGACGACCTAAAAGAGACCGCAAGGAAACGCTGGATGCAGGCCGCTTCCAACCGGCCCTTTTGGAGATCAATAGGGGAGGCCTATGTCCAGCAGTGGACGTCTTATGGCTGAAATGATGATGATGATGAAATTTATATGGTGACTTCCACAAAAATGAATAATTATTCTGCATATCAATGAAATTCTGTGGTTCCTCTTTCATGCATGAACTATGGATCAATGTGGCGGACAGTGACATAGGATGCTTTTTATCCTGCAAAAATGTGTGGTTCAAAAATGTGCAAAAAGAAAAACAGTAACACCCACAATTTGATTTCATTTAATTATTAAACTGGCCAAGTGCGATTCAGGCTTGCGCACTGAGTGATCGAATCCATATCACCACAAAATACAAAAAGTAGTGCAAAAAGACAACATCACGCCCAGGCGGTCACCCACCCAAGCACCGACCCCGCCTGACGTTGCTTAACTTGGTGGTGAACAGAAATTTGTCACCGACTTAAAATAATATTTTTTTACGTATTATATGGGGTTTTTATTTTATGACTTTATTATTAATTCTTAGTTAATCCGCCGTTAATATAAATATATTGTGAAAATGTCAACTAGCTCTATCTATTACGGTTTGAAAGATACAACCGTTAAAATGTAGGACGGATGGACAGACAGACAGTGTAGGCTTAATTATTACTAAACCGTTGCCCGTTTATCCCCTTTAGGTACGGAGCCCTAAAAATGATGAATGCATTGATGAATGAATGCAAAGGGTGTAATGTGTCACAGCGGCCTCAAGCTAAAATAATATAAATATTTTTTGTGTTATTTCAGATGATATGGCGATTTGTTTGGTGTTTGACCTGTCTGAACTGCAAACGAAGGCCATGGACCTACTTCTGGCAGCAAGACTAATTGGGTCATTCAATGAGTTATCTCAGCTTGGGACTGCAAAGAAATTTTCATGTTTACTATCGACGGCAATACAATGTTGTTGTTGGTTATGAAAACACTGAATCTACTTAAGTCTCCACACAGAAACAGAAGAGCAAAATATTTGGAATAAAACAAAAGACTGTAAACACGCAAAAGCTTTCTGCCTGTTGAGCGAGGACTTTCACCGTTTGCGAGTAGTTGTATGTCGCGAATACACTCCGACACCGCGATGGCCCGCCCCGCTTCCACCCCGTGTCGTCGGGGTGGAACCTACCATTGCCGAGGCGCTCGCACATTCAACATCGCTCGCGATCCCGCGGCGCGACTACGCCTGACCGGGGTCTGCATGAATTCACGTCTGCGGACCTGCTGTTGCTCAGGCGAGGTATTCCTCTCCAGGCCCGCTGGACGGCGGTACGCGCCTGCGCGGAGCGCGCGCCTCCACACAGCTACGAAGTGACAGCGACACTCAACGCGTCACTCCATTCAGCACGACGCACACGACCGGTATGTGGACCGCATCGGAGCGGCGCTGCTGGTCGCACCGAACATACCACCGGGTCGGCTGCATTTCGCGCCACCCGCCACCTGCTACCACCGGGCCGTCTGCTTCACGGCGCCGCCCACCTCTTCACGCGCGCGCCGGATACGGAGAGTTGCACACGGCATATGGCCTACCGACGCGATGCGCGCATCGACACTTGACCTTGCCCCATCTGTACGGGACCGTGAAAATCGACGAAGCTTCTTGAGAATTCGGAGCCACCAGACACTGTACGGCCGGCTGCTCCTGCAAGTACGTGCCGCCACTCCCGCTGTGCTGCCCACCCCGCCCGTCCAACACGGCTGGGAACGGGGACCGCTGGGGACCGCCGGTGCCACAACCTCGATCGACCGCCGACTGCGATTCGTCGCGTCGGCCAACACCTGCCTCGATTGTGTACCGGTTTGGAGCGTCGCACCTACCGCGTATAGCCGGCCGGTACACCATACCACCTTGACCTGTGCACCCGCACCGCGCCTCCGCGCACGGCAGGAGCTACGCCCGGGTGAGCAGCGCCCCCAGGCACAGCAGCGGCGGCCCGCGCATGCAGAACTTCGCCCGCCGCCTTCTGTGACGTGCCCGCGTGCCGGTCCACAGGTGGAGTGTGATTACGGCCGTGGTGTGACGGCCGGACGCCGGCCCGGCTTGGAGGGCAGACAAGGGAAGGAAGACTACCCGATGACTGACTGACTGCCCTCGGCCTCGCCCGCGCAAACAGACGCTGGCGCCGAGGCGCAGACTACCGCGCTCAGGGACTCCTACAGGGAGACCTCCGTTATCGCCATCTCGCTCTGTGCCCCCCACGCCGGAGCGAGCTGCGATTGAGCCCCCGTCAGCTGCGCGGTAGCACCGCGGAGGGTCGCTTTAGCTTGCTCGCACCCTTCCTCCAGACCACAGAGGGCGTTCGAGGCGCCGAAAGACACTCGCGTCCTCGAAGATTATTTCCCTGGGGTCAGTGTACACCTTAGTAATAAGATGGATGTCTTAAGGCCGATACCAACCTTACCTAAATACAGGGAAGGAAGTAGACTGATGATTCGATTTCTACCCATCGATAGATAAGAGAGTGAGAGACTAACAAACTAGTAAAGTTAACTAGATCGGACCTTCATCTAATGACAAGTACCATCACAGGTCACTGTGAGCTAAATAAGATTTTTGATGGACATGTCCCAATAACATAATGTCTTCATGCCATGAGGGCTGATTTTTTTGATGAATATTGTTGCAAGGGTAGGTTATCTTGGATTAATAAACATTCATTTTTTTACAAAATATGTAATATTCCCTTTTTGTTCTTTTATGTATTATCGCTTAGAAAAAATAAAAACACTTTTTTATCATTAACATGCTTTTATTTTAGTGTCACTTATGAATTATGATAACAAATCTTAGAAGGAGATTTTAACCTATTTCTATCTGTATCGATTTTAAACTTGCATTTAATCCTGATCCATGAATCCAGAGACATCCATGTATGGAACAGCTGATATTTTTTCACATGCAATACTTATCTGTTATACCTAATGTATTTTTCAGTCTACATAAACATTGATAATAAGAAAGTATTAATCCACAACTCTATCTAGCACTTTTAAAATTTACTGATAATTAGCTGACCCGGCGAACTTCGTACTGCCTTATAGAATTAATAAATGCTGTGTTTAGTTATTAGCTGAGTTATATTAACTTTTTTGCTACATTAAATTAATACATTGAAATATACACACAAAATGTCATCCAAATCGGTCCAGTTTGGAGGAGTTAGGTGAAATACCGACAGCAGCGCCACCTACCGGATCCAATTGTATTTTCAAACCACCCTAAAACCCATTGCAATGTACACACAAAATTTAATCCAAATCGGTCCAGTTTGGAGGAGGAGTTAGATGAAATACCGACAGCAGCGCCACCTACTGGGTCCAATTGTATTTTTGAACCACCCCAAAACCCATTGCAATATACACACAAAATTTCATCCAAATCGGTTCAGTTTGGAGGAGGAGTTAGGTGAAATACCGACAGTAGCGCCACCTACTGGGTCCAATTGTATTTTCGAACCACCCCAAAACCCATTGCAATATACACACAAAATTTCATCCAAATCCATCCAGCCATTTAGGAGTTAGATTACAAAAGCTTGTACAGAAAAAAAAAATAAAGATAATTTATTTCCACAAAACACAAGTTAATCATCTATAAATACATTTAAAAACAAAATGCTCAATAGGTGTTTAAACAATATTAGTTACTTTGTATTTATATTTGGCCATGGCCTAGTTAGTAGGCGGATAAAACTAGAGAGATGGCATAATTTTTTTGTAAATATAAACATTAAAAAATATTTTATAGTACCTATACGAAGCGCTTTGATTCTACTTATAGTGTGCTGACTGCTAGTCGGAATGCACTGCCTGAATAGTTCGCCAATAGTTACAATGTGTAAGTCTTTAAATCACTAGTGAATCGTTTTTTTTCTAGCGTGCTCCATCGTAAACCGCATCATCGCTTAACGTCAGGCGAGTTAGCGACTAAGCGCAGTATTATTATTTAGAAATTGTAAATGTACCTATGCCTAGATAATAATAGGTATAGTCAAAACCTGCCGCCATAACTAAAATTTTTCATTATAAAATCACTAAATTGTAATTAAATTTCTCGACTAAAAATTTCCTTGGTTCTTAACCAACTTCGAAAAAGAAGGAAGTTTCTCAATTCGATCCTTTCGTTTTTAGATCTCTTATTGTGTGACATTATACTGTGGTTCATCACGGAGGTCTTAGATGCGCGATTACGAGGTCCGTTTTGGTCTCCACGATTTCTTACTGCCAGTTTAGATATTACCTGATATAATTCAGGATGCCACCTGTAGAAAGCGACAGAAGTACGTGGCAATGGAGTCGCAGTATTATTTTGTTCCCATTGCCGTGTCAACTGGCTATTTCTACCGAATTTGTGAAACCTTTATTCTTATGATTGCTTTTTATGATTGGCTTTTCGGCAGATTTAGGTAATCTTGTTTTGTTAATAACTCCATTTAATAATATCCCTACCGGTGGCCCGTGGTCCAACTCATTGGACAGAAGATTTGGGATGCATCCATCGAGATACAATACCTATAGACCCTATAGACTCTATAGGTATTGTATCTCATAGTGATATTAGGCAAAAATTATCAGAACGCCGTTGTACTTACCTAGACATTAATTATATAGTACCCAATGCCACATTTAATCCAAATTTTGACTTTATGTTGCTAGCATCGTAGCACTGGCATCGCACGGCGTTGTAGCCGGATCGCGGTTGCCTTACAACTAACCAAAAATTCAGCGAGTTTTGGTTCAGATATTTTTTTTGCACATTTGTGACTCTATAGGTATTGTATCTCGATAGATGCATCACTTAGTCCTTTTCTTACAAAATAATCGCAGTAATATTGTAAACATGAGAGTTTGTGTGGTTACAACTTTGTAACCACTGAACTAATTTGGATGTCCGCAGCCACTGTAGTCAGTATCTGCACTACTTGACGCATGCTTGCCGCCATGTTTTCTTGCGCCGCTAAACGCCTCTCCTCTATGTCCAACGCCCACTGTGGAACTTCTGACTGATCTGTAACACGCAAATAAATGGAGTCAAGAAAAAAATCCGTTCATTTATATTTAAATTTCATGATGCGAGATAACTGAAAGTATTATCTTTCAAATCTATACTAATATTATAAAGAGGAAAGATTTGGTTGTTTGTTTGCATTGAACAGGTTCCGAAACTACTGAACCGATTTGAAAAATTCTTTCAGTGTTGGGAAGCTACACTATCCCCGGGTGAAATGGCTATATATCTATACCCGTGCGAAACCGGGGCGTGCCACTAGTCTATACTAATATTATAAAGAGGAAAGATTTGATTGTTTGTTTGCATGGAATAGGCTCCAAAACTATGTAATAATGGCGTTTTCCGTTAAAAACGTGTACAAATTGTAAAACCACAAACACAAGGCTGGTGGCAATTGCATGCGTCAAGATAAAATCTCGAATTTACTTACATTTCGGAATTTCGGGCTAGTTTTCGTGACGCCTTCGCCAAGGGAGTTCAGTGAAGTCACCATGGCCTCCCACCTCTCACCGGAGGTTTCGTGTTTGGCGAATGGGCCACGGCCAAGAAACAATATTACTAGAAGGCCACGACCCAAGCAAGAGCCCTATTCTCCTGCATAAACTGTAGTATAAGTTCCATCTGCCTGAGTCACCTGCCAAGGGCTAACTTGCTTTGGTGATGGAGTTTAAGTTCACTTTTATTATCCACTACCTAGTCAATCTTATTCTGTGAATTTGTATTGATCGTCGTGAATTCTAGGATACTTTACTCTTTGTTCTAGGAACACCGAACAAGCGGAACAAGTAATAATAAATAAATGTGAAATAATAAAGTGAATTTTGACGTATGACATTTAATGACAATTGCGTTTTGATATTGCTTTTTGAAAAAAAAAGTACATAATCCGTAAAATAATAAATTCTACTAGTGATAGTTATTTGTGCTATTTACAAACTGTTTTAACAGCATAACGGATATATTTTATACAGTTAGTGCACTTATTTGCTAACTTCTGCCACATAGTGCCAGCCCATAATTATTATGCCCAAGTGCATAGGTTTTCAGTATCGAAACGCCAACTTGCTTCACTTGTAGTCATTCGTTCATTAGCGATCAGGGGCGAAAACGAAACATAATACCAATAATTCTGATAGAAGTTGACCCCGAAGAAACAAAATAAGGCAGCAGCTGCCTTATTTTGTTTCTTTGATCGGGATCCGGATCGGGGTCCGTTAATAAGCGATCGGGGTCAACTTCTATCAGAATTATTGGTATTATGTTTCGTTTTCGCCCCTGATCGCTAATGAACGAATGACTACAAGTGAAGCAAGTTGGCGTTTCGATACTGAAAACCTATGCACTTGGGCATAATAATTATGGGCTGGCACTATGTGGCAGAAGTTAGCAAATAAGTGCACTAACTGTATAAAATATATCCGTTATGCTGTTAAAACAGTTTGTAAATAGCACAAATAACTATCACTAGTAGAATTTATTATTTTACGGATTATGTACTTTTTTTTTCAAAAAGCAATATCAAAACGCAATTGTCATAAAATGTCATACGTCAAAATTCACTTTATTATTTCACATTTATTTATTATTACTTGTTCCGCTTGTTCGGTGTTCCTAGAACAAAGAGTAAAGTATCCTAGAATTCACAACGATCAATACAAATTCACAGAATAAGATTGACTAGGTAGTGGATAATAAAAGTGAACTTAAACTCCATCACCAAAGCAAGTTAGCCCTTGGCAGGTGACTCAGGCAGATGGAACTTATACTACAGTTTATGCAGGAGAATAGGGCTCTTGCTTTGGGTCGTGGCCTCCTAGTAATATTGTTTCTTGGCCGTGGCCCATTCGCCAAACACGAAACCTCCGGTGAGAGGTGGGAGGCCATGGTGACTTCACTGAACTCCCTTGGCGAAGGCGTCACGAAAACTAGCCCGAAATTCCGAAATGTAAGTAAATTCGAGATTTTATCTTGACGCATGCAATTGCCACCAGCCTTGTGTTTGTGGTTTTACAATTTGTACACGTTTTTAACGGAAAACGCCATTATTACATAGTTTTGGAGCCTATTCCATGCAAACAAACAATCAAATCTTTCCTCTTTATAATATTAGTATAGACTAGTGGCACGCCCCGGTTTCGCACGGGTATAGATATATAGCCATTTCACCCGGGGATAGTGTAGCTTCCCAACACTGAAAGAATTTTTCAAATCGGTTCAGTAGTTTCGGAACCTATTCAATGCAAACAAACAACCAAATCTTTCCTCTTTATAATATTAGTATAGATTTGAAAGATAATACTTTCAGTTATCTCGCATCATGAAATTTAAATATAAATGAACGGATTTTTTTCTTGACTCCATTTATTTGCGTGTTACAGATCAGTCAGAAGTTCCACAGTGGGCGTTGGACATAGAGGAGAGGCGTTTAGCGGCGCAAGAAAACATGGCGGCAAGCATGCGTCAAGTAGTGCAGATACTGACTACAGTGGCTGCGGACATCCAAATTAGTTCAGTGGTTACAAAGTTGTAACCACACAAACTCTCATGTTTACAATATTACTGCGATTATTTTGTAAGAAAAGGACTAAGTGATGCATCTATCGAGATACAATACCTATAGAGTCACAAATGTGCAAAAAAAAAAACTGAACCAAAACTCGCTGAATTTTTGGTTAGTTGTAAGGCAACCGCGATCCGGCTACAACGCCGTGCGATGCCAGTGCTACGATGCTAGCAACATAAAGTCAAAATTTGGATTAAATGTGGCATTGGGTACTATATAATTAATGTCTAGGTAAGTACAACGGCGTTCCGATAATTTTTTCCTAATATCACTATGAGATACAATACCTATAGAGTCTATAGGGTCTATAGGTATTGTATCTCGATGGATGCATCCCAAATCTTCTGTCCAATGAGTTGGACCACGGGCCACCGGTAGGGATATTATTAAATGGAGTTATTAACAAAACAAGATTACCTAAATCTGCCGAAAAGCCAATCATAAAAAGCAATCATAAGAATAAAGGTTTCACAAATTCGGTAGAAATAGCCAGTTGACACGGCAATGGGAACAAAATAATACTGCGACTCCATTGCCACGTACTTTCGCTTTCTACAGGTGGCATCCTGAATTATATCAGGTAATATCTAAACTGGCAGTAAGAAATCGTGGAGACCAAAACGGACCTCGTAATCGCGCATCTAAGACCTCCGTGATGAACCACAGTATAATGTCACACAATAAGAGATCTAAAAACGAAAGGATCGAATTGAGAAACTTCCTTCTTTTTCGAAGTTGGTTAAGAACCAAGGAAATTTTTAGTCGAGAAATTTAATTACAATTTAGTGATTTTATAATGAAAAATTTTAGTTATGGCGGCAGGTTTTGACTATACCTATTATCTAGGCATAGGTACATTTACAATTTCTAAATAATAATACTGCGCTTAGTCGCTAACTCGCCTGACGTTAAGCGATGATGCGGTTTACGATGGAGCACGCTAGAAAAAAAACGATTCACTAGTGATTTAAAGACTTACACATTGTAACTATTGGCGAACTATTCAGGCAGTGCATTCCGACTAGCAGTCAGCACACTATAAGTAGAATCAAAGCGCTTCGTATAGGTACTATAAAATATTTTTTAATGTTTATATTTACAAAAAATTTATGCCATCTCTCTAGTTTTATCCGCCTACTAACTAGGCCAAGGCCAAATATAAATACAAAGTAACTAATATTGTTTAAACACCTATTGAGCATTTTGTTTTTAAATGTATTTATAGATGATTAACTTGTGTTTTGTGGAAATAAATTATCTTTATTATCTTAATTTTTTTTTTCGGTACAAGCTTTTGTAATCTAACTCCTAAATGGCTGGACGGATTTGGATGAAATTTTGTGTGTATATTGCAATAGGTTTTGGGGTGGTTCGAAAATACAATTGGACCCAGTAGGTGGCGCTACTGTCGGTATTTCACCTAACTCCTCCTCCAAACTGAACCGATTTGGATGAAATTTTGTGTGTATATTGCAATGGGTTTTGGGGTGATTCAAAAATACAATTGGACCCAGTAGGTGGCGCTGCTGTCGGTATTTCATCTAACTCCTTCTCCAAACTGGACCGATTTGGATTAAATTTTGTGTGTACATTGCAATGGGTTTTAGGGTGGTTTGAAAATACAATTGGATCCGGTAGGTGGCGCTGCTGTCGGTATTCCACCTAACTCCTCCAAACTGGACCGATTTGGATGACATTTTGTGTGTATATTTCAATGTATTAATTTAATGTAGCAAAAAAGTTAATATAACTCAGCTAATAACTAAACACAGCATTTATTCATTCTATAAGGCAGTACGAAGTTCGCCGGGTCAGCTAATTATCAGTAAATTTAAAAAGTGCTAGATAGAGTTGTGGATTAATACTTTCTTATTATCAATGTTTATGTAGACTGAAAAATACATTAGGTATAACAGATAAGTACTGCATGTGAAAAAATATCAGCTGTTCCATACATGGATGTCTCTGGATTCATGGATCAGGATTAAATGCAAGTTTAAAATCGATACAGATAGAAATAGGTTAAAATCTCCTTCTAAGATTTGTTATCATAATTCATAAGTGACACTAAAATAAAAGCATGTTAATGATAAAAAAGTGTTTTTATTTTTTCTAAGCGATATTACATAAAAGAACAAAAAGGGAATATTACATATTTTGTAAACAAATGAATGTTTATTAATCCAAGATAACCTACCCTTGCAACAATATTCATCAAAAAAATCAGCCCTCATGGCATGAAGACATTATGTTATTGGGACATGTCCATCAAAAATCTTATTTAGCTCACAGTGACCTGTGATGGTACTTGTCATTAGACGAAGGTCCGATCTAGTTAACTTTACTAGTTTGTTAGTCTCTCACTCTCTTATCTATCGATGGGTAGAAATCGAATCATCAGTCTACTTCCTTCCCTGTATTTAGGTAAGGTTGGTATCGGCCTTAAGACATCCATCTTATTACTAAGGTGTACACTGACCCCAGGGAAATAATCTTCGAGGACGCGAGTGTCTTTCGGCGCCTCGAACGCCCTCTGTGGTCTGGAGGAAGGGTGCGAGCAAGCTAAAGCGACCCTCCGCGGTGCTACCGCGCAGCTGACGGGGGCTCAATCGCAGCTCGCTCCGGCGTGGGGGGCACAGAGCGAGATGGCGATAACGGAGGTCTCCCTGTAGGAGTCCCTGCACGCGGTAGTCGGCGCCTCGGCGCCAGCGTCTGTTTGCGCGGGCGAGGCCGAGGGCAGTCAGTCAGTCAGTCATCGGGTAGTCTTCCTTCCCTTGTCTGCCCTCCAAGCCGGGTCGGCGTCCGGC
Source organism: Agriopis aurantiaria (assembly GCA_914767915.1). Classification (NCBI taxonomy): domain Eukaryota; kingdom Metazoa; phylum Arthropoda; class Insecta; order Lepidoptera; family Geometridae; genus Agriopis; species Agriopis aurantiaria. Next base: position 3,361,604 of record OU611992.1, on the reverse strand, counting down.
CGTCACACCACGGCCGTAATCACACTCGGCTATACGCGGTAGGTGCGACGCTCCAAACCGGTACACAATCGAGGCAGGTGTTGGCCGACGCGACGAATCGCAGTCGGCGGTCGATCGAGGTTGTGGCACCGGCGGTCCCACTCTTACTCAGGTATCCCGCCAGCTATTAGGTCAGTCAGGTGAGGTGGGGGCGACGCAACGTATCGCGGCCGCTCCGATGGTAAGTCCGGTTGTCAAGCTACCGGTCGACCATCGCCAATGCGGGGCACCTGCCCTTGTCGAGGAGTCGGCAGGGTGAGGCGTACACTGCGGTACGGACGGCTCGAGCTTCCGCGCGGCCTATCCTCAGCCGGCGCCGGCGTCCAGGTCGGACAACTGTTCCCAGCCGTGTTGGACGGGCGGGGTGGGCAGCACAGCGGGAGTGGCGGCACGTACTCGCAGGAGCAGCCGGCCGTACAGTGTCTGGTGGCTCCGAATTCTCAAGAAGCTTCGTCGATTTTCACGGTCCCGTACAGATGGGGCAAGGTCAAGTGTCGATGCGCGCATCGCGTCGGTAGGCCATATGCCGTGTGCAACTCTCCGTATCCGGCGCGCGCGTGAAGAGGTGGGCGGCGCCGTGAAGCAGACGGCCCGGTGGTAGCAGGTGGCGGGTGGCGCGAAATGCAGCCGACCCGGTGGTATGTTCGGTGCGACCAGCAGCGCCGCTCCGATGCGGTCCACATACCGGTCGTGTGCGTCGTGCTGAATGGAGTGACGCGTTGAGTGTCGCTGTCACTTCGTAGCTGTGTGGAGGCGCGCGCTCCGCGCAGGCGCGTACCGCCGTCCAGCGGGCCTGGAGAGGAATACCTCGCCTGAGCAACAGCAGGTCCGCAGACGTGAATTCATGCAGACCCCGGTCAGGCGTAGTCGCGCCGCGGGATCGCGAGCGATGTTGAATGTGCGAGCGCCTCGGCAATGGTAGGTTCCACCCCGACGACACGGGGTGGAAGCGGGGCGGGCCATCGCGGTGTCGGAGTGTATTCGCGACATACAACTACTCGCAAACGGTGAAAGTCCTCGCTCAACAGGCAGAAAGCTTTTGCGTGTTTACAGTCTTTTGTTTTATTCCAAATATTTTGCTCTTCTGTTTCTGTGTGGAGACTTAAGTAGATTCAGTGTTTTCATAACTAACAACAACATTGTATTGCCGTCGATAGTAAACATGAAAATTTCTTTGCAGTCCCAAGCTGAGATAACTCATTGAATGACCCAATTAGTCTTGCTGCCAGAAGTAGGTCCATGGCCTTCGTTTGCAGTTCAGACAGGTCAAACACCAAACAAATCGCCATATCATCTGAAATAACACAAAAAATATTTATATTATTTTAGCTTGAGGCCGCTGTGACACATTACACCCTTTGCATTCATTCATCAATGCATTCATCATTTTTAGGGCTCCGTACCTAAAGGGGATAAACGGGCAAAGGTTTAGTAATAATTAAGCCTACACTGTCTGTCTGTCCATCCGTCCTACATTTTAACGGTTGTATCTTTCAAACCGTAATAGATAGAGCTAGTTGACATTTTCACAATATATTTATATTAACGGCGGATTAACTAAGAATTAATAATAAAGTCATAAAATAAAACCCCATATAATACGTAAAAAAATATTATTTTTGTATTTGCTCTTAAAGAGGGAATTCATACAAGCATCAAATTTGGCATGATTATAGTACACATTAAAATAAAACAACAAATAATAAAAAATTCCCATGTGTAAGTCGGTGACAAATTTCTGTTCACCACCAAGTTAAGCAACGTCAGGCGGGGTCGGTGCTTGGATGGGTGACCGCCTGGGCGTGATGTTGTCTTTTTGCACTACTTTTTGTATTTTGTGGTGATATGGATTCGATCACTCAGTGCGCAAGCCTGAATCGCACTTGGCCAGTTTAATAATTAAATGAAATCAAATTGTGGGTGTTACTGTTTTTCTTTTTGCACATTTTTGAACCACACATTTTTGCAGGATAAAAAGCATCCTATGTCACTGTCCGCCACATTGATCCATAGTTCATGTATGAAAGAGGAACCACAGAATTTCATTGATATGCAGAATAATTATTCATTTTTGTGGAAGTCACCATATAAATTTCATCATCATCATCATTTCAGCCATAAGACGTCCACTGCTGGACATAGGCCTCCTCTATTGATCTCCAAAAGGGCCGGTTGGAAGCGGCCTGCATCCAGCGTTTCCTTGCGGTCTCTTTTAGGTCGTCTGTTTGGATGGACGTCCTATGCTGCGCTTACCGGTCCGTGGTCTTCATTCGAGAACCTTTCAGTCCCATCGGCCATCTGTTCTGTGTGCTATGTGCCCTGCCCACTGACACTTCAACTTGCTTCAACATACACACATCACCTTTTATATGTATATAAGAAGATTGTTCAACATACCAGTAGCGCGTAGGGAATGATATTGCTTCCTATTGTAATATGCTTCTTCATGGTTTGACGGGCGGATTATTGCAACATGAGTGCCATCATTGCAACCCACAATTCCGTGGAGTCCATGATCATCCATGAATCTGCAACAATACCATACTATGTTTTAAGGCTGATTGCTACAGAATTACAGACATAATTTAATGACCAAAATTAAAACAAGACAATATAAATTATTATAACACCGGCTTGCACTCACAATTATGTTTCTATTGGTCGAGACGATTGATTGACTGCCAAGACAATATACTTAAATTCTTACCTCCGTGCAATATTCTCACGTTCTGCATCACTTCTGGGAAACTTGGCCTGCTTGCTTGGGTGGTTAAGGGCGTCTGTCACATTTCTTAAACATGCTGATACAGTAGGTTGTGCCAGACCAAGGCGATAGTATGCTCCAACATTTTTTTGTTATGCCAATGCTGCCAATATCTGCCGAAAACATTACCACGTATTTATAACTATTGAAAACAAATACGCACAATGTAGGTAAGTACTGTAGTAAACCTCTAGGAACCTACCCGTATCTCCGGCCGCAAAGCGTTCGTGCGCTGTCTTACAGGCAAAAGTGGGAGTACGTCTTCGCAAAGGAGCTCGAACTCTACTTTCCGAAGACGAAACTCTTTTTCCGAGGTCATCAGAGGCTGGCTTGCCTCGAATCATCGATTGATTTTCGCGCGTCTTCTCAGGCGTCCCTCTTCAGCAGTAGCCAACAGCATCGCTCCGGCCATAACGCGTAGTTTGAGTAATTAATTCACTAAACTTCTATATTCGCCCGGCACAACAATCGAGTACTTTTGAAGAATAAAATAACCTCCAAATATCTGATAGCGGCCACGAATTTGCTGCCTCTTTCATTTGACATTTCACGAGTCGGTTTCGACTGTCATCGGACAAACGTAATACCAAATTTGTGTCAAAGTACTAGAATTGTTCAGTCAATTTCAATCATTTGTAATCCTAATCCCTTTCCTCGAAAATGGCGGGAACGTAATACCAAAATGGAAATAGACAAGTTTTTTCTTTTTTTTTCTTTCCAAAACCCCTTTCAAATGTCAAAAATGTGTCAATTTCAACCCCGATCAAAGAAACATAATAAGGCCGCAGGCAGGAAAACGTTTTTTTTTTTTATTGTTCGCCCATCGGACAGGCTAAAGCCTTTAAAGCCATACCGCCTATTCATCAGTTTCGTATAGTTAGCGTCAAACAAGTCAGAGTCAAGCTAAGTAAGTCACGGTCAACTCAAACTCATGCCCCTGTAAAGTGGTGGGGACTTTACAAGTGGCTCCTATGGAGTTTTGGAAACAACACGAAAAGACACGTTTCACCTCGTTATATCACTTTTTCTCACTCGAGCACGTTAACGAGCACTTAATGAATAATAATTCACCATTTAATATACTTTGACACTCGAAAATACACAAGTTTAGGAAAAGAATAGCACAAGCCGACATGTTTTTTCAGCGTTGGCGCCAAAACTCGCAGGAAAACGAGAGGAAATCCAATTATTATTTTTTTAATATTCGCGCATCGGATAGGCTAAAGCCTTTAAAGCCATACCGCCTATTCATCTGTTTTGTATAGTCTTAATAGCGTCAAACAAGCCATATAGAGTCAAGTCACAAATAAGTCAAACTTATGCCCCAGTAAAGTGGTGGAGGCTCTAAAAGAGGCTTCTATGGAGTTTTGGAAACAACACGAAAAGACACATTTCACCTCGTTATATCACTTGCCTACAGTCACGAGCACTAATAAATAATAATCTGATCCACCACTAATACATATTAATACTCGAAAATACATAAGTTTAGGAAGATAATACGAGCCGACATCAGCGGGCGTGTTTGCCGCATGTAAAATGTTTCACATAAGTCTGTGGCTCAATGTAAAAGTGCAATGAAGACTGTCAACTATCAAGTAAAATTTAAAATCTTATGTCAAGTGTCAACCAAATATTTTTATAAAAAAAGAAAACATAACCTAATTGCAACAATTTTTTTTTGTTATCCTGATTAAATTCTTTAAATTACTGTGTAAATTACTTACAATCCAGGATAAGCTAAAACTGTATGTAACGTTTAACTTCATTGGAAGATAATTTGAAAAGTTTGGTTAGATAATTTGTAGATTTCCTTTAACAAGATGGTATCTCTTTGGTTTACGCCTGAGCTGGCTGATGAAATAATGAGAAGCGATGATATATTTCAGCAAACACAAAACGTTATCACTGGTAAGGGTTATCTTACGTTTTTTTCTTTATAATAACTTGATCTTCTTATCATAACCTATATAGCTAATGACCTTCGTCTAAGCATCAATAAAAAGCATTAAAGTGATGACCTAAAGTAATTAATTGCTTAAAGTGTGCTAACCAATAAGTACAATTTTGGTTTTCTAAGTTTACCTATGTTTCTTAGCTATGCATCTCTATTTGACCCAAAATTATTGCAATGATAACAATTACCTTTTTGTTTAGAGCACATCATTCGGAATGCGAAGTTTTGTTAAACATCAGCTGAAAAACACACACATATACATCACCTACACCAGCCTGTCATCTATATTGTATTTTGTTGACGTCAGTTGAGAATGTTATTCATTTATGTAACGGACGAGAATTCACAATACGATTTTATGATTGGTTTTCCAGTTTTTCAGCATTTTTTGGGAATTTAGCATTTAGCTTGTGCTTGTCTTTAAGATGCACACTACTTGTCAAATTTCTTCAAGATTGATTCAGTTAAAAAATGTTACAGACATACACAAAGACACGTAGAGACAGTAACTGGCAAATATCTTGAGAAACAAGCAGTGCAGTGGTGGAAGATTTTTTAAATGAAACAATAGGCTGCTTTTTACCACCATCTAGCCTGATGCTAAGCCAGGATGCATTCTATGTTGGAGCATGCTTGCCTAGAAGTAACCAATTCACTCGCTATTTGGTTTTGTTTAAGTTTGCTGAATGTACATGCACAATAGCAATGTGTCATTCACGAGTGAACTAATCAAATAGAACGGGTCACGGCTCGCAGCAAACAGCGAGTGGCCAGTTTCACTCGGCAGGCCTGCACTCGTGACTGACGTGTATTACCGAATAAGTGTATTAATGAATTTCTACCAATTACCTTTACGCAGATTTCACAGAATATGTAATGTTACAGCAGATTAACTAAGAAATAATGTCGACGAAAGGGACAGACCCCGACAAAAACCGTATTTTTGTAATTGCTCTAATGTAAAAATGGTAATACATACATACAAGCATCAAACTTGGCATGATTATAGTACACACTCTAAAGTATAACAACAAATAATAAATAATGGCCAAGTGCGAGTCGGTGACGAATTTATGTTCGTTACCAAGTTAAGCAATGTTAAACTATTTAGAAGAACCTTATTTCACACAGAATGGAAACGCCACAAAAAAATTTGAAGTCGGTTTTTTTAATTGATAATTATTGTATTTTGTGGTGATACAGAATTCTCAGTGCGCGAGCTCGACTCGCACTTGGCTGGTTTATTTATGCGACATGCATGTTGGCATGTTTATAATAGGCTGTATATAGCATAAATGTAAAGTATAATTTTCTTTTTCCAGACATAGTATCAGACCGAATCACCATAACCCATCTAGTCGAAAACATGGGAGGCATACTAACTCACAAGGAAGCCGACAACCGTGAAAAAGGCATGCGTTTCTTCACAAAACTTCTCAAAGAGCTACCAAAAAACTACTTAAACGAAATGCAGGTTAAATTCATATCAAAATTCTATATTGACCGGTTAAAAGATCACCATAAAGTAATACCAGACGTCTTGGAAGGATACCTAGCAATTATTGATATGATCAACTACAGTATGAGTAACTGCGTAGAGTTTTTTACGGTGCTTTTTAGAGAGGTGGCGTGCCAGTCACAAGTGCGTCAAGACAGATATAACATTTATCTGATCATGCAGAGGTTGATGGATAAAGATTTGGAATGTAAGTTTGTTTTTTAATTTTTGTAGTGAATTCTTCTTTAGCACGTTGGGCACTTTTTGGACTGGGGGAAAAACAATGACAATATAACCACTTGACTGCTCATCCTTTACCCCGCATAAGCCAAAGATTCTAACATGTCAACCTAAACTATATAGAGCGGGGCCAATCCTAGGCGCGAATTGAATGAATGACTTTTGATTCTCCAATCACAAGCGTCGAGTCGCGTCGAGTCTCCAATCACAAGCCGCCATTCGATACCCACCCCTCGCCCCACCCCGCGACCGACGTGGCTGACTTTTGCAAAAGGGAATTTTGACTACATGCGCGATCCAGTAGTTATAATATTATCTTTGGTTTTGGACAAGAAACATGAATATTTTTCCACAATCACCTTTTTAACCAACTTTAAAAAATTTGAAGGTTCTCAATTCGTTTTTTTTTTCCAGATGTGAAAAACCTCGGCCCTGATTTCGTTTATGGAGTCATATCAGCAATGGACGGAGAAAGAGATCCTCGTAACCTAATATTCCTCTTTGGATTCCTTCCACATTTCACCAAGAATATACCGCTTGGTCATTTAGTAGAAGAAATGTTCGAAGTCATATCCTGCTACTATCCGATAGACTTCCACCCGGCTCCAGATGACCCCGCGGCAGTGTCTAGGCAGGATCTAGCTGATGCACTTAAGCCATGTCTATGCGCGACTCCGGAGTTTGCCGAACACTGTTTTGTTTTATTGGTAGAAAAGCTGGACTCAAGCTTAAGGTTGGCCAAAATAGATTCCTTGAAGCTGTTGGTTAGTTTAATTTGTTTTCATACCATTGTCTTTTGTTATGCATCTTCACTTTTCTTCGTCAACCACCTTGTGAAAAGGTATGACGACCGGTGGTACGTTCCATGTATGATGGGAAATTCAAATTTCATAAAAAAAGTAGTCTAGGCTAGGTAATTATTCTTTACATTATCATGCAAAAAATAACACCTTAAATACCTATTGATTGCTATACAATAATAAACCGGTCATGTGCGAGTCGGGCTCGCGTATTGAGGATTCCGTACCACCACATAAATTTTATATAGATAAAAGAAAACAAATATTTTTTTCGATAGCTCCTTGGTCCAGTTGGTAGTGAACCTACCCTACTGAGCTTGAGGGCGTGGGTTCGATTCCTACCTAGGACAGACGTTTATGTGATGAACATTTGTATGTTTGTTCTATATCTGATTGTTAATATATATTTAAGTATGTATTTAAAACTATATATGTATGTATATCAGTCTCTGGCAGCCATATCTCAAGCTTCGCTTAGTTTGAGGTCAGATGACTGTGTGTGCAAAAATGTCCCGAACATTTTTTATTTTTGTTTTGTTAAGTTTGTTAACTACTAATGTACAAAATAATAATAAAAAGACAACCTCACGCCCAGGCTGTCGCTCATCCAAGTACCGACTGCGCCCGATGTTGCTTAACTTTAGTGAACAGAAATATGTCTCCAATCACACTTGGCCATTTGTTGTTTCACTTTAGAGTGTGTACTATAATCATGCCAAGTTTGACGCTTGTACGTATTACCGTTTTTACACTAGAGCAAAACAAAAACATATTAAAAAAGTTTTTAAGTCCTTTAGTTTTTACTTTTCGACTTTATTATTATTTCGTATTCCGCTGTAACATTATTTATCTATGAACAAAAATACAGCCGCTAAAAGGTAGGACGGACATACAGACAGCGTAGGCTTAGTATAGAGTCCTGTTTTCACCCTTTGGGTACGGAACCCAAAAATTATTTGCATGACTATTTCAAAGGGCCATGCAGATAAACATTCGTCAGGGAGTTTTCTCTTTCTAGCTCTAACTTACACTGATTATCTTTCCTCTCTGTCACCCACGCTAAAACATTTTAACACGTTGTTTCATTTCATAATTTCAGACTGAAACCTGTAAAGTCTTCAAAGGCGAGTCGTATGCCCCATTCCTGAAAGCATTATGGTCTTCAATACACCGAGAAATATCGCACAAAACTGATGAAGAACTCAAAATGGCAGCCCACGAAGCCCTATCAGCCTTAGTCACTAAACTGTCTACGTCAGCTAACACCGATCAGGCTTTCGAAAATTTCGTGAGAGGAATTCTAATAGCCATGCAAACGGCTGTAGCTGAGGCCTCTACAGTAGCTCAATTCGTACAAGCGACTAAAGTTTTGCTCACAACAGCAAATACGTCCAAAGAATCATGTGTGATCATCACTAAGTCCATGATACCTGCAATTATAGCTTACTATGAGTTTAAGACATCGCCAAAGCTACAGATAGCTAGCTTGGATTTCTTAGGAGATTTATATGATATGGCTAAACATTGGGAAGTCTTAGACGAAATCAACGCACAGACTGTAGAAGTTCCTCAGCTTTGCTTAACAGCTGTCAGTGTGCCGGTCAAAGATTATCAAGTGGCTGGGTTCAAAACTTTGATCAGGATAAAGGATGTCTTAGATACGGATTTGGTTGTACCATTTGTTGAAGTTCTAATACATAATGTTCAGCACAGCCAGGACGCGGATTTGCTCAAAGTTAGCGTAGAAACTGTGCACGCTATTGCTCGGAAATATCCAGAGCTTATTATGAATTTGGTAGTCATAGGGAAGTGCGATTTGGACAATCTGATTCAAGATAAAGACAAAGTCGCGTTACAGAAAAGACTCAATTTGCTATCGAATTTAGCCAGTATAGATGATTTCACAAAAATAATTATTGAAGAGATGTTGAAGATAATTACAAGTAATAATGTTGATGCAAACAAAGTGATTGAAGCACTGAGTGAAAGCATGTCAAATTCGAGTTTGTTCTCAAACAAAAAGGTGACGCAAATCGAAAGCGACCACGGGTTAATAGACTCTGTCATGAATTGGCTGGTAAAAGAATTAGAATTGGACAAGCAGAGCTCTTTTGCTCACTGTTACTTATTAATTTCAAACACTATCAGCAGTCTTCCCTCAGATAAACAGGAACGAATTATAACCAAGTATACGGCACAAATCATAGAAAAATGCACGAACAATGACACCTATTTCTTAGTCCTTGAAAGCTTATACAGTTCTTTACATCAAGGCTTATACAATCCGACATTTGATACTATCATGAAGCTATCTTTGAAGCTGTCTTTAAAGAGTGAAAGTGAAGAGGTTAGGATGAAAGCTTGTGCATTGATAGCACACTTTTTAAACAAGGCTGAGTACGGGCAGAAGTTTGAGTTGCTCTATGAACTATTGAAATGTTCTCTAGCGTCATATAAGAAGGATAATGGAGAGGATATATGTCCGAAGTTAATATTGCTCTACGGGTGGATAGCGAAAGCTTTGATCATGAGAGGCAATGATATGTTCCAGTTTTGGTTGCAGAAGGTAATATTAAATAATAATAATAAATATTTGGGACATTTTTGCACACACGGTCATCTGACCCCAAACTAAGCAAAGCTTGTGATATGGCTGCCAGACACTGATATACATACATATATAGTTTTTAAATACATACTTAAATAGATATTAACAACCAGATATAGAACAAACACAAATGTTCATCACACAAATGTTTGTCTTACGTGGGAATCGAACCCACGCCCTCAGGCTCAGAAGGTTCACTACCAACTGGACCAGCGGGCTATCCAATATATATTTTTTATAACCTGTGTTCAAACCATCAATAATAACTGTTGGCCTCAAGCGACAGATTTTCCTTCTCATTGCCGTTCTATTCACTTCTCTTTTCTGTGGTCCAAGAACCACAAAAGTTTAAAAGACATGAAATTCACCACATTCCAGTATCAGTATGAAGTTTATTAACCCCCCACTATCGAGGTACAATACATATAGGTACAAACTCGGCGCACGCAACGAATTGCGCAGAATTTTTGGTTAGTAACAAGGTAACTACGATCCGACTACAACGCCGCGCGATGTCAGAGCTACGATGACATAGCGGACAACTAACGCTGAACACTATGCAAGCGACATAACGTCTAAATTGGAGTAAATGTGGCATTGTGTAGTTTATAATTGATACAATGTATGTACAATGACACTCGGACGTTTTCTGACTGTTTTCACTGAGAGATTGTGACTATAGGAGTTGTATCTAGATGCACGCAAAAAGAGGTTAGCATCATAGCTCCCAAACAGCCGAACCGATTTTGATGTTTACTTTTTAAAGTTATATGATTATTTACGGGATATTTACCGTGGTAAGGTTGTGGAATGAAAGAGGGTAGAAAGAGGGTAGATCGTTATGTCTGCACCTAACTTTTTAACTGTTCTCCAACCACCCGCATTCTTCAGTCTTCCCGTGAACATGGTGCATGTAACTGCGCCGAAATATCGGGAGCTCATTCCACAACCTTACCACGGTAAATATCCCGTAAATAATCATATAACTTTAGTGAACAACCGTGATAGTTTAAAACAGTGTTTTGTTTACTTTTTGTTTGAAAGGTGACTTGGTCGAGAATGTTTATAGCTATGATTCAATAAAATCAGTTTTGGGGGTATTCCAAATTTTTTAGTTTACCCTTGTAATATGTAAGTCTATTCAAGCCCGGAGGAATGTGAATCAAATTTGAAAATGTTCCTTATTTCCATTTCAGATCACAAATACAATAAGCAACCAAAAATATTGCTCGTACGGTGCCGAAGCAATCCGTCTAATCATGGTTGACGTACCAGACAACCTAACAGCCAAGCACCACTGTCGTATTAGTCTGCTATACAAACAGCGTATGTTTCTAGCGTTTACTAAGATTTCGGATAAAATTGGTCCGTTGACGGTCGAGACCAAAGAAGCATATCTACTTAGCTGGGCATATGTGCTCGGGAAGGCGCCTAAGAGTGTACTTATGAGTGAAATCAACAAGGTTAGTGTAGTATAGAAACTCAATAGTTAATACTTAATATCAATCAATAGTTTATTTAATAATCTTAACCTATTACTTACAAGCATTTTGGTAAACTCTTAGATAACTTATAAACACTAGTTATGTAGGTAAACAGACATTTGATAAAAACAAACCTACATTCAAGAAAGATATTTATGTTGTTGAATATAATTATGTTTGTTGTACCTAGCTAATTGGTAATTGAATTTTTGTTTGGTAAAACACTTTCCGTTGTAGGCACATAAGTTAGTGAACTCACAACTTATGTGCCTACAATGGAAAGTGTTTTACCAAACAAAAATTCAATTACCAATTAGCTAGGTACAACAAACATAAAACTACTACCACATCTACACATTGGTCGTATTTGCCCCAACAAAGCTGAAACTTTGCAAATCCCATTGTTTTTTTTTTAAATAATTAATAGGCTTTCGTTTGACCACTATCATGCCTGATGTTAAGCGACGATGCGGTCTACGGTGGAGCACGCTTGCCTAGAAGAAACCGATTCACTCGTGATTATGCAGAATAGATCAACGTTGGGCCATCGACTTGCCTGACAGCCGTTGTTCGTAATGATAGGTATTATGGACGCCTTTTGATAGTGCACCCTTCCCGCATAACCGTTTTTTTTTAAATATAATCGATAGGCTTGCTTGCTCTTGGCCGCCATCTCGCCTGATGTTAAGCGATGATGCGGTCTACGATGGAGAACGCTTGTCTAGAAGAAACCGATTCACTCTTGACTTGAAGACACCCAGATTGTAACTGACGGGAACCCATTCAGGCAGCGAATTTCACAGACTAGCAGTTCGCACAATAAATGTGTAATCAAAGCGCTTCGTACGGATTTTCGGAATATCAACAATAAAACGGTGTCGATTTTTCGTGCCCGCCCTGGCATTCCGCTAGAAAAATGGGCAGGAGGGAATTAAATCATGCAGATCTGACGCACACTCTCCAAAATGTATCCGATAAAAACCATATAAAAATACCAAAATTTATAACCATAATGAATTTTTTAACGTGATAACGTCTTATAAATCAATGAACGCCGGCTGCACGCACGAAAAATTGTCACGTTCCGCCTGAGCCGCGCGTGCAAGCGAGAGCGCGGAACAAGCGATAGAGAGGCACGATTGGCCTAAGCGATATCACGTAAAATTATCGCCCGCTAACCGACTTTACAGACAACCCCTTTTTTCTATGGAACAGCTGGCATATTAAAATTTTTCTTTGCCCTTCTGTAAAAGTATGTTTTAATTTTAATTTCAGATATCTCCAATAGTCATAGACTCTTTAGATTACGACAACACAGAGCTGCTGCTTGTGATGGTGGATGTGTTAGATCACTTCGTGCAAGCGAAACACGCAATTATCGGAGAAAGTTTACAGACCATATTGCCGAGACTGCAAAATTTGTCTAAATATGTGAAGTCCATGGTAAGATATTTGAATACTTTTGTAGTGAATGTTGCAAAAATGTCGAATCCAATCCCATATTTATTTAAAACGCAATAAATGTACCTCGAATGTACCTTGAGTGTTGCTCACTTTCCTATAAGGTTCTTTAGTTGGTCCTCTGTGGTACGACCCATGATCCAAGAAAACAAGGTCTAGCCCTCTGGGAGTTGTAACGCAATGACGTCACTGTCCAGTTGCCACTTTATTGTAACAAACACAGATACTGGGAAACAACTTTTTAAATAATCTATTAAATAAAATACACAAAGCATTTCAATTGTCATTTGGTTTGTCCGCTCAAGCAAGTTAAGCACGAATTGAATATATTAAACATAATTTTATCAAAACCACATTGATTTATTGGATTCCCACAGGTAATTATACGAATATTAGGGAGTTATAATTTCACGCTACTGTTAACACAGAAAATCATAGAGATAATATCCGCCATTGTTTCGTGTATCGTCATCTCTCTCGAACTTGTTGTAAATTACTTATTCTGCTCTTGCTTATGCACGTGTACGTGTATCCATGACATTGATGACATCATTGCGGGACGCCACGTCACATTATTTCTCGGAGGGCTATACCTGGCTGAGTATATTATTATATCATGGTACGACCTTTGTTCGTAACCATTGAGTAAGGATAGGTATAGACTAGTCCTCAGCGTATACAAATGCGATAGAGATAGTTCGACATAAGTACTTACCGATGAAAGGTTATGTTCGGTTAATTCCGTTCACTACGGCTTTTACACCCTATTAAACTGCACCGCGCACTAAATCCACTTACAAAGTCACAAATAAAAAAACCAAGTGAGGTCTTTCTATGGGTCTTTTACAGTTATTTTCAACGACGCCGCAATTTGCCTGCCACCTGAAGTGTCATATCAGTCGATGGCAAACAACAAAACCCTATACGCCAGGAAGGGACAAAATATATAATCTTTGTCCTGCTCACTCTCACGAAGTTGTTCATATACGTTATCTCACTTTCGTAATTATTATTATTTTAAGAGCGAGTTTATACCATTCCCTAGTCAATGTTCGCAACAGTTCCAAACATGAGGGGAGGATGTTTGGCGTTGTTAGTCGTCTCTTCAACCCTTCTGTGTAACGCTAATTATTTTACAGGATGTAAGAATAAAAAGCCTTCAATGCCTCTACAACATCGCAAACTGTTACCGCACTTCTCTCCTACTGCTCTTCAAACAAGACACGTTATTGGATTTAGCGCCATCCCTCGACGACAAAAAGCGACTGGTACGCAATATGGCGGTGAGAGCGCGAACGCGGTGGTTCCTGATTGGTGCACCGGGAGAAGCCAAAGAAAACTGAAACTGACAATAGCATTTAAAAATGGAACGTAATATTTTCATAAACATTACCGGCCAGTCTGAGTTGAGGAAAATAATAATTCATGTTGCTGTCTGATTTGTAATATTTATTATTCAAGTGTATCAAAACAATCTTTTTGCATTCCTAAGATCTGAAAGGCAAATTAATTCTGTAAACTATTTATATAATAATGATATTGTAAATTTCTGTAAGTACTCATACCCACTTGTTTTGTTGCAAAAATACGAATAAAAATTGTATAATATCTAAAGCGATATTTTATTCTACGAACTTTTTAAAACTTTGAAAATAAATGTTGTCGAATTTTTCATTCTTTTTGCACAGGTATAATAATTTTACAGATATTGAAATAATAAATGACACGTTATGAAAACATCACATTCGCTGACACATTTAACGCTAGCTGAAGAAGGGCATTTTAGTCTCTGCGGCCATTGCCCTTCTTAGGTCGCTGTATCAACAAAGTTAGTTCCTTAGTTTGGTTTTGTTCAAGGAGAAATGCTTTTTAGTCTCGGCAGCCACCCATTTTGGGTCGCTGTGTCAACAAAGTTAGTTCCTTAGTTTGGTTTTGTTCATGGAGAAGGGCTTTTTAGTTGCGGTGGCCATTGCCCATTTAGGATCGCTGTAGCAACAAAGTTAGCTCTTTAGTTTGGTTTAGACATTTTAGTCTCAGCGGCCATCCATTCTGGGTCGCTGTGTCAATAAAGTTAGTTCCTTAATTTGGGTTTGTGGAGAGGGCTTTTAAGTCTCGGCGGCCCATTACTAATTTTGGGTCACTGTGTTCAATTGATTGATTGGGCAAATTAGTTCCTTAGTTTGATTTTGTTCAAGGAGAAAGGTTTTTTTTGAAAAGGGCTTTTTCGTCTCTGCCGCCATTACACATTTTGGGTTGCTATGACAAAGTTACCTACTCATAATACTTTAGCATATCCACGAATTGTGTCTGTGCGTTATCTGAGCCAAGCACTAGGTATACTGTAGGTACGTAGGTATCCTATATAGGTAGGTAGTTCTTATTTCTATTACTTCTACGTCAGCGACCTGTATTTTTCCGAGCTTTTCAACAATCTCGTATCAACAGTTACCCAGTCCAATCCTTCCCATTTCCCGTTAAAAAGCGGGAGTTAGGCCCTTCATTAACATTTAAAGTGCGGATGCTCGGAGGCGATAAGGGCTTATGCAAAGCCGGATCAAATTGTTAGTGGGAATTTGTCACTAATCCTGGCCGCTGTAGTGCGTTTCAAGGAGATAAGTGCGCATGAGAAAAAGTTGGGGAGAAGAACCGCGAAGGCCTCTTTTCCTGCCAGAAACTTACCGGGGATTTTAAAACACTGTACAGAAAAAAATATTGCTGATTGTGAATTTAAAGAGGTGAATGAGCATTGTTGATAGATACCATTGCAAATCGTTCAGTATTTTATTTTGGCGAAGGAGATACTAAAGTTTTAGGTTTATACTTTTCACCTTTAATTCTTCTACCAAAATAAAATTAATGGAAGGGCCCAGAAAGAGCGCATTTTTTAAGATTACAAAAACAGCGCCGGCGCTCACTTCGTTTCAGTCGGTTTCTAGCCGTAGAAAGTGCGACACGAGACTTGTTACATGATAACGAAACATCTGACAAAGTTATGCCTTCGTGTGCTTTCCCGAAGTGTAAATTAAATACACAACAAAACCGGCTACTTATCTATTTTTTGTAACAAATGTACGTAGTATTTAATTTAGGTAAAAAATATGTACCTTTCGCTCGACGTTTCGACCATGTTACAATGGCCGTGGTCACGAGCTGTCTGAAAACTGCGGGTTTGACTCGTTTTTACTGAGCAAGTTCAATGGTTATTGCCCGTCCATTCATTTTATTTTGGTCGAAGCTTTAATTCAGTTCTGATATTTATACCTAGTTGTTTTAAACAGCACCAGTTCTATAGCCATTGATTAGGGTAGAGCAAGATTGTCTTTCGGCTCGTTTTCATTCTGAAAACTATCTTATAGGAATCCATTCCGGAATAAAAAGTATTCCATGCGCTTATCTATATCCATCCAGGATAAACTATTTACATATAAAAAAATTATGCTGTCTACAAACAACACAAATGTGTCACGCCGCTTCTCCGCCCCGAGACACGAGGCGTCATAGGCCTATATTTTTTTTGTTTCTCTCGATTTTTTCTTCACTTGTAGCGGTTTGGCGCTCCTTGCTATCTGGCACATAGTGCGCCGCCGCTGGTTTAAACTTACTACAAACATTTTTCTTCTTCTTCAAGTGCCTCTCCACTACTGGAGGTTGGCCGTCAGCTAGCGAACTTCTCTCTATCCTGTGCCAAGCGGAATAGTTGTTCGACGCGGGCTATGCTGGTCCACTCCCGGATGTTGCGTAACCACGACTTTTTCCTTCTTCCAGCGCGTCGTTTGCCTTGAACTTTGCCCATCATAAATATTTTTATAAATGGCTATTAAAACAATACAGCTATAAGTACTAATATCCTGCATAGTGTAGTAAATGGAGCCATTAACCACCCTAAGCAAACTACCCGCGCCTAGGAAAACATTCCCATCATCTCACCACACACATTTGTCGCGGCATGCAAATGTAAATTGAATCATCACCGGCCGGATTTGCCCGAATAATCCCGGGACCGGCCCCTCGGTGTTTCAATGTATCTGTGGACTCGTCTCGGACTTAGATACCTATACGTTATGGTTGGTCCTAGTAATTGTAGTACGTACACAGATATTGGTGGGTCTGTTTGTCTTAGGTTTTTTATCGCGAATAAGTCTGCGTTTGACCACCAACTCGCCTGTTGGTAAGCGACATTGTGGTTGAAGATGAAGCACGCAGACTAAGAAGATAAATAAGATACCTATTCACTCTGACCTTGAAATGGTCCAAAGGTTTCAAGGTTTAAGTAAAAAGGGAGGTAAGTAACGGTACGTACCTAGGTATGTTTGTCCATGTAACAAAAGCTCTCATTATTCGTAATCCCAAGTGTAGGCGGTGATGGATCAGCTAAGAAGTTTGTGCTCATTCGTTTGTTCTTAAAACTCATTATTAATAATTTTTGTGATAATTATCTAGTAAATACTTAATAAGTAATAATTACGGCTTATTTATTTTCTTCGTTTGAAATACCTTTGTACTAAAATAAATAAAAATTTCCGATTAATATTATTGTGTAGGAGTCTTAGAAATCAAGCTACCTAAGATTTTCAATAAGTTATGTAAGTACTTACCTACCTACCTGTTTTACAGAAGCTGCGGTTTGCGCGCTCTTTCTCTAAATACCTAGTAAATACCTACCTATTCAATAACAAAAATGTAATGCTAACAAGTTTCTTCGTACAAAAAATATAACGGATCAGTTTTAGGTTGGTACCTACCTAAGTATTTTTTTCAGAATTAGGTTATTGGTAATTTTTGTTTCAGGTTACGTTAAATAGGGTATTTGACTACTTTTGGGAAACTATTGCACATTATTGCCTGATATAATTTAATGTATACTGCATTTATATTTTCTGGATATCAGTCGTATTTGCGATATAAATCGATGTTAAAGTTTGAATAAAAAAATATCGCGCCAAAACGCAGACCTGCGTCATAGCTCCGGTCGAGCGACGACTGACGTCACACAAAACAAAACAGCTGCAGCCAGGCAGCAAAAGTTTGATAATCACTAATTTTCTAATAGAAGTAATGGTTTATAAATGTTGTGTAGTGCCACAATGTACAAATACTTCCATAAAACACCGGAAAAACTATTTGTTTCTGTTCCAATGGACCCCAAAACTCGCAAAAAAAGGTTGGAACTAAGTAGCTCGTAGAGAACCCAAAAGTATTGGAGCTAATTCAAGTGTTTCTATGTGCGAAGATCATTTTGAGGTACATATTTGAGTCTATATATTTCTATTACAATTTGTGTTTTTATTGCATCACTATTTTATGTACTGTTACTTTCTTTTTAAACATTGTAAAGACATAACCTAACAAAATAGTGATATCCACCTACTACAACATACTTTTTGTACAACTTGATTGAATGTTTTGCTTGGAGAACAATTAAAAATTAATACTTACATTGTAGTTTTTACGTTTTGAGTTCTGCAGCGTAGAAACAATGACGTAGATTATTATTGAAGAAATATGCAACCATAAATACATTAATTTTGGGTAAGTTACTGCTGTCTGCTTGCACAAAATGTTTCTCCATTCTTCTCACATTTAACCTCCGGACTGTTTTTGGTGATAATTTCTGGATAAATCGCTCTCAAAATAGCTTTACAACATTAAATTCGCAAATATCAATACAAAATCTGTTTGTTTAGATTTGTGTGACGTCACTAGGGATGAAGCCAATTACAGACCGTTTTCGATCACGTGATCAAATGTCGAAAATACAGTTATTTTATTCGCGTTTTTTACAAAAAATAAGCATATTTTTATAAAAAAATCAATGAAATATGCTTTTTCATTATGTCATGTTTATGGATGATGTCAATTGGCATAATATTTTCAATACAGTCAAACACCCTATTAGTAATCCGGTAGGTACCTACTTACCTATTATTATTATTTTATAATTTTTTTCGATTGTTTTTTTTTTCAGTTTAGGTTTAGTTAGCATCATTGACAAATTTATGTACAATGTACCTACATGCAGTAAAAAATAAATAAATGGAATTTTCAAAGTAACGCCTGATTCAATCAATTACTATTATAACGGATAGGTACACAAACAAAAATGATGTACTTACCTACCAAACTTCACTTATCACAAGTCTTGTGAATAACAACGTAGAAGCCTCTACGTCATCCGACGTCTAATGTAAATTTAATTCGACATGACAACGCTTGTTTCGGTTCTCATTAGCGACTCTTAATTACGATGTAGCTATTCCTTTGAAGGCTCCAGAGAATGTCTCTCACGCCGTACATTGTCGAAATGTTGATGGAATGGCCGGAGTTTCGGGCATAATTTACGAGCTTTGAGAACACTATTGGAGGTCATGTATGTTGGTCACGTAAAATATTACGAATAAAAAACCAAATAAATAGTATTGGTCAGCTTCTCCGTGTTTTATAAGTAAGTAACTTTTCAGGAATGTCATATAAATTTAAATTTCAACTGCTACCTATTTGTTAACTTGCATTTCGTAGCGGACCTCTATATACTTCCTAGGGATTGTACCTACCTCAGTGGCGTAGCTAATAGGTAACAAAAGGCCCTGGTGCAATAAAAGAATAGGGGCCCTATCTTAACTGATTAGGTTAAATAATAGTAGATAATAATAAATAAATAAAAAATAAAAATCTTTACTGCGGATCTAGGCCCATATCACGATCAATTAAAAAAACATATTAAATAATAAGAATTAAAAAAATATAATACATTGACATTTAGGTGGCAATTTTTACCCACCGTCTATACGTTTCAGTGGTTTCAGTCAGCAGCAGCCTGTCGGCTAAGCTTCTAATAGGTAATGGAATTCCTGCACGTGTCAACTCTGGACATGAACGATGCTATTTTCAGCAAGCAAGTATAAATATAAATTTATATGATTAGGTACTTTAAAGTTGCAAAGCTACCTATTAGGTACGTACATGTATTTGTAAGTATGTGTATGAGTTATATTCTGAAGCTGGGAGAAATATTACACTAATTAATAAGTGTAGATAAATATAACAATAGGTAATTTAATAAAGGCGTTTTTTTTACTTTTATGTCATTCATTGAATATATAATGACATAGAATTCAATTTATATGCAAACAATCACGTCGATCCTTTTGGATTGTTGTTGTGTATAAGAGAATCAACCAAACACAGATAAAACAATATATAACAATCATCGCTTACCATTAGGCGAGATTAGGCGCAAGCCTATTATTAATTTAAAAAAACACACTTTCGAAAACATCATACCTATTTGGTACCTACCTAACAAAAGTTCCAAAGGTAAGGAAGGTTGTTGTTAGGCAACAATACTTAAGAAATAGGTAGACGTAGGTACCTACTACCTTAATGATGGAAGCCACGAAATCCTCCAAGGAAACAGAGCCTTGTTCGACTACAGGATTACGTCTAAAGCCTGATCTATTTCTCAGATTTAGTTATCCACGTGGTAACTAAACGTGTAGCGTGTAACGTATCTACCTAATAGCTTTGTAAACTCGACGTAAAGCTGCTTATGTAGGATACTCTCTAATGATACAAGATTAGGGAGCCAAAAAAATAGGAAAGTAAGACTGTGTTTAGGTATGCATGTTTTTTGGCTAGGTAGGTATTTACTGTGAGCATTGAAGTAGGTAAGTATATTGTAAGGAGCGTCCAAATAGCACCTAGGTACTTCTTTAATGTACCTACTAACGGTACAGCGCACCAGTGTGAACTCAGTTGCACGCTGACTTCTATGCCCGATGGGCATATATTATTCATCATCATCATCATTTCAGCCGTAGGACGTCCACTGCTGGACATAGGCCTCCCCCATCGATCTCCAAAAGGGCCAGTCGGAAGCGGCCTGCATCCAGCGTTTCCCTATGCGGTCTCTTTTAGGTCGTCTGTCCATCTTGTGGGTGGACGTCCTACGCTGCGCTTACCAGTCCGTGGTCTCCATTCCAGAACCTTTCGGCCCCATCGGCCATCTGTTCTGCGTGATATATATTATATTAATTTCTACATCTAAGAATGTCTTAGTAGTATAGTAATTAAATCTTTAAAAAAAAACTAAAAAAAACTAATCTATTAGAAGTCCCTACTTCCGTAAATTACCTTAATTTGTTCAGCCTTTCACCGTTCACTGCGATTATGTTGGTGCTTTCTGTGTACCTAATTAATTGGGTATGAAACTGTACTTAGTATCTACTATAACTAATTAATTATGGAGTAGACACTTGTCCTAGTAAATATTATAAAAGAAAAAGAATTAATTGGAGCACAAATAGTTTAATTAACTTATATATATGGCTTTACCCAGCAGTGCGCGAATGGGGTGCGGCGTTTAATCAAGTTGGCTACCCTCTTTACAGAATAGCCCTAAATACCTATTAGGTACCTAGTTAAATTACATGCCTAACCGTCATAATGTTTGGATGCCACGAATTACTGTAATTCTGCTGCTGAAATAACAGTAATTCTGCAAGTGATATTACTGTAATTTCTGACAAAAGGTCGCGGGTAGGGCTGTCAACATTGCATGTGCATTTGTACTTTTATTTACCGGGCAAGTAACTAAAAAAGCTAACACAAAAAGAGTTATTCTACCCATAGACAATTGAGGATCTAAAGACAATCCAAATGCTCAAGCCCACTATTAGTTGGCAGCGTACCTAGTATGCTGGCGCCATTACCACGCTGAATGGCAATGCTTTAGCGTTGAGCCAGAAACACGCCAGCATTTTAGTCACGAGTCGCAAGCGTTCTGAAAGTTTTTTGAAAATGAAAATTTGTACTTTTTATGTGTCTTAATCGGCAAGTTTGTAAGTTAGAGTCCAGTCAAAGTCATTTCCAGTACTTTAATCTGTTTTTGGAGCTCATGCAAGTCCGACTCTACGGCACACTGATCAGCACCGCGAGACCATGACCGATGGTGTATCTTATGTTGGACGCTTACACCCACTTCGGGTCTCTATACCAGCGGAGCAAGTAGTAAGGAAGCTTTTTTACTCAAGTTTATAATATAAAGCATGTATTTAATTGAAGTTATTTGAGGAGAGCATAATTGTACTTTTAACCACAAACAACATACAATTTGACACTCAGGACGTCCGAGTAATTAAAAATCAAGCATCTTCAAATCATAGAGGGTTACTCAGAATGGTGGTACTAAATCGAATGGAACTGGTGGGGCCAACCCTGAAAATATCACAATCAAGTATATACAGGATGTAATAAGCTTAAAGGGATCAGTTATAATCATTATGAACAACTTTTATAATAATAGGTATAGGACCAAACATGAGATCGCAAAAAAAAACAGCTGCTCCATACATTTTGTTGAGTGCAAAATGGCCACCGCTACAAGGTTAATTACCTACAACAAAAAAAAACGGAACTCAAAATGCCCACAGAAAGCTGTCAGATTTGTACTGAAAATAAACAAGTGGCTCACTCAACAAGGTGCATTTGTAACGACGGTTTAACTTTGATAAACTATGGGTTTTGACAGATTTGGTATAGTAAAGCTATTAAAAACCGTCATGTTGAAAATTTGTGAATAAGATACAGATGTGGAGCACATTATACCTACCAGGGTTACCTGTGTTAGACTTATCCGGCAGCCCTAATTCCGGGTCTTCAGTGGCGTTTCTTGGGTATGCATTAAAGGAATGGCGGATAGCTGACATTTGCACAAACGAGCGCCCGCTTTTGTTGTCCAAATTGCTAGGATATTATCATTCTTGTACATTGTACCTATTTAGTTTGTATCTACGCTGTTCTGAACACTGGGTGCCGCTGTGCCGCTATTTGTATCGAAACAATGCGATTCTCTAACTACGAATGCTGTTCAAAAGAAAATTATAGTATAATCTTACTAATCCGGCACTATTAAAAACCAGAGGATGCCGGATTATTGGTATGTTCGGATTACTGGTTTATAGAGAAAAAAACATTAAAAAAAAGCATTCCATAAAGAGACATTTGACATTTTTAACTACATACTATTTTCAATTAAAAAAACAGATAAATATGTGCGCACGTGCACGCGATAAGTTTTGAGGTAAGCCTGCTAGACGACGACGTGGCGACGGAGCGCATAGGCGTAGAGGGGCTAGAAGGCGCGGGCGAAGGGTGCCGGATTATTGGACGTATCAGTCTTATGAATTTCCGGATTAGTGAGATTATACTGTAATTGTTATTTAACTACACTTCTCTTAGCTGATAAATAAAATGTTTTTTTATGTAGACCAACTGTTGTGAATTCGAACGCGTATACTTGCATTTAATCTTTTAATTTCCATTTGGTTATATACCCCCTTAATGGCCCTTTCGCCAAATCGGGTTCAGTAGGTATATCATGTCTATCGAAAAAGAAAAAACTATTAGAAGGGACCTTTGGGCTCGTAGGTGTCTAGATTTCAAGATAATATAAATTTTTATTTTTAATTTAATAAAAGGCTTGCGTTTGATCTCCAACTCGCCTGATGTAAAGCGACGATGCGGTCTACGATAGAGCACGCATGCCTAGAATAAACCGATTCGCTCGTGATTTGAAGACACCCAGATTGTAACTACTTACCGGGGTACACCCATTCAGGCAGCGCATTCCACAGACTAGCAGTTTGCATAATAAAAGTGGAATCAAAGCGCTTCGTACGGGTTTTCGGAACATCAACCATAAAGCGGTGTCGATTTTTGTGACCTTATACCATTCAAGCGAGCCGTTGTAGAGGAAAGGAGTGAAAATGCTCCAATCATTTTCCGGTAGTGGTGCCTCACAGCCTGCTAGGAAATAAAATTTATGTGGTCACAGGTAGACATCTACCTGTTTTGTGACCACCTCCGATAAATACGTGACCATGGACACTGCAAAATAATCGAAACGTCAGTAATTAAAAGGACGTTAAAATACAAGCGATAAAATTTGTTATCAGTGTTTAGTTTCAATAAGTAGGTAACCTATTAATCATCACAGTCCCACAAACAGAAAAGAATTATAATTTTTTGCTTAAATTAGAACGGCTGGCTGTCAAGGCATTTTTGTAAGTTTGTTGTAGCTTGCACCCATATAAACGAAACGTCAGTCATTCGAAATCAGTTAGCAATTGTGATGCGGAGAACGACGCGTAGATCTAAAAAAAAAAAAAATTATAGATTGGTGGAGTAATCGCGTATCAAACATACAAAAAATAAATAAACATACCTACATTCGAATTGATAACCTTCTGAAGTCGGTTAATAAAAATGTTCGATCAAGGTTCACTCATATGCCTGGTAACAGATTTTTCCTTCTTATTTCCGTTTTATTTACTTCTCTTTTCTGAGATCCCACTGGCACAAACATTTCAAAATTTCTGAAACATATTGTTCGTAATAGCCGTGTCGTAGCCATGGTAGCCTATTTGGGAGACCACTAGACTTGAAAGCGTGAGGTCGCGGGTTCAAACCCCGGGCCCGTACCAATGAGTTCTTTGGAGCTTATGTACGGATTTTCCCCACTGGCTTTTCGGTGAAAGAAAACATCGTGAGGAAACCTGCATACTTACAGAGAAAATTCAATGGCGTATGTGAATCCACCAACCCGCTTTTGGGCCAGCGTGGTGCGTGGCCCAATCACCCTTTCGGGGGTAGGCTAAAAGTCCAGCAGTGGACTGTTAAAAGGCTGATTATGATGATTGTTCGTAATTATGTACTTAGTTAGTAAGGCACCTGCTGTTTAGAAATACACAGAGGGATAATCTTTTCATCCTACTCAAGGACTTACGAGTCCTTGAGAGTTCAACTTCCATCATTATACGCGTACTTGCTTAATTGAGGAGCCTACGGAGAAACGCGTCCTCTCCTATCTTACATTTAGTAACCTTGACATAATTTACGTGGTAGGTGGAATGACAGATTTAGATTAGCGAGGAACGGTTCACTCCGTCAACGGTGAGGTTAGTCTTTAACCATGCACAGAAAAGAGAAGTAAATAGAACGGAAATAAGAAGGAAAATCTGTTACCATGCATTATGATAGAACCTTGATTGAACATTCATATTTAGATCAACGCGTCGTACTCCGCATCACAGCTGCTAACTGATTTCGAATGACTGACGTTTCGTTTATATGGGTGCAACTGGGTACAACAAATTTCTTACAAAAATGCCTTGACAACCGTTCTAATTTAAACAAAATAATATTTTTTCTGTATCTAAAAGAAAGAAAAAATAAAAAAGTTGGCCAGAAAGTTGAAAAATCTGGGAAAAAAAAAGTTTAAGTGCTTTTTATATGGGATTTTTGTATGTACTCAAGATTATAATTGAAACAATAAAATGCGATTGTACTTGGGACAGGAAGACGTCTGTCGAGTCAACTTAGCTATAGTTTGAAATAAAAAGTTACAATCTTACAATACATTAAATCTGGTTTAATAACCAAATCAAATTAAAAACTAAATTATACAATGCAGTGAGCAAAGAGACGATAGAGGCGAACAACACGGCTTTAAGGGTTGGCACTGTTAGGGAAATATTCGGGGATATAATTGTGCTCATGATTTTAAACAACTTTTACTATGGAATCAACCACGAAATCAAAAAAATATTTGCTGTTCCATACAAAATGATCATCTCTGAATCGAAATCTATGGAACAGCGGATTTTTTTCGCGATTGTCAGTAATGGTCCCATAGTAAAAGTTATCTACCGATGAGTGAAATGATAAACCAGAATAGTTCCACTGTCTAACCAGTCGCCCAGTATGTCTCTCGCAGCAATGCCAGAGGAAAGCACAGTCTATCCCGGTCTAATCTTTTTCAACTGGCCGACCAATGGCGGTAGCAGTCTGTTCACAATATTTAATTTTGCACACCGGGTAAGGTAGAATATTGGTAACATTGTATATTCCATCTAAACTGTAAGACAATAATGCCGCAAATAAACAGATTTTAATTTGATTCTGATTTACAACCAAAGGAAAATCTTTGTGCAGATATACCGGCAAATAACTAGTAGGTAGGCCTTTGGCGGACCGAAGGGGGTACGATGGGATTTTGATCGAGTGATTCCACACGATTGACTATAGCGTGGACGGGTATATACGAGTACATGTACATGCGCGTCGTTCTCCCTCTCTACGATGCTTTCTGCTCAAGATTTTTGCCAGGCACTTTAACAACCGTAGCTTGTGGTTGCGTAGCTCGTAGCAGCGTTTTTTATGGAAACTGAACTGAACTGTTGAAGTGGCTGAGGCCGGACCCATAGCACGAAGAACAGATGGCCAATGGGTCTGAAAGTTTCTGGAATGGAGACCACGAATCGGTAAGCGCAGCGTATATAGTCCACCCACAAGATGGACAGATGACCTAAAAGAGACCGCAAGAAACGCTGGATGCAGGCCGCTTCCAACCGGCCTTTTTTGAGACCGATAGGGAGGCCTATGTCCAGCATTGACATCCTATGGCTGAAAATGATAAAGAAATGAAAAATGATTTATTGTCGCAGATAGCAGATGATGATAATTTCGAAACAAAACTAATCTGACTGCACTAAAATTATCTGCGTCTCTTTTAATTTCAATACGTGAGGAACAGGTGGTAACAATAATCAAATTTAGTTTAGCTTAGAAAATGGTACAACAGATTACAGAATCGACATTGATGCGTATATTTCGAATTACAGTATTTAAGCTCGTAGCAGCGTATCATGAAACAACATAGCGCATAGTATCACAGCCCTTAGCAATATCTACGAGCTGTCCACGAGTTCGGATTCTTCACAAATCCTATCACTGTTCAATCTACCGTAAAGCAGCTTACAAATCACTACAAACGATTATATCGCTAGTAGTTTCAAAATTAGAACTATTAAATTCGAATGACTTTTTTACTGACGATAGACTAATTGGGATTCAAAAAAGGTTTATTACAAATTTAAGGATAGACCCTAGTACTGTGCCCTAGTATATAAACTTGGTGATTCCTATGGGACTGACATAGTCATTTATGACTAAATGTCCCAAATAAAAACAAGAATAAAAAAAACTAACTATTTATCGCATAATATTATACGCCGCTCGTCTGTGTAAGGGTGCGTTTCCACATAGGCGGAGCGGAGCGAAGCAAAGTTAAGTCGTGCCAGAATTGACCTGATATATTGATTCCGGTTTTTAGTTGGAATCCACATCTCGTCTTTGCTCCGCTACACTCATTCCGAACATCCGAAAACATTCATGACTGAGACAAGATTTTTTTAATCAAATTGTATGGCAAGGTGAGTAGCGTGGCGTGGTGAGAGAGGAGTGGGCTACTTATAGAATCGCGGAGTATAGCGATGTGCCGGCAGTGCGCGCGCTGCGCCTTTGCGTTAACGGAGATCTGCATGAGGTAAAAACATTTAAAAGAACAGCCGAACTGAGAACCCCTCCTTTTTGAAGTCGGGTAAAAAAACGTTTACCGTTTCCTATAGCGCAATTTAGCATTTTTTTATTTGTTTGACGCGGTACTGCTAATTCAACGGAGATCGAACTGAATCAAAACCGAATTGCGTGCTAGATGAGGCCACAGCACAGACATGCAAAGTAGGTGAACTCGCGGTGTCCTGTTAAATATCTGTGGTCTATACAATACAATACAATATTTCTTTATTACACACCGAAAATACAAATGAAACTTAAACTAACATAAAAAACAAATACACGGCAGTACAATGGGCGGCCTTATCGCCTAAAGCGATTTCTTCCAGGCAACCTTAGGATGGACAGGACTAAAGAAATTGAATAACGGTCGGTGGTGTACATAAAATATACCTAACAAAATTTATATACCACAATAGTGCCAGCTAATCTCTAGGCTAGGCCTATAGTGCCTAACTGCTAGTACTGCTACCCAGATGCAAATGTGTCTGTGATACTCACGGCTTACACGCATGGATTAGACGGCGTGCCTCCACACTGGTCAAGGATTAAGGATATAGAAGCAAGCAAGAGAGCAGTAATGTATGCTTTACGTAATTAAGAACATTGTAAAATGCACTTTGTATAGCAACAGTATATTTTAGTCCTATTGGTGGAAAACAAGCAAACGGTCTGCGTGATGGTACGCAATTTTTGTCGTCTACATATATCTGTATCTTTGGAAGTATTACCGATACATAGCACGTGTGTATTTTATGTGATTCAATGTTTCCTTAATTTGAAGTATACAATTAACTACACAGTTAGATTCGGCCCCGTTTTGGGCGCCAAAACTAGCCGTAATGGTTTCCCATATGAGTTAAATCTAACAAGTCTACGGTTAAAGCTTACAAGAAACAGCGCATTTAGCCCGAACATGTATATATATATGTACCATCAATTAAATTGTAGCATATTTACTATTATCGATTCTGTGACTATCTGTACGAAATAATGGTTTTGATTTAGTCCCACGTTGGGCGCCACACAACCTTTAAATATGAAGCCCAAGAAAAAAATTGTTCGAATTTTGTAAGAAACTCTCTTAAGATTATTCCTAACCAATCTTCCGTAATTGCTCTTCAATCACTCATAAAATACACGCAACAAAGACTCCAATAGATTTCCATCTACACACAACGTAGTACAGAATAACAATAGCCTAGGAGCACAATAGGTGAGGTCGTTAGATGCACGGATCACCCAAAGGTATGGATGGGTATGGATATTTATCTAACATAGGAGATTGGGTAAGTTACGTACGGCACAAACGGTACAAATACACTGCTTCCTGTTGTGTACATTTTACACAATTTTTTTTAAAACTTAAGGCAAGGTTTTACTGCTCTCCTGATGTTAATTGACGGTGTATTTACAGATGATAAAACACTGTAGCTGTAAAATTAAATAAGTGCCAAATAAGCGACGGGTGTCTGATGAACATGAACAACAACAACACAGATCTGATTGCAAGGACCTATGTCAAACATGATGAAGCTGATGAAGCTTGAACAGCTGATGAAGCAGCTCGCTGCGCGCAATGTTCCGTGAGCTATGTACTGCCGTAAGTATAAATAATACTAGCAAGTTATAAATAATCCCTACCAGTAGGGATACCTTGGTATAAGCGATGTCTTCCAGGCAACCTTAGTATAGAAAGGACATACAGAAGAGGTATAGGACTGGGAGTGCTGTAATATTGGAATACGTACGTGGTAGGTATATAAAGCATACACACACCACACACACATATACACACACGCACATACATACACACACACACGAACACATGTATTATAAAAGTTGCCTGGAAGAAACTGCTTTAGCCGATAAGGCCTCCCATACATTTACTTTTAGTTAAATTTCATTTGTATTTCCGGTGTGTGATAGAGATATTCTATTGTATGATAATAAACTAATACTAAATACTCTGCAAGATGGGTCGATGATATTACTACTATCGCGGGTCGAACCTGGACTCGATTAGCACAGGACCGAGGCAGATGGCACAGCAAGAGAAAGGCCTATATTCAGCAGTAGGATAAGGAAAGCTGCGGATGATGATAAATGAATACTCTTTGATTCGGTTATAACTACATGTGTGTGTATTGTGTGTTGTAAAACTAAACTGCGGCGAACTAATCCCGCCAGTTTTGCCGAGTCAATGGGTAGGTGTGCCGAGTTAACCCGGGCTCGCAGATTAAATAATAGTTAGTACGTAATCGACTTAACCCGCAGACCGACCAACTTATTCATACAGTTGGCCAAAATAAGGAACTAAACATTTTCTACGGACGGCTTTCATATTTGTTCAGAAACACGTTGGTGGCTCCCCATTTGAGTATTTACATAAGTTGGTCGCACTGTAACCTGTGCTATCAGTCTGTTCAGTTCTGGTTTGCCGACTCACTGGGCAAGGGTCTAATGAAAGTTAGCGGAAGTTTCACGTGTTAGTACTTTGTCGCAAAATTTGATGTTTCGGAAAAAGGCAACATTGTGTACGCAGAACTGAATCTTGGATCAAGAATACCTCAATGTACAAAACAAACAGATTTGTGTACTTAAGGCGAGGTTTAACCACTTTTAAGCAACGCTTACTACAGATGACCATAAGGCTTGGGCCCGGATTCTACTAAAGAAATTGTTTTTAACTTGTAATTGTTGCGATTTTAATTGTTAAATAACTGCCTCAAAATTGACAGTTTTAAATAATTTTTTATACTAGAAAAATACAACCACCTAATTTTATAACTTGGTATAAAAAAACTGTCTATTTTGAGGAAGTTATTTACAATTAAAATTTAAAGACAATTTCTTTAGTAGAATCGGGGGCCAGGTTTATTGTATTAAAGTACCATTTAGCGGAGCAAAACCACGGCGCTTAGAAACAGTCGTGCGTCTCGCTACTTCTATTTTAGAGGTATTTCTCATATTTTACGAAAAGTGTAGTTGTAATGTAAAATGTATACCTTTGCGGTTTCCTTCATAATTATGAAATCTGTATATTAAGATATATCAGACATCAATTTATAAATATGTATCAAATGCATATGCAATGTACCTTGGGCAATATAGACGTCAGCACAAACTCCGACCAGACTGGCCCAAGAAAATTTTATAGAGCGGCACAAGCAATCCTCCAACGGAAGAATCGGGCAACCGAAGACCAAGACGAAGGCAAAGTACCAAGAAAGCTGGTTGCAGGTTAGGTTAAATGATAAATACTTAACAAATTTCTGTTGAGTAAAAAAAAAAAAACACAAATTCCTTATTGTTATTAATCGACGCTAAAACACTAAAGATTCGTCAAAGAAACAGTTTTACATTGTAGTTTCTTTGTGTTTTTCAATCTGCTTAGTACAAATCTTTCCAGTTTATTCGTTATCAGTTTTACTTAAGCTATACAACAAACAAGCAGTTTTCTACCTCCTCAGATTTCCCTTGCTGCGACTCTGTCTCGAACTAAATTGCAGTCATTGTGTGTACAAAAGAAATCTCCGCTGTAGAGTGGGGCGAGACAAACGCCGTCTCTAATGAGGTACTTTTTATTCGCCTTTTTGCTTGAATGTTCCTTAAGAGCAAATGTAGAGCGCTTCTATTAGATTGTGCTTTTGGATTTCTTTTATAATGGGACTTGGTTGAGGTAAAGTTAAGATTTTTTTCTTTTTCTGAGTCTAAATGAGAAATGCAATGGGTTTTTGGTGAGGCAAACGACCAGCTCTGTTGCTTGGGGCGCTCGTTACTCATTTTAACTAGATGTGAGTCGCAGATTCGCTCGCGTCAGTATTCCGTCAATAATCGGTACCTTTTGCTTGGTAAAAAATCCACCGTTATAAAATAGGAATTCTATATCGGTCTCCCAACTATACCTATACATGCAAAATCACGTCGATTAATTTTATTAATCTGTTGCTGCATGAAAAGTGAACAAACAAACGAAAAAACACACTACAGAACAATAGTGAGATGTTGTAAATGTCTATAGGGATTATTTTATTTAGGTAAAAATAGGTACCTCTCGTTCGACGTTTTGACCATGATGTTACAATGGCCGTGGTCTGTAGTGAATAGTGAGATGGACGAAAGCCATGGAACGTGCGTGAGTAATAAAATGACGGAAACCCTTTCCAAGGAGGGTGCCAGGATGATGTAGTAGACCAGGTGATGACTTAGTAGGACTCGTACTATCAGCAATGGAAGTGCGAGAGCTACAGTGCATCCACACTGCTTTCTAGTCTTCTTACATGTAAGCATGCTAAAGCCATTTTCCGAATTCTTGGTAGGAATACCAAGAAGTTGCAACGACAGGACCTTCGCTTGTTAGTAGGCCTTATAACCAGTCATTACAACTTGAATAGTCACTTGTATAAACTGGGAGCAGGCTCGATTTTTGAATCGCCAGTCAGTCAGTAAATGTGCCAGTGCCCCGGTATTTCAAGGAGCTGGGTTGGCTCGAGTATATGCTGGTAGGGGGAAATGTACATTACACCCCATGCAGGAAGTCAGTACAGGATTTATCGCCTCACCAACATCTCCAATGCGATGTTGAGATTTGATAAGAAGTTTTTTGAACCCACAAACCTGGGGGGTTTGGAGGTTCCCTTGTCTATGGCCTTGCGAACCACAGCCAGCGTTCTTTCTCCAAGTTCTTTTCCACCTGAGATGTGCGAAGAAGCTGGGAGGTGCGCAAAAACCAACCAATAAATTAGCTTCATTCTTTCTCGCCTCACTTTCTATTGGTTGATATTTTCTCACACACTAATTAGCTAGCTCGCAAAGGCCAGTTAATGGATTCTTAGAGGGTTGGCAACGTAGTTACCATTAGGCAGCCCGTCTGCTTGTTTGCCACCGATGGCATTAAAATAAACACCACTGCTGGAAAAGCACCCTCAGTGCGTACCTAGTCAACTGTAACCACTTCGCAACTACCCTCAAAATTTAGTTTCCCAATCCAGTGGCCAATCGCACAATCATAAAGTAATTAAGATATTTCGCATCACCGGTCGGGGTCAGGCTATAAATCTACAGAGAGACCCTGATAACAGCCCCTTAATTTTAGGGCCTGACTTGATCGGGATATCTCACGATTGGCGCTTCCGAAGGCTATGAATATATTAACCTTAACAAGTGCGTTGGTGATCCCTTACCCGAATGGATTAAGCTGGATTGATATTTCAATTTTATTCTTTCATTTTGAACCGACTTAAAAAAATAGAATTCCTAACCTAACCTATACTTAACCGTCTTCCAAAAAGGAAGAGGTTGACAATTCGGTTGTTTTTATGTTATCTTAGTACTCTTTCATTTATGAACGGAATTGGGAAATTTTTATTTTTCTTGTTAGGATAATAAATAGTTTCAGATAGGTTCCATAGAAATTTCATCAACATTGGTTCAGTAGTATGGTTTTTAAATCAAAATAACTGAAAATTTTGTTTACCTACTTAGATATAGATAATAATCAATATCTATACTAATATTATAAGGAGGAAATATTTGATTGTTTGTTTGTTTGTTTGCATTGAATAGGCTCCGAAACTACTGAACCGATTTGAATAATTCTTTCACTGTTGGGAAGCTACACTGTCCCCGGGTATCATAGGCTATATTATATTTAAAAAAAATAGGGATCCTTACTAAAACTCCAATAATGTAACCCAAGGTGTAAAAAAAAAAGATTTACAATTTTAACTCTGCGTGTTTGACAGTTCTAAGACAGGACAACGTCTGTCAGGTCAGCTAGTATATAATAATTGTCATCCAAGTGAAAGAAATTGCATATTTTACTCGGTCTGTACTAACTTAAATTACTTCAATATTCACACTATCACGCTTTAAAAGTTTCTTCCTAAATAATGATCGATTTAAAAAAAACAAGACTTCAAAATTAGTAAATATATACGTAAGTTCGGTTACTTGAATGATATATATGAAGTCAAAACCAAGACTTCAAAATTAGTAAATACATACGTAAGTTCGGTTACTTGAATGATAGATATGAAGTCAAAACCAAGACTTCAAATTAGTAAATACATACGTAAGTTCGGTTACTTGAATGATAGATATGAAGTCAAAACCAAGACTTAAAAATTAGTAAATACATACGTAAGTTCGGTTACTTGAATGATATATATGAAGTCAAAACCAAGACTTCAAAATTAGTAAATACATACGTAAGTTCGGTTACTTGAATGATATATATGAAGTCAAAACCAAGACTTCAAAATTAGTAAATACATACGTAAGTTCGGTTACTTGAATGATAGATATGAAGTCAAAACCAAGACTTCAAAATTAGTAAATACATACGTAAGTTCGGTTACTTGAATGATAGATATGAAGTCAAAACCAAGACTTCAAAATTAGTAAATACATACGTAAGTTCGGTTACTTGAATGATAGATATGAAGTCAAAACCAAGACTTCAAATGAGTAAATACATACGTAAGTTCGGTTACTTGAATGATATATATGAAGTCAAAACCAAGACTTCAAATTAGTAAATACATACGTAAGTTCGGTTACTTGAATGATATATATGAAGTCGGTTTTTAAAATTGATAATTATTATAAATTGTATTTAACCGACGAAATAAAGGAGGAGCCGTGTCTGAGATTTTGGGCTGACTGAAGTGAAAGCCTCTTTTTTTTAATTTTTTTATGCCATAGGTGGCAAACAAGCAGACGGGCTGCCTGATTTTGGGCTGCCTGAAGTGAAAGCCTCGTTTTTTTTTTTTTTTTAAATGCCATTGGTGGCAAACAAGCAGACGGGCTGCCTGATGGTAAGCAGGCACCGTCCCCTATGGATACTTGTAACATCAGAGGCATCACAAATACGTTGCCGACCCTTTAGGACTCCGAAATGAATATTAATGCTTAATTATTAATGCATTTTTATTAATGCTGAGACGGACCCATTCGACACTGATTGTAGTTGTAATGGTGTCGAATAAAATTTATTTTCTTTCATTCTTTCTTTCAAATGGAGGAAAATTTTTCATTGCGTAGTAGTTTTAATATATTTTTAACCTTTTTATTAGGTTCTTTAGTCGCCATGCCATTAGCAATTAATTAAAAGCAACATAACGATTTCAATTATTCTGATTCTCATTACAACTGTAATTATGCTATCAGTCTTAATTAGACATTTCCAATTCGATAAATATGTAGTTACAATTAAGCAAATTAGATTAATCGAGATAAAAAGTATTGCTCCAATTACGGTAAAGCTATTCCAAACGCCTATAAACAAATGTGGGAGCGTTTGGTTAGGTTTAGTTGAAGTGCGACTGGAATAAAAACTATTTTATAAATTTACTCAAAGTTCAAGGAGTGTCTTACAAACATCATACCTACAGTCCAGCCACTGAGAAAATTCATCTGATAACTGCAACAACATTGCCAAAATCTGAATGAAAATATTTTCTTTTAATATTTTACTGTAGGTAGTATATAAAATATTGGCTACCAGCTACAATATCACGTAAGAAAAGTTATTAAAAGTGATTCTTTTAGCGGCTGGATTATAGTTAGATTAAAAATTTATCATATTATTACACGAGAATTACTCACGTAAGATTAAACCGGTTACTCCGACTATAGTTTCAACCGCATGAGGCGGTATGTGAAAACCACGTCAGTTTCCATAGTAAAGTTTGTAGTTTATACGAGTGAAATGGTGAAGCAAATATATTTTTTAGGTTGATAGGCAAGGCGACTGCTCACCTGATGTTAAGTTACGGCGTGGTAGATTATGGTTAACACGCCTAACCTGGAATGGGAACTGGCTCTCAAGTGAGACTGCTTGGAGACAGGTTTTCATCAGCTTGGTCAGGTAGCATGATAGCTAGAAAGCCGGGTATTAGATAATGCCCTACCACCACACTAGTTGAATTTTCTTTAAAACTGTTCATAGCAAGCTAAATCTAAAATACACAGATGTTTTTATTTTGGCTCTAGACTCTAATTTAATGCTGATTCGGTCCATTGTAGTAGAAATCTTGGCAATTATTTAGTACTCTTCTCTGTAATCAGATCTTAGACCCTAAACCTTATCGTATAAGAGTCAAAACTCTAACTAGCTAGCTATATAGTATATGCAATCTCAGATTAATCTATTCGCAAATCCAACTTGCCTAAACCAACGCTCCACCAACTTTATAGGCAATTTACTCGGCCCAGCACGCCCCGACGTAACTAGCTAGTTCGAACACATTTATTTAATTGCAGGCATTGTGATACTGTTTGTATTGCAACGGCATTAGGGATCGAGATTGTCTGATATAGGTACTTTAGTTTACTGAACTCACAAGCTAGATGCATTTTAACAGCACGGATTAGCTTCTAGTCTAATGGGACTAGCCATGCTTTTTAGTACTAGTTTGATGAAACGAGCAAGTTTCTCACCTAGATTTGCCATACGTCCGGAATTTTTCGGCATGACAGGGTTTTTTTTATTTTTTATTTTTATTTAGGCTTTTGTCCAGAACTAGAAAAGAAATGAAAATTTCGCTACAATGCTATCTGAATGGCTATCATAGCTAGGCTGTTGTATGATTATGCAAATTACAAACTAAAAATTTAGTGTTTTAGACAAAAGTGTGAAGATGGTTGGTAAAACGTTAAGCTCAGGTCTGACAAGGCTTGCATACATCTTCATTATGCATGAGAGTTCCAAAGCGGCTCATGTATGTGCATCCAAGTCGCATTACCTGGCAGAACTTTGTGTTTTCGCACTAGTGTAGTCTTACTGTTTTAATCGTAGAGCCGTTGAACTAGAAACCAAGTCCATTCGCAAAATTTAAGCCATTCAAATGGAGTCATATATGGCTCCAAAAAAATAACAAAAAATTTACAATGACAATTAGTGCGGTGAAATCGTACCACAACAAATCAGAAAAGCAGCATAAGAGTTATGGTGTGACATTCCATAGGTAATCCATTAATTTTCTTGCTTAAATCGTTTAAAATACCAATCGAAACGTAAGCTACGAAGCGAATTTGTAGCTTACGTTTTGAGAAGGCGTTGTTTGGAAACCTACCTTCTCTGAGTAGTTATTCTAAGCGTTGAACGTTGTCTCTAGTAGATAGGGCAAAGTCCCGGGGAAGATAAGCCCAAGACGATATAGACCTAACTAGCTGGATGATAGATATTAAAAAGTGGATCGGAAGAGCATCTGAAGAATGCAGCATGATTTTGCAAGAAGTTTTGCTTACTCACTACTTACTCCGTTGGCGCAGCGACCTGAAGTGGGCTTTGCCTTTGACACAAGGGAACGCCATCGGTCCCGGTCTCGCGTTGCCAGTCGGCGACTTGGAATTCGTGCACGTCCAACTCTGCGGCAACATTCCCCGCGATATATCTAGAAGAGTCAGCGGCCATTTGGAGAAGTTTTGCTTACTGACCTCTAAACTCTAATATGAAGATGATACCTACTTCATAATTATGAGTGAATACTGAATATGTAGGAACGTTGTCATATTTTGTTTAGGTTGTCAAGTATAACGGCAAAGTACAACGGTTCATGGTTCACGAGCACCTACCTTATTGTCGACTACAAAGTTAAGTTTGTATTTCAATATATCAAATTTTTTGTTGTTTTTTTTTGTTTGGTCTTTCGCTCTACTAAGTCCTACTCGTATTTGTCTGTTTATGTCTAATAAATACAATTTAAGTGTAATTCATAGTTTTAAGTGTAACTGGTTTTTAATAACAAACTTTACAACGAAAAAAAAGCCAGCTTTGACCAAACTAATCAAAAGTTGTCCTCAACCGACTTCAAAAAGGGGTTATCAATTCAACTGTTTTTAACGCTCGACTCAAACAGAGGGATGTTATAAGTTTATGGTGAGAATCTGTGTGTCGGTGTATCTGTGAGTCTATATGTAAAGAAAGAAAGAAAGAAAGAAAGAAAGAAAAAAAGCACGAAAAAAGTTCATTTATGACCAAATTACGTACACGTAACGTGCGTACACGTTACGTTATATGTGTGTCTATCTGTGGCATCGTAGCTCCCAAACGGTGAAACCGATGATGATTTAGTTTTTTTAAAGACGACTTGATCGAGAGTGTTCTTATCTATGATTCAACAAAAATTGTTCAGCCGCTTGAAGATTATCAGCCAAACAACGCCTTCTCAAAACGTAAGCTACAAATTCGCTTTGTAGCTTACGTTTCGATTGGTATTTTAAACGATTTAAGCAAGAAAATTAATGGATTACCTGTGGAATGTCACACCATAACTCTTATGCTGCTTTTCTGATTTGTTGTGATACGATTTCACCGCGCAAATTGTCATAGTAAATTTTTTATATTTTTTTGGTGTCATATATGACACCATTTGAATGGCTTAAATTTTGCGAATGTACTTGGTTTCTTTGTGTAGTTATTCTAAGATTGAATGATTCTTTTATAAACTCTATATCGAGGGTAGTCCCATTTAATTTTGATGAAATTATTCCACTTCTAATGTAGGGTATGTATTTCGTTTATTAAACTTGCCGTGAAGCCGGTGGTTATTTTTGCTAAAGGTTTTAATAATTATGCTTTCGCTTAGATCGGAACAGCTATAGTCTACGGATACATTAAAATGAAAATTTCATGTTCCAAATTCTAATACGAGTAGAATACACCGTACGCCAATACGATAGCAAAAACATTCCCAAATGAAACTGTGAGGGTATTTGAAGAAAGTTATCACGGCTTCTTGTCGGATCAGCGGAATTTGCATGCCTTCCTCACCTCAGTTAATGAATGTTTCATGGACGCAGACTTTGTAACAGTTGAATGCAAGGTACTACGAAAAAGGTGTAAAAGAGAGAGAAAATAAGTATTGTCATTTTTTTTAAATGTTACTTTTCAGTTTTCTTCAAGCATCATTTACGTGAAACGTAAAAAGTTTATCGAAAATAAATTTCAAGATAATGAGCCAGAAATGGGAAAATTATAAAAAAATGGTTTATGAGAATTTT
Source organism: Agriopis aurantiaria (assembly GCA_914767915.1). Classification (NCBI taxonomy): domain Eukaryota; kingdom Metazoa; phylum Arthropoda; class Insecta; order Lepidoptera; family Geometridae; genus Agriopis; species Agriopis aurantiaria. The sequence goes on along the minus strand of OU611992.1, from coordinate 3,323,331 downwards.
TAACCGACTTCAAAAAATAAGGGGGGTTGTAATTTGTATTACTTTTTTTTATGTTTACCTCAGAACTCAGAACCCTTAATTATTATTTTTAATTGAAAAGATATACCTAGACGTTCATAAAAATCAAACGACAACTGGAAAGTTCGGTTACTTGGTAGGCTGTATTCTGAGTTGGTAGGTTCGGTTTGATAACCGAAATTGCATATTATACAAATTTTGACAATTAGGCTTCTTAAATTGATAATTATTTTTACAAATGAAATTTTTAATAACAGTTTACAATGTTATTGCAGTTGTCAGAGCAAATAAATGTTTTGACTGAATGATTTTTAGCAATGAAATAAATTGCCACTTTTTCATTAGTTGTATTAATCATACCTCCCCATATTTAATAACAACTGCCAAAACCTTTTCCTGCCCATTATTACTCACGCTTGAATAAAATATTGAATAACTCTTAAGCAGCCGTAGGGGAAGTAATACATACAATAACAATCTCCCCCGGGGGGGGAACCCACCTGACGTTTCTTTGATCGCGGGATACAAATAAAAATGCTCCGGGGATGGCTTGCCTTGCTACTGACATGTGGAATGATTATTATGTTGAAGTACCTGGTCGAGGAAGTTATACTTACATTTACATAGTTACGTATGCGAAGTAATTTTAATTAAAATTTATTTAATTAATCTTACTTTTCTGGCGCCTGGTTAATGCGACGCGTAACCAAAATGCTGGCATGTTTCTGGCTCAACGCATAAGCATTGCCATTCAGCGTGGTAATGCCACCAGCATGCTGGGTATGCTGCCAACTGGCAGTGGGCTTGAGCATTTGGATTGTCTTTAGACCTTTAACGGTCTATGGACAGTCTAACTGTATTTGTAGTGTTAGTATTAGCTTGTATTTTGTTTAGTTAATAAAGGAAATTGCCGTCAAAAAAGTTATACACACAGTTATACATATCAGATTGTGATACACGCTGGAGTGGAAGAAGATTTATACCACCTACCGATGGCATGTGTCCGCCTCCAGCATCAGAGAATGAGGCTTAAGGTGACTTATCATCTGAGCTGAACCACAGACTAAGTGGACTTCACAAGGGGTCCAATCTGTATGAAAACTAAGGATGCCCGCGACTCTCACGATGTCGTCGGTCCATCTAGTGGGAGGCCTACCTACGCTTCATCTTCTGGTTTGTGGTCTCCACTCAAGAACCTTTCTTCCCCATACTGTTGCGTGCCCATTCTCACTTCAACTTGCAAATTTTAATAGCTTTGTTGGTGATTTTGCGGTTCTTCGGCGAGTATTCTTTTTTTTCGTTCCTTACGACAAGGAATGTAATAGATTTAAGTAGGTAGGTATAGGTACTCTGGCCCTACCACAGAAAAGTGAACTAAACAGAACGGAAATGAGAAGGAAAATCTGTCGCCTGGCATTATGAGTGAACCTTGATTGAACATTCTTGTATAGATCAACGCGTCGAACTCAGCATCACAGTTGCTTACTGATTTTGAATGACTGACGTTTCGTTTATATGGGTGCAACTGGCTACAAATCTTACAAAATTGCCTTGACAGCCGTTCTAATTTGAAAAAAAAAAATCTTTTCTTTTCTGTGGTCCCAACAAACTCCAACTTTTTGTTTGTACAAAATCGCATTTTCCACGCAATGCGACAAAATTAGCTCGGTGCCGGGGATCGTTCTAGATTGGGTGCATGTCCGATTAGGGAGGCTTAGCGGGCTCTGGGAAACAACGGGAACATTCACTGAAAAATATATTAGAAGTGTTTTCATGATCTTTTCCTTGAATGTTTTCATTGTGTTTTTCCTTGAACGGTTCTTTTGTGTTTGGTATTAACGCTCAAAAAAATTCACGCGTTTTGTCGATATTTAAAACAAATATATACTAAAACACTGTTTTAAACTATCACGGTTGTTCACTAAAGTTATATGATTATTTACGGGATATTTACCGTGGTAAGGTTGTGGAATGAGCTCCCGATATTTCGGCGCAGTTACATGCACCATGTTCATGGGAAGACTGAAGAATGCGGGTGGATGGAGAACAGTTCAAAAGTTAGGTGCAGACATAACGATCTACCCTCTTTCTTAGTCTTTTGCTACGGTTATCACTGGAACTCGAACTCGAACCTAAGTCCCGACAAAACACACTCACTGTATCACTGCGTATAGTATTTTGAACACATTTTGAACACGAATTTTTATTTTTATTTTTGAAGCAACCTAATACTGGATTCCACGCACTGGCGAGTTGAAAACCTCGATTGAAATTCTGGCATTTCGAGATCTCAATAGTTTCCTTTACTAGCCTTGGTATGTAATGACGTTCGGTGGACAGGATTTCAGGGTTGTGAAATTCGATCCAGTGGTTAGGACCTGCGTCCAGCAGATGCTCAGCTATGGCAGATTTGTGTCTCTCGTTATATAAATATATACTATTCGAAACAGAAAATTACAAAAATCACTATATTTCTTTTAGTCTCCAAATACAATTAAGTCTACCCGTTTTCAAGGCGAGAGTAAATTGGTTTCTTCTGGGCAAGCGTGCTCCATCGTAGACCGCATCATTGCTTAGCATCAGACGAGTTGGCGGCCAAGCGCAAGCCTATATATATATATTTTTTTTTTATACGCGACACAGAAGACGCGGCCCCTTCGGACGCGGTACCTTTTTCCTTCATTGCTTACTTACGCTGGCGCAGCGACCAAAAGTGGGTCTTGGCCTCCGACACAAGAGAACCCCCATCTTGGGGTCCCGGTTTCGCACTGTCTCTTGCCAGTCGGGCAGTCGGTTACTTGGAGCTCGCGGCGCAAGTCCTAGAAATGACGCCAATAAGTTACTTTTTATAACGAAACCCAAACATGCCTACTACTCCTTATTTATTTATTTAGCAAACAATTAAGTGGGCAGTTACTGGAGGCCCCAATTCACCCACCCATGGATATAAGCAAACAATTACACCTTAAAACATAATAAAAAGTCTAAAATTATATTTATTTACAAATTAAATAAACCTTTAAAAAATATTACAAAATAAAAAACAAGCCGGGACCTCTCACCTTATTTTCCAAAAAAAAAAAAAAAACTGCCACGAGTGACCAAGATGCTGGCGTTTCTGACTCAACGCATAAGCATTGCCATTCAGCGTGGTAATGCCGCCAGCATGCTGGTTACGCTGCCAACTGGTAGTGGGCTTGAACATTTAGATTATCTTTAGACCTTCAACGGTCTATGGGCAGTCTAACTGTATTTATAGTGTTAGTATTAGCTTGTATTTCGTTTAGTTAATAAAGGCACTTGCCACATGAAAAATCAAAAGCAAGCAAAAAGTAAATACTATACAGGGTGTAAGTGGAACACTCTCAAAGCCAAAAGAAGGTAATTGTACTCATCATTATGAACAACTTTTACTATGGGACCAACCCTGAAATCACGAAAAAAATATCAGCTGTTCCATAGAAAACGGTCATTGACACTTGACAAAATGTATGGGATTTTTTTTCGCGATTTCAGGGTTGGTCCCATACTAAGTCCTCCAATTGTACATATCTACTTAATTTGTAAGTGTGCAATAAAGTATTAAATAAATAAATAAATAAATAAAAGTGGTTCATAATGATGAGTACAATAATTACCTTCTTTTGGTTTCGAGAGTTCCCTTACACCCTGTATAGTAAATTTTACAGCTCTTACTTCAGAGCCCTTATTTTTATTCTAACAAAAAAAAAAAAAAAAAACTTTAATACATAGTTAACTACTGGTTAAGTAATAAACTACTCTAAATACCCTATTATTAGTTACAAATTCAAAAGCCTTATGAACAGCGAAATGCTAATGAAAGAACAAATAACAAAGAGAAAGCTCACTATGGCTTTTAACTTGATACTTTTGTCTAACTAGACAAAAGTATTCAGTTTAACGAACCGTTTAACTTGCGGACACTTTAATTAAACTGTCTAAGTGGATATTAAGGTTTTGACGTCAATGTCTGCGTGAAAATATTTTCATAAAGAGGTCAAGTAAACTCGTTGAAATCTTTTTAGTTATTCTTTAAAAGCTTTTTGTGCAAAAATGCTAGCTGTTACAATATTTTTATTATTACAGCTTACTTTTTTTTAAACACGATTATTAGGGACAACGAACTCATTTAATTTAAAAAAAAAGTTTTAATCGTTTTTAACTGCTGGTGTTTTAACTGAGACAAACTGAAACGTAACGCCGACGTAACGCATATTCCTTCAAGGTATGTTAAAATACGTTTTAAAATTCTAATCTGTTGAAATTCAGACGACTTCACATTCAACTTTGCAACTTCCTGCAAAATAACTTAACTATCACCATCATTTTTTGAGTGTGACCAATGTAACATGATCGAAACGTCGAAGGTAAGGTGTCTATTTTTAGGGTTCCGTACCCAAACGGTAAAATCGGGACCCTATTACTAAGCCTACGATGTCTGTCTGTCTGTTCGTCTGTCCTACCTATTAACGGCTGTATTGTTCGAATCGTAATAGATAGCCCGTCGAAATTTTCACAAAATATGTAATGTTACGGCAGATTACCTAAAAAATCATAAAAAAGTCAATAATTAAAAACGAGAGGTCTCCATACAACAAACGAATTTTTGTATTAGCTCTAATGTAAAAACGGTAATAAGTAGGTACTAGCGTCAAACTTGGCATGATTCAAATACAAATACAAAATACAAATACAAACATATTTATTTGTCTCTTAATAACAGATATACAAGCTAGGTGAATCTCTGACTCCTATGCTAGGCAGAGTACCTGTATTATAGGAGTCAGTTCCTTCCAAGTAATAGTGACAGAAATTGACAAAACTAATAACTAAATTTAATTTAATATAATTTAATTTAGAATTTATTTTTAAAATTTATATTATTTCAATATAAACACGGGTCTAGCCCAGACATTTGGTAGGCATTGGTGGGGCCGAAGCCAACACCAAGAGGCCCCGTTGAATATAAAATACAATATTATTGAATGTGTATAAAATGGATTATAAAACTATTGTACAGTATAGGATATAAAACGTCTAGGCTATTGAGGTGAACAACTTGTGGATGGGATAACAGATCTATGGTATGAGGTACGGCACCTGCCAATTATGCCTCATTTCAAAATACTTAGGCAGGTGATGACTTGCCACTCACTAAATGGGCCCCCCATAATGGCTGCCGCATATTGGCACCGGAAGGGCAACATTGACGTGGGTGGCTTAGGGTGTCGAGAGGTGTGCTGCACTTTCACTAAGAGCTACTAGCGGCGTTATGCCCTTTAACACTTCCACCCTGGAGCTTAGGTTTTTAGCTCTTGCGGTTTCCACCCCCAGACGGCCGGTTAAGGCAAGCCAGGGGTCAGGGTCTCTGGGGTTTTAGACCCATGGAATCGGGGTACGCGGTATAACGTATATACGTGTATACGTGTAGTATTATTAGTATAACTGGAAAGTATAACAATAAATATAAAAAAATTGGCAAGTGCGTGTCGGTGACAAATTTCTATTCAATACCAAGTTATAACTGGTAATTTCGTTTTTTAGACGACCTTATTGTAATATCGACCTTATCATTTCACCGAATTGAAATGCCATATTTTACTAATTAGCAATTGCTTTGACTTATATGGAAGGCGTTAAGCCTGAACAATAATTACTAATAATTACTGGTAATTCGGTTACTTGGACGACCTTATTGTATTTTGTGATGGTACGGAACCCTCAGTGCGCGAGTTCGACTTGTACTTGTCCGGTTTATTACTTTAATAAAATAGTGCGCGACAAGTCCCGATTAAAAACCTTAGACACTTAAAACAAGACACTTAAAATCCTACAAAATCATTACAAAAAATAATACACCCCCAAACATACATACATTCTTTTGAATTTAAATTCTTTATCCGAAACCTTCGGCAAGAAGCCACAACTCCCATTAATATAGCACAATAAACATTTCATTTTGTACATTAAAGGCTCACGCACATCAAGCGGGCTAAAGAGCAGAACAGATGGCCGATGGAGCCGAAAAGTTCTCGAATGGAGACCATAGACCAGTAAGCGCATGCAGCGTAGAACGTCCAACCCACAACATGGATATACGACCTAAACGAGACCGCAGGAAAACACTGAATGCAGGCCGCTTCCAACCGGCCCTTTTGGAGATCGATGGGGAGGCCTATGTCCAGCAGTGGACATCCTATGGCTGAAATTATGAAGCATTAGTCAACTAGCTTATTTTTAACTAAAGTAATGTACAAATTACAGTTCCAGCAAGTGTTTCTTATATTTTTATAATAAGCCTGTTCAATGTGCGTTTACCTTTACACTGCTTACGGCCGCCACGGCGTCAAAGCCTACTTACGAGGCATGAGATTCTGAGCCCTTAGTTCTATGGAAATTGGAAATTGTTATCATACGTTCTCCTAACCCCCCTTTTATCCAGTGATCCCCCCTTTTACCCATTGATCCGCATTTGAATTACTTTGTTTGGCTTTTTACGAAATGGGTGGTTGAATCTGCTGAACTAGGCTGTGCGAGAAAGAAACCGCTATTCGATAGGCTTAGAAAAAAGTTTATGACGTATCCCTTTTGTGTGTTTACCTTGTACAAGTAGGTAAAAACACTACTACTCGTGTACTTTAAAGTTTATTTTATGGATAGCATTTTATATTTTAAAATTAGTAGCAGTAACTTTCTTATATTATTTTAATTTTATACATGGTTTTATATTATTTAAATTTTATATAGGGTTTAGTATTTTTTTCACTATACCGTGAAATATTGAATGTACGGCATTATTTTTTGCACCAACTAAGAAACACGCAGTGACCTTCGACCAAAATAAAATAAATTGACGGGCCCAGACGAAGCGCATTTTTGAAGATTACAAAATGACCGCCGGCCTGAGGGCCGGCGGTCATTAACGATAGTATAACCATTGAACAAAAAATAGAGCAGTTTTTTGTTGTGTATTTACACTTCGGGAAAGCACACGAAGGCATAGTTTTGTCAGATGTTACGTTATCATGTAACAATAGTCTCGTGTTGAGAGACCATTTGAAACAAAGTGAGCTTTGTTTCAAATGGTCTCTCAACAATAGTCTCGTGTTGAGAGACCATTTGAAACAAAGTGAGCTTTGTTTCAAATGGTCTCTCAACACGAGACTATTGTTACATGATAACGTAACATCTGACAAAACTATGCCTTCGTGTGCTTTCCCGAAGTGTAAATACACAACAAAAAACTGCTCTATTTTTTGTAACAAATGTATTACTTACTGTACATGATTATAGATATGTAGATGTTGAAGTATATGTCCGACGGTTTTGACTCGTTTTTACTGAGTAAGTTCAATGGTTATGGCTCGTCCATTCATTTCATTTTGGTTGAAGGCAGCGACTCCAATGAACTAGCTAATAGTCCACAATCTAGCAAAAAAGGCAGCAAAAAAGGCATCGTCCGAGCATGAAAGGATTCGTCTTCAAAGCGAGTTTGACTAAAGGCATCAAGCCTGATTTAGGCCCAATTTGACTCTCTTTCGGTGAATGTACTGCAATCCCCAAGCCACCTGCCAAGCGTGGGGATTATGGCAATACCTCTCTCTAAGAGGGAGACCTTTGTTCATAGCAGTGGACTTTTACAGGCTGATGATATATTATGTGTGTATATGACTCTCTTTTTTCAAAGTACAGATTGTAGACACTGTTCTTCAATTAGTTTCAGGAAATCCAGGAAATATGGGAAAGCACAAGAAAACAAAAAATGCAGGTAAAACTACGGGCTGCAGCTAGTCTTAATCTTAAGTACACACACACATGTTTGTTTCCGCACGCTTGCATTTTTTCCTGCATCCCTCTAAATAGAATGTTTAGATGTTTAGAGGAAAGCCTCAAGCTAGGGGGCAAATGCCACCCTGGGGGTCGATGCCCTCGGTGATACATCAAAGGCATTGCCCGTCGCCACATTTGCCGTCTGCCCGTTCGCATGTAGACATTTTTAGCCGCACAATTAGGTCTCTTCTGGTTTTGACATTTGCCCCTACCACTTGGAACAAGCGATGAAAATAATGTTTCCTCTGACGAATTGAGAATAATACTTGAGAATTAATTTTAAGGGTTTATTATTTGTAGGTACGTTTGTTAGGGTTCCGTGCCCATAGGGTAAAAACGGGACTCTAGTACTAAATCAAATCAAATCAAATCAAATAATTTTTATTTTCAGACACAAGTTCCATAAAGAATTACAATTAAAAATATGAAATTAAATTAATCAGAATTATAGAAATTATTATTATATACAATGTCAATATTGAAATAAATTATCATAATAGAAATTACATTATACTATGTCAATTCACTTCAACAGTACCCCGATGTGATGGTGCAGGATGGGACAATTAAACCTATCGGTGACTGCTTTCAGAATGTTGTTGCCACTCGCACGTGTTCTACTTAAAAGCGAGGCGACCTTTTTGCGCATGATAGCTGCAAAAGCCTACGATGTCTGTCTGTCCGTCTGTCCGTCTGTCCGTCTGTCCGTCTGTCCGTCTGCCCGTCTGTCCGTCTGTCCGTCTGTCCGTCTGTCCGTCTGTCCGTCTGTCCGTCTGCCCGTCTGTCCGTCTGTCCGTCTGTCCGTCTGTCCGTCTGTCCGTCTGTCCGTCTGTCCGTCTGTCCGTCTGTCCGTCTGTCCGTCTGTCCGTCTGTCCGTCTGTCCGTCTGTCCGTCTGTCCGTCTGTCCGTCTGTCCGTCTGTCCGTCTGTCCGTCTGTCCGTCTGTCCGTCTGTCCGTCTGTCCGTCTGTCCGTCTGTCCGTCTGTCCGTCTGTCCGTCTGTCCGTCTGTCCGTCTGTCCGTCTGTCCGTCTGTCCGTCTGTCCGTCTGTCCGTCTGTCCGTCTGACCTTTCCGCATGCGTTAACACTAACAGAACGTGGGTCTTGTCTAACCTCCCTGGTCAATCCAACTGTTTTTTGGATAATATTCTAGGTACTTAGTGTTGCTTGCCTTATATTTTGTTTAGGTACATAACTATTGGTGTTTTTGCTATCGAATAAAAATTAATTCTAAAATTCCAGTAGTAAGGCCCCCGCCGTCCCGCCGCTTCCGTAGGGCAAAGCATCTTGGAGGGATTACAGCGATCCCTGTACAACTTTACGGATTATACCTACAGGTTGGTTTTATTCTGCCTTTATTATTCTCTGCTCCGTTCTACTGATGAAGGAGTAAACTTTCCGTAGCTCCATTTGATGGACGATGTTTTTTAGCTTTGCAAAATCTGAATGTAACAATTATTAATGAACTTTCAAGTCTACGTAAATTTTAAGCTTTTTGTTGTTATTGTTAATTAATTGATTAATTTATGCTTTTTTTTTTTTACATTTTGTATTTTTTTTTAGATTCACTATTTGCTTGAGTATGGGACTAACAGCCGCACTCAGAGACGTTACTTAAGCTAAGGAATACTTAAAATTGCTGTCTCGTTTTCATGTGTGACAATTTCCGTCAACGAGAAGTTGACAGGAGTGCGGCGGTTAGCGATTGCTAGATTTTTATAGTTGTGACACCGTTTCTAGTTTTTTTATGGTTGACAGGCTTGGCGTTTGACTACAGTTCACCCGATACCAATCGACAATGCGGTCGTACTCATAGATGGTAAACACATCTAGCCAGGAATGGGAACTGGCTCTCAAGTGATGCTGTCGGAACACACTGTTAGGTGTATGGTGACCAGCCAGCCGGGCATTAGTTAGTGCCACCACCATGCTTTTCATTTCTATTTGCGGTGTGTAATAAAGAAATATTGTATTGTATTGTATGCTATAGTTTCTTTGCGATGTTTTCCATCACCGGCACCCCACGGTTTTCCCACAAGATGGACAGACGACCTAAAAGAGACCGCGGGGAAACGCTAGGTGCAGGCCGCTTCCAACCAGCCCTTATAGAGATCGATGGCGGAGGTCTATGTTCAGCAGTAGACGTCCTATGGAAATGATTAATAATATCTCAAAACGTCCTCCCCGCACTGATCCCTGACTGAAAATCCCCAATATACTGGCCACGTCCCCCGCTGAATTGCCAGAGAAATCCGCTGGGCCAAGAACCATTCCGGTTCAAGCCTTTTCTCTCATGTGGAGTCCCAGATCTAACACAAACTTCCGCGCTTCAGCACATCACGGCTCCGCCGCCGTCTCGATGGCAAACGGGAAGAAATTGTGCGCTGACCCCAAGCAGACGTATTTATAAGTATAAGTAGATTTATCCTCACCCTGTACATTTAGAGTACAAATACTTAAGTGACTTCTGCTCTTTTTTTCCACTTGAGAGCACGTAAGCACCCTTACGAAATAAACATTTATAAATACGTATAAACGACTCTGCCTACATTTGATCTAAGGTAAGGGGCCTTACGGACAACTGCTATTACAGGCACCTAATCCGCTCAGTTGGAAAATCACGCGACCGCAAACCGTATCTGGGCGCGATAAGGTTTGCGGTCGCGTGATTTTCCAACTGAGCGGATTAGGTGCCTGTAATAGCAGTTGTCCGTAAGGCCCCAGGTCTCCATAGGGACGATAATATCGTTCCAAAATCCTCCTTCAGACAACTCCAACATAAAATTACCTACCTTCCTTACAGTACGTATCTTGTTTTATGGTTATCCATCAAAGCTATAGATAGGTAGTTCACTAAGCGGACGCAAAGACGGTACGTACCTATTTAATATTTTTTATACTTTTTTGTTTGATCTGTAATGAATGTCGTTAACCACATCGCTCGAAGAACCGATATCCGATGGGGAAGAAACAAAGATAATATAACCACTTGATCGCGCATGTAGTCAAAATTCCCTTTTGCAAAATGATGCCACGTCGGTCGCGGGGGGCAGCTTGTGATTAGAGACTCGACGCGACTCGACGCTTGTGATTGGAGAATCAAAAGTCATTCATTCAATTCGCGCCTAGGATTGACCCCGCTCGAAATAGCTTAGGTTGACATGTTAGAACCTTTGCCTCATGCGGGGTAAAGTATGAGCAGTCAAGTGGTTATATTGTCATTGGGAAGAAAGGTTCTTGAGTGGAGACCATGAACCGGAAGACGCAGCGTAGGTCTCCCACTTGAAGGACCGATGACATCGGTGAGCGTCTCGGGCATCCAGTGGATACAGATGGCAGGCTGTCGTTCAGTGTCAAGGTCTAAGGGGAGGCCTATGTTCAGCAGTGGACGTCTTCTGGCTGATCATGATGAAGATGAATGTCAAAAGTGAAGTTGCTAACTAAATGAACTTAAATCACAGGTGAAAGTTCGAAAACACTTTGTAAAATTCAGGAGGTCGTTAACCTCACGCCCAGTGTTGCTTGATGAAAAATTAATTCCCGAGGTCCCTTTGAAGTTGTTTTACCGTAATACACTTTCATGGAAATTGAATTTGGAATATAAATATTTTATGAGTAAGAACTGGCTGGAATAAAGAAAAATACAATAAGTTTATAAGATAAATAAATATACGAGTTTAGCAAAACGGAGCTACGGAACAATAAAATACATATAATTATATGTTTTTTAATTTTAATTTTAGTTTTAGTTATAAATTTAAATTTAAGATAGTTTTTATTTTACTTGTAATTTTTTTGGTATAAATAAAATCGGTCATTATATTATATTATATTATTATGAACAAAATAATATAGCCTTTTAAAGGTAGGACGGACGGACGGACGGACTGATGGACTGACTGACTGACGGGCGGACGGACGGACGGACGGACAGACAGACAGACATCGTAGGCTTAGTAATAGGGTCCCGTTTTAACCCTTTGGGTATGGAACCCTAAAAACGGTTAAAATGTGTTTTTTTTTCAAATAACTTTTTTCAGCATTCGTTTTCAGTCAATCTCTTCCTCTTACCTATTGTTTCATAATTCATATACAATCCCGTCCTCACGACATCTCCCTCCAAATGTCGCCCCAACTCATTATGAAACCAAAAGAATACGAAAGTATAATCTGTAAGCCTCTTATTTGTTGTTGTAATGAAATGTATGACGGTAAGCCTACATCACTGTGATAGTAAGGGCGCTTTCCCAATAACTCCGTTCGGGGTGGCACCATTTAATTGAAACGCATTGAAATTAATTGTGACTCTGTGCACACGTAGAATTTAATTCCAGATAAAACAAAATTTTATGAAAAACTAGCTGTGTCCCGCGACTTAGTAAGCATAGGCTTATACAAACTTTTAACTTCCATTTGCCCCCCTTAATTAGATAGATAGATAAATTATTTATTCTTCACACTACAAATTACATACACACAAAAAACTATTGCAATAATCGGCAGCCTTATCGCTGAGAGTGATCTATTCTAGGCGACCAAAATTGGGTTCTTTAAAAAAAAAATGTGTTCCTCTGCATTCCATAAGGAATGCAATGGCGAATTTCAGATTCATAGGTCAAGTAGCTTTTGAGATTTTATGATGAGTTAGTCAGTAAGTGAGTGTATTTCGTTTTTATGTTGGAATGGCTGTTGTCCGCGACTTCGTATGCGCAGGTATAATATAGACTTTGACATAAAATTTTATGTCCCTTTATTCTACCCTTTCGTAAAATTCTTAGCGTACCTCTACACCCCATGAAGAAACTACCTGCCAAGTCTCAGCTTCGTATGTCAAGTCAAGTAGCTTTCGAGATTTCATGATGAGTCTGTCACTAAATGAGTATTCGCTGTATTTCACATATAAATAAATTGGCCAAACGACCGGTGTACGCTTAGACTAAAATAAAATGAATGGACGGGCCCTAACTATTGAAATTGCTCAGTAAAAACGAGTGAAAACCGTCGGACATATACTTCAACATCTAAATATGAAAATGTACAGTAGGTATATTTGTTACAAAAAATGGATCCCGGTATTATTTGTGTATTTACACTTCGGGAAAGCATATGAATGCATAATTTTGTCAGATCTTTCGTTATCGGGTAACAATAGACACCAAAGGCCTTACGGACAACAGCTATTACAGGCACCTAATCCGCTCAGTTGAAAAATCACGCGACCGCAAACGTTATCGCGCCCAGATACGGTTTGCGGTCGCGTGATTTGGTGCCTGTAATAGCAGTTGTCCGTAAGGCCCCAGTTGCACTTCCTACGGCTAGAGACAAACTGAAACGAAATGAGAGCCGGCGCTCATTTTGTTATCTTCAAAAATGTGCTTCTACTGGGCCTGTCCATTCATTTTATATTGGTCGAAGGGTGTACGAACATATTTAGATAGGTTATGAACATGGGAAGTCTTTTGGTCGAAGAGGAAGTCCTATGTTTGGCCTTTAAGATCCAAATAGAATGGCAAGCAATTATTGTAAAAAAACTTAAAAAATAGCCTTAATAACAAAAACATTTTTAAATTGCTTTTAATAAAAAATTCTGTTATTATACTTGTTTCGAACCCCGAACCCATAGACTAAGTATATCCCTCTACGCCCAAACCAGTAATTTTTACAAGGAAAAAAACACGTTTGGTTATCTCTGTCTCAAATGACGAACAAAACAAAACCAAAAAGTGCCAATAAGCCAAATGTATGTGTATATCTGTGGTATTACTTATCTGTAAACGTCACGTACCGACTGACAGTCGTCTTTTTTCCTCCCGAGATTGGCACATATCGCTTGTCCATTCAACCTGACATGGCCCAAAATCACGGGAATTTATATTCGCGAACGATCGCGAACACCCTTACTGAATGTGCATCTTAAAATTTAATGAAAACACTCTAATGCTGCCCTTAATCCTCTCTCTGTGATGTTCACAAAATATAAAAAAACGTTTTTTTTTCTTAGGCTTGAGCTGATTTTTTGGAAGGGATTACATTGACAGGTTGCATTTAGCATTTTTGTAACATAAATGTTTTGTTCTTGTTTGTGAATAAAAAGTACCTAATATTTTAATTGAAATTCTTTGGCTTTGTTTTAAGTATATACGATTTGCGGTCGCGCAACTTTTCTCATCACCTAAACAAGATCGCCAGGTAGCCTTAAGACCCCTGGAGATCTTTGGTCAAACTAGTAAGAAGAGCTGGACCATCCCGTACTACCAAGATAAGATAAGATAAGATAAGATAATATAAGATAAGATAAGATAAGATAAGATAAGATAAGATAAGATAAGATAAGATAAGATAAGATAAGATAAGATAAGATAAGATAAGATAAGATAAGATAAGATAAGATAAGATACGATAAGATAAGATAAGATAAGATAAGATAACTCTTTATTAAATGGTCACAAAAGGAAAAAAACACATTACAAGGTTACCTAACCTTTTAACAAGCGACCTTATTGCTTAAAGCGATCGCTTCAAGAGCGCTTCACCTGTTCAGTCGTGAAAACAAAAAGGATACGAACCATAAACCTAATTATATCTTAGTCAACGCCAGAAGTCGACCTACCTTGTCTATACTATCTATACTTCTTTACTAATATTATAAAGAGGAAAGATTTGATTGTTTGTTTGTTTGCATTGAATAGGCTCCGAAACTACTAAGCCGATTTGAAAAATTCTTTCACTGTTGTAAGCTACACTATCCCCGGGTAACATAGGCTATATTATATTTTCAAAAAAAAATGGGATCCTTACTGAAGCTCCAATAATGTAACCCAACGTGTAAAAAAAATAAGATTTATAATTTTGACTTTGAGTGTTTGACAGTTTTAAGACAGGACAACGTCTGTCAGGTCAGCTAGTGTATCATATTTCCAATACAACTACGATAAATTGTCGTAGTTGAGTCCGGCTAAAACCAGTCTGCTCAATTGGTGCCGTAACAACACGTGTCAGTTTGAAACGTAATGGGTAATTGTGCAATACTGAGTTGTAAGAATACCACAAATAGAGTTATCCGACGGAATAAATATATTTTTTCACTTGTAAGTACTTTTAGGTAGAAACGAAAAACTTTACACGCTTAGTTTTCATACAGGTCCCTTATTATGGATGATTCGGATCGTGATCGCGATGCCGTGCCGTCTCACTTACGCTCGTGGTGCGAGTAAATAGATGCGAACGGGACGGCATGCAATCTCGATCCCGATCAAAGAACCATAATAAGGCAGCAGTTTGGACCGCTTGTGAAGTCTACTTAGATATAGATCTGTGATATGAACCGATAGAAGAACAGATACAGAATTACTTTCCCATTCAAAGCTAAGAATCAAAGTAATTTTATTGTGATGTGATCTGAAAGAAGTGACATTAAAATCTTAATACTCCGATCTCATAAAATCGCTATTCATATTCACTTGATTGTATGAATGAAATAGAACCTAGTACTTAAATACCGTTGCGTGCAGTCAACTGATAAGTACTTTCAGAGCTAGTCAATGACTCCAGCACACGCAACATCATAAGTTCCTATCAAGAACTTTATCACAGCAAGTTCTTGCACACTTCCTTCGTTTAACAAATAAAAACAAATTTTTGTTATTGCGATAGAGTACGAAGTAAACAAAAATGTTCAACGCTGTCTGTCCTATGCATCAGTTGAACTGAAAGTTTCTCCATGTGTGTGGTTTGTTATGAGCTCGCTTATAATGTTTATGAGTTCTTTTGAACTCTATTTTGGTGGAGTAAAGTTGAAAATGGCAAGAACTTTGAGTTATAGAATGGTTTTGGACATGTGTGTATCGTGTTTTGGAATGTTGTTACACCGTGAGGTCGTGGTTTCATCTATACTAATATTATAAAGAGGAAAGATTTGATTGTTTGTTTGTTTGTTTGCATTGAATAGGCTCCGAAACTAATGAACCGATTTGAAAAATTCTTTCATTGTTGGGTAGCTACACTATCCCCGGTTAACATAGGCTATATTATATTTTCAAAAAAAAAAAAAGGAATCCTTACTAAACTCCAATAATGTAACCCAAGGTGTAAAAAAAATAAGATTTACAATTTTGACTTTGCGTGTTTGACAGTTCTAAGACAGGACAACATCTGTCAGGTCTGCTAGTATGTATATATAAATAAGTAGTTATTTTTCGTAAATTACATGTATTTAGAAGACAACGAAAGAAAATATATTATAATACATGCGTATTTGTATCATTAAGTTTTTTCTCAGCAGGTTTCGTCCCACTGCTGGACAAGTATTAACGAGCTTTAGGAAAGGAAACTGGTACTTTCAATTGTGTGAAAATTAATCTCCCATAAATTTTCACCACAACTATTACCTATTAGCAGCGTCCTATTAGTACACGGTGTAAGAACTGCAATCCTCAAGTCACCTGCCAAGCGTGGGGATTATGGCAACACCCCTGTCTAAGAGGGAGGCTTTTGTCCAGCAGTGGACGTTTAATGACTACTGATGTATGATGTAAGTTTCTAAAGTAGGGCTAATCATTTGACACTTCATCAAAATTCTAAAAAATAACTTTGTAATGTTAGTATAATTAATTTTTTCAAAGTTAGAACCGGGGCGACCGCAAACCGTATCTGGGCGCGATAAGGTTTGCGGTCGCATGATTTTCCAACTGAGCGGATTAGGTGCCTGTAATAGCAGTTTTCCGTAAGGCCCCTGCACAATTGATTAACTATTTCAGGTAAAAATACATATTTATTGTAATAAAATGACAAAAGAAGACAATTTTACGATTGACTTTGACTAATAAACGTCAATTTTTTTTGTCTTCTTTTGAATAAACAATTGACACCTGTCATAGACTTACAGATGTCAAATGTGATCTATTAAATTGACCCAACTTTAGTTGTCACCGAACGAAAGTCACCGACATAGCCCACCGGATTAGTAAGTTGAAATGGCAGTGGGCAGGGCATATATCACGCAGAACAGATGGCCGATGGGGCCGAAAGGTTCTGGAATGGAGACCACGGACTGGCAAGCGCAGCGTAGGACGTCCACCCACAAGATGGACAGACGACCTAAAAGAGACCGCAGGGAAACGCTGGATGCAGGCCGCTTCCAACCGGCCCTTTTGGAGATCGATGGGGGAGACCTATGTCCAGCAGTGGACGTCCTACGGCTGAAATGATGATGATGATGATGAACTTTAGTTGTTAGCTTTAAGTTATAGTTTTATCTTTAAAATAAGAATGGAAAAAGTTTAATTTTAGAGGCCACCTGACTTGACCTGACTGACGCGTTACACGTCAAGTGTCGATAATTTGATGGGAAGTTCGCTTCGGTGTAACAATTGGCCATGCAGGTCAGTTCGTATCGTTATTTCCGAGGTGAACTGAATTCACGTGAATCGATCGATGGTCTCGGTTAATGTGCAGTATATTATTTGTACAATGTTTTTAATAACTGCATTTTACTATGATAGAATCCGGAATGTAGATATTCGCCAAAGAACCAGAGGCACCGACATTGCAACTAAAATTTGCTAGCTGAAGTGGCAATGGGCAGGCCACATCGCTCGAAGAACCGATAACCGATGAAGAAAGGTTCTTAAAAAAGAAAGAAAGAAAGAAAGGAAAACGCAGCGTAGCGCCTCTCATTAGATGGACCGACGAGATCGTGAGAGTGTGGGTATCCAGTGGATGCAGATGACAGGCTGACGTTCAGTGTGGAGGTCAAAGGGGAGTCCTAAATGCAGCAGTGAACGTCTTCTGGTTCGTTCTTATGATAATGATGATTTTACTACTAGTAGATAGACTTGAATAAAAACAAAAAAAAAACTTGTGTGCACAGATGTGTATATCTGTGCTTGTGTGCGTTGTGCGTTTTGAAAAGTCATGTAAACTGCTGTCACCTGTTTTTTTTAAATACCTATTTAGACGCTATCAGTGAAACATTGTTGAAATCTTGATTTGATTTGAGGCTCACTCATTTTCAAGTAGCAAACGCCTTTATAATGCTTTTAATACCATCATAGTAAGTATGAGTAAGACCTATAAAGTAAGCACAGTTTTTTGATGTCCACGATTACATCAGCGCCGGTCGTTCGGAATTTTTAATAATATAGTAGGTAGCGTCGCAAATATCACAATGGGATGCCATGTAAGGAATTTCTATTGTTGACTTTTACAGACTACAATAAACAAAAGAAGCTCCTATCAATACATATCCAACCTTGTTCTTTCAAGAGTAACGTAGAAAATTGCGTGTAGTTTTCAGGGTAAAGCGACGATTTTCAGGGTTTTTAACGGACGGTTTTTTGAAGTGGGCCTTACAAATAAGCATTGATGTATTTTGAACGGTTTTTATTCCAGCGTTCAAGTTTGAACCAAACGTGAAATCTAAAGGAGCATGTATAAATTATAAACGCTTTTTGGGATACCAAAAAAGCAGAAAAACCATTCTATCGGCGTTCCTTTACATTACGATTCGGTGAAAAAAATGAGATCATGAAATTTGTCACCGACACGCACTTGGCCATTATTTATTATTTGTTGTTATACTTTAGAGTGCGTACTATAATCATGACAAGTTGTACGTATTACCGTTTTTACATTAGAGCTAACACAAAAATACGGTTGTTGTGTAAGGACCACACCGTTTCGTTTTTTCTTTTTGAGTTTTTTATTATTTCTTAGCTTAGAATAACTACTCAGAGAAGGTAGGTTTCCAAACAACGCCTTCTCAAAACGTAAGCTACAAATTCGCTTTGTAGCTTACGTTTCGATTGGTATTTTAAACGATTTAAGCAAGAAAATTAATGGATTACCTGTGGAATGTCACACTATAACTCTTATGCTGCTTTTCTGATTTGTTGTGGTACGATTTCACCGCGCAAATTGTCATAGTAAATTTTTTTTTTTTTTTTGGAGCCATATATGACTCCATTTGAATGGCTTAAATATTGCGAATGTACTTGGTTTCTTTGTGTAGTTATTCTAAGTTTCTTAGTTAATCCGCCGTAACATTACATATTCTGTGGATATTTCAACTGGCTTACTATTACGGTTCGAAAGATACAGCCGTTAATAGGTAGGACAGACGGACGGACAGACAGACTGACATCGTAGGCTTAGTAATAGGGTCCCGTTTTTACCTTTAGGTACGGAACCCTAAAAGCAAAATCTTTTATTTTTAAACCGGATAAATCTGCGTTTGTCCACCAACTCGCCTGTTGGTAAGCGACGATGTGGTCGAAGATGAAGCACGCAGACTTAGAAGATACACTCAATTTACTTATTACGTTTTGCTGTATGTAGGTACTAAGCTGTAACACAGAGCTACAATTTCCAAGACTGCGTCAACATTAAATTACTTTTGGTGCATTAACTGCATTCTAGGTCACGGTATCAAGTCGCGTAAAGTTGCGCTACAAAATGCCTTTGAAATTATTCGGCTAAGAGCAAGGGTTGCCAGTGTAAATACAAGTTTTCGGCAAGACCTAAAATACCCGACCGACACGCCCTAGTTGAGTAAATGTAATAAGATTCCCAACGAGATTCCCGATATACATATACGTATAGGTATATATAGGTATACGCACTATTACTACTTGGAAAATATCGCTCTTAGGAATAATTATGCCACATAATAATATACTTGTCTTGTTCTGTAGTATTTATTGTCATGAGATATGAAAAAAAAGCAAATTAAATAGTTTTTTCATCTAAATATAACAGACAATATTTTTTACCCCCGACGCAAAACCCCTCGTGTTACGCCCAAGTTTTACGCTTGTATGTATCTGTGTGTTTGTGTGTGGCATCGTAACTCCCAAAAGACTAAATCCGATTTTGAATTAGTTTTTTTTTAATTTGACATTTAGCTTGAGCGAGCTAGCTTGAACTTGGTAGCTTTTATTTCTTAGTTATAATTCAAGAACACCTAATGATTAAAGGTTATCAGCACTTTCATATCTCTCTTTCACTTAACAAACTAGAAAAAAAAAACTACAATTTATACTTGTTTAAATACTAAACCCTTAGCTCGGTCTATCTACATTGTTAACACTATCGAATAAAATAAAATAATAAATTTTACAACACATTTGCTCAAAAAGTGCACTTACGAAGCCTGAATACATCTTTCGAAAGTTAAACATTACGGATCATACAACGGAGCGTGCTGTAATGAAACGCATCATAGAACGGAGCGTGCTGTAATGAATTTGTCCGCACGCTCCGTTGTATAGCACCGTGCGTGTACTTTACGGTATTTTTTTAATTTCCATTTTTTGTTTTTTTCTCGCAAATGTGTTGTAAAACGTTGTATGGCACACGTGCGGATTGGTTATTACAAACTCGTGACTATGGTAAGCCCTCGACTTCGTCCCGGACTTACATTCGTCTACTCGTTTGTAATAACCAACTTTCCGCACTTGTATAAATAACTATTTTATACTTAATTAGTAAATCTCGACAGCCCTGACAGCTGCAATAACTGAATAACAACATTTTCTTTAAATTTTTCATTGATTTCCTGCTATATATATTTCGCTAGGTTTTTGAACGTATCAAAAACCTAGTGAAAGTGATCAGAGTTAAAGTTTGCATTTACTTTTTACAATATTATTTTGCAACAAAAAGGTTGGAACGGAATCTACTATTAATATAATCTCAGTAGAAATCAGTCAATCCGAATCCAATGGTAATTCTGAACAAAAGCGTTCAAGATTACCAGCGTGGCTAATTAATGCCAAAGACCCTGATAGATCTGGAAGCCGAAAACTCATTTCGTTCACTGTTTTACATTTCTAATGCTGGCTCTGAATCGCGCAATCTTATGTTATTAATGAGTCTACGATAATTAAACCGGATTTATTTGCTTTAACGGCGTTTCGATGAGAAAACAAAAGAGGTCGATCGAAATAAATCGTCGTGATAGAAAATTTGATTTGAATCATTTTTTATTCGTTTCAGGGATTTGACTTAACGATGATTATTATTCGTATAAAACATCATTTGTAGTTCTTGTAATATGACATTTTTCAGAATCGTAAAATCATAATTAACATTAAATGTTAACTTTTTTTTTTTATATAATAGTCGACAAACAAGCGATGGGCCACCTGATGGTAAGTGGTCACCGTCGCCTATGGACACCTACAATACCCGGGGCATTGGCGGTGCGTTGCCTACCTTTGAGGATTCTATTCACTCTTCGCTTGAAGCAATTGAGGTTATATTTTGGAGGAAAAACCGAAGGTGGTAAGCCATTCCACAACTTACAGGTGCGTGGCAGAAACAATCCGCTTGTACATATTATCGTTTTCACATTAGAGCTAATACAAAAATACGTTAAAAATACGTTAGTTCTTTCCTTTCCTTTCGTTTTAATTTTTTGAATTTTTATTATTGGTTAGTTAATCTCCCGTAACATTACAAATTGTTAAAGCTCGTAGTGCTTGATGCCGCATTCCGGCTTACACGCAAGCCCTTACAAGCCAATTTGATTAAGACAAAATTATACTGTCAAAATTGTCACAAATTGTAACTGTCATTTGTCAAAGAAAAAAATATACTTTCTCTCTCTAAAAAAGTGTTTTCAATGGACGACGTGTTCGGCATCCTAATTCAGGAAAATCAGGCAAATCCATCGTTTATAAGTTCAGAAATGAACATTTCCTTCGAGCCGGATATTAATACAACGTACACGACGTTTTAATTTCGAGTTTTTGACGAAGAAGAAAGCATACGCGTATTACGCGTACAACCACGTAGGTACCGGCGTGCTTCATATCTGCCATTTTGCGGCATCTTGGCAGCAAATCGGTGGCAGACTGCTTGCCAGCGGCATTGGTAACTACTTATTGGCAATTGGCGAGCCCATCATCTTCAATCGGCGGCGAGCGCCGTAAAGAAGGTGACAGAGTCTGCGCGGAAAGGCCGCGCTGACTATCGCCGTGTCATCGGTCCAACAGTGGCCTCTCAAACGCCACTGTTGTCGGCTTCTTCGTGTTTCCACGTATTTTCAGAGAAGAGCATAAGTCTTAACACAAGGCTATATCATCAGTAAGCGGTGTTTGGTCAGGTAAAGGAGTTGGCGCGGACAGGCCGCGCTAGCTATCACCGAGTCATCGGGTCCAACAGAAGAGCTATTGTTATCGGCATCTTCACGAGTGCAGGGGACTGCATTAGCTCCAGTTCAGTTAAAATCAAACCAGTGTCAGTGTATATTAAATAGGTAATAGTGAAATTATTGTGGAGAGAACAGCGGTCCAAGTATAGTCTATTAATTCCGTGTGCATCTATTCCATTAAAGAAGCCCAGTCCATGGACACCCAGTGGAGTGACAGCTGTAAGTCCAATCACAAAGGATTGTAACTAACTGTGAGTAAGCTTTGAACCGATATTAAATTATTGCATATTGAGTGAAACTTGTTGTGAAAATCGTTGAACATTTAACCTCCAAATTAGCATTACTTAATTCAGTTGTCAAGTCAAGCAATCCATAATTCCAAGTTCCTACATTTTCCAATAACTGCAGCCTCGCTGTGTTTGCAATTTACAATATGGATAGATTAGCCAGAACTCAGGAAAACTTGAAGGAGAGGATATCTAAGGCAAGAATAAATTTTGGTAAACAAGCTAAGGATAAAATCACAATTTCATACATAGAGACTCGCTTGGAAACTTTAGAGCAATATTGGAAATCATTTACTAGCAATCATGATAAAATGTATACAGAAATCGAAGGGACGGAATTGGATGCTTCAACTTATATTATAAATGACACATTCCAACAGGTAGAGGAAATTTACCTCGATTACAAATGTAAACTTAAAGATGCCTTAATCAAACTGAGGTCATCGGTTACTGTATCGATGACCAGTAGTAGTCCAGCAGCAATCAATGACTCTGCTCAGTCAAACGCTAGGTTACCAAGAATAACAATTCCAACTTTTTCCGGTAATTATATAGAGTGGGCGAGCTTCAAGGATTTATTTATTTCCCTTGTGCACAACAATAAGAATTTGGACAATGTTCAAAAATTACATTATTTGAAAACACATGTACAGGGAGAAGCAGATCAGCTTCTGAGACATATCCCAGTCACTTCCGAAAACTATCAAAATTGTTGGGCACAATTGGAAAAACGATATGACAATAAAAAATTCTTGGCAAATTGTCTGTTAAAGCGCCTCATGAACTTGAAGCCAGTCGCTACTGAATCTTCAAGTGCCATCAAGGAACTGCTTGATATTTCCAGCGAATGTTTACATGCACTTGAACATTTAGGAGTCGATGTGTCTTCATGGGACATTATTGTAATTTTTATCTTAACTCAAAGGCTCGACTGTAAGTCGAGGGAAATGTGGGAAACAAAGAACAATGACTCGACTAATGAACTTCCCAAATTCAATGACTTTAAGGATTTTCTTGAAAATAGGTTTAGAGCTTTGGAATGTATCGGTCCACAAGGTGGAATCAAACAAGGTAGTCAACGGACAAAAAATACTTTGTCACTGCATCTAATTGATAAGTCAGATGCTGTATGTGTTTTTTGTTCGGACAAAACCCACAAATTATGTAACTGTAAAGGCTTCGCAAAGGAGAAGGTCGATGATCGTCGTAAGTTTGTCCAAACCAGTGGGCTTTGTTTCAATTGTTTGAAACCGAATCATTCAGTGTACTCATGTCGTCAGTCAGCAAGGTGCCACATTTGCAAACGTAAACATCATTCGTTACTTCACTCGAAAAGTATTCAAAAATCACCTAGTGAACTAAAACCGGATCAGGCTGCTTATAGAGATGGTGGAGTTCCAAGTTCAGTGTCAATCTCAGGTGAGCATACCAAAGCCATGACTTGTATTGCAACAGCTAACAGCCAGGTACTGTTAGCCACAGCTTTGGTTGACGTCGAGTCAAATACAGGGACTTCTGTTTGTTTACGATCCCTGCTGGACCAAGGATCACAGGCTAGTTTTATTCAAGAGTCTGCGGTCCAGTTGTTGGGCTTAAAGAAGAGCCCCATCAAAACTTTCATCTCAGGTCTAGGTGGTGATCCTCAAGCATCTCTTGCTTGTAAGTCAATGGTATCCATTAAAATTCAATCCCGCCATGATCCCAGCTTTGTCATCCCCGTCAAGGCTTATGTTTTACAAAAATTGACCACTCTTCTTCCTGAACGTAGGGTGTTCGTTCATGAGCTACCCTCGGTGGTGTCAGTCCAGTTAGCTGATCCATCATTTGGTACACCAAATAAAATTGATTTATTGTTAGGTGCCGAAGTTTACAGCCAGATATTGTTAGAAGGATTTATCAAGGGTCCGCCAGGCTCTCCTATTGCTCAGAAAACTACACTTGGCTGGATCTTATCTGGTGAAGTAAGCGTAGTCGGTAACCAGCCAGAGACGTGTCACAATGCTATTATTAGCATGCATTCAGTTCATCCCATAGAAAGGGAACTGAATCTTTTGAAGAGCTTTTGGGAAATTGAGTCAGAACATTATTCAGTAAAGAAGCACTTCACCGAAGAGGAACAGCTAAGTGAAAAATTGTATGCAGAGACAACTCAAAGAGATGAATCTGGTCGCTACGTAGTCAAGCTGCCCTTCCGCACCCCTGATCCTCAGTGTAAATATGGCAACTCACAACACATTGCCCAAAAAAGATTTCTTCTGCTGGAGAAACGTCTCTCCAAGGATCCAAACCTCAAAGAAGAGTATGTTAAAGTCATAAATGAATATTTAAGTCTTGGACACATGGAGATTGTGCAAGATAAAGATAAATCAGATGCGGTGTATCTACCACATCATGCGGTTGTGAGAAATGACAAACTCACAACAAAAGTCAGAATTGTTTTTGATGCATCATGTCAAGGGACCAATGGAGTGTCGTTGAACCAAGATTTAATGGTTGGTCCAACTTTGCAGCCAGAGCTTCGCCACATATTGTTACAATGGCGTTGCCACCCCATATGTATCGTTGCAGATGTCATAAAAATGTACAGACAAGTTAAAGTGTCTGAAGTCGATGCAGATTTTCAACGCCTGCTTTGGAGAGAAAATCCAGAGGATGAACTGCAGCACCTTCGGCTGCAACGGGTTACATTCGGTACATCGGCTGCCCCATATTTAGCTGTAAAATCTTTGCAGCAAATAGCTCACGATGAAGGAAAGGATTTTCCATTAGCATCGAATCGGGTCTTAAAGGATTTTTACGTTGACGATTACATGACCGGATGTCAAACTGTTGAAGAAGGTATTCAGATCTATCAGCAGACAAAAGATTTGCTAAGTCGTGCCGGTTTCCAGCTCCAGAAGTGGTCCACTAACAGCGATGAATTGTTGGAATATATAAAGGAAGACAAGCCAACATTTGAGAAACTACTCGAATTAAAGACAGATTGTACACCAACAAAGATATTGGGACTCACCTGGAATAGACAAACTGACAACTTTGAATACACAGTCAAGCTGCCTCCTCTGGAAACTCCTGTAACCAAGCGACGAGTGATTTCTGATATTGCAAGGCTCTACGATCCTCAAGGGTGGATAGCACCAGCCATAATTATTGCAAAAGGCTTTATCCAGAAAATATGGCTTTCAGGGATCGAATGGGATCAGGAATTGCCTCCGTCATTGATGAAAGATTGGCTAAACTTCAGAAAAGACTTAAATGAACTTACCAATTTTCGTATTCCACGTTGGATCCACCTTTCAGTAGATGATCAAGTAGTGGAGTTGCAGGGTTTCGCAGACGCGTCGAACGTTGCCTACGCGGCTGTAGTGTATGCACGCATCATCGACAAGAACGGCTCTGTTCACGTTAGTTTGGTAACGTCTAAAACCAAGGTTGCTCCAATAAAACAGGTCTCGATTCCCAGATTGGAGTTGTGTGGTGCAGTACTGCTCGCAAAATTGCTGCTGGAAGTCTCAAATGTGCTGAACGTACCCAAGCAACATTTACATGCATGGAGTGACTCTACAGTTGTGTTGGCATGGTTGAAGAGCCATCCCAGTAGATGGAAAACATTTGTAGCCAACAGAGTAGCAGAAATACAAACAATTTTGGACGGAAACCAATTCTCACACGTGCCCTCTCAACAAAATCCAGCTGACTGTGCTTCAAGAGGGGTCAAACCATCGGAGTGCGCTCAGCTTCAGTTGTGGCAGCAAGGTCCGGAGTGGCTGAAACAAAAAATAATAGATTACAAAACAAAGAATAAGGATACGATGTTGGAAGAAAGGAAAGTGACAAGTCATACCGTTACCTGCAAACAAATGGAGGATACCATTCTGACTAAATTCTCATCTTTGACTCGACTTACCAGAGTCATCGCATTCTGTAGAAGATTTCTGATCCCAACACCCAAAGGTTCTCTAACTGCAGCAGAACTGAGCAAGGCACTAGACAAGTGCATTGAATTATGTCAAAGGAATTGGTTTCAAGAAGAAATTGACAGTTTGAAAAAAAATGGTAGCGTCAACAAAAAGAGCAACTTAAATTCACTGAGTCCATTCCTGGACTCAAACGGCTGCTTGAGAGTTGGTGGACGGCTGCAGAAATCTAAATTGAATAACAGTATAAAGCATCCCATTTTAATGCCTAGAAATTCAAATTTTACAAGGTTACTGGTTGCTGATGCCCACATAAGAACATGCCATGGTGGACCTCAACTTCTGATCACAGTCTTGAGGTCCAAGTATTGGATTGTGAACATAAAGAGTCTTGTACGGCAACACGTTAGGAAATGTGTAGTTTGTGTCCGTCATGCTGCCCAAACTACACAACAGATGATGGGACAGTTACCGGAAGCTCGAGTAACAGCCAGCCGAGTCTTCCTCAGAAGCGGAGTGGACTATGCTGGACCCATTAGTCTTCGCCCCTCCAAGGGTCGTGGCTACCATGCCACGAAGGGCTGGATAGCCCTATTTGTATGTATGGCAACGAAATCTATTCACATGGAGGTCGTAAGCGACATGACAGCTCAAGGGTTTCTAGCTGCTTTTAAGCGCTTTGTAGCCAGGCGAGGACACGTAGAAGACGTCTGGAGCGATAATGGAACAACATTCGTTGGTGGTGCCAAGGAATTAAAGGCATTGTTCAATGCTGAGAGGTCCGGTCTCAATCCTGAAATTGCTGATTGGTTTGCATCAAACGGTACTAATTGGCATTACGTGCCGCCTCATTCCCCGAATTTCGGGGGGTTATGGGAAGCGGGGGTGAAGTCAGCAAAGGGCCATTTGAAAAGAGTCATTGGCACCAGCACTCTTACCTATGAAGAGATGACAACTTTGTTGTCACAAATCGAAGCTTGCCTAAATTCAAGACCTATTTCTCAGCTCCCAACTTATCCAGATGAGCCATCTGCTCTCACACCAGGCCACTTCCTTGTGGGCGAACCTCTAGTAATAGTTCCTGATCACAACTATGAAACCTGTAATGTTTCTTCACTAAAAAGGTGGCACCTTACACAAAAAATGTTGCAAATTTTTTGGCGTAGGTGGTCACAAGAGTATCTCACCCAGCTCCAGCATCGCTATAAGTGGACGGATGTGGCGTCAGAGCCAAAGGTAGGTGATGTTGTGTTAATCAAAGAAGACGATCTTCCACCAGCACGGTGGTTGCTTGGAATGATTATAGATAAGCACACTGGTTCGGACGGGCTTACACGTGTGGTAAGCTTAAAATATAAAAACAATGTTATAAAGCGACCTCTGTCAAAACTTGTCTTGTTACCTATAATTTGAAACACCAAGATACATGGTCCACACTTAACCATTAACCACACTTACCTTATTTGTATTTAAAATTGCATTTATTCTTAAATTTACATCTTTATACCTAAGTTTGCATGTCAACGATGTGTTAAAGAACAATTAGCATCCCAAGTAATAAAGTTAAATAAGCAGCACACCGGCCCCTTTGGAGATCGATGAGGGAGGCTAATGTCCGGCCGTGGACGTCCCACGGCTGAGATGATGATGAATCATCACATAGATAGTTTAGAATGTAAATTAAGATCACAAATTTGTTCAATAACCAATCATTTGTCATGATAATACAGTCCACATTCAACAAATTTGTGGTTAGTTAATAGTTAGTAGTAGATAATTCGCATTTTTTGGTTTTCATGTTTTCTTCTTTTTTATGTTATTAAGTTCAATTTGAATAACAATATTGTTCTAGTGTCAATGCCCTGAGTGCATTTAATTGTTTATCATAGTTGTATGTTTTGTTTTTTTTGTGTTTATGAACGGATTGGACTAATGCGTTCATGGCTGGCGAAATGTTAAAGCTCGTAGTGCTTGATGCCGCATTCCGGCTTACACGCAAGCCCTTACAAGCCAATTTGATTAAGACAAAATTATACTGTCAAAATTGTCACAAATTGTAACTGTCATTTGTCAAAGAAAAAAATATACTTTCTCTCTCTAAAAAAGTGTTTTCAATGGACGACGTGTTCGGCATCCTAATTCAGGAAAATCAGGCAAATCCATCGTTTATAAGTTCAGAAATGAACACAAATAATGTAAAAAAATTACCTGCCTACCTATTACGGATCGAAAGATACAGCCGTTTAAAGGTAAGACAGACAGAAGTCAGATGGACAGACAATGTAGGCTCAGTAATAGGGTCCCGTTTTTATCCTTTGGGTACGGAACCCCAAAAAAGATTTTAACTAAAAAAGAAATATTGTTTTGTCGTTATCAGTTACGTTTATAGAAGAAGAAAAAAAAAGAATATTCTCCTCAAGAAAAAAAAATTTTTTTTCACTTTACAGATCTACATAATTTTCTATATGTAGATCTATCTGTGCTCTATATAGTTCCTCTTGACACTGTCAAGAGCTGTCAGACTTACCTTTTTTCGCGCGGATGGGTTAGGCCATCGGTGTTTTGACCATTTTCCTTGGCTTCTAAAGGTCACCGCATTTTCCCTAAGTAAATAGTCTACCTGTCAGAAACCAAGGGTTACAGTGTATTATGGAAATTGACGTGGTTTTCACACATTTTATTTATATGACAAGGGAATTACTCACGTATGACGTTGTCATATAAATAAAATATTGTGTATCTAATATTTTTACCAGATTTAAACTAAGTCTGAAAATGGTACACAAAAGAAGAAATACTGACCCATTTTCCTGACAGGACAATGC
This sequence comes from Agriopis aurantiaria, assembly GCA_914767915.1. Taxonomy (NCBI): domain Eukaryota; kingdom Metazoa; phylum Arthropoda; class Insecta; order Lepidoptera; family Geometridae; genus Agriopis; species Agriopis aurantiaria. The sequence goes on along the minus strand of OU611992.1, from coordinate 3,294,283 downwards.
TTTCCACTAAACAAAATTACTTCGCTTTCTATAGGGATAAGACAGTTTTTTGTTCTGTACTTAAGCGCTTGTTTGTTGTGCTTTTAGAGTTAAACCCTGAAGTTTTTATTTGAATACAAGCGCTGGAGAATTAGGTAACCCAAAGAAACAGATTGCTGTCATAATAATTGTTTTTGTCTTATAAAAAATTGGCAAATCATTAAATTATTAATAAAATTAGACAGGACATGACAGCTTGACTTTATTTTGAAAACTTCCAAATATATGTAAATAAATGTGGTTGAAAAGCAGCATGTTTAGTGTTTACTGAAGAATTTCTTAGGTTTACTGACAAAACCTCAAATTGTGTGATCGTTTATTGACGTGAGCGAAAATATAGCTAAACACTGTTTTAACTATCACGTAGTGCCGGATTAAGCAAGCGCGGGGCCCGTAGCAAATTATTTCAAAGAGCCCTTGATCTACTATGGGTTCTTAAGTATAAAGTGGTAAAAAAAATTGGTAGGAAAAGTTGTAACGTTTCACGTTTTTGTGACATGTAACTTCAATATACCACATCTTAATAAGTTTCACTCAAAAAATTACGCTCAGGCAGAGATGGGTGGGTTTAAATATGCGGAACCCCTTTCACGCAGGGTTCACGATTGGGCCCGTAGCAATTGCTACTCTTGCTACGTGGTTAATCCGGCACTGCTATCACGGCTGTTCATTTGGTTAGTTGTCGGTTTTTTTGGCAATCTCCTGCATGCATTTTCAGTCTTCCCGTGAACATGACGTTGCAAGTAACTGCGAAGTAACTGCGTCGAAACATCGGGCGGTCCATCTACACCTTATCACGGCAAATATCCCGTTAAAAATATAGCTTTCGATCAAGTGAGACTGATCTTTATTTCAAAAGGTCACTCATTCAAAGCAGAGAGTCTAGCAAACGGCTCAACTTGTTTGCCTTTTTATACAACTGAAACCTTTTCCAAGTTTACACGATTTGCTGGCGTTTTTCTCGCTTTTCTCCAATCCGGCTTTGGCCAATTCAAAAAAGGACAAGGCGAAGCATAATTCCGGACTGGAGTCTGGCACGATGTTAATCGGATCTATTTAGGAGATTTCTATTCTAGTAAATACAGATTTCAAAGAAATTTCGTGATTTTCAAATATTCCTTTACTGTTGAAGTAATAGTAAGTAAGTTTATATAGGCAACGTGGTGTATAGCAAAGTCATAGCTTTTAGGAAATATTAAAATGTATAAAATTCACTGCAAATTATACATAATTATTATTATTCCACATTTATTTTTCTTCTTAATTCTAAGTTTCTTACAATACGAAAAAAATATATTATAAAAACTAAAATTTAGGGTGCCGCTGGCAGCGGGGCAGGGCTCATTTGCCGGTGGTCAGGGCTGTAAACTAAATAACCTCTTGACGATGCGTGTCGTGTCTTGGGTGACTGCCTTCTGCATCAGACCCTTGACCTAACCGTCTAGTGAGAGCCTGTTATAGTGTTGGTCGAGGCTCTTCGCCATAAGGCCATTAACCGAAAGAGAAAAACTGAAAAGAGAATAATATACAGTTCAGCTGATCGTTTTGTTTTAATCACGAAAAAGTATCATGACAACAAGATTTTAGCTCTCAATAAAATGTGATGGCAATAAATCGCTCACGCCATTCAATAATCTCGAATGAATTCCATTTACATTGGCATAGAACTAGAATAAATAAACAACGAGCAGACAGACACCGATTAGATCTACCGAGAGCACGTACTATATTGGATAAACGTCAAACTTGACGTATCGTTGCGTACAATGCCGCATCTTCCTATACGTTACGTCGCCGAGTGGCGTAAGTGACGGGAAACGCCCGATGACGGTGTCGTTGAAAAATATGGTCATAATATTGGAATAATTAGGTCATTTTATTATGAAAATGCCCGACTCCTATATAATTTTCTACCAGTACTGATGACGATATCTGGTGCTAGAGTCTTCCTTTGGATTGTTTTGCCAGCAGAACACTTAAGTAGGTAAGTACTAAGTAAAGTTAATATAATTATTAGCTGTCACGTAGAAAAAAAAACATTCAGTTTTACCGAAATGTATAGAACATTGCAGCTGATTTTTTTCGCGATTTTTGGTTGGTTCCATAGCAAAGGTTCATAATGATGATTACAATGACCTGCTTTCGGCTTAGTTCCAAGCTTATAAACCTGTATACGTAACTATTGACTAAACAAAAATAAATCAGTTATATTATGGGAACTGACGTGATTTTCACAAATTTTATTTATTTTGCAAAGGAATTAAAAGAATTGCAAACCGAGAAGAAGCCGCACGCGTGCATTATCCTTGAAAAAGACTGCTGAATGCGGTTGAATATAGTTGGAGTAACCGGCTTAGCCCAGCACAGCGGGCAATGGAGAGAGCTATGCTCGGAGTTTCTTTGCGCGATAGAATCCGGAACGTGAATATTCGCCAAAGAACCAGAGTCACCGACGTAGCTGTTAAAATTTGCAAGCTGAAGTGGCAATGGGCAGGCCACATCGCTTGAAGAACCGATAACCGATAGGGATGAAAGGTTCTTGAGTGGAGACCAAGAACCGGAAGACGCAGCGCAGGTAGGCCTCCCACTAGATGGACCGACGACATTGTGAGAGTCGCGGGCATCCAGTGGATACAGATGGCAGGCTTTCGTTCAGTGTGGAGATTAAAGGGGGAGGCCTATGTTCAGCAGTGGACGTCTTCTGGCTGATGATGAAGATGACCCGGCTTAATTGTACGTGAGTAATTCCCGTGTAAATTCCGATATAAATAAAATTAATCAGTTACTTGATTGATCGCTTGTGACTTGCATCGTAACCACAGGTTTATCTCAGACTACATCTATATACACGCGACAATTGCCCGACTACAATATAATGGAGATCGCGAGCATCGGCTACCATTAATACCCCGCTGGGACCACTAACTGCGTACTGCCCAATCACTATAACACAAATGGTCCACCAAATTAGTAGCCACTGCATCAGCGTGTTTCTGGCTCAACGTATAAGCATTGCCATTCAGCGTGGTAATGCCGCCAGCATGCTGGGTATGCTGCCAACTGGTAGTGGGCTTGAGCATTTGAATTATCTTTAGATCTTCAACGGTCTATGGGCAGTCTAACTGTATTTGTAGTGTTAGTATTAGCTTGTATTTTGTTTAATTAATAAAGGTATTATTAAAAGAAATACAAAAAAATACTTTAAAATTGTGTTTTTTATTTAATTTATTAATAGGCTTGCGTTTGACCGCCAACTCGCCTGATGTTAAACAATGATGCGGCCAACGGTGGAGCATGCTTGCCTAGAAGAAACCAATTCACTCGTGATTTGAAGACACCCAAATTGTAACTATCAGGGAACATCCATTCTGGCAACGCATTCTACAGACTAGCAGTGATTTACACTTCCATTGCAAAATGAAGCCTATATGACCTATTTTAGAAAATGAAGAGTCTAACGACACCTTGCACTTTTAAGTTTGTTAAGCCGTTTATGCTTCAAGAGGTAGTAGAGAACATACATAAACAATATGATGACGATGATGATGAACTGTAACATTAGAATTTAACAGCCCATTGGTCCAGTTGGTAGTGAACCTACCTTCTGAGCTTTTAGGAGCATGGGTTCGATTCCCACCTAGAACAAACATTTATGTGATGAACATTTGTGTTTGTTCTATATCTGGTTGTTAATATCTGTTTAAGTATGTATTTAAAATTATATGTATATCAGTCTCTGGCAGCCATATCACAAGCTTTGCTTAGTTTGGGGACAGATGACCGTGTGTAAAAAAAAAAGTCACTAAAAGGCTCATATAGTCCACACATCCACAAATTATAGATCAGTGGAAATCGCACACTGCGATTCACACGATCCTTCTTGCTTCATACCTGCAAAATGTGGAATGAGCTACCTTCCACGGTCTTTCCGAGAAGCTACAACATGGGGTTCTTCAAAAGGCGAGTTAATCGAGTCCTAAAGGGCCGGCAACGTATTTGTGATGCCTCTGGTGTTACAAGTATCCATAGGCGACAGTGACTGCTTACCATCAGGCAGCCCGTCTGCTTGTTTGCCCCATAAAAACGATTATTTATAACACCGGACTGTTGAGACGAAAAAGTCTCATCATTCCGATCATCGGACTAAATAATCGGACTAGTGATAGTAGGCATCGTAATAAGATTGGTTTTATTTAAACGGTGAAAGCATTCCCATTCCCGATAACAGCTTTGAATGACAATCAGATCCACTCCAATACGTCACATAACTTTCATAAATTTCATACAGACATCCTCCAAAATATTTGTAAAGCATTACGAGCCGATTTCTCGCAAGTTGTGTTTGACAGGGGACTATTTTATGGCGTTCTCAAAAGAGAGTACGTCTGTAAATCAAAGACAGATTTTTTCGGGTACCATAGCGCTTTAAGAAGGCCATTCGGATGCTGTGTGTTGTGAAGTTGTCGTATCTCTTACGTTATGTTGCTTTTGACACTTATATTTTGTTGAAGCGCGTATTTATTGAGATAGGGTGGAAGTGTCCGATGTTTTCCCGATATGAGCGTATCTTTCGGATAACTTGGCTATTTTCGAAAGTAAAGTCATCATCATGTTCATCATTTCAGCCGTAGGACGTCCACTGTTGGACATAGGTCTCCCCGATCGATCTCCAAAAGGACCGGTAAAAAAGTTAAGTATATCTACTTAATAATCGCAAAAATGGCCAAGCAAGTTAGGAAGAGTAACTCTTTTATCTTCGACTTTAATGTAGGTTGACAATTAAATTGTTATCTACGCTGGGATTTGGCAAAATAATGTTATGTAAATTCATAATGATCAAAAAAATGCCCTCCTTTCGGTTTCATCATCATCATTTCAGTCGTACGACGTCCACTGCTGGATATAGACCCCCATCAATTTCCAAACGGGCCGGTTGGAAGTGGCCTGCATCCAGCGTTTCCCTGCGGTCTCTTCCATCTTGTGGGTGGACTTCACTGCCACTTCAACTTGCTAATTCGGTGGGCTATGTCGGTAACTTTCGTTCGTCTACGGATCTCCTCATTTCGGATTAGATCTTGTAAAGAAACCCCGAGCAAGTCCTCTCCATAGCTCGTTGAGCTTTTTATGAGGCCCATAGTGAGAGACCACGTGCCAGTGATCAGTGCCGTATGTCATCACTGGCAACACTGGTTGAAGACTTTCGTCTTAAGGCACTGAGGTATTATGGACGAGAAGACGCTGCGAAGTTTACCGAACGTAATCTTTCGGCTTAGTACAGTCTATATGCGTAACCTTGTATGGTATGAGGTACGGCAAAAAACAAAAAAGGCAACAACATTGCTTTTATTAACAAAAAACAATCGAGTTCAATATACCTATCCAGTGCACTCAATCGATAGGACCAGTGGCGTAGCTATCGGAGGGCTAGGTGGTGCAGTGCACTGGGGCCCTTAAACTCTCCCTGAGTTGAGCCCGGGACCCTGACCAGTAAACCTCAAACAGAACTTGCGAAATTTCTCCTACCTTCAGAATATAATTCATACACATACATGTACCTAATAAGAAGGTTAGCACCTTTAAAAGGTAGCAGCCAAAATTTTATGCAAATTTGCCAGGATATTCTAGGTAAACCAAATATCCCATCAGCGTAATAATTGATATATGTGATGTTTCAATTCATTTTCTATCCGCCACTAAGATAATAAACTAAGAAACATAATAGCAAGATATTTACTCGATACTTTAATGTTTTGAAAATTGTGCCTCTGCTAGATTTTTTGATTTTTCGTATAAATTTGTATCTATACGTGATAAAACTTAACCAGTTCAAATAGGGCCCCAAATCTTTTTTGCACCAGGGGGTCTAGACAAGAGCCACACACTGTTAGCGTTCACGCCTGCGGAAAGATGAAATTGTATTAAAATTACATTGGCAATGACATTAGCATGAGATAAATTATCTGAAGCTAATGTCATTTTCATACAATTTCATCATTCCGCAGGCGTGAACGCTAACAGTGTGTGGCTCTTGTCTAGACCCCCTGGGCCTTTGGTTACCTAGCTACGCCACTGGATAGTACACAATACACTGCAATACTTATCCATCAGACAGTGCACTCCTCACGTCCCGCCATAAAGCATACATATGACGTCACAATATTGTACAGAACATTGCAATGGACACACGTAAATTGTCCGTGAAACATCAACGATCGGGGCGATGTGTAGAGTGGGAAACATTCACAGACTAACTTTTCAACCGACTCGAAAAAAGCAGGTTCTAAATTCGACTGTATTTTTGTTTGTGTATGTTATGTTACAAAATTACCGATTTAGAAAAGAAAGAAAGATAGAAAGAAAAAGTTTATTTTTGACAAAATTTTTTTTTTTTTAATAGCTAGAATAGCTATATTTAAAGTTTCTTACACCTATACTCTATACTATAATATTATAAAGAGGAAAGATTAGTATGTAAGTATGTTATTATAAATTTATTATTATTACAAAATTATTATAAATTTTTCCACACAAGTCATCTGACCCCAAACTAAGCAAAGCTTGTATTATGGCTGCCAGAGACTGGTATACATAATTATATATATATATATATAAATATATCCTACTAATATAATAATCGCGAAAGTTTGTATGTATGGATGTATAGATGTATGGATGTTTGTTCCTCTTTCACGCTGCAACGGAACAACGGATCGACCTGATTTTTTTGCATGGATATAGTTCAAGAGCCAAAGAGTGACATAAGCATCATCATCATCATCATTTTTCATCACTACGCGGGTGAAACCATCACATGCATTTTATGCTATTTACATAGGTGGGAATCGAACCCACTCCCCCAAGCGCAGAAGGCAAGATCACTACCAACTAAGCCACCAGAGCCATAGGCAATGAGATGCTTCGAGCATGGTTCCTTTTAAATTTGAAGACAATGTTTCACCTCTACGGGTGAAAAATAAGGTATATAACAAAATGTAAGTAAACTTCTATTAAACTCTTTTCTCTTTTCGTTCATTGAAAGAATATTATATAGGCTTGCATTTGAACGCCACCTTGCCTGATGATGCGGTCTACGATGGAGGACGCTTGCCTAGAAGAAACCGATTCACTGTCACCCTGATTGTAACTATCGGGGAACACCTATTCAGGCAGCGCAAATCATAGACTAGCGGTAACAAAAAAAACAACGTCCAACAATACGGTATTCGAGTGACTTTACGAAACCATCTTAAATTGTTTATTATATTAAAATATAGCAATCTTCTGATTTAATCCTCATAATTTTCAGTATTTGTGTTTTACTTTAAAAAAAAAATTATACTACCGCGTAAACGCTTCCTTTGGTATTTACGGGGCCACGTGACATTAGTGACGTCACACATAAGCAAACAAGTTCTTCTCACCAACCAATTGTTGCCTCTATTTACTTTTGTGTGACGTCATAAGGACATTCGACTTACATAGAGTGTTTGCAGTCAGGTCGCGTGACCAAAGAAATCATATATTTATTTTGTATATTTCTGAAAATCTGTACTTTATTTTTTAGTTTTTAGTAGCTAAACGATTTTGAAAAATAAAAATATTCTAGGATGAACCAGATGATGACACCAGAATGAATTATATTTTTAATACAGTCAAATAGCTTGTTGTGGTCTATATGCACAGTGTCGCATAAAATCGCAGGGTTGTTACTACGACACACAACACTGACTGTATCGGTAAATGTCCTAGTACCTACACCGCGGTTTGTACTCTTGCTTACTGTAAAGTTCCACGACGCCGCTAACTTAAATCCATCTTCCCGGTTGAAATTGCGATGTTTTCCAATTTCCACCGCCCCACGAACTATTCTTAAAAAATAATGGCGTTCATTGCAGAGGACCTTCGGATCATGGTGTTTTTAAACCACGAAAGTTGTGACCTGTGTCACCTATTAACTAAGGTAGGCTGATTATGATGATAAAACACTGTTTTAAACTGTCACGGTTGTTCACTAAAGTTATGTTACCCACCCACCACAACCACAAGGTTACCACGGTAAATATCCCGTAAATAATCATAAATATAACATTAGTGATGATTATGATGATGATGGGGAAGGATCAAGAAACAATTCAACGGCCTAGGGGAAGTCCAACTGTTTTTGTAGTTCAATTCAAAAAATTTAATGATCACACATGGTATCACATATATTAGACTTAATACCTTAATTCTAAGGTTAGTGAAAACATAATAATTTAAAAACATAGTAATTTAATTTAGTGTTAGCTTATTTTTTTATTTAGTCAATATAAACAAAGTAACAAAAGAAACAAAGTAACGAGTAGAAATATGTGCATATTACATGTATATACATAGTAAAGTAGGTAAGTGCATTTTGTAATAATACGTTTTAGAGGTTTTGTAAAGTAATGCAGTCTCTGACTTCAGCTACTCTTTAGAACATAAAGTTTGGACAGTGTAACGTCAGTCCACGTTGCAGTTGTTCCGTTGATTACTTACAGCATCACACTATGCTGCAAACAAGTTACAAACAACGTTTTACCAACACACCTATACCTACAAGTATTGTATGTACAATATGTATTTGTATATTAAGCTGCGTGCAGACATTTTACAACACTACTTGCAATGTAACGCAATGCAAAATTTCGTTGTAGCTTCATCTTATAGGTTAACGCTCGTGGATATTACCCGAGAAACTGTACATTTTAACGGAATAAAAAGTATTATTCATTCTTTGGCTCTCCAATTATCTGTATAGTAACATTGACATTTTACTTTTTAGGGTTCCGTACCTCAAAAGGAAAAAAACGGAACCCTTATAAGATCACTTCGTTGTCCGTTTGTCTGTCCGTCTGTCTGTCCGTCTGTCTGTCTGTCTGTCAAGACCCTTTTTCTCAAGAACACGTAAAGGTAACAAGTTGAAATTTATACTAAATACTTGAGTCTACGGTTTCTTTTGGCTGTAAAAAAATAAAAGTTGTAAGTCAACGGAATCAAAAGATATGAACGTTTATGTCGCATATTTTGCGATTTTACAAGGAAATCAAAACCTATAGGGTACTTCCCGTTCACCTAGAACCATGAAATTTGGAAAAGGCAAGGTCTCATAGCACATATATAGGAATAAATCTGAAAGTTACAAATTTGAAGTTATATCATTTAAAAATAATTATTTTGCTATTACAAACTTACATTTTGTAGTTGGAATGTATAGAAGAACCTGATAATCAACTACAAAGTTAAGTTTGTCTTTCAATATTTCAACTTCAGTTTTTTTTGGACTCGCGCTCTGAGGGTTCTGTACAACGGAACCCTCAGAGCACGAGTCCTACTCGTACTTGTTTATCATTCCATATAACCGTTTTCTTCACTCCTTAATGTGGTATGCAGGGTCCAAATAAAACTAAGTAATTATTGTAAATTTTTCCCACCTCGTTCTATAAGTATCGACACAATAAAATATATTTTGAATCAGTCGTAACATTCTACAATTCGAATTAATTCAAAATTCATAACATTCGTTGTCGTAGAGCGTGCGTAGCATAGTACGACGCGACGTTCGTGTTGCATTGCGTTGTGTTGTGGGATGTATGTACGCGGTTTAACGTAGGTGAGTATGTAATTTAGGTATGTTTGTATGAAACAGCCAAAAGTTACTTGTAGGTACTTTGTTTGCTATCTCTTTGCTAAACTCCTGACGTGATTATGTGGAAACTTGGCAAAGAAGTGGCTTAGAAGCTAAGGTACACAATGTATTATGAGTAAGTTAGCAAATTCGGTTAGACAGTCCTTACGTAGGTACTGCTTGAGTGGTTGCCTTAGAGTCAATGTATCTAGGCAGCTAAAATTATTTTTATGGAATTATTCTATAATATAACATGCGAAAACCACACAGAGAGCTAGCTACGGTATTTTAACAAGTTATTCGCCTGAAATAGTGACCTCGCAACCCGTATTTCTTCGCAGCCCTGGGGCCTTACGGACAACAGCTATTGCGGCACCAAACTAACGTTAGATCCGCTCAGTTGGAAAATCACGCGACCGCAAACCGTATCCGGGCGCGTTAAGGTTCACGTTCGCGTGATTTTCCAACTGAGCGGATCTAACGTTAGTTTGGTGCCGCAATAGCCGTTGTCCGTAAGGCCCCTGGACAGATTTTTCTCATATTCGAAACTAAAAACTGTATTAAAATGAACTACATACTTGCTTACAAAATTTCATGAAGATCGGATCAACAATACGCAAGTTATCGTCGAAAAAACATACAAACTGAAAAACTTCCTGTAGACGACGACGTTTACTTCGCTCGGTCAAAAATAAAGACATATTCAATCGAAAAAAAAAACCGCAAACCAGCGTAAAGCTAAATTACATTTTGCCTACGACAAAAATCAGTTTTGTTGATACTAAATGTCAAATTTGTTTATGGGAAACCATAGTATAATAATATATTCCACCAGGTGTAGCGCTCCGAGACAAAATTTCACGTGGGTGTCCCGCAATGATGTCATCAATGTTATGGATACACGTACACGTGCATAAGCAAGAGCAGAATAAGTAACTTACAACAAGTTCGAGAGAGATGACGATACACGAAACAATGGCGGACTCTCTATGATTTTCTGTGTTAACAGTAGCGTTAAATTATAACTCCCCAATTTCCGTATATTACCTGTGGGAATCCAATAAATCAATGTGGTTTTGATAAATATTGTGATTAGTATATTCAATTCGTGCTTAACTTGAATTGTTTTGCTTGAGCGGACAAACCAAATGACAATTGAAATGCTTTTATTATTTTATTTAATAGATTATTAACAAATTTGTTTCCCAATATCTGTGTTTGTTACAATAAAGTGGCAACTGGACAGTGGCGTCATTGCGGGACAACTCCCGGAACGTTAGACCTTGTTTCTAAAAACGATGCAAAATAACTTGTCAGAGAACAATAGCACGTGAGAGCAGGTACCTACGATATGCGTGCCTATCTTTGGTGCCTATTATCTTTGACAAATCCTATTATCTTTCTCTATAGTGGTGAGAATTATATTCGTCGTATTTAAGACGGTAACTCTGTGCTAAGGTTGCCTGGAAGAGATCGCATAGAAAAATAGAAAGAAAGACGTAGGTAGTACATGTGAAATGGAGATGATTTTTTTTTCACTGCTTTCCCTCGTGTGCGGTTCCGTTGAAAGGGTATTTTAAAGTCAACATTGTTTAAAATGAAGGTAAGGTTTGATAACTTTTTAATCAAGTGTACCCTTTGCGAAAATATTAATATGGCCCGCCAAAGTGGCAAAGCTGGTCCCCCTGGTACCCCCCCTTCATTTCTGAAACTTGTAACTTAAAATACAGATAGGTCATATTTAAAACTGCAGCTATTTTTTAATAATTATTTTGAACATTATCTGAATATGTATTTTTGAGTTTTATATGGAATTCGGTTAGACGATTTTGTCGTATTAATCGTATCGATGTAAGCACCCACAGATTTTCCGATTGCATGCTTGCTCAAAATTGAAAGCTGGACTTCGCAAACTGATGCTTATGATTTGGCAAATTCAGTTGCTTATAAATTAACGAAGGCGCAACCAGGATGCAATTAGGGGCAAAGTGGCAGGCGTCGCGCCGTGGTCTGGCTGACGGCCAACCCTCGTAGAGTCGGCCAAAGATGCACGGACAGAAGTGCCGAGGTTGTCTGCAAGGGACTTGATGCTACAGGGCTGCTGGTGGTGAGAAGTGAAGTTACCTAGTAAATACGTGTTTAGAACTGGTTGTGTTTTGTATTGGTAATTTATTTCAACGTAATAGTAGACAAACAAGCGACGGGCCACCTGATGGAAGTTAGCCACGGTTAACGTGTTAATTTAGTGCCCTCGCGTGCGCTCGGGCACCAACATAACATAACTCACTTTGTGCTCGATGCAACAATCCACAACAAAATAACATTTGGCACAAATAAAGTCTCATCTGCATAGCTACCAATAAATTTAATAATCTGTTTCATGCTTCTTTGGCTGCCAATTGCGCAGCCAAATAACTTGGAGGATATTTTGTATTCCTACTCGTCTGTGTGTATGTATGTATATTATGTTCCCTATGAATTCCTAAACAACTAGGCCAGTTTTAACGTAATTTTCAAGCAATGTTCTGATTAGCCCACCAATTGATCCTGTGAAGTATGGTAGCGATCGAATAGACAGATACCTATTTATTCCGCTTTAATATTTTCCGTACAAAAAACAAGAATAAGAATTGAAGTTTATACAGTATACTTACATTGCCGTATTACAACATAGAAAAAAATGCAGGTATGGGGTGGGGACTGGTGACAGAAGTTAAAACTTTACGTCACATTTCCATGTTGACGCGGTTAGCATATCGGTGACGCGAACCCATAATTTTTCCCTATAATTTTTCTGAGGTTTTGCCCCTAACAAAAATCGCTCAAAGCGCCTAATGAAGTTTTAGCTTCAATGAAGAAATTGTCATCTAAGTCAGGGAGGTTGCTGACGCTACCAATGAGGTTGCTTCAAGAAGGTATATTTAACGCGGGTGAAACCGCGGGCCGCAGCTAGTTGTTATATATAGCAACATGGGATTTAAATATGTTTTTCGGTAATTAAAAAAAGTATTTTACTAAAGGAGAACTAAGAAATCTGATACTATCCCAAAATGTGTGCGATGGAAATCAATGAATTCCTGTTTATTTTTCAGCTCACTACTTATGTAGCGTGGAAGTTAGAGCGCTAGTAAATCTCTGTAACTTCTATGTAGAAGGGTAAAATCAAAATACGGCGAGAGGGCCCTTGCTCCAATATTAGTTTGCCGCGGGCGCGGCTAAATTGGCAGGATATACAGGCACTGGCGCGAGCTACTGGCGCTAGTGGTATCAGCTGCAACTGGAGCCCCGCGGCTGTCTGTCCGGCAAAATAGCAACGAGAATGATCACCGATTCACGAAAGTTTCATGTTTAGGAATATTTGTGATTTTTTGTGACGTTCCTTCTCATGAGTTCAAATTTGCACTGATAGAGCTTGAAGCGTAAGTATTGTTTAATATCCTTCTGCCAGCATTCAGGGTGGAAGTAGGTACTTCACGATTGTCATTTGTTTTACCTACTTGTATTTTACCAATTTTCTGTTAGTTTGAGTACGTACAATAATATCATGCCTTAAAGGGAAATTCATATAATAAAATCCCCGATGGTTACAATCTGGGTGTCTTCAAATCACGATCAAATCGGTTTCTTATAGGCAAGCGTGCTCCAACGTAGACTGCATCATAACATAACATCAGGCGATGAGACACGTACGATTCGCCGAAACACCTTTCGACGATACAACCGTACACAGAAAGAACGGTTCGCCGAAAAACTGTTGAACGAAAAATAATGGTGATCATTATGGTGATCAAACCCAAGACTTTATAAAAAAATATTTAAAAAATGTCACTGTGCATTGAAAAGACATAATTATTTATCTTGTGTTACTCTACAGTTTTCTCCGAGTAACAAAAATTCTAAAATAACTCATCTATATCAAAGTTTTGCAAACATAGATGATGACTATGATGAGTTTAGCATAAAATTATCTTCTAAAATAGTAATTATCTTAAAATAGGCATTTTACCTTTATAGGTAAATTTACAGAAAATTTACATTTATTTTTTCAATTTATAGGTACATTTATATACATTTTAGAAGTACTGACAAACTAATTTAAACTCTTAGCGTTGAGCCAGAAACACGCCAGCATTTTGGTCACGCGTTGCACTAACTAGGCGCTCTGAAAGATTTTTGATAATGAGGTGAGCTCCCAGTGTCCAATGGCCCAATGTCTCGACGCTAAATGCCTCAATTATGTAACCACTGCCGAGGTTAGCATGTTTGTGTCGCTTGTGCTGCAAAACAAATATCAGCAAAATAAACACACAACAAATATAAACTGTAGTCCAACTGACATAACTTTAAAAAGTCCATCAGTAAACTCAATTGAAAACTCATCGGGTTACCCACACACGCGCGATGTTATTTCGGGGAAGATTAGATTTATGCTGTGTTGCCAGACGCATAAAACACGATAATATTCGGGTGTATGTTGTCTGGGTGACCGCCAGACTGGGGTCCGGTATCAGGAACTCTACAATCAATGACGTACGTAGGAAAAGCCTTATATTTCCAAACTAGGTAAGTGTTGAAAATGTACTGTAATTCAAACTATCACGGTTCACGGTTTGGTTTGGAATCATAACTTTAGGTACTGCAATTACCTATATCTTAGCATAGGCAAAAAAAATATTGCCGCTGCTGTTTTGCTTGTTACAACACCCTTGAACAATAATTTGTTTTGTATTAGTTATTAAATATGTAGTTTGTTTATCAGAATTAAGTTGTGTTGAATAACTGGGTGATGTGGTCGCTAAGCGACAAAGCCCTTTAAATAAATAAATAAAAACATTATTGGCTACTACTTAATGTCTCACTAAAAGAACCGATAGTTGCAACATAAATTTATTGACACAAATGTAATGCTCTTACTTCTGTATGCATATTTATTTACTTAACATTTTAACCCATAAGTTTATTATTTTTCAATTTATCTAATTTATAATTATTTTTCATTTGTAAGTTTTAAGAAACCTGCGTGCTTATTTTATATTCGTCTTGACAATTATGGCTTTGTTTTTTGTTTTTTTTTTCTAAAATTTAATGATTGTTTTTTATGGCTCTTAAGGCTCTCACTTTTAGCAATTTTGATCGTCCTTGTTTAAGTTTATATCTACTTCCGTGGTTAGCTTAAAATTATGAAAATAGTGTCATATCAAAACTGACAAAACTGACTCTTTTATCTAGGAAACTAAAAAGGCCAAAACACGATTAAGTACATCTCACTAGATAGAAAAAAATAATTAAGTAACACTGATTTGATTTTTTTGGATTAATTCATGTACATTGTACCTATTTACTAAATGATGTCTATCTTAATATTATACAGATTTCATAATTATAAAGGGAACCGTAAAGATTACATTTTACATAACAGTTAGGTATACTTTTCGAAAAATATGAGAAACCCCTCAAAAATTTAAGTTGCGAAACGCACGACTGTGTCTACTGTGTATGCTCCATGGTGTTGCTCTACTAAATGTGACTATAATACATTAATCCTTATCATCTGTAGTAACGTTAGCGTAAGCGTTTCTTAGAAGTGGGAAAACCTCGCCTTAAGACGTAATATGCTTCAAATTTGACGATTCGTCAACACGAATATTCAAAAGTAGACTTTTAAAATCGATTAATTGACATTATTTCTTTATGAAATGAAATGAAATGAAAATTTTATTATCCGGACTTGCATCCATAACTTATTATACAAATTACATTAATTAATTGATGATTAGAAAATTAAAATTAAAATAAAAAAATTCAAATACAAAAATTACACATAAAAATTAAAATTAAAATTGAAAGATAAGATTAATACAACTAAAATAATTAGGTAATGGGCGTGTGATACGCTCTCCATGTGCGATGTATCGGGCTGGTGTGCCACTCTCGTACCGCAGCCACCAGTGCGTTATCGGAGCGGTGCAGGGTGGTGCGCGCGGCGGCCGACCGGCTCCACAGCAGCGCCTGCCAGCAATAATAAATTTTCTTGAAATATTTTAATCAGATATGATCACCGATTCACGATTAAAGAAATTTGCCTCGATAGAAAAAAATCGTAAACTTTCCTTTCAAATTCTATAGAAGATATTTTTATAAAAAAAAAGTGTGTTATTCTCACAATGATTCAAATACTTTAGTGGTCGCAGTTTTTCGTAAAATCGTAAGATTATTTGTAGAAAATAAAGAAAAAATAAATATTGAAAATATTTGAAAGCGCGCACGCCGCATTACCGTCATACAAGTGTACGGTTCTCTAGTCTTGTGTGATTGAGCACACAGGGCCTGCCATTTTTGCTGGGGGGTACCAAGCTCGATTATTGGCAAGGCTCTATGTTTACAGTATTTGTGCGTAAAAGCTGAAATGTTTATGTTTTCTTTGGAAAGTTAAATTTAAAAGGCTTTGTCGCCGTGTTTGCTTTATTTACACATCAGAGTGAGTCTGGATAAAAGTAAACATGGTTTAAATTTATTTATCCTGAGCAAATGACAGACGGCTACAGTAAATATATACTTCATTATTTATATTGATACATTACAATAACATTTGTAAAGAATTTACTATTTATATATTACTAGATGCGATTGTTATATAATATTTATGTTACCGATTTAATTGAGAACCTCCTCCTTTTTTTAAGTCGGTTTATATTATGAAAATAAACTAAAATACCAACTAAGTAAATGTAAAAGAATCAGGTGTAGTGTGCATCAGTGTGCGGGTTTATTTTTAGTTTTTATTATAGGTACCTAGATTAATTAGGAATGAGACTATGCAGACACTGAGGTCAATCATCATGGCCCACAGAACTCGGCATATTGAATTGACAGTTCTTATTGAATATATGGATGACAAAATAAAAAGCAATACAGTAGAGGGCATGGTCGCAAATAGTGCCGATATTCGAGCCAAACCTTTCAATCAACAGTAACTCAGCATAGGGCGTGCGCACACCAACTAGTAGTTTTTTTTTACTAATATAAGGACTAGCACTTTGTTCAGGATGAGAAATAATTTTGTTTCTATAAGAGTGTAGTGATAATTAAATTAATCTTGTCAAGCACGTTAACGCCATTATTTCTGCCAAAAACTCCAAGTTAAAATAACAAAAAGAAGGGTTTAAAGTTTTTATTTCAGAATCATTTTTAATAACAAGCTTTTATTTAAACCAAATCTTTAAAACCTATTAGTTAATATTTTAAAAGTTTTTTTTGTGGCTGTTTAAAAAATAAACAACCATTAAATTGCAATATTAGCTATTGCATATATTGGATTGTCGCCAGAACTAAAAGAATAATGCAAAATTTCAGTAAAAATTGGAACTGGTTCTTATTCAGGTTGTAAGATTTGCACAGTGCTGTAATCACAACTACAATATAAACAATAGTTCTAAACACAGAAACAAACAAATCGTCGTTATGTTTTCTGAAATTTTCCAATTTTCTGCGCTATTTTCTTCATTTTTATTTCCATAAGAACCTGTTACATAGAATTTTCTAATAACTTAACTTAGAAAAAAAAGATGAAAGAAATCGGTAAAGTCGTTCTCAAGTTATGGCGTGACCAAGGTAAATAAGGATTCATTTTTATATATATAGATATAGATAGACTGTGAGTACAAAGTAAATTATGCGTCAAATATAATAATTTTACTTAAGACCTGTGTTTAACTTGGTTACCGACAGGAATTGTATACCTATTTGTTTTGCGGTACAATTTTATATTTGATCATCATACTAATATTATAATTGCGAAAATGTTTCTTGGGTTTGTTTGTTTCTTTTTCACACAGCAATAAACCAACGGATCGACGTGACTTTTGCATGGTAATGAGGAAGGAAGAAGTGACATGGACAACTTTTTACCCCGGGAAAAATTACGGTTCCCACGGAAATGTCCACGCGGGTCGCAACTTATGAAAAATAAAATAGAGCTCCATCAAAAACTAGACAGTGTAGATACGATTTTACTATACACAGAGTGTCATTTCGACATTTTTGCAGGGGCTTCACCCTCCATAGCACACTCAAATAGGATTGGTCGCGATCCAATACCTTCACATATTCCAAAATATTGTAAAAATTCCATGAGATATGAATGAGTTGGTTTGACGGTAAAATACGTTAGCCCTCCTAAACATTATTTTGCTGAAAAATGCACTTACTAGCAGCGATCCGCGGTTTCATTTACTATCCTTCAGAAATATCAAGCGTTCTACGAAATGTCATTTTTTTTGTCACACTACAATTTCAATTAATATAATCTTTCAAAAACATGAATTTATTCATCAACTTTCTACAAAGAGACCACATTGCAATGCACATTTCCACAAGACCTCAAACTTTTTTAATTACAGAAGCTAAAAGTGCATCTTGATCACAATAAGTCCCAAAAACAAGCGGCTGTAAGTTTTAATTGCTCGACGTAGACGGCCTAATTAAAATATGGCTTGGAGACAAGGAACGGTGGAAAGATTTGCGGATTAGCCTCTTTGAGGAATATAAATTGATTTTGGTTTGGTTTGGGTTTCAAATTCGCGAGTGAATCGGTTTCTTCTAAGCAAGTATATGATCCATTGTAAGCCGCATCATGGCTTAACACCAGGCAAGGTGGCGGTCAAGTGCAAGCCTATACATATAAAAATTAATCCTTATTTACCTTGGTCACGTCATAACTTAAGAACACCTCTACCAATTTCATCCATCTTTTTTTAAGCTTTCTAATACTTTGTAGAAGGTTCTTACCGAAAGAAAACTTAAGAAAATTTCGCAGAAAATTTGAAAATTTCATAAAACTTAACGACGATTTTAACTCGCTGGTGAAACCGCGGGCGCAGTAAAAATTGCTATACATTCGTACTACTATTGATACAATTTGGTTAAATGTATCATTTGAAAGCTTGCATGGCACCATAAAGCTTACTGTAGTTGTACAAAATAATGTAAGTATTTGGATTTATTTTCTAGCAACACTTCGCACAGGCACCTAAAAGGATTTGTGATACTAAATAAGGATTTACTTTTGCAGCGTCGTATTTCCTAGAAGGGTCACATTTGACCCATCCGTTGAAATCGCTTCGACAGAGGACCGGCCGCTATAAAACTTGATCCCGACTTCGCATTAGCTTGCGGTTTATTTATTCCCTTTTTACGGGAGCTATCATCGTAACGTGTAGCAGAAAATATCTATCTGATATTACCTTAGGTATATTATGGCTCCAAGGCTCAGATTGCCGACGTAGCTCAGAAGGCCGCTCTTAATTGGGACTGGGCCGGTCATGTCAGTTGAATATCGGAGGATCGTTGGGCCAAAACCACAGCACAGCGGCTTCCACATGACGGCAAACAACCACCCGAACAGCCACGGGAGATAGAAGGACGAGCTTGAAGGACTGGACTCAAATTGCTCAAAACATAAAGGAATAGAAGAAGGTGAGGAGGAGGCTTTTGCCCTGCAGTGGGACGATGCAGGCTAATAAAATAACATTCAATGTAATGAAAGAGTAATTAATTTGTAACCTCGGACAAGGTAAACGACCTCACCGACTGGAAGGACAATCCGATGCAATAATACTTGAAGGTATCCCTGTTAAGATAAAACTGGCGCACGGTGCATTCAGAAAGATGCACAGATCATTACATAGTTACATACGTGCATTCTGTTCTGGCATCATGCACAGATCATTACATAGTTACATACGTGCGTTCTGTTCTGGCATCATGCACAGATCATTACATAGTTACATACGTGCATTCTGTTCTGGCATCATGCACAGATCATTACATAGTTACATACGTGCATTCTGTTCTGGCATCATGCACAGATCATTACATAGTTACATACGTGCGTTCTGTTCTGGCATCATGCACAGATCATTACATAGTTACATACGTGCGTTCTGTTCTGGCATCATGCACAGATCATTACATAGTTACATACGTGCATTCTGTTCTGGCATCATGCACAGATCATTACATAGTTACATACGTGCATTCTGTTCTGGCATCATGCACAGATCATTACATAGTTACATACGTGCATTCTGTTCTGGCATCATGCACAGATCATTACATAGTTACATACGTGCATTCTGTTCTGGCATCATGCACAGATCATTACATAGTTACATACGTGCATTCTGTTCTGGCATCATGCACAGATCATTACATAGTTACATACGTGCATTCTGTTCTGGCATCATGCACAGATCATTACATAGTTACATACGTGCATTCTGTTCTGGCATCATGCACAGATCATTACATAGTTACATACGTGCATTCTGTTCTGGCATCATGCACAGATCATTACATAGTTACATACGTGCATTCTGTTCTGGCATCATGCACAGATCATTACATAGTTACATACGTGCGTTCTGTTCTGGCATCATGCACAGATCATTACATAGTTACATACGTGCATTCTGTTCTGGCATCATGCACAGATCATTACATAGTTACATACGTGCGTTCTGTTCTGGCATCATGCGCACCCTTTTTCTATCCTTCCTCAGGTTCCAGTCTTTGTTTAGGTTACTTGAATCATGTGCAACACATTAGTCACATGTAAGTTGGTACAAAAGTTTGCGTTTAGCCGGTTAAGGCGTTGATTTGGGCTTTAAAAACAAAACATCCACTACTAAGGTCACTACCTCAATTAAAATTCATTGATCTTTACGGAAATACTGTTTATCGTTTGAGGGTAAAAATAATTTTACGCATCAGCACGCTTGTGATATTTTGTAAATAACCGCTAAGCTTGGAAATAGCTGTATTGTTAGGATTAAAGGATAAAGTAGACACTGTTAAACGACCATTTAGCAAGTGATAGTAAAGCGGATTGCCGGTAACTTTGCTGCGTTCATATTTTGGTCTTTAATGCCACTTAAACACATACCGAGCTAAATGAATTGGTAATCTAAAAAAAAAAAAATTGGTGTAGTTCTGTGTAAACATCTAATTCTAATTCAAAGTGGGGGCAATAAGACCTGCATTTGGTTTTTTTTCGCGATTTAATGGCACCAAAAAATTTAAAAAAAAATCCGTAGTTCAGTGTACACATCTAATTCTTATTCAAAGTGGGGGCAATAAGACCTGCATTTGTTTTTTTTTCGCGATTTAATGATTGGCCTCTTTGTAAAAGTTGTTCATAATGATGAGTAGAATGACTTCATTTCAACTTAGTACGGTCTATATTATGCTTAACTCTGTAGTACAGTACCTTACTACTTACATTGTTTCTCGGCCATTGAATTACTGCGCGAGAAGGCACGGGGCCTGCTATAAATTCGCGCGTCGCCATAGTAATTCACGTCAACAGGTGATTTATAAAGCTGGGCGCACGTTTTTGTGTGTTGCGCTTTTCTTTTCTTGCAGTTTTACGACTTTTGGTTGAATGAGTTGTTTTGGTTTTGGCTAACTACACCTGTAGTGTTTCTGATTTCACACATTTCAGAATGAAAAGAGGCAATACTTATAGGCATTTTGATTAAACGAAGAATAATTATCATATAACGCAATGGAAGCGACGTCTGCCTGCAAATCCACCAATGCCAGCCAGCCAGCCGCCCCTTCGCGCCATGCCACTGCCAAGCTTGTCAATCCTTTGGAGTGGAAAGTGTATATAAGCCAGCCAGCCAGCCATGTCTTCCAAAGGCGAGGCGTCGAGGTGCTCTTGAGCTACTGGCCTAACAAGTAAGGCCCAACACCATATCCATGAAACAGCACTCGCCAGTGGTGGAAAATTCAGTAATTAGTTTACTTTCGCACGCACTAAGCACGAAAAGTACAAGGTACAAGTAGTGGTAAGGACCATGTATGTCTACCATGTATACCTTATCAACAAGTCCGGTTTTCCTATATAGCTTTTCCTTTTTTTATACCAAGTCTACAATATTACATTTACCTAAGTACTAACGTAACAATTGACAATTCCTAGAAAAAATTAAACATAATATTTTTCTCACTTCCAATAGACAAAAGGAAAACCGAGAAATGAAAATAGCTCCCAATGCAGCAATATCTGGAACATTATTCCAATAAACATGAGGGAGGCGTTTAGACAACACCACCGTCTTAGTTATACCTATTTAACTAATAGTTTTTGAAGGGACTTCATATGCGTAGACTTTCGTAGAAAAATATAATCTCGATTTCCATTTGCGTCCCTTAATTCGGACCTTTCGCAAAATTCTTCGGACCATTACCTAATCCAAATAGTACGTGCCAAATTTCAGGTTTAGCTAAAAAGTTTTCGAGATTTTATGGTGAGTTAGTGCCAGTGAATCATTATCATTCATTCATTCATTATCGAAATATTTATATTGTACACTGGATATAAGCCTCATCTAATCCATACTGTACTGAGCTCGGTTGGCAGTTCACAGTGTGGGCTATAGCTACATTGGCCGAAGAACCGATAACCAATGATGTAGACAAGTTCTAGAGTGGAAACCACGTTTTGACAAACGTATTAGTCTGGGAATGATCGGACTGCCAGAGCGGACATGAAAAATCGTCACCGCTTTATGGTTGATATTCCAAAAGCTCGTACGAAGCGCTTTGATTTCACGTTTATTGTGCGAACTGCTAGTCTGTAGAATGCGCTGCCTGAATGGGTGTTCCCCGATAGTTGCAATCTTGTCTTCAAATCACAGTTTAAAATGTCATTCATTCTCCATAGTAAAACTGGTTCAATAATTATAAATACAACGATCTCTTTTCGGCTTAGTACCTGATAAGTACCGCCTTTCGTTGTAACCCTGTATGTAGCCATAGGTACCTACTACCAATTTATTTTCTAACTTAGTAGGTACTTGTCTTTTGAACTGTGTTTCAAGTACTGAAAACACATTTTCTCCGTTTAAAAATAGTAAAACATTACGAAGCAAATATCTAGTAAAATGTAACACGGAAATATTGGCATATTACCGCCAATCCGTTCGATAATATCCCGCCCAGCCATTCACGGCGACAAATAACCGTGTAGGAAATAGGCGTATGAGTAGGGTTACCAGTAGTTTAGCTAATTCATTACAATCTGGACATTTGAAGACATACTTACCGGGAACATTTACGCAAATTTTTCTTTTGCAAGCACAGCTTTTAGAATTCGTTTTCTTGCTCTTCATGCGTCTTTAAAGCTCTCTTATTGCGAGTGACGTACATAAAACGCAAAACAAACGCCCAGTGTTTGGATTCACGTATTTATTCAATGATAATATTCATAACCAATGTGGTTATTTCGTCATTGTACTCCTCAAACTGTTCAGTTTACGATTTCTTTTTCGAACATTTTTTTTACATGATGAAATATGTACCTAACCATGGTATAATAATATACTCCGCCAGGTATAGCGCTCCGAGAAAAAATGCCACGTGGGCGTCCCGCAATGATGTCATCAATGTCATGGATACACGTATACGTGCATAAGCAAGAGCAGAATAAGTAATTTACAACAATTTCGAGAGAGATGACGATACACGAAACAATGGCGGACTCTCTATGATTTTCTGTGTTAACAGTAGCGTGAAATTATAAATCCCCAATATTTGTTTAACTTGCTTAAGCGGGCAAACCAAATGACAATTGAAATGCTTTTTGTATTTTATTTAATAGATTATTAAAAAAATTGTTTCCCAGTATCTGTGTTTGTTACAATAAAGTGGCAACTGGACAGTGACGTCATAGCGGGACAACTTCCAGAGCGCTATACCTTGTTTTCTTGGATCATGTACCTACCTACAAACGCTTGCGCAACGAACGCTCGCAAGTCAAATTCGCAATGCGAATGCCTCCCGTGAGTACCATAATTGTATTGTTTGTTACTTATATCATGCTTTTTCTATATCACTCGTGCATATTTACATTTCAAGATTTTATTTGAGATAGATTTAAACAAGTTTTCAAAACGAATATTGCACTAAACATATGTAATGTTATTTTATTTCATCGTACATAAAAGATTTTACCTAGGTAATTCGGGAAAGTGCTTTTATTAACTAAACAAAAACCCTGACAATTATACAAAAAATATTCAGTACCTAGTATTGCAGATAGACCGTTGAAGGTCTAGAGACAATCCAAATGCTCAAGCCGCCTACCAGATGGTAGCATACCCAGCATGCTGGCGGTATTACCACGCTGAATGGCAATGCTTATGCATTGAGCCAGAAAAACGCCAGCATTTTGGCCACGTGTCGCATTAACCAGACGATCTGTTTTTATAGTCAAAAAGTACATTCAATCATTAATTAACATCCTCAAAAATAAAGAAATGCGCAGCACTGCATAAAAAGTACTGCACAAAAATCTGCTGGTGTCTAAATCTGTGATTCCAGAAGACCATTTGTGTGTTGTTTTAGTAAAACTCAGAGTCGCACAGCGAGTAATGCAAAGAGCTATGCTCGGAGTTTCCTAGATGGATATTTACGTCGTCAGAGTTACAGGCATCCAGTGGAAATGGCAGGCTGTCGTTCAGTGTGGAGTTCTAAGGGGGAGCCTATGTTTAGCAGTGGACGTCTTCTGGCTGATGATGATGATTTGTTAGTCCAATCGGCGGGTTAGTTAGAGGTACTCTTGAGTGTTAGGAAACGTTCACAGCCTCTTTAACTGACTCTGATCAAGGCAGAGCTAAGCTGACGCAACATCATCTCAAACTTTCCGAGTTGTTTATTACAGTTGCAAACTTTAGAGTGGTACAGCGTGACATGGCAGGCCAACTTCTGACGCTTGGTAACCCTATCCATGTGTCGTTTGTTCGAATTTACGACTTAATATAAAGTCGGGTTTACGCGAATATTTCCGCGTTCGTTACGGGCGAGTTTCGATGGCGTTTTCGTCGTGAATATGCGTTTGATGACCTAATTCAGGAACCGTTTGACCTTACGGGTCAAATTATGTTGTTTTTGGGTAGCAAATAAAATGCCATGGTTTTAGGAGTGTCAGTAAGCTGCCATAAAATCAAAACTGATTTCAACCTAAATGAATGTTAGTTTATTTGAACATGCTTGTAGAATGCCAAGTACCAGTCCAGCTTGGGGCTTTGGAGTCCATTGAGAAACGTTCCAAGAGACTCATCAGCAGCACTTTCGTAATTCAGACTAAGCTTTTTAGTCTTGGGCATTGGCGTTAGCTTGCTTGTCTATCAATTTTTTATCGGACATTTCGGAGAGTTTACATCGGATCTGCATGATCTGATTCCCTCCTGCCAATTTTCTATCGGACTGCCAGAGTGGGTACGAAAAGGCAACACCACTTCATGGTTCATATGCTGAAAATCCGTACGAAGCGCTTTGATTTCACTTTTATTGTGCGAACTGCTAGACTAGCAGTTCAGGCAGCGCAGTGGAATGCGCTGCCTGAATGGGTGTTATTCTCCAATAGTTACAATCTTTAAATCGCGCGTGAATCGGTTTCTTCTAGGCAATCATGCGCCATTGTAGACAGCGAGGTGGCTATCAATACAATACAAATATTTAGTTAAAAAAATATTGGTCGAAACAGAATTTTGTATTTCCCGTGTGTATAAATATTTATCAGTATGTGTAACTATATTTTACAATACAATTACATTTTATTGACACCAATAAAGTGTTCCGAATTTACCATATAATACATTAGAAATATGTACCTAAAATAGGCGGTCTTGTGGGTAAAATGTGAACTATTCTAGACATCCTTTAGATTAGTAGATTTGTATCTGACTGCTTTTGGAGTATTTTTGACCAACGAAAAAGGAGGAAGTTCTCTAGTCGACGCGTATATTTTTTTCCTCTATCTTTTCGCAAGTATCCTTATAATATTAGATTATTGAGCCATTCGTCCATGTTTGCAAATCTCTGTTCAGTTTGCGCTCACCATTGATTCCAATTATTACAACGCAACCAACCCTATAATCAAAGTGTCGATTTAAATTCTCCTAAAAAATCTTAACCAGCAAATACTATAAAGAACTTGGCAAATAAATCAGGGTCTGTCTAATTTATCGGCGCGAGGGGAATTTACTTCAATGCTGGAGAAATCTTACAAATTGATGGATTCCGCAAATTCTCCACCGAAAAGCATTGAACCGGTGATTTAAATGAGTTTTTCCGTTAACACATTTACTTTGACGTGTTTAATGGCAGGTTCGTGAATTGTGACGGAATTAACTTCATGATTTTAGAATTAAGTTACGTTAATGTTTGATCAGAGAAAATAACAGCTAGTAAAATTTATCCAATCCTTTACGAAGTGGTAAGGATAGTTAATGTATAGGTTGTAAGTGAGATAAGCAGTTCCTGAACTGATAATAATACTGAACTGATATTGGTGAGTATTCATTTTTCTATACGGTTTAGGTACGCGGAAAGGGTATGTACCGTTTCCGCAAAAGCGAAATGCTCCTATTTCTGGGTACTATCTTTGTAATCTTTGGTACTACTTTTTTTACAACGTATTTATCAATTTAATTCGAGTAACCAGATCTTGGGCAGTAGCGAAACGCAGTGACACCAACTGGCTCGCACCGCGCACTCCTCCAATGGGAGCGTAAGGCTTGCCGAGTATGAAGAACCATCCATCTCATAGATTCAGTACTATACTGAATCTATGATCCATCTTGAATCGAACGCGTGCGCTGAACTAACACCGCATCAAATGAAAGCAAAATAATTACAAATCTCGCGTGTGAACTGGTGCCTCGCGGCTGTGAAAGAAACGTATTTACCCAAAGATATATATTTTGTGTTCGTGATATCCCGAGTCTCGAAGATTGCAGGTGGAAACATAAACGGAGGTCCGGAGCAGTCCCAGGTACGTGAGTGCATGTGTATTTGCTCTGCCTCAGATTCTGAACACTCGTAAAATTTTCAAAATATGTTCTCAGAATTTAACTGAAAGCCATCGAGCTATTTCTAATATAGGTACAAGCGACGTTACAGGATAGGTATACTAAGCCAAAAAGAGTTTATTATGCCCATAGTTATGAACACCTTTTACTATGAGACCAACCCTGACTATCACGACAAAATATCAGCTGTTCCATAGAAAACGGTCATTCACACCCGATAAAAGTTTTTTATGCCATAGGTGGCAAACAAGCTGACGGGCCACCTGATGGTAAGCGATCACCGTTGCCTATGGATACCTGTAGCACCAGGGGCATCACAGATACGTTGCTGACCCTTAAAGACTCTATTAGCAGCCTTTATGAAGAACCTTATTTTATAGTTACTCAGAAATGCCGCAGGAGGGAGGGAGCTCATTCCACAAATTGCAGGTGTGAGGCAAAAAAGATCGCGTAAAACGCACCGTGTGCGATTTCCATCGATCACCGATATATGGAGCAGCTTATATTTTTTTCGCAATTTCAGGGTTGGTCATTGTAAAAGCTGTTCGTAATGATGAGTACATTGAACCCCATTCGGCTTAGTACACCATTTTCGCGTAACCCTACCGTCTCTTAGTTTAACCAGCCCTAAAAAAATCTAAGCACCCTGTGCTCTGCCACTATCAGCTTTCAGCTTGTATTCCTCTTTTTGGGTTAGTGTGCAGGCTTCACAGCAGTTCATAGGTTTTGTGAATGCAGATTTTCGTGCTTCTGCTGAGAAGACTGGACACCACAGAATAGGACTGACCCACTGTCCCAGACTTGTAGTTACAATTATTTTCAATGGAAACAATTCAACCAAATGTCTGAGGAGCGGGGTGAGTGATTGGCAATTTTTGCCGCAATATTTTTTGCTACAACAAGACGTAGCGTGGTTTTAAATAATGTAGACAATTATAAGACAAGCGCAGAAACTTTGACGGAACGCAGGCTTGGTCGGTACTGACGTGACACTCAGTGCTTTCTGGGGTATGTTTTTACATAATACGTTTTCATCAGATGTAGTGAGTGAACACGTTCGCCCTACATTAAATGTCTAGTTATAGAAAGTCTTTGCTGGACACCAATATTTTATGCAGAGCTGCCCGACAACGGAGGGCGTTTTGGATGCGTATCACTATTTCGTCTTCCCTGGTGTTTTTATCTATTATCTTGTATACGGCCGCAAAATATTTAAATTTAGCTGTGCCTTTACATATGTCTGCCGGCCTCGAGGTCGGCCCTGGCTTGTCTAGGGATCTTAAAACGACACACGTGTGTACGCGTGGTTAATTCCTAGGCCACCTTTTTTGCTTCTGTCTTTAAGATCCTTCTTCGGACTTTCTTTTGATCTTCTGTCTTTAGCCTAAGGTGATTTCAATTGATGCTTGTGGTCTGGGCTCATCCCAGACTATGCCCAGACTAAACTTTACCAACATAGGTTTTAATTAAAATGCCATTCTAAAGTGACAGTTTTCCAAAAAGGTTCAGGATTATTTATTACTGTTCAACCAGGACACTTCACCGAACGAGGAGGCAGGTGCGAAAATGGCGGTCGTCTTCACAAGATTGATGACGGTCTCATTCGACCAAATTTGGATCAAGAAATAAATTATTTTCACTTAGACGAGCGACAGGAGTGATTTCAAGTTGGCTAGTTTATTTCTTCACCTTTAATCATAGGTTACGGTATGCATAAAGTTCTTCTATAAAGACTATCATCCACAGATCGGTATAGGAAATACACCGCGAGCACTTCAAGTTGTATGAAATTTCAGCGAGTCGAATTTCTGTACCTACAATGACATCACGTTTAGTTTGGCATGGTTATATTTAATTGACGTCATTCCAAATCTAATATGGTGGACTCCCAAAGCTGACAGACCATGCAGTTATTTTTTATGCACTCCCATGATATGGGTAGGTTCACATGAAAGGGTTTGCTGAGAAGAATACGAAAAAAAATGAAAAACCTTTTTTTTTAAATAATTTTTATTTATCGAAGTTACGAAAAATGTGAATATGCCCCAGTGCTTAAAAAAGTTGACCGTCACGGGACGCCTGGCAGATGTGAAACACGACGGCGTAAGAGAGCGTCAGATCGTTTGCCGTTACGGCATACAAGTGGGTTTTACTGCCAAGGCGCGCCAATAGATGTTTTACATCAAAAGTCGAGCGGCCATCTTGAAAATGGCAGCATCAAAAATTATGTTGTAAATTTTGACAAAATATTACCGCAATTCACCAGCAGTTTCATTAATTATTCTCCACATACACCTAATTTAACACTCACATCAACACGAGACGTGCCTAACTATTAGAACTTTCCAACAAACAAGGCTTTTACTGTGTCACCTTCAGAGTGAATGGGTATCGCGCGCTCTCCAAAGTCGTAAGCTCTTTACGGCTTTCAGCGCCTTTTAAACTTGGGCTGACCTGCTGATTAGATCGAGTGAAGTGTACTTGCAGTTCCACTAACACTTTAAATGTGGTTTATTTAAAACAAGGTTTAAAATAAACCCAGCCAAGTGCGAGTTGGGCTCGCACACTGAGGGTTCCGTACCACCACAAAATACAGTACCAGTTATATACTTGGTAATGAACAGAAATTTGACTCGCACTTGGCCATTATTTATTATTTTTTTATTATACTTTAGAGTGCGTACTATAATCGTGCCAAGTTTGACGCTTGTACGTATTACCGTTTTTACATTTGGCTAGAACAAAAATACGTAAAAAAAATACGTTTGTTGTATTTCCCTTTTGTTGTTACTTTATGACTTTTTTATTATTTGTTAGTTACATCCGCCGTAACATTACATCAATTCAATTATTTAATTCCATTCATTACATCAATTCAATTATTCTATCAAAGTTTCAACTGGCTATCTATTACGGTTAGAAAGATACAGCTGAGACGGACAGACATACAGACAGACATCGTAGGCTTAGTAATAGGTTCCCGTTTTTACCCTTTGGGTACGGAACCCTAAAAACGAACGTGACCCAACGAAAGTTTAAATTCGTTTTATAAAAGCACCTAAAAATTCTATGAATAGCTGTTAATTATTAATTACACTAAACATAGGTAGTTAAATTAAATAGAGATGAGTTCAATAAAAGTTAAAAAAAAAATGTTTTTGGGAACTAAGTTAGTATACTGGGTTACGCAGAAAGGGTGTACTAAGCCGAAATTAGGTCCATAGTACCCATAATGATGAGTATCTATGGAACAACTGTTATACTGATCAATATGAACAACTTTTACCTACTACGGGAGTAACTCTGAACCCGCGTTTAAAATATCGGCTGTTCCATAGATAACGGTCATAGACACTCGACAAAATGCAATAGCTGATATCTTACCGCGATTTCAAGGTTGGTCCCATAATAAAAGTTGTTTTTAATGATGAGTATAACATACCCCTTTCGGCTTAGTACACCCTTTCCGCGTAACCCTGTTCAGGTAACGATTTCTTAAGGTTTCGTGGTTATCATTATATAAGTTTTAGAACACTTTATACTTACACTCTCACATACACTCGCTACCATTATCAATAATTATGTACCATTACACAAACACACACATATACACTCACACACACAGAGACACACACACTATGAGACCATGTACTATGAGACCTTGCCTCTTGCCAAATTTCATGATTCAGTCAACGGGAAGTACCCTATAGGTTTTGATTCCCTTGTGAAATCGCAAAATATACGACATAAAGGAACCCTAAGA
This sequence comes from Agriopis aurantiaria, assembly GCA_914767915.1. Taxonomy (NCBI): domain Eukaryota; kingdom Metazoa; phylum Arthropoda; class Insecta; order Lepidoptera; family Geometridae; genus Agriopis; species Agriopis aurantiaria. Next base: position 3,263,955 of record OU611992.1, on the reverse strand, counting down.
GCGCGAGACCAAAAAAAAAACTAACTGAAGTTAAAATATTGAAAGACAAACTTAAGTTTGTAGTTGACAATAAGGTTCTTCCATACATTCCAACTACAAAATGTAAGTTTGTAATAGCAAAATAATCATTTTTAAATGATATACCTTCATATTTCTAACTTTCGGATTTATTCCTATATATGTGCTATGAGACCTTGCTTTTTGCCAAATTTCATGATTCTAGGTCAACGGGAAGTACCCTATAGGTTTTGATTCCCCTGTGAAATAGCAAAATATACGACATAAACGTTCATATCTTTTGATTGCTTTGACTTACAACTTTTATTTTTTTACAGCCGAAAGAAACCGTAGACCCAAGTATTTAGTATAAATTTCAACATGCTACCTTTACGCGTTCTTGAGAAAAAGGGTCTTGACAGACGGACAGACAGACAGACGGACAGACAGACGGACAACGAAGTGATCCTATAAGGGTTCCGTTTTTTCCTTTTGAGCTACGGAACCCTAAAAACAACAATAATTTACCAACTCAAAAACAACAACCACACTAAAACAATTAAACTGACTAAACTTACAAAATCAAATACAAGATATAATCAGTTGAGAGTTTAACTTCATAGTAAGTTCGTACCTCAGGAGATAGTAATACGTACCTACTCAGTCTACGTGTAGACTGGAACCTCCAGAATGGAAACGTGACGTTAGTTCATGACACGACGCAATTTATTGGAAAACGTGGTCTGAACATTACCTCTTTTCTGCTCACTAGTATGGCTTACTCAGATAATATATCGGTGACGTTAAATGACTTGTGCTCGTAAACGTAATGTTTATTTCCTTTTGAGAGAACTTTGGTGCGTCTAGTGCATGTGCCATTGTCAACTTGAAATATTTTAAGAGACTTCGAAAAAGGAGGAAGGTTAGTTGGCCCGTTTTTTTGACGTGATAACGTCTTATAAATCGATGAACGCCGGCTGCACGCACGAAACATTATCACGTTCCGCCTGAGCCACGCGTGCAAGCGAGAGCGCGGAACAAGCGATAGAGAGGCACGATCGGCCTAAGCGTTATCACGTAAAATTATCGTCTGTAAACCGACTTTACAGACAACCCCTTTTTTGCTAAGTTTTAATATCTTCAAACAATTCATAGTTATTACACTATGGATGTTGTACATTATTCACAGAAGTTCCATTATTTAAGTTATCCCATTTTTTTGCAAGTTTTATGAAGATCCATTTATTTCATTTATTTAATGGAAGCTTTGGCAAGCCTACATTATTTTGCACTTTCCTCTAAAAATAGCAGGCGTTCTGTGAGCTTTTCAATACTTGAGTGATGGATGAGACCCATCTATACTAATATTATATAGAGGAAAGATTTGTATGTATGTTTGTAACGAATTGGCTCAAAAAGTACGGGACCGATTTTAAAAATTCTTTCACCATTTGAATGCTACATTATCACTGATTAATATAGGCTATTTTAATAGGCTATATAACTATACCCGTGCGGAGCCGGGGCGGACCGCTAGTTTTATATACAAATCGTAGTTAGCTCTTTAGCACATGATGTTATGTCACAGAATCGAAAGTCTGAAGTCCCTCTATCAATCATACCATCAGAAAGTAGAGATTTCAATGAACAAAAAACCTACCGATTTTTTTAAAGCTGGTATTTTGACGTAAGAATTTGTGATTCAAAATTAGGGTGCGTTTTCGATATGAAGTCAAAATATGGTGAAATTAATTTTACCAAATTTCGTTAAAAATATTTTTGGTAAAGAAAAATAAAATACCAAAAACTTGTTATTTGAATTTATCACATAAATTTTGAGGTTATGTAAAAAAAGTGTGCAGATAAAAGTTGTAGATCTTTTTTTTTGCCATAGGACATAGGTCGGAAATCTAGATTTAATGAAAAAATTTACCCTTAAAAACTCACCCCCTTCCACTTCCTGACCTCAGATCACCCATAAAAACTTTTGCGTAAGTGAAAACTTGCAAAGTGTAGTCAAACTAAAACTGCCATTATTGCCTACTACATCAAAAAGAGTCTAGTAAATCTCACCCCATTAAATTCGCGGCTAGACCCTGCATCATAATAAAAAGAAGCAGAATGCAGCGCCATAACGTCTCATTTTATAAGTTTAACACGAAGTTATGACTTAACAGGGGTCGTGCATTAGATTAATGGGCTCTAACGGCCTTAATGGATTAACTGTACGCAGCTCTGTATGTAAGCTTGGACCTTTCATTTTGTCAGGCAGAATCTGTTTTTAATTAAAGCATTGATAAATTTATCATAGTCAAAAATAAGCCTTAAAACTAGATTTTGTGCTCTCGATTCGGTGACGAAGTTACACGAAGGTGTCTGACGTCACCCGATTCCTTCTCGCGGCGACATATACAATGCGATTAAATAAGGAATAGGATCAGTTTAGCGCCATCTTGTGACGCCAAGACGGTAATCTTCAGTAATCTTGTTACAATTTGCACAAATAAATGATATCGTTTATTTTTATTATAAAATAGCGGTCCACCCCAGCTTCGCAGGGGTATAGATTATGGTCTATGTCACCTTAGCTTTCCAACAGTAAAATAATTTTTCAAATCGATTCAGTGGTTTCGGATCCTATTCAATGCAAACAAACAAACAAACTTTCAAATCTTTCTTCTTTATAATATTAGTATAAATACTAATATAATTTTACATAATAAGAACTAAAACTATCACTACCTAATTATTATATACAAATTAAAATGAACAATAAATTATCAAAATCATTAAAAATAATAATCTAAAAGCCCTTCGGTGGAGGGAAAAGTGGCTAGAATGCTGGCAGCATTGCCACGTTGGATGGCAATGCTAATTTTTTGACCAAAGTAGGCGCCAGCATTCCGGTCACATGTCGCCTCCATCAAGCGTTTGGCCAAGTCCCTATATAAATCGGGTACATCCCGTTTGGTAAGAATCCCATTTGGTAAACCACTTGAGATACCTACTAAAAAGTTGCGTTTCGTAACTATTTTATTCTTCATACATTTAATCCCGTTTGGCAAACCATTAATTTTGTACGGTACAGTCAGGTCCAAAAATCAAATATGTTTTTTTTAGTTTAAGTTAAAAGTTACTTAGTTTAGTTGATTAGTATTCCGAGTTTTGAAAAAAAATTGTGAAAGTGGCCATTGAAGACTGTAAAAATTAACCGGCTAAGTACGAGTTGAGCTCACGCACAAAAGGTTCCGTACCACCACAAAATTCAAAATCGAAATTACCAGTTATAACTTGGTAATGAACAGAAATATGTCACGAACTCGCACTTGGCCATCATTTATTATTTGTTGTTATACTTTAGAGTGTGTACTATAATCATGCTAAGTTTGACGCTTGTACGTATTACAGTTTTGACATTTGAGCTAATACAAAAATACGTAAAAAAATACGTTTGTTGTATGGGGACTCCCATTTCGTTAAATTTTTTTGCCTATTTTATAAGTTAATATGTATTACGGAAATTCTGTGAAAATTTTAACTGGCTATCTATTACCCTTCGAAAAATACAGCCGTTAATAGGTAGGACAGACAGACGGACAGACAGACAGACAGACGTCATAGGCTTAGTAATAGGGTCCCGTATTTACACTTTGGGTACGGAACCCTAAATAAGTGGAAAAGGTCCGTCGAGGTCACGTGGTTCGCTAGGCCGCAAGCGGCCCGCGAGAGTGAGTTTCAAACGAAGGTGATGTACAAATAAACCGGCGAAGTGCGAGTCGGGCTCGCGCACTGAGAGTGCCGTACCACCACAAAATACAATAATTATCAATTTAAAAACTATTTGGTCCGACTTAACGCCTACTAAAATAGCCATGCAAAAAAAATATTGATGTTATTTATTTTTATCATGAGTGTACTAACTTCTACAGAAAAGTTACCAAATGGGATAAAATACATGAAATTCTTTAAAAGGTTACCAAACGAAACTTCTTGTATGGAAAGGAGAATGTTTACCAAACGCAACTTTTTAGTAGGTATCTCAAGTGGTTTACCAAATGGGATTCTTACCAAACGGGATGTACCCTATAAATCATGGACTGCCGGCCCCCACGGTCCTAAGGTCTCGACCCCAAACGGCACAAAAAACTAAACGGGCTTTTAGATTAGTATTTTTAATGATTTTGATAATTTATTGTTCATTTTAATTTGTATATAATAATTATATTAGTATTATATAGAAGTCAAGATATTTTTTGTATTTTTAAAATTTCTTTGCCATCTTGTCGTCACAAAATGGCCCTTGAACCTAATCTATTCTTATTTAATCACATTGTATACATTTTTGTATCATTGGATTAAATTAAAGTGACTGATTTTTATTGTGTTCTCCAAACTTTGTCCAAACTAAGCATCATATAACTTTAGTGAACAACCGTGATAGTTTAAAACAGTGTTTTAAGCATCTCGCACTAAAACATGCCAACTATTGCCAACATGCCAACAAAATAATGCAAAAATTAAAAAAAAATGTTCAAAATTAGGTGGTAATTAGGTTTAATTAGAAAAAATCATTTGACAGATATAAAAAAAAAATACAGATTGAATTGAGAACCTCCCTCTTTTTTTGAAGTCGGTTAAAAAGGTTCGTTCCGTTTCATAACTTTTTGCCAAACGTTTTGTCCTTATAGAGAAATAAACTGGGAAACAAGGAACGTAACTTTATAATATTTTAAATCAACCCACAAAAACATAAAAGATAAGCGTGCTACATCTTTGACGACATCTTTGCTTCCCATCAGGTGAGATTGTGGTCAAACGCATGCCTAGTCCGTTACAAATAAAACAGTTAATTTAAATTTTGAGTTCGAGGCAGGATAATCACCATCCCTGGAGCCGGGGTCTTAATACTGCTTCGGTACACCCTGCCTATCGTAAAAGCCGACTAAATAGGGGGCTTTTGGGCTTGTGGGTGGTCAGATTTCAGGATCTGACCGCCCATTCAGCAAGCCCAGGGAAGACCACGCCGTTGTAAAGGAAAGGAACGGAAATGCCCTGAGCATTTCCCGGGAGCGTTTCTTCAGGCAGTGTGCTAGGAGGATACCGGTGCGTTCCTATGGAGATCCCGTTACCCTCCATCTGGCACAGAGGTCGGCCACCGAGGGGGTTTTAGTGGGTGCAATCTTACATAACCCGGCTTCACCCCAATGCAGCTGGGTATCTATTAAAGATTTCCCAACCGTAAAAAAAAAACAGGATAAAGGTTATTTTCTTAGAATAACTTATTCTAAGGTTATTTTATTTCCTACCCATGCTAGGATGCTAAGTTATTCAATGTCGATCGACGCGCATTTCTCTCCTACCAAAACATCTACAAGTACCTGTGCTGTTGCAATATCCCATTTTCAACCCTAAACTTAGCTCCAAAAGTTACAATACAGCTTGCACGTAAAATAGGGTGCCTTTATTTACTCAGAACAACACGGCAAAGTTTGTCAAATAAATTCATATACACATAGGCTAATATAAAATACGCGTTTAAAAGCTAACCGGGACATTAGGCGTGTTAACAAAAGGCGCATTTACGAGACGATGAGTGCAAAACCGTGTAGTGAAGGCGTAGGTGGAGGGTGCGAGCCTCGGGGCTTTATGGAGTTACGTGGAACAGTTTTTTTTAGGATATTATGAGTGACGTGGGTGCCATTGTTGACGTATATCTACGCAGTCTGATGTGACAAACAGAGTGCACAATGTGAGGACAATGAGCGCAAAACGAACATCGAGTAAAGAGAGCATCATTTCAACCGACAAGAAAAACGAAGGTGATTCCGTATTTTTTTTTTTTTTTTTTTTTTTTTTAAATGTTTGTGCCTCCGTTCTCCGCCAATTAAACTGATTTGAAAAGTTTTTTTTTATTTGATAACCTATACTTTTAGATTGGTCTCATAGAATTTTCATGAAAATCGGTTCAGCAGTTTGGTTTTAAAAAAATCAAAATAACTCGAAAAAATATGTCATCAATATGTCATCTAAGTAACCGAAATTGCTTAATTACATTATAGTATTAGTAAGAATCTGTCGCGCTATTCGAAAATATACGTGCAAAGTGATTTTTGGTAGGTACATACTAAAAAAACAAACAATAATTATGTATCTTACAAGAGTCACAAGACTAATAATCATCAATTTAAAAACCCTACTTCAAAATTAACAAAGCACACAATTTCCTGAATTTTCCTGTTATTTTGATTTAAAAACAATCGAATAAACTGATTTTGATGTAATTGTTATGGGACCAATCTGAAAGTATTTCCTTTCTAATATAATAAATAAAACCAGCTAAGTGCGAGTCGGGCTTGCGTACTAAGGGTTCCGTACCACTACAAACTACAATAATTATCAATCTAAAAAACCGAGACGAATGTTGAGGTCATCTAAGTAGCAAAATACGTCTTGGTAATGAACAGAAATTTGTCACCGACTCGCACTTGGCCATTATTTATTTTTTGGTTTACTTTAGAGTGTGTACTATAACCATGTTTGACGCTTGTACGCATGACCGTTTTGACACTAGAGCTAATAGAAATACGTTTCGAGCACGAGAAGTGAAAACGTTATTTTCAATACTAGATGGTGTATGAAGCGCGATAAGCACTTTGAAGTATCACGGGTGATAAATAGCCGCTTCACTGAGCGCCAAAGACATCATTTCAAAGGAGTATGAAAGCTCATCTATGCTTAGAAACTCACTTATATCGAGGCCACAAAATTTCCTTATTTAACCGACCTCAAAAAAGGAAGGGGTTCTCATTTTGGTTGTTTGTTTTTTTGTTACCTCATAACTCCGGAAAATTATTTATAGGGTTCCGTACCCAAAGGGTAAAACAGGTCCCTATGTTAGCATTTCAGCCAAGAAATCACCTCCTGAACTATTTTACACATAATTCGTTTACACTTGTTCTCACTTCGAGGTTCGAGCACCGAAAGAGGGCGATTGCAATGCAACCGCAACTTATATACTGTGTTCGTTGACAGTTGTCAGCAGTCAACTGTCAACGAATACACATGACGTTTGCTAATACAGTTTTGATAAAATGGTGCTGCCATTTTATATACATTAAATACAAATTGTTTTACACCTATTACTAAGCCAACGATGCCTGTCTATCTGTCTGTCTGTCCGTCCGTCCGTCCTATCTATTAACGGCTGTATCTTTCGAATTGAAATTTTCATAGATTATATAGGAAATGTTACGGCGGATTAATTGAGAAATAATAAAAAGTCTAAAAGTAAAAACGAAAGGGGTACATTACATACAACAAATGTATTTTTTTACGTATTTTTTATTAGCTCTAATGTAAAAACGGAAATACGTACAACCGTCAAAGTTGATATGATTATAGTACACACTCTAAACTAAAACACAAATAATAAATAATGGCCAATTATAAGTCGGTGACAAATTTCTGTTCATTACCAAGTTATTTATAATTGGTTATAATATATACTCGAGCGTCACTGTAGCAAAATATTAACTATGTGACTGCGTAGCAATTGCTTCGAATATTTTAGAAAGGTTTAAGCCTGAACAATAACTGTTTGTATTTTGTAGTGGTATTGAACCCTCAATGCGCGAGCCTGACTCGCACTTGGCCGGTTAATTTTTCGCTTACGTTTCGGTCACTGTAATTCTGAGGTGTAATTATATCCAAAGATAATGTTAATATACGATAATCTCTCAGATTCTGTGGGTTATACATGCTTCACAACATTGTTAAGCATTTGATTGATTGATTAACTCTTTATTGTTCACACCATGAAATTTGTATAGAGGACAAAATCTCTTAAAAACTAGTGTAACAACTGGCGGCCTTATCGCTAAAAGCGATCTCTTCCAGTTTTCTTTTTCAGCATTTATTATTATTGCTAAAATAAATAAAATAATATTATATATTTTCCAATAAATATTTTTACAAAGCATCATAAGACGTACAAGTGTCAGAATAATGTTGTTGGTTAAAATAAACAAGCAATAAACCGTTATCTTTAATATATTTCGAAGTAGTTTTATAAAAGAACTAGATATTAAATAAATACTGCGAATCACAAAGCAAACATAGCAATAAAATGAACTGAAATCATAGAGAAAGACGAAAAGTACAGTTACAGTAATTCAAAAGCGGAGATTGTAAGAGGCAAGTTGCTAAAGGCAGTTGGTTCCTTGTTTATTGGCCCCGTAACGAGTTGCTTCAAGTAGTACGATCATTAATAAGTTCTTAACTTTACTAGCACAATATCATAACTCTACCTACAGCTATAGTTACTTACGCCCTTTTTGATTCAGCTCAGAAATTTCTGAAACTCATATTATTCCGTTCTTTAAGAGGGGGCATCCGAAATTTTATGCTAATTTGCCATGATATTATAACTAAACCAAATATCCTATCAACGTAATAATTGATACATAATTATGATTTAAGGTTAAGGTTAAGAGACAGTATTTTGTTTGTGACTTAAGTCATTCTGTACTGTTTGATGTTGGCTGCATCTCTCTGATCTAATCAGGTTCAGAAACAGATGGGTAACATTAATACAGGATAGGAACTGATTGGATGAACGGATTGGTCCTCTGAAGTCAGCGTTGATTTGATCAAATAACATTTGATGCCTGATCATGTGTATCAAATTCATATATAGAATTGGTCGGTCATGCGATCAAAGCTTGATGAATTGATTTTCATACACAAGTAAGATTTCAAAGAATGTGCATCAGAGCTACATGACCTTATCCTGCCATCCCCTTTCTACTACTGGTCAAGTAGGACAACGGCCCACTACCACCCATACATTGTGGATTTTCCTTGGATACGTACCAAACGTTTCGATACTACGTTTCTAATCTGTACGGCCAAGGATTGGAACAACCTGCCCGTTTCCTTGTTTCCTGGTAGATATAATCTGGGCCTTTTCAAGGCCAGAGTGAATAGACTTGCGTTTGACCACCAACTCGCCTGATGTGAAGCGATGATGCGGTCTAAACGATAAGGCCGCCCATTAAGTATACTGCTGGATAATATGTTATTAATGTTACATTTAACTTGAATTTTAGGTGTAATAAAATAATACTTTATCGTATTAGCGTCATCATTATCTGCCTTTCTTATTCCCACTGCTGGGACACAGACCTTCTCTCAGAGAGAGAGAGGATGGGCCCTAATCCAACATGTTGGCGCAGTGCATGTTGGTGAATGTCATAATTATGTCTTTGAACTTTTGAGGTTTTGTAGTTTTAGTAACATAATTATCGTAAAAAAATACATGTTTTTGATTTGTCGTTGAGTATAAAATAATATAAACTACTAGTCCAAAAAATACACTTCACGTTTTGCCGGGTCATAGTTGTGTGAAAAATTGGCGCCGAGTTAAAAGTCGTGATATTTTTAAAGGGCAAATTAGCAATTTTACAATAGAAGATAAGAAAATATGATAAATACCAGCTTTTACAGCATGCGGTAATTCCACCACTTTACATATTCAAAGTTAGATCGCAGACTAGATCAGCCGCAGGCATGGCAATAAGTCCGTCGCTGGAGGCATTCATTTCACGATATTGCCGTACCTGTGCCCTAATCTGGATAACAAGTTAGCCTGTCGTATCTGGAGGGACCAATTATCTGTCTAATTGGACTCTAGTCGTATTGATAAAGAATGCTGAGATATTTTACGAAACGTTGTTTTAGTATTGTTAGCCGAAGTTCACCGAAGTTCAGGCAAGAAAGAGACGCTTTGAGAAAGGACATAATGCGAAAGAGATATTTTGAGAAAAGGACATTATATGGGAAAAAAAATTTGAGAAAGGAACAATTTGCAGCCAGTAAACGTTTTGCGAAAGGCCATTCTGCAACGGAGCCTATTACTTGTGTAGTGGAAGCTTTGCCAGTTAGAAGAGGCGTTTGATGACACCCATTTAATAAGTTAATCTTGTTAATTTAAGCTCAAAATTTCCCTGTATCATTGTCTCGCATGACAATTTTCAATAGTGAGAAGTTTAAATAGCAATTTTGAGCATATATATACATATATATATACATATACATTTAAAATGTGTTGATATGTAATGTAGACTAAATAATTGACATAAGATTGAGACTAGGTACTAGGAAAAATAATAATAATAATAAGTAACATAGGTAGTAATTAACATGTTTCTTTTGTTAATTATTAACATAGTATAAATTGAAGTCGCTTTCCGCGTCTGTCTGTCTGTATGATCGCTAACTCCTAAACCACGCAACGGATTTTGATGCGGTTTTCACCATCAGTTAGATGCATTTTCACGGAAGGTTTATATATATAAATGATGAATGAAGCTGAGAATGAATTACAGAATAAGTGTGAAGCTCGTTGCCAACGTCATATCGGTCAGTAGTGCGTTAGTTCGTTCGAGCTCGAGATTCACTCACTCACTTGATCTCGAGACAGCGCCTGCGCCGGGTGTGCGCACTGACGAATAAAAACATGGCGGACGACAAAAACGAGTAAACAGATACTAATCCATTTTAATCTGCGACATATATATATAACTAGCGACCCGCCCCGGCTTCGCACGTAAATTACACCCGTTCAAAGCTGGGCGGGCGGGGTTGTATTTTATATCTAGTTGAGATATAAAATAAAACGAAACCAAAATATGATTTTAACAATATTCTGACATAGACATAATATAGATTTTTAACTTTAGCTATGTCTAATAAAAAAATCTATTTAAAAAACCTAATATTTGTACGCTGTAACAGACAAAGACATGAGATACGAGTACGTCTCTATTCTTACGACCATGTATGCTACGTTATATGTGTACCTACCTACCATGTTCTGACAAATAAATAATTTGAATTTAACTAATGTTACGTAACAATAGACGGCTTAAAAAATAACCATTTTCAAAATTTTCGTGTTGGGTTTTACAGGTCTGACTAAAATCCCTATTTGGGTCAGTGTAGCAACAAACTTAGGTTATTTAGTTACCAAATCCTAAGGTAATTAAATTAATTTTCACTAAAGTAAAGGTCAAATTACCTGAAAATATAAGCTAGTAAAGTCATGTATGAAAGGTAAGCTCTATATCAGGCTAAAATCTACCGCCTTAAAGGACTGAACCCTTTCTAATCTAGTGCGAGTTTTTCTCATAATTAATTTCCCAATTCGCACTCCGGCCGTCCTTAATAAGCTTTATGCTGTGTCCTTTGTGTGGTGTAAGGGATGAGAGGAGCGAGAATAATCAGTAGACTTTCTATATATATCTGTAATTTAGCTTGTCAGTAATTAATTTTATCAAGCAATTTATCTACTACTAGCGGTCCGCCCCAGCTTTGCACGGGTATAGATTATAGCTTATGTCACCTGGAGATAGTGTAGCTTCCCAACAGTGAAATAGTTTTTCAAATCGGTCCAGTACTTTTTGAGCCAATTCGTTACGTTTTTAACTAATACTTACATACAAATCTTTCCTCTTTATAATATTAGTATAGATGACATTTATTTATTGATTAGCGTTTTCTAATGTTAATACTTTTATGTAAAGTTGTATGAGAGCTTTCAGGGCCCTAAAACACCAACAAACAACTCTCTTCAGAGCTCTCCGGGCTTCCAAAGCATCGACAATACCGCCCCAGTGTAGCAGGTGACCATAGGTGGCAGTTACCGTTCCAGTCCACCAATTGACCTTGAATTGATCCCAGAGGCTCCCTCAAACTAGTCAGAGACTATGGTGACGGGAGCCAATGGCTTCTCCTTTTTATGTAACAACTAGTTATACCAAAACAGAAATATACCATTTTAAAATGAAGTAAAAAATAATCATAAGTAATTTAAAATTTACATTACTATGCCAATAAGTACCCAAAGGATTTAAAAAAAAAAAATATCTTTGCGCATTTTGTGTGTACCAGTAAGTGTGGTGTTTGTGTGCGTGTGTGTATGTGTGGTGTTTGAATGTGTATCCTTGGGTGTGTATGTGCGTGTCTTCTCTTGAATACAGTATCTAGGCTTCAACCTTAAATAGGCACAATAAAAATAAACATCTTCCAGCCTTCCGTACCCTAAACTCCAGTATAAAAGGATGTGCATAATTAACCATGTGTAACGCGATTAGGTCGGCTCGCAGCAAGCTGAGCGGATCTGTCCTCGAGGCTTCTTCAGAGTACGCTACATTACAAGCTGATTGCACAAACGATGGACATATTTGCGGATATGATAACTTAGGTTTGTTTGATAAAAATAAATGTAAGAAAGAAAGCAAATACATATATTCAACACTACTACAAATATTATATCTAATATATTATCTATAGGAAAAAAAAATGTGTCAAATAGGTCTGTCTCAGTTTAATATCAAGGAATATTAGCACCGGTTTTAAAACGAGCCTTTCTGTTTACAGTTAATAAATATATATTAATACTAGCTGTTGCCCGCGACTTCGTACGCGTAGAGCTCGGCCTTCGGCCTCGCTACCGCGACCCACTCCAAAACACAAAATTTCATCTAAATCGGTCCAGCCGTTTACTCACCGTTTAAACCTTCCCTAGACCTCCACGAATAATTCAAGACCAAGATAAGATAAATCCGTTCAGCCGTTCTCGAGTTTTAGCGAGACTAACGAACAGCAATTGATTTTTATATATATAGATGTAATAATTTTTGCTGTTTTTTTTTAATTGATAACAAAATGTCCTGTCGCGTGAAGATAGTCGATAGGATTCGACGCGCGTTAGGTACTGAAAACTCAAATTTGTCCGCCTCTATCAGCTGATTGGCTCGGCAGATCTGTCAGTTGATTTGTTAGCGGATTATCAAATTTTGTTAGGCGAAAGACAGTGCAGGGTACCTGGACTTATCAGCGTTGAAAAAAAAAAGTGCAAGGTAAACTACGAAGCAATTATGCGAAACAAGGCGTATCGCTAAACACCATGTGTCGCATAATTGCTTCGTCAAAAGTTCTTAAGTCTGAAAAGGCCCTCAACGCTATGTCCTCGCTGAGCCAGTTTAGCGTGAACAAAAAACCGCTTCCCTTTAGAGCCTATTTTAATGACCAGGGGTTTATTTTGTACGGTACCCTGCGCTAATTCCCCGGATATTATGGGATATTGTTTTTACGTAACGTTGAACTTTAGACAACAGGAGTTACTATTGTAAACATTTAGCTACTTCTTAAAGACGTAATTTGATAATAGCTATTACAATTATTGGTAAAAAGTTTTTTTTTTACTGGGGTAAGTGCCTTTATTAACTAAACAAAATACAAGCTAATAACTACAAAAACAGTTGCCCATAGACCGTTGAAGGTCTTAAGACAATCCAAATTTTCAAGCCTACTATTAGTTGGCAGCGTATCCAGCATGTTGCCAGCATTACCACGCTGAATGGCAATGCTTATGCGTGAAGCCAGAAATACGCTAGCATGGTCACGCGTCGCACTAACCAGGCTTCGACCATAATTTAATTTTGGTCGAAGTAACCAGGCGCTCTGAAATATTTTTGAATATGAGGTGAGCTCCCGATCCCCAAGAGCCCAATCCCAATGTCTCGACCCCAAACACCTCAAATATGTAACCACTACCGAGGTTAGCATATTTGCGTCGCTTGTGCTGCTCTGCCAAATTGACAGCCTCATCAGCCTTACCTTTTGTCTTAGGAAGATGTGACGACGCCAAAGCATCGACACAAATCGCGTCCAAATCAAAACATCAAAACCACCCCAACCTCCAGGGAATAAGTGTCATACCATCAGGCTTCGTAAAAAATAGTAGAATACAATACAATATAGGTAGGTTCTTGTTCTATCTGAAGTTCATACAAGATCGATCATTTGCAGAGTGACAAATAACACCTGTGAGCTGTGAAAATGTACTTCGCCCATTTTACGACAAACATTAAAGAAATTACAGCTTTAATCCGCGCTCGTTCGTTTTCAACACAAAATAAATACTTAGGAAAGCACTTCGGCGCTTAGATTAAAATCGTAAAACGGTTCGGCAGTTAACTTAGTATCGTTCTAATTTTGTGCGTTGTGTGAAGTGAATACAGCTAGATGTTTATTTATTCCTTCCCAGCTATTTATAACCAATGGAAATAAGATAAAAAGAGCAGCATAAGCGACGTAAATATGCTAACCTCGGCAGTGGTTACATATTTGAGGCGATTGGGGTAGAGACATTGGGCTCTTGGGGACACCGTTCAACTCATTTTCAAAAATCTTTCAGAGCGCCTGGTTAATGCGACGCGTGACCAAAATGCTGGCGTGTTTCTGGCTCAACGCATAATCATTGCCAGTCGGCGTGCTAATGCCGCCAGCAAGCTGGGTACGCTGTCATCTGATAGTGGGCTTGAGCATTTGGATTGTCTTTAGACTTTCAACGGTCTATGGGCAGTCTAACTGTAAGTATAGTTATATGATTATTTACCGTGGTAAGACTGGTAAGGTTGTGGAATGAGCTCCCGATTCCCGATATTTCGGCGCAGTTACGTGCACCATGTTCACGGGAAGACTGAAGAATGCGGGTGGTTGGCTAACTTTAGTGAACAACCGTGATAGTTTAAAACGGTGTGTCTAACTGAGTATTTGTAGTATCAGCTTGTATTTTGTATAGTTAATAAAGGCACATGCCCTAGAAAAAAATATGGAAATTAAATATAACGCATCAAACTCAAAACTGGAAATAAATTAGAATTCTTGGAGACTAATAACTCTCAAACCCAATATATTTATATTTTTACAAGCTTTTATTTAACTCGCTCTGTGAGTATGTTCGTTTGTATGTTTAGGACAAGTCTTGCAACTGAATTTTAGACCAGCTATCCTCCACCAATTGAGCTGAAATTGGACATACTTATGTGAGTTCCTAAACGAAACGACGTAACCCCGTCGAGTTTGGGTTCGTTGGATTTGTCTTCCAAGCACTTTGGTTCTAGCTAGATGATACATTCAATATGGCGGACGCCCAAAGATGGCCGACAAAATGTTTTTATCTTACCATCTTGAAAATAATATGTGAATAAAGCGCCGTTGTGCTACTAAGAACTTTTATTATGTTTCCAACTGATATTATAAGACCTACAAAGCCTTTTTATTATGAACAAAAAATCTAATAAAACAAGTAGTTACAAAGCTACAAGACGAATAAAGCCGAGAAAATGAGAGATTCGACAATACGGACGGACGGATGTTTATTATATAAATCCCTAAGAATATGATTATTAAACATTTTTCTTGCTGATTAAATTTTTTTAATCAAGAAGAAAAATGCTTGATCATAGTTAAGGCCAAAACTAGGAGAGATAAATAAAAAAATTAAGGCCGCGTTTATAATAGTACATTACTATAAGCGGGTAAAGGAAAAGGTAAAGGTATGCTTTTTACCTATGAGGAAATACATAAACTTTTCATGAATTTTCATTGTTATTTTTTTGTTCAAATTATTTAAAATACAATAAAAACTTCTTTATAAACTTTCTGAAAAAGTTGGTATGGCGGATAAGAGCGCTATTTTCTATTTAATTTTTAGCTCCGCACGGTTCATACATTCGCCCTGACAAAAAAGCAGCAATAATGGTTTCACTTCGCTATTAGAACGCAAAAATGACTATTACAACAAAAAAGAAAAATCAGTGGGTATGGGAAAAAATAATATTAGTATGTATCATCATGTCAGCCATAGGACGTCCATTGCTGGACATAGCCTCCCCATCGATCTCCAAAAGGGCCGGTTGGAAGCGTCGGTTTCCCTGTGGTCTCTTTTAGGTCGTCCATCCATCTTGTGGGTGGACGCTGCGCTTACCGGGGCCGTGGTCTCCATTCGAGAACCTTTAAGCCGCATCGGCCATCTGTCCTGCGTGATATTTGTGCCCACTGCCACTTCAACTTTCTAATCCGGTGGGCTATGTCGGTAACTTTCGTTCGTCTACGGATCTCCTCATTCCTGATTCGATCTCGTAGAGAAAACCCGAGCATAGCCCTCTCCATAGCTCGTTATGCAACTTTGGGCGTGCTTATGAAGCTCATAGTGAGAGACCACGGTTCAGTGCCGTATGTCATCAATGGTAACACACACTGGTCGAAGACTTTCGTCTTCTGAATTAGTAAATATGCTTACTCCTAACTAGAATCTTTTATTTTTGTTTTTGGTTTTGTTTGTGTTTTTGTGTTGTCTATTAAATATTATTTTGTTTTATTTTATTGATTTTTGTAGACTGTGATTTTTAAATACATGAGTTATTCACGTATTTAAAAATCACAGGCATAGTGTATTATTTATATATTTATATCATGATGGTGTTCGTAAAAAATGATGATAGCTTACATAGACGTCTAATTGAAATTATAATTTATTTCTTTTTAAGGTTCCGTATCCAAAGGGTAAAAACGGGACCCTAAAAACAATAATACGTACAAGCATCCAAACTTGGCATGATTGACACACTCTAAAGTATAACAACAAATAATAAATAATGATCAAGTGCGAGTCGGTGACAAATTTCTTTTCATCACCAAGTTATACCGAGGAAAATATTAACTATGTGACGCCGTAGCAATTGCTTGGACTATTTTGGGAGGCGTTAAGCCGGAATAAGTCGGTTTTCTAAATTGTCAATTATTGTATTTTGTGGTGGTACGGAACCCTCAGTGCGCGAGCCCGACTGGCAATTAAATGTCCCGAATATTTATTTATTTATTTAATTAGCCGGTTTTATTGTGTTTTGTGATGGTACGTGCACGAGCTCGATTTACACTGGTTTATTTTTAACTTACATTAATATTTTACAACAAGCGAAGCGCTTCTGATTATTCTAAAGTTAATGGAATCATAAAGTTCTTGAAAAACTAAAACACCACTTTAATTTTGCTTTGAAGCCATTCTGAGAAAAGGTCATTTCCCAAATATTCAGAAGGTCTGAAATAATTATTATAAGATTGGTTTTTGTTTCTCGAGAAAATGAAAATTGAGTTAGAAAGCTTTAGATTGGTGCCTGGATTTACAACATTTCAGAAGATTAAATTGCTTAGGCCTTTAAGATAGACTGAGAAACTTAGACAAGGTCTTGTCCCAAGTCTGTATAGACTTATTATGTTAGGAGGATTTGGTAATACCGTCCGCTCCAAATTTTCACACATTTTTGACCCGGGCATAAATTGAAAAGTATACTTTAAAATAGTATAGTATAGCAGTAAGTAGTATACTTTTGCGTTTTATACCTCTTTTAAGCAACCTCCTTGGTAGTGACAGCAACCGCCTTGGTAGCGACAGCAACCTTCTTTGACTTAGAAGTTTTTTTTCTACGATGTAATATGTCAATGACTTCAATTCTTGCCGTTCTATACAAAATGTAAGAAAAAAAAAAAAATTAATATTTTTTTTTGTGTCTTTTTTCCCCGATATTTTTATACCTACTTATTCTGCTATTCGGGGCGGAAAAGAATGCAACAAATCAAACGTTCTTGAGTTATATAAATCGTGTAAAATACATGACTTTGTTTTATAATAGTAATAATAATTGATTATTAAATATAATGCTTTAGATTTGATTTGAAAACACGAGTAAATGATACACACATTTAAAAACGTAAATATTTTGAATTGTATATAACATTTAAATAGTTTACCTTTATTGTTTTATTTGGTTATCTTACTACAAAATTAAGGACATATTTGATATGATTTTCCTTTGATATGGCAAATGCCATTAAGTAAAAATAAATTATTACAAAAAACATATTTTTAAACAAGCTTTTAGCTGCAAAGAAAATGTAATCCGCCATCGGAACCTTCAGTGTGCGAGCCCGACTCGCACTTGGCCGGTTTTATTTAGTTTTACCGAGTGAAAATTATGCGTTGAGTGCCCTTGATATTTTTCTTGACGATTACATTGTTTTTTTTTTCATATTTCCAGCTCCGCCCAGGAATAAAATGATATCAACATGAAGATTTGAATATTGCTCAACATCATCATCATTATCAGCCAGAAGATGTCTACTTCTGACCATAGGCCTCCCCCTTTAACCTCCACACTAAACGACAGCCTGCCTTTTGCATCCACTGGATTCCAGTGACTCTAACAATGTCGTCACTCCATTGCATCTAGTGGGAAACCTACCTATGCCGTTTCTCCCGGTTCGTGGTCTCCACTCAAGAGCCTTTCTTCGCCATCGGTTATCGGTTCTTCGAGCGATGTGAACTGCCCATTGCCACTTCAACTTGCAAATTTTAACAGCTATATCGGTGACTCTGATTCTTTGGCGAATATCCACGTTTCGGATTTTATCGCGCAAAGAAACTCCGAGCATAGCTCTCTCCATTGCCCGCTGTGTGACTCTGAGTTTTTCCAAAAGTGCTCGCTAATAGTCTTGTTAAATTGTAATATCGTAATAGCACGATAGAAATTGAATATAATTATATAATTGTCATTGTCATCAAAACCATAACCATAGACATAATGGCAGCAATCGGCATTTTAATGCGTGCCGCAAAACCAGTCACCAACGCCGCAATATGAATGCCTGAGTATTTGGAAATAGGGAGGGAATATCGCGTAAGTTATCGATATTAAAAAAACCCGGGCCAAATTGAGAACCTTCCTCATTTTTTGAAGCTGGTTAAAATATATCGATTTATTTATTCGAACGAAAAAACTAAACACGTTGGATGTATTAGGGTTCACTTAAAGTTTTAAACTACAAAAAGTTTTTGGAAAAGTTTTTATTACGCAATTTTTAGGGTTCCGTAGTAAACCAAGGAATCCTTATAGTATCGTCTTATCCATCTGTCTGTCACGCTAATTTTATTGGGATTCCAAAGTTTAATACAACTGTCGTAAGTTGTGCTGTCAAAGAATAAAGAAAAAAAAATCCTAATCGGATGAAAACCGTTTTAAATACGTAGTTAGTGTCAAATAAAAACAGAACCAGAAAAACAGAACAAACCTTCCAGAGCTATTGTATAGTTTAATAAGCTTCTGCGGCTATGAACTATGTTTTTTATGACTGTGAACTAGGGTAAAGGTCGTTAGGGGCGGAAAAATTTGAATAGCCTGCTGGCGGCATAACATATTGTGTTATGTTAATCCACCACTGACAGCTGGGTATCTGTAGATGACTGACACTGACATGAATTGACTGACCCACTGACATAAAAAAGGTAGCTTATTTTAAAAAGTACGTCACGACTGTAAATTGTTGCATTTATACCATAAATTGATTATTCCAGATATCATTCGCATTTCTATCCGGAACCCGAAATTATTTTCGATTTAATTACGACTTGTTTCCGTCAAATTAAATCGTCGTCCGTCAGGCTGACGACCTGATTTGTAATTCAAAACGAGAGTTCTAAATTAAAAGTTCTTTTTTATTTCGAGGGGGAAAACTTGGGGGAGTTTCCAGGCTTTGTTTGTTACCCTCAAGTGGTTTGATTATGGTTACTTTGGGACTCATTAAGAGAATGTTTCCTTTTTTGACAACAATGCAAGGGGGCGATCTTCGTAATGACTTTGAAATGGTAATTAGTGTGAGCTTTTGACCTACTTGCAAAATAATTATTTTTTGTCGTCAGATGTTTTGATGAGTTCATCTCTATTGTTTATACCGAAAAAGCTAAAAAAACGTGCTTTAATTCGTTAAAGTAAAAGTGCCTTGCCAGTTTTATGGGTTTCTCTCAAAGTTTGCAGTTAACTTGAAAATATTTATTAATTTTCTTCTTTCGCTAATTATTTTGCGAAGTCCCGTCGCGCCATAAAACTTGGAAGCTTCATCAGCTCATCTTATATTGAAGAAGTATTTTAGCCACGAAATATTTCATAAACTGTAACTTTTGCAATTAATAAAAGAGGCATGCAGTGGCGGTTGAGAAACTATTTGATCTCGGGCAAAATGGAGTAAAAGTTCCCAGTTATAGTGTAGCAAAAAGTTTGACTTATGCCGGATTTAAATTTTAATTATAATTCTAGGTTTTAAAACAATTATCAGCAGTAAGTAGTACATTTTATTTTTAGTGAATTAATTGATTATTTGGACTACGCTCTAAATGTTTATCGGGGATTATCGTTTTTTTATTGGAAAATCTTTTCAAATTAACGATTAGGAATGTTGAACAATTTAGTGCACTAGTTTTTATACCTGGATTTTTTCGGTACATTTATCTTTCTCTATATTTTTTTATTTGAATAGCATATCGTTTTGTTATGACCCATTTGTTGTACAAGGATTAATAGAGAGAGTAGGTACATGATTTATAAGCTTCCGACCTAATTAAATAGTTCCCGTTCACGCCGGAAACACTCCGGATGCCAACTCCATCCTTACATCTTAGCTATGAAAATGTTCCAACTTTGTACTTAACGGGTTCTGTTAGTAGATAACGCTGAAGTTATTCAGGCGGCCACTTTATACAAGAAGCTTGACCTACTGGCAGCTTGAGGTTAAAATAACGAGCAACTATGCTATTTGGGTCAGCGGAGGGTGGTTTACATTCTCATCATACTATTTCAATTCTATGGGGATAGTTACGGCTTAGGCAAGTTTTCACTTAGATCAGAATACTCTACGGAGTCACAATACGTCAAGACGTAAGGAGTACAAGGTAGGTGACATGGAACGGGGAATGAAGTTGACAAATACTCATTATTAGTAACTTTAATTTTATTTAAGACTAGCTCCGCCCCGCCACGTAGTGATGAAAGATGGAGATGGTGATGATGATGATAGAAGTAGCCTATGTCACTCTATGGCTCTTGAACTATACCCATGCAAAAAATCAGGTCGATCCGTTGTTCCGTTGCAGCGTGAAAGAGGAACAAACAAACCAACAAGCAAACACACCTTCGCATTTATAATATTAGTATGATTTTGTTTAATGTTTTAATTGAGATCTGTTTTTTAGTTTGTGATGTAGTTTTTATTTTTAGTTTTAGTTAACCTTGAATATGAATTGGGAAATTGTAATGCCCATTCAAGGTATGTATTTCATGAATAAATAAAATTTTACTATGAGACTAACCCTAAAATGGCGAAAAAATATCAGCTGTTCCATAGAAAAATGTCGTTCACATTTGAAATGTATGAAACAGCTGATATTTTTTCGCAATTTCAGTGTTGGTCTCATTTTGTTGCTCCGTATCAGAAGGACAATAAAGCAAAATGTCCGACCTCTAGAACATCCGAATTTTAAAATGCCTTTGTTGAAACACCACAAAGGCGAAAGCCCTATTAGTAAAATTAGTGATAATAATGACGAGTAAAATAACCTTTTTTCGGCTTAATACCACCGTTTTGAGTAACTTAGAGATGAAAAAAATGAATAATATTTTTTTTATTTTGTTTGCATATGGTTTTCCCAAAATAAAGTCATTGTTCTCAGTAATTTAACTCAAATTGGCGCAAAAATAACCGTTATGGTTCTTTACGGGGATGGTATTCAGAGGTAATGAAAAATCATGTTACAACCCAGGGAGTGTGGCTGTAAAATGCAATAAATAGCTGCCTTCAGTTGGTCCATGGTTATAAGTTCCAGCGGTTGCAATATACGAAGGTTGTTTGAGTTTTTTTTTTTTTTTTTTTTTTTTTTTTTTAATAATTGGCTTGCGTTTGACCATCACGCCTGGTGTTAAGAAGAATGAGATGAGAGAGAGAGATGAGATGATGAGATGCGTGAAATTAAGTTTTTTTTTTTGGTTTTAGGTAAATTATTGACTGTTCAGTATTAAGTTTAAAATAAAATCTGACAAAACTGTTTTTTAATCATTCAGAGCGCCTGCTTTATACGCGAGACCTAAATGCTGGCGTGTTTCTGGCTCAACGCATAAGCATTACCATTCAGCGTGGTAATGCTGCCAGCATGCTGGGTATGCTGCCAACTGAGTGGGCTTGAGCATTTGGATTGTCTTTAGACCTTCAGCGGTCTATGGGCAGCTTATTAGGAATGCCTAAGCCAGGAAAATGCTAGCCGTTTTGGCCACGCGTTGCATCAACCAGTGGCCTTATTATGGTTCTTTGATCGGGATCGAGATTGCATGCTGTCCCGTTCGTATCTATTTACTCGCACCACGAGCGTAAGTGAGATGGCACGCGATCGCGATCACGATCCGAATCATCCATAAGGGGCCAGGTCCTCTGATTTTATATCATGATAAAAGGGCCAAATGCATCTGAATTTATTTTTTGAGCGAAGGCCCAACGTGCTTAATAATGAAACCGCTATTGAGGTTGATGCTTGGCGACAGATTTTCAACTTTAGAAGTGGTAGCTTGCCAGGGTTGCCACTATGTAGTGGTTTAATTTTATTGGAAGCTCGTTTCATGGATTTTCCACACCTCACTCACTGAGCGTGGCGTCCGAACAAAGCTAATCATCCTTTGGGATGGATCAGCTAAGTACCGCAGCTTGGGGCATTGGCATTGGCATTTTGTATTGAGAAGCATGCAAAGAGGCTCATCAGCAACGAATTCCTAGTTCAGACGAAGCTTCTTACTCTTGAGCATCGGCGCATAGTTGCGAGTCTATCGGTTTTTCGGATATATTTCGGAGAGTGTGCATCGGATCTGCATGACATAATGCTCTCCTGCCCTTTTTTTTCTATCGGACTGCCAAGTGCTCTTGCAAGTTGCAAGTTGTACTTTGAATCCACTTTTATTGTGCAAAATGTTACTCTTGTTTTTTAGTAAGAATTTTTTTTTCCTAGTTTTGGAATGCGCTGCCCGAATCCCGGTAATTACAATCTGCGGGTATTCAAATCACGAGTGAATCGCTTTCTTTTAGGCAAGCGTGCTTCGTCGTAGACCCATAAGGTGAGTTGGCGGTCAAACGCTGGCCTTTTACAAAAGAAAAACTTATTAAGGTGTTGACTTAGACCGTACACCACGAAAGTGGACACTCTACTGCAATATACGGGGTCGTAAACCGTCAGTGGGCTCCATCGCCGTATTATTGCACGGCAAAAACAAACGCTGCGCTGTTTGCGTGAATTTACTTTATAGACAGAACATACAAGCGCTTTTTGAGCCAAGTTAGGTATACCTACGATTGGTGGTTATTCTATTTTTTTATCATGATTAGAGCCCAAGATCAGATTAACAAGGTAGTTATGCCTTGTACAATTATCGTTCATGTTGAAATGTCTTCATTCGTAACCGATTTCAAAAAAGAAGAAGCTTCTCAATTCTCAATTTAATGTAAGTTAACTCCTATCTCTTTCATTCATAAACCGATTTGTATATTTTTATTTGAATGGTTTATATTATATATTTTCAAATTGGTCCCATATCAATGTTATCTAAATCGGTTTTGGTTTTTAAATCAAAGTATCTAAATAGCGTATTTTGTTTTTCTGTGACTTTTGGATTCGGTTTTTAATACCTACTGAGAATTATTGCCGGTTAAAAATACAAAAAAAATAAAAAATTATACTTATTCCACTTGGCCTATTATACAAAATGTATTGCCCATAGACCGTTGAAGGTCCAGGACAGAATCTCAATGCTCAAGCTCACTACCATGTTGGCAGCATATACCCACCATGCTGGCGGCATTGCCACGCTGAATGGAATTGGGTATAGTTACCAAGTGATTGTAGGACCGTACTTATCCAATAAGTACATAATCATCAGCCAGAAGACGTCCACTGCTGAACGACAGCCTACCAGCTGCATCCACTGACTGCTCGCGACTCTCACAATGTCGTCGGTCCATCTAGTGGGACGCTGCGTCTTCCGGCTCGTGGTTTCCACCAAGAACCTTTCTTCCTCATCGGTTATCGGTTCTTCGAGTAATGTGGTCTGTTATTAAGTACATTCCTTATTAATTTACTTCATGCAATACCTATAAATTATTGCTAAGTAAATAAAACTCCCCTTCCTTATCTATAGCAATGGTATTTATCAAAACTTTGTTTCGATCGCGGTGGATTCGATAAAATTAAACAACCCTGTCTATCGGAGCGTCCAAGTTCGCGGTACAATACAAAACAGTGATTAATCTTTATGCAAACTAACGATATGTTTTACCAATAAGTACGACAAAACTAAAAGAACAAAGATAAAAAAATAAAGAAGAAAATATGAAGAAGTTAAAGACCGAGATAGCTGCTAAGATTTGCAAGTTGAAGTGGCCACATTACTCGAAGATCCAATAACCGATAGGGAAGAAAGGTTCTTGAGTAGAGGCAAACCAAAAGACGCAGCGTAGGTAGGCCTCTCACTAGATGGACCGACGACATCGTAAGAGTCGCGGGCATCCAGTTAATACAGATGGCAGGCTGTCGTTCAGTGTGGCATTCTAAGGGAGAGCCTATGTTTAGCGGTGGACGTCTTCTAGCTGATGATGATGATTGATAAAGGCCATCTTCTTGTCCACCGTACGCGAAAGAAAGTGCAAAGTTAATACAAGATAGACAAACAAGATAAGCACTCTTCGCGTTTTGTCGAGTCAAATTTGTATAAAAATTTGCCCCCGGGGCAGCCTAATATTTTGATATGATCGTTTTGTGTCAAATAGTGCTAATCTATTTCATTATTCATTTAGCTTACCAGCAAGACCACGTGGATCGCGCAGGGGTGGATCCAGGATTTCATTCTTATTCAGGGATTCCATTTTGGGGGGGAGGGGGCATTCAGACAAGGTGCACC
This sequence comes from Agriopis aurantiaria, assembly GCA_914767915.1. Taxonomy (NCBI): domain Eukaryota; kingdom Metazoa; phylum Arthropoda; class Insecta; order Lepidoptera; family Geometridae; genus Agriopis; species Agriopis aurantiaria. Next base: position 3,239,290 of record OU611992.1, on the reverse strand, counting down.
TGAATCAAATCGAAAAGTTGAGTCGGATGTATGGAATCGCTAGGTGTTTTGGGGGGGCCATGGCCCCCATTGCCCCCCCCCTGGATCCGCCAATGGGAGCGCGTGAGATTAGATTCTGTATCGGTAACTGTTTGCGAGTTGCGAGTACAGTATATCCGCTTCCCTGTTATCGGAATCGGAAACTTTTGTTTTACGAACAATTAAGTGTAACGTTAACCACGCCTGAAGGTACACTCAGCGACAAACGGAATTCTACAGTGGGTTTAAACGTTAAATTTTTTGAGTTGCTGTTGCTTATGCTCACGTCTGTCAAGAATGTTTGTTAAAGTCGTGGTGCATATCTCTACGCAATTGCATGGGTTCGACGTGGAAACTGTTCTGAGCTATTCTCGTTTTTTTTCCACAGCACATAAAACTAAAAAATTTACTTATACAATACAATACAATACAATACAATACAATACAATAGCCATTTATTCCGAATAAGATATTAACATAAATTATTTCTACAGTTTTATAAAATGTCTCTTAGTTCGGTGTGCCTTTTGGCATAGGCCTCCTCCAACTGTCTCCATTGCTCTCTATCATCTGCCACTCTTGTCCAGTATGGCCCAAGGGGTCAGTCGAATGTCATCATCCCATCTTCTTGTTGGACGTCCCTGTCTTCTTGTGCTGTCCCTTGGGTACCATAGAGTGACCAGCATACTCCATTTATTTATTTTACAACGTAGCATGTGTCCTGCTCAGCCCCATTTTTGATGGTCAATACGAGCAAGAATATCGGCAACTTTGTTTTTTTTTTCTAATTTCTGAGTTTTTTTATTTTATGTTTCAACTTTACACCCAACATACTTCTCTCCATTGCTTGTTGACACTTCGCAAGCTTCATTCTGTGGAAAAATTAACTTAGTTCAACAAATCGCCACCGTACGGCAGGGTCCACTTAATACGTAGAAAACATCCACCTGTGTCTGTTGTGAATTTTTAAATTTATAGGTTCGCAAACATATTTGTTCACTGACATATTTTTTAGCACGAAAGCACTTGTAAACAATTTGTAGCAATTTTTTTTACCGAAAAGGCGGTGGTTCCCAATTCGGTTGTATTTTTTTACGTTTGTTACTTCAGAAAATTATAAACCGATTTAGATTTTTTTATTTGGAAGGACATACTTCCAAATTGTTTCCATAGAAATTACATTAAATCGGTTGAGTTTTATATTTTGAGTATATATAAGTTCACAAAATTGCGTATTTACGAAATATGGAAGTTCGTTTTTGATTGAATTGATGGATTGATAAATATATTGTACTTTTATCAACTTTTTACCTTACAAATTTTTGTCAATGACCTTGATTCTGTTGTACCATTTTCTAAACCAAACTAAATTTTACAGATTTAAAATGGTTGGCATCCTTTTCTGACACAGTGAAATGAAAAGAAACGCTGATAATTTTAGTCCTGTCAGATTAATTTAGTTTGGATAATGGTACAACAGAATTGACGCCAATGTGTAGTAAAGTTTAATACATTTTTAATTCTATATTTTATGTATCTGTGTGTACTTGATGGGAAGTTTGGGGCACACTGGGTGTTTAGCACAGTTTGGGAAGTTAGTGGTGTAGTTAGCGGAAACTGACCTGTATCCAAGGTTGATATGGCTGGTCACCGTAGGTCATCATCATCATTATCAGCCAGAAGACGTCCACTGCTGAGCATAAGCCTCCTTCTTAGACCCCTACACTGAACAACAGCTCGCTAGCCGCATCCACGGGATGCCCGCGACTCTCATAATGTCGTTAGTCTATCTATTGGGATGCCTATCTTGGCTCCGTCTTTCGGTTAATGTTCCCTACTCAAGAACCTTTCTTCCCCATCGGTTATCGGTTCTACAAGCGATGTGGCCTGCCCATTGCCACTTCAACTGCAAATTTTAATAGAACTATGTCGGTGACTCTGGTTCTTTGGCGAATATTCACGTTCCGGATTCTATTTTTTTTTTTAAATAAAAATATCGTGCAATGAAACTCCGAGCATAGCTCCATTGCCCGCTGTATGACTCTGAGTTTTTCCAAAAGGCCAACAGACCATGTCTCGGTACCATATTATTATGGTCACATTGGTCAAACTACACCGTAGGTTATGATGAAAATATATTAAAGTTACAAAGAAAATAACTATTTTTTTAATTTTTTTTTTTTCATATATTTATTTACGCACATAAATAATTGTACTTGTCTATAGTTCAGTGCACCACCGACGTTACTACTGACAGCAAATGTAGGGTGTTTCCACGTTACACGATACTTTGCATTGATAACATTGTTCAACACTTCCCAGATTTTACGACCGCTTTATTGCGCGTGTAAACGCGCGCTTAGGGCGGATATTGCCTGTGTACAAAGCCCCTTATTTACTGGAGGTGTAAAGCATGGAGCCTAATGAGATATAAACAGGGTGATAGGCGGTATGAATTTTCATGGCGATTAAAAATTACAATTTAATCATGATTTTTATCGTTGACACCCTTTGGGTAGGACCAAAAGGTGTCAACGATATCCTATTACTAAGCCTACGTCTGTTTGAATATCTCGGCTGTATTTTTTTACCATGATGGTTATCTAGTTCAAATTTTAACATAAAATGTAATGTAACGATGCGGCGGTTTAATTAAGAAATAATAATAAAATCAAAAAGTCATAAATAAAAGACTAACTTATTTTGTCTTTGCTCTAATATTAATCGGTAATATTTACAAGCGTCAAACTTTACTATATTAGTATTTAGAACTCTCTAAGTAAAATAACAAATTATCTCATATATAATGGCATTATAACTACTGGTTAGGTATATACTATCCTTGGTTACAAGTAACGCCCTTTTTTAGAAATAGTAGGCTTTCGTTTGATCACCATCTCACCTGAGCGATGATGCGGTCTATGTTGGAGCAGCTTGCCTAGAAGAAACCGTTTCATTCGTGATTTGAAGACACCCAGATTGTAACCGTCGGGGAACACCCATTCAGGCAGCGCATTCCACAGACTAGCAGTTCGAACAATAAATGTCGAATCAAAGCGCTTTATACGGGTTTTCGGAATATCAACCATAAAGCGGTGACGATTTTTCGTGCCCGTTCTGGCAGGAAAATGGGCAGGAGGGAATTAAATCGTGCAGATCCGATGCACACTTTCCGAAATTTATACGAAAGACAAGAAACTTTACGTCGATGCTCTTGCAAATTTTGAAATAGATGCAACTGTCAGAAGTAAGTTAACATACCAACATTTGTTTACTAATCACGAGTTAGCTACATCCAATGAAAATATAACTACTGGTTAGGGACATATATTATTCTTAGTTACAACAAGTTTAGGCAATAAGGCGTGTTAAAAACCCTCGCTAAAGTTTATTCCCTATGCGTCTTCGACTGTAACAAAATGCAAAAGCAATTTTTATTCCGAAAACGTACCAAAGTCCGTGGATCTGAATTCAATTTGAAAAATAAATTAAGCTCTTTAACGATGGGCTGGGGTAGGTACCTAAATCCGATTATCTGTTTTGTACTGAGGAGAAATTAGAATATAATATTTTCGTAAATTTAATCCTAGAGATATTTCAATAAATAACTTTATTCAGACTGTCCTTTATCTGACAATGGCACTAAACATTATAAATGAGTTTTCGATACCGTTTTGGGTTTTAATAATAAACCGGCCAAGTGCGAGTTGGGCTCGCGCACTGAGGGTTCCGTACCACCACATAATACAATACTTAATCAATTTAAAAAACAAACTTCAGTATTAGTAATGAAATGAAATGAAATGAAATGAATGATTTTATTTTCAAAAATTACAAGTACATCACAATAAAGACTAAAAACTAATTACAACATAAAGAAGTGACTTGCGGAACTTGACAATGTCGTGCAGCACCTACACTAAGAATTAACTTGTGTCGTAGGTGACTGCTTTTCCTTCAGTGGTTCTCGCTGTTCAATTTGTGTGACATCGAAATGGTGAGTAAAATATGGCATTTCGATTTGGTGAAATGATAAGGTCGACGTTCCAATAACGTCGTCTAAATAAAGAAATTACCAGTGATAGCTTGGTAATGAACAGAAATTTATTAACGACTCACACTTGGCAATTTTTAATCATTTGTTGTCATACTGTAGAGTGCGTACTATAATTATGTCAAGTTTGACGCTTGTACGTATTACCGTTTTTACATTATACCTAATACAAAAATAGGTACGTAAAAAAATTTGTTTGTTGTATGGGGACCCCCCTTTCATTCTACTTTAAGACTTTTTTTATTTGTTACTTAATCCGACGTAACATTAAGAACATATTTTGTAAAAAAAAAAAATTGGCTATTTATTACGTTTTTTTTTTACTTGTACTGTTTGCCTTTTGGCCTCTACAGCTTGACCGGACTAGTTAGCGAACGCAGAGTGCGTTCGGCATAACTTTGTATTATTACGGTTGGAAAGTTACAACCATTTTAAAGTAGGAAAGACATACATAATAGACAGCGTAGGCTTAATAATATATAGGGTCCCGTTTTTACCCTTTGGGTACGGAACCTTAAAAATGTCTGGCAACTTTGAGAAACATCTAACGAATTTTAAACGTTTGAACAACTATAAAACGTCTTGTTGTTATACAGTAATAAGATGACAAAATACAAGATAGTAAATGTTACACAATAAAAAAAAAGTTACAGTAACATTTTAAGGGTATAGGATAATGTGCTCGATTAAATATTTGATTACTAAATACAAAATAAACAATATGGTTTACAATGTTGATTGTTTTTATTTCTTTCCCAAATAAAACAAAAGAACAACGAAAAAACAAAACATTGGAGGTATTTCAAACTGTATCAATGACAAGAATTTGATTCTATCTATCGTATCCATGTCCTCTCGATGCGCATTAATGATCCACTCGATATAGCCATCGCGTAGGCATCCCTAATTAATTGAACCTATCTAGAACCTTCGACGAGAAATCAGCGTTTTTATCTACCAATCAAAACGCAAGCACACTGCAAATTTTCACCTTAACCTGACGGCAACAGAGTTGAAATTCGAAGCGGTTTCCTCCGTTTTAATTTGCAATTTTCTGGCTTACTATTACAGAGGGATTAAAGCTAGGTCCGGATAGAATCTTTAATTTCCTCAGGGCGTTACTGTCGGGGTGATATTTGATTCTAGTCTGAAGCTCAGGGTTGGGGGTATATTCTTAAGATTTGAATTTTTCTTAGAATATTATTTACTTTTATTGTTTAGATTGTAATGATAGAGGCAAGTAATATGATAAAAAATTACATTTGACGTCGCTTGCTGTTTTATTTTTTAAATTTATAACCTACTTAAAAAAAGGAGGGTCTCTCAACTCGGTTGTATATTTTTTATATTAAACTAGCAGCTACCGCGGTTTTACCCACGAAGAAAAATCATCGTCAAGTTTTTTATTATATAGACTAGCTGCGCCTCGCAGTTTCACCCACGAGTTAAAATCCGAAAAGTTTTCGGAAATTTTCAAATTTTCTGCTCAATTTTCTTAATTTTTCGTTTCGTAAGAACATTCTACAAAGTATAGGAAAACTTAAAAAAAAAAAGATATATTAAATCGTCATATAGTCACTCTCCCTTCAACCGGCCCTTTTGGAGATCGACAAGGGAGGCCTATGTCCAGCAGTGGACGTCCTACGACTGAAATGATGATGATGATGATGATGATAGTGATTCTCAAGTTAAGGCGTGACTAAGGTAAGCAGGGATTCATTATTAAACATATAAAAAACTTCAAAATCGGTTTAGTACTTTGGTTTTTAAATCAAAATAACTGGAAAATTTAGTTCCTTGGGTGATTATAAAAATTGACTTCCAAGTGAAAGAAATATAGTTTTTTACGAATTTTGAAGTCTGTTTTTACATCATTGGACGACTTTATTATACACAACATAAAAAACAGCCAATTAGGTAACGAAAACTTAAATCATTAACTAAAAACTAAAACTTATAATAACAAAATAAAAACATAAAATAAAAGACAAATAGAGGAGGGAAAGGAAATAATGCTGACGGCATTACCACGTTTAATGGCAATGCTCAATTTCTGTGCGAAATAAAAGCCAGCATTCTGGACACCCGACGCCTCCACCAAAAGTTTGTTTTTTTAATTGATTTTTATTTAATTTTATCTTTATTCAAGACCAACAGCACAAAAATATGCACATAAGTTTTAATTAGTTATTTTAAAGTACAGCCATTAATAGGCCTATATTAGTGGTAGTACCAATGTCGCAAATAACTACTAAAAATCATATTATGTTGCATACTAAGCGATAAATAGCTTAAGCTTCAATAAGTTGATAATAAAGGTAATTAACAAAATTAAGCACATTATTTTATACATTAGTAGTAAGTAGGTAGTGATGATTATAAAAATGAAGTGATTAAATCACTTCATTTTTTCATATTTACGAGTACTAGACTTGTACGTAAATATCAATATAAATAGTCACCTAAGGCTGTTTTTCAATAATTGCGTGAGCATTTTTGTCCATTTCGGGACCCTTGTAACAGTTTTTGAGGTTTTGGACTGAGATCAGGATTGAAAATCCGGTATGGCCAAAAACCTCAATAGTTCACCACACACCACATTCACCAACATGCATTGGGCCAGCATGGTGGATTACGGCCCATCATCTCTCTCTCTCTCACTGAAATGATGATGATGATGATGATGAAACTGTTTTTATGCAAACATCTTTATCCAAACCAAATCCCTCATTTTTTTGCATCTACATTTCTCCTCAGGTTACGAGAGCCCATAAATTTCAATAAAATAAACAAGTTATCCTAGAGCAACCGAACAAAATGTTTACCCTACGCTACTGTGATGACCATCCGTCCGAATTATACAGGACAAGGGGCTGGTTTATTACCCATGGGCGGAAGTTTATGGCAGAATGTTTGTACCGTAACGTAGGATGTAATTTTATCAATTGAATAAGACTGAGACTAACCTTTTACCTGACGATGCAAATGAAAATGGAGGCACGTATGTTCCCGTCTGAAGTGATTTTTTATTAATAAGGTGTCGTAAACTTCCTCTATGTATTGGTCACTACTCGTAGATTAGCATAGTCATTATAAATGCAATATCATCATCATCACCTGAAATACAGTGCAAACTAGTTCGGGATCCAGAGGTTTCATTATACTGCTACTATTAGTATCATAATAAATGATTGATTGTTAATTTAGTAGGAGGCCTGCCTACGCTGTGCCTTGCGTTGCGTGGTCTCCACTCAAGAACCGTTCTTTCCCATCGGTTATCGGTTCTTCGAGCGATCGTTGTAAGAATCGCTGGAATCTAGTGGATGCAGTGCAGATGACAGGCTGCTGTATATTGTGGCTTTATATGTGGGAGTCCCATATTCAGCAGTGGACGGCTTTTGGGTGATGACGGTGTCAAATATTCAATTATTTTTATATATGTGATTTTATTTATATGACTTTAATAAATAAAAAATACCTTTTAGTTTTTAAGATGTAAGTAAAAGTAAGTTATCCAAAACCTTTATACAAAAAAAAATTGGAAGAAAATTTCCTATTCTTCCTCTTTTCAATAACGTAAGATGGCGACCCTAGCTCCACATGCTCCCCTCCAATGGTTGCAACAGAAAATATCGAAATGAATATCCCTGAAAATAACATACATGGTTTTATTAAATGAAAAATACTCGTATTTTGTATAAAAATACATCGTACTGGTTACAAAGGTTTAGGACCGACAAAAAGAATTCCTATTGTTTGTGAAAAAACAAAATTGAACAAGCAAGAATGTGAGTTTAGGATTTTAGCTTTTGTGCCTAAGTACATTGATGCGTTTTTAATGATTTTTTTGTAAAGATTCCAGAAGGATATTTTACGAAAGCTAGTAATATTATAACTCGTCAAAACTATTTCTACTTCAAATCAGAAAGAAAAATAACATGCAAACATAAGTGAACAGTGAATGTGAAAAAAAAAAATGAAAAAATTTTGTTTTTAGTTTTTAACCGTTCTGCCCTGTCACAGATATTTCCCTGTGGTTCTTCCTAAGCAACGACGATTCTATTCTCAAAGTTCCTAAGACAATTTTGGCGTCGCAAGTCTTGTGAATTTGTCAGTGTCAAAGAAGTAACAATAGCACAAGCCAGCCTCATCATCATCATCATCATTTCAGCCATAGGACGTCCACTGCTGGACATAAGCCTCCCCATCAATCTCGAAAAGGGCCGGTTGGAAGCGGCCTGCTTCCTGCGTTTCCCTGCGGTCTCTTTTAGGTCGTCTCTCCATCTTGTGGGTGGACGTCCTACGCTGCGCTTACGAGTCCGTGGTCTCCATTCCAGAACCTTTCGGCCCCATTGGCCATCTGTTCTGCGTGATATGTGCCCTGCCCACTGCCATTCCAACTTGCTAATCCGGTGGGCTATGTCGGTGACCAAGCCAGCCTCAAGTTTTAGTAAATATCGTCAAATAAGTCATAATCAAAATCAAGTAAGTAAAGTAAGTCGCGATAAAGTTCGCGATCAATGCAATGACGAAATATTACCAGAAACTAATTGATGCCCTTGTAAAATGGTAACTTTACTAGAGGTTTAATAGAATTTAGGAAACAGACGAAACCTCATTACGCATATTATTACCTTGCCCACACTCGAGGACGTTAAATAATATTTTTTTTATAAATAATAGGCTTGCTTTTGACCACCACAACACCCATTTACACATATACTCAAAAATATACCTATTTAGGAAAATAATTTATGACAAAGCGTATGATTTTTGTCATGTTGGCGTCAAAAGCTAAATTTTTACAAGCTTTTATTTAACTTGCAATGTTTGTATGTATGTATGTGTATGTATGTATGTAACTATGTTTGTTGGGGTAGAATCTTGCAACTTAATTTTGAAGCAGATATCTTCTACCGATTTAGCTGAAATTTTGTGTTCACGTTTAGTTTGGTTGACGATGCATGGTATGCTGTGTGACGTCATTTTAAACCATACATGGCGGAACACCTAAAATTGCAGACAAGTTATTTTTAATGCACTCCTACAATATGGGTATCAAATGAAAGGGCTTGCTAAGAATAACTCGAAAAAATAAAGTGACGTCACTCTATGTCCAATATGGTGGACTCCTAAAGTTGGCGGACTAAGGTTTTTTATTGCAACTGTTGATAATTGTTTAAAAGCTTGTTTAAAAAAATGTTTTTTACTCTCACATCTTATAATATTTGTACATCATTTATCTGTGGCGTTCGATTTTTGAACGTTACTTGTTACCTATTTGTCTTTTATAACAGCGCTTTTGAGCGCTTTATTGCAGTTGGCAAGTAAGATTTTAGCATCGAGATTAATAATGTAATATATTTCTTTTTTACCATATTACTTTAGTGAACAACCGTGATAGTTTAAATAAAACAGTGTTTTATCGAGATTATTGTTTTATAATTGAAACAGTTACCTGGTTTTCTTTACTCTCCGTCACTGCAACGTTTGTGTAAAAGACTTACCTAGGGAAATATTGCCACTGCAACCCTCAACTCTTCCTTATATAGGTAAACATTCCCAACAAAACTCTCCTTACACCTTGAAGTTTTTAATACACGTGATTAAATAAGTTTATTATATAGTTGTATTTTTCATATGCTCACACACAAGGTTAGTAAGAAAGATGGTGACGTATATCTTTTCAATAATCAGGGGAGCTGCCTCGGCGGAAATTGGATCAGCTCGCAAATTAAGTTTCGCCCGAGAGGGGGTTTTTAAAATATCGACCGTCTGCACTCGACGTTTTGAACGATGGGTTAGGGGTGCTTTGGTTTTAGGGAAATAAGAATTTACATTTTATTTGAGAACAGTTTTATTAATACCTATTTTTACCGCGTTAAAATCTCTGGAATAATGAACAAGACCATAATTGTTTTTTTAAAACATACCGATAAAGTGAAGGACAACACGTAAAAATGTACTGTTTGCAAACAAGTCTATCGAAGGAAGTAAATAAATATTCGGGACATTTTTTAACACACGGTCATCTGATCCAAACTAAACAAAACTTGTGATATGGCTGCCAGAGACTGATATACATACATATATATTTTTAAATACATACTTATAAATAGATATTAACAACCAGATATAGAACAAACACAAATGTTCATCACATAAAAATTTGTGTTAAGTTAAGTGTAAACTCAAGGGTTCGTCTGAAAACCGGCGCTGATAGTCCTTGACTATCAGCATTAATGCTGACACGGACCCATTCGACACTGATTGTATCCTGTAGATATAAGTTTTTGTAAAGGTGTCGAATAAAATTTATTATCTTTCTTTCTTTCTTATAAATGTTTGTCCTAGGTGGGAATCGAACCCACGCCCCCAAGGGCAGAAGGCAGCTTCACTAATACCAACTGGACCAACGGGCTATCGTAGTAACGTTTAATCAGTAATCTTTTTATGCTCGTGGTGGCAAACAATCTAACGGGCCACCTGATGGTAAGCAATCACCATCGCCTATGGATACCTGTAACACCAGAGGCATCACAGATACGTTGTCGACCTCTAAAGACTCTAATAGCAACCCTTTTAAAGAATCTACAAATTGCGAGTGAAACAAAAAATATAGTGTAAAACGCAGTGTGAGATTTCCACAGATCTGTGGATGTGGATGAGCTTTCAGGTGGTGGCAGCTACTGCAGCTAGTGCGATGATAAAACAGTAACTCTAGCATCAGATCGACAGTTCTTCAAAACACTCCCCGTTCAAATGGATTGACGAAATCCAAAAATATGTGTGAAGCGGTGATATTTCGTGCTTTTTTTTATGTTAAAGTTATGTACCTATTTGTATTTTCTACAATTAATTTATAACTTTCTATTTGTTTCAGTACGGAACTTATTTGAGATGGTGACGAAACCATTGTGTTTCGATCAATAAATAGCCTCGATCGACTCACCTTTCAAACGATAAAAACTACATTAAAACCAGTGCAGCCGTTTGGGAGCTACGATGCCACAAGCAAAAACACAGGCACACAGATACAAAGACACACAGATACACACGTAAAACTTATAGGTCTCTTTGGGTGGTGTAACAGCGTGCTGGCTGATCCCTTATCGGAGGAGTGCACAATACTGTGCAAGATCGTGACAATATGTATTTAAAGAAGAATATAGTTTTAAGAATGGGCTAATGAGCGTGGCGTTTTCATGTCTAACAAAAAAAAAGCACCCCTCTGTTTGCATCGAGGTCTAATTAAAACAGGTTTATTTTATTCTCGATCAAGATTAGGTTTATATTTTAAAAGTTGCTCGTAAAATCCCCACAAGCGTCCCATTTTATCTTTTCAAGTCTTGTTCCAGGGGCCCTTAAACAAGTTATCATTATTACATCAGAGCACCCCTTCATATCGCGAAAGAGGAAAATTTAAACGAAGGGTAGAAATAACAAGGAAAACACTTATCTTGATCATTTTTTATCGATCCGCTGCTGCATTAGTATTATTATCTTTGATTGATTGGTTATAAATTGACTTTATGACGAAAATAATGAGATATTCGGGAGTAGGGTAGACTTTGACAACATTGTCCGTATATTTTACTTATACTGGGTTATACTTAAGCATGTACAAAGTCAAAATGACGTCATTGTACCTACTATGAACAACTATTACTATGAGACCAACCCTGATATCGCAAAAAAAAACGTTTCATAGAAAATAGTCATCATTAAGGTTCTTGAGTGGAGACCACGAACCGGAAGTCGCAGCGTAGGTAGGACTAGATGAATTGACGACATTGTAAGAGTCACTGGCATCCAGTGGATGCAAAAGGCAGGCGGTCATTCAGTGTGGCGGTTAAAAACGGAGGCCCATGTTCAGCAGTGGACGACTTCTCATAATCAGCCTATCGAGTTCCCACTGCTGGGACACAGGCCTCTTAGAGAGAGAGAGAGAGAGCCGGGATGGACCCTAATCTACCATGCTGGCCCAGTGCATGTTCGATAAATCTTTGAACTTTTTTTGCAATTCTTGGACATACCTTGTTTTGGGTCACGATGTTTTCCTTCACCGCTGTTGAGCGATGGCATCGAAACTGCACATAATTTATTAAATACTAAATAATAAATAAGTCCTTGGTGCAGGGCCGAGGATCAAACCGGGTGCCGTCAGATTGTAAAGCGCACATGCTACCCGGCCACCATCGTTTCATAGAAAATAGTAATTCACAATCGACAAAATGTATGGAACAGATGATTTTTTTTAAACATTGTTTCATCATCATCATCATCTGTTCTATGTTTATAATGATATATAACGGACCTCTTTCAGCTTAGTACACTCTTTTCGCGTAACCCTGCAAATTGAAATAAGTATATTTATATAGGCATGTTTTCTATCAAAATAAAACCAAAAAGGAACTTGAATTCTAGAATTTTCTTTTGAGAAAATACATATTATCTTAACTCATATTATCATACTGGGATTATAGGGTTAGGGTTATATCATTAGCTAACAACCTCTCGCAGGCGGGTTCTCTACATCGTACCTACTTGACAACTTTAATTCCGTGACTTTTTTATTTTATTTTTATTATATACAAAAACAAACAAAAAATGCTTTACCGGCTATAAATGGCAAAATATGACGCAGTTATTGTACCGATTTTTTTTTATTTACTGATTTAGCTTTTCTACCATAAAAACAAAATATATTAAGTGTAGTTTTAAATGCCACCACAGTTCAAACAATCTTAAAAACTTGATTATGTATAATTTTTCGTGGTCGTTTATCTGCACCAGGTACTTAGCTATGTATTATGCGAACGTGAAATACTTCTATTAGGAAGTTAAAATAAATTTAATGGAAACTCCATTTCCGATATGAACTGAGTTATAAGAGAATTGCTCTCGGTTTATGAAAGGTATAGTTCTTCATAACTAAAGACCATCGGCTGAGCATAAACTTCAGGATAGAGTCAGTTTTAGGAGCAAAAGCAGTAATTCGATGCAAATACAAACTTAACTTTGCCATCTTCAAACCAATATTCAATAGAATACTTCCTTTATTTCTCACCAATAAGGTTTACAAATACATAATTTAAAAGATTATAAAATGTGTAATGGCAAATAGGTAGTTCAACCGTTATAGAGTGTTATCGATGTGTATGAAACATAACTGAAACTGGATTTTACTCCTGGCACAATTCTTCGTAGCTTCTGCAAGCAATTTTCACCTCCATTTTGGAACTAAAGCTGATTTAAAGAAAACTAGCTCGTTAAGTTTGAAAATATAACGAGGCTTGCACCTAATAACACCTAATAATAATAAAACCAACCAATAATGCACCTGCTAACCAAAACTATTTGAACGTAAAAGTCTTAGGAAACCTAAAACGATTTTAAAACTTACTGATATGGTTAATTTTTCGCCAAGTAATAGGTATGACTAGAGGTGACACCACACTTCAGGACGCTCTCTCCTATATGCTTAACTAGCTGTTGCCCGCGACTTTGTACGCGTATCCTTTCATATAAACTTTTAACCTCCCATTTCCCCCTTTAATTCGGCCCTTTTGCAAAATCCTTTCTTAGCGGATAGTTCCACACCCCGTAAGGAATCTGCCTGCCAAATTTCAGCTTCGTAGGTCAAGTGGTTTTTGAGATTTCGTGATGAGTGAGTGAATGAGTAGATGACTTCGCTTTTATATAGATTGTGGTCACTGTGCCACACTTCACTCAGTCGCTTGCTAGACGCTCTCTGTGAAAATAAATGACGCTCGATAATTTTGATTTAAAAAGTTTAATTAGTTTAGATTTAATCAAATTAAACTTTTAAGATAATGTAAATGGCAAGCGCAGCTGTTTTTTTAGTTATTAACGTATTTCCTCAATATTTTAATTAAAAGTACGTAACTTCTAATTTAGTTTGTATTTAAATCTTACTCGTAGTAAAATAGATTATGTAAAGAATTAATTTGCAAACATTTACTGATGCAAAGGACCAGATACTCCACCGACACCTGATTCAATAAATAAGCACGTAACTAGATCGGACCAGTTTGCGTTGGATTGCCGCTATAGCCGCTGCGGCGGAGACAAATTGACTTACATAGCAGCTAGAACCTGCAGAGTACTGCGACGTAGAGACTCCATACTCCCAGATCAATTGCTTACTTACGTGTAACTGGGTATCGACGTGCACACAGAGGTGAAAAGAGACGGAAGAAGAGGGTTGACACCACGCTCGGCTCATGCGGCATTATGGTTGGAGACACCTTTTCTTCTAAATTGTTCTATCAGTGCACAGACCTATATCCAAGTACACGCCACAAGTCGACCTACCTTGCATGTCATATTTCCAATACAATGCGACGCGTGACCAAAATGCTGGCGTGTTTCTGGCTCAACGCATAAGCATTGCCATTCAACGTGGTCAAGCATTGGATTGTCTTTAGACCTTCAACGGTCTATGGGCAGTCTAACTGTATTTGTAGTGTTAGTATTAACTTGCATTTTGTTTAGTTAATAATGAAAAAAAATATGATAAATAGTCGTAATTGAGTTCCGATGAAATCAGTCTGCTCAAACAGTGCAGTGACAACACGTGTCAGTTTAAAACGTAAAATGGGTAATTGTGCAATACTGCAGTGCAAGTACCACAGATCTACTACCTATAGATTTTCAATGAGCGTGGCTAGCTCAGTGCCTCTCGCTTCAACAAGGTGTGTTGCCACATTAAAATGATTTGCTATAAGTTAGGGTAATTTACCTACTATGATGGGTGGGAATCTTCAATGAGTACTTTGGAAACAATACTACCTTTTAAATATTTATATTTTATACACTATCTGCTGCAACCCGCGGAGCTACCTGCAATTTTCTAGGAAGAAAAGTTCGTTGTCTGTCCTCATGACACACCCTATCGTCCTGACAAAATTTGACTTAGCCCATGATCTAAGAAAACAAGGTCTAGCAATTTGAGAGTGGTCCCGCAATGACGTCACTGTCCAGTTGCCACTTTATTCAATCAGCTGTTACGTGGTGTATCGTCATCTCTCTCGAACCTGTTGTAAATTGACATCATGACATCATTGCGGGACGCCCACGTAAACATTTTTTCTCGGATTGCTATACCTGGCGGAGTATATTATTATACCATGACTTAGCCATTTCCTCGTAAAAACAGACAGAAAGTTACTTGCGTTTTTATTATAATTATTTGTTAGGATTAGAATATAGTACTAGAAAAAAGGTTGTAAAGTAACCATAGCATGATTTTTTATAATTAATAAAATATAATAAAAAAGTCAGAGTTAAAACGGAACGGGGGTCCCTCATGCAACAAACGTTAAACGTATTTTTGGATTTGTTCTAGTGTAAAAACGGTAATCCGTACAAGCGTCAAATTTAGCGGATTATAGTGAACATAAGTAAAACAACAAATAATAAACGCTGGCCAAGTGCGAGTCAGTGACAAATTTCTGTTTACCACTAAGCTAAGCAACGTCGGGCGCGGTCGGTACTTGGATGGGTGACAGCCTGGGCGTGATGTTGTCTTTTTGCACAACTTTTTGTATTTTGTGATTGTAAAGAACTCTCAGCGCGCGAGCCCGACTCGCGCTTGGTCAGTTTAGTTTTTTCATGAATGGAATTATGTATAACATTCCAAATAATTAGATAAATAGACTCTTTAATGTTTACAGTACAAATTTCACGAACAGCGCGTAGCTTTTTGAATCGGTTCGCCGAAATCGCCTTTTGCTTTTCCAGCTTCATAACTGTGGCCTCATTAATATATATTTAATATTAACATTCACCATATTCATATGGGCATAAAAGGGTCGGTATTTTGCACTTCTTGCAATGTGCCAGCTTTTTTCAGCAATGTGACAGGATCAGTTGGAAACCTGCAGAACGAATAATTTATGTTAGTTGCGGTGGGTAATTTCTTTCATAAACTGGCAACATTCATAATTTATTTTCTAAGTGAATAATTTGATAAAATTCATAGAATTAGACCACAAATCGACCTAAAAACTGACTAATTATGAATAAAATATTTGCGAATTGATATCCTGAATTTATTTAGGTGATCGTTACAAGCTTTATATGTTTACTTACGTGTGAAATGATATTTCATCGTATTTTCGCTCACTGCGCTTCTTGCAGCCCAAAATGCTACAACCAACCATTGTAAAATATCTTTTACAATTATTTCTCAGAGGAAACACGCATTTATCACATTAAATCACCAAAAAAAGGCAATAAATATAATTCAGACCCGTTTTGTTTGTCACTGATTATTACAGATTTTGACACTTGAGGTACCAAAAACAGGTCACGCCGATAAGGACAACAAAAACTATTTATGTCCTTTTCGTACTTGTGCTGAGCCATATCAAGTTGTCTCTTTCACTAAAATATATTGCCGATCTGGTTGTGTATATCTGTGGCAAGTACCGTTCTTTTATCGATCGTCAAATTGACAGTTGAGGTCGTCAAATTCGATAATATGCCATTTTTTCAGCACTCGCTGTGATCGATTCTATGGCATTTTAGCGAATTTGACGATCGATAAAGAACGGTACTTGCACTGCTGAGTTGTAATAATAACAAATAAAGATATTTCTTTTTACAGGTAAGTACGAAAAATTTAACACGCTTAGTTTCCATACAGTTTGGACCGCTTGTGAAGTGTACTTAGATATCTATAGGTCTGTGTATCAGTGTAATTTACCATTGTAGAGTTCCACTATCTACCTCCTGGATCTATCATAAAATCAGTTCAATGATACCATATTATTGCAATAAAAAAAAAATATACTACAATAGGCATGATGACTGATATTTTTTTATTACGTCATAAAAAACGCTGATAATAAATAGAGCTCAACAACGAAAACAAAATTAAAATGAGTTATAAGTATTTTAATTTCATGCTAGACAGAGAGCCCACTATACTGAGCCGTGACGTCACGCCTCAGGAGCTCCATACAAATGCTATACTAACACACGCGTTGCGAGAAAGGGATAGAGCACCCCCTCTCTATCCCCACCTAAAACTTTAAACACTCATATCTCAGAGATTTATCAGATAATTTAAATTATATTTTCAGTATGTGTAATGTATTTAGTTATATTCATCGCTAAGCTGGTTATTTGTAATAAATTAAACATTAGGACACATGCCTAATTATGCTTATGGGGCAATGCGGGACTGGAACGGAAACGGTGGAATAAGAGTAGAGTGTATTACGGAACAAATACAGAACTAGAGCGAAAGAAGCTAGATGGGAGTAGAAGAAATTATAGGACGGATACTGGGCCTAAAAAGAAAGGGTGGGATGGGAATAGAGTGGATTAAGGTATAGGAGTGGATGGGTGCGGGACTAGAGCGAAAACGGCGGGACTAAAGTAGAGTGGATTACGGCATGGGATTAAAGTATGAGAGTGGAGTGGATAGATGCGGGACTAAATTGGAAAGGGCAGGACAGAAGTAGATTAAGAGACAAATGCCGAGTTGTTTCGAAAAAGGTGGACCTGTTGTAGAAATTATGGGACTAATGCAGAACTGGTGCCGTAAGGTTGGGATGGAAGAAGAGTGGATTTTACAGGTCAGATTAGTCTGACGGATAGGATGGATATAGCCAGATCAGGATGGGACCTAGAGCGAAAAGAGCGAATCGGGAGTAGAGTGGATGTCTATACTAAGCGAGCGAAGCCGCGAGAAACAGCTAGTTTATAATATTAGTGTGATTCTCTGACATCATTCATTGCTCTATAGTTGATTTCAATAATACACGGCGTGTTCTCGGTTATGTAACAGTGTCCAGGCAATTTGTAGTGCCGTGGGCCAATACAGGTGCATTATCATAATGCATACCCACGTGTGCTGTTAGTGATTCTGCAAACACCACAGTTGAGCTGTGTGGATGATGGAGCTTGTTTGAAATTGTTTTGGAGTTTGTGTAGGTAGTGTTCGTTTCTTGATGTTTGTATAACAAAAAGTTAATTAGATAAGGGCTTGCTCCTTCTCAGTTCGTTTGCTCACTGCTGAGCGTCATGATGCTCCTGATATTTCGTAACCTGGCAAAAAAATTGCTTCCATCTCTGACGGTCCCCAGCCTCGTACATCGCGTCAGAGATGTTCGTATTGACCTCTTTTGAGACTTGGTCGATCCATCTTGTTGTGCTGCGCCCCTGTGTCTTTTCCCTCCATTTTGCCGGCTTCTGCAGCTTGTCGGAGGGCTTTCGGGCGATACATTCAAAGTAATGCCCCTAACTCTCCTAGCCAAAGATAATATAAATTGTCATTGCTCCTAGCCCTATGAAGACAAATGCTCGAGAGGCTCTTTGTAAGTTTTAATTCCGCAATTAGTTTGGAAAGGGCTTAATCAATGCATATTTTCACACAGCTTTGAATAGCCAGAACTAAAAAAGTATTTCTCTTTTCCGACTACCAAAAAGGAGGTTCTGATATTACGCGATATCTTGGTTATTATTAGTTGAGAACCATTTCAATAATTCTATTTTTATTAAATAAAAAAGGTATATGACTATCATAATATATGGTGTTCTCATATAAATTTGAAGAATATTTTTCTCTTCACCAGCTAACAATCATTTTCAAACAAGCTACATCTTTCACAAATACCTATGAAAATTTGATGAAAAAACTGTGAAAATTAGGCATTGAGTTTCTAAACTCTTAGACAGAAATGCTCCCTAAATTTTTAAGCTATTAGACATCGAAACTTCTAACTTGTATTACTGAAATCTTAAATACCTTTATTTAAAATTAATTTAATCATGATGATCACACTTTTTGAGTTACAGCGATAAAACCGAAATAAATTTAAGAACTATGTACCATGAACCCCTTTGGGCTTAGTACACCCTTTCCGCGTACCCCTATATATGTAAACTCAGTACCTAAGTATGAAAGTGGGAGAATTTAATAATTTAACTAACTCGATTTAGTATACCTAATAAACTTAGTAATTTCAATTATGGATGAATCCTTTGAATTATACAAAACTCTGATTTTAGACTAATTTTATTATGAAACTTTAAATTAGTTTGTAAACTGAAGGTGATAGTCTGATGAGTTTTCAGTCCCAAAATACTTTTTTCATAGCATGTATAAATGTAAACAAGAATGCTAAATAATATGTTTGACTTCTAAACTATAAATTGCAATTAAGTTTTTTTAAATCGCCTTATGCTGGTCGATACACGCATAATGGGCATGATGACTAATATTTTTTATTACCTCATAAAAAAGCTGATAATAAATAGAGCACATAAACAAAAACAAAATTAAAATTAGTTCAAAAATAAATAAGATTTAAGCATTTTAATTTAATTTAATTTCATGCTAGACAGAGAGCGCACTATACTGAGCCGTGACGTCACGGCTCAGTATAGTGCCATACAAATGCTATGTTAGCACGCTTTGCGAGAAAGGGATAGAACATCCCTATCCTCTATCCCCACCTAAAACTTTAAATACTCATATCTCAGAGATTTATCAGCCAATTCAAATAATTTTTTCAGTATGTGTAATGTATTTACTTATATTCATCGCTAAGCCGGTTATTTGTAGTAAATTAAACATTAGGAATCATGTCTATTATGATAAAGTGCCGTTAAAATTGATAGTAAGTTTTCATTGGCATCATTTAGAAATTAGGTTATAGATTAGTAGGATACGTTATAGATTAGACGTTCCGTAGTAGCGTTTCGAACGAAGCTCTGTGTACTTTGTCAAAATTCAGGAATGTATCATACGTTCATATAACAGTACTTTTTATGGTTTAGCCAAAGATAAAACTACAAGGTTTTTTTTTTATAGATTATTTTAAGAAAAGGTCCATGACCTTTGAGCTAGAACGCCATGAATTATTTATTACAGTTTTATAGCTGTAACTCATAAAGTTATTAGAAAATGTTCTAAAAAAAAACAATTTAGGTTAAATGGTAGATAATATAAACACACGAGGGAGTGCAGGGAAAAAAATATCATCTTCATTTCACATGTAACAGAGCCATCATGCAAAATTATATTTTTTATAGGTACCTTTAAAATTGCGATCTTTTACTAAAACTGTAATTGTGTTAAGTTTGCACTTTAATAATTACTGTAGAAGTTAAACGTTTCTAAAGAACTAGGACGAACGGATGGACAGACAGACGGATGGACAGACAGATGGACAGAACGAACTTATTAGGGTTTTTTGAAGTACTACGGAATCCTAAAAACGTATGTCAGGCACTCAATGAAATCTCACAACGTGAATGATTTATCACCTTTGCAAACTCTATAAATCTATCCAATATGTGTTGGCAACACCTAGAAGAACTGCAGTCTATGGTACACCGAGCGGTTTACAAAAAAAAGTATGTGTCTATGGAATCCAAGAAAAAAAGAAGAAGAACAGACGACGGAGGGGGACTTTTTGGTGAGAAGGGAAAGGCAGTGGTGTTTAAAAAATGGTTGTTAGCTTGTCCGTGTTTTTATGTTTGGATTATAGTTATTGGCTTGGTTTTGGTTACTCAAAACACCACGAGTTAATTAAATACGAGTGAATGTTGTTTAAATAACCTCACACTAACTTAATAGTTAACATATGCAACATCAATTCCTTTTACAACCCTAATACATACCTGCAGACACAGCATCGCTTTCAGAACTTCAAATACAGTTTCACTATTCATCCCCTGAATAGAGATGAAAAGATCTTTTGTGACCTTGGTCGTCATACGGGTACAACGCTTCCAACTTATTTTCAAAGTTCATATTGGAGCCACTATCATATTTTGAAAGTTTTCGGAGGACAATTTTAGTTCCTATATTTGGCCAACTGCACAGATAAGTTGGTTGCACTTCACGCTGCAGGCTCGGCGGTTGATGGAATTTTTAATAATGGCTGGCTGTTTTGCCTCATGACAATTTTCGTTTATTACCGCGACAGACGGTAGTTAACTCTGGGTAATTGTTCATGAATTTTGGACTTTGATGTAGTTGTATGCAAACACTTTGGTTGAGCGTTGCTGGGAATAAAAAGTTTTGGGGTGCTTAATTTTTAATTTTATCGTGTTAGTGAATATTTCTTTTGCTTTTCTTCTTCTGATAGCTCGTTGGTCCAGTTGGTAGTGAACCTGCCTTCTGCGCTTGGGGGAGTGGGTTCGATTCTCACCTAGAACAAACATTTATGTGACGAACATTTGTGTTTGTTCTATAATATCTGGGTGTTTATATTTATTTCAGTATGTATTTAAAACTATATATGTATGTATATCAGTTTCTGGCAGCCATATCACAAGCTTTGCTTAGTTTGGGGTCAGATGACCGTATTGACCGTGTGTGCGAAAAGTCCCGAATAATAGTAGGAATCAGTGCTTAAGGCAAGGTATTCCCACTTTCAAGCAACGTTTGCTGCTACAGATGACCGTAAAGCTCAATAATATTATAGTTGCATACCCAGTGGAGCAAAACCATGGCGCTTACCTAAACACAGTCGTGCGTTTCGCCACAAAAAAAAACTGGTTTCGCCTACTATTTTGTGGCGCTGTGGTCTCGCTACTTCTATTTTCGAGGTTTTTTTCATATTTTTCGAGAAGTAGGTATAGCTGTAATGTAAAAATAATTCCTTTACGTTTCTCATAATTATGAAATCTGTTTATAAAGATATCGTAGACATCATTTAGTAGACAGGTATTTGAATTAAAAAAAAAACATGAATAAAAGCACACATCAGTAAAAAAAAACTATCGATTGAAATGTAATGTTTCGGTCTTTACAGTTTCCTAGATAAAACATTGAATTTTGATAATATGTATTTGACATTATTTATATAATTTTAAGCTAGCCATGTAAGTAGACAAACTAAAACTATACTGACCAAAATTGCTAAAAATAGGAAACTCCCAGTGTCAATTTTTTTTATAACTTTGGAAATATCCAATATTTTTCATAATATAGCACTCAATTTTAGATTGAATTCTGTTTTTCTTCTCGATTTTCCGAAGTATGTTCTAGATTCATAATCGTGTGATAATGCATGCATGCTGCTGCGATGAATCGATGAATTAACATGAGAGATTAGAATTTCAAAGATGATGTCCACGGTTCACTTATTCTGTAGATACCTGAAGCGCTGTTTGCTGCGTCTCTAAGAATGATTTACATTATTGAGAAATTTCATGTATAACTTTACATACAGATTCAGAAATGTCACAAAAGTTTGACACGGATAGATGCTCAGATCATACAAACAAGGGAATACAAAAAAAAACTCGCATCTTTAAAAAAAACGATTGGCCATCCTTATACGAAGTAATAACAGGGCTAATGGCAATCAGTTAGCATCCTCTTAAAGACGGCCTCAGTATCTACATCAAAACAAACAAGTTTTATCCTAAGACTTTTCGAAATTCGCGGAAATAAGCCGTTCCATACAAAATAAGATTTATTTCCCGCGAATGATACGTACCGTTGTTATAATAAATAAATATTCGGGACATTTTTTCACACACGGTCATCTGACCCCAAACTAAGCAAAGCTTGTGATATGGCTGATATATATTGATATTGATATTTGTTCTATATGATATATATAGAACAAAAGTTGTTTATTTTTAACCGACTTCAGGACGTTATCGATTCGACTATGTTTTTTTTTGTATGTTTGTTACGCGATTACTCCCTCAATATAGAATCGTTTTTGATGATTCCTTTCATATTAGGTAGGCCATAAATCATAGGTGGTCCCATATTTTTTTTACGTACCTATTGAATCCACCCGTATGCTAACCAAACCCTGTCAATAAGTCAATGCTAAAATAATTTCCCTGCAAAATACTTCAATCCTAAAACCAACCATCACATTGACAGAACTTTTTCTTCTCCTAATATATTATTATGTATAACACACAAACATAACCGCTAGCTTATCTGATACAAATGATTTCTATTTGATGTTTCTCCGATATCCCTTCTCGTCGCTCCGTGGATTTGTTGATTTCCAGCTTGAATATTATTTCTTTATGATATTAGGTATAATATTTATGTTTTTAGGGTTAAGTACATATATAAAGTAAAATAACGTATTACAATTACAACTGCCCACTAGAGAAACCTAATAAAACTCATGTTTTCATGTTCGACATCTCTGTTATCAAAATTAGTTAAGGTTTTTAGACTGTAAGTCGTATTACATACAAACATGGCATATATGCTGAACACTATGCCCTCTTTTAAGGGTTCCTTACACAAAAAGTGTAAACGGGACCCTATTACGCTTAGAAACGTACAAACGTCTGTCTGTCTGTTCGTGCGTCCGTCCGTCCGTCCTACCTTTTAGCAGCTGAATCTTTCAAATCGTATGTGTATGTAACCTACTCTACTACAGGCTCAGTGTGTGGCGGCACTTATGGCGTGCAGAATTCAGCTATGAAAGGATTTTACGAATGATTTTACAGAAGGGAGCACCCATACTTTGTGAACTACTTTTAGTAGGGGACCAACTCTGATGTTGCAAAAAAATCATCTGCTGTTCCACTTCGACCAAAATAAATAAATGGACGGGCCATAACCATTGAACTTGCTCAGTAGAAACGAGTAAAAACCGTCGCACATATACTTCCAACACCTAATTACAACCATGTACATTATTTTGTTACTTAAAATAGATAGCGGTTTTTTTTGTTGTGTATATACACTTAGGGAAAGCACACGAAGGCATTTTGTCAGGTGTTTCGATATCATTTAACAAAAGTCTCGTGTTGCACTTCCTACGGCTAGAGACAGACTGAAACGCAGTGAGTGTCGGCGCTCATTTTGTAATCTTCAAAAATGCGCTCAATCTGTGCCCATCCATTCATTTTATTTTGGTCGAAGTTTTTAATTCGGGACCAACCCTGAAGTTGCAAACAAAAATTGATATTCCATACATTTTTTCAAATGTTCTTGACTACTTTCTATGGAAAAGCTGATATTTTTTTCGCGATTTCGGAGTTGCCCCATAGTAAAAGTTATTCATAATTACTAGTACTCTGGACCCCTTTCGGCTTAGTACATACACCCTTTCCGTGTAACCCAGTATACGAGTACGATGTCGCGAGCAACAGCTAGTAACGTAAATAAAATACTCGTAGAATATAATGTTATGACGACAGGTGACAACACGGATTATCTGTAAAGTAGCCATTTAGGTATTTACTCTACATTACTCAAACCATATTGTGCCATTGGCAAAGAGTATACGAGTGTTTATGCTTTATTTATTGATTCAAGTGAATTATGGCGCGAATAGTTTTGCGTATCTGCAATAAATAAAATGCTAATAAATAATTATCTATTTAAAAACCAACTTCAAAATTAGTAAAATACGCAGTATTGGTTACATGGAAGAAAATATATTATCATTATCAATCATCATCAATCATCATCATCATCATCAATCATCATCATCAATCATCATCATCAATCATCAAGAATATTATAAAGAGGAAAGATTTGATTGTTTGTTTGTTTGCATTGAATAGGCTCGGAAACTACTAAGCCGATTTAAAAAAAAAAAATACTGTTGGGAAGCTACACTATCCCCGGGTGACATACTAGATTTACAAAAAAAAATAGGGATCCTTACTAAACCTCCAATAATGTAACCCAAGGTGT
Organism: Agriopis aurantiaria; assembly: GCA_914767915.1. Taxonomy (NCBI): domain Eukaryota; kingdom Metazoa; phylum Arthropoda; class Insecta; order Lepidoptera; family Geometridae; genus Agriopis; species Agriopis aurantiaria. The sequence goes on along the minus strand of OU611992.1, from coordinate 3,214,541 downwards.
AAAAAAATAAGACTTACACCCGTGCGAAGCCGGGATGCGTTGCTAGTTATCAATATATAAAAAAAATATTGTCTAAATCGGTACATAAATGACCCCGATGCAACAGTTAAGAACGAAATAAATTGCCCAAGTGCGAGTCGGACTCGCGTACCCTCAGTACGCGAGCCTGACTCGCACTTGGCTCGCAGTTGTACCCTACTACCAAGCCTACACTGTCTGATTGTCAGTCCGTCCGTCTATCCGTCCGTCTTGAGGGCATACCACGGCCAAGACATTTGATGAATAGGTATTTAGCAAATCTATTGCTGTCCCCTGACCTCAAGCCTCTCCCCGTAAAGCGTAACAGGGACAAATGCAGCTCGGATCGATTATACCTACGAAAGGAAGACAAAATCTTCGTCTCGTATTTTTCTGTTCCCTCATTCAAAACTAGGCCGATTTTATAATATTTTAAATTAATAGTTGTAAAAATGATTAAACTATGCTTCTGTCATCTATTCTTGTTTTATAAACTCGCCAAATTTGTTTGATAGACGTCTGAACATGGTGGTAAAAAAACAATTTTTGGGATATTTAAAGGCCCATATTTAGTTAACTTATAAGAAATAATAAATGATATAAGCATGACAAAACGGGATATAAATTTTATTTAAAAAAATTATATTTCTACCGTAAAATTATTATTATCCAGGAAAAAAAAAAGCCCATGTCCCCTCTTAACGGCAGTATTTTTCGAACCATAATAGATAGCCAGTTGAAATTTTCACAGAATATTAAATGTTCCGGTGGATTAACTAAGAAATAATAATAAAATCAAAAAGTAAAATGTAAAGGTGATCCCCATAGGTACAAAAATTATATTATTTTACCTAATTTTGTATTTATTTTACTATATGCCATGCAAAAACGGTAATACGTACAAGCGTTACACTTGGGATGATTATATTTATATTTATTACTCAACAGTGAACAAAAAATATTAAATAATGGCCAATAATGCGAGTCGGTGACAATCTTCTGTTCTTGTACGATCACCGAAGTTAAGCAACGTCGGGCGCGGTCTTAACTTGGATGGGTGACCACCTGGGCGTTGGTGGGATGTGGTATTTTTGCACTTCTGTTTTGTACTTTAGTAGCTAACAAGTAATGTGGTGGTGCGGAACCTTCAGTGCACTTGGTAGGTTTATTTATATTGATAATTATCTTAATAACAGTGAAATAACAAACACCCACAAAAACAACTTCACACACCCCTTTGTGTCTTTACATCCCCCACCTAAGCTTGTATTATCTTATCTGAGATCCAGTACGACAATAGAAGGGTTATATTAACCAAGATTACCTACCCCGCGTGGTTCACGTTACAAAAGGGTGGTTTTCACCCGAGCTTCAAAGGAAATCAAAGGCAATATTCTTGGGTAAGGTTTTGTATGGGCTTGTTGACTATATTAGCTGGTAACTAGGTAACGGGTTGTTATCGGATGTTTTTGGATAAAATTTCAATTTATATACCCACGAGTAGATCGTTGCCCACGAGTATTTAGATCTTGGGGTATCTATCTATTCACAATTTCGGTAACGACGTTGGCAATTAGTAAGAAAACCAAAGCAGCACATTTTGCAAATGTTATTTTTCTTCTGCTGTCGATATGCCGAGAACTTTGCACTTTTTCATAAGCACCTGCTTAAAATGTAAGTTATAACATTTTGTTTTCGTTTCAGGCAACCATTTTTGTTTCGCCTTGATAGCGGCCTATTCAAAATCCAAAACCATTTTTTTGTTGTCAATTTGGCAAGTTTTGCATTATGTAAATGTAACTGCTTTCATTTGTTGGAAAAATAAGTATTCGCTCCGATTCAGCCCGGTATAGGTAAATTTATTACAGTTTTTTGTCAGCAGTGCTTTTGCTAACTCTACTCTGTTAACTCTTGGACACCGTTAGGAATAAACTGAATACCTACTTAAATAAAAAATTATAATTTGGAGCTAGTGAGAAACATTTTGGACCCGTTTGGGAACAACAATATTAACAAAGTTTAAAAAAAAAAAAACATTTTGGCCGAGCACCACAGACGAACGTACTCGAATCTTTGATAATAAATATTTTTTGGATCTGCCTTAAACTAGTACCGATAAGTCTGCCAAAAACTGAAGGGGCGAGGTAAACACGTATTGCACACACTGATATATACTTACCCTTCAAAATTGAGCGGCACACAACTGAAAACGTTGTGCTCAAAACTAATGGACGACCAATTTGTAAGTGCTAAAAAGGAAACTGTAGGTATAACGCTTCCATTTTTTTCTGAGGCTCGAATACTGTGATATACTGATTACTGAGCTTCCGTATTGTTTCCAGAACCCCCATAAAAGCTTCTAGTATAATCACCACCACTTTACTAGGGCATGACTAGGACTTGCCCGTGACTAACTTTGCTTGACCGTGACTAACTTTGCTTGACTTTGACTGTAACTATGTCTTGTTTGTCAAATATATTAAAATTAAATAAAATTTATTTATTGAGACAAAAACGAATTAGACAGCTACATTTATCTCACATATTATAATTTAATCCATCTAATGTCATATAACTAAACCACAAAGACAGTCATAAATGCCAATTAATTAATAAAATGAATGTCAAGTAGTTAATTGATAAATATGTCCTAAATTCAATTACCTAATATTATTCATAATTTTTGATATTATAAGTAGTAAAAGTTGAAAACATTTTTATACCTGACACTGGCAAAATGTTTGACGCAAAAATCCTCAAATAAGAATTAAAAATTTAAATAAATGTGACCGTATATAAAAAGTCCACTTATTATTTTAACATGAGTAAAATTCCCCACATTCCCAAGAGCTGCGGAAGCCAACACGATACTTCCTTGTTGGTACCAGAAATCCAATCTGAGACGAAACCCGACACTGGGGGAGTTTTCGCTTAGTCGGCTACTTGAAGGGTTTTAAGCGTTATGACTTTTTTGCCGGGACTTATATTCCGCCCAAAACATTGCGCAATCAGCGACGGATTACAAATGCATTTATAAATGTTTGTTTAAGTGAAAAAAAAATTGTTAAGAAAGTGCTTAAGGTACTTCAAAATACCTGCTTAAAAAGTAATACATTCGAACTAACTTTTTGTTAAATTATATACGACTCCTCTATGAATAATTGAATAGCATGATGACTAATTTTGAACTACTATTTCACTATGTTTTTAAGCATCTGTAATTTCCAAAAAAACAACTTATTACTGCCAAATAGTCTGTTTAAACTAATCAAAGAAACTAAAAAAATGGTGTTTGTTTTAAGAACATGATTAACACTGTACAGTTCTTATAATGTTCTTCCCTGTTGTTTTTCTAATCGTCGCGCAATCAAGAAAAACCGATGAAAAAATCTGCTAACAACATTCTGTTAGTAATAATTTCCAACACTGCATCATTTATAAATCCAATCCCATTACCTACGAGCCCGCGCAATTGGCTTCGACAAAAAGTGCCGCCGCCATTTCTTAATCTCTCGTTACATTTCTTATTTTCTCGTCGCATTTCTCATTAATTCTCATTATTCTCATTGCGATTCTCATTTTCTTATTGCATTTCTCGCCTAATCGCCAACGGTCAATTTAGCAAGTGTAGTAATCGAGGATGTTATTTAACTGGCGGGGCATACCGGCGTAATCTGGAACGGCTGTATTCTGTCATCACACGGTATGCTAATTTTTTTTTTATTAAGTTTTACTATACTTGCAGATTCTTTATAAAATAAGTTTAGCCATTATTGCACCATTGCAGGTTTGATCATTTATAATTAGCTTGGATTTGCCTTAAGCTCGAACTTGTACCGAAAAAAGACGGCCAAAAACTGACGCACACTGTCATTTTATTACTAGTTCTACAAACGCATTCTTCAATAATGACGGGCACACAACTGCAAACGAGACGATCAAGCCATTACTAAGACTGTCTGTTGTCTTTGAACTAATTCCGTCTTACCACAAAAGATTTAAGAACGCTTTAGACATGCGTTTAGCAATTGTTTCACTGCGAAAAATATGCTTAACACTTGTCTAAAGCGTTCTTAAATCTTTTGTGGTAAGACGGATTTGTTTTTCGGCATACCGATTTCCACACGAATTTTTCCTTCGCCGCTTTTGAGTTATGGCATTGGAAAAAATTATAGTACTACACATATTTGCTATCTAAACATACATTCAACGATTATTTGTTTTATATGCTATATTAATATAAATGTATTTAGTTTTGTTGATAACCTTTGAGCTTAGCTTTTTAGCGCTCAGTTTGCAATAATTTTCTACGATATTGTTACTACCACTAGTGTGTGACCGTTGTGACCTTATATACCTTGTGTCAATAAAGTGTTTAAAAAAAAACGTAATTTGGTCACAAATAAACTTTTTCTTTCTTTCTTTCTTTCTTCACTAATATAGTACCGTTAATTGCTGTACTTTTAAATAATAAATTTAAATTATTGTATTTTTGAGAGAAAAAAAATTATATTATTATATACGGGATATTTACCGTGGTAAGGTAGTGGAATGAGCTCCCAAAATAAAATAAAAACAAACAGAAGATTGTAAAGCCTCCCTTCTCGAATCTATGCGAAATACGACTCACTCACACAACACAAAATTTTATTTTTATTTTTGGTTATGTTTGCTTTGGCGGGCACCGACTCCAAAAATAACTGATTATAAATTGTAAATATGTATACAAGTAGGTAATATATGTATTAATAATTTCGTTGATTGTCCTTTAATGCTCATTGCTTTGAAGTTATTTAAATATTATTTTCTACTTTTTAGTTTCAGTTTATAAATTAAGGTATAGTCATGAAGTCGGTTCTTTTTTTTTCTATATATTATCTTTATTCATAAGTATAAATATATTTAATAAAAATAAAAAAACTATTAACACAGTCCATTTTATTCCTTATAAAAAAAACGAGTATTTTTTTTGTTTTGTTTAGTAAGTTAATTAATCATGTTGTCATTACTTTTATGGGACTTTAGAAAGAGTTGACAAATCAATGGTACAAGTTGATTAAGGGCACGTAACGCAGAGATCGTAGAGCTGAATTGTGAAAAAAAAAACTTAAACGCGTGTTTTGGCGAAAAATATTTCATCGAGGTCTGATCCTACGGGTGGATTAAATAGCCTAATTTAATTGTAAAAAAACTCACCAAACACAGAATAGCTCCCCAGTGCGTCGCCCTTCCCGGCATCTGCCGGGAATACCGGCATCATCAAAGCAGATGCGCCGCACATTCTCATATCACCATCTTTAGTGTTCAACAGCTGATTGAGGTTACGTGAGGTCAATGTTAAGTGCTGTTTTTTTGACGTTAGGAAATAATTTTTTAGGCTTTATGGCAACGTTTTAATGAAGTGTAAAAAAAAAACACCACAATTTTTATATGTAAGTATATATTATTACGTGAATATCAACGTAATCTTTGAGAAACGTACTACAAAAGCCTTGGCGGCAACTGAATATTTATGGACTCACGTATGTTGCCACATTTTCACATTCAACTATAATATTAAAATTGCGAAAGTAACTGTCTCTGTCTTTTTGTTCGGTTTTCACTACTAAACGGCTGAGTCGACCTTAACGATTTTTTTCAAAATGACAGTGTGCATCATGAGAACTGAATTACCAGAAAATGTGGGAAAATAGAAAAAATCGGGTATCTTATTTTGGCTGCCGCTATAGTAATCCTATATAACTAATAATATAAAACCGAAAGTAACTCTGTCTCTCTCCCAGCTTGTTCACATAACGACTAAACAACTATAGTAGGTCAAATTTGGCAAGAAGATAGTGTACATCTTGAGGATGGACATAGGATACTTTTCCCCACAGAAATGCGTAAAAACTGGAAAATTGCATGTAATGCCGCGGGATTCAGCCGGTGTAATTTTATTTTTTTCTATGATATTGTTCTGACAGTAATCAGAAATGAGGAGATCCGTAGACGAACGAAAGTTACCTATAAAGCCCACCGGATTAGCAAGTTGAAGAGGCAGTGGGCAGGGAACATAGCACGCAGAACGGATGGCTGAAGGGGCCGAAAGGTTCTAGAATGCAGACCACGGACTGGTAAGCGCAGCGTAGGACGTCCACCCACAAGATGGACAGACGACCTAAAAGAAGCCGCAGGAAAATGCTGGATGCAGGCCGCTTCCAACCAGCTCTTTTGGATCGATGGGGAAGGCCTGTTGTTATGCAGTGGACATTCTATGGCTGAAATGATGATGATGATTAGTTTGACTCGAGCAGACAATGCGGCGTGTCACTACCATCGTCCTATATTGCTTTCATATTAGTCTGTATCTCCAAGAAAATGAAATTCCCTTCTGGAATGAAAGTAAATCAATTCGCGGAATGCTGGTCAACCCTTGCAAACATTATGACTCTCGAATACTTCTTGAGGGTTGAAGGTTATGTGCCTCGTATAAATTCTTTCGCGCTGTTATTGGAATACTTGCCGACAAAATGTCGTGTATTATTTTTGATGAAAATTATGATATTATATCGATAATCGATTTGAAAGGTTATACAGAAACGATATTACATTAACTACAAAGTATCATCGCTACAAAGTTGTAATTGGAAGCTTATTAGAACTTAACGAAATCAAGGAATTCATTTAAGGTCCACTTTTCCCACTCTTACCAATTTTGGTCATTCTCATTCAAGGTTTTAGTTAATGTCTATATACTTCCTTAATTGGTAAGTGTAAAATTATAAAAATTATGTCAGCGAAATTTAATGTTTTAACTAGAAAATCGTAAAAATTAAAACACGATTAAGGACATTTAGCTCGATAGAAAAATATATGAAAGTGACACAGATATGCGCTTTTCTCCCTGTTTTTTTTTTGGATCAATACTATATCTATCTAGTGAATGGTGTCTACGATATCTTAATGTACAGATTGCATTATCATGCAGGGAACTGTAAAGGTAAATTTTACACAGCTATACTTTTCGAAAACTATGAGAAAAACCTCAAAAATAGAGGTAGCGAAATGCACGACTCAAAAAGCGCGTAAACGCCGTGAATTTGCTCCACTAAATACGACTTTTATTAAACGTTATGGTCATCTATAGTAGCAAGCGTTGCTTAAAAGTGGGAAAACTTCGCCTTAAACTTTTTCACTTCCAAAGTTCGAACGAAAGATTTTTTCACTACAATTCTTTGGTTTATTGATGAAATGCGACGAAGCAAATGAATAAAAAATCCGGCGTCACGTGTAATGACGCGAAATATCAACCGTTCACGCATCACCTACAATCTCAGACGAGGGAAGGTATTTCACAGGTTCGATTCGCGTTTACTGTACTGTATTTGCTTTTTATCGTGTAAAGCGTTTACACACCTATAAGTACTAACTTTTGAAACATTGATCTAAGTAGAGACTCATCTATTTATAAACGGTAACATAAGTTTAGTGTAGTACAAAATGAAAAAAAAAAGTGCATTGAAATGAAATTTACCCATACAAATATGTATTTTTTTGTTAGTTTTTTATGGATGCAGAGTCCTTCGGTTGAAATATTAATCAAGTTTACATAGTCTTAAATAAATCATAGTCACAGTCAGAGTCAAGCAAAGTAAGTCAAGGTCAAGTCAAACTCATGCCCCAGTAAAGTGGTGGAGGCTTACTTTGCTTACAATATAGGTTGTAATTTTGTTTATTAATTTGAGGTGTAAAAGTAGCAATTTTAACAATATTTTAAGATAGACATATTTTTATTAGATTGAACAAAATAAAAATAATACACCAAAAGTTTTGGGTTTTATACATTTCGATACCCTTTTCAAATACCAAAAAACTAATCTCAATCCTTTGTAGTTAAGACAAGATCTAATTTATCTTGCAGGAAATTGGACTAAATGTACAACAGATTACCGTAAGACGAAATATGCTTAAAATTTGACGATTCGTCATCACGAATATTCAAAAGTAGACCTTTAAAATCGATTAATTGTCATTTTTTCTTTATGTTTAATAAATGTTCCTGAAATATTTTATACGGATGTGTTCAACGATACACGATTAAAGAAATTTGGCTCTATGGAAAAAAATCGTAAACTTTCCTAAAAAACCACCCGTTTTTACATTTCCTTCAATGGATTGAATCAACTTCATTTAAATTCTATAGAAGATATTTTTATCAAAAAAAATGTGTGTTATCCTAACAATCATTCAAATACTTTAGTGGTCGCAGTTTTTTGTAAAAGCGTAAGATTATTTGATTATTTTTATTAAGAAAAAAAAAAATATTAGAAAGCGCGCACGCCGCTTTACCGTCATACAATTGTACGGTTCTCTACCATTTCGCCTTAATCATCATCATTTCAGCCATAGGACGTCCACTGTGCTGGACAAAGCATACATAGCTGGATTACCTTTTTAAATATATTTTTTTTAGATTTTGGATTTTAGAAAAGTCAAGAATAGGTCTGAGGCGTTGTGGAAGCTAGCAGTGGATTTAGGTAGGCTGATAATAGAGATAACGGAAGACCAGCGCCGGTTGTTTACGACCGGGGGCCTTACGCTTAGCTGTTTAAAGCAATCCAGTTTAGGCGATGAAAAAATGTTGCGCGTCCGCAAACCGTATTTGGGACGCGGTGAGGTTCACGATCGCGTGATTTTTCGAACTGCGCGGTTTTAACGTGAGTTTGATACCGCGTAAGGAGTTGGACGTAAGGCCCCTGTACCTCGCTCGCTGAGTTAGCCGGTTTGTGACAAAAAAGTAAGCACTTCAGTTTTATTTTTAATTTAATGTTGTGTTTTGCCACAAATAATATTTTGATTATGACAATGATAATGAATTAGTAAGTAGTAACTAGCATGTAGTGAATTTCGTTAATACTTATATTCGGAGATCATAGACTCAAATCACGTTTCTAAAACTCAAAAGCAGTCATCGTAAGTTGCGAGCTGGAAGGCCGAGCCAAAATTCGCGCGTTATCAAGCCAAATCCGGGCTTACAGTCGTAAACGCCGCGCTGTATTGCCGACTCAGCTCGTTTTATGACGACAGCTTAAAATGCCACTTAAAAGTCATGCTGCACTTGCATGAATGCGACCCGAAACGACACGACGCGACAAAAAAATTACCATCAGGTGGCCAGTCGCTTACTTATTGTAAAAAACACGTAAAAAACCTTTCCATGTTTTTCCGAATATTTATAAGTAGCTATTTTTTACGTCTAATATATAGACGTCTAGGGATATATTAAAATGAGTAAATGATAGAGATGAGATAAATGACTAAGAGAGGGGAAACGAAATATAAAGGAAGACAGCAAGTAAGATTGGAAGATGAAATAAAAAAATGGCTGGATAAATTGGAAACGGCTAGCATAAAAGAGACATGAATGGAAGTCCAAGGAAGAGGCCTACGATGGAAGGCAAGCTGGAAAGGAAACAGCGGAGCCGATCTCAATGACTGTCATAATATTATAAATATCTGACATCTAAAATGATTATAGTATAATTATAATTAATGAATTTTACAGTAAAATAGATAATTGAAAATAGATGAGAAGCAAGAAAAATAACCAGCCTTCTTCGCCAGTTAAGTTTCTTGGCGATAAAATAAAAAAATTATACGTATATAAATGTAATAACGTATGTGCAAAGATTTCATACTATACTACGTTGTGTGTGTTTGTCCAAGATATTATAATTCCTATAACCAATCTTCCACCTTATTTTTTTATTGTATAGATCTGTTATTCTTGTTTCATTACAGTAGTTTCATTATACGTTATTTTCATCGAAATCAGTTTTTCTAGATGATGTATAGGAGATAAATTTTAATGTTAATTTACAAAATCTAATGTGCACCATCCTCATTTCAGCCACAGGACGTCCACTGCTGGACATAGGCCTCCCACATCAATCACAAAAGTTTTTTTTGTTGATATCTCGCAATTACAGATTTTTTAATTCTGCGATTTTATATGTATAAATTAAATAGTAGACACGACATGATGACCGGCATCTAGTAGAATATATTAAATTCGATGTTGGCGTCATCTGTCGTACGACAAAATCTAGTGCGATCGTGTCCTAAATTGCCACTTGTAAATATTAATTTGTTGCAAAACTCTTCGAGTTTTGTTAGCGGATGGTTCTGATGGCGTAAATAATTCGGACTCAACCGGAATTAAATAATTATAAAGTTTCTGTAGTCTGTTTTTGTTAGATTGTGGATGAGTTTTAAACTCGTGAAAACTGATTTTGACTACCACGGCGTAGCTATGCGTTCAAATTTAAAGAATTTAATAATTGTTACAATTCGATAAGAAACAAGTTTGGCCACCATGTGTTTGAAAATTTATCTCATGATTAAAGGTTTCTACAAGACAAACGCGATGTAATGATCTTGTAGCGATGATAGGCAAACAACAAGGGTATTAGGAGTAGTAATTCTTCCATCGTAACTAGGCGAAATTCGGTTGCGATGGCGGCCCGAAGCGATAGATCAAGGATAGGTCAGTGCGTTGACACTTTCGAATTCCAATCTAAAGGGCGGGTGCGTTTTTTTTTTTCATTTCCCTACAATGAGCTTGGGGTGAACAAAAATTGAGGTAAAGTGAGGAAACTAAAACCTGGTGGTAGAGCAGTATCCACACGGAAAAAAAAGATTTTGCGATTTATTTCAACTAATATCATATATATTCTTAGAAATATCGTCTAATTCCAAGAGAATTTTGTTTTCATTCAAAAATGTCCAGCTGGCTATCTGCCACCCTCAAGTTGAAAATCTGTCACCAAGTATATACTTAACATTGTGTCCCAGGAGCACCACTTGAAAGCCAAACCCACTCTAGGCTATTTACTATTTTCGACCACACCGTCACTGAACACTAGGCGAGCTGTTGTCAGACGTATAGCCTATCAACCATTAAAAAAAACGCGATTCAACAACATGATAGCTTTAACTCAGGCCCGTATTGTAATAAAAGGAACCTGTATGAAAAACTACATCAATAAGAAATAATAAAGAAAAGCTAGCTACTCAAAACCAGACGAATTATCAACAACGTTCTTGTATAATAAGCTACCTCAAAAACCGTGATAGCATTTGGGAGACTGCGAGACTAGAAAGTATGAGGTTGCGGGTTCAAATCCTGGGTCAATACCAACGAGCTCTTTGCAGTTTATGTACGGATTTTCATACCACTGGCTTAACGGTGAAGGAAAACATGGTGAGGAAACCTGCATACGTACGGAGATTAAATGTAATGTCGTATGCGATTCTACCAACCCGCAACTGAGCCAGCGTGGTAGATATTGCCCAAGTGCCCTTTCGTGCGTAGGCCTAAGTCTTACAATAGACTATTAAATAGCTGACTTTTTTAAAGCTACCTAAATACCACCAATATCCCAGGTTTCCAGAGGAAAATCAAACCATTCTTTGTGAAAAATGCATGTTATAATGGTTAATAAAGAATCTGAATCATAACAGCGAAGCCACGAAATTTCTGATAGTGTTTATGGTATAGTGGTTCGTACAGATCGCGAAAATACGTCACACAGTTTTCACCAGGCGTACGACGAATTGCATCAACGCAATGGTTCCACATTACGCTGTGCCACACTTGAGTCAACTATAAAGCATTGTCTATTTAACAAGTAATTTAAGGAGAACAAGATATTACAATAAAATTTTGCATTTAGCTATTTAAAAGAAAAGAAGCAATCATAGAAGTGTATGAAAGAAAACTTTTAATATTTTATTTCTTTTCTATTTTCATTGTATGCACATAGTTAGCAATTGTTCTAATAAAGTAAATAGCTATTAAAAACGACATCTAACAACTGAATAGTCAATAAGCTACGGCTGTCATCATAAATTATATATTTAAAGGAAAGTGGTTTATAAAAAATCAATAGAAATAAATAACTGCACTCTTATGCCAGTGTTGTGTAATTTAAAATGAAATTGGTTGTGTTTCTATACGTGGTGAGTTATATATGAAAATTGTGTGTTTATTGTCGGTGGAAATTATTTATTATCCTCTTTTCAAACGAAATAAAAATTGTGTATTTTCGAGTGTAAATGTAAAAAAAAAACATACAGTCGAATTGATAACCTCTTCCTGAAGTCGGTTAATAATGGCGGATTATCATTTATTAAGTGTTTCTGGACTTTCAGGTAAGCTACGGCTTGGCTGCGCCTGCACCTGGATGTAATTATAACATTTTATATTATTTTGGGAGCTACAGTGGTAGAGAAGTAGCATGATCTCTTTACAATCTGACGGTACCCAGCTTTATCCTAGACTCTGCACCAATGAATTATTAAGTATTTAAATAAATTATGTGCAGTTCGATGGCATCGCTCAACAACGGTGAAGGAAAACATCGTAAAAAAACCAGTACCTCCGAGAACCTCAAAAATTCAAGGACACCATATTCACCAACTTCACTTGGCCAGAATGTTGGATAAGAACCTATCTTCTTTGTCTGAGTGAAGGCCTGTAACCCAACAATGGGGAAATGATAGGCTAATGATAATGTTGGTATCATTGAATAGGTTAATAGAATGACTTACCATGGTACTGAAAAACAAAGGACAAAAATACAGAATTGGCCTATTTTTGGGATCATTGGTAAACCCATAAAACCTTGAATAAATTTAATAATTAAATTACTTAGTCAAAATGTTTCATATTTTTGAAGTTGGCTAAAACAACAAATGAAAGTATTCATCCTTTATATAAAAATTTCTTACCTCGCCTACTGAAATATTAAATCAAATAATATCTAGATTGCCATGAATGCAGTGATTAAGAGTCAGTTAGCGTATAGATTTTCTTTAGCTTACTGTGCTTACTTGTTTATTATTATAAAATTCTCATTGTAATTTTGTTTCAGTACTCAACTCCGTACGAGATCTTTCTCCGATAAAACTAGATTCAGTAATAAAAGTGCTAATTCCGAGTGAAACTAAATCAACAACGGTGATTTCTTCGAAAACAACAGCCGAAATAACAAAAAATACTCCATTATCAACCTCGATTAAAGACACGACTGTGATAACTACTGTGACCCCAGACTCAACAACGACTTATTACCCAGATAAAATAACAACTTTTAACTCAGACAAAGGAACGACACCTGGTTCAGGTACATCCACAACGTTGAATTCAGACAAAACAACGAATTCAAACCCAGGCACTGCAACGACTCCAAGTTCGGACAAACCAGCAAGTCCGAATTCTGACGCATCAACGACTTCTCATGCGGGCACAGCAACTACTCCAAACTACGATAGAATAACGAAAAAAAGCTCGGACAATACAACTACACCTGATTCCAGTACATCCACAAAGTTGAATTCAGACAAAACAACGACTTCAAGCCCAGGCACAGTAACGACTCCAAGTTCGGACAAATCAACAACTCCGAATTTTGACACATCAGCGATTTCTCATGCGGGCACAGCAACTAGTCCGAACTACGATACAACAACGAAAAAAAGCTCGGACAAAACAACTACACCTGATTACGGTACATCCACAAAGTTGAATTCGGACAAAACAACAAATTCAAGCCCAGGCACAGCAACGACTCCAAATTCAGACAAATCAACAACACCGAATTCTGACGCATCAACGACTTCTCATACGGGCACAGCAACCACTCCAAACTCCTATACAACAACGAAACAAAGCTCAGACAAAACAACTACACCTACTTCAGGTACATCCACAACGTTGAATTCAGACAAAACAACGAATTCAAGCCCAGGCACAGCAACGACTCCAAGTTCGGATAAATCAACAACTCCGAATTCTGACGCAACTACAACTTCTCATGCGGGCACAGTAACTACTCCGAACTACGATACAACAACAAAACATAGCTCGGAAAAAACAACTACGTCTAGTTCAAGTACATCCACAAAGTTGAATTCAGACAAAACAACGAATTCAAGCCCAGGCACAGCAACGACTCCAAGTTCGGACAAATCAACAACTCCGAATTCTGACGCAACTACAACTTCTCATGCGGGCACAGAAACTACTCCGAACTACGATACAACAACGAAACAAAGCTCAGACAAAACAACTACACCTAGTTCAGGTACATCCACAACGTTGAATTCAGACAAAACAACAAATTCAAGCCCAGGCACAGCAACGACTCCAAATTCAGACAAATCAACAACTCCGAATTCTGACGCATCAACGACTTCTCATGCAGGCACAGCGACTACTCCAAACTACGATACAACAACGAAACAAAGCTCAGAAAAAACAACTACACCTAGTTCAGGTACATCTACAACGTTGGATTCAGACAAAACAACGAATTCAAGCCCAGGCACAGCAACGACTCCAAGTTCGGACAAATCAACAACTCCGAATTCTGACGCATCAACGACTTCTCATGCGGGCACAGCAACTACTCCGAACTACGATACAACAACGAAAAAAAGCTCGGACAAAACAACTACACCTGATTACGGTACATCCACAAAGTTGAATTCGGACAAAACAACAAATTCAAGCCCAGGCACAGCAACGACTCCAAATTCAGACAAATCAACAACACCGAATTCTGACGCATCAACGACTTCTCATACGGGCACAGCAACCACTCCAAACTCCTATACAACAACGAAACAAAGCTCAGACAAAACAACTACACCTACTTCAGGTACATCCACAACGTTGAATTCAGACAAAACAACGAATTCAAGCCCAGGCACAGCAACGACTCCAAGTTCGGATAAATCAACAACTCCGAATTCTGACGCAACTACAACTTCTCATGCGGGCACAGTAACTACTCCGAACTACGATACAACAACAAAACATAGCTCGGAAAAAACAACTACGTCTAGTTCAAGTACATCCACAAAGTTGAATTCAGACAAAACAACGAATTCAAGCCCAGGCACAGCAACGACTCCAAGTTCGGACAAATCAACAACTCCGAATTCTGACGCAACTACAACTTCTCATGCGGGCACAGCAACTACTCCGAACTACGATACAACAACGAAACAAAGCTCAGACAAAACAACTACACCTAGTTCAGGTACATCCACAACGTTGAATTCAGACAAAACAACAAATTCAAGTCCAGGCACAGCAACGACTCCAATTTCGGACAAATCAACAACTCCGAATTCTGACGCAACTACAACTTCTCATGCGGGCACAGTAACTACTCCGAACTACGATACAACAACAAAACATAGCTCGGAAAAAACAACTACGTCTAGTTCAAGTACATCCACAAAGTTGAATTCAGACAAAACAACAAATTCAAGCCCAGGCACAGCAACGACTCCAAATTCAGACAAATCAACAACTCCGAATTCTGACGCATCAACGACTTCTCATGCAGGGACAGCGACTACTCC
Organism: Agriopis aurantiaria; assembly: GCA_914767915.1. NCBI lineage: Eukaryota > Metazoa > Arthropoda > Insecta > Lepidoptera > Geometridae > Agriopis > Agriopis aurantiaria. The sequence continues at coordinate 3,199,106 of OU611992.1, read as the reverse complement.
AAACTACGATACAACAACGAAACAAAGCTCGGACAAAACAACTACACCTGATTACGGTACATCCACAAAGTTGAATTCGGACAAAACAACAAATTCAAGCCCAGGCACAGCAACGACTCCAAATTCAGACAAATCAACAACTCCGAATTCTGACGCATCAACGACTTCTCATGCAGGGACAGTGACTACTCCGAACTACGATACAACAACGAAACAAAGCTCGGACAAAACAACAACACCTGGCTCAGGTACATCTACAACGTTGGATTCAGACAAAACAACGAATTCAAGCCCAGACACAGTAACGACTCTAAGTTCGGATAAATCAACAACTCCGAATTCTGACGCAACAACAACTTCTCATTCGGGCACAACAACTACTCCGAACTACGATACAACAACGAAACAAAGCTCAGACAAAACAAGTACACCTAGTTCAGGTACATCCACAACGTTGAATTCGGACAAAACAACGAATTCAAGCCCAGGCACTGCAACGACTCCAAGTTCGGACAAATCAACAACTCCGAATTCTGACGCATCAACGACTTCTCATGCGGGCACAGCAACTACTCCGAACTACGATACAACAACGAAACAAAGCTCAGACAAAACAACTACACCTAGTTCAGGTACATCCACAACGTTGAATTCAGACAAAACAACAAATTCAAGCCCAGGCACAGCAACGACTCCAAGTTCGGACAAATCAACAACTCCGAATTCTGACGCAACTACAACTTCTCATGCGGGCACAGTAACTACTCCGAACTACGATACAACAACAAAACATAGCTCGGAAAAAACAACTACGTCTAGTTCAAGTACATCCACAGAGTTGAATTCAGACAAAACAACGAATTCAAGCCCAGGCACAGCAACGACTCCAAGTTCGGACAAATCAACAACTCCGAATTCTGACGCATCAACGACTTCTCATGCAGGGACAGCGACTACTCCGAACTACGATACAACAACGAAACAAAGCTCGGACAAAACAACTACACCTGATTACGGTACATCCACAAAGTTGAATTCGGACAAAACAACAACTACTCCGAACTACGATACAACAACGAAACAAAGCTCGGACAAAACAACAACACCTGGCTCAGGTACATCTACAACGTTGGATTCAGACAAAACAACGAATTCAAGCCCAGGCACAGCAACAACTCCAAGTTCGGACAAATCAACAACTCCGAATTCTGACGCATCAACGACTTCTCATGCGGGCACAGCAACTACTCCGAACTACGATACAACAACGAAAAAAAGCTCGGACAAAACAACTACACCTGATTACGGTACATCCACAAAGTTGAATTCGGACAAAACAACAAATTCAAGCCCAGGCACAGCAACGACTCCAAATTCAGACAAATCAACAACTCCAAATTCTGACGCATCAACGACTTCTCATGCGGGCACAGCGACTACTCCGAACTACGATACAACAACGAAACAAAGCTCAGACAAAACAACTACACCTAGTTCAGGTACATCTACAAAGTTGAATTCAGACAAAACAACGAATTCAAGCCCAGGCACAGTAACGACTCAAAGTTCGGATAAATCAACAACTCCGAATTCTGACGCAACAACAACTTCTCATTCGGGCACAACAACTACTCCGAACTACGATACAACAACGAAACAAAGCTCAGACAAAACGACTACACCTGATTACGGTACATCCACCAAGTTGAATTCGGACAAAACAACAAATTCAAGCCCAGGCACAGCAACGACTCCAAATTCAGACAAATCAACAACTCCGAATTCTGACGCAACTACAACTTCTCATGCGGGCACAGTAACTACTCCAAACTATGATACAACAACAAAACATAGCTCGGAAAAAACAACTACGTCTAGTTCAAGTACATCCACAAAGTTGAATTCGGACAAAACAACAAATTCAAGCCCAGGCACAGCAACGACTCCAAATTCAGACAAATCAACAACTCCAAATTCTGACGCATCAACGACTTCTCATGCGGGCACAGCGACTACTCCGAACTACGATACAACAACGAAACAAAGCTCGGACAAAACAACTACACCTAGTTCAGGTACATCCACAACGTTGAATTACGACAAAACAACAAATTCAAGCCCAGGCACAGCAACGACTCCAAGTTCGGACAAATCAACAACTCCGAATTCTGACGCAACTACAACTTCTCATGCGGGCACAGTAACTACTCCGAACTACGATACAACAACAAAACATAGCTCGGAAAAAACAACTACGTCTAGTTCAAGTACATCCACAGAGTTGAATTCAGACAAAACAACGAATTCAAGCCCAGGCACAGCAACGACTCCAAGTTCGGACAAATCAACAACTCCGAATTCTGACGCATCAACGACTTCTCATGCAGGGACAGCGACTACTCCGAACTACGATACAACAACGAAACAAAGCTCGGACAAAACAACTACACCTGATTACGGTACATCCACAAAGTTGAATTCGGACAAAACAACAACTACTCCGAACTACGATACAACAACGAAACAAAGCTCAGACAAAACAAGTACACCTAGTTCAGGTACATCCACAACGTTGAATTCGGACAAAACAACGAATTCAAGCCCAGGCACTGCAACGACTCCAAGTTCGGTCAAATCAACAACTCCGAATTCTGACGCATCAACGACTTCTCATGCAGGGACAGCGACTACTCCGAACTACGATACAACAACGAAACAAAGCTCGGACAAAACAACTACACCTGATTACGGTACATCCACAAAGTTGAATTCGGACAAAACAACAAATTCAAGCCCAGGCACAGCAACGACTCCAAATTCAGACAAATCAACAACTCCGAATTCTGACGCATCAACGACTTCTCATGCAGGGACAGTGACTACTCCGAACTACGATACAACAACGAAACAAAGCTCGGACAAAACAACAACACCTGGCTCAGGTACATCTACAACGTTGGATTCAGACAAAACAACGAATTCAAGCCCAGGCACAGCAACAACTCCAAGTTCGGACAAATCAACAACTCCGAATTCTGACGCATCAACGACTTCTCATGCGGGCACAGCAACTACTCCGAACTACGATACAACAACGAAAAAAAGCTCGGACAAAACAACTACACCTGATTACGGAACATCCACAAAGTTGAATTCGGACAAAACAACAAATTCAAGCCCAGGCACAGCAACGACTCCAAATTCAGACAAATCAACAACTCCAAATTCTGACGCATCAACGACTTCTCATGCGGGCACAGCGACTACTCCGAACTACGATACAACAACGAAACAAAGCTCAGACAAAACAACTACACCTAGTTCAGGTACATCTACAAAGTTGAATTCAGACAAAACAACGAATTCAAGCCCAGGCACAGTAACGACTCAAAGTTCGGATAAATCAACAACTCCGAATTCTGACGCAACAACAACTTCTCATTCGGGCACAACAACTACTCCGAACTACGATACAACAACGAAACAAAGCTCAGACAAAACGACTACACCTGATTACGGTACATCCACCAAGTTGAATTCGGACAAAACAACAAATTCAAGCCCAGGCACAGCAACGACTCCAAATTCAGACAAATCAACAACTCCGAATTCTGACGCAACTACAACTTCTCATGCGGGCACAGTAACTACTCCAAACTATGATACAACAACAAAACATAGCTCGGAAAAAACAACTACGTCTAGTTCAAGTACATCCACAAAGTTGAATTCGGACAAAATAACAAATTCAAGCCCAGGCACAGCAACGACTCCAAATTCAGACAAATCAACAACTCCAAATTCTGACGCATCAACGACTTCTCATGCGGGCACAGCGACTACTCCGAACTACGATACAACAACGAAACAAAGCTCGGACAAAACAACTACACCTAGTTCAGGTACATCCACAACGTTGAATTACGACAAAACAACAAATTCAAGCCCAGGCACAGCAACGACTCCAAGTTCGGACAAATCAACAACTCCGAATTCTGACGCAACTACAACTTCTCATGCGGGCACAGTAACTACTCCGAACTACGATACAACAACAAAACATAGCTCGGAAAAAACAACTACGTCTAGTTCAAGTACATCCACAGAGTTGAATTCAGACAAAACAACGAATTCAAGCCCAGGCACAGCAACGACTCCAAGTTCGGACAAATCAACAACTCCGAATTCTGACGCATCAACGACTTCTCATGCAGGGACAGCGACTACTCCGAACTACGATACAACAACGAAACAAAGCTCGGACAAAACAACTACACCTGATTACGGTACATCCACAAAGTTGAATTCGGACAAAACAACAACTACTCCGAACTACGATACAACAACGAAACAAAGCTCAGACAAAACAAGTACACCTAGTTCAGGTACATCCACAACGTTGAATTCGGACAAAACAACGAATTCAAGCCCAGGCACTGCAACGACTCCAAGTTCGGTCAAATCAACAACTCCGAATTCTGACGCATCAACGACTTCTCATGCAGGGACAGCGACTACTCCGAACTACGATACAACAACGAAACAAAGCTCGGACAAAACAACTACACCTGATTACGGTACATCCACAAAGTTGAATTCGGACAAAACAACAACTACTCCGAACTACGATACAACAACGAAACAAAGCTCAGACAAAACAAGTACACCTAGTTCAGGTACATCCACAACGTTGAATTCGGACAAAACAACAAATTCAAGCCCAGGCACAGCAACGACTCCAAATTCAGACAAATCAACAACTCCGAATTCTGACGCATCAACGACTTCTCATGCAGGGACAGTGACTACTCCGAACTACGATACAACAACGAAACAAAGCTCGGACAAAACAACAACACCTGGCTCAGGTACATCTACAACGTTGGATTCAGACAAAACAACGAATTCAAGCCCAGGCACAGCAACGACTCCAAGTTCGGACAAATCAACAACTCCGAATTCTGACGCATCAACGACTTCTCATGCAGGGACAGCGACTACTCCGAACTACGATACAACAACGAAACAAAGCTCGGACAAAACAACTACACCTGATTACGGTACATCCACAAAGTTGAATTCGGACAAAACAACAACTACTCCGAACTACGATACAACAACGAAACAAAGCTCAGACAAAACAAGTACACCTAGTTCAGGTACATCCACAACGTTGAATTCGGACAAAACAACGAATTCAAGCCCAGGCACTGCAACGACTCCAAGTTCGGTCAAATCAACAACTCCGAATTCTGACGCATCAACGACTTCTCATGCAGGGACAGCGACTACTCCGAACTACGATACAACAACGAAACAAAGCTCGGACAAAACAACTACACCTGATTACGGTACATCCACAAAGTTGAATTCGGACAAAACAACAAATTCAAGCCCAGGCACAGCAACGACTCCAAATTCAGACAAATCAACAACTCCGAATTCTGACGCATCAACGACTTCTCATGCAGGGACAGTGACTACTCCGAACTACGATACAACAACGAAACAAAGCTCGGACAAAACAACAACACCTGGCTCAGGTACATCTACAACGTTGGATTCAGACAAAACAACGAATTCAAGCCCAGGCACAGCAACGACTCCAAGTTCGGACAAATCAACAACTCCGAATTCTGACGCATCAACGACTTCTCATGCGGGCACAGCAACTACTCCGAACTACGATACAACAACGAAAAAAAGCTCGGACAAAACAACTACACCTGATTACGGAACATCCACAAAGTTGAATTCGGACAAAACAACAAATTCAAGCCCAGGCACAGCAACGACTCCAAATTCAGACAAATCAACAACTCCAAATTCTGACGCATCAACGACTTCTCATGCGGGCACAGCGACTACTCCGAACTACGATACAACAACGAAACAAAGCTCAGACAAAACAACTACACCTAGTTCAGGTACATCTACAAAGTTGAATTCAGACAAAACAACGAATTCAAGCCCAGGCACAGTAACGACTCAAAGTTCGGATAAATCAACAACTCCGAATTCTGACGCAACAACAACTTCTCATTCGGGCACAACAACTACTCCGAACTACGATACAACAACGAAACAAAGCTCAGACAAAACGACTACACCTGATTACGGTACATCCACCAAGTTGAATTCGGACAAAACAACAAATTCAAGCCCAGGCACAGCAACGACTCCAAATTCAGACAAATCAACAACTCCGAATTCTGACGCAACTACAACTTCTCATGCGGGCACAGTAACTACTCCAAACTATGATACAACAACAAAACATAGCTCGGAAAAAACAACTACGTCTAGTTCAAGTACATCCACAAAGTTGAATTCGGACAAAACAACAAATTCAAGCCCAGGCACAGCAACGACTCCAAATTCAGACAAATCAACAACTCCAAATTCTGACGCATCAACGACTTCTCATGCGGGCACAGCGACTACTCCGAACTACGATACAACAACGAAACAAAGCTCGGACAAAACAACTACACCTAGTTCAGGTACATCCACAACGTTGAATTACGACAAAACAACAAATTCAAGCCCAGGCACAGCAACGACTCCAAGTTCGGACAAATCAACAACTCCGAATTCTGACGCAACTACAACTTCTCATGCGGGCACAGTAACTACTCCGAACTACGATACAACAACAAAACATAGCTCGGAAAAAACAACTACGTCTAGTTCAAGTACATCCACAGAGTTGAATTCAGACAAAACAACGAATTCAAGCCCAGGCACAGCAACGACTCCAAGTTCGGACAAATCAACAACTCCGAATTCTGACGCATCAACGACTTCTCATGCAGGGACAGCGACTACTCCGAACTACGATACAACAACGAAACAAAGCTCGGACAAAACAACTACACCTGATTACGGTACATCCACAAAGTTGAATTCGGACAAAACAACAACTACTCCGAACTACGATACAACAACGAAACAAAGCTCAGACAAAACAAGTACACCTAGTTCAGGTACATCCACAACGTTGAATTCGGACAAAACAACGAATTCAAGCCCAGGCACTGCAACGACTCCAAGTTCGGTCAAATCAACAACTCCGAATTCTGACGCATCAACGACTTCTCATGCAGGGACAGCGACTACTCCGAACTACGATACAACAACGAAACAAAGCTCGGACAAAACAACTACACCTGATTACGGTACATCCACAAAGTTGAATTCGGACAAAACAACAAATTCAAGCCCAGGCACAGCAACGACTCCAAATTCAGACAAATCAACAACTCCGAATTCTGACGCATCAACGACTTCTCATGCAGGGACAGTGACTACTCCGAACTACGATACAACAACGAAACAAAGCTCGGACAAAACAACAACACCTGGCTCAGGTACATCTACAACGTTGGATTCAGACAAAACAACGAATTCAAGCCCAGGCACAGCAACAACTCCAAGTTCGGACAAATCAACAATGCCGAATTCTGACGCATCAACGACTTCTCATGCGGGCACAGCAACTACTCCGAACTACGATACAACAACGAAAAAAAGCTCAGAAAAAACAACTACACCTAGTTCAGGTACATCCACAACGTTGAATTCAGACAAAACAACGAATTCAAGCCCAGGTACAGCAACGACTCCAAATTCAGACAAATCAACAACTCCGAATTCTGACGCATCAACGACTTCTCATGCAGGGACAGCGACTACTCCGAACTACGATACAACAACGAAACAAAGCTCGGACAAAACAACAACACCTGGCTCAGGTACATCTACAACGTTGGATTCAGACAAAACAACGAATTCAAGCCCAGGCACAGCAACAACTCCAAGTTCGGACAAATCAACAACTCCGAATTCTGACGCATCAACGTCTTCTCATGCGGGCACAGCAACTAGTCCGAACTACGATACAACAACGAAAAAAAGCTCGGACAAAACAACTACACCTGATTACGGTACATCCACAAAGTTGAATTCGGACAAAACAACAAATTCAAGCCCAGGCACAGCAACGACTCCAAATTCAGACAAATCAACAACTCCAAATTCTGACGCATCAACGACTTCTCATGCGGGCACAGCGACTACTCCGAACTACGATACAACAACGAAACAAAGCTCAGACAAAACAACTACACCTAGTTCAGGTACATCTACAAAGTTGAATTCAGACAAAACAACGAATTCAAGCCCAGGCACAGTAACGACTCAAAGTTCGGATAAATCAACAACTCCGAATTCTGACGCAACAACAACTTCTCATTCGGGCACAACAACTACTCCGAACTACGATACAACAACGAAACAAAGCTCAGACAAAACGACTACACCTGATTACGGTACATCCACCAAGTTGAATTCGGACAAAACAACAAATTCAAGCCCAGGCACAGCAACGACTCCAAATTCAGACAAATCAACAACTCCGAATTCTGACGCAACTACAACTTCTCATGCGGGCACAGTAACTACTCCAAACTATGATACAACAACAAAACATAGCTCGGAAAAAACAACTACGTCTAGTTCAAGTACATCCACAAAGTTGAATTCAGAAAAAACAACAAATTCAAGCCCAGGCACAGCAACGACTCCAAGTTCGGACAAATCAACAACTGTGAATTCTGACGCATCAACGACTTCTCATGCGGGCACAGCAACTACTCCGAACTACGATACAACAACGAAACAAAGCTCGGACAAAACAACTACACCTAGTTCAGGTACATCTACAACGTTGAATTCGGACAAAACAACGAATTCAAGCCCAGGCACAGCAACGACTCCAAATTCGGACAAATCAACAACTGTGAATTCTGACGCATCAACGACTTCTCACGCGGGCACAGCTACTACTCCGAACTACGATACAACAACGAAAAAAAGCTCGGACAAAACAACTACACCTGATTACGGTACATCCACAAAGTTGAATTCGGACAAAACAACAAATTCAAGCCCAGGCACAGCAACGACTCCAAATTCAGACAAATCAACAACTCCAAATTCTGACGCATCAACGACTTCTCATGCGGGCACAGCGACTACTCCGAACTACGATACAACAACGAAACAAAGCTCAGACAAAACAACTACACCTAGTTCAGGTACATCTACAAAGTTGAATTCAGACAAAACAACGAATTCAAGCCCAGGCACAGCAACGACTCCAAGTTCGGACAAATCAACAACTCCGAATTCTGACGCATCAACGACTTCTCATGCAGGGACAGCGACTACTCCGAACTACGATACAACAACGAAACAAAGCTCGGACAAAACAACTACACCTGATTACGGTACATCCACAAAGTTGAATTCGGACAAAACAACAACTACTCCGAACTACGATACAACAACGAAACAAAGCTCAGACAAAACAAGTACACCTAGTTCAGGTACATCCACAACGTCGAATTCGGACAAAACAACGAATTCAAGCCCAGGCACTGCAACGACTCCAAGTTCGGTCAAATCAACAACTCCGAATTCTGACGCATCAACGACTTCTCATGCAGGGACAGCGACTACTCCGAACTACGATACAACAACGAAACAAAGCTCGGACAAAACAACTACACCTGATTACGGTACATCCACAAAGTTGAATTCGGACAAAACAACAAATTCAAGCCCAGGCACAGCAACGACTGCAAATTCAGACAAATCAACAACTCCGAATTCTGACGCATCAACGACTTCTCATGCAGGGACAGTGACTACTCCGAACTACGATACAACAACGAAACAAAGCTCGGACAAAACAACAACACCTGGCTCAGGTACATCTACAACGTTGGATTCAGACAAAACAACGAATTCAAGCCCAGGCACAGCAACAACTCCAAGTTCGGACAAATCAACAACTCCGAATTCTGACGCATCAACGACTTCTCATGCGGGCACAACAACTACTCCGAACTACGATACAACAACGAAACAAAGCTCAGACAAAACGACTACACCTGATTACGGTACATCCACCAAGTTGAATTCGGACAAAACAACAAATTCAAGCCCAGGCACAGCAACGACTCCAAATTCAGACAAATCAACAACTCCGAATTCTGACGCAACTACAACTTCTCATGCGGGCACAGTAACTACTCCAAACTATGATACAACAACAAAACATAGCTCGGAAAAAACAACTACGTCTAGTTCAAGTACATCCACAAAGTTGAATTCAGAAAAAACAACAAATTCAAGCCCAGGCACAGCAACGACTCCAAGTTCGGACAAATCAACAACTGTGAATTCTGACGCATCAACGACTTCTCATGCGGGCACAGCAACTACTCCGAACTACGATACAACAACGAAACAAAGCTCGGACAAAACAACTACACCTAGTTCAGGTACATCTACAACGTTGAATTCGGACAAAACAACGAATTCAAGCCCAGGCACAGCAACGACTCCAAATTCGGACAAATCAACAACTGTGAATTCTGTCGCATCAACGACTTCTCACGCGGGCACAGCGACTACTCCGAACTACGATACAACAACGAAAAAAAGCTCGGACAAAACAACTACACCTGATTACGGTACATCCACAAAGTTGAATTCGGACAAAACAACAAATTCAAGCCCAGGCACAGCAACGACTCCAAATTCAGACAAATCAACAACTCCAAATTCTGACGCATCAACGACTTCTCATGCGGGCACAGCGACTACTCCGAACTACGATACAACAACGAAACAAAGCTCAGACAAAACAACTACACCTAGTTCAGGTACATCTACAAAGTTGAATTTAGACAAAACAACGAATTCAAGCCCAGGCACAGTAACGACTCAAAGTTCGGATAAATCAACAACTCCGAATTCTGACGCAACAACAACTTCTCATTCGGGCACAACAACTACTCCGAACTACGATACAACAACGAAACAAAGCTCAGACAAAACGACTACACCTGATTACGGTACATCCACCAAGTTGAATTCGGACAAAACAACAAATTCAAGCCCAGGCACAGCAACGACTCCAAATTCAGACAAATCAACAACTCCGAATTCTGACGCAACTACAACTTCTCATGCGGGCACAGTAACTACTCCAAACTATGATACAACAACAAAACATAGCTCGGAAAAAACAACTACGTCTAGTTCAAGTACATCCACAAAGTTGAATTCAGAAAAAACAACAAATTCAAGCCCAGGCACAGCAACGACTCCAAGTTCGGACAAATCAACAACTGTGAATTCTGACGCATCAACGACTTCTCATGCGGGCACAGCAACTACTCCGAACTACGATACAACAACGAAAAAAAGCTCGGACAAAACAACTACACCTGATTACGGTACATCCACAAAGTTGAATTCGGACAAAACAACAAATTCAAGCCCAGGCACAGCAACGACTCCAAGTTCGGACAAATCAACAACTGTGAATTCTGACGCATCAACGACTTCTCATGCGGGCACAGCAACTACTCCGAACTACGATACAACAACGAAAAAAAGCTCGGACAAAACAACAACACCTGGCTCAGGTACATCTACAACGTTGGATTCAGACAAAACAACGAATTCAAGCCCAGGCACAGCAACGACTCCAAGTTCGGACAAATCAACAACTCCGAATTCCGACGCATCAACGACTTCTCATGCGGGCACAGCAACTACTCTGAACTACGATACAACAACGAAACAAAGCTCGGACAAAACAACTACACCTAGTTCAGGTACATCTAAAACGTTGAATTTAGACAAAACAACGAATTCAAGCCCAGGCACAGCAACGACTCCAAGTTCGGACAAATCAACAACTCCGAATTCCGACGCATCAACGACTTCTCATGCGGGGACAGCAACTACTCCGAACTACGATACAACAACGAAACAAAGCTCGGACAAAACAACTACACCTAGTTCAGGTACATCTACAACGTTGAATTCAGACAAAACAACGAATTCAAGCCCAGGCACAGCAACGACTCCAACGTCGGACAAATCAACAACTGTGAATTCTGACGCATCAACGACTTCTTTCGCGGGCACAGCGACTACTCCGAACTACGATACAACAACGAAACAAAGCTCGGACAAAACAACTAAACCTGGTTCAGGTACATCTACAAAGTTGAATTCGGACAAAACAACGAATTCAAGCCCAGGCACAGCAACGACTCCAAATTCGGACAAATCAACAACTCCGAATTCCGAAGCATCAACGACTTCTCGCGCGGGCACAGGAACTAGTCCAAACTACGATACAACAACGAATCAAAGCTCGGACAAAACAACTAAACCTGGTTCAGGTACATCTACAAAGTTGAATTCGGACAAAACAACGAATTCAAGCCCAGGCACAGCAACGACTCCAAGTTCGGACAAATCAACAACTCCGAATTCTGACGCATCAACGACTTCTCATGCGGGCACAGCAACTACTCCGAACTACGATACAACAACGAAACAAAGCTCGGACAAAACAACTAAACCTGGTTCAGGTACATCTACAAAGTTGAATTCGGACAAAACAACGAATTCAAGCCCAGGCACAGCAACGACTCCAAGTTCGGACAAATCAACAACTCCGAATTCTAACGCATCAACGACTTCTCATGCGGGCACAGCAACTACTCCGAACTACGATACAACAACGAAACAAAGCTCGGACAAAACAACTACACCTGGTTCAGGTACATCTACAAAGTTGAATTCGGACAAAACAACGAATTCAAGCCCAGGCACAGCAACGACTCCAAATTCGGACAAATCAACAACTGTGAATTCTGACGCATCAACGACTTCTCACGCGGGCACAGCGACTACTCCGAACTACGATACAACAACGAAACAAAGCTCAGAAAAAACAACTACACCTAGTTCAAGTACATCTACAAAGTTGAATTCAGACAAAACAACGAATTCAAGCCCAGGCACAGTAACGACTCTAAGTTCGGATAAATCAACAACTCCCAATTCTGACGCAACAACAACTTCTCATTCGGGCACAACAACTACTCCGAACTATGATACAACAACGAAACAAAGCTCAGACAAAACAAGTACACCTAGTTCAGGTACATCCACAACGTTGAATTCAGACAAAACAACGAATTCAAACCCAGGCACTGCACCGACTCCAAGTTCGGACAAATCAACAACTCCGAATTCTGACGCATCAACGACTTCTCATGCGGGCACAGCAACTACTTCAACCTCCTATACAACAACCAAACAAAGCTCGGACAAGACAACTACACCTGATTCAGGTACATCTACAACGTTGAATTCGGACAAAACAACGAATTCAAGCCCAGGCACAGCAACGACTCCAAGTTCGGACAAATCAACAACTGTGAATTCTGACGCATCAACGACTTCTCATGCGGGCACAGCAACTACTCCGAACTACGATACAACAACGAAACAAAGCTCGGACAAAACAACTACACCTGGTTCAGGTACATCTACAAAGTTGAATTCGGACAAAACAACGAATTCAAGCCCAGGCACAGCAACGACTCCAAATTCGGACAAATCAACAACTCCGAAATCCAAAGCATTAACGACTTCTCGCGCGGGCACAGGAACTAGTCCGAACTACGATACAACAACGAAACAAAGCTCGGACAAAACAACTACACCTGGTTCAGGTACATCTACAACGTTGAATTCAGACAAAACAACGAATTCAAGCCCAGGCACAGCAACGACTCCAAATTCGGACAAATCAACAACTGTGAATTCTGACGCATCAACGACTTCTCATGCGGGCACAGCAACTACTCCGAACTACGATACAACAACGAAACAAAGCTCGGACAAAACAACTACACCTGGTTCAGGTACATCTACAAAGTTGAATTCGGACAAAACAACGAATTCAAGCCCAGGCACAGCAACGATTCCAAATTCGGACGAATCAACAACTGTGAATTCTGACGCATCAACGACTTCTCATGCAGGGACAGCGACTACTCCGAACTACGATACAACAACCAAACAAAGCTCGGACAAGACAACTACACCTGATTCAGGTACATTCACAACGTTGAATTCGGACAAAACAACGAATTCAAGCCCAGGCACAGCAACCACTCCAAATTCGGACAAATCAACAACTTCGAATTCTGAAGCATCAACGAGTTCTCGCGCGGGCACAGGAACTAGTCCGAACTACGATACAACAACGAAACAAAGCTCGGACAAAAAAACTACACCTAGTTCAAGTACATCCACAAAGTTGAATTCAGACAAAACAACGAATTCAAGCCCAGGCACAGCAACGACTCCAAGTTCGGACAAATCAACAACTGTGAATTCTGACGCATCAACGACTTCTCATGCGGGCACAGCAACTACTCCGAACTACGATTCAACAACAAAACATAGTTCGGAAAAAACAACTACGTCTGGTTCAAGTACATACACAAAGTTTAATTCAGACAAAACAACGAATTCAAACCCAGGCACAGCAACGACTCTAAGTTCGGACAAATCAACGATTCCGAATTCTGACGCATCAACGACTTCTCATGCGGGCACTGAGTTGAATTCAGACAAAACAACGAATTCAAGCCCAGGCACAGCAACGACTCCAAGTTCGGACAAATCACAACTTCGAATTCTGACGCATCAACGACTTCTCATGCGGGCACAGCAACTACTCCAAACTCTTATACAACAACCAAACAAAGCTCGGACAAAACAACTACACCTGATTCAGGTACATCTACAATGTTGAATTCAGACAAAACAACGAATTCAAGCCCAGGCACAGCAACGACTCCAAGTTCGGACAAATCAACAACTCCGGATACAGACGCAAGTTCTTGATCCCGCATAAGAAGAAATTTCTTATGCGGGATCAAGAACTACTCCAAACTACGATACAACGATGAAACAAATCTTGGACAAAACAACTTTACCTGGTTTAGGTAAATCCACAACGTCGAATTCAGTCAAAACAACGAATGCCAATCCAGGCACGACTCCAACTTTGGATAAATCAACATCTTTGAACTCAGACGCAATAAGGACTTCAGTTTCAGATATATCCACAACACCGAGTTCAGACACGGCAAAGAATTTAATCTCAGCCATAACAATAGCGCCGAGTTCTGGTGTAAATCAACTCATAATTCATATGCAATATCTTCTTATTCAGAAACAGAAATAATTCCAAGCTCACGTTCAATATCAACTCCAAGTCTACCCATAACAAAAATGCAGAATTCAGACATTATCTCCGATTTTTCATACTACGGCGTCTCTTTACCCGGACACTCAGATAAATAATAAAATTAATGCCCGGACATAACAATTTTTTCAGATGCTGACACAATTATTTCAACTGCAACTTCGGACACAACACTAATTCCGAGATCAGGCACAACTTATTCTCCTTCAAGATTAACCAGTACTAAATCTTCAGGTACTACAAAAAGCTCAACAATTACATAAAATTTTATTTTTACTTCTGGGTTTCAGATTCAGAAAACATGACAACTCATGTTCAATTGATAGCAGGATAATTGCAAACATTCTACATAAAAATGTATGTGTTGTTTTTGTGAAGACAGTGCATTTCACGGTCTTGTTTTACTTTGTAGACTTGCAGAACACAAAGCAAGACGAGGCCGCAAGAATCCGGCTGTCAGACATGAGCGATCCTGGTTAATCAAAACAAAATTTCTGTATATATATTGTTATTTAACGTCCGGTTTAGCACGTTTTCTTCATGAGCAAGTAGCCCCGGGTTCAATTCCCAGCCCGATAGATTTTTGAATGATGAATTTAAATATCCGCTTTGGGTCTGTGTGTGTAAGATATCTGTATTTTGTGTGTGTTCCATTCCTAATACAGAGAATCCTAGTAAACTTTGCTACAAATTTTAAGCATTATTTTTCATAATTTAAATTTTCTCTGTCTCTAAGTCCAGATCCAACATCAACTTCTTCAAGCCCCGGTGATACAACAACTCCTTCCAGTTCAACAACAACGAGTCCATCAACAACAAAATCTCCGAGCCCAGAAATCACCCCAACTGTTTTGGTTCCAACCACAACATCTACATCAAACCCAGAAACTACCACGAGTACGTTGGCTCCATCCAGGAAAACAACTTCGGCGAACCCAGAACTCACAACAGCCATATTGGGTTCAAACAGAACCACTTCAGCGTCGAGTACAAAAGTTACCACAACTCCATCGGTACCTTCCACAACTACGTCAGAACCTTCCACAACTACGTCAGAACCTTCCACAACTACGTCGAAACCTTCCACAACTACATCGGTACCTTCCACAACAACTGAAAAAGAAAGGACCACTCTTCTTAATTTGATAATAACTACCTTGAGCCCAAGGCCTTCCTTGACTCCAAGTACAAAAAAAAACTGGTGAAGAAACGACCCCACCTACTTACAAACAGATAACCACAACTAGCCCCGGAACAAAAACAACTTTTATAAGTATTTGGTAAGGCATAACCCGAGCTGTGTTGCTTTGAGTTGATACGAATTACACCCGAAAAGTAAAGTTTTTCTATTGTTATTATGTATCAATATAAATGTAAGTTTTAATTTAATAAATGATTGGCAACTGTTTTTTATTTTCATATTACACATCCCATAAAGATTGTGCCTGTGATTAAAAATCATTTTGTATTGAATATATAATTATAAATTTTAATTTTGACGATGCCAACGCAGATCTTAATTTTAATACATTATTCTCTATTATTATTAGTCGTCTCTATTAGTATTATTATGAGTCGTATTATTATTACTTTCTTGTTTCTGTTTTGTTATGTTGATGTTGTAGTGTTTTGTGCGTAAAATGAATGTTTTCTTTCTTTCTTTTCCCAAAAACATGTTTATTATTTTAATGTGGGTAACCTCAGATATTAATGTTATACATATTATGAATGATTATGATGTTAACATTCGCCTAGAAAATAATTTTGTATTTCTTGTAAAAGCTGACGGTTCTAGGAACATGCAATGTCTACAGTGTTTTTGTTTTTATAATTTTACCCAAGTCTTTCTTAGTACCTATATTGTGATTGAAATCAATTAGATCTAAAAATAAGTACCTAATTTCCAACCGTTTGATGCTCTTTTAGCAAATCAAAGGTACATTCTGGTCTTATCCTTTGCACAACACGACACCAAATGGGATCAATGATATTAAATTTATTTCAATTTATACACGGGTCTAGCCTGGGTCTTTGAGAGGCATTGGTGGGGCCGAAGCCAACACCAAGAGGTTGTTGAGTACAAAATACAATTATGGGGTGTGTATAAAATGGCATATAAAACTATTGAACAGTATATGATTAAAAAAACTGGGCTATTGTAGTGAACTACTAGTGGATACTACTACTACTGCTGAAGTACTACTGATGACATATGGTACTGAGACGTGGTCCTTAACTGTTGGCCTTTTGGAAAAACTCACACAGAGCCACACAGCGGGCAATGGAGAGAGCTATGCTCGGAGTTTCTTTGCGCGATAGAATCCGAAACGTGTATATTCGCCAAAGAACCAAAGTCACCGACATAGCTGTTAAAATTTGCAAGTTGAAGAGGCAATGGGCAGGCCACATTGCTCGGAGAATCGATAACCGATGAGGAAGAAAGGTTCTTGAGTGAAGACCACGAACCGGAAGACGCAGCGTAGGTAGGCCTCCCACTAGTTGGACCGATGTCATAGTGAGAGTCGCTGGCATCCAGTGGATGCAAAAGGCAGGCTGTTGTTCAGTGTGGAGGTTAAAGGGGGAGTCCTATGTTCAGCAGTGGACGTCGTCTGGCTGATGATGATGATGACTAGTGGATAGGAGAACAGATCTAGGATGAGAAATGGCACCTGCCTATAGTAATAATATAATTTATAATTATATTATTATTACCTTTATTTCGTTTAACTCTCGGGTCTAGCTCGGACATTTGACAGGCATTGGTGGAGCCGAGACCAACGCCAAGGGCTTTGTTTAGTACAAAATATAATAATTGAGTTTGTATAAAAAGAAATATGAAACTATTGTACGTATGTGATTTAGTAAAAAAAGGTAAAACTCAAAAAGTCCTCCCCGCACCGAGTTCTGGCCGCAAGTCTCTAATACAAAGCCCCGAGGCGGGCCCGCGGTCCACCGCTGAATCGCCAGGGAAATCTGGCTGAAAATACTGGATCAGGAACCAACCCAATCGAGGTTCGAGCTTTTTCTCCCTCATGCTGCGTCCTAGATTCAGAATAAACTTCCATGTGCACCACAGTCCCGCCACCGTCTCGACAAAAAAGGGACTGAAATCGTACGCTGACCTTAAGGAGGCGTATTTGAGGTGTTTGCGTCTGGCAGCTGTGTCAGCGAACTGCTGAGTAGCGGGGAGATGGCAAGATGCAAACGTGCACACGCGGTAGCATGCCACACGAGGTAGCGTACTCTTTGCGATGGGTCCAGCCAAGGTCCAGCGTAACACCGTCAGGTTGTTGCCGTCTGATCGCGACTACCTCAAGGGCTCCAAAACGCTCGGCACCTCTGCAGACAAAAGAGCACCTACATACCGAATAAAAATTACTAAATCGGATGTTGCTAATTTTGTTTCATGTAAATTAATAGAATACATTAAACTTCATAAATATAATGTATTGTTATCATACCGAATTCATTCCTCACTATTCATGGTTTACTACTCTGTTAGGCTATTAATTAGCACTATATTATAATCTTAAAATAACTACTCAGAGAAGGTAGGTTTCCAAACAACGCCTTCTCAAAACGTAAGCTACAAATTCGCTTTGTAGCTTACGTTTCGATTGGTATTTTAAACGATTTAAGCAAGAATATTAATGGATTACCTGTGGAATGTCACACCATAACTCTTATGCTGCTTTTCTGATTTGTTGTGGCACGATTCCACCGCGCAAATTGTCATAGTAAACTTTTTATATTTTTTTTGGTGTCATATATGAAACCATTTGAATGGCTTAAATTTTGCGAATGTACTTGGTTTCTTTGTGTAGCTATTCTAAGATTATAATCAATCACGTTAAAGGACATTTCACTGCAAATCTAAAGCTAAGTTATGAGATGCAGTATCTATTCGTAAATTGCAATGTTGTCATGGGAGTTAAGCTAAACAGATTAGGCGGTTGGTTGGTCATTATCGGGTTTGTGTATCAAGTTTGACTGATTGGCAGAATCATGGTATAATAATATACTCCGCCGCGCTCCGAGAAAACATTTCACGTGTGCGTCCCGCAATGATGTCATCAATGTCATGGATACACGTACACGTGCATAAGCAAAAGCAGATTAAGTAATTCACAAGTTCGAGAGAGATGACGATACACGAAACAATGGTGGACTCTCTATGATTTTCTGTGTTAACAGTAGCGTGAAATTATAACTCCCCAATATCCGTATATTACCTGTGGGAATCCAATAAATCAATGTGGTTTTGATACAATTATGTTTACTAAATTCAAGTCGTGCTTAACTTGCTTGAGCGGACAAACTAAAAGACTATTAAATGCTTTTGTTTTTATTTAATACATTATGAAAAAATGTTTCCCAGTGTCTGTGTTTGTTACAATAAAGTGGCAACTGGACAGTGAAGTCATTGCGGGAGAACTCCCAGAGCGCTAAACCTTGTTTTCTTAGATCATGGGCAGAATGATTAAAAGCTAAGTAGGTACCTATACCTAAGCTATGACATAATTATATTTGATGGCTTTTGATAAAATAAATAACAATAAGGATATTCTACGCAACTGATATCCTGTACTTGGAAGTAGGATTGACACTAGATAGAGTTTATATAAAAAAAATAAAAAAATACGCGTGTAATTCCGCGTTTGACCTCCAACTCGCCTGTTGGTAAGCGACGATGACATGTGGTTGAAGATGAAGCACGCAGACTTAGAAGATACCTATTCACTCTGGCTTTGAAAAGGCCCAGATTATATATCTCAGGAAACAAGGAAGCTGGCAGGTTGTTATAATCCTTGGCCGTAGTACGGATTAGAAACGTAGTATCGAAACGTTTGGCACGAAAATCGACATAGTATGCGTGGTAGTGGGCCGTTTATCTATTTGTCTTGTAGTAGAAAGAGGGCGGGAATAGGAATAGGAATATATAAATATAGGAATATATAAAAAGGCAGGAGGGTCTAACTCCCTCCTGTCAATTTTTCTATCGGACTGCCACGGTGACCTGTGTGAAGTTGGCAGCCAACTTTGGCTGCCTATAATCCGACTAAATTAAGATGACTTTTTTTGTGAAGTTAGCAGCCAACACGATTACGACCTCTTATTCTATAAAAGCAGCTACTAATTCATTTCGAATGGTTCGAAAAATGCAATAAGCATAAATTAAAAACAATATTAAAATGACAAAGTCCCATCAAGACATGTATCGCAACCAAACGCCATAACAAAAATCACAACCTTAATTCCTCTTAAATATGCAACAAAACTTACTGAAACGTGTAGAAAAAATAAAAGGCTTTCAAATGAAACCTATTTTAGCCCGGTTAAACGATTGCTTATTGCCGGAAAAAAATAACGAAAATGGGAAAATCAAAATATTTTACGACTCTCAAATGACTCGGTGGATTTCGACCTGTAAACCCCTGAATTCGTGTAAAGCTGCTATATCATTGCATTTTCTTATGTTTAAGCTATCTTAAAAATATTCTGAAACGGGGCAAAACATTTATTTAACCCTGTAATGATCCGACGGAAACTTTATTTTACTTTGGCATTTTCATTCCAGAAAATCATTAAAAAAAACACCACACAACCCCTGATATTTGGATTTCTATGTGAATAATATCAAAGAATGTATATCTAGCTACAAAAAAAAAGTAAATGTTGTCTGGCTTATCGACAGCATGGTACCCAATTGTCACCTGAAGTCAAATCTAAAACTTAAATTTTCACGACTAAAGTTGGCTGCTGGTGAATGGCGACCTTTCATCCCCGTAATTATGAAACAATTGGTGCTCAAATAGCTTAACTAATATCTACCCTTTAAAATGAAACCTATTTCAGCCCGGCAGTCTGATTGCTTATTGCCCAAAAACACAAACGAAAAAAGGAAAATCAAAAATTTTACTACTCTCAAATGTCACGGTCGATTTCGACCCATGAGCCCCTGAAAACGAATAAAACAGCTATTTCATCGAATTTTCTTATATTTTAGCCACCTGAAAAATATACTGAAAAGCTGGCAGAACTATTATTTAACCCTCTACTGGTCCGACGGAGAAAATTAACTTTTTTTATTGCATTTTTGTTCCTGAAAATCATAAAAAAATACCACACAACCCCTGTTATTTGAATTTTTATGTAAGAAATTTTAAAGCCTGCGTAACTAACTACAATAGTTGATAAATTTGAGCCCTACTTAATTTCAGTTTCGTACCCAAATCATCACCGGAAATCAAATCTGAAACTTGAATTTTCACGACTAAAGTTGGCTGCTGGTGAATGGCGACCTTTCATCCCCGTAATTATGAAAGAAATGGTACTTGAATAACCTAACTAATATCTATACTTTAAAATGTAACCTATTTCAGCCCGGCAGTCTGATTGCTTAATGCCCAAAAAATCAAACGAAAAAAGAAAATCTAAAATTTTACTACTCTCAAATGACACGGTCGATTTCGACCCCCCGTGAACCCCTGAAAACGAATAAAACTGCTATTTCC
The DNA here is from genome assembly GCA_914767915.1 of Agriopis aurantiaria. Classification (NCBI taxonomy): domain Eukaryota; kingdom Metazoa; phylum Arthropoda; class Insecta; order Lepidoptera; family Geometridae; genus Agriopis; species Agriopis aurantiaria. The sequence continues at coordinate 3,177,431 of OU611992.1, read as the reverse complement.
TAGAATTCTTTTATGTTTAAGCCACCTTAAAAATATACTGAAAAACTGGCAGAACTATTATTTAACCCTCTAATGGTCCGACGGAGAAAATTAACTTTTTTTATGACATTTTTATTCCTGAAAATCATAAAAAAACACCACACAACCCCTGTTATTTGGATTTCTATGTACGTAGTTTTAAAGCCTGCGTAACTGGCTACAATAGTTGATAAATTTGAGCCCAACTTAATATCAGTTTCGTACCCAAATCATCACCGGAAATCAAATCTGAAACTTAAATTTTCACGACTAAAGTTGGCTGCTGGTGAATGGCGACCTTTCATCCCCGTAATTATGAAAGAAATGGTACTTGAATAACCTAACTAATATCTAGGCTTTAAAATGTAACCTATTTCAGCCCGGCAGTCTGATTGCTTAATGCCCAAAAAATCAAACGAAAAAAGAAAATCTAAAATTTTACTACTCTCAAATGACACGGTCGATTTCGACCCCCCGTGAACCCCTGAAAACGAATAAAACTGCTATTTCCTAGAATTTTCTTATGTTTAAGCCACCTTAAAAATATACTGAAAAACTGGCAGAACTATTATTTAACCCTCTAATGGTCCGACGGAGAAAATTAACTTTTTTTATGACATCTTTGTTCCTGAAAATCATAAAAAAACACCACACAACCCCTGTTATTTGGATTTCTATGTACGTAGTTTTAAAGCCTGCGTAACTGGCTACAATAGTTGATAAATTTGAGCCCAACTTAATATCAGTTTCGTACCCAAATCATCACCGGAAATCAAATCTGAAACTTAAATTTTCACGACTAAAGTTGGCTGCTGGTGAATGGCGACCTTTCATCCCCGTAATTATGAAACAAATGGTGCTTAGATAGTCTAACTAATATCTAAGCTTTAAAATGAAACCTATTTCAGCCCGGCAGTCTGATTCCTTAATGCCCAAAAAATCAAACGAAAAAAGAAAATCTAAAATTTTACAACTCTCAAATGTCACGGTCGATTTCGACCCGTGAACCCCTGAAAACTAATAAAACTGCTATTTCCTAGAATTCTCTTATGTTTAAGCCACCTTAAAAATATACTGAAAAACTGGCAGAACTATTATTTAACCCTCTAATGGTCCGACGGAGAAAATTTACTTTTTTTATTACATTTTTATTCCTGAAAATCATAAAAAAACACCACACAACCCCTGTTATTTGGATTTCTATGTACGTAGTTTTAAAGCCTGCGTAACTGGCTACAATAGTTGATAAATTTGAGCCCAACTTAATATCAGTTTCGTACCCAAATCATCACCGGAAATCAAATCTGAAACTTAAATTTTCACGACTAAAGTTGGCTGCTGGTGAATGGCGACCTTTCATCCCCGTAATTATGAAACAAATGGTACTTGAATAACCTAACTAATATCTAAGCTTTAAAATGAAACCTATTTCAGCCCGGCAGTCTGATTCCTTAATGCCCAAAAAATCAAACGAAAAAAGAAAATCTAAAATTTTACAACTCTCAAATGTCACGGTCGATTTCGACCCGTGAACCCCTGAAAACGAATAAAACTGCTATTTCATCGAATTTTCTTATGTTTTCGCCACCTGAAAAATATACTGAAAAACTGGCAGAACTATTATTTAACCCTCTAATGGTCCGACGGAGAAAATTAACTTTTTTTATGACATTTTTATTCCTGAAAATCATAAAAAAACACCACACAACCCCTGTTATTTGGATTTCTATGTACGTAGTTTTAAAGCCTGCGTAACTGGCTACAATAGTTGATAAATTTGAGCCCAACTTAATATCAGTTTCGTACCCAAATCATCACCGGAAATCAAATCTGAAACTTAAATTTTCACGACTAAAGTTGGCTGCTGGTGAATGGCGACCTTTCATCCCCGTAATTATGAAAGAAATGGTACTTGAATAACCTAACTAATATCTAGGCTTTAAAATGTAACCTATTTCAGCCCGGCAGTCTGATTGCTTAATGCCCAAAAACACAAACGAAAAGAGAAAATCTAAAATTTTACAACTCTCAAATGTCACGGTCGATTTCGACCCGTGAACCCCTGAAAACTAATAAAACTGCTATTTCCTAGAATTCTCTTATGTTTAAGCCACCTTAAAAATATACTGAAAAAGTGGCAGAACTATTATTTAACCCTCTAATGGTCCGACGGAGAAAATTAACTTTTTTTATTGCATTTTTGTTCCTGAAAATCATAAAAAAATACCACACAACCCCTGTTATTTGAATTTTTATGTAAGAAGTTTTAAAGCCTGCGTAACTGGCTACAATAATTGATAAATTTGAGCCCTACTTAATTTCAGTTTCGTACCCAAATCATCACCGGAAATCAAATCTGAAACTTGAATTTTCACGACTAAAGTTGGCTGCTGGTGAATGGCGACCTTTCATCCCCGTAATTATGAAACAAATGGTGCTTAGATAGCCTAAATAATATCTAAGCTTTAAAATGAAACCTATTTCAGCCCGGCAGTCTGATTCCTTACTGCCCAAAAAATCAAACGAAAAAAGAAAATCTAAAATTTTACAACTCTCAAATGTCACGGTCGATTTCGACCCGTGAACCCCTGAAAACGAATAAAACTGCTATTTCATCGAATTTTCTTATGTTTTAGCCACCTGAAAAATATATTGTAAAACTGGCAGAACTATTATTTAACCCTCTAATGGTCCGACGGAGAAAATTAACTTTTTTTATGACATTTTTATTCCTGAAAATCATAAAAAAACACCACACAACCCCTGTTATTTGGATTTCTATGTACGTAGTTTTAAAGCCTGCGTAACTGGCTACAATAGTTGATAAATTTGAGCCCAACTTAATATCAGTTTCGTACCCAAATCATCACCGGAAATCAAATCTGAAACTTAAATTTTCACGACTAAAGTTGGCTGCTGGTGAATGGCGACCTTTCATCCCCGTAATTATGAAAGAAATGGTACTTGAATAACTTAACTAATATCTAGGCTTTAAAATGTAACCTATTTCAGCCCGGCAGTCTGATTGCTTAATGCCCAAAAACACAAACGAAAAGAGAAAATCTAAAATTTTACAACTCTCAAATGTCACGGTCGATTTCGACCCGTGAACCCCTGAAAACTAATAAAACTGCTATTTCCTAGAATTCTCTTATGTTTAAGCCACCTTAAAAATATACTGAAAAACTGGCAGAACTATTATTTAACCCTCTAATGGTCCGACGGAGAAAATTAACTTTTTTTATTGCATTTTTGTTCCTGAAAATCATAAAAAAATACCACACAACCCCTGTTATTTGAATTTTTATGTAAGAAGTTTTAAAGCCTGCGTAACTGGCTACAATAATTGATAAATTTGAGCCCAACTAAATGACAGACTCGTACCCAAATTATCACCTGAAATCAAATCTGAAACTTAAATTTTCACGACTAAAGTTGGCTGCTGGTGAATGGCGACCCTTCATCCCCGTAATTATGAAACAAATGGTACTTAAATAGCCCAACTAATATCTAGGCTTTAAAATGAAACCTATTTCAGCCCGGCAGTCTGATTATTTAATGCCCAAAAACACAAACGAAAAAAGAAAATCTAAAATTTTACAACTCTCAAATGTCACGGTCGATTACGACCCGTGAACCCCTGAAAACGAATAAAACTGCTATTTCATCGAATTTTCTTATGTTTTAGCCACCTGAAAAATATATTGTAAAACTGGCAGAACTATTATTTAACCCTCTAATGGTCCGACGGAGAAAATTAACTTTTTTTATTACATTTTCGTTCCTGAAAAACATAAAAAAATACCACACAATCCCTGCTATTTGGATTTCTATGTACGTAGTTCTAAAGCCTGCGTACATAGCTACAATAATTAATAAATTTGAGCCCAACTAAATGACAGATTCGTAGCCAAATTATCACCTGAAATCAAATCTGAAACTTAAATTTTCACGACTAAAGTTGGCTGCTGGTGAATGGCGACCTTTCATCCCCGTAATTATGAAAGAAATGGTACTTGAATAACCTAACTAATATCTAGGCTTTAAAATGAAACCTATTTCAGCCCGGCAGTCTGATTATTTAATGCCCAAAAACACAAACGAAAAAAGAAAATCTAAAATTTTACAACTCTCAAATGTCACGGTCGATTACGACCCGTGAACCCCTGAAAACGAATAAAACTGCTATTTCATCGAATTTTCTTATGTTTTAGCCACCTGAAAAATATATTGTAAAACTGGCAGAACTATTATTTAACCCTCTAATGGTCCGACGGAGAAAATTAACTTTTTTTATGACATTTTTATTCCTGAAAATCATAAAAAAACACCACACAACCCCTGTTATTTGGATTTCTATGTACGTAGTTTTAAAGCCTGCGTAACTGGCTACAATAGTTGATAAATTTGAGCCCTACTTAATTTCAGTTTCGTACCCAAATCATCACCGGAAATCAAATCTGAAACTTGAATTTTCACGACTAAAGTTGGCTGCTGGTGAATGGCGACCTTTCATCCCCGTAATTATGAAACAAATGGTGCTTAGATAGCCTAAATAATATCTAAGCTTTAAAATGAAACCTATTTCAGCCCGGCAGTCTGATTCCTTACTGCCCAAAAAATCAAACGAAAAAAGAAAATCTAAAATTTTACTACTCTCAAATGACACGGTCGATTTCGACCCCCCGTGAACCCCTGAAAACGAATAAAACTGCTATTTCCTAGAATTCTCTTATGTTTAAGCCACCTGAAAAATATACTGAAAAACTGGCAGAACTATTATTTAACCCTCTAATGGTCCGACGGAGAAAATTAACTTTTTTTATGACATTTTTATTCCTGAAAATCATAAAAAAACACCACACAACCCCTGTTATTTGGATTTCTATGTACGTAGTTTTAAAGCCTGCGTAACTGGCTACAATAGTTGATAAATTTGAGCCCAACTTAATATCAGTTTCGTACCCAAATCATCACCGGAAATCAAATCTGAAACTTAAATTTTCACGACTAAAGTTGGCTGCTGGTGAATGGCGACCTTTCATCCCCGTAATTATGAAAGAAATGGTACTTGAATAACCTAACTAATATCAAGGCTTTAAAATGTAACCTATTTCAGCCCGGCAGTCTGATTGCTTAATGCCCAAAAACACAAACGAAAAGAGAAAATCTAAAATTTTACAACTCTCAAATGTCACGGTCGATTTCGACCCGTGAACCCCTGAAAACGAATAAAACTGCTATTTCATCGAATTTTCTTATGTTTTAGCCACCTGAAAAATATATTGTAAAACTGGCAGAACTATTATTTAACCCTCTAATGGTCCGACGGAGAAAATTAACTTTTTTTATTACATTTTCGTTCCTGAAAATCATAAAAAAATACCACACAACCCCTGCTATTTGGATTTCTATGTACGTAGTTCTAAAGCCTGCGTACATAGCTACAATAATTAATAAATTTGAGCCCAACTAAATGACAGATTCGTACCCAAATTATCACCTGAAATCAAATCTGAAACTTAAATTTTCACGACTAAAGTTGGCTGCTGGTGAATGGCGACCCTTCATCCCCGTAATTATGAAACAAATGGTACTTAAATAGCCCAACTAATATCTAGGCTTTAAAATGAAACCTATTTCAGCCCGGCAGTCTGATTATTTAATGCCCAAAAACACAAACGAAAAAAGAAAATCTAAAATTTTACAACTCTCAAATGTCACGGTCGATTTCGACCCGTGAACCCCTGAAAACGAATAAAACTGCTATTTCATCGAATTTTCTTATGTTTTAGCCACCTGAAAAATATATTGTAAAACTGGCAGAACTATTATTTAACCCTCTAATGGTCCGACGGAGAAAATTAACTTTTTTTATTACATTTTCGTTCCTGAAAATCATAAAAAAATACCACACAATCCCTGCTATTTGGATTTCTATGTACGTAGTTCTAAAGCCTGCGTACATAGCTACAATAATTAATAAATTTGAGCCCAACTAAATGACAGATTCGTAGCCAAATTATCACCTGAAATCAAATCTGAAACTTAAATTTTCACGACTAAAGTTGGCTGCTGGTGAATGGCGACCCTTCATCCCCGTAATTATGAAACAAATGGTTATTAAATAGCCCAACTAATATCTAGGCTTTAAAATGAAACCTATTTCAGCCCGGCAGTCTGATTATTTAATGCCCAAAAACACAAACGAAAAAAGAAAATCTAAAATTTTACAACTCTCAAATGTCACGGTCGATTTCGACCCGTGAACCCCTGAAAACGAATAAAACTGCTATTTCATCGAATTTTCTTATGTTTTAGCCACCTGAAAAATATATTGTAAAACTGGCAGAACTATTATTTAACCCTCTAATGGTCCGACGGAGAAAATTAACTTTTTTTATTACATTTTCGTTCCTGAAAATCATAAAAAAATACCACACAATCCCTGCTATTTGGATTTCTATGTACGTAGTTCTAAAGCCTGCGTACATAGCTACAATAATTAATAAATTTGAGCCCAACTAAATGACAGATTCGTAGCCAAATTATCACCTGAAATCAAATCTGAAACTTAAATTTTCACGACTAAAGTTGGCTGCTGGTGAATGGCGACCCTTCATCCCCGTAATTATGAAAGAAATGGTACTTGAATAACCTAACTAATATCTAGGCTTTAAAATGTAACCTATTTCAGCCCGGCAGTCTGATTGCTTAATGCCCAAAAACACAAACGAAAAGAGAAAATCTAAAATTTTACAACTCTCAAATGTCACGGTCGATTTCGACCCGTGAACCCCTGAAAACTAATAAAACTGCTATTTCCTAGAATTTTCTTATGTTTAAGCCACCTTAAAAATATACTGAAAAACTGGCAGAACTATTATTTAACCCTCTAATGGTCCGACGGAGAAAATTAACTTTTTTTATTGCATTTTTGTTCCTGAAAATCATAAAAAAATACCACACAACCCCTGTTATTTGAATTTTTATGTAAGAAGTTTTAAAGCCTGCGTAACTGGCTACAATAGTTGATAAATTTGAGCCCTACTTAATTTCAGTTTCGTACCCAAATCTTCACCGGAAATCAAATCTGAAACTTGAATTTTCACGACTAAAGTTGGCTGCTGGTGAATGGCGACCTTTCATCCCCGTAATTATGAAACAAATGGTGCTTAGGTAGCCTAAATAATATCTAAGCTTTAAAATGAAACCTATTTCAGCCCGGCAGTCTGATTCCTTACTGCCCAAAAAATCAAACGAAAAAAGAAAATCTAAAATTTTACTACTCTCAAATGACACGGTCGATTTCGACCCCCCGTGAACCCCTGAAAACGAATAAAACTGTTATTCCATCGAATTTTCTTATGTTTTAACCACCTGAAAAATATACTGAAAAACTGGCAGAACTATTATTTAACCCTCTAATGGTCCGACGGAGAAAATTAACTTTTTTTATTACATTTTCGTTCCTGAAAATCATAAAAAAATACCACACAACCCCTGCTATTTGGATTTCTATGTACGTAGTTCTAAAGCCTGCGTACATAGCTACAATAATTAATAAATTTGAGCCCAACTAAATGACAGATTCGTACCCAAATTATCACCTGAAATTTTAGAGTAGTAAAATTTTAGATTTTCCTTTTTTCGTTTGTTTTTTTGGGCATTAAGCAATCAGACTGCCGGGCTGAAATAGGTTTCATTTATAAGCCTAGATATTAGTTAGGCTATTTAAGCACCATTTGTTTCATAATTACGGGGATGAAAGGTCGCCATTCACCAGTAGCCAACTTTAGTCGTGAAAATTTAAGTTTAAGATTTGATTTCTGGTGATAATTTGGGTACGAATCTGTCAATTAATTGGGCTCAAATTTATTAATTATTGTAGCTATGTATGCAGGCTTTAGAATTACTTACATAGAAATCCAAATAGCAGGGGTTGTGTGGTATATTTTATGATTTTAAGGAACAAAAAACTCATTATAAAAGTTAATTTACTCCGTCGGACCATTAGAGGGTTAAATAATAGTTCTGCCAGTTTTTCAGTTTATTTTTCAGGTGGCGAAAACATGAGAAAATTTGATGAAATAGCAGTTTTATTCGTTTTCAGGGGTTCACGGGTCGAAATCGACCGTGACATTTGAGAGTAGTAAAATTTTAGATTTTCTTTTTTCGTTTGATTTTTTGGGCATTTAGCAATCAGACTGCATGGATGAAATAGGTTACATTTTAAAGCCTAGATATAAGTTAGGCTATTTAAGCACCACTTGTTTCATAATTACGGGGATGAAAGGTCGCTACTCACCAGCAGCCAACTTTAGTCGTGAAAATTTAAGTTTCAGATTTGATTTCCGGTGATGATTTGGGTACGAAACTGATATTAAGTTGGGCTCAAATTTATCAACTATTGTAGCCAGTTACGCAGGCTTTAAAACTACGTACATAGAAATCCAAATAACAGGGGTTGTGTGGTGTTTTTTTATGATTTTCAGGAATAAAAATGTCATAAAAAAAGTTAATTTTCTCCGTCGGACCATTAGAGGGTTAAATAATAGTTCTGCCAGTTTTACAATATATTTTTCAGGTGGCTAAAACATAAGAAAATTCGATGAAATAGCAGTTTTATTCGTTTTCAGGGGTTCACGGGTCGAAATCGACCGTGACATTTGAGAGTTGTAAAATTTTAGATTTTCTCTTTTCGTTTGTGTTTTTGGGCATTAAGCAATCAGACTGCCGGGCTGAAATAGGTTACATTTTAAAGCCTTGATATTAGTTAGGTTATTCAAGTACCATTTCTTTCATAATTACGGGGATGAAAGGTCGCCATTCACCAGCAGCCAACTTTAGTCGTGAAAATTTAAGTTTCAGATTTGATTTCCGGTGATGATTTGGGTACGAAACTGATATTAAGTTGGGCTCAAATTTATCAACTATTGTAGCCAGTTACGCAGGCTTTAAAACTACGTACATAGAAATCCAAATAACAGGGGTTGTGTGGTGTTTTTTTATGATTTTCAGGAATAAAAATGTCATAAAAAAAGTTAATTTTCTCCGTCGGACCATTAGAGGGTTAAATAATAGTTCTGCCAGTTTTTCAGTATATTTTTCAGATGGCTTAAACATAAGAGAATTCTAGGAAATAGCAGTTTTATTCGTTTTCAGGGGTTCACGGGGGGTCGAAATCGACCGTGTCATTTGAGAGTAGTAAAATTTTAGATTTTCTTTTTTCGTTTGATTTTTTGGGCAGTAAGGAATCAGACTGCCGGGCTGAAATAGGTTTCATTTTAAAGCTTAGATATTATTTAGGCTATCTAAGCACCATTTGTTTCATAATTACGGGGATGAAAGGTCGCCATTCACCAGCAGCCAACTTTAGTCGTGAAAATTCAAGTTTCAGATTTGATTTCCGGTGAGGATTTGGGTACGAAACTGAAATTAAGTAGGGCTCAAATTTATCAACTATTGTAGCCAGTTACGCAGGCTTTAAAACTTCTTACATAAAAATTCAAATAACAGGGGTTGTGTGGTATTTTTTTATGATTTTCAGGAACAAAAATGCAATAAAAAAAGTTAATTTTCTCCGTCGGACCATTAGAGGGTTAAATAATAGTTCTGCCAGTTTTTCAGTATATTTTTAAGGTGGCTTAAACATAAGAGAATTCTAGGAAATAGCAGTTTTATTAGTTTTCAGGGGTTCACGGGTCGAAATCGACCGTGACATTTGAGAGTTGTAAAATTTTAGATTTTCTCTTTTCGTTTGTGTTTTTGGGCATTAAGCAATCAGACTGCCGGGCTGAAATAGGTTACATTTTAAAGCCTAGATATTAGTTAGGTTATTCAAGTACCATTTCTTTCATAATTACGGGGATGAAAGGTCGCCATTCACCAGCAGCCAACTTTAGTCGTGAAAATTTAAGTTTCAGATTTGATTTCCGGTGATGATTTGGGTACGAAACTGATATTAAGTTGGGCTCAAATTTATCAACTATTGTAGCCAGTTACGCAGGCTTTAAAACTACGTACATAGAAATCCAAATAACAGGGGTTGTGTGGTGTTTTTTTATGATTTTCAGGAATAAAAATGTCATAAAAAAAGTTAATTTTCTCCGTCGGACCATTAGAGGGTTAAATAATAGTTCTGCCAGTTTTTCAGTATATTTTTCAGGTGGCGAAAACATAAGAAAATTCGATGAAATAGCAGTTTTATTAGTTTTCAGGGGTTCACGGGTCGAAATCGACCGTGACATTTGAGAGTTGTAAAATTTTAGATTTTCTCTTTTCGTTTGTGTTTTTGGGCATTAAGCAATCAGACTGCCGGGCTGAAATAGGTTACATTTTAAAGCCTAGATATTAGTTAGGTTATTCAAGTACCATTTCTTTCATAATTACGGGGATGAAAGGTCGCCATTCACCAGCAGCCAACTTTAGTCGTGAAAATTTAAGTTTCAGATTTGATTTCCGGTGATGATTTGGGTACGAAACTGATATTAAGTTGGGCTCAAATTTATCAACTATTGTAGCCAGTTACGCAGGCTTTAAAACTACGTACATAGAAATCCAAATAACAGGGGTTGTGTGGTGTTTTTTTATGATTTTCAGGAATAAAAATGTCATAAAAAAAGTTAATTTTCTCCGTCGGACCATTAGAGGGTTAAATAATAGTTCTGCCAGTTTTTCAGTATATTTTTCAGGTGGCGAAAACATAAGAAAATTCGATGAAATAGCAGTTTTATTCGTTTTCAGGGGTTCACGGGTCGAAATCGACCGTGACATTTGAGAGTTGTAAAATTTTAGATTTTCTTTTTTCGTTTGATTTTTTGGGCATTAAGGAATCAGACTGCCGGGCTGAAATAGGTTTCATTTTAAAGCTTAGATATTAGTTAGACTATCTAAGCACCATTTGTTTCATAATTACGGGGATGAAAGGTCGCCATTCACCAGCAGCCAACTTTAGTCGTGAAAATTTAAGTTTCAGATTTGATTTCCGGTGATGATTTGGGTACGAAACTGATATTAAGTTGGGCTCAAATTTATCAACTATTGTAGCCAGTTACGCAGGCTTTAAAACTACGTACATAGAAATCCAAATAACAGGGGTTGTGTGGTGTTTTTTATGATTTTCAGGAATAAAAATGTCATAAAAAAAGTTAATTTTCTCCGTCGGACCATTAGAGGGTTAAATAATAGTTCTGCCAGTTTTTCAGTATATTTTTCAGGTGGCTTAAACATAAGAGAATTCTAGGAAATAGCAGTTTTATTAGTTTTCAGGGGTTCACGGGTCGAAATCGACCGTGACATTTGAGAGTTGTAAAATTTTAGATTTTCTTTTTTCGTTTGTGTTTTTGGGCATTAAATAATCAGACTGCCGGGCTGAAATAGGTTACATTTTAAAGCCTAGATATTAGTTAGGTTATTCAAGTACCATTTCTTTCATAATTACGGGGATGAAAGGTCGCCATTCACCAGCAGCCAACTTTAGTCGTGAAAATTTAAGTTTCAGATTTGATTTCCGGTGATGATTTGGGTACGAAACTGATATTAAGTTGGGCTCAAATTTATCAACTATTGTAGCCAGTTACGCAGGCTTTAAAACTACGTACATAGAAATCCAAATAACAGGGGTTGTGTGGTGTTTTTTTATGATTTTCAGGAATAAAAATGTCATAAAAAAAGTTAATTTTCTCCGTCGGACCATTAGAGGGTTAAATAATAGTTCTGCCAGTTTTTCAGTATATTTTTCAGGTGGCGAAAACATAAGAAAATTCGATGAAATAGCAGTTTTATTCGTTTTCAGGGGTTCACGGGTCGAAATCGACCGTGACATTTGAGAGTTGTAAAATTTTAGATTTTCTTTTTTCGTTTGATTTTTTGGGCATTAAGGAATCAGACTGCCGGGCTGAAATAGGTTTCATTTTAAAGCTTAGATATTAGTTAGACTATCTAAGCACCATTTGTTTCATAATTACGGGGATGAAAGGTCGCCATTCACCAGCAGCCAACTTTAGTCGTGAAAATTTAAGTTTCAGATTTGATTTCCGGTGATGATTTGGGTACGAAACTGATATTAAGTTGGGCTCAAATTTATCAACTATTGTAGCCAGTTACGCAGGCTTTAAAACTACGTACATAGAAATCCAAATAACAGGGGTTGTGTGGTGTTTTTTTATGATTTTCAGGAATAAAAATGTCATAAAAAAAGTTAATTTTCTCCGTCGGACCATGAGAGGGTTAAATAATAGTTCTGCCAGTTTTTCAGTATATTTTTCAGGTGGCTTAAACATAAGAGAATTCTAGGAAATAGCAGTTTTATTCGTTTTCAGGGGTTCACGGGGGGTCGAAATCGACCGTGTCATTTGAGAGTAGTAAAATTTTAGATTTTCTTTTTTCGTTTGATTTTTTGGGCAGTAAGGAATCAGACTGCCGGGCTGAAATAGGTTTCATTTTAAAGCTTAGATATTATTTAGGCTATCTAAGCACCATTTGTTTCATAATTACGGGGATGAAAGGTCGCCATTCACCAGCAGCCAACTTTAGTCGTGAAAATTTAAGTTTCAGATTTGATTTCCGGTGATGATTTGGGTACGAAACTGATATTAAGTTGGGCTCAAATTTATCAACTATTGTAGCCAGTTACGCAGGCTTTAAAACTACGTACATAGAAATCCAAATAACAGGGGTTGTGTGGTGTTTTTTTATGATTTTCAGGAATAAAAATGTCATAAAAAAAGTTAATTTTCTCCGTCGGACCATTAGAGGGTTAAATAATAGTTCTGCCAGTTTTTCAGTATATTTTTCAGGTGGCGAAAACATAAGAAAATTCGATGAAATAGCAGTTTTATTAGTTTTCAGGGGTTCACGGGTCGAAATCGACCGTGACATTTGAGAGTTGTAAAATTTTAGATTTTCTCTTTTCGTTTGTGTTTTTGGGCATTAAGCAATCAGACTGCCGGGCTGAAATAGGTTTCATTTTAAAGCTTAGATATTAGTTAGACTATCTAAGCACCATTTGTTTCATAATTACGGGGATGAAAGGTCGCCATTCACCAGCAGCCAACTTTAGTCGTGAAAATTTAAGTTTCAGATTTGATTTCCGGTGATGATTTGGGTACGAAACTGATATTAAGTTGGGCTCAAATTTATCAACTATTGTAGCCAGTTACGCAGGCTTTAAAACTACGTACATAGAAATCCAAATAACAGGGGTTGTGTGGTGTTTTTTATGATTTTCAGGAATAAAAATGTAATAAAAAAAGTAAATTTTCTCCGTCGGACCATTAGAGGGTTAAATAATAGTTCTGCCAGTTTTTCAGTATATTTTTAAGGTGGCTTAAACATAAGAGAATTCTAGGAAATAGCAGTTTTATTCGTTTTCAGGGGTTCACGGGTCGAAATCGACCGTGACATTTGAGAGTTGTAAAATTTTAGATTTTCTTTTTTCGTTTGATTTTTTGGGCATTAAGGAATCAGACTGCCGGGCTGAAATAGGTTTCATTTTAAAGCTTAGATATTAGTTAGACTATCTAAGCACCATTTGTTTCATAATTACGGGGATGAAAGGTCGCCATTCACCAGCAGCCAACTTTAGTCGTGAAAATTTAAGTTTCAGATTTGATTTCCGGTGATGATTTGGGTACGAAACTGATATTAAGTTGGGCTCAAATTTATCAACTATTGTAGCCAGTTACGCAGGCTTTAAAACTACGTACATAGAAATCCAAATAACAGGGGTTGTGTGGTGTTTTTTTATGATTTTCAGGAACAAAAATGTCATAAAAAAAGTTAATTTTCTCCGTCGGACCATTAGAGGGTTAAATAATAGTTCTGCCAGTTTTTCAGTATATTTTTAAGGTGGCTTAAACATAAGAGAATTCTAGGAAATAGCAGTTTTATTCGTTTTCAGGGGTTCACGGGGGGTCGAAATCGACCGTGTCATTTGAGAGTAGTAAAATTTTAGATTTTCTTTTTTCGTTTGATTTTTTGGGCATTAAGCAATCAGACTGCCGGGCTGAAATAGGTTACATTTTAAAGCCTAGATATTAGTTAGGTTATTCAAGTACCATTTCTTTCATAATTACGGGGATGAAAGGTCGCCATTCACCAGCAGCCAACTTTAGTCGTGAAAATTTAAGTTTCAGATTTGATTTCCGGTGATGATTTGGGTACGAAACTGATATTAAGTTGGGCTCAAATTTATCAACTATTGTAGCCAGTTACGCAGGCTTTAAAACTGCGTACATAGAAATCCAAATAACAGGGGTTGTGTGGTGTTTTTTTATGATTTTCAGGAATAAAAATGTCATAAAAAAAGTTAATTTTCTCCGTCGGACCATTAGAGGGTTAAATAATAGTTCTGCCAGTTTTTCAGTATATTTTTAAGGTGGCTTAAACATAAGAGAATTCTAGGAAATAGCAGTTTTATTCGTTTTCAGGGGTTCACGGGGGGTCGAAATCGACCGTGTCATTTGAGAGTAGTAAAATTTTAGATTTTCTTTTTTCGTTTGATTTTTTGGGCATTAAGCAATCAGACTGCCGGGCTGAAATAGGTTACATTTTAAAGTATAGATATTAGTTAGGTTATTCAAGTACCATTTCTTTCATAATTACGGGGATGAAAGGTCGCCATTCACCAGCAGCCAACTTTAGTCGTGAAAATTTAAGTTTCAGATTTGATTTCCGGTGATGATTTGGGTACGAAACTGATATTAAGTTGGGCTCAAATTTATCAACTATTGTAGCCAGTTACGCAGGCTTTAAAACTACGTACATAGAAATCCAAATAACAGGGGTTGTGTGGTGTTTTTTTATGATTTTCAGGAATAAAAATGTCATAAAAAAAGTTAATTTTCTCCGTCGGACCATTAGAGGGTTAAATAATAGTTCTGCCAGTTTTTCAGTATATTTTTCAGGTGGCGAAAACATAAGAAAATTCGATGAAATAGCAGTTTTATTCGTTTTCAGGGGTTCACGGGTCGAAATCGACCGTGACATTTGAGAGTTGTAAAATTTTAGATTTTCTTTTTTCGTTTGATTTTTTGGGCATTAAGGAATCAGACTGCCGGGCTGAAATAGGTTTCATTTTAAAGCTTAGATATTAGTTAGACTATCTAAGCACCATTTGTTTCATAATTACGGGGATGAAAGGTCGCCATTCACCAGCAGCCAACTTTAGTCGTGAAAATTTAAGTTTCAGATTTGATTTCCGGTGATGATTTGGGTACGAAACTGATATTAAGTTGGGCTCAAATTTATCAACTATTGTAGCCAGTTACGCAGGCTTTAAAACTACGTACATAGAAATCCAAATAACAGGGGTTGTGTGGTGTTTTTTTATGATTTTCAGGAATAAAAATGTAATAAAAAAAGTTAATTTTCTCCGTCGGACCATTAGAGGGTTAAATAATAGTTCTGCCAGTTTTTCAGTATATTTTTAAGGTGGCTTAAACATAAGAGAATTCTAGGAAATAGCAGTTTTATTAGTTTTCAGGGGTTCACGGGTCGAAATCGACCGTGACATTTGAGAGTTGTAAAATTTTAGATTTTCTTTTTTCGTTTGATTTTTTGGGCATTAAGGAATCAGACTGCCGGGCTGAAATAGGTTTCATTTTAAAGCTTAGATATTAGTTAGACTATCTAAGCACCATTTGTTTCATAATTACGGGGATGAAAGGTCGCCATTCACCAGCAGCCAACTTTAGTCGTGAAAATTTAAGTTTCAGATTTGATTTCCGGTGATGATTTGGGTACGAAACTGATATTAAGTTGGGCTCAAATTTATCAACTATTGTAGCCAGTTACGCAGGCTTTAAAACTACGTACATAGAAATCCAAATAACAGGGGTTGTGTGGTGTTTTTTTATGATTTTCAGGAACAAAAATGTCATAAAAAAAGTTAATTTTCTCCGTCGGACCATTAGAGGGTTAAATAATAGTTCTGCCAGTTTTTCAGTATATTTTTAAGGTGGCTTAAACATAAGAGAATTCTAGGAAATAGCAGTTTTATTCGTTTTCAGGGGTTCACGGGGGGTCGAAATCGACCGTGTCATTTGAGAGTAGTAAAATTTTAGATTTTCTTTTTTCGTTTGATTTTTTGGGCATTAAGCAATCAGACTGCCGGGCTGAAATAGGTTACATTTTAAAGCCTAGATATTAGTTAGGTTATTCAAGTACCATTTCTTTCATAATTACGGGGATGAAAGGTCGCCATTCACCAGCAGCCAACTTTAGTCGTGAAAATTTAAGTTTCAGATTTGATTTCCGGTGATGATTTGGGTACGAAACTGATATTAAGTTGGGCTCAAATTTATCAACTATTGTAGCCAGTTACGCAGGCTTTAAAACTGCGTACATAGAAATCCAAATAACAGGGGTTGTGTGGTATTTTTTTATGATTTTCAGGAATAAAAATGTCATAAAAAAAGTTAATTTTCTCCGTCGGACCATTAGAGGGTTAAATAATAGTTCTGCCAGTTTTTCAGTATATTTTTCAGGTGGCTTAAACATAAGAGAATTCTAGGAAATAGCAGTTTTATTCGTTTTCAGGGGTTCACGGGGGGTCGAAATCGACCGTGTCATTTGAGAGTAGTAAAATTTTAGATTTTCTTTTTTCGTTTGATTTTTTGGGCAGTAAGGAATCAGACTGCCGGGCTGAAATAGGTTTCATTTTAAAGCTTAGATATTATTTAGGCTATCTAAGCACCATTTGTTTCATAATTACGGGGATGAAAGGTCGCCATTCACCAGCAGCCAACTTTAGTCGTGAAAATTCAAGTTTCAGATTTGATTTCCGGTGATGATTTGGGTACGAAACTGAAATTAAGTAGGGCTCAAATTTATCAACTATTGTAGCCAGTTACGCAGGCTTTAAAACTACGTACATAGAAATCCAAATAACAGGGGTTGTGTGGTGTTTTTTTATGATTTTCAGGAATAAAAATGTCATAAAAAAAGTTAATTTTCTCCGTCGGACCATTAGAGGGTTAAATAATAGTTCTGCCAGTTTTACAATATATTTTTCAGGTGGCTAAAACATAAGAAAATTCGATGAAATAGCAGTTTTATTCGTTTTCAGGGGTTCACGGGTCGTAATCGACCGTGACATTTGAGAGTTGTAAAATTTTAGATTTTCTTTTTTCGTTTGTGTTTTTGGGCATTAAATAATCAGACTGCCGGGCTGAAATAGGTTTCATTTTAAAGCCTAGATATTAGTTAGGTTATTCAAGTACCATTTCTTTCATAATTACGGGGATGAAAGGTCGCCATTCACCAGCAGCCAACTTTAGTCGTGAAAATTTAAGTTTCAGATTTGATTTCAGGTGATAATTTGGCTACGAATCTGTCATTTAGTTGGGCTCAAATTTATTAATTATTGTAGCTATGTACGCAGGCTTTAGAACTACGTACATAGAAATCCAAATAGCAGGGATTGTGTGGTATTTTTTTATGATTTTCAGGAACGAAAATGTAATAAAAAAAGTTAATTTTCTCCGTCGGACCATTAGAGGGTTAAATAATAGTTCTGCCAGTTTTACAATATATTTTTCAGGTGGCTAAAACATAAGAAAATTCGATGAAATAGCAGTTTTATTCGTTTTCAGGGGTTCACGGGTCGTAATCGACCGTGACATTTGAGAGTTGTAAAATTTTAGATTTTCTTTTTTCGTTTGTGTTTTTGGGCATTAAATAATCAGACTGCCGGGCTGAAATAGGTTTCATTTTAAAGCCTAGATATTAGTTGGGCTATTTAAGTACCATTTGTTTCATAATTACGGGGATGAAGGGTCGCCATTCACCAGCAGCCAACTTTAGTCGTGAAAATTTAAGTTTCAGATTTGATTTCAGGTGATAATTTGGGTACGAGTCTGTCATTTAGTTGGGCTCAAATTTATCAATTATTGTAGCCAGTTACGCAGGCTTTAAAACTTCTTACATAAAAATTCAAATAACAGGGGTTGTGTGGTATTTTTTTATGATTTTCAGGAACAAAAATGCAATAAAAAAAGTTAATTTTCTCCGTCGGACCATTAGAGGGTTAAATAATAGTTCTGCCAGTTTTTCAGTATATTTTTAAGGTGGCTTAAACATAAGAGAATTCTAGGAAATAGCAGTTTTATTAGTTTTCAGGGGTTCACGGGTCGAAATCGACCGTGACATTTGAGAGTTGTAAAATTTTAGATTTTCTCTTTTCGTTTGTGTTTTTGGGCATTAAGCAATCAGACTGCCGGGCTGAAATAGGTTACATTTTAAAGCCTAGATATTAGTTAAGTTATTCAAGTACCATTTCTTTCATAATTACGGGGATGAAAGGTCGCCATTCACCAGCAGCCAACTTTAGTCGTGAAAATTTAAGTTTCAGATTTGATTTCCGGTGATGATTTGGGTACGAAACTGATATTAAGTTGGGCTCAAATTTATCAACTATTGTAGCCAGTTACGCAGGCTTTAAAACTACGTACATAGAAATCCAAATAACAGGGGTTGTGTGGTGTTTTTTTATGATTTTCAGGAATAAAAATGTCATAAAAAAAGTTAATTTTCTCCGTCGGACCATTAGAGGGTTAAATAATAGTTCTGCCAGTTTTACAATATATTTTTCAGGTGGCTAAAACATAAGAAAATTCGATGAAATAGCAGTTTTATTCGTTTTCAGGGGTTCACGGGTCGAAATCGACCGTGACATTTGAGAGTTGTAAAATTTTAGATTTTCTTTTTTCGTTTGATTTTTTGGGCAGTAAGGAATCAGACTGCCGGGCTGAAATAGGTTTCATTTTAAAGCTTAGATATTATTTAGGCTATCTAAGCACCATTTGTTTCATAATTACGGGGATGAAAGGTCGCCATTCACCAGCAGCCAACTTTAGTCGTGAAAATTCAAGTTTCAGATTTGATTTCCGGTGATGATTTGGGTACGAAACTGAAATTAAGTAGGGCTCAAATTTATCAATTATTGTAGCCAGTTACGCAGGCTTTAAAACTTCTTACATAAAAATTCAAATAACAGGGGTTGTGTGGTATTTTTTTATGATTTTCAGGAACAAAAATGCAATAAAAAAAGTTAATTTTCTCCGTCGGACCATTAGAGGGTTAAATAATAGTTCTGCCACTTTTTCAGTATATTTTTAAGGTGGCTTAAACATAAGAGAATTCTAGGAAATAGCAGTTTTATTAGTTTTCAGGGGTTCACGGGTCGAAATCGACCGTGACATTTGAGAGTTGTAAAATTTTAGATTTTCTCTTTTCGTTTGTGTTTTTGGGCATTAAGCAATCAGACTGCCGGGCTGAAATAGGTTACATTTTAAAGCCTAGATATTAGTTAGGTTATTCAAGTACCATTTCTTTCATAATTACGGGGATGAAAGGTCGCCATTCACCAGCAGCCAACTTTAGTCGTGAAAATTTAAGTTTCAGATTTGATTTCCGGTGATGATTTGGGTACGAAACTGATATTAAGTTGGGCTCAAATTTATCAACTATTGTAGCCAGTTACGCAGGCTTTAAAACTACGTACATAGAAATCCAAATAACAGGGGTTGTGTGGTGTTTTTTTATGATTTTCAGGAATAAAAATGTCATAAAAAAAGTTAATTTTCTCCGTCGGACCATTAGAGGGTTAAATAATAGTTCTGCCAGTTTTTCAGTATATTTTTCAGGTGGCGAAAACATAAGAAAATTCGATGAAATAGCAGTTTTATTCGTTTTCAGGGGTTCACGGGTCGAAATCGACCGTGACATTTGAGAGTTGTAAAATTTTAGATTTTCTTTTTTCGTTTGATTTTTTGGGCATTAAGGAATCAGACTGCCGGGCTGAAATAGGTTTCATTTTAAAGCTTAGATATTAGTTAGACTATCTAAGCACCATTTGTTTCATAATTACGGGGATGAAAGGTCGCCATTCACCAGCAGCCAACTTTAGTCGTGAAAATTCAAGTTTCAGATTTGATTTCCGGTGATGATTTGGGTACGAAACTGAAATTAAGTAGGGCTCAAATTTATCAATTATTGTAGCCAGTTACGCAGGCTTTAAAACTTCTTACATAAAAATTCAAATAACAGGGGTTGTGTGGTATTTTTTTATGATTTTCAGGAACAAAAATGCAATAAAAAAAGTTAATTTTCTCCGTCGGACCATTAGAGGG
This sequence comes from Agriopis aurantiaria, assembly GCA_914767915.1. Classification (NCBI taxonomy): domain Eukaryota; kingdom Metazoa; phylum Arthropoda; class Insecta; order Lepidoptera; family Geometridae; genus Agriopis; species Agriopis aurantiaria. The sequence goes on along the minus strand of OU611992.1, from coordinate 3,157,278 downwards.
TTAAATAATAGTTCTGCCACTTTTTCAGTATATTTTTAAGGTGGCTTAAACATAAGAGAATTCTAGGAAATAGCAGTTTTATTAGTTTTCAGGGGTTCACGGGTCGAAATCGACCGTGACATTTGAGAGTTGTAAAATTTTAGATTTTCTCTTTTCGTTTGTGTTTTTGGGCATTAAGCAATCAGACTGCCGGGCTGAAATAGGTTACATTTTAAAGCCTAGATATTAGTTAGGTTATTCAAGTACCATTTCTTTCATAATTACGGGGATGAAAGGTCGCCATTCACCAGCAGCCAACTTTAGTCGTGAAAATTTAAGTTTCAGATTTGATTTCCGGTGATGATTTGGGTACGAAACTGATATTAAGTTGGGCTCAAATTTATCAACTATTGTAGCCAGTTACGCAGGCTTTAAAACTACGTACATAGAAATCCAAATAACAGGGGTTGTGTGGTGTTTTTTTATGATTTTCAGGAATAAAAATGTCATAAAAAAAGTTAATTTTCTCCGTCGGACCATTAGAGGGTTAAATAATAGTTCTGCCAGTTTTTCAGTATATTTTTCAGGTGGCGAAAACATAAGAAAATTCGATGAAATAGCAGTTTTATTCGTTTTCAGGGGTTCACGGGTCGAAATCGACCGTGACATTTGAGAGTTGTAAAATTTTAGATTTTCTTTTTTCGTTTGATTTTTTGGGCATTAAGGAATCAGACTGCCGGGCTGAAATAGGTTTCATTTTAAAGCTTAGATATTAGTTAGACTATCTAAGCACCATTTGTTTCATAATTACGGGGATGAAAGGTCGCCATTCACCAGCAGCCAACTTTAGTCGTGAAAATTTAAGTTTCAGATTTGATTTCCGGTGATGATTTGGGTACGAAACTGATATTAAGTTGGGCTCAAATTTATCAACTATTGTAGCCAGTTACGCAGGCTTTAAAACTACGTACATAGAAATCCAAATAACAGGGGTTGTGTGGTGTTTTTTTATGATTTTCAGGAATAAAAATGTAATAAAAAAAGTTAATTTTCTCCGTCGGACCATTAGAGGGTTAAATAATAGTTCTGCCAGTTTTTCAGTATATTTTTAAGGTGGCTTAAACATAAGAGAATTCTAGGAAATAGCAGTTTTATTAGTTTTCAGGGGTTCACGGGTCGAAATCGACCGTGACATTTGAGAGTTGTAAAATTTTAGATTTTCTTTTTTCGTTTGATTTTTTGGGCATTAAGGAATCAGACTGCCGGGCTGAAATAGGTTTCATTTTAAAGCTTAGATATTAGTTAGACTATCTAAGCACCATTTGTTTCATAATTACGGGGATGAAAGGTCGCCATTCACCAGCAGCCAACTTTAGTCGTGAAAATTTAAGTTTCAGATTTGATTTCCGGTGATGATTTGGGTACGAAACTGATATTAAGTTGGGCTCAAATTTATCAACTATTGTAGCCAGTTATGCAGGCTTTAAAACTACGTACATAGAAATCCAAATAACAGGGGTTGTGTGGTGTTTTTTTATGATTTTCAGGAATAAAAATGTCATAAAAAAAGTTAATTTTCTCCGTCGGACCATTAGAGGGTTAAATAATAGTTCTGCCAGTTTTTCAGTATATTTTTAAGGTGGCTTAAACATAAGAGAATTCTAGGAAATAGCAGTTTTATTCGTTTTCAGGGGTTCACGGGGGGTCGAAATCGACCGTGTCATTTGAGAGTAGTAAAATTTTAGATTTTCTTTTTTCGTTTGATTTTTTGGGCATTAAGCAATCAGACTGCCGGGCTGAAATAGGTTACATTTTAAAGTATAGATATTAGTTAGGTTATTCAAGTACCATTTCTTTCATAATTACGGGGATGAAAGGTCGCCATTCACCAGCAGCCAACTTTAGTCGTGAAAATTTAAGTTTCAGATTTGATTTCCGGTGATGATTTGGGTACGAAACTGATATTAAGTTGGGCTCAAATTTATCAACTATTGTAGCCAGTTACGCAGGCTTTAAAACTACGTACATAGAAATTCAAATAACAGGGGTTGTGTGGTGTTTTTTTATGATTTTCAGGAATAAAAATGTAATAAAAAAAGTTAATTTTCTCCGTCGGACCATTAGAGGGTTAAATAATAGTTCTGCCAGTTTTTCAGTATATTTTTAAGGTGGCTTAAACATAAGAGAATTCTAGGAAATAGCAGTTTTATTAGTTTTCAGGGGTTCACGGGTCGAAATCGACCGTGACATTTGAGAGTTGTAAAATTTTAGATTTTCTTTTTTCGTTTGATTTTTTGGGCATTAAGGAATCAGACTGCCGGGCTGAAATAGGTTTCATTTTAAAGCTTAGATATTAGTTAGACTATCTAAGCACCATTTGTTTCATAATTACGGGGATGAAAGGTCGCCATTCACCAGCAGCCAACTTTAGTCGTGAAAATTTAAGTTTCAGATTTGATTTCCGGTGATGATTTGGGTACGAAACTGATATTAAGTTGGGCTCAAATTTATCAACTATTGTAGCCAGTTACGCAGGCTTTAAAACTACGTACATAGAAATCCAAATAACAGGGGTTGTGTGGTGTTTTTTTATGATTTTCAGGAACAAAAATGTCATAAAAAAAGTTAATTTTCTCCGTCGGACCATTAGAGGGTTAAATAATAGTTCTGCCAGTTTTTCAGTATATTTTTAAGGTGGCTTAAACATAAGAGAATTCTAGGAAATAGCAGTTTTATTCGTTTTCAGGGGTTCACGGGGGGTCGAAATCGACCGTGTCATTTGAGAGTAGTAAAATTTTAGATTTTCTTTTTTCGTTTGATTTTTTGGGCAGTAAGGAATCAGACTGCCGGGCTGAAATAGGTTTCATTTTAAAGCTTAGATATTATTTAGGCTATCTAAGCACCATTTGTTTCATAATTACGGGGATGAAAGGTCGCTATTCACCAGCAGCCAACTTTAGTCGTGAAAATTCAAGTGTCAGATTTGATTTCCGGTGATAATTTGGGTACGAATCTGCCATTTAGTTGGGCTCAAATTTATCAATTATTGTAGCTATGTATGCAGACTTTCGAACTACGTACATAGAAATCCAAATAACAGGGGTTGTGTGGTATTTTTTTATGATTTTCAGGAACAAAAATGTCATTAAAAAAGTTAATTTTCTCCGTCGGACCATTAGAGGGTTAAATAATAGTTCTGCCAGTTTTTCAGTATATTTTTAAGGTGGCTTAAACATAATAGAATTCTAGGAAATAGCAGTTTTATTCGTTTTCAGGGGTTCACGGGGGTCGAAATCGACCGTGTCATTTGAGAGTAGTAAAATTTTAGATTTTCTTTTTTCGTTTGATTTTTTGGGCAGTAAGGAATCAGACTGCCGGGCTGAAATAGGTTTCATTTTAAAGCTTAGATATTAGTTAGACTATCTAAGCACCATTTGTTTCATAATTACGGGGATGAAAGGTCGCCATTCACCAGCAGCCAACTTTAGTCGTGAAAATTCAAGTTTCAGATTTGATTTCCGGTGATGATTTGGGTACGAAACTGAAATTAAGTAGGGCTCAAATTTATCAACTATTGTAGTTAGTTACGCAGGCTTTAAAATTTCTTACATAAAAATTCAAATAACAGGGGTTGTGTGGTATTTTTTTATGATTTTCAGGAACAAAAATGCAATAAAAAAAGTTAATTTTCTCCGTCGGACCAGTAGAGGGTTAAATAATAGTTCTGCCAGCTTTTCAGTATATTTTTCAGGTGGCTAAAATATAAGAAAATTCGATGAAATAGCTGTTTTATTCGTTTTCAGGGGCTCATGGGTCGAAATCGACCGTGACATTTGAGAGTAGTAAAATTTTTGATTTTCCTTTTTTCGTTTGTGTTTTTGGGCAATAAGCAATCAGACTGCCGGGCTGAAATAGGTTTCATTTTAAAGGGTAGATATTAGTTAAGCTATTTGAGCACCAATTGTTTCATAATTACGGGGATGAAAGGTCGCCATTCACCAGCAGCCAACTTTAGTCGTGAAAATTTAAGTTTTAGATTTGACTTCAGGTGACAATTGGGTACCATGCTGTCGATAAGCCAGACAACATTTACTTTTTTTTTGTAGCTAGATATACATTCTTTGATATTATTCACATAGAAATCCAAATATCAGGGGTTGTGTGGTGTTTTTTTTAATGATTTTCTGGAATGAAAATGCCAAAGTAAAATAAAGTTTCCGTCGGATCATTACAGGGTTAAATAAATGTTTTGCCCCGTTTCAGAATATTTTTAAGATAGCTTAAACATAAGAAAATGCAATGATATAGCAGCTTTACACGAATTCAGGGGTTTACAGGTCGAAATCCACCGAGTCATTTGAGAGTCGTAAAATATTTTGATTTTCCCATTTTCGTTATTTTTTTCCGGCAATAAGCAATCGTTTAACCGGGCTAAAATAGGTTTCATTTGAAAGCCTTTTATTTTTTCTACACGTTTCAGTAAGTTTTGTTGCATATTTAAGAGGAATTAAGGTTGTGATTTTTGTTATGGCGTTTGGTTGCGATACATGTCTTGATGGGACTTTGTCATTTTAATATTGTTTTTAATTTATGCTTATTGCATTTTTCGAACCATTCGAAATGAATTAGTAGCTGCTTTTATAGAATAAGAGGTCGTAATCGTGTTGGCTGCTAACTTCACAAAAAAAGTCATCTTAATTTAGTCGGATTATAGGCAGCCAAAGTTGGCTGCCAACTTCACACAGGTGCCACGGTGGACACGAAAACGTGACACTGTTTCATGGTTGATATTTCGAAAACCCGTACGAAGCTCAATCCTATCTACTTTTTCCATTCTCTTTTCTATTTTTATTGTGCGAACTGTTAGTTTGTGGAATGCGCTGTCTGAATGGGTGTTCCCCGATAGTTACAATCAGTGGCTCGATTTTAGTTTCGCTCGTATATGATTTCGCACGAAAATGTCTTGGGAAGATTTTCTATTGATAGAATACAAATTTGAATAGTTAAAACCACACGTTACGTAAGCGAGTGATAGGATTCTTAAAAAAATGCTACTTTTGTTTTGGATTTTGTTCGGAAGTCAGTCATTTTACATGATTTAACATGATATTTTCGTGCGAAAATAATCATACGAGTGATAAATAAATCGAGCCCTGGGTGTCTTCAAATCGCGAGTGAATCGGTTTCGTCTAGGCAAGCCTGCTCCATCGCAGTCATCATCACTTTACATTAGGCGAGATGGCGGTCAAATGCAAGCCTAATATTAAAAATATTAAAACAAAAATGTTAGCAGACGTACATTAGTGTTTATTTAACATTTAAGAGCGTAGCCCTTGTCGGTGGAATAAGTTTTTGACTTTACGGTCTTCCGTCAGCGCTTTGATCTCCTTTTATGTCATTTGCCTTATGGACTTAGAATGCTGCTCTTGCGGTCATCCTTTTTTCATTCTTCTATATGCTGGTTTTCATTATTTGTCTAGTAGAAAGACCTCTTTTCTCATATAAAATATTTAATACTTTCTAGACTGTACAGTATATTCTTTCCTGCGTCTCCAATACCACATTTAAAATGCTTCCAGGGAAGTATAAGATTTTTACATCATGATTTACTTTTTGTTCTCTCGGGAGGAGCCGTAGGGCAGTGCTGAGGGCTTCGGTGCGTTCCTCTGGAGATCGGGATTTCCGGGGAGCCCTCTTGTCAAGTACTGAGGCTGGCTCCGGGGGCTTTTAATCCCACACAACCTGGCTGCACCCCAATGCCGGGTATCTTTGTTAGATATCTACCTCCAAAGCAAAAAAAAAAGTATACGATAAGTCTTTACGTGCAGGTGTGTAGGTTTATGAATGAAATAATCATGGGAAAACTATTTCATCTGGAATATGCTTCTATGAGATGTTTGATTTGTTAAAAATAGCAGGAAAAGGAGTTTTTTTATTGAAAAAAATATTTAAATCACCAAATAAAGTTCCGACCTTAGAATAACTACACAAAGAAACCAAGTACATTCGCAAAATTTAAGCCATTCAAATGGTGTCATATATGGGTCCAAAAAAAATATAAAAATTTTACTATGACAATTTGCGCGGTGAAATCGTACCACAACAAATCAGAAAAGCAGCATAAGAGTTATGGTGTGACATTCCACAGGAAATCCATAAATTTTCTACCAATCGTGACGTAAGCTACAAAGCGAATTTGTAGCTTACGTTTTGAGAAGGCGTTATTTGGAAACCTATCTTCTCTGAGTAGTTATTCTAAGGTTCCGACACAAAAAAAATTGGTAGGATTGGGAGGGAATGCTCTGTCCCAGGCATAGATTCAGTATAGAATCTATGGTCCCAGGTTTTTGTGTGACCCAGGTTGACTTTATAGGGAACATCGAGGCAAAGAGCACATTCCTTTGAAGTTCGTATTAAAAAGGAATTTTGGAAACGCTGCGTGCGGACTTTACGAACTATAGTCCTGTCAAGTTGGTAAGCTTAATAATCGACAGTAGTTACCATTGTACTCGCATCATAATACAAGCCCGCCTTAAGACGAATGTTGCAATATTGCAAAATGTAGCTACACAACGGGTAAACAACATTGTGTATACCCCATTGCTTTTGCTACAACGTACCTCATATAAAATACAATTATTATTGTCCTAAGTTTCAATCTGGGGTTTATTACCTGGCTTATTATTAAAATAATTACCTAGTATATTTTATTATAATACGTACTCTTTTATTTATAAGTAAACACCATCTGTTTCAATAATACACGACATTGACCAACAAAATAACAAACCTTTTTTACCCGACAATAGCGAAGCCAAAGTGGCAATGTAGTTACTATTCATAATCTAAGTACATACTCGTACATTATTTAAACTAGCTGCGCTCCGCGGTTTCGCTCACGCAGTGATGAAAAATGGTGATGATGATGATGATGAAAAGTAGCTTATGTCATTCTACGGTCCTTAAACTATACCCAAAAATCAGGTCGATCCGCTGCTCTGTTGCTGCGTGAAAGAAGAACAAATAAACCAACAAACTAACAAACAAACAAACACACTTTCGCATTTATAATATTAATATGATTAAAAGTAAAATACCACGTACAGTAAACGGGTGACTCATCACAAAATCTCGAAAACTACTTGACCTCATCATCATCATCATTTAAGCCTACATGTTCCCACTGCTGGGACTCAGGCCTTCTCTCAGAGAGAGACAGAGATAGGGGATGAGCCCTAGTCCACCATGCTGGCCCAGTAGGCATAGTAGCATGTAGGTGAATATCGTATGTCTTTAAACTTTAGAGGTTCTTGCACGATGTTTTACAACGGTGAACGTTGTTGAGCGATGGCATCGAAACCCTCGTTTCGAGACGATTTCGAGATTTACACCCGTGCGAAGCCGGGATGCGTTGCTAGTATATTATAATATAGAAATTTTAAAATTAGAAAATGCTAATCATTAATCAAATTTCACAGTAGATAAATCTATACTAATATTATAAAGAGGAAAGATTTGACTGATTGTTTATTTGCATTGAATAGGCTCCGAAACTACTGAACCGATTTGAAAAGTTCTTTCACTTTTGGGAAGCTACACTATTATATATATTTTTTTTTAATAGTGATCCTTACTAAAACTCCAATAATGAAATCAAAGGTGTAAAAAAAATAAGACTTACACCCATACGATGGCGGGGTGCATTGCTATTCTTTGAATAAAGGTATTGTTACCTACTTACATACAATGTATGCACCATGGTATAATAATATACTCCGCCAGGTATAGCAATCCGAGAAATAATGTGACGTGGGCGTACCGCAATGATGTCATCAATGTCACGTACACGTGCATGAGCAAGAGCAGAATAAGTAATTTACAACAAGTTCGAGAGAGATGACGATATACGAAACAATGGCGGACTCTCTATGATTTTCTGTGTTAACAGTAGCTTGAAATTATAACTCCCCAATATTCGTATATTACCTGTGGGAATCCAATAAATCAATGTGGTTTTAATAAAATTGTGTTTAATATATTCAATTCGTGCTTAACTTGCTTGAGCGGACAAACCAAATGACAATTGAAATGCTTTTTGTATTTTATTTAATAGATTATTAAAAAAATTGTTTCCCAGTATCTGTGTTTGTTACAATAAAGTGGCAACTGGACAGTGACGTCATTGCGGTACAACTCCCAGAGTGGCAGACCTTGTTTCCTTGGATCATGGTATGCACCACTATGCACTACTGCGACAGTGATGCAGGCTAATTCCTTTAAGGATGGTCTATAGAAGCTTGACAATAGTCTACAGAAGCTAGCAACATTGATTTATATTATGATTTTACTATTATTATGAATCACCTGAGCCAATAATATTACATTGACAAAAAACAACATTTTAAACAAACAATATAATAATAAAATGGGGACTTTTACTAGAGGATATAAAAACTGGGTTCTAGAATATATTCATATACTACAGGACAACGAGTACAGCTTAACAGTTGGAAATATTAAATCGCTTAAAAATGAAGACTTTTTTTATTATGTTTTCTTTGGCTGTGGTAAGCAAATTAAAATTGCCATTTTACATTAAAAAATTCGTCTAAAGTCATCTCATATTTAGTCACTAGGTATTTTCTTTATAATGGTCATAAGACTAGGGATATATTACTTAGTTGTATATACCCGTAATGGACATAATATACATATCCAACAAATTAAAAATATTATACAAAATGTCCGCCTGAAAGTTAAATCTACAGTAAATAATGACATTTGCATTTAGACGGCTTATGCTGATCTATACTAATATTATAAAGAGAAAAGATTTGATTGTTTGTTTGCATTGAATAGGCTCCGAAACTACTAAAACCGATTTGAAAAATTCTTTTACTGTTGGGAAACTACACTATCCTCGGGTAACACAGGCTATATTATATTTTCAAATAAAATAGGGATCTTTACTAAAACTCCAATAACGTAACGTTGCCAGTGTCAAATATTAATTGATATTAATTGTTTCAGATGTGTTACGGTATCACTAATGCTGGTTTCATTACTGATCTTAGAGAACGTGAGTATTTTCTTTATTTTCTAATTTGTCGGTAGAATTATTAAAAACATAAATAAATAAAATAAATAAATAAATATTTGGGACATTTTTTCACACACGGTCATCTGACCCCAAACTAAGCAAAGAAAGAAAGAAAGAAATCTAAGAAGTAGAAGTAAGAATCTTATACACAATTTCTTCATCATAACTCGCGTGAAGTCAAAACTATGTAATAGTTTAATGATAAACACTTATACTCATATAATCATACACTCACGTTATGTGACTCGTCTCAACCGATAAATATAACGTAGTGTAGGCCGTTTTATAATAGTTTATCATGCTAAATTTATTTAAATTCATGAATTTGAGATTGGCAAGAAAAATTCAACCACCTCTCACCTCAATGAAAATTGTTGAAATCCATTTTGAAATGCCGATTTTTTATAATGTATTTTTTGATTGCTTTTTTTTTTAAATATTTTAATAAAAACGAAAATTTTCCGATATTTTAATACTTATTCTGCTCTTCGGGGCGGAGAGTAATCCAACAACTCTAAGATCAAGATCACAATAGGTCCAGCCATTCTTTAGTTATAAATGGTGTAAAATACACGACTGTTTTATATAATTATACAGATTTTATCATAGACCTATATGTGAATTTATTGTGATAAAGTCGTAAAATAAACGTTTTGTTGCAGGTGTGGATGACAACCTTAAGAACTTATTAGATCCGATACTGACAAATCTTCACGGCTTAGGCGACACTACAACATCGACCGAACCACCAACAACATGGGAAACAGAAACGAAGTCAACTGAATCCGCACCAACAACAGAAACAATAACAACTTCAACCAAATCCGCACCAACAACAGAAACAATAACAACTTCAACCAAATCTACACCAACAACAGGAACAATAACAACTTCAACCAAATCCGCACCAACAACAGAAACAATAACAACTTCAACTAAATTCTCTATATTGAAATTTTTATTATAATTCCTTACTGAAATAATCCATACTATTTTATTATTTTACCAGAATAGATTACATGAATGCTATAGTTGTAATAATATTTATGAACGCCTTCATAAAAATTGGTAAAACCTTGGGCCTTATTATGATTCTTTGATCGGGATTGAGATTGCATGCCGTCCCGTTCGTATCTATTTACTCGCACCACGTGCGTAAGTGAGATGGCACGGGATCGCGATCACGATCCGAATCATCCATAATAAGGCAGCTTGTTCTAATATGTATTAGATGGTAAAACTAAAAAAAAACCTTTAGACGGGAAATGTTATTACAAAGATTATTAGTGTTTAAAGTGTAGTGTAGTGTTAGTGTAGGTATACCTACATGGGTAAATAAATTTCATGCCCTTGACAACACCAAACAGTTTAAAAAAAACATTGTTATTTTTTTTTTTTTTTTTTTTTTTAATTTAAGTTCTCGGATTCGGTGCATGCTTTCACATCGGAGGCTCTTGATGTGTGGCGGGGCGATTGAAAGAGGATGCTAGTACTGGCCTAAGACCCTTTTCGGCTTAGTTCACCCTCTCCGTGTAACCCAGATAAGAGAAATAAACAATGGGGCAGTTTAGATCGACAGCAGCTGTTGCACTACAAGCACAGTAGTTAGCTATCGCTGGCAGAATGCCACCTATCTTGCTTACAACAACAAACGCCGCAGTTTCGTATTGTTCGCCGCGGTTCGACAATTTACAGATGGCTGCTAGTTGCCTCCACAAAACAAGAATTTTTCAAGTTTTTTGGTATTTTCCGAGCAAAAATTGTTCTGCAGCACGGACCTACTTATGAAGAGATAGACACCGCGAGTTCACCTACTTCCCTACTTTTGCGTGTCTCAATGCTGCGCTTACCGACCACAGCTATATCTTTTGCATGATTTAAATATTTTTGAAGATGAGAAATCACTGTTTTAATCAATAAGTTGAGCGATGGTGGCCAGGCAGTAGCATGTGCGCTTTACAATTTGTCGGCAGCCGGTTCAATCCTTGGCCCTGCACCAATGACTTATTTAGTACTCAAACAAATGTTATTTATGCCATCGCTCAACAAAGGTGAAGGAACATCTTGAGGAAACCGGTATGTCCAAGAACCTCAAAAGTTCAAAGACATATGCCATTGCCCAAGATGACACATGGCCAGCATTATGGATTAGGACCCATCCTCTCTCTCTCTCTCTCTCTCTGAGAGAAGGCCTGTGCCCCACCAGTGGGAACATAATAGGCTAATTATGATGATTAGGCATGACGACAAATATTTTTTTATTACCTCATAAAAAAACTGATCATAAATAGAGTCCATCAACGAAAACAAAATTAAAATTAGTTCAAAAATAAATAAGATATAAGCATTTTAATTTCATGCTAGACAGAGAGCGCGCTATACTGAGCCGTGACGTCACGGCTCAGGCGAGCCATAATAACACACGCTTTGCGAGAAAGGGATAGAGCATCCCCTCTCTATCCCCAACTAAAACTTTAAACATTCATATATCAGAGATTTATAAGCCAATTTAAATTATTTTTTCAGTATGTGTAATGTATTTAGTTATATTCATCGCTAAGCCGGTTATTTGTAATAAATTAAACATTAGGACACATGCCTATTGGCTGTTAGGTATTTATAGATAACACCCAAATCATATTATATTTATGAGCCAAATAGCCCTTTGGATATAATTTATAATCAGTTAATAATATTGCAAAGTAACCTGTCCGGTAGTGTATTGCGCTGTTAACTGTAATAAAACCGGCCAAATGCAAGTCGGGCTCGCGTACTGAAGCTTCCGTACCACCACATAACTTGTTAGCTACTAAAGTACAAAAAGACAACGCCCAGGCGATCACCCATCCAAGTATCGACCGCGCCCGACGTTGCTTGATCGTTGATCGTATGAGAACCGGTGGTGAGTAAAAGTTTGTCACTGACTCGCACTTGGCGATTGTTTATTGTTTTTTGTTATACTTTAGAGTTTAGAGTGTGTACTATAATCCTGCCAAGTTTGACGCTTGTAAGTATTACTAGTTTTACGTTAGACCAAATACAAAAAAAAGTTAAAAATACGTATGTCTTTAGTTTCACTTTTTGACTGTATTATAACTTCTTAGTTAATCCGCCATAACATTACATATTATATTCTGTGAAAGGTGCATCCGTTAAAAGGTAGGACAGACGGACTGACAGACAGATACACAGACGGAAAGACAAACAGACAGCGTAAGCGTTTTTCTCTCGTTCTCGTTTTTTCCCTTTGGGTTCAGGACCCTAAAAACTCTTCGAAAGCAGATGGTCGTGTCAATGTAGTTAAACTACTTACCATGACATTGCTCCCGTGACGTCATAACAACTGTCACATAAAATGCGGCACTCTGTTTTCATACAACTTGACCTTAACTTGACGATGTTTTGGTGTCTACTCTACTAAAAGTCTGTGTGTATTTTTGAGATATTTTTCTAACAAAAATTGCTTTGCAGTATCTAAAGAGAAATAAAGAATATGGTCGCTTTTACTTCAATATTGCAGAATAGCGAGCTTATAAAAATAATGGCGCTCCTTTGAAAAGGTAGCTGAGCGTTGTAGAGCAGGTTTCCTGAAACTTTTGATTTTTATTTAGTGAGAATATCTGAACAGCAATGATAATGGTATGACCTGCTTGAGAGGGATTTTCTTAGAAGAGCTTGTTTTTAGGGTTCCGTACCTTAAAAGGGAATAACGGAACTCTTATAGAATCACTTTGTTGTCCGTCTGTCCGTCTCTCTATCTGTCTGTCAAGACTTTTTTCTCAGAAACGCGTAAAGGTATCAAGTTGAAATTTATATGAAATACTAGGGTCTACTGTTTTTTTCAGCTGTGAAAAAAACAAACTTGTGAGTCAACGCGATAACGCATGTGGCACCTCGCATAGAGTTGTTTTTTTTTTTAAATGCCATTGGTGGCAAACATGCAGATAGGCTGCCTGATGGTAAGCAGTCACCGTTGCCAATGGATAAGTACTTGTAACACCAGAGTCGTCACAAATACGTCTTCGACCCTATAGGACTCGATTGCTAACTTAAAATTAAACATAACTTATCACTCTCATCTCACACCGTACTTTAACAGCAGCCACATAACTTTCCTTCGTTCCCCAAAGACCCAGTACGAATGGCTACAAATGTATACCAACCTACAGAAAGTTATCAGAGATCCTTTTAAAAGTTGTTCGTGAAAAATCACCGAGCGCTCTGGCACGCGGGGTGTCGTAGCTAATTTGTGGACATCGATCACGGACGATGCCCACGATGTAAAGAAACTAGATGAACCAATCGTGGAGTTTAACTTACAAACAAACTCTCTTCACCAACATCCATAATTATTTATGCCATATAGAGTGGCAAACAAGCTAACGGGCCGCTTGATGGTAAGCGATGACCGTCACCTATGGAATCTGTAACACCATCACAGATCACAGTGGGGCATCACAGATATATTCGGATTCAGATTTTTATTAGCCTTATAACAATGATTCGTTATACTAGGTAGGTCAAATACTATAGTCTTAAAAAGAAATTATACACAGTTACAATAATTTACAAAGTTAATATAAAATTAAAATATAGGTGCACAATACAATAACATTTTTTAAATGTCATTTCGTTAGAGCAATGTAATAACACAACCTAGCTGGATTAAACTTTGTTATAATATGAATAGTTTTGTTAAAAATTGCTTTGTTATATAAAAATTGTTTGTATAAAATGTATTATTATTAAACACTTTTGTACATTATTTCAAAACTTGTCAATTAGATATAGACCTTAAACTATATTTATTGATATCATACGCAAATGAGCATTCCTTTAAATTAATTTTCATGAAGTCATTAAGCTTGTAAAACGCATTCCGAATTTAACTTTACTTATCTCTATCAACAGCCCTTTTGAAGAATCCTATGTTATAGCAAAGATTATATACTTACTCGAAAATCATTCCGATAGCCCGTTGGTCTAGTTGGTAGTGAGCCTGTCTTCTGAGCTTGGGGGCGTGTGTTCGATTCCCACGTAGGACAAACATTTATGTGATGAACATTTGTGTTTGTTCTATATCTGGTTGTTTATATCTATTTAAGTATGTATTTAAAACTATATATGTATGTATATCAGTCTCTGGCAGCCATATCACAAGCTTTGCTTAGTTTGGGGTCAGATGACCGTGTGTGCAAAAATGTCCCGAATATTTATTTATTATTTATTTATTCGACCATATTGTCATCCATCCATGATGATGATTCCTTAATGAATAAACTATACATCATCTTTGTATCTTATCTTTGTCCTAGTGGCTGTGGCATCGATTCTATTGTTGCAATCACTAAACTTATCTAACGGGACTAAAGTTATGTGCATCACTTTTTTTTTAATTTCACGAAAAGGAATGGTAAGAATTTTAGTGCTGTCAAATTTAGAAAATGGTATAACAGAATCGAAGTTATTGATAGAAACTATGAAGTAGATTGTCGTGTGGTCGTGGTCATATCGGTAGTTTCCCAATATAGTCTGGCATTCTGGCATGGATCTTATAGTGTTCATGCGTTGTTAGTTACAGAAGCTGGTGCTAGAGTGCTGGGACTGCGTTCATGCGTTGTTAGTTACAGAAGCTGGTGCTAGTGCTGGGAATGTCGTTTGATTTTCCAATTTATTTTAAGCAAGCTCTACATCAGACCTAAATTTGGAAAAATAAATAAAAGACGGCGCTCACCCACCACCACTATCTCTTTCGCACGCTTTCAACACTTAGATAAAAAATTACTAATTTACAGTTCTGTGTTGAAATATTGATAGAGTTATGATCTTTAGATTATCATTGCAAATAGTATATATCAATTTTCGTGTTTATATTTTACTAGCTGCGCCCCGCGGTTTCACCCGCGTAGTGATGAAAAATGGTGATGATGATGATGAATGCCTATGTCACTTTCTGGCTCTTGAACTATACCCATGCAAAAAATCAGGTCGATCCGTTGTTCCGTTGCAGCGTGAAAGAGGAACAAACATACATCCATACAAATTACAAACTTTCGCGTTAATAATATTATATAGTAGGATAGGATAAGATAGGATTTCGTAGGAGATAGTCTTATAATAACTACTCAGAGAAGGTAGGTTTCCAAACAACGCCTTCTCAAAACGTAAGCTACAAATTCGCTTTGTAGCTTACGTTTCGATTGGTATTTTAAACGATTTAAGCAAGAAAATTAATGGATTACCGGTGGAATGTCACACCATAACTCTTATGCTGCTTTTCTGATTTGTTGTGGTACAATTTCACCGCGCAAATTGTCATAGTAATTTTTTTATATATTTTTTAGTGTCATATATGACACCATTTGGATGGCTTAAATTTTGCGAATGTACTTGGTTTCTTTGTGTCGTTATTCTAAGGAGATAGTATTTTTTTGTTTTTGTGTTTGGACAATCAATGATTTCCTATACTCCTAATCTTAGGGTTATTTTATTAGAGACCAACATTAACGACTAATTATCAAAATCGAACCTCTCAGTAAAAAGCTATGCGTGGTCATACATGAGAAAAAAACGCATCGACAAAAGAACCTCCTCATTTTTTAGTCGGTTTAAAAAGTAATACTTATTTAGTCAAAATCAGACGATGGCATTTTAAATCACAAGTTTGTCATAAAATCTAGAATCATGTTTTCAAAAAAGAATGTCTCTTCCAGTGGCTCAGGATCTCGTTTGCGGTATACACTCGAAGGTACTCCCTAGCGTTTGCCAATTTCAATTCAAATTGCGGAGTGGGTTCCCAGTGTTTCTCTTTCAGATTTCCAAAGTAATTAACGCGTTTTTTCGTAATGGCTTTACATAAGCAAAAAAATTTGTATTATAGACTCATTCGCGATTTTGACCGAGTGAAGAGAGGTCTCAAATTCTAATGGGACAAGTCGGCATTTCTATGCATGGTAACTTCATCAAACTTTGTAGGCAAGTAGTTCGTTTCAATACTATTTTCAAGTTTGGTTATGGGCAAAATTGGTCGAGGGGTTCCGAAGATTTATGGGTCACGAGGTCACAGTTTGGGGCGAACTACTAGTCTAATGCGACAAGTCGGCGTTTCTATGTCTGTGTGTTTATTTTGTTTCGAATACAACTTAAGTGTCGTAGATTTCATCTTTAAAAAAAAAATGTGGGCAAGTTGTTCATACCATATTATTTTTATGTTTGGTTATGGGCAAAATCGGTCGAGGGATTGTGATGATATAGGGGTCACCCTGAACTGAGACTCTCAGTTCAGGGTGATCCACTAGCTATGTACAGGGTTACGCATATAGACTGTACTAAGCCGAAAGGAGGTCATCCTACTCATTATTATGAACGACTTTGACACTGGGACCAACCCAGTAATCGCGAAAAAAATATCAGCTCTTCCATAGATAACGGTCATTAACACTCGACAAAAGGTATGGAACAACACATATATTTTTTCACGATTTTGGGGTTGGTCTCATAGTAATAGTTGTTCATAATGATGAGTACATGAGTACTTATGAGTACCTTTCGGCTTAGTACAGTATATATGCGTAGCCCTGTAATTATAACTGATCCGGTGCCCTACAGATTTTTTTTTCATAAATGCTGCTAAAGATTTACTGCTAAAGCGTTAGTGAGCTAAAAACAAATGCGTAAATACATTTAGAATTCCATTCAAATTTAAATTTCGAAACTCAAAGTCTGTATGAAATTTTAAACGTATTTTCCGCATTTGAATATTCAAACTTCGCCTATTGGAACTGATTAGTGCGTAATCGAGACAAATTGCATGAGAGATGTACCCGGCAGTAGGATAATGAAAGCCGTAGATGACGGAAATGATACAGATTAAAAATCTTCTAATTGCTGTCAAAAGTAGATACTTCCTCTCTTTTAACATTTGCACAGGTGACTCGCCCCTCGTGAATTCAATGTCCCTACACAAGCAACACTGATTTTAAATGGAGATCGTTAGCCGCAGTCTGTGTATTAGGACTCATTTCGACTAATAGCGTGCGGTTTGCGGTATTTCGAAATGCTGTGCCCATTCTACGTGCATGTAATGCCATGTCTGCTGAATGCACGTTTGGACGAAAGGGTTGTATTAAAGATTTAAGTGTTTCTGTTTGAGCTTCGCTAAACTGTTGTCGTCCATCTTCTCGTCCAAGATACCACAGTGCCCCAAGACGAAGGTCTTTGACCAGTGTGTGTTGCTAGTGATGACATATGGTACTGAGACGTGATCCTTAGTTGTTGGCTTTTTAGAAAAACTCAGAGTCACACAGCGAGCAATGGAGAGAGCTATGCTCGGAGTTTCTTTGCGCGATAGAATCCGAAACGTGGATATTCGCCAAAGAACCAGAGTCACCGACATAGCTGTTAAAATTTGCAAGTTGAAGTGGCAATGGGCAGGCCACATCGCTCGAAGAACCGATAACCGATGGGGAAGAAAGGTTCTGGAGTGGAAACCACGAACCGGAAGACGCAGCGTAGGTAGGCCTCCCACTAGATGGACCGACGACATTGTGAGAGTCGCGGGCATCCAGTGGATGCAAAAGGCAGGCTGTCGTTCAGTGTGGAGGTTAAAAGGGGAGGCCTATGTTCAGCAGTGGACGTCTTCTGGCTGATGATGATGGTGATGAAACTGTTGTCGTCTATATTTAGTTTTGTACAGCCCATGCTCAACATAACTTTCATGAAAGAGTTTGAAGTTGTCTGCACAAAATGTTTAAATAAATAATCTCATTACTGTTATGCTCTCAGAGAGAAAGGATGCTGGATCAGTGCATGTTGATGAATATCATGTCTTTGAATTTTTGAGTTTCTTGGACATACCGGTTTTCTCACGATGTTTTTCTTCACCGTTGTTGAGTGATGACATCGAAACTGCACAAAATAAATAAGTCATTGGTGCAGGACCAAGGTTCGAACCGGGTGCCGTTACATTGTAACACGTACATGCTACCGCTCGGCCACTAACGCTCAATAGGGAGGTTCAAGATTAGTCAAAATATCTTTCAACCTGTATCTAGTCAAAATTTTCCAATAGTCAAATTTTATTTATATTACACGGAAAATATTTCATATTTTTACTCACGTAAGATTAAGTCGGTCACTCCGACTATAGTTTCAACTGTATTGTGCGTATCGTATTGGGCGGTCTTTTTCAAGGTGAATGCGCGCGCGCGGTTGCGTCTCGCTTTGCAAAGCCGTCTATAAAGACCGCCTAATGCGGTTGAAACTATAGAATAGAATAGAATATCATTTATTGATCGGCCGACTACAACATCTTGATCTCTATGAGTTGGGCATCACACCGATTTCGTCGTGTCACAAAATTAATAATTAATAATTTAGTATTCAGCTGTAAAAGTTCTTTAGTGTAAACAATAAGTATATTTAAAAAAATAGGTAGATATGTTTAAGTTCTCAACCTTCTATATTCAAGTTCTATAGTCGGAGTGACCGGCTTAATCTAACGTGAGTAATTCCCGTGTAATAAAATGTGAAAAATAAATAAAATGTGTGAATACCACGTCAGTTTCTATAATAAAATAGTCAAATTGATAAAATATACCCATGCAAATTTAGTAAATAAAATAAACTTGTATCAAAACTTACATAAACAGGCAGGCCGCGGCTCACTGACCCGTTAAAAAATTTGGGTCACGGGTCGCTTCAAACTAAGGAAAACTAAATAAAACTCTTCGACCAAGGATGGCATAAAAACGTAAGCCCGCAAAGTGAAAAGTGCTCAACCTACGCTACAAGAACCCGCTTTAAATAATAATATAACTGATGGTCTGATTTTAGGGCTGGTCTGAGCAACACGATCAAAGCTATATTCTTGTGCGCTCGAGAATAACTCACTCTCTCTCACTATCATGACCTTTCTAAGAGAGAGCGAATAATCTTGAACGCTCAAGTATAGGGCACCTGGTTGTCTGTTGAACACTATTATTGTCGCGTTGTTTCTAAAACTGCTTATAAGTTTTTAGTAAAAAAGTCTTCACCAAGTCTACTGAGGTGTGACTGGACTTCACAGAGACTTTGACTTGATTTATTTATCTTTTGAAATGATCAACTACTTGAAAATTCTTATATTACACTTAACTAAATATAAAATATAATAAATAAAACCATTACCTACAGTCCAGCCGCTGAGAGCTGAGATAATGTATCTGACAGCTGCAGCTGTCAGATGTAAAATCATAACCACAGACCTATATCCAAGTAGACGCCTCAAGGCGACCTTGCATGTCATATTATTTCCAATACAATAATGACAAATAGTCGTAATGGAGAGACGCACGGCATATTTATCACGCCAGGTGGCGCATTATCGATGGTGTTGTTTCACTGTCAAAAGTGTCAAATATCAATAGATAATTTTAGTAATTACACAATAAATATCGTCTAGTATTAAAACATATTTCAGTGTAAAAATAAAGGTACATACCGATTTCCTTCCGACGAAAAAAAAATTATTGATAATTTTATATTGCCAAAAGATTGGCTTTATTACCAGCTTAGGGAAGCATTAACTCTTTTGAGATTCGCCACTGTCATTAGAGAATCATTTTACTGTTTAAAAGCAAAGTTTATTTTTATTGTTTCATTCAAGAGCAATGTTTATAACCTCAAATAAACCACAAATGACATCACCAGCGAAGGTGGCGCCTTCTGAGATAATTTTTGCCTGTGGCTTCTCATTGGTTTTGCTAAAATCAGCCTGCTCAATCGGTGCAGCGACAACACGTGTCAGTTTGTAATGAAAATGGGTAATTGTGCAATACTGAGTTGTAAGAATACCACAATAAAAATATTTCTTTTCACAGGTAAGTACGAAAAGTTTGACACGCTTAATTTTCATACAGCTTAGACCGCTTGTGAAGTCTACTTAGATATAGGTCTCTGATCATAATAATATTGTAAAAATACGAATGAAAACATTTTTCTTTAATATTTTACTTTGGAAATATTGTCTACCAGTTACAATCTTACGTTCAACAAGGTAGTAAAAGTCATCAAAATTTTCTTGTGTTGTTTCCAAAGCTCCATGGCTCTTGTAAAGTCTCCACCGTTTTACTAGGGCATGACTATGACTTGACAGTGACTTATTTTGCTTGACTCTGACTGTAAACTGTTACCAAGGATGTTATGTATACCGTAAAGGGAACTAAAACATCCTTGCCTGTAACTGACTTGTTTGACGACATTTCATCAAACTTGTTTTTTTTTGGTTATTGGCAAATGCACAAGTATGTGTAGGCGTCAAAATCCTCACAGAGGAAAAAAAATTGGTACAACCAGAAAACTTGTGGAGATAACTCACAAAGCTGACAGCTACTGCGGTATGAAAATATTTCCTACTCCCTAGTTCTGTATGTACTAACTCGGATGTAAAAGTGTATTAGCAAAAAAAGCGTCTCGGAGTTCTCCAATTTTTCTCATCCGTGCCAATCCGTGCCCTCAAGTCAAGTAAACAGTTTTACAGAAAGACAATCCAAGTTCAACGCGAAACTTTTTTAATATTCTCAACGGTCGATGTGATCCCGACCCTAAAAATTTCCACTCGCAAGAAAAGACTTCCCAAACGTAATTTTGCATGAAAGAAATGACAAAGTTTTCGTCGAGTTTGCGGTTTTCAATCTTTGTTGTTGGGCGGTATAGGTTGGCTTTCGCGCTTCCTTTTGTTTGTGTTTTGACCCTTATTGTGTTTTAATTGTAGACATAAATATTTTACTTCAAGTTTGGATAATATATTGAGTGAGGACCCAAGTATCTATCTATACTTCTATACTTAATATTATAAAGAGGAAAGATTTGATTGATTGTTTGTTTGTTTGCATTGAATAATCTCCGAAACTTCTGAATCGATTTGAAAAATTCTTTCACTGTTGGGAAGCTACACTATCCCCGGGTAATATAGGCTGTATTATATTTTCAATAAAAAGGATCCTTACTAAAACTCCAATAATGTAACCCAAGGTGTAAAAAAATAAGACTTACAATTTTAACTTTGCGTGTTTGACAGTTCTAAGACAGGACAACGTCTGTCAGGTCAGCTAGTTGTTCTATAAGTTTGTAATTTAACCTTAGTTAGCGCCTTTGTTTAAAAAACAGCTTTAAATTACTGTTTGCAGTATTTTTAGGCTTCCTTATAATTTTTAGGGTATGTTAAGGGTACCCAACGAGACCTACGCTGTCTATCTCTCTGTGCTATTTTATATCGTAATAGATAGCTAGTTAAAATTTTTACAGAAAACGTAATGTTACTGCGAATTAACTAAGAAATAATAATAATATAAGAGTAAAAAACAAAGGGAACCGCCACAACTAACAAGAACAACTAAAGAATGTTTATTTTGTCTTTGCCCTACTGTAAAAACGGGAATACGTACATGTGTCAAACTTAGCATTATTAAAGTTAACACTGGAAATATGTAAAAAAAAATATTATAAAAAATGAACAAGTGCGAGTCGGGCGCGCGCTGCAGATCAAAAATTGAATGAACGAAAACTCATTATATTACCCAGTTTTTCCTCCTCTAAATTTCCTTCACCACTTATTGAACGTGCAAACAATACAGGAAAAAGAAGGGCGATTAAAAATGCCTGCCGTATTACTGCTTACGAGTAATTCGGACACAAAAAGTCATAATTCCTCTCATTACGAGAGCCCTTGGAGGGCATTTGGGGGCGACGGGAGACACTTGTCCCCCACGAGTGAAAGCATAATGTAGGTGTTATGCAGTGAAAAAAGTTCACAGATAGGCGAGTTTTCACAATTCCACATGTGTATTTATAGTAATGACTATACCAAATATAATAGTTCGGTATATATCTACTCATCTCTTTGTTAAGCTAATTCAAACTAAACTTTACGTACTAGCGTTTCTTAAATGTTGTCTAAACAAGACACCTAATTTATGCATGACAAGCTGGATATAATTATGCATGAATCCAGCATAGTGGATTAGGGCCCATTCTCTCTCTCTCTCTCTCTCTGAGTGAAGGCTTGTGTCCCAGCAGTGGGAAAATTATAGCTAATAATCGTCATTATCTTCAGCCAAAAAACGTCCACAGCTGAACATAGGCCTCCTCCATAAAACACCACACTGAACGACAGCCTACCTACCATCTGCATCGACTAGATGCCCGCAACTCTCACGATGTCGTCGGTTCATATAGTGGGAGGCCTACATACGCTGCATCTTCCGATTCATGGTCTCCACTCAAGAATCTTTCTTCCCCATCGGTTTTCGGTTCTTCGAGGGATGTGACCTGCCCATTGCTACTTTAACTTGCAAATCTGAGCAGCTATGTCGGTGACTGGTTCTTCGGTGAATATCCTCGTCCCGGATTTTATCGTGCTAAGAAACTCCGAGCATAGCTCTCTCCATTGCCCGCTGTGCGAGTTTATCCAAAGGGCCAGTTAAGGACCACGTCTCCCACACACTGGTTACGCTGATAAAAATAATTTGAAAAGCCAAATACTTATTCTGAAGCGATTTTAAGTCCATTATGTCTTTACCTTCTGTTCACAACGGAAATTGAAAACTGTGATCATTATCATCTTAGTTCTTATCATCAAAAGTTTTCTCTTTTAGGCAACGTTTGGACTCATGATTCATTTTTATGTTTTAAGAAAAAGAAATCGAAGAGTCGTTGTTTAATTTACGAGTACTTCTATGGACTTCTGTCACTGTCTTACATTAAAGCTTCAGCAGAGAGGGGGAAATAATCCGGCAGACACAATACACCTAAATGAAGGTAGCTCTTCCGTACAAAATTAGGGACGTATGCTTCACGTGTTGGGAAAAATCGTGCGTGGAGGAAGCGGAGGGTTATTTACAGAGCGTTTTTGAAACTAGAGCTTTGAGGGGTTGACTGGGCGTTCCTCGCAGCTCGGTGATTATGTTACCGCGGATTTGGTTAGAATTTTTAGGGTTACGTACAAAAATTGTGAAAAGGATCCCTTGTAGTAAGACTACGGTGTCTTCAGGTTCGTCTGAGTGTCAAAGCCCAATTTTTCGAAAAGTTATCGACAAAAAATTTGGTGCAGATCTAGATAATATTTTCCCATACTTTATGCTGCGTTTTTTTTGACATGATAACGTCTTATAAATCGATGAACGCCGGCTGCACGCACGAAAAATTGTCACGTTCGGCCTGAACCACGTGTGCAAGCGAGAGTGCGGAACAAGCGATAGAGAGGCACGATCAGCCTAAGCGTTATCACGTAAAATTATCGTCCGTAAATCGACTTTACAGACAACCCCTTTTTTTTACTAAAAATTGAGCGTAATGTAGCAAAATTTTTAAAGCTTCGCAGTGTTATCAAATTATGTGTCACAGACCATAACATTATTTTTATATTTTTCTCTTTGATAATTTTTAGGGTTCAAAGGGTCAACGGGACCCTTTTACTGAACCTACGCTGTCTGTCCGTCCGTCTGTCCGGCCTACATTTCAACGACTGTATCTATCGAACCTTAATATAACCTTTTATTTCGAAAATCTGAAAGATCTATAGAAAGCAAGGCAAAATATTGCAGGTGTATCTACTTGGTATAGTTTTATTTAATTTAATAAAAGGTAGGCCTTTGGTCGCCAACTCGCCTAAAGTAAAACGACGATGCGGCCTACGATGGAGATAGAGATAGACAGCGTAAACCCCAAAGAACGTCAAACTCGTTTCGTCATCATTCACATCATTTCATTAAATCAAAACACATTATAAGCTGGATTGCTACCGCATGCACGGCATCGACTCACCGCCTGGGAAAATGACTCGCTTCAATGCATGCAAATGCATTCGCGGGATATTAGCTTTTATTACGTTACTGTCTGTGCATGATGCGTGTTTCTGATGCTTTGGAACTTGGCGGCCGTTTTTTGCGGATTGTATGCAGCCGTTCTGCAAAACAAGACCAGCTAAGTTAGGCATAGTTTGGAATTTATAGATAGTGGGATCTGTCTATTTTATTTATTTTATTGTCGTCTTCAGAGCTTTATGCCCTTGGGTTTTAGACAAGACCCACTTTTTGTTAGCCATAACGCCTACGGAAAGATTAAATTATTGTATGTAAATGACATTGACAATTTAATGACATAAGCTTGAGAGATGTTCTCTCAAACTAATGTCATTTTCATACCATTTCATCTATCGTAGGCGTTAACGTTATACAACAGAAGGTGGCTCTTGTCTAACCCCCCTTATCTACACTCCCCTTTTTTCTATAGGACAAGTAGAAGGACGGCGAATTAACACACGTTTTTTTGTGGAAATTCCATTAGTTCGTATGCGATTTGATTTCACATTCATGTTGCCAAAGAAAGATTATATTAAAATCAATTCTGTCCAAAAATAAAACTCTGTTTCCTGAAAATTACAATCTAAGCTTCTTGAAGGATATGAAGGATATGTAGTGTGTACAACTATGAATATGACTACAAATATATGGCTTTGGTTACGGAACCCTCCATATACGTGTCTCGACACGCTTTGAGCCAGTTATTGTTTTTGACACGACATGGAAGCAGAAATAAACTAGAGATTCGTCAAATAAACAGATTTGAAGGTTAACTTTTAAAAATAGGCGTAATGTCCCAATGTTTAATTTATTACAAATAGCGGTCCGCCCCGGCTTCGTGCGGGTATAGCTAGTTATATAGCCTATGTCAACCGGGGATAGTGGAGCTTTCCAACAGTGAAATAATTTTTCAAATCGGTTTAGAAGTTTCGGAGCCTATTCAATGCAAACGAACAAACAAACAAACAAATAATCAAATCTTTCTTCTTTATAATATTAGTATAGATAACAGGCTTAGCAATGGATATAAATTAATACGTTACACATACTGGATATGAGCGTTTAAAGTTTTAGATGGGGATCAAAGAAATTGGATTAAAATACAATTTCTTTGGTGGATATAGAGAGGGGATACTCTGTCCCTTTCTCGCAAAGCGTGTGTTAGTTAGTACAGCATTCTAAACTCGCTAAAGTGCGGTTTCTGTCTAGCATGAAATTAAATTACTTATAACTTATTATTTTTTAACTAATTTTAATTTTGTTTTCGTCGATGGGCTATATTTATGATCAGCTTTCTATGAGGTAATAAAAAATATTAGTCATAATGCCTATTAACACCTGAATAAATCAATTACAATACCGCCTTTCAGGTTTCCCCGCGTTGTCATCGTCGGGTAAAAGCCATCTTGTTACAGTCGATGATAGAGATAACAGACTCAATAACAAAACAACTTTCAGCTCAGGTATCCGAACACTTCCATTATCATGACGCAAGGGAAAACTACTCCGATTTATTATTCTCCTCTCTCTATGGGCGACCATAAAGTTGGACTCGCGAAAGTCACTGACCGCACTTTATCGAACTGTATGAAAGTTTGTCGTGATAACACCGTTATAACATTGTAAGGACGTTTCGACAAAGAACTAGGTAAGTACGAGTAAGTTAGAGATGTTACATAAAGAAAAGCTGTTCTGTGCTAGAGCTTACAGTAATAAGGTTAGCTAGTTAGTTGGTTGGTTAGCTATAAGTACCTATTTATATAGACTTCGGAGTGTCAACCTATATACTTTTATTATTTTCTAAGTCTTCGTTAGATGGATGATTGACTGTTATCTATACTAATATTATAAAGAGGAAAGATTTGATTGTTTGTTTGTTTGTTTGCATTGAATAGGCTACGAAACTACTGAACCGATTTGAAAAATTGTTTCACTGATGGGAAGCTACACTATCCCCGGGTGACATAGGCTACAATCTATACGCGTGCGAAGTTGGGGCGGACCGCTAGTTAGGAAATAACAGGTAAATTATTTTGCGATTTCGGAACTAACTTTAACTCTCTCTTTCTCTATTTAAGTACTTTACCACACGGGAAGCCACTTTGGTTTGAATTTTAGTTTAGATGCTTTTTTTTTGATATTGGCATCAATTCTGATGTACACCCGTCTCTCACATATTAAAATGAAAAGAGAGGCAGATAATTTTAGTCCTGTCAGACTTAGGTTTAGTGAGTGGTATGACAGAATCGACGCCACTGTGACTTGAAGACACCTGTATTATAACTATAGGGTAATATACCCATTCAGGCAGCGCATTCTACAGACTAGCAGTTCGCATAATAAAAGTGGAATCAAAGCGTTTCGACGGGGTTTCCCAATATCAACAAATCTGTGTCAATTTGTCGTACCCGTGCTTACAGTAATTTGCGATTTCTGAATTTTCTCTGGTTCCATATAGCCTTTTGATTTATATTTATATAAGAAGCAAATCGGACAGCATCTCTTTTTTGATGAAAAAAGAAATTTATATACTGACTGTAAATACTGAGTTTTATGGGAATTAAATCACGTAGATCTGATGCACAATCTCAGAAATGTATCCGATAAAAACTGATAGACTAGACTAGACTATGGTAGATACACATACACATAAAGTAGCATATACATGGTCGTAAGAATAGAAACTTATTTCATGTCCTTGCCTGTTACAGCGTACAAATCTTAGTTTTTAAGAAAAAAAACGGAACCCTTATTGGATCACTTCATTGTCCGTCTGTCTGTCCGTCTGTCTGTCTGTCTGTCCGTCTTTCAAGACCCTTTTTCTCAAGAACGCGTAAAGGTATCAAGTTGAAATGTATATTAAATACTTGGGTCTACGGTTTCTTTCGGATGTAAAAAAATAAAAGTTGTAAGTCAACGCAATCAAAATTCGTCGTAGTCGCATATTTTGCGATTTCACAGGGAAATCAAAACCTATAGGGTACTTCCCGTTGACCTAGAATCATGAAATTTAGCAAGCATTTGGCAAGGTCTCGTTACACATATATAGGAATAAATCCGAAAGTTACAAATTTGAAGTTATATCATTTAAAAATAATTATTTTGCTATTACATACTTACATTTTGTAATTGGAATGTATACCATTGTTGGAATGTGTATCTTATAGTCAACTACAAAGTTAAGTTTGTCTTTCAATATTTCAACTTCAGTTAGTTTTTTTTTGGGCTCGTACTTTGAGAGTTCCGTCCAACGGAACCCTCAGAGCACGAGTCTTACTCGTACTTGTCCGATTTTTTTTTATAAATATATTTTATGTTAGTTTTCTAACGAAATGATGTCTCTTAGAATATTGTTAAAATCATGTTTAGGTTTAGTAGTATTTTATACGTCAATTAACAAAAGAAACATGTTAATTATTACTAATTATTTTTTTTTTAAATCCCGGTCTCGATCTTTATTATGTCAATTATTTAGTCTACATTAGGCACATATCAAAACATTTTACTAAAATTGTAACACCCCATGTTCCGTGAAATAAATAAGTTGAATTTTTATTACTAAGGAATTCTAAAATTTCATAGTAGTACTTTTTGTGCTATTATTTAGTCTACATTAGGCACATATCAAAACATTTTACTAAAATTGTAACACCCCATGTTCCGTGAAATAAATAACTTGAATTTTTATTACTAAGGAATTCTAAAATTTCATAGTAGTACTTTTTGTGCTAATAAAGTTTTAAGTTTATTTTTAAACAGTCCAATGAGTCTGATAATTTTAGGAATTTTAGTATATATTACAGGAGCCATACAAACTTAACTGCAACTTTATTGCATGAGTGCAGTTTTAGCCATATCACACACATCCTTGGCACACCCTTTATCTATCTTCTCTCTGAGAGAAGGCCTATATTCTAGCAACGGGAACATGAAGGCTGACAATAATAATGATTAAATTTTGCCCACTTAGGTTTGTTTTACTTACCCATTCTATTCCGACACATTTAACGATCCCCTGACCTAAAAACTATCTAACAAAACACGTTTATCTAAAACAAACCGCAGTAGGAGATCATAAATTCGACAAAGGGGGATACGCCGGTTGTAAAACCGAACCGCGGTCACTAACATCTATAAAGCTTTCAAGTAAATGTTTACGCGCGACTGCGCCCGTTCCCAAAGTTTGTTCGGATCTTTAAATAAAGCGGGCGCAGAAAAGATGAGGGTAGAACGGTGCTGGTATAATGGGTACGACATTATTTAAGGTAAAACTGGTCTAAATGGTAAGTTGATTATTGTTTTGACTTCACATCTTTCGCAAATATTTATGTTAACACTTTTTTAAATCGGCAAGTGTCTTAACTCTATATAAGGAAGGCCTAACACTAAATATCTTAACAAACAGTTACAATTGTAAATTCATGATTATTACAAGTATAGTTTTGACTACATTCGTTATAAAGTGCACCACGGCGGCCATTTTGACTATAAACAAAATAATATTTACTGGCCACGAAATCATATCACTAATGACTGTATAAAAACAAATATAATAGACTAGCGGTCCGACAGACAGACAGATTGACAGATTTTACGATTAATTATAAGTAAGTGCTTGGGACAAAGCTTGTATAGTAAAACGGCAGGAAGTATACTACAACAATAAATAAATATTCGGGACATTTTTGAACACACTGTCATCTGACCCCAAACTAAGCAAAGCTTGTGATATGGCTGCCAGAGACTGATATATCGTACATACATATAATAAATGTTAAATACATACTTAAATAGATATTAACACCCAGATAATTATAGAACAAACACAAATGTTCATCACATGAATGTTTGTTCTAGGTGGGAATCGAACCCACGCCCCCAAGCGTAGAAGCACAGAAGACATAATAGACAGGATCACTACCAACTAGACCAACGGGCTATCAAACAAAACAAAACAATGCTCCACCAGGAGGCGCTAGCTGAGTCCGATACCTGCCGTTTTGCCCAAGTAGTAAAAATCAGTATTGCGTCGGAGTCAAACCGGAGTCATGTGGCGAACAGCCGTCTAGTGGTTTTTCATAAGTGTAGCTACTAAGCTAAATCCTTAAGTGATTCATATTGTGTGGTGTTCACCTGGGAAGGAGGTTGCGAATAGCGTATGGTATGAGTGTAAGTGAATGTTTCTTTAGTGAGAAATTAAAAGCGTAACTGAACAAGTGCTTCTGTGTGTTTTGAGTCAAACACAATATAAAAATATAAATATAAAAATGCCTATAAAAACAGCTAGATTGTTTGATGCCCATAAATTGTTAGAGGTCTAACAAGTCAAATAACGATTGCTTTGGTCTCTCCCATAATGTTTGGCTAGGCGATAAGCTCCTCTATCTCCACGTTTTTCCGGACTCTCCAACTCCCGTCTTTTTTGTACTGGATCCAGAATCTTGCGCATAGTTTGAATAATCAAGCTCTGATAATTTTTTATGCTTTTTTTATCAAAATTATTTTCGCTTTCGTTATAATCAAAATACCGAAAAATAAATCACCAAAATATTGGGTTTAAATACAGACAAGAGCTATAAAAGTGTCGCATACCCCTTCCTTCAAAGGCGCTCAAAGGCCTACAAAAGAACAGCAAAATATGTCTGACAACCAATGATTTTTATGGATTCGGGTAGATCAGTTACTAACGAGTACACTCAAAGTGACAATGTTGAAAATATATTATTTGAAAAAAAAAAAAAAAAAAAAAAACATACAGTCGAATTGATAACCTCCTCTTGAAGTCGGTTAATAAAACTAATACTATATCAGTTATTAGATAGCCCGTTGGTCCAGTTGGTAATGAACGTGCCTTCTGCGTTTGAGGGCGTGGGTTCGATTTCCACCTAGGACAAACATTCATGTGAAAATTTTTGTGTTGATTCTATATCTGGGTGTTAATATCTATTTAAGCATGTATTTAAAATTTATTATGTAATATATAGCAGTCTCCGGCAACCATATCACAAGCTTTGCTTAGTTTGTGGTCAGATGACCGTGGGTGCAAAAAATGTCCCGAATATTTATTTAGTTATTATGACTAATTACGAGATGGCACTGACGCAGCCGCGCGCGCGCTTTCACCTTGAAAAAGACTGCCTAATGCGGTTGAAACTATAGTCGGAGTGACCGGCTTAATCTTACGTGAGTAATTCCCGTGCCATATAAAGAAAATGTGTGAAAACCACGTCAGTTTCTATAATTACGAGATGTTTACCGTAATTAGCTTGCGGATGGAGCTCCTCATATTTTGGTGTAGTTATATGCACCATGTTCATGGCGGACTAAACTACCGTGATAGTTTTAAAAAGTGCTTTAATTTCAAACTTTGGTCTGTGTTATCAAATTTTTGGTCTGTGTCTGTGCGTGCAAATAGGCACGAAAAAAACAAAAAACCCCAAAAAAAAAAACCAGCAATGAATCCCTGATTCAGACTAAGCTCCTTAGTCTTGAGCATCGGCGCAAAGTTGCGAGTCTATCGGTTTTTATCGGATACATTTCGGAGAGTGTGCATCGGATCTGCATGATCTAATTCCCTCCTGCACATTTTTCTATCAGAATGCCAGAGCGGGCACAAAAATTTACACCGCTTTATGGTTGATATTCAGTAAGCCCGTACGAAGCACTTTGATTCCACTTTAATTATGCGAACTGCAAGTCTGTGGAATGCGCTGCCTGAATGGGTGTTCCCCGATAGTTACAATCTGGGTGTCTTCAAATCACGAGTGAATCGGTTTCTTCTAGGCAAGCGTTCTCCACCGTAGACCGCATCATCGCTTAACATCAGGTGAGTTGGAGTTCAAACGCAAGCCTATTATTAAATAAAATAAAAAAAGTAATTCGAATGTGTCTTAAAAGTGAGAGTATTTTAAATTTTATTTAATTTTACTATAAGAGTGGCATATCTAGAACACTGTATCATCGTTGTCAACCATTTTGTGAGCGTAAAAAGTTCAACCCCTCTAGGGGTCTAGCGATTTTATGATGAAAAATGACCTCCTTTATTTATTTAGTTGAATGAATTGTGCTGAAAACATTTGTTCGGTTGACGACTGAGTTGCTTTGGAAAATGTTGGAGAAAAATAACGAGGTTTCAGTATAGAAGGGCAGTTACAAAGGTCCACCGGTTTTTTTAATTGCTGTCTGTACATAGTTGAGTGAATACTTTTTGAAATTTAAATACCGTACCTACGTAGGTTTTTATTTATTTTCAATATAGTAGATGTATTAATGCAGCGACAGGCAGCTAAAGCATTTTGGACACATCAGTGTGCAGCTGAGGCCAGCACTCATGACGGTGTCCATAAATGCTCAACTACCGCCAAGTACTTTTATCAAACTTTGCGTGGACGTTAAAATAATTATAAATAAATAATTTATATTGATAACTAGCTGACCCGACAGACGTTTTCCTGTCTTAGAATTGTCAAAAGGGCAAATTTAAAATCGTCGGTATTAAGTTTCTGAAATTTCCCAAATTTCAGGGCAATTTTCTTAATTTTAGAAAAACCGTAACCGTTAGAACCTTCTCCGGAGTAACAGAAAACTTTAAAAAAAAAAGGTGAATGAAATTGTTAAAGTCGTTCTCAAGCAAGGACCTGATATATACCCTAAATAGGTAATACGTCCTTGTTCTCAAGTTATGGCGTGACCAAGGTAAATAGGGATCTGTTTTTATATACAATTATTCATATAATAAAATTAGTGACATCTAGTGGAGTTTATTGGAAGGAGGGCCTGAAAAGCTCTCATTGAGTTATGCCACGATCTGTCACAACACAATAGAGCGACACCCTGATTAATATTCTACCAATGAATTTATTTAGCGGTCTCCCAGCGGGTTTCCAATCCAATTTTCGTTCTTATTTAAATTGTATTCCCTTGAGTGAGTAGCTATTATTCAGCTACGTGGAGTAGACGATTGTGGTTACTTGTTATTTTATTGGCTTGACAATAATAATTGGTTTATTAATAAGGGATTATTAATGGTAGTCTGAGAGAGACCGCAAATTATATTATTCGATGCTGCGATATTTAATATTGATAATTGCAAATTATGGAATAGTTTGGGGTAGAAACACTTGGACTGTTTGAACTATTTAAGGATTTGTTGGGGGGATTGTAGGATTAAGCACTTGATCAAAATGCTTATCTGTATTTTGGGCAGTAAGCCTCACATATCAGCTGCTTAACCAAGCCAGCATTTCAAGCACGTTGCCTCAAATTAAAGATCGATTAAAACATTTATACTAAAGGAAATCTAAGGGAAACGTTCCTGAAGCCAAAATTTACTTATTATACTATCTAAACACAATAACTATTTGCCTTCTGTTTATTGATTTGGTGTTTTTTTGAGGTTTAGAATTTTGCGAACTAGCAATGTAAAGCGTACAAGCGTGCGAGCGGTGCAGTGCGGCATAGGTTGTTCGAACACTTCTAGCGTCAGCGGATATTAAATTTGCATTACATTGCAAACTTAAAAAAAAAACAGAAAACAGCATTTTTTTGTAAAATTGTATTAGCAATCATCTTTTCTCGATTTCAGGTTTGGTGTTATAGTGGTGGACCGGGAATGTCCTAAAACTGCGACAAGAATCACCGGATGATGGGTAGCAGGATCCTATTAGTACACGGTGAACGTACTGGGATCCCCAAACCGCCTGCCAAGCGTGGGGATTATAGTAACACCCCTCTCTAAGAAGTTGATTCTATGTGTGATGATGATGTGTTCAATTTAGTACACCCTTTCCTACGCGGTAAATTTGAATTTCCCGCCACAGGTAAAACGTACCACTTTAAAGTGTCCGATTTACTTTAGTTTGTATCTCATTCTGTGGTTTACGAGAAAACCACGATGCGTTACCATTTACCATAATACTCAAAGTCAATATGAATGCTGCACGTTGTTGTTGCTCTACGTTGTTATCCCGTTGTTTTCCAGCGTGTACTCCTGTAAAACCCTGAAAAATTGTATTGAAGTGTTGATAAATTGCCA
Organism: Agriopis aurantiaria; assembly: GCA_914767915.1. Taxonomy (NCBI): domain Eukaryota; kingdom Metazoa; phylum Arthropoda; class Insecta; order Lepidoptera; family Geometridae; genus Agriopis; species Agriopis aurantiaria. The sequence continues at coordinate 3,124,325 of OU611992.1, read as the reverse complement.
TTCACGTGGTGACAGACTGGTGGCGCATTGGCAGTTATTGTAAAAGGTAGTCAATCATGTTTGTTAGTGGTTTTTACTATGAACGATAGAACTGGGCCCGTACCGGTGATTATATAATGATTATGATTGGTTAACTTTTTCCAAACAAGATCAATATATTTTCAACATAAAGGGCATGTGTCTTTATGTTCAGTTTATTACAAATAACCGGCTTAGCGATGAATATAATACATCTAAATACATTACACAGTCTGAAAAAATAATTTAAATTGGCTGATAAATCTCTGAGATATGAGTGTTTAAAGTTTTAGCTGGGGATAGAGAGGGGATGCTCTATCCCTTTCTCGCAAAGCGTGTGTTAGTATAGCATTTGTATGGCGCACCTGAAGCGTGACGTCACGGCTCAGTATAAGGCGCTCTCTGTCTAGCATGAAATTAAAATGCTTGTATCTTATTTATTTTTGAACTAATTTTAATTTTGTTTTCGTTGATGTGCTCTATTTATGATTGGCTTTTTTATGAGGTAATAAAAAAATATTAGTTATCATGCCTATTGCTTGAGTCATGGATCTATTGGATATAGATATGGATATGAATAAGCCCCGTTAGTCCAGTTGGTAGTGAACCTGCCTTCTGCGCTTGGGGCGAGGGTTTGATTCCCACCTGGGACAAACATTCGTGTGATGAACATTTTGTATTTGTTCGATATCTGGTTGTTAATATCTATTTAAGTATGTATTTAAAAATATAATATATTATGTATACTATATAATATATCAGTCTCTGGTAGCCATATTACAAGCTTTGCTTAGTTTGGGGTCAGATGACCGTGTGTGCACAAATATCCCAAATGTCCCGAATATTATTAAATGACTTTTAAGTTCATTATCCAAGATAAACACGCGAGTTTTTTACTGTACATTACCGCAGTCATGTTTTATGATATCCCGATTAAATTAAGTTTGTACCTCACTGCAAGTTATTATTATGTAGGTACCTATGTAGACAAAGTTCTGTATGTTCTTAATTAAACAGTAATATAGATTTTTATGACATATGGCATTATATGGTACTGATGGCATTATTTAGTGATGACATATGGTACTGAGACGTGGTCCTTAACTGTTGGCCTTTTGGAAAAACTCAGAGTCACACAGCGGGCAATGGAGAGAGCTATGCTCGGAGTTTCTTTGCGCGATAGAATCCGAAACGTGAATATTCACCAAAGAACCAGAGTCACCGACATAGCTGTTAAAATTTGCAAGTTGAAGTGGCAATGGGCAGGCCACATCGCTCGAAGAACCGATAATCGATGGGGAAGAAAGGTTCTGGAATGGAGACCAGGAACCGGAAGACGCAGCGTAGGTAGGCCTCCCACTAGATGGACCGACGACATTGTAAGAGTCGCGGGCATCCAGTGGATGCAAAAGTCAGGCTGTCGTTCAGTGTGGAGGTTAAAGGGGCAGGCCTATGTTCAGCAGTGGACGTCTTCTGGCTGGTGATGATGATGATAGATTTTTATACAACTACCAACAAAGAGTATAAAAAATAAAAATAAGAAAAAAAAACTATATGAGTTTTGAGTTTTTGTTTTTTTTTTGCATAACACAAACTGTAAAAATGCCATCAAAAACTGTTGAGTATAATTTGAGAATTGTTTTTTAACTAAGTTTCAATAATTTAAAGTATGCAAGTTGAAACTATACATGCTCTTTTATTCCTGGCAAGTGTATTAAAAACTTCATAAGAAACGCGAGTGCATTGGTGTGCATTACACTCTCGGCACAGAATACATATTAGTACAAGTACAGATGGTTCACTCCGCAAAATCATTTAAATAAGTAGCGACTCTTGCTACTACACAATAAAGTGCAATTCAGGACGTGCGAGAGCTAACTACCTACATCTATATTAACCTAGAAGTTGCCTCTGTCTATCGCATGTTTCTAGTCGCGTTATCTCTGTCTATCGCACGGCTATGGGCACGGCAGGTCCGACAAGTCGGGTACTCGAGCTTCATACCTAAATTGCGGAGCGCCTGCTCTCGGCTCTTTTATCGCGCTCGCTTGTTCCTATAAAATCACGAGTAGTAATACTTAGAAATAATTTTGCTATCTGTAATCTATTTTGTTATATTTTATGGTGTATTACTTAAATATCTGAAACACTTCGGACCTTTTGATTTTGTATGCTGTAATAAGCTTAGTGTATTTCCCTCCATTTTTTTAACAACAACATTAAGACATTGGCGTCTATTCTGTCATACCACTCACTAAACTAAACCAATCTGACAGGACTAAAATTATCTGCCTCTCTTTTCATTTTAATGTGTGAGAGAAGGATAGCAGCAATTTTAGAGCTGTCAAATTTAGTTTAGTCATAGTCATAGTCATATTTATTTATTTCCATTAGAACACATTAGAGCACACGTCAACAAAACAAACAACACAAACAATTCGGTAAATAAAATATTAATAACAACTTAATATGCGGCTGTAAAGGGGCCTTGTTTAGTTTAGAGTACATCAGAATCGATGCCATTGAGTAGGTAATTATAGTTTTGTATTCGCAGGTCGAACCTGGACTAGATTGGCACAGGACCGAGGCAGATGGCATAGCAAGAGAGAGGCCTATACCCAGCAGTGGGATAAGGAAGGCTGTGGATGATGATGATGTAGTTGGTCCGCGAACCCCTGTAATTACCTATACGATTCGATTGTAACTGGAAAATATCCTTAAAATATCAGCTCTACTTTATACTTTAATCTGACATCGAAATCGTTTACTTAGTATACGAAAAGCAAACGAAACGAGCAAAAAATGTGAGATTACATAATTCTCGTGAAATGTCGACTGAAAATACAATGAAGCGAAAAACAAAGCTTAATAAACGGGTAAGCGGAAAGCTGTAAAAAGGTAACGGAACCGTTGGACCTGAATTATTCTGTGGACAAAATTACCTCTAAAATACGTACGTTGTTTGAAAATACAATATTAAAAATACGCGTGGGCGACTGGGCGTGTAGTGGGCGTACAAGTGAAAAGCGATCCCACTTGACTTTGACTATATTTGTGTTTGTAGAACGACGAACTCAAAAAGTAGTAAGTAAAGGTATATTTGCTGTAGGTCAGTAAAATAAAGAAATTAACGTAGTTGATTGAATCAGGCGGAACTTTGCAAAATTCCATCCTCAAAACTGTTTTTTCCGAATCTTTAGTGTAATTCCACTTCTGCCACCTTCATCCTATCATCACCTATCATCACCTTACAAATAATTACGTTAGTTTTGAACTGTTTTTCTGGCGAATCTTTAGTGTAATTCCGCTTCTTCAATAAGCTCAGAAGCTCAGAAATAATAATTACGTTCGTATCAAAATTGTTTTTCTAACGAGTCTTTAGTGTAATTCCGCTTCTGCCATATCACCTTAGAAATAATAACGATATTTTCAACTAGTTTTCTGACGAATCTTTAGTGTAATTCCACTTCTGCCATATCACCTTAGAAATAATTACGATATTTTCAACTAGTTTTCTGACGAATCTTTAGTGTAATTCCACTTCTGCCATATCACCTTAGAAATAATTACGATATTTTCAACTAGTTTTCTGACGAATCTTTAGTGTAATTCCACTTCTGCCATATCACCTTAGAAATAATTACGATATTTTCAACTAGTTTTCTGACGAATCTTTAGTGTAATTCCACTTCTGCCATATCACCTTAGAAATAATTACGATATTTTCAAACTAGTTTTCTGACGAATCTTTAGTGTGATTCCACTTCTACCACCTTCATCCTATCATCACCTATTATCACCTTACAAATAATTACGTTAGTTTTGAAACTGTTTTTCTGAAGAATCTCTGGTGTTTTTCCGTTTCAAATATTGAAGTGACGTAGAAGCGGAATTACACTAAAGACTCGTTAGAAAAAACAGTTTTCATACTAACGTAATAAAATAATTTCAAAGGTGATGATTGTGTTAGGGCTAGTTGATATCGTTTCCTCTGAACACCGTAAAATATAAAGTAAGTACATATGTATGTGTAAAGTTAAACCTTCTTTATTATTAATGTTATCTGTGCATGTGTAGTGCTATTCAAATTTATTTATTTATTCATTTAGCTCGGTAATACACCAATTACAAATGAATTGATGAATGAATGAATTACAAAATCAAATGAAACAGGCAAATCACACAATTTTCCTTTTCTTGGCTGGTCACCCTTAATATTTCTATACAGGGCTACTGGTAACAGTCAATGGAACTGATAATAAAATTGTACTAATGGTAATAGACGAATCAATCAGCATCCTCTTAGGGGCGGCTTCAGTACGTTTTTTTAAATGATGAAATGTTATTTTTTTAATAATTAATAGATCATCTCGCCTGATGTTGCGATGATGAGCTAACGTTTGACCACAACTCACCTGCATGACAATGTGGTCTAACTTTGGGCAGTGGGTACGCTTGCCTATCCACTCTTGTCTTGAAGAGACCCAGGTCGGACTTTATAGGGACCATCGAGGCAGGGAGCGCATTCCATTCCTGCGCACATCAAAACGAACAACTTTTGTTCTACGACTTTTCAAAATTCGCGAAAAAAACATTCATCATCATCGTCATCCATTTTTTTTTTTTTTTTTTATACTTTCCCCCCTGACAAAATATATGATATAACTTTTTTTTTTATAAATCGTAGAACAAAAGCAGTTAGTCGCCCTAAAGAGGATGCTAACTGATTACCAGTAACCTTGTATACGGGGTGTAACAGAAAGGTGTAATAATACTTGTTCTAAATCACAGCAAATAAATAAAATGGTATTCGATATTTGTTCCGCCCGCGCCGACGCGTCGTCTAGTGTAATGACGTGAAATATCAAGCATTTACGCATCAGCTGCCGTGAACGAGGTTCGAGGCGGTAATCAGGCTCACATAATTATATACCCAGTTAGGTGTAGAAAATACCTAAAGAAAAATATTAGGATAAAACAACAAATTAATTTTATAACGTTTTCAACAATTACTTCAGTCCCACCAGGCAACTTATCTCCAATGGAATTCAAAGAAACATGTGATGCGTGGTCATAAATTATATATACAAACAGGGTAACTGGTTATCATTAGTCATCATTGTTCTGGTAGTCATTACCCTCTTAAAGGCGGCCTCCGTAGGTACGTCAAAACGAACAACTTTAATTTTAAGACTTTTTCGAAATTTGCGAAAAAAACTGCCGTTCCATACAAAATACGTATATAAAACAGCTCATTTAATTTCTGCGAATTTTGTTCGTGGTGATACATGACACTCAGAGCTTTTGTTTTGTAGTAAATTCTAGTTAATAAATATATATAATGATAAGTCTCTACGATAAAACTGGAGAAAAAAAAATGAAAAAAAAAATTGTTTAAAAAAAGAAAAAAACTTCAATAATTGTAATACTAATTAAGTGTACCTACTTGTCTATTATATATGTGTTTATCAAATTATAATATGAAAGGTGATTATGGCCGAGAATCTAAAAAATATAGTAAACTGCTATGCAATATGTTTGGTCTAACAGACGACACAGAGAAAGTATAGACGGAATAACAACAAAAAAAAAAAAAAAAAGGCAAGTCGTGTAACAAAAGTTGTTTGTTTTGACGTATTGAAGCTGCCCTTGAGGATGCTAACTGATTACCAGACTACCAGTAACGGCAGTAACCCTGTATACGTGGTGCAATAGAAAGGTGTAATAAGATTTAAGACACTACCCATCAAAGTGAAAACAGTTACTTTTGTAGAACACAATTTGTTTGTAATAGAAATTAATATATTGATAATGTTGGCTTGCTGTGCGCGTTGGCTTCGCTGTAAGCACAGCAATCATTTAAACTTAAATAAAATAAAATAAAATATCTCAGAAACGTCTCCGTAAAATATCGCACTAGTGATGCGTCACTGCAAACTATCCGTAACTTTCCGAACTTTTCCGGACTGCTAATGCACTTAGCTGATTGCACACCCAGTTTAACTGATAGTTACTGCGTCCCCGTGGAACTACTTACCTGGAAGGTTAATTTTGTGAAAGGCTCTGTAGGATATAAAGGGTGCATTTCTAATGCTCTGCTTTGGGGTAATACAGGTTGGAACGAAGAGTTGCGAAGATTTCTAAGGCTTTTAAAGGTCAGAAAATGAGTCTGATGCATTTCCTAAAGTAATAAATTTTTTATTGTGAAAACTTCGTCTTAAAATTAATGATTAGTGTTCGTAATTAAAATATACAATGGTTCGTTTTAACCTTCGACGCAAACAGAGGGATGTTATAAGTTTAACATGTGTATCTGTATTATTATGTCAGTGGAACAGTAGCTTTAAAAGAAGTGTGTGCTTAAGACGCAGAAGTGTAAACTTCAGCAAGGTTGCATATATATCGCTTGCTTCCTGTCGAATCGAGCCGACTTTACCCGAACGAGTATCTGAGCGTGACGGTTACGCGAGCTCAGTGCTTTTCTCCATCCCAAAAAGTACCCAACTAAAGAAGTTTTTTTTTTTGCCTAAAGAATTTTCACTTCAAAAAATATGACTACAAACTGCTGTGGAAAATCAACCTTTTTCCGTTTAAGCTAGTATCGAAATTGTACCCCATTTATTAGAACCTAGAACGAAGTGCGGCGAGTTAATTTTGAATCAACGGTAAACCGATAAACCATTAGTGTTGGCTGAGTCTTAAATGCAACCTGAAAATTATTTATAGGAATGGGTAGCTAAATATTTTTGTACTACCTACCTATGTTCTTAAAAGTCATCAAGGTGCGCCGAGCTGATTTTGAATCAACGGTAAACCGATAAACCATTAGTGTCGGGTGAGCCTTAAATGCGACCTGAAAATTATTCATAGGAATGGGTAGCTAATTGTTGTACTACCTGTTATGTTCTTAAAAGTCATCAAGGTGCGCCGAGCTAATTTTGAATCAACGGTAAACGGATAAAGCATAAGTGTTGGCTGAGCCTTAAATGCGACCCCAAAGTTATTTATAGGAGTGGGTAGCTAAATATTATTGGAGTAGGTATATTCTATATTCTTAAGAGTACTCGGTACCACATCGTCAGGTCATATTATAGTTTTGCTCCCGCGCGAAACAGTGACAAATCTATGCTTTCTACGCCTGCAGAAAGAGATACGTATCGAGTCTGCGCCTGCCTCAGAACTAAATAACGTAAGCAACAAATCATAAAACTCCACCATTTTAACCACCACCATTCAACTCAAGCACCATTTTAAATTACATTAGATAAGACCATTAGAATATGAAAGAAAAAAACTCGCTATTGGCCGCTCTCTGTCTAGCATGAAATTAAAATACTTATAACTGATATATTTTGACCAAAAAATAAGCATTGCCATACAACGTGGCAATGCTGCCAGCATTTTGGGAACGCTGCCCACTGGTAGTGGATTGTTAGATTAGTTTTAGTTGTAAATTTAAATTTAAGATAGTTTTTATTTTACTTGTATTTATAACTTATTTATTTTTAATCTAGGTAATTTATTAATTTTGTTTTCGAAGATAGCTATTTACGATCTGATTTTTTGAGGTAATAAATAAATATTAGTCATCATGCCTATTCTAACACTCTCAATATAATGTATCTAAAATATACCACATCCATACTTTTCAGTCTTCACATATCATTGATACAAGAACTGAACGCATTTTTACAGCGCAATAAAAATGCGTAAGAGATACTCATATAAAAATAAATAATTGAATCCCGAGGGATGAAGTTTGTCTGTTCAATCGGAACGATTCACGCTGAGAATGAAGAGGTTTTGTTGCTGTATTCAGGGATTTTAACGGTTCTTCCTTCATATTGCCGTCAATATAAAAGTAATTGCCATTTAAACTTGCAAATTAAAATCAGAACCTTACAATATTGTATTTTTTTAAAGATATAATTTTGTTTGATTCTTCTTCGTCGGATGCTACGTTCAACTTTGAAATATAGTGAAATAGTGTGACAGTTTAATTTTCAATTATTTTTTTGTAATAGTTAGGCTTGCGCTTGGCCGCCATTTCGCCTGATGTTGAACGATGATGCGGTCTACGGTGGAGCACGAAAAATCTAATCTAAGTCAAATCTAATCTTGCTGTTGAATTTGTGTCCCGAGGCGGTGGTTTGAGAAAACTTACATAAATACATACACTCGAAAAACATAATCCTCTTACTTACGCAGTCGGGTAAAAAACATTATTATAATAACCACAAGTCATAACCACAAGATAGTAATTCCCGTGTAATATAAACAAAATGTGGTGAAAACCATGTAAATTCCCAACATAGAATCATAGAACACTAAAGTTATATGATTATTTACGGGATATTTACCGTGGTAAGGTTGTGGAATGAGCTCCCGATATAGAACACTGTTTTAAACTATCACGGTTGTTCACTAAAGTTATACCACGGTAAATATCCCGTAAATAATCATATAACTTTATAGAATCTTTGGACCTCTCATTGCTTGGCTCGGTCAAAAACTTGACATCGCCACCAAATCAATATCAAAACTGAAGCAACTCATCTCAAAATGTAGCTACACCGATAACAAAAAGGTAGGTACGTAAAAAAACATAAAAACTCGACCCAATTGAATTTTAGCAACAAAAACTGTTTTTGTTCACTTTAACGAGGTAATTCAATAAAATACAGTACACCAGATCTCGACCAAGATACAATGTACTATATTCAGAACAATACAAGAATACTGGGCAGTAAAAGCGCACTCAGACGCTGTAGGAAGTAAAATAAAAGAGATTCTATGTGGTTTATGTTTACAACCGTGCTCAGTGGAATGATCTGGATTCGAAGACAGTGACTGTACTCGAAACGATTTCAATGTATTTTTAAACACAATGAGTAAATTTTGTTTTTAGGTTTTCGTATCCAAAGGTACGGTTTGTACACTACAGTAAGGACAAAAATACCAAATTTACTTTATTTTATTGTTAGGTGTTTCTTAGTTAATCTGCCACATTACATTTTCTGTGAAAATTTCAACTGGCTATCTACATACTGATTTGAAATATTTTTACAGCAATTTGTTGTAATTATTATATTAGTTTTTTTTAGTAACATTATTCCTATTTTTACCAGGAAATATATTTAAGCTTAATAGTATGTGAGATAAATGTTAGTGGAATTTGTCCGTTTTTATTCTCAATAAATAATTTGAATTTGAATTTGAATCTATTACTGGTCGAAAGAAAGACGAACGGACGGACAGACGGACGGACAGACATACAGACAGACTGATGGACAGACAGACAGACATGGTAGGCTTAGTAATAGGGTCCCGTTTTAAGCCTTTGGGTACGGAACAGTAATAAAAAATAACCAGTCCGGTCGCTTATTGTATGCAGCTTGACCTCTGTATTCTAGTGTCCAGTAGTGGCCACAGAGCCCGCACAATTGTTGTTAATGCGAAAAACAACGATAGCGCTAAGAAAGTTATATTTAAAGGCTTAGAGTTCCTTGTTACCTCTCTGTTCGTTACCTAGATTTTGTGACATTTGCTAAGAGAATTCTCACTTGATTGTTACCTACATTTAGTCTAAGACGTTGGTGTAAACTTGAACAAACAAACGATGCGTAATTCTCTGACACAGTCGCCATTTTATAGCACTTTGCGAACTGATCATGTAAACGGATGTAATACAGGGTTATATAGAATAGTGGTACTAAGCCGAAAGGAGGTAGTTGTATTTATCATTATGTTTTTTTTAAATAATGTAGATCAACTCTAGTATCGTTACAATATATAATTTGTCAAATTTACACGGTTAAGCGTAAAGGGTGTACTAAGCCGAAAAGGGTCCATAGTACCCATCATTATGAACAACTTTTCCTATGGGAGCAATTCTAAAATCGCGAAGAAATTTCAGCTGTTCCATTATTTTGTAGTGTTCATAATCATTTTATTTGAAACAGCTGATATTTCAAAGTTGCTATGACGAGTACCTACTAGGGCCCCCTTTCAGGTTATTACACCCTTTTCGCATAACTCTGTATAGGTATACTTCGTAGAATGTAAATTTATTTTTCTATGTAACAACAAATATAATTTTTTCGATATTGGGGGTTGGTTGGTTTTTTTATTATTACTTTGTTAAAACTTTCTGTAAAATTATCACAATGACCTCCTTTCAGCTTATTATTGCCGTTCCGTGAACTCTGTATTGGACACCCAAAATTTTAGTTATGTATTTGAGCGGTAGTGTAGTTGCGTATATAAAATGGACTGTTCGATCGTGCGAACGATGGTGAACATTATGACGGGTAAAATTAAATGCACTACAAATAAAATGCTATTTCGGTTATTATTAGAACAAAACATGATCGTCATATAAATAACTAATTATCAATTCAAAAAATCGACTTCACAAAATTAGTAAAATATGAAATTTAGATTTGGCTTCAGATGACGTAGTATTGTCATCAAAGTAATAACATTTTCCAGTCAGTCATTTTGATATAAATGGTAAACTACTGAACCAATTTTGTTGAAACTCATATGGAACAATCAAAAAAATATCCTTTCAATTATAAAAATAATTTTACAAATTGGTTCATAAGTGACAGACTTCTGAGGTAGCAAACAAAAAAAAACAACTGAATTGAGATCCTCTCCTGTTTTGAAGTCGGTTAAAACACATTTGAAACAAGTATGGCACTTACCAAAAACAATTGAACATTCCACTTTTGTTTCTTTCAATAGATTCTCTTTCAAAGAAAAGTTAGGAATTCAACTAGAGCTACAAAGTTTTCTTTGTTAAAGCAAACGAGCATAAGTCTCTATACCAGATCTGAAGAACGTAAGGAGATTGACAAAGCGAAATATTTCTCTAGACTACAGCGGGCGAAGGAGTACTAGGCAATATAAACGTACAATTTAAATCTAGTAAGGGTTTATGTACACGTAATGGTTTGCATTAGCTTCACTATGTATACAATCTTGGACACAACCTATTTCTTTTTAAGGTTCCGTACCTCAAAACGAAAAAAACGGAACCCTTATAGGATTACTTTGTTGTCCGTCTGTCCGTCTGTCTGTCTGACCGTCTGACCGTCTGTCAAGACCCTTTTTCTCAGGAACGCGTAAAGATATCAAGTTGAAATTTATATCAAAAACTTAAATTTACGGTTTCTTTCAGCTGTAAAATCAAACTTGTAAATCTACGCGATCAAAAAAACTTTTATCACGCATATATTTTCGCATATTTTCGTTTTCACAAGTGAATCACAACCTATAGGGTACTTCCCGTTGACCTAGAATCATGAAATTTGGCAAGGTCTTACAGCATATATAAAGGAACAAATCCAAAAGTCATAAATTTGAAGTTATATCATTTAAAAATAATAGTTTTGCTGTAACAAACTTTCATTTTGTAGTTGAAATGTATGGAAGAACCTTATTGTCCATTACAAAGTTAAGTTTGTCAATATTTCAACTTTTTTTGTTTGTACTTGCGCTCTTAGGGTTCCATCCAACGGAACCCTTAGAGCACGAGTCCTACTCGCACTTGTCCGGTTTTTTTTGGATATAACCAATTTCTAACTGTCGTATCAATTTGAAACTTAGTAAAAATAGTAAAGTTATTTAAAAATTTATATTCTAACAACAACGAAACAAAAAATACAAGAACAAGTACTATACGATAAATACGAGTAGCAAGTTGAAGTGCCAGTGGGCAGGGCACATAGCACGCCGAACAGATGGCCGATGGGACCGAAAGGTTCTGGAATGGAGACCACGGACCGGTAAGCGCAGCATAGGACGAGATGGACAGACGACCTAAAAGAGACCGCAGGGAAACGCTGGATGCAGGCCGCTTCCAACCGGCCCTTTTGGAGATCGATGGGGAGGCCTATGTCCAGCAGTGGACGTCCTATGGCTGAAATAATGATGATGATTATTATTATATCTGTTTAAGGGTCCATACTGTGTAACTTTCGTAGCACAAACTTGCTTTACTTGAGATTTGATTAAAGTTCAAGTGAATAGAATAGCCTATAGCTTTCACAGCGTGATACCTTGTTAGCATTGCTCTGGCTTTGAATATCATGAGCTAATAAAACAAAACATATAGTTCTGCAGACGTAATATTGTAGATAAATTTAAGCATCTTAGAGTAACTTTGTTTTTTAGGATTGTGTTGTTTTCAGATCAGACTTATTTTTTCTCTCTATATCACTGCGATTAAAAAAATATGATTGAAGTACAGTAAAATACGTAAGACAAAATTGAATTAAAATTCTTGAAAGTTAATTTCTCGCACCTGGGGTTTGACAGGGTTAACAATATAATTTTTAAATACTGAAGTGTTGTTCTACACTTTAGTGTCAACTCATCCCGCAGGATCAGTATGGGGTGGGAGCAGTTGACGTAAGAGCATAATATATTATTGTTTTGTAATTACTTGCATGTCACAAGAATTATAGACGGCGTCACCAACACTTAGATTGGTTGCAAAGACAGCTCAAGAACTTGAAGGCCGACAGGAAAGCGATCGTGCCTTTGACCAAAATAAAATTAATGGACGGGCCCTAACCATTGAACTTGCTCAGTAAAAACGAGTCAAAACCGTCGGACACATATTTCAACACCTAATTATAAAAATCCTCAGTACATTTGTTGCAAAAAATAGATACCGGTTTTATTTGTGTATTTACACTTCGGGAAAGCATACGAATGCATAATTTTGTCAGATGTTTCGTTATCACGTAACAATAGACTCATTGCACTTCCTACAGCTAGAGATTGACTGAAACGAAGTGAGCGCCGACGCTCATTTTGTAATCTTCAAAAGTGCACTTCTACTGGACCCGTCCATTCATTTTATTTTGATCGAAGATTGTAGCTTAGGTTAGAGGTTATCGTCAGTGCCATGTCGGATGCAGGATTTCTTACAATAATCAGCAAGATAATTTGAGAGAACCCTGTAGAAGTGTGAACCGTGACAGCATTGTTGTTCTTGGTCTGCCTAGGACAACATTTTCAGTCTAACATAAAAAAAGCTTAGGAAGACCATCCTACCCCATAACGCTCCGTAAAGTTTCTCTGTAGAAAGTACCTATGATATATATACATATTGATGGTTATGCCAACAACACTTGGAGGGGTAATGCTCCTTTCATGCAGGCTTATCAAATCTCTTTCAGCGTTCATAACGCTTTTACTCTCGTTCTCTGTAAGAGTAAAAAGACTAACCTACAAAACCTACCTACCTACTTACCTATAAACTTTGTTTCTTTCTTTCTAAGAGTGAAATAAATGATACCTACTATCATAAATATAAAGTTATATGATTATTAAAGGGATATTTGCCGTGGTAAGGTTGTGGAATGAGCTCCCGATATTTCGGCGCAGTTACATGCATCATGTTACCTTACCTTAGTTACCTTACTTACCACGGTAAATATCCCGTAAATAATCATATAACTTTAGTGAATAACCGTGATAGTTTAAAACAGTGTTTTATTATAAACTAGCGGTCCGCCCCAGCTTCGCACGGGTATAGATTAGCCTATGTCACCCGGGGATAGTGTAGCTTCCCAACAGTGAAATAATTTTTCAAATCAGTTCAGTAGTTTGGGAGCCTATCCAAAGCAAACAAACAATCAAATCTTTCCTCTTTATAATATTAGTATTGATATATTATATAACATGTTTATGTAAGGAATTTTTGTGTAAGTAATTATAAGGATTTATGGAACGTTTTCCTTCTCTGCCTCTCTAGCACAGAAAACACCTTAACTAAAATAACAAGAAAAACAATTTTCTGCTGGTTTACGTGGAAAGGCTGTAAAAGTAAAGTTAAAAACAGTTAAAGTTGTTCATAATGATGGATACTATGGACCCCTATCGGTTTAGTACACCCTTTCCGCGTAACCCTGTATACCCACCTACATAAGCCTTAGTACCTAAAACATCACGTGACTAGCTTATCGTTTGACACCATTTTCGAACAATATTTCAAAACTTCTAAAACCATTATCTCCTCACTCGACTAAAAACGGCAGTTCAAGCAGTTAGGATCCCGTACTTGCTAATTAGTCCGTATCCACTTTAAAAGGAATCCTGCGGCCCTCCAACTTCGCTCTAACCTGACCCTGTGTGGAGAGCTCTCAGACACCAAACATGCTCATGGATGAACTCAGGAGTAGCAGAGAGGCAGCTGATGGACAAAAAACAGGTCGATAATTTATGACCTAGCTACAAAACGGCTTACACTCGCATAAAGCGCGAAGCTCAGGCGAGTTTTGATGAATTACCTAGCTATAATCAAATCACAAATAATCAAATTGTAATTACAGTACAAAGTTTTTCTTTTTATATATCACTAGCGGTCCGCTCCAGCTTTGCACAGGTATAGATTATAGCCTATGTCACCCGGTGATAGTGTAGCTTCCCAACAGTGAAAGAATTTTTCAAATCGGTTCAGTAGTTTCGGAGCCTATTCAATGCATACAAACAAACAATCAAATCTTTCCTCTTTATAATATTAGTATAGATAACGATACCGGAATAAACAAAGATGGTCAATTTCTTTGGGAATTCGTATTGGGAATAAAGATATTCACTAGTCAACAAACGACAGTGGCGTTTATACCTTAGCGTACTCGTAGGAGACAACGAGTATTACCAAATAATAAAAAAATACATGAAAACAAAATTCTTTTCATTTTCTTAACATTATAAATTATCTAGTTTTATAGTGTTAACACACGTATGGATTTGGTTGACAGACCACCGTCCAACCAACGGGAGAGAAAGAGTGAGAATAGGGGCTAGAGGCCCACGGTGGCTCGCCCTGAGTACGTCCAGGCATGGCGCCTATAATTTGCACGTTAGGGCGCCGAGTACACTCGCGACACTCCACTCCTGAAACTCTCGAAAGCCAAAAGCTTTTTATGGCTAAGCGTAATTTTTTTTAATTCTGACTTTTTGTGACTTTTTTCGTACACTGTTATGATAATGTTAGGAAAATACTATGAATTGAATTTGTAAATCATTTAAAGGTTTACCCGTCCTCTGGGTCCTTATGTCAAAAACGGGCAACAACATTCGGGGCATTTTTGACATAATAACCTTGACCACTTTAAATTACGTTGCCTCACGTTTAAAAAGCTATATTCTATGAAAAAAGTTGACCGTCACGGGACGCTAGGCAGATGAAACATGACGGCATAAGAGCGCGTACCTATGTGTTTGATGTCACGGCATATGAGTGGTTTTACTGGCAAGGCTCGCCAATAGATGTTTCTCATCTAAAAAACGGTTCTAATTGAGAACTTCTTTCATTTTCTGAAGTCGGTTAAAATGTTTAGTCAGCTTTAGCTAATGAGAAATGCCACGTGGGATATCGAGTTTTTTTTGTGGAAGCTAATCTGTTATTTATTGAGGGTGTGTACGTAACAGGGTCTTGTTTAACATATACAGGGTTACGCATATAGACTGTACTAAGCCGAAAGGAAGTCATTGTACTCATCATTAGGAAGAAGTTTTACTATGGGGCCAACAATAAAATCGCGAAAAAATATCAGCTGTTCCATAATTTCGTCGAGTGTCAATGACCGGTTTCTATGGAACAGGCATATTTTTTTCGCGATTTCAGAGTTGGTCACGTAAAAGATGAAAATTGATTTTTTTGAAGGAAATGGATCACGGTATCGGTGGATACAACTCGCCCGGATCCGTGGCTAATAAAACCGAAATCACGAAAAAAAAACTGCTGTTCCATACATTGTCGAGTGTCAATGGCCGTTTTCTATGGAACAGCTGATAATGTTTTTGTGATTTCAGGGTAAAATTGGTTCATAATGATAATAAATATAAATATTCGGGACATTTTTGCACACACGGTCATGTGACCGCAAACTAAGCAAAGCTTGTGACATGTCTGCCAGAGACTGATATACATAGATATTTATTTTTAAATACGTACTTAAATAGATATTAACAGCCAGATATAGAACAAACACAAATGTTCATCACATAAATGTTTGTCCTAGGTGGGAATCGAACCCACGCCCCCAAGCGCAGAAGGCAGGTTCACTACCAATTGGACCAACGGGCTATCGTATGATGAGTACAGAATAAAATAGAAAAGAATTATGCTTTATTGTTCAACTAATCTTCTTTTCTGCAATGATCTTCTTTCAGTATCATCTTTTTACGATCTACGATTTCTACGATCTATCATTCTACAATCGTCTTTATACAATGATCTTTCAGCTTAGTACAGTCTATAAGCGTAACCCTGTATATTTCAACTGTTTCAGTTTTAACTGTAACTTCTATTCTTCGTGTAAACAGATTTTCCTCGTTACAAACAATTTTTTAAACCTGCATCTTTCCTGAATCAGTAAATTTCCTTCATGTGAATTGAAACAATCTATTCTAAATGTACTGAACACAAGGATGTGAGAAGGAATAAATTGCATCAAGGTTAACATGTCTTCAAAAGAGCAATCGCGTAAATTGTCCCAAAATCCTGCGTACACGTACACCCAAACTCAATTTAGAGCGAGATTCCTGAAATACCATCTCTAAGATTACGTACAACTTTGTTGAACAGCGTTGGAGAAAATTTGCGATAATTTTGTAACTTTTTCAATTTGACGCGGAAAGTTACAGACTATTTTGTATAGCAATTTGCCTCCAGCTTTGAAGGCTTAGGTCTTTATCAAATTTTTTTTTTTTTTTTAGATGTCTGTAGGCGTGAAAAAAACAACGTAAACTGGATTTTTGGCATCAAATATTAAATGTTTACTATAAATAGGTATATCTGTTGTTTTTATTGAAAATACCACTTCCAAATTTTGGAAAAATTTATTATCTCCAATTTACATATGTAATTTTTCTTAAACCTCTCGGAGGGAAGGTTCGTATGTATGTTTGACCAAACTCAACTCCATAAAAGTTGAATGGATTTGAACGAAGTTTTGTATAGGGGTAGTTTATACCCCGGTTTTCCCCCTTATTTATAAATCCTTATGTATTAATGATTTGCACACTTACAAATGTTTATAATGTAGAAATTCATAAGTGGAGAACTTACCTAATCCTAAGCATTTTCTAGTAAGCCACCAGGTTGGAAAGAAACGTAGCTGAAATTTGACCAATATATTCAGCTTATGGGGTGCAAATGGTCCGCAAAAAAATGATTTTGCGTAAGAGTTGAACCACATGGCTAAAAGTTTGTATGGAAGTATACGCATACAAAGTCGCGGGTAACAGCTAGTACCTACATAATACAATTATACATGATTTTATTTCATATTATTCCCATAAACTAAAAATTATATTAAATGAATGGCTTCAACAATATGACTACGAGTCCTTTGAAAACCTACTAAAGAAAATTTATTGATGGGAATCTGGCTTCAAATTGTATTGGACTTTCACCTTCTACACTATACATTTTAGTCACACAAACATAGGTACTCATCTAATCGCACTTACACTCCATTTACACGCACGCACGCACGCACGCACGCACACACACACACACACACACACACACACACACACACACACACACACACACACAACACAACACAACACAACACAAAGATATTAAATTTATAATATGTATGTTCCTTAAGGTATGTGTTTTTAATTAATATTTAATTTAAATTATATATAATTGTTACTGTTCCCAGTTTGGGGAAGACACTGTCTGCTGCAACACAGCTCACGCTAACGCAGCAGGCACAGATTCTACCTGTATTTTGTGCTTCTTATGTAACAATAAATAAATTTTGTATTTGTATTTGTATATTATTTTATTTATATTCTCTTTTATCCGGGAAATGTTCATGGTTCCATGAGCGGTCTCTTGTGAGTTTATGCGCTCCCGGTACTTCAAATATTCTAAAATGATGTTGCAGCGCCCCGCGCTTTCACCTGCTTGCAGAATAACAGATGAAACCGCGGAGCGCTGCTAGTCAAAAATAGGGAGCAAAATCATTTTACAAAACTTGAAGTACCAGGAGCGCATAACCTCACGAGACAGTCCACGCATATTCCTAACTACTAGGCAGCACTATCTTCTATAATCCGCTATCTTCTATCGTATGTGCTTATAAGCCGTCAAACGCCGTCTCCTTAGTGCATAATGGATCTACTGCTCCTCATTAGTTACCCTACAGCGCGGAACGGATGCAATCCTATGGGACCACAGGATAATTGGTCCTATTGAGACGGGGCCCAACGTGACTTGAAAACGGAGCGTTTTTGTGCGAGCTTCTTTTTTGTATAGATATGTTTATGTTAGTTTTGTGTTGGTGGTCAGTGAACGTATTTTTTGTGTTAATTGCGACAAACAAACTAGATAATTAAACGAAACGGGAGTAAGTTTTCCCGAAAAAAGTCAAAGCTTACGCATATAGACTGTACTAAGCCGAAAGGAAGTCATTGTACTCATCATTAGGAAGAAGTTTTACTATGGGGCCAACAATGAAATCGCGAAAAAATATCAGCTGTTCCATAATTTCGTCGAGTGTCAATGACCGGTTTCTATGGAACAGGCATATTTTTTTCGCGATTTCAGAGTTGGTCACGTAAAAGTTGTTGGTAATGATGAGTGTAATGACCTCCTTTTTTGGATTAGTACAGTCGTAGTAGTAGTAGTAGTTTTTTGGATGACGTCACTTTGCCCTTTTCGGGAAAACTTACTCTTGTTTCGTTTAATGATCTAGGTTTTTTTTTGGCTTAGTATGTTTTATATTCGTAATCCTGTATATCCTTATATTACGTCGCTTGTTACGTGAATTCTGATAATTCATGCCATCTTTGACTAAACTAACTAAAAGTATGTAAGACTAAAGTTTACTAAAGCCAAAAACTTATCAATACGGTCCAAGACAAAGATCTAAGTCAAACGTCTAAGTACTAAACTAACTAGGCCCATCAAAAGTTTACTATTCTCAAAGGTCACGTAAAGACAGAGAGGGAATGAGGGATCTTTTTCTAACTGAAAAATATATTTCAGTAAAGTTTGTATGTTTGTTTGACAAAATGTTTCCCCATAGTTACTCAAAAAAATCATATTATGTGTGAGTCTAACTTATAGAAATAAAACTTTAAGTCAACAGTAAAAAAAATACTATTTACGAATATTTTACCTGTTCTCATATACCTATTTATCTTTTATAAAAGCTTACACAATTAGGTAACTACCTAATAGCTTATATAAGTACTAATAGTCAATTGTAAGATTTGTACATTTTTTGTTTTTTTTTTCGATTGGGAAATCTTCCAAAGATACCCTGCTGCATTGGGGTGCAGTCAGACTATGTGGGATTATACCCACTAAAACCCCCCCGAGCCTTAGTGCTTGACAAGAGGGCACCGAGATCTCCAGAGGAACGCACCGGAGCCCTCGGCACTGCGCTACGGCTCCTCCCGAGACAACCGATTTGTACCTAGCATTATTGCTTTTGTCTCTGGTGGTTCTCACGTCGAATATCTTGTGTGTTCTCATACAGGTGAATGTACAATTTTTTGAAGAAAAAAACTAACGTGTGTCGATACTTTGGCGCCGTCACATCTTCCTGAGACACAAGGTAGGGCTGGCGCGGCTGCCAATTCGGCAGAGCAGCACAAGCGACGCAAATATGCTAACCTCAGCAGTGGTTACATATTTGAGGCGTTTGGGGTCGAGACATTGGGCCCTTGGAGACAAGGAGCTCACCTCATTTTCAAAAATCTTTCAGAGCGCCTGGTCTATGCGACTCGTGACTAAAATGCTGGCGTGTTTCTGGCTCAACACATTAGCATTGCCATTCAACGTGGCAATGCCGCCAGCATGTTGGGTACGCTGCCAACTGGTAGTGGGCTTGAGCATTTGGATTGTCTTTAGACCTTCAACGGTCTATGGGCAGTCTAACTTTATTTTGTAGTGTTAGTATTAGCTTGTATTTTGTTAAGTTAATAAAGGCACTTGCCACACTTGCAACAGCTAGTGGGTTATATTTTGAAAAATATTCCATTTACATTTGAAGAAAATATTCCACGTCTACGAAAAAGGTCATTAAAAAAAAAAAAAATCTCTTCAGAAAATACGTCAGTGGCCCCCCCACTTAAGTGTGTTGATAAGTTGGTCGCTGTGTACCTGACAAGTGACGGCACGATCCATCAAGATGACGCGGGTGGCCACTTCACTCCGGCCCTGCATGAAATAGTGACTCGCTTACGTCATTGTCCCGTAACTACTATCAATAGGACAATGCCAATTTAGTTCAAAGCTTGTTTAGCAGTTAAAGACAAACTAGTTTTAAATGATAGTTGTAGTTTATTCACTATTAAATCTTTATCAAGTTTGACACCTACACTCTTTAACGTGATCAAATCAAATCATTTATAATATATTACAGAATATGGTCGGCAAGGTACATAATAATTATTATACAAAGTAGCATACAAGATATCGTACAAAATGAAATGTTGTATCTCGTATTTTTGTATTCTTGTCAGGTGCAGCATACTAAGGTTAGAACCAAAGGCAAATCCAGCTTTGGTGCCAGGGGGCACCAAAGAAGTTATAATTAATTTTAATTATTAATTTTTATATTAATTTGTGGTCCACCTAGGTCCTAGACCCAGCCCATAGGGGGTCATGACCCTCACCCTGGATCCGACCTAAATTAGAACAAAACATATTAGTTTTTTTCAAATTTAAATGCTATTTAATATGCTTTTATTATGCCAACTAAAAAATAAACGATTCGGTTCTACCGTATGTGACTTAATATGCCACATACAGATACACAGATACACAGGTACACATATTATGCAACTTATATCACCCTTCTTTATGCATCGGGGGTTAAAACACTTCTAAAGCAGTTGCCCGTGCGAATAGAGGTAAACTAACAATAAATTGCTCTCGTGATGTCCTAGACCTACGACTGGAACAGATATAACAGATATCTGCTATGCTGGGAATTGGACTCAGTCGTACTACTTACTAAATCAGGCCAAAATACTAAACGAGGATTACTAGCCCGACACACATAACATCAATCACAGTAATATAAACACCCAGCCTCTCTGTCTCTAAGGAAAGGCATTGTGTCCAGCACTGGAAACATGATAGAGCTAAAGAGCCTCACATTTTTAAGGAAAATAGTAAGAAAACTGGATTTTTGGACTGGCGTACTGTTTCTATCCAATAGAAAGGTCTATAGAAAGTTCAATTTCTGAAATATATATATCAGCTTGAGCCACTTGATGCCTTACAGCGTAGAGCTGTCAGAATTGTCGACGATCCTAAGCTCACTGAACATCTAGAGCCGCTCAACATGCGCAGAAATGTTGGGTCTCTTTATATCTTTTATCGCATTTACAACGGGGAGTGTTCTGAAGAACCGTTTGACCTGATGCCTGTATCGCGGTTTTATCATTGCACCAGCCATTACCGCCCCAAAGTTCATCCACAAATCATAATTCTTTAGAAATCGCATACGGTACGTTTTACGCGGTATTTTTTGCCTCACATTGGGAATTTGTGGAATGAGCTCCTTCCTGCGGTATTTCCGAGTAACTATAGCATGGGGTTCTTCAAAAAAGCTGTTACTAAAGTATTTAAGGGTCGGCAAAGTATCTGTGATGCCACTGGAGTTACAGGTATTCACAGGTGATGGTGATCGCTTACCATCAGGCAGTCCGTTAGCTTGTTTGCCATGTGTGGCATTAAAAAAAGCTTTTGGAATTGTCTATTTCCTATCATAAACACTGTCAATGGACATCCACCCTAACAGGACCTGTTGGGATCCCTTGTTGATTTGATTACGAGCGATTAATTAAAGGGGAGTCCAACAGACCCCAAATATTATAAGCACGAGAACAAAGACTGCGCCAAATTAATTTCTACTTATTTCGTAAAATTTTAACCGAACGGAAAGACGTTTATTTGTTTTTGATGATCACAAACGCTGTGAAAATAATTTGAATAACGGCGAGGGTCGGAATCTTCTGCTTCCTCTATTTTTGCTAGGAATGTTAGATAATTCATCACCATCATCATCATTTCAGCCGTAGGACGTCCACTGCTGGACATAGGCCTCCCCCATCGATCTCCAAAAGGGCCGGTTGGAAGCGGCCTGCATCCAGCGTTTCCCTACGGTCTCTTTTAGGTTGTCTGTCCATCTTCTGGGTGGACGTCCTACGCTGCGCTTACCGGTCCGTGGTCTATATTCCAGAACCTTTCGGCCCCATCGACCATCTGTTCTGCGTGATATGTGCCCTGCCCACTGCCATTTCAACTTGCTAATCCGGTGGGCTATGTCGGTGATTTTCGTTCGTCTACGGATCTCCTCATTTCGGATTCGATCTCGTCGAGAAACCCCGAGCATAGCCCTCTCCATAGCTCGTTGTGCGACTTTGAGGTTGCTTATGAGGCCCATAGTGAGACAGGTAGCCCACAGTACTTAGATGGGTGACCCCCTGGGCTCGATGTTGTCTTTGCATTAATTTTTTGTACTTTAGTAGTTAACAATTTATGTGGAGATACGGAACCCTCAGTGCGCGTGCCCGGTTCTTTTATATTTTGGCTATTTCTGGAAAGAAGTAGCTTTTTGGTTCCTTAATTATGTTGCTTTATCAAATTTGAAATCAGACCCGCTGACTGATTTTTGCTGCATGCGCCAGGCTGATAGATGTGGAACAATTGATAATTCAAGAGCTGGGTGCCTTAGTTTGTGATATTGATACTTACCTACTTACTGGGTAGGCGCGATGACGTCAACCTTATGGATCTGCTGACCTAGCAAGGGTTGTGGATAGATTGTTTTTCCACCGTTTGTAACCCGCGAGAAAAAACAAACATCCATCTTTCATAGCTTTATCGCGTCTACGCGCTGACAATAATGCTGGAAAGACAATTTGTCCACGGCCCTGCTAGGCTTGCTGGTGGACCTTGGCCTCCGACAATGAGGCCGCACATAAATAGCTGCCCATTATGAATATACGACTTCATGCATATAAAGCAGCTAAAGCCTTGATAGAGAATGACGTTGGCTAAGATTCAGGAAATTTGATCAGCCGTTTGATGATTATCAGCTAATGTATAACGGGTTTTTTAAATATTAGGTAGATCATATTCGTGTAGATTTGTGTATTAGTATAATTAGTAATGTTGAAGACAATATGTGTGACCATACTGTATTATAACTAACATCTAGCTCCTATCCTATAACGTTCAGAGGGAACCAGCGAGCTAGGAACACCCAAATGCTCATTTATCCGAAAGTGATAAATAGGCGCGTATGAATTTCGCAGTGGTGGGGTTGTATCGCACCCCTAGTAGGGAAGGTAATGAATTTATTATAAGCAAATCTTTACCTGCGTCTGGTAAGTTGGAAGGTTTGATTAAGGTTTTAAGAAAATTAGTTTTTGGTTCGAGCGTAGAATATCTTTGGGCTCCAATATGTTTTGACGTTTGGGTTTGTAGGTACATAATAATATATCTAAACTGTAACGATAATTTCGCAACTGCACAGATTTTAATTTGGTTTGGTTTTGGTTTGGTTTGGTTTGATTTTGATTTGGTTTGATGATTTTAATTTGGTTTGGTTTGGTTTGGTTTTTTATATTTTTGAATAAATTATGATTATGATTATGATGCGACGTAACGTAGTAGGTAGGTAGGTACATTGATTTACAAAAACATGGATTTTTGGTTTAGTACAAATGTCACATAAAAGTGTTCTGCGATTACATAAATAAATTTACATACATTTTACAAATATCTTTCGTTATTTATTTTTAAGTTCACAGATTTTTTTAAATCTATAGTTTCTAATCCTTTTACACCCTGAAAATACGGAACCCTAAAAACATCTAAGATTAGAACAGAATGCTGGGAAGCTCTATATTTAACCAAGAAATGCCGTGAATTGTTAGAAAACACAACTTTACTAATACTGAAAAATATTCTATTCAAAAGAGATTCCCAAAAAAAAGTATACAACACTCCAAAGTAAGTAGTAGAAAAATTCAGAAACACGTATTAGATATTGCCGAGATAATGCCATGAAATATCTACTAGATTTTTTGAAGTGAAAACTTGGCCTCACTGGAGAACGTTCATCATCATCATCATTTCAGACATAGGACGTCTACTGCTGGACAGAGGCCTTCTCTCCATTGATCTCCAAAAGGGCCGGTTGGAAGCGGCCTTCATCCAGCGTTTCCCTGCGGTCTCTCTTACCAGTCCGTGGTCTCCATTCCAGAACCTCCAGTAACAGAATCATACCGTCCGGAACCGTAGTTTCCAGAACCAAGCACGTTCACGAGTACTTAAATTCAAATTCAAATTATTTATTTGTCAGAACATGGTAGGTACACATACATATAAAGTAGCATACATGGTCGTAAGAATGGAGACGTATCTCATGTCCTTGCCTGTTACAGCGTACAAATGTTAGTTTTTTATTAATATTTTTATTAGTTTTTGTTAAAGTTAAAAAGGAAAAAAATAAACAAAATTATGTCTATGTTAGAATATTGTTAGAATCATATTTTGGTTTAGTTGCATTTTATACCTTAATTAGATGTTTATTACTACCTATCTAAGCTATTATTATTATTATTTTATTTGTTTATGTCTACATTACATATCAAAACATTTTTATCATTAAGGAATTCTGAAATTTTATAGTAGCTTTTTTGTGCTAATAAAGTTTTTAGTTTATTTTTAAACATTCCAACATTTAATTCTCTGATGATTTTAGGAATTTTAGTATATATTAAAGGAGCCATACAGAATACACTTTTTTGCATGAGTGCAGTTTTGGCCGTACGTGGGCAGAGCTTCATCTCGGCCTGTGTGCGAGTTCGAATACCAGCATCAGTCCAACTACCAAAGAGATGTGGATTTAATTTTACAAAAGTAGCTATTTCTAATATGTATAGAGATGGTAATGTCAGAATATTGTGTTTTAAAAAGAACGGTTTACAGCTATCAGTCTTATGAAGATGAAACATTGCCCTGACGCACCTCTTTTGGGCTTTGAAAGCAATCCTTTTGTCAGTAGAGTTCCCCCAGAAAATAATGCCGTATCGTAGAATAGATACTGCCATGCCATAATATGCAGTAATTAGAGCTTCTTGATTAATAACTAATGACAATTTAAATAGTGCGTATGCCGTCGAGCCCATTCTTTTCGTTAATGTATCTATGTGTGCTTTCCAATTAAGTTTACTATCGATGGTCAATCCAAGAAATTTAGTTGAGTCCACTTCCTGTATGACTCTACCATTATATTGCAAAACTATTTTATCACGTACTGTACGCTGCCGAAAGTGGATGATGTTCGTTTTGTCTAAATTTATTTTTAAGTTATTGTCATCTAGCCATTGAATGATTGATTTTAAACTATTATTTATTTCCGATTCGTAAGTGATTTTATTTTTACAATTAATAGTAACTGTGCTGTCGTCTGCGAAGAGAGTCGTAGGATGGTCTAGTGCTTTAGGCAAGTCATTGATATATCCTATAAATAGAAGAGGGCCCACTACACTGCCTTGCGGGACTCCGAAGTTAGGAGTACGTGCTTTAGACCGATGAATTATTTCTTGTTTTTTATGATGGTTTATTTCTGTAATCTCAGTATAATGTTTTCTATTACTTAAGTATGATTTTATAAGGTCTAGAGTATTTCCTCTAATGCCATATGTTTCTAGTTTTTGTAAAAGTATATCGTGGTGAACATAATCAAAAGCTTGGGTCATATCGCAAAATGTTGCGCAAACTGGCAACTGGCGCAACTTAATAAATAATAATGCACCATTATGACACTAACACTCGAAAATACACAAGTTTAGGAAAATAATACGAGCCGACATGTTCTTTTCCACGTTGGCGCCAAAACTTTCCTATTAGATTTTTTTTAAATTAAAATTTTCATGATGGATTCAATGTCCTTTAGTCGTAATCTTAAACAGCTCACATAGTCTTAATTGCGTCAAACAAGTCATAGTCACAGTCAGAGTCAAGCTAAGTAAGTCACGGTCAATCAAACTCATGCCCCTGTAAAGTGGTGTAGACTTTACAAGAGGCTCCTATGGAGTTTTGGAAACAACACGAAAAGACAAGTTTTACCTCGTTATATCACTTTCTCCCACTCGAGCACGTTTACGAGCACTTAATGAATAATAATTCACCATTTAGTACACATTAACACTCGAAAATACACAAGTTTAGGAAAATAATATAACGAGCCGACATATTCTTTTCCACGTTGGCGCCAAAACTTTCCTATTAGAAAACTCCTAACATTGCCAGAATATGCCCATGCAGTAATTTTGGGAACGCCAGTAACTGATGTGAAATGAAGCATTTCTTGTGTATGCGATTTAGAGTTACATTTTGGTTTTCATCGCCGTCTACGGTTTGATGATTGATCACACTTGGGTCTACATAATATGAACTAGCCATATTATAACACTAGCTGCGCCACGGGTTTTACCCGTTATTTTACAGGAACTGTTAATCATCATCATTATCACTTTACCGTGTTCCCACTGCTGGGACAAAGCCACTCAGAGACACAATAGGCCCTCATCCACCTTTCTGGTGCAGTGCATGTTGGTGAATTAATGTAGTTTGTGTAGTGAATTGAATGTAGTTAGTAGGTATTTTTTTATAACAAACAGACTACACACACCCCACTAAACGGATTTTCCTTGGATACGTACCAAACGTTTCGATACTACGTTTCTAATCCGTACAGCCAAGGATTGGAACAACCTGCCCGCTTCCTTGTTTCCTGAGATAATCTGTCTGAGGTAACCTGTGCCTTTTCAAGGCCAGAGTGAATCGGTACCTTCTAAGTCTGTGTGCTTCATCTTCGACCACATCATTGCATACCAAAAGGCAAGTTGGTGGTAAAACGTGGAATAAGCCGCGTTAAAAAAAACTACGTAGTAAATAACCCTTCAATTTTTTTATTGCTTATACCTAACTGTGCTTTTATTATGGCGTACTTTCATGTTCTATAATTATTTGGTTTTTTAATTTTTGTTTTGACCAGGCTGTCTAATTTGCATATCATTTAAAAACAACACAAAAAACATCCTCAATGTCAACAAGCATCCAACTTATTAAAACACTCATGTCGATGAACTCTGGGCGAAAATGATATACTACTTTGCCACAAAGCTTTCTACAAAGAAATCTCAGAATAACTTACTAAAACCATAAATTATTATTTAATACCCTTATAAAGTTAATAAACGATTTCTCAAATACTCGAAATTTATTCTACGACCCCAACACAATCAGTACAGAGGGTTACTGGTCCTCTTTCGAACCAAAGCTTTAAAATATTTAATAGCAAAGGCGAAGAATCACGAAACTTATAAGGCTGCGTACATGATTCAGTAAATTTTTCGCGTAACTACAAAAATATATCAAAAGTACAATAAGAACGTAATTAACTCCTAGAGCCAACAGAAAAGAGAAGTAAATAGAACGGAAATGAGAAGTAAAATCTGTCGCCTGGCATTATGACAACACTTTGATTGAACATTCTTATTTATGTCAACGCGTCGAATTCCGCATCCAAAGAACTTGCACCTTACCTTTTTTGGTTAGGTCTCAAAGTTCTTTGTCCGCATCACAGGCGCTAACTGATTCCTAATGACTGACGTTTCGTTGATATGGATGAAACTCGCTATAATAAACTTACACCGCTCAACTTGCGCAGAAAGGTTGGGTCTCTCTGTATCTTTTATCGCATTGACAACGGAGAGTGTTCTATATAAATAAATAAAACGTGTTATTTATAGCAAAATTTTTTATACCTAGGTCCTAGTCCCAGAAAAAAAATTGCTTTATAACGTCAAAAGCACCCAGATTGTAACTATCGGAGTGCACCCATTTAAGCAGCACATTTCACAGTCTACACTAACTAGAGTGCTAGTCAGTGTGTGGTTTAAAATCTCTCACAGTAGCAGTACCTAACCACTTAGTCCCTTAGCCGCGGTTTCACTCACGTGGATTATTCCTTATAAAATCAGCTATCTGCCAGTAAACCTCCCGTCAAAATCGAGCCAGCCGTTTTAGAGTCCATAGGGAACATACATAATATGCACAGCAGTTTGTACGAGTACATTTTGTATCGGCCGGTTCGTCGACAAATTAACTAAGAAATTACACAACAACTATACATTTTGTTACAAACAATCTCATCCAGTTTGAAATCACCTTTACAGTTCAAAAACGTTTTATTGCCTTCAACAATTTCAAGTAATTTAGTCGTGAGATAATTCAAATAGCTTTGCCGAGGATTCCTTACAGCTATTCTTTTGGATGCATAATTTGGGCCGGTTATTTTTGTAATTTGAAAATGTTTTTCTGAACAACTCAGCTATGGGATATTTTTGTTTCATATGATAGGTACAACAAATAATAAACCGGCCAAGTGCGAGTCGGGCTCGTGCACT
Source organism: Agriopis aurantiaria (assembly GCA_914767915.1). NCBI lineage: Eukaryota > Metazoa > Arthropoda > Insecta > Lepidoptera > Geometridae > Agriopis > Agriopis aurantiaria. The sequence goes on along the minus strand of OU611992.1, from coordinate 3,095,819 downwards.
GAGGGTTCCGTACCACCACAAAATACAATAAGGTCCTCCAAGTAACTGAATTACCAGTTATTATAACGCCTTCCAAAATAGTCGAAGCAGTTGCTACGCAGCCACAGAGAATTATTTTGCTACAGTGATGCTCGAGTATAACACAATTATAACTTGGTAATGAACATAAATTTGTCACCGACTCGCACTTGACCATTATTTATAATTTTTTGTTATTTTTAGAGTGTGTTCTATGATTATGCCAAATTTGACGCTTGTACGTATAACCGTTTTTACGTTAGAGCTAATACAATTATACGTTAAAAAAACGTTTGTTGTATGGTGACACCCCCTTTAGTTTATACTTTTTGCCTTTTTTATTATTTACTTGTTAATCCACCGTTAAATTTCATATTATGTGAAAATTTCAACTGGCTATCTATTACGGTTCGAGAGATACAGCTGTTTAATGGTAGAAAAGACAGACGGACAGACAGACATCGTAGGCTTAGTAATTGGGTCCCGTTTTTACCCTTTGAGCCGTACCCAAATGGTAAAAACGGAACCCTAAAACATTAATTTTAACCTGAAAAGACAGCCAAGTGTCAATTTTTAGCCAGCTAGCACCAGCGCGCTTTCACCGTCAAGTGACCCTCAACCTTTTCTATATTTTTTCACCTGACAGTTAATCACCCCGTAATTTAGCGCCACTCTGGCAACCCTTTGAATTCAGTTTCATAACATCATTCATCATAATTAAAATTTATTATTTCGCTTTTCTGAACGGCGCGTTATTAATTATTATTTAATTATGATTTAGAGCCTCCTGTACTGGTATTGTTCACGGTGATTGCGGTAACTAGTCGCTGGTTAAACTTGTCTTTTAACGTGATGTATTACTTGATCATAAATTATACTTAAGGTGGCAACTCACAGCTTATACTCGCAAAAATTGAAAATTATAAATACTCCCTTTTAAGGGTTCCGTACCTCAAAACGAAAAAACGGAACCCGTATAGGATCACTTCGTTGTCCGTCTGTCCGTCTGTCAAGACCCTTTTACTCAAGAACGAATAAAAAATTATACTAAATACTATATAGTTTCTTTCGGCTGTGAAAAAATACAACCTGTAAGTCAAAGCAATCAAAAGATATGAACATTTATGTCGCATATTTTGCGATTTCACAAGGGAATTAAAACCTATAGGGTACTTACCGTTGACCTAGAATCATGAAATTTGGCAAGAGGCAAGGTCTCACAACACGTATGAAGGAATAAATCCGAAAGTTGTTAATTTGAAGTTATCTATACTAATATTATAAAGAGGAAAGATTTGATTGTTTGTTTGTTTGTTTGTTTGCATTGAATAGGCTCCGAAACTACTGAACCTTTTTGAAAAATTCTTTCACTGTTGGGAAGCTACACTATCCCCGTGTAACATAGGCTATTTAATTTTTTTTTTATAGGTGAGATCCTTACTAAAACGCCAATAATGTAACCCAAGGTTTAAAAAAATAAGATTTACAATTTTGACAACGTCTGTCAGGTCAGCTAGTATCATATAAAAAATATTGTTTTGCAATTACAAACTTTCAATTTGTAGTTGTTATGTATCGAAGAACCTTATTGTCAACTACAAAGTTAAGTTTGTCTTTCAATATTTCAACTACAGTTAGTTTTTTTTTTTTATCACCAACATGTAATGGGACAGCATGGTGGAACCATCATCTCTCTCTGAGAGAAAGCCTGTGTACAAGCATTAAGAACATAAAAGGCTGAAAATGAACATGATCAAATTATTTGAATGTGTAGTGCTTACAATTCAAACAGCTCATTACTGTGTTCGGTATGACCTGTGTTATAATTGTCATCAGCTCACGTTAGTCCACTACTGGATCGAGGCCTCTCTAAATGCTTCTAATATCGTTAAATATCATTATTCCTACTATCTTGTCAAAGAGTATCGCACGAAATTGGTAGACATCTCATAGTTATACTTACCCAAATTACCAATTACTTAGCAATAAGTTAAAAAAGCTTTTGGATTTCTCTTCAAGTTTTAGAACACAACTGTGTAGTTAATATAGGGGTAGAAACAAGGCCAATCTCTATAAAAAGTAAATTGCTGCCATTTTCACATAGTAAAAGAACTAGACATTTTATTCACATTGATTCCGCACCTGTCCACGTATTTTCATTCCGTGTCCCTTAGCCCCATTCATCATTAACTCGCATCTTAAGCTACACAAGTCTGAACTGTATGTCTTTAACAGTAAGGGTTGTTACAGAACTAAAAATACAGGTAAAATCTGAGATGAAAGTTGAAAAGGAATGATAATGAACCCTGTTTCTTTCACATTTTCCGTACAGTTCAGGTTACAATGCATGAATACTCACTGGACCTTCGTGCGTGGGTTTATACTGAGAACATCTTTTCACACGACAATATAAAAGAAAACAACGTTGCAAGGAAACTAGTAATTTTATTAATATATTTTTTTTTATATAAAAGTGCGGCAATCCAACTTGCGTTCCGCCTGTAGGTAAGCAGAAGTAGTCGCTTATGGACACTTGCACACTAACGGTGTTGACGGTGCTTTGCCAACCTAGAGAAGTATTAGTTGTGGACACCCTTTTTGCAACGCTTCATCTTGAAGCTCGGTGGGAAGACTTCTAGGAGAAGGATATTAACACCTTGGCGGAAAAAAGGATCGGAATTGGACGGTGTGGGATTTCCGGCTTTGCAAGATGTGGGAATATTTTTAGTGTTTTTACAGTCATGGGGAGAGCCGTCAGAAGTGAAAAATTGACGTACATTAGTATGTTGGTGACGTGAACCCATGCATAAGTTTTCATTGTCATCATCATTTCAGCCATAGGACGTCCACTGCTGGACATAGGTATACCCCATCGATCTTCAAAAGGGCCGGTTGGAAATGGCCTGTATCCAGCGCTTTCTTGCGTTCTTTCAGGTCGTCTGTTTAACTTGTGGGTGGACGTCCTACGCTGCGCTTACCGGTCCGTGGTCTCCATTCGAGAACTTTTTGGACCCATTGGCCATCTGTTCTGCGTGCTATATGCCCTGCCCACTGCCACTTCAATATGCTAATCTGGTGTGCTATGTCGGAACCAAAAAATTGCTCAACGCGGCGAAAGAAGTTTTCACTTCAATAAAGTCAGCTTTTATAAAATACAATAAAAATAATGTCCGGTAGCCTATTATGCTCGCTGGATGAAAATCTTTGTCTCACAAAACAAAATGCAAAATAAGGCAGGCAAGTTATGATCCTCCGTCAGGTGAGGCAAGCATTAACATACAAAGGTGCGTTGAGCGCAGTTCTACACTGAGCTACATAAATCTTGGTGGATGACAGCTCTCCAGGTGCTCCCCTTTCGACTCGGAATACAAATGATAATGAACGCGACGAATCGCGTTCGAGAACGCACTGGGTTGAATTAACGCGGCTGTTTCGTTATCTTTTTTTTTTTTGATAAAATTTTCATGACCGTGGATTCAATGTCCTTTAGTCGATACATTAAACAGTTTACATAGTCTTAATAGTGTCAAACAAGTCATAGGCACAGTCAGAGTCAAGCTAAGTAAGTCACGGTCAAGTCAAACTCATGCCCCTGTAAAGTGGTGGAGACTTTACAAGAGGCTCCTATGGAGTTTTGGAAACAACACGAAAAGACACGTTTCACTTCGTTATATCACTTGACCACACTCGAGCAAGTTTACGAGCACTTAATGAATAATAATTCACCATTTAGCACACATTAACACTCGAAAATACACAAGCTTAGGAAAATAATCCAACGAGCCGACATGTTTTTTTCCAGGTTGGCGCCAAAACTTCTGTTTTGTTATCATGATCAGGGGGCTACCCCATGGTGGATCAGGACCCATCCTTTCTCTTTGAGAGAAGGCCTGTGTCCCAGTAGTGGGAATATTAAAGGCTGATAATGATGATGAGGAAGGTATGCTTGAAATTTCATTATGAAGATGGTTCAGGGCGACTTCCACAACCTCAAAAACAGTACAGTTGATAGGTTAGCTTTGGATACACTTAAATTGACCAACTAATATAAAAACTGCCAGTTTTCTATCCTAGTGTAAAACATCACGTCTCGAGTTTCATTTGTGTTTTGGAAAACGAAAATATATCCAAATGAAGTGTCATGCGACGAATGCAGATGAATTAAGTTTGCATTGTGAATTGCTTTTCAAAGAAGTTAGCATTTTGTCTGTTATCCCTGTTACCTGTTTATTGGTTGTATAATTTTGTTTTCTTAATAAAGTAAATTTGATCTGTGAGCTGGGTCAAGAGTACCTACCTAAAACTAAGAAGCTTTTTATGAGCCAATAGCAGCGAAATTTTCGCTGGCCAATAGATACATACAATTTTTATCGCCTAACCCACAATAAGATGGACAAAGAGTGGATTTAAGATGAAGATTATCATCATACGAATATTATTATTAATGCAAAAGTGTGTTTGTTTGTTTGTATGTTTGTTCCTCTTTCAAGCCGCAACAGAGCATCGGATCAACCCGATTTTTTGCATAAGTATAGTTCAATGGCCAGAGTGTGACATAGGCTACTATTCATCATCATCATCATCATCATTTATCATCACTACGCGGGTGAAACCATGAGGCGCAGCTAGTACCTAATAATTGCTATTTCTTAACGTATTTATATTAACAAATCTTTGACCAACATTTTGCGTAGCTGTTGATAGATGGGCATTATTCGTTTCAGACCTTGGAGACTTGTACACCTATTGTTGTATCATGCAAATAAGACTTTAAATAAACATGGAAGTACCTTGGACAGAAACAATGCCAACTAATCGATTTAGAATCAGTCCACAATACAATACAATACAATACAAAAACTCTTTATTAAAACACCACAAAACAAGGATAACACATTATTTGTACTCACTTTATGGGAATCTGGGTATCTTCAAAACGCGAGTGAATCGGTTTCTTGTATATAGGCAAGCGTGCTTTATTTCATATCAGCATAGATAAACATATATTCGATATCAGACAAGGTGGAGTTCAAAAGAAAGTCAACTATAAAACAGGGGCATTTTTGCACACACGGTCATCTGACCACAAACTAAGCAAAGCTATCGTTGTACTTACTTATTAACTTGGCTAAGAAGTACAATGATACGAAGTCGAAGTGTCGAACGCTTTCATGAAATGTTAATTTCAGACTTCATACCACTTCCAAAGCACATCATAAATATTTTCTCCTTATAAGGAAAATAAACATTTTATGTGTAGTGCAAGATGTAATATTCACATCCAACTTATTTACTATCAAACAAAACAATAGTCTACAAATAACACTCGAAACAAACACAACAAAAGGCAAATCCGGGCAGACACTGTAGACAGGTGAATACAAACTTTATACGTTCTACTCTTTATCGTGATACAAATAAAGCTTAAAATTGTATTTCTAGAAGTAGAATAAAGAGTTTGAAAGGTAAGAAAGCTGCTTTTGATTTGTGGCCACGAATAAGACAGCCTTGTTTATGGTTTCCTCAAGAAGAGTGATATTTCTCCGCGTTAAATGTCCAACGGTTAGTTTTCTAAACATAATTTTTATTTAGTCTCACAAGCTCTTGAAGTGTTCGCTATTTTATTCATGAAAGCTTTTGATAAGTTCTGGGACCGTTCTAATATCGGAAAGATTCTTTCATTCCCGTTGGCCTCCCACTCGCTTGTCCACAAAAGGTAGACAGTGACACATTTTCGAAAAAACTGTTTCAATAAATTCTCTTCTAAAAAACCGACTTCAAAGAAACACAAACATTCTAAAAGTTCCACGATAAAAGAACAATATAATATTTTTACACGGATTTTGAAGTCGGGCGGGAACTATATTTTATTACCAAACATAGATATATAAAATTAAAAAAATATGTTTTTTGTTGTAGTGCCTTATATTGCTAAGAGCGTTTCTGTCAATTTTCTACAGGATTCATTTCGGAGAATGTGCATCAGAACTACATGACCTTATCCTACTATACCCTTTCTACTACAGGACAAGTCGAAAAACGGCCCACTACCATACATTGTGGATTTTCCTTGGATACGTACCAAACGTTTCGATACTACGTTTCTAATCCGTACGGCCAAGGATTGGAACAACCTGCCAGCTTCCTTGTTTCCTGAGAGATAATAATCTGGGAATTTTCAAGGCCAGATTGAATATGTATCTTCTAAGTCTGCGTGCTTCATCTTCGACCACATTGTCGCTTACCAACAGGCGAGTTGGCGGTAAAAAGAGGACTTATCCGCGTTAAAAAAATATATAAGAAGAAGAAGAAAATCTGTTGCAGGGTGACATTAACTAAAGGCATCAAGCCTGATTTAGGCCCGATGTGTCCGCAACACAGACCTACTTAGATATAGTTATATGATTATTTACGGGATAGTTTAAAACAGTGTTCTACTTAGATATAGTTATAATTATGATTATTTACGGGATAGTTTAAAACAGTGTTCTACTTAGATATAGTTATATGATTATTTACGGGATAGTTTAAAACAGTGTTCTACTTAGATATAGTTATAATTATGATTATTTACGGGATAGTTTAAAACAGTGTTCTACTTAGATATAGTTATAATTATGATTATTTACGGGATAGTTTAAAACAGTGTTCTACTTAGTTATAGGTATGTGGTTCGCACCCACCATACCACATCTCCCTTGTTTATCTGTCTAAGGTGGTAATGTAGATTCATCTCTATAAATTACCCTTTCCGGTATCATAACTTCAAACCTACTTAATCCAAAACTAACTCAAACAACCCGTCACATCATATCAGACGTCTGAAATTGCTCCCTTCCGCGATATTATTGCATTAGGTACTAACGCCCCTCAAATTGAGCGAGATAACGCCCCTGCGTATTTGTAGGGGGATTTGCATTTCTTATCTGCTTGATGTGTTTTTGACGTAAGCTGGATTCGCTGCGCTCCGTGCTTGTTTTAACTGACTTCAAAAAAAGAAAGGAGGAAGGGTTATTCAATTCGATAGCTTTTATAAAATTTGTTAATTAAGAGATTTGTCATTTATAAACCGAATTGGAAAATTCTTAATAATAAAAGTAGAATGTTCTTCATAAGTGAAAAAAAAAAAAAAAAAAAAAGTGTCAGATTGTAAATTATAGTGTGAGATTGTGATTGATATATTTAACCAACATCAAAAATAGGAGGAGGTTCTTAATTCAACCAAAAAAAAACTCGGAATTCTGTCACTTTAGAACCGATTTGGATTATTTTTTTACTGGAAAGGATATACTTACAGATTGTTCCCATAGAAATTACATCAAAATTGGTTCAGTAGTTTGGTTTTAAATCAATATAAATGTAGAATACAAGCCTTGGCATTAAACATTGCTGGACTCACACTTTTTTTTGCCTCAGCTTTGCCTCACCCACATTTTTTACATTTGACCAAAGAGAGTTTTATTGGCTTTTTGGCTGTACCGTATTATATATTTGACAGTTGTAAATAATAAAATTATTTATACATCTAAATACCGTTACAATCTTTCAAAATCGATACTAATCTGTCCTTCAAAACAAACACGACGTCCGTCCGATGTCGATACTAATTGCTGGATCGTTTATCGCAATTCGATTAAAACTCGATCCGAATTGCAGTTTGTAGTGTCGTTAACCCAATTCTTGTATTCGGGGAGCTTGTAGGCATTGCAACTTTGAAACAGTGATGCCATTCATCATCATCATCATCATCAGCCGGAAGACGTCCACTGCTGAACATAGGCCTCCCCCTTTAATCTCCACACTGAACGACAGCCTGCCTTTTGCATCGACTAGATGCCCGCGACTCTCACAATGTCGTCGGTCCATCTAGTGGGAGGCCTCTCTACGCTGCGTCTTCCGGTTCGTGGTCTCCACTCCAGAACCTTTCTTCCCCATCGGTATCTACCTTTACCATTACTATTAGGTATATACCAGTTTCCTCACTATCGAGGTATCACTACACAAGTATCTAAAAACATTATACATAAAAAAAAACACATTATGGTTTTTCCTTGGATACGTAGGTACGTATTGCAAACGTCTTTTTTAATCTTATTTTAAAATTATTTATTTGTCAGTGTTCAGTATTCTGCGTTTCTAATCCGTATAGCCAAGAAATCTATCTAGTTGCATGCTTGTTTCTTGAGAGATTTAATCGCCTATAGTACGTTAAGGGCCAATATGAACCACCTTTACCATGGAACCAGCCCTGAAAACGCGAAAAAAATATCATCTGCACCATACATTTTGTCAAGTGGAAATGACCGTTTTCTATAGAACAGCTGTTTTTTGTTTTCTGAGTAAAAGTTGTTCATTATGATGGGTAATATGGACCTCTTTCAGTTTAGTACACCCTTTCCTCGTAACCTATAAAACATCGCAGAACGCTGATAGTCTCTGTATAAAAAGCATTTAAAAATGCAGCGCGCTTCGTCTTGAGCTCAGTCATCATTACCAAAATTGTTATAATTGCTCTAATGTCAAAACTTCTATTAAAATGTTTTAATTAATTGTACAATAAATTAACCCTTGTCAAAGTCTGGACATTCTAGAGACAGGTCGGCCCCTATTTTAACATACCTATCTGCGCTCGACAAGCATAGAATCTTGATGAAGTATCCAAGGGTGCCATTCAATTGCCTATGAAGATTAGCTGTTAGATGAATGATTTTAAAGGGACGTAGCATGTTTTAGTGACACTTTTGAAGGATGATAACAATGGACACCTGCAAATGACTTTTCGATTATGAAGTAAGTATGTATGAAATTGGTATTTTAGTGCTATGCACACTACAATAGCATATAAATACGAAGGATCTTAGTGTGTACGCTTATCCGCACTCAACTACGTAACAGCTAAAAACACGGTTTTTGAAGGATAGTGGATGAAATCGCGAGTCCTTATAGTCAATGGCACTAATTTTATTTACACGTTTTTTGTATATGGAGACCATGGACCGGTAAGCGCAGCGTAGGACGCCCACCCACAAGAGGGACAGACGACCTAAAAGAGACCGCAGGAAAACGCTGTATGCAGGCCGCTTCCAACCGGCCCTTTTGGAGATCTATGGGGGAAGCCTATGTCCAGCAGTGGACGTCCTACGGCTGAAATGATGAAGTGACAAGACGAGCAAGTCACTCGTCTGATGCTAAGCATCATGTTAGCTCATAAATATATAACTTCACGCAGCAAAACTTAAGAATTTCAACAGTTCATAATTACTACTGTATATACAAGATAAACAACAAAGCATGGCGCAAAATAAGATATGTAAGCACATAATTACAAAAATATTTTTAAACAACTAAGATTGCTAGAATGAATACTAACTATAGCTATACCAAGGTGCATCGATATTAAATCTTACGTAAGCCAACTCGAGGACCATAAAGTCTCAGACAGACTGTCCCAAGATATCAAAGCTAACACAAACAAGGCGAAGTTTCGGTCACATGTCCTGCCGGCGGAAGTTTGCGTTCGAGCACCCAGACTATGAATAATGCGGCTCGATCGCACGGAACCAGGGTTACCATACAAAAACTAGAAAGACCTGGAAAAAATGGCTTGCCTTGTAATACAGGTTGTAGTGTATAGGTAAAGTATTTTTTTGTCAGAAAAATCTGACTTTTATTACAGATGAAACTTTTTTTCACAAATGAAAAAAAACATGGTTTGGTAGTTTTGGGGTTTGTTAAATGGTAGATTTTTCGCAGAAAAAACATTCATCGCAAAGGTTCTGGATGGGTGCATTCTGATCCGAATAACGTCAATAGCGCCAAAGATGCCACAAGCACTAATAAGAAACAACGCAGCACGAGCTAATTTTCTTTGTGCCCCGTGTTAGTTCTCACACTGTTGGCGTCATTGGCGCTGTTGACGCGAAAGAGAATACGCCCAAAGTTTTCGTATGTTGGGGAATTATATTTATATTAGATTGAAAACGCATCTGTAAAAGTTTGCAACCATTTCTTACTTAGATTTACCTCTGGTTAAATTTTAACGTATGGCAACCCTGTCCGGAAGTGCCTTCCGGCACGGCGGCCGTGTGCGCACGGCCTTATCTTTTGCCCTCCACCGAGCAAGTTTGATCGCTGGCAATTTTAAAACTTGTATCGTTTGTGACGGTTAAGTTTGCTTTTGAGACTTTTTAGATGCTTTTGAATGCTGTTATAAAGAATTTTGAGTTTTTAATAATTTTCAGCTGAAAATAATTTGAGTGGCAACCTTATTTTATTCATTAAAAACTCATGAAATATTTAGAAGAGTATTCGATCATTCGACTGTCGTATCATTTAAAGTTTATATTAATGAACTAAAACTAGTGAGAACTAATAATAAAGTAAAGGTAAGCATTTGCTTACCTACAACCATAGCATAGCATAGCATAGCATTCCACGACCATAGCATTTGACGACCTAAAAGAGACCGCAGGGAAACGCTGGATGCAGGCCGCTTCCAACCGGCCCTTTTGGAGATCGATGGGGGAGGCCTATGTCCAGCAGTGGACGTCCTACGGCTGAAATGATGATGATGATGAAGCATTTGCTTTGGCATATATGTAATTTTGTAGGCAGTCTGGCAGGTGAGCTAAGTATAAGGTATCGGAGGCCTAGCTAAGGGATATTTTCACATTATTTAAGATTATTGATTAATCGTTATTTGATTTTTCTACATCAAAATTATACGTGTGTATGAAAAAATCTAAGGTACCAGAAGGTGTGAAGGCCGGTCAGTTAATAAGGCCTAAGGATCAGAAATGGGGACTGTTGCCGTCTGCAGCTCTCTTGCTCGCGTATTTTCACATTATTGAAGATATAAAATTACAGAGTATGAATTTTCAAAAAGTGATAAATCCTGAACTTTTGCATTACAAAAAAAAAATGTACCCACATCTTTAAATTTGGCGGAGTAACATTGTTATAAGTGATTTTTTTACTTGTTACAGTTGTTACTATATTACTCCGAAAAATTTACTTCTTACAACACTTTTTGCTAATTCATACTCTGTGATTTTATCTTCAATAATGTGAAAATACGCGAACGAGAGCGCTGCAGACGGCAACAGTCCCCATTTCTGATCCTTAGGCCCTATTAGCTGACCAGTTTTAATACCTTCCGGTACCTAAGAACTTTTTTATACACACTCATAATTTTTATGTAGAAAAATTAAATGACGAGTAATCAACTTAAGTAAAGTTTATGTGTTTTATTGCAAATATTCCCAAAACTACTTAATTCTAATTAAACATGTCCTCATTCCGATTTAAACTACATACATTAAGCCCCGTACTTATTTAAATGAAACTAATTATTTTAATCCGATGAATATTTCAGGGTACTTTAATGCGGCAACTTTTTGCGAGTCGTTTGTAATTATTTAGGGCGAGATTACTGAAGCTTCATGCCTGGTGTAATATTGTTGTGGCTTTACTTGTGCAAAAAATATATAAGAGAAATAACCTGATGAGACTGAGTGAAAAGCTTTCGTCACAGTTTAGGCCGCTTCTTTAGCTCCGACATTAGAATATGTATAAATATACTATTATTTAAAAATAAACTTTTTTTTTTTAATAAGTGGCAAACAAGCAACGGGCCACTTGATGGTAAGTGGTCACCACCGCCTATAGACACCTACAATACCCGGGGCATTGTCAGTGCGTTGCCTACCTTTGAGGACTCTATTCACTTTAAACAAACAAATTCACTTTAAACAAACCTTTTTTCGTATTATTTTTTCAGTAAATCCTTTAATTTGATACATATATCATGACAGTAGATAAGAAAACTTTGTCCGCCATCTTGGGGTGTCCACCCCAATGGTGAGGTGTGATGTCATTTCTTTTTTCGTATTCTTCTTAGCCAACGATTTAGTCTTTTTGAAAACGTCATCGTCAAACCCTTTTGTTTGATGCCCATATCATGAGGTTGAATAAATAATAACTGATCCGCTATCTTTAGCAGTCCGCCATATTGGATTTAGAATGAAGCCATTTAGCTCACCATTGCATTGCATGGATGCATGGATGCATTGTCATCTAAATTAAACATTTTGTTGTGCTGTTATATTATTGTATTAATTTAATATTGAATTATTAAAAATACAAACATATTTACTATAGAAAATAAAAATAAAACTCACAAATTATATTGAAGCCCTGCCTGCTTCTTTAGCAGCTATGTTGCAGCAGGCAGCATACCTACTGTATTTAGGCAATGAAATGGCAACATTTTTTTTTCTTCTTTAAAGTTTTGGTTGCAGACATCTTGCCAATTTAGCCAGCGTCAAATATAATAAAGGCCTCCTTCTCTCTCTGATAGAAGGCATGTGTCCCAACAATGGGTTTATGATAGATTGATGAAGAAGATAACGAATAATGGTTTGTCAGGAACTCGACATTTTCGATACATCGGTCAACAAAATTAAGAAATGTATTCTAAGCAACCCCATTTTTTGTGACACAACCTTTATTTAGTTTACGTTTTAATAATTATCTTTACTTACTATAATACCCTTATTTATTTTGTTATATTGATATGTACCTAATATAGTTGCATGTTTGCGCATTAAATTCGTATGCATGTTGAAGGATGTTCAGCCTGTCATGTATTGTATTATTTAGCTATTGTCACATTTAAATGCTGTACCATCAGGTTTGCAAACTAACAATTTTTTTTTTAAATTGGCCGTTACGGTACGCCTCTAGATGTGAAACATGACAGCATAAGAGAGCGTCATGTCGTTTGCCGTCACGGCACATGAGTTTTAGTGCCATGGATTAGATGTTTTTTGTTAATAGATGTTTTAGTGATCAGCTCTTTAAAAGAAATTGTTTATACTTTAATTTCATTTTATTTTATTCTGTTTTATACTGTGTACTTATTCTTTAATGATTCTATATTATATTACACAGTGAAGGGATTTTCTTTTCAGTGATAAATGTTACCTTCTATGGCCCGGTTTGATGTATGACATCTCGTATGATTTGCTTTCATGCTAAGCGTGTCATAGGCATTTTGCAGTCGGGTATTTTGTTTTTCTTTTCATAATTTACTTGTTTTGTTTCTGCAAACAGCCGACGTAGCATTTAATTTTAAAATGGTAACAACGGGAGGCGGTTGAGCTCTCCCGAAACATATTCATGACTGGAAAACTGGGCCAGCCCGCTTGTTAAAATTTAAACTAAAGAACCAGACTGTTTTTGGTTGAAATGTTTAAACAGTTGCTTAAATTAGGGTCATAAAATGTTGTTTTCGGTTGATGCCGTCGTCCCGGTTTTATCATCGCACTAGCCGCCACCGCCTGAAAGCTCGTCCACGTTTCCATATATCATAGAACACTGTGTGATTCGCGCGATCTTTTTTTGCCTCAGACTTGCAAAATATTATGGAATGAGCTACCTTCCGCGGTGTTTTCAAGAAGCTACAACATGGGATTCTTCAAAAGGCGAGTTAATAGATTTTTAAAGGGTCGACGACGTAGTTGTGCTACCTCTGGTGTTTCTGGTGGCGACGGCAATTGCTTCGTTCTGGTTACAACAATTTGGCAATTTTTTTTTTTATATTCGGGACATTTTTTACACGGTCATCTGACCCCAAACTAAGCAAAGGTTGTAGGTAATATGGCTGCCAGAGACTGATATACATACATTTATAATTTTAATTTTTGAATACATACATATTTTTTTTGATCCCATAATCTCTAGAAATATACATTTCTATGGTAAATGGTGGTGGTCTTTCTTTGGTATTTCTATTTATTTCTTTTTGATTTTAATAAGGTGTTTTTTTCAAATTCAAATTCAAATTCAAAATATTTTATTAAGGACAACTAAAAATCCATTGAGTACAAACAAAACTTAAAAACTATTGTTAGATAAAAAAAAAAAACACAAAAAATTTTTTTTTTCACGCACCCTCGGAACTTCTGCACTAATAACGACTGAGTTTTTGATGCACGCCCTACCTATTTGTTCCAACCTGGTGGATGACTGGTAGAAAATGTTTAGCATTAAGTCTCCCAATTGTACATATCTACTTAATTTGTAAGTGTGCAATAAAGTATAAAATAATAATAAAACTAAATAATACATATGTACATAAATGGATATTAACAGTTTAGTTATAGAAAAAAACACAAATGTTCATCACATAAATGTTTGTCCTAGGTGGGAATCGAACCCACAACCCCAAGCGCAGAAGGCAGGTTCACTACCAACTGGACCAACGGGCTATCTTACCATCAGGCAGCCTGTCATTGACCTGCAACATAATGTATGGAACAGCTGATTTTCTACGAAAATCTTCAAAACTGGAATAAACAAAAGTTGGTTATGATTTACAAAAGCTGACTTTAAGAGGAGGCTGGTTAATTAAAAGTAACTTTTAACCTTAGAATTTTTACTACATCCCAAAAGTCTCAAATCTTGAATAAACAGCAGAGTTTAGCATAACCTGCGAATATTAACCCTTTTAAAGCTAATTTATTCACAATTTGAACCGTTTCCAATGCACGACCTTTTGTAAAACTCGCGACACCGACGCGCAGGAAATTAAAGATTGTATCTAAGTAACGAACTCTGGGAAATAGTATTATACAGAATAAAACTTGAGAAGTGTCGCTTAGAGAGGCATTTTGATATCTATTTTGTATGTATAGAGACCAATTTCCTTTATAGTGTGTGGGAATTGCTATACGCACTGAAGTAAGGAGTTGGAAGTAGGTGAGGCTCTGCGTACAAATTCACTCTTTTACTCGTATATTTCTTGAAATTTAAGTGCTTCCATGATCCACGAAAACAAGGTCTACCGCTCTGGGAGTTGTCTCGCAATGACGTGACTGTCTAGTTGCCACTTTATTGTAACAAACACAGATACTAGGACACAATTTTTTAAATAATCTATTAAATAAAATACAAAAAGCATTTCAATTGTCATTTGGTTTGTCCGCTCAATCAAGTTAAGCACGAATTGAATATAATTAAACACAATTTTATCAAAACCACATTGATTTATTGGATTCCCACAGGTAATATACGGATATTGGGGAGTTATAATTTCACGCTACTATTAACACAGAAAATCATAGAGTCCGCCATTGTTTCGTGTATCTCTCTAATAGACAAAAAATCCGGTAAAAATAGTATTTTTTTTATTAAGACTTAAAAGTTTGCTATTTACTCCTACCAGATGTAAACAAACATCGTACAAGTAGTTTTTTTTATATGCTTATTATTTATAGTATATTTTTACCCAAAAATTACAGATTATAATTATGAGACACTAGATGGACAGATAACCTAAAAGAAACTGCAGGGAAACGCTGGATACAGGCCGCTTCCAACCGGCCCTTCTGGAGATCGATGAGGGAGGCCTATGTCCAGCAGTGGACGTCAAATGAAATGGCTGAAATGATGATGATGATGATATTATGAGAAATGGATGAGATTTAGTATAAACAAAAATCGTCCCCTTATTTTTCACTATTAAAGGTAGAATATTTGCTTCTAGTTTAAGAACCTTCTTTTTTTGAAGACAACAGGCATGATTCCTAATGTTTAATTTATTACAAATAACCGGCTTAGCGATGAATATAAGTAAATACATTACACATACTGAAAAATAATTTGAATTGGCTGATAAATCTCTGAGATATGAGTATTTAAAGTTTTAGGTGGGGATGGAGAGGGGATGTTCTATCCCTTTCTCGCAAAGCATGTGTTAGTATAGCATTTGTATGGCGCTCCTGAGCCGTGACGTCACGGCTCAGTATAGTGCGCTCTCTGTCTAGCATGAAACTAAATTAAATTAAAATGCCTATATCTTATTTATTTTTGAACTAATTTTAATTTTGTTTTTGTTGATGTGCTCTATTTATGATCAGCTTTTTTATGAGGTAATAAAAAAATATTAGTCATCATGCCTAAACATAAAATAGCTATAGTTAAATAGAGGACATAAAACTGTGATTTATCTACGTAACACGATAACTAAACCATCGTCTTCAAATTTTTCCTTAACTTATCAGCAAAAGGACAGCATTTTCTTAAAACCTTACCTCAAAATGTTCTCAAGCAAAGTGCCCACTTACCAGTTTTTCCACAAAAATAGCCTCATTTAAGAAGAACATTTTGCACTAATCTTACCTAAAGTCGCTACAGAAGCTTATCAACTTTCTATGGTCTAATTTTGTCTACGAAAAGGTAAAAAGACATCTCTGTATCATCACAGCCTAATTACATGACCCAAATTCGGAGCGGTGTTTCTTGAATTGAGTATTTTACTTCACACAGTTATTCTTTTTTATCTGCCATGTCTGCAACAACTTTTCACTGTACCTGGATAAATAAATAAATGTTTTCAAATGTTTAAACCATTATTTGAGGACACTATAACTTCAAACTAAAAAAAAAGTTATGACGCAAAGTTCACATTAGAGACGCACACACTTGAACACGTTATATCCAAAAAACCGCTCGAAGTTTATGTAATTTTCGATCTTATTTCAATATCACTAAAGTTTTTGCAAAAGTGAACACAAAATAATCTAAGTATGGCCAGTAAAGTAAAATACGCAACATGTGAGATATGCATAAAAGGTTACACCGTTAAACAAATAACATCTGATAGGCGATTGAAATAATAGCTAGAATAAAATCAATTCAAGTAGCTAGAAAAAATAAATATGAACGATGCGTTTAAATTGTAAAAATGCTACCTTACACAATTTACATAACCTCTCACCTCCGAATGAATTGGAACGCGCCTTGCAGTTCTGCGGTAAATCTGAGGTGTCAAGCCACTATTTACTTACATCAATAGTGTCAAGGGTTATTTTCCAGTTTTTCTTAATAACAATGCCAACTAACTATGCTAACTACTATGCTATGCTAACTATGATTATGGTTCATCGTCAAACGTTATTAATGAAACTCAACTATATTATTTTAAGATGTTTTATTACTGAAATCAGAATAATTTACATTGTAAAAAATACACATACTCCATAATTATTACACTAAGGTTAACATTTTCAGCTCTTTAGCTCTATTTTACAGTAAGATTTTATATAGCTTTTTCAGTTTGTAAACTAATTACTTTGAATTTTTAAACGCTTAAACTAAGAAAAGGGTCAATTCGTAAGTTTACAAATTGCTGACTATCACTGAAAAATCTTTGTAATAGTCTAATAGGCATATACTACAACCAGTAAGTCAACTTCAACTCATGTAGTAAATAAAAAAAAGCAGATAATTTTGTTAGAAATGCTTGTAGCATTGTATCTATGATCTATCTTATGGAAAATAACAAACAGGTCGATAGTAAAATATTGTACGAGCTTAAAATTTAAGTAACATGTCTTTTCATGATGTTTCTCAAACTCCATAAAACCTCTAGGGGCTTTATGGAGTTTGGCTTTGCTACCAAAGACTTCACCACTTTACTAAGACATGACTTTGACTTGACCATGACCTACTTTGCTTGATTATGACTTGTTTAACGACATCTAATAAAAGTTTAATATATTCAAATTACATGACATTGGCAAATGCACAAGACGTGTGATTCCAAAATCTTCTTAAGAGAAAGAAACGCAAGAGAGCTGTCACTGTCAGTGTTTTGTTTTATTAAATTTGTACAGAGTATGATCCTACAGATCACCGAAAAGAAAAATTTCGTCTCTTTTCTGTGCTACAGATCGTAGACGGAAAAACAATCTGTCTACTCTACAGATTGAATTTATGTTTTATATTCATGGACGTACCTAATATATCTAAAGGCATTATAGGTACGTCCATGATTTTAGCATCTACCTATTCGTGTTTTTCTTAAGCTCGTACAATGCTAATAATATAACACAATATTGTCTATTATCTACTGTCTACAATCAAAGTAATGGTAATTCCAATAGCAAGTAGGTACATTATGCTGTAAAGCTTTGATTATGTACATGTCTATAAAGTTGCTAAGTGGGTACTGTTTGTATCGCTCTTACTGGAAATGTTCGTGTACGAATTGACCCTAAACAAATTCAGTCTGTATAAAATTAGCCTAATTTACTTTCTTTGGCATTGTTTAAGCGATCTTTTTTACATTTTGATAATAAAATAGGTATTTAACTTCTGACTACTTCATTTTGCAACTACGTTTTATAATAATATGCATTCAAACTATTATAATGGGACTTTTAACGAGAACATTAACACAGTTTTAGTTTGGTTATTACTATTTTCATGAATAATTTTAAATGATACTAATTAATTCATTTTTGCTAAGTTTGCTCACTGAACACAGTTTCTAACAAAAATTGGACTCTCAGTGGATCTAATTTTTTATAACAACTGTTTTTGCTTACTCAGACAAGTGCGTAGATTATAGATGCTTAACATTTCATTCGAAAGTTTTCAAACACTTTTTATTGAATAAAATCAATTGTATCTGAAAAACACGACCCTTTTTTAATACAGACTTACATTTGTATTTGTTTACGATTACCGGTATGAAAAATAAAAGCTGCTTCTTTGGATTCTCCACCCACTAACATAAACACTACAATCTTATTGAATTACTGTCACAAAGTTCAAACACTTAAGTAAACGATATGTATTTTTAAACTATTTTAAACTTCTCCCGTAGTATTGTCTGGGAACTATTCGCATAGAAAGAGAAATGGTAAGTAACTGCCTATTTCACAGCTTCTGGAGATTTCTTTGGCTAATAAGAAAAAGTTAATAAACAAATCAAGAAAATTTAAAGCCTTCTATAATGTAGTAAGAGAAGTTGTGAAACAGGTTAACAATAAATATTTTAGTTTAAGCATAAGACACGACGACATTTTGTACTAGAACTGCATAATTATTTATTATTTGGGGTAAACGTAATTTATTTAGTACGTTTAATATAAAAATGGGTTACTTAATATTAAAAATTGAAGTACCGTGTAAATATATTTTACTTGAGAAAATAATTGAGTAATCATAATTTAAATAAGTCCATACAGAATACTGAACCGTAAAAAATTGGTAGAAAAAAAATTTCCCCTCTCGCCCTTAGTCTATGTTTATTTCTAACAATTGACAAACAAATAAAATGTATGAAGCTTTAATAAGTACAGCGGTAACCAACCAAATTCTATCTATTTCAACATTGACAGTCTCTTACTAATTTAATTTTATACAATCTTTAGTTTAATATACAGATCATGAATTTACACTGAGATAGATCTGAAAAGGAAATTGGAATTCAAAACTGATACTTGGACGGACAGACACAGATGCTAAACGTAGGTGCTACTTAAATAAATAAATAAAAGTTAAGAGTAAGAAAATGTTGAATCGAAGACGTGAACGAAATAGACAAGTCAAGCTGTTACATGTGACAAAACTGATCAGGCTTTTTTTTTTTTTCATTTAGTTATAAGCAAAAGATGGATGTTTTGCTATTTAAGTATTATTGCAATATTTTTGATGTATTTTTCAACTAAGACCCAAGTGAAACAGCCCCTAGACGTCAACAACTTGCCTTGCCAATCATTTCAACACTATTTATTGTGTTGTATTTATTTATTTTGTATTATTATATTGTACTTTTTCACCCTCAGCATGAACAGAACATTGATCTTGATCAACCTTGTTTATTTCTTGTGAACCTAATAGCTATCGCGTATTTATGACACTTTTTTTCAGACTGCCTTAGTACCATACGCTTTTTTGCCCCCTCGAACAATATTTTCGGAAGTTACAATTTAAATTCCGAAAACAAACTAATGAAGCAACGTTTCATTTCTGGTAATGCTACTCGTATTCAGAAATCGACATATATATTTCCGGTGATCAAAGGCCATGCTAAGGATGCTAAACTGAGTCACAAAGACTAAAAAAAGAAAATAGATTTATATTGGTGTTCGAATTACGTAAGGTTATTCCGCCAGTCGTCTGAGTGGGTGCAGTTTGTGGCGCACCAGCGTGACTGCGTGGTTGGCGGGCACGGTGCGCCACCAGGCCGCGCGCGGCGCACCACGCGGCGCGTGCGCAGCGCTGAGCCTACGCAGCCCTCACCGTCTCCGCGGCACGGACTCCACTCGCCCCAGCTAGAGACGCGGCAGTCGATCAACCCTGGACACAAAATGTACGTGCACTTTATTGTCAAGTCTTATGAGCGTCCTAACAAAAAAAGTTGTAAAGTCTTTGAGTAGGTCGGTGGTGTCATTATAAACTCGCTAGTCAGACAAGATTGTGAGAACAGCAGAAAAATAGTGGATAAGTGAATTTTTCCTATGCTGCGCTACGCAAGCTATGAATATTGAACTGCGCAAGCTGTGAATACAGCGTTGGGAAAACATCAGTGATTACTGCGCTGGCATATTATGACACCGTTAGAGAATAGATGTTGCAAGCAACAACCTATGCGTACATATCCAGCAATTTGTATGTAGATATTGGATGATAATGGCGCGCCAGTTAGCCAGAGCGAAGACCGCTTGCTTGCATTCAGATCTGATGTTGTCAGCTCGAATGCTAATAAGAGCTAATAAAGTAACGTTGCTGCGTTGTCGTGGTTGATTTTTTTATGGTTTACTTACTCGCTCTTTTCCGCTTCCTCCTCTCAGCGGGGTCGGCGTTGTCTGCGCGCAGCTTGCGCCTGCGCCGCGCGCGGTACCGGCGCGCCAGGCTGCGGAGTGCGGACCGCTCGCTCGCAGTCGGACCTGACGTCGGCAGCTCGTTCGCTGAGCGAGGCTCTTCGGTGGTCACAGTTGTGTTATTCGTCCTGGGAAGAATGTGGACACAAAAAATTGGTTTTGCGGTTGCTGGTATATTACCTGGTGATTTGAATTTGGGATATATCTCGTGTTCTTGTGTCTCTATGTTTAAGCGCTAGAAGCGCTTGAAGCAACCAGAAAACTGAGATTGAGCTTGCTTTAAAGAAAGTCATATGTCACAGAGAAAGGCTATTTTTAGAGTGAGTAGCAATTTGTAAACGTCCTAGTCAGTTTCTGATAGGAATTATTAAATTTGGTTTTCATGATACAGCTAATACTCACAAAGAATAATACGAATAAGCGCTATCAGGCGTGGTGAGTGACCCCTCGGAGTATATTCTGGGAGCCTCAGCTCTCTCCACTTCCTCGGCGATGGACAGCGCTCTGTTACCATCCAGAACGTCGATGGAATTGTGGTTCAACTTGTCCAGCTGTAGGACGTCGTATCGCCGGTCGTCGCTGCTTCGGTGAAACACCTCTGATAGCTCATACTCGCGGAGCTGGTGGAGACAAGTGAAGATGAATAAAACACAAATAAGAAGTGAGAAGGACACAGGTACATTGACCATTGTAGACGAGTAACTGACGAATCAAAGTCACTGACATAGCTTGGCGTATAGCAAGCTAAAGTGGGCCGGTCATTTTATACCTATGTCGCAAAACCGATAACATTTAGGGTAACGCTGGATGCAGGCCCCTTCCATCCGGCCCTTTTGGAGATCGATGGTGGAGGACTATGTCCAGCAGTGGAAGTTCTACGGCTGAACTGATGATGATGATGATGATGAACTACATTTTCACGCATGATTAATATCACTTTAGCCGAAGCTGTAATGTTGATGATCTTACCTTTATAAACTGGAACGTAGCTATAGGCGGCAGTCTTCTCAAGTGTGGATAGAAGAATGATCCAGCGGGGTGTGAGGGGTATTTCGAGGTAATGCGATACGCTACCCCCTGCGGTGCCGTCACCCAGTTTGGAGCTGTGAACGTGAAGCCGTTGTCTGTGCCTGCATCTAGTGGATCCACCTAGAGGAAAAGAGTTTCATCGTTTATATTAGAGGTTACAATCAACGCCCACAGTTTTACTCGCGATTTTACATAAATTGTTATATCTTTAGAGATAAAAGAAGCTTTTCTGTTAATTTGGTTTAAGCTACCTTCAAACAATCATCCCTATCTGCCTAAAATGTTCCCACTACTGAAACACAGCCCTTTACTCATAAAGAGAGGATGGGCCCTAATGCACCATGCTGGCCCAGATGGCAGCTGGCATATTGGTGAATGCCATGTCTTATGAGGTTCTTGAGCATACCGATTTCCTCACGATGATTTCCTTCACAGTTTTAAAGATATTATCGAATTTCGTCGGAGCAATCATCGGACATTCTGAATTGAAGCCTTTGTGGGATTATGGTCTAGATTCACATGATCAAAAGACGAGATGCTCAGTTAGCTGCAATGGGCAGTTCAAACATTTGGAAGGGGCGTTTGCCCGAATCGTTAAATGCAGGCGCAAATTCTGCCGGTCGATGAATTTTAAATTATTCATCAATAAAAATATAAGGAAAATTTTGGGCATACTAACTTCTATGGTGATACTGTCCAGCCAGTTTCCATCCACGCAGAGATCGAAACTATCCACACCTATGAACCAATCGGGAGAAGGGACCATTCTCGCCATTACGGAAATCTATAACAAAAAAAAAACATTTTAATCAATATCACTTTTAACAAGCTTTTATAAGCTTCACGTTTCAAGCTTTTTTGCGATTTCAGGGTTAGTCCCATAGTAACAGTTGTTCATAACAATGTGTATAATGAACCCCTTTCGCCTTAGCTTACCTTTTCTTATAACCCTGTATCTATAAGAGAAGCCAAGTCATCATTTGAGTTGTGCTAATGATATTTATGTAATTTTACCTAATAGGTAGGCAATGACAATATAGACATAGACATAGACATAATTTATTTGTGGCAAAAAAATACAATAACACAATATACATGGAAAAATTAATAAAGCCACTTGACAGCTCATCCTTTACCCTTTACCCCGCATAAGCCAAAGTTTCTAACATGTCAACCTAGACTATTTCGAGCGGGGCCAATTCTAGGCGCGAAATGAATGAATGACTTTTGATTCTCCAATCACAAGCGTCGAGTCGCGTCGAGTCTCCAATCACAAGCTGCCCCCCGCGACCAACGTGGCATCATTTTGCATAAGAGAATTTTGACTACATACGCGATCAAGTGGTTATAATATTATCTTTGTAGGCAGGTAACCATTCGTACGGCAAGGGCTTTGTTTATAAGTCAGTTTTACAGCACACAATGTTCGCTGTAGGTCAACAATTGTGTGAATTCACTCCATAAACATGTCAACTATCGGAAACAGATCGATTGTTAAGCCAACATTAATCGATAAGTGGCAGCAACAAAACCGTACAACAGACAACTAAAATTAGTCTTAACTGCCAATAAAATACAAACACGATGGTCGATACGATAAAACCTCCCCTGTATTACTCGAATATTCGAATCGACGTGTTTTTTTATCGCTGCTTCCCGCTCTGACGTATCGTAATTGTTGTTTGCTCTCTGGGGCATTAATTAGTGATGAAATACGATATTTCGGCCACTGTTTGCGGAGAGGAAAGCTACGACTGCAATTCGATTGCTTTTATTATAGACACAGTTTATTATTCGATACAGTTGTGCTATTCGAATCGGACTATTTGAATGAAGTTGCGCTCCGTTAATTTGCTACTCAAATTTCGATAGTGAATTTCGATAGCTTTAACGTTTTTTACGTCCAATGAGTGTACCTACCTGGCAGAGCATTTCTGTTGCACTTATTTATTACCAGACCCAAAAAGAGGGTTGCTGTGAGTTTAACGTGGTATTTCTGTGTTTATCTGTGGCATTGTAGCACCCAAACGGCTTATTTTTTTTTTTGTTGTTACTTGCCTTATTCGGAAGATTATCAGCTCCTTTATCGGGGGTAACATTTTCAATTTATGATTTTTCTGTTCTTGATACTCTCATGTCCATATCAATGAGAATTAATAATAACAGATCTATAAGCAATACCTATCTAATTTTATTATTGACTCAGAATCACAACGAAAAATTAATTAGGAAGGATTGCTCTGTTTTTTTCTTTGCAATGCCAGTGTCAGTAGGTATGGAATTTGTAGGTATAGAGTGACTACAAGTGACGTCATTTGTAGGTTTAGTGCGTTAAGATATTAAAATTAAATTTTGTTTTTGTTTTCGATTGTTTTTATTTTTAACAGACTTCAAAAATGTTCTTAATTCGGTTGTATTTTTTTTAAATGTTTTAAGAAACATTGAGAAGACGACGATCAAGACGAAGTTCCGAGGTAAGCCTCGGAACTGAAGACGAAGTTCCGAGGTAAGCATCGGAACTTCGTCATTAAATAAATCGATTTGAAAAATATATATTTCAATGGATGTATTTTTAGATTTGTCCCATAGAAATATCATCAATATTGGTTCAGTAGTTCGATTTTTACATCAAAATAACTGGAAAATATGTCACCCAAGTAATCAAAATTACGTATTTACTAATTTTGGAGTCGGATTTATTTATTTATTATGGTCAGCTTTTTATTGATACAATCATACTAATATTATTAATGCGAAAGTGTGTCTGTTAAGTGGTATGTTGGTTTGTTCGTTTGTTTGTTCCTCTTTTACAGAGCAACATATCGACCTGATTTTTTGCATGGGTATAGTTCAAGGGTCGGAGAGTGGCATAGGCTACTTTTCATCACTACGCGTGTGAAACAGCGGGGCGCAGCTAGTAAAACATAATATTATCAATCTGATAGCCTATTCTGGAGTTTACTTACTCTAGAGTGATTTCCATCTACAAAGAACTCTGCCTCCGTCCGGCCGGCCCCCTGTCCCACCGGTGGAGCCCCAAACACGTCCATGGTCCCCGGGGCCGAGCCGAGCGCGTCCGCTCGCCCCGACTCGGCGAACTGACGCACGGCCGCCGAGACTCTGCGGCCCAGTCGGAACAGCACGTAGGAACGGTCGTGTGATGCACCTGTCGACAAGAGGATCTATTTAATAAGACGCTCATTAACCACTAATCATTATACTAAGCCTACGTTATTACTAAGCCTACGTTGCCTGTATTACTAAGCCTATTATTACTAAGCCTACGTTGTCTGTCTGTCCGTCTGTCTGTCTGTGTGTCCGTCCGTCCTACCTTTAAACGGCTGTATCTTTCGAACCGTAATAAATGGCCAGTTGGAATTTTCAAAGAATATGTAGTGTTATGGCGGATTAACTAAGAAATAATAAAAAAGTTAAGAAGTAAAAACGAAAGGGTACCCCATACAACAAACGTATTTTTAACGTATTTTGTATTAGCTCTAATGTAAAGACGGTAATACGTACAAGCGTCAAACTTGGCATGATAATAGTACACACTTTAAAGTAAAACAATAAATAATTTCCAAGTTCGAGTCGGTGACAAATTTCTGTTAATTACCAAGTTATAACTGGTAATTTCGTTACTTGGATGATCTTATCCACATCTTATCATTCGAACCTTGACCACCGAACTCACACATACACACACCACACACACTGAACGCCATTCATGTCACCCAATCGAAATGCCATAATTATTTTACTTATTTTGAAGTCAGTATTTAAATTGATAATTATTGTATTTTATGGTGGTACGGAACCCTCAGTGCAAGAGCCTGACTCGCACTTGGCCGGTTTATTATCTGACTTGCGGTGTAGAGCATCTCTTATCCAGTGAATCACTAGCTAGCGTGTCTCTGTGCAATAAAAGTATCATTTTGATGCAATGTTTATCAAATATTGCGCGCATGCCAACTGGCAAAGTTCACTACACTCGTAGTGAATCATACGCTGTGAGTACTATTTACGTTGGACTTGCTTTTTATAATACGTTTTTTTATGTTACGCAAGGCTTGAGCTTGTAGTTACGTACCTAAGTATATTTTAAGTTTTTTTTTTAGGTGACCAATGCTATAGGTACCTAAGTAAACTCCTGCATGAGTACGATAAGTAAAACACATTTTTTTTTTTGTAGGGTTCTTGACTTATTTTTAGTGACTGGTTTTTTACAGACAAGTTAGGGTTTTTGACTTTGTTTATAAAGGCCTTCACTAAACAAAATACAAGTTAAATAACACTACAAAAACTATCTCCAAAATGGCCGGTTGGAAGTGGCCTGCATCCAGCGTTTCCCTGCGGTCTCTTTCATGTCGTCTGTCCATCTTGTGGGTGGACTTTCAATTCATCATCATATCATTATCAGCCTTTTAACAGTCCACTGCTGGACTTTTAGCCTACCCCCGAAAGGGTGATTGGGCCATATCCACCACGCTGGCCCAGTTGCGGGTTGGTGGATTCACATATGCCATTGAATTTCTTCTCCGTACGTATGCAGGTGTCCTCACGATGTTTTCCTTCACCGAAAAGCCGGTGGTATGAAAATCCGTACATAAACTCCAAAGAGCTCATTTGTACGGGCCCGGGGTTTGAACCCGCGACCTCATGCTTTCAAGTCTAGCGGTCTCCCAAATAAGCTATCATGACTTTCAATTAAATAAGCTAAATGTGCAAATCGTGCATAGCCGGTATTTATAACAATTGGAATAAGTACAACAAACTCACGCATACATATACGTTTTACAAATTATAATTAAATTTTTCGATCCACATTACTTACGTCGGAGTACCTACTTGCAACAAATAAAATTACTCAAGAAAAATGCGACGACTGAAATTTAAAACCCAGAATATTTATTGAGAGAATCGCTTGTGTCAGTTTAAATTTGTCATCTAAAAATCCTTTAAACATGTCTACATAAATATTTTCGCATTATCTTAAAGAACGGCATAATTGACTGTGAATCAGAAAGATTTAAGACGAGACGTCTTTTTCACATGTATTTTGATGACTTAATTCAGAGTTTTGAAAAGACTACTTATTTTAAAAATGCATGTAAGCATGGGCGTAGCTATAACTTTCACAGGGGGTACAAACATCTCCGAGAAAAAAGCAGAATGAAATTCTAAGCGACTATAAATATATATTATTTACATTGCCATATAAATAAATAAATAAATATTCGGGACATTTTTCACACACGGTCATCTGACCCCAAACTAAGCAAAGCTTGTGATATGGCTGCCAGAGACTGATATACTTACATATATAGTTTTAAATACATACTTAAATAGATATTAACAACCAGATATAGAACAAACACAAATGTTTGTCCTAGATGGGAATCGAACCCACGCCCCAAAGCTCAGAAGGCAGGTTCACTACCAACTGGACCAACGGGTTATCAATATAATGCGTTGTAACATTTAAAATGCACTAAATACACATTATACCCTGTTTATAGGGTGTTGCAAACAGTAAATCAAATCAATTATTTATTTCCAAGTAACATAGACTCACACAAATATATTCAATACAAGTTTATTAAACATCTTAACTATCGAACACATGTATATTCATTAAGTTATGAAGATTCTTGTAAATATCACCAAATAACTAGCCTCGAGAACAGACGTACTATTTTGGATATGGCCTTTCTACATGGCTTATGTAATGGATATATTGATAGTCCTGACCTGATCAGTAATGTTCTGAGTTTTCGTACACCAATGAAACGCACTAGACATACCAAATTATTTGCTGTCACACTATCTCGTACTAACTACGCGCAGAATTCAATTATTAGTCGTCTACATAGAACTTACAACATGAAATTTAATAATCTAATTGACATCTTCCACTCTAAAAAGCAAGTTTTTAAAAGTGACGTCTTTAAAATTATACATGACAAAAATGCAAGTTAAATATCCACTCACTCACACACGCACACACACACACACACACACACACACACACACACACACACACACACACACACACAAACACACCCTCATGCACACTATCACCCCACATACTCCGCCTCCTACACACGCACACATAGCCACACACATGTACACATAAATTTATTATAGTATACGACTGTAGGTATTTATTATATTAGTAATATAATGTAAATCCATTATTGGCCGTAAGTTAAGTTAGTAGTTTATTGTTTTGTTTTTAAAGGGCTGTGGATTTTGTTAAATAAATAAAATAAAAATAAAATAAAATAAATAAAATAAAAAAAAATTGTAGAAAAAATAATAATAGTAGCTAGTCACATTACATTAATAATTATTATTACAAATTGAAATTTAAAATAATCAAACTAAAAATGTCAACATTATACAATAAATTAATTAAGTCAAAGTAATAGTCATACATGCACCCTTGTTGTACCCTAAATTGTTTCACTTATTCTAAAAAAATATATTCTTAAAATTACACTAAGAATAATAAATATTCATTAAATACTCATGAGATGAAAGGTTTTTTCTTGTAAAAACTCGTCTATTGTGTAATAACATTTTTAATCAAAAATAATTTTAGTTTATTTATGGAAAAAAGCGTGATGCATTTTTCTATATAGTTTGTTGTTACAGCAAAGAACCGTTTCTTTAACAACCTAGTGGCGCGTGCACATGAATATATTATTTTATCCATGCCATCTGTCCAAATTTCCACAATTTTTTTGTCGTATGCTAAAAGGACCCCCTAAACCTCCCCCTTATAAATATGCCCTTGCATGTAAGTATGGTATTGAGTACTTGTGCGTAATAGAAAATTGTATTATTTTATTGGTTTTCAGCAAAATAATGTAGAACTTCTAAGTGAGTTTTTACTGGGATTACCGGTGTAGGAGATGCCATGGACACTGGACAACACCCAGAAACTAAGCAAATATTCTAAATATCTGATAATTTTACGGAACTTCCTGTTTGAATGGAAATAGCGCTATGACAGAGCCATACCGACCATTGAAACTTTGACGGGCACTTTGGCTCGTAGGTGGAGAAACAAATGAATGTATCTTTTTCCCAAAATACAGACATTGAGAAAAGTGTTTTAAATCGATTAACACAGCACTTCTCGTGAAAGCTTATTCAGAATGTAATGAGGTGGATTGAAGGGTGATATGTAAGACAAGTCTCCTTCGAAACCAGGACAAGGTCGCCTGTACTCATCGTGTTTAATTTTGAAGATAAATTTCGATAGAAATTTTAGTTTAAAATGTAAGCGGTATTGTTCAGAATCTACAATTTATTGACGTCACTTCGAAAGCTTCTATGGCACCTATTTAATGGTAGGTATAGCTTTAAGCTTATAATTTCATATCAATTATTTTTTGCTAGCTTTTTCTGATTTTGCTAGATGTTCTGTTTCAAACTTTTGACAGGTAACTAATAGTACATTGTTCACCAAGGGAATAAAGCAGTCACGGATTCAGTCACCCAAGAAGAAGATAAATTTATCCCCGAGGAAAATACTATACATTTTGCACTTATTGTGAGACAAAACTTTAAAAAAACAACATTATACATTTCCAGGCTTAAAAAACTTAATTTAGATTGAGTTTACATGATATATAATAAGATATTGGCAATCAAGTACCTAGTGTAGAAAATGAATATTGGACATTTTCATATCCGTTTATGAGATGGTCAATGTAACTTTATGGCTGATTTCACAGTTATGCAAGCTGTTTCTGTATTTTCCGACCGCCTGCGGGCATAGCTTTTATGGGTGTTGTTTGATATAAAGCAATTCGTGTCACCGTCAAATGATGTTGTAAACTTCGTACTGCTCTGCTCGCGTATCTCCGGATTCTCCAATCCAAAGTTTCGCGCGGACGGTCTTCATATAAATCCGCATAGCCCCAGGTATGCTATTCCGAGACGCAAAGATCACGCGGGTGACACAACCGTACGTCATCGATTTCATATATTAATTCGTGTTTTGCTTGAACTGATTTGCTTGAGCGGACAATAATAGATTGTTACACAAGGGATGTAGGTAATCTTTTACATACAAGATATTTTGGCGCTCAACGAGTGAAGCGAAGTTCACTGCTATTAGGTTGAAGGTGTAAAATATCACCTATTCTCGTGTGTGAATAATCTTACTTTTCATCACTAGTGTCAGGTAAGACAAAAAATCCAGAGAAGAAATGAGAAAAATCAGTTTCATTTTTAATTTCCCACCACTTCATTTCACAGAGTAAAAAATTTGTGACATGGTTCGAACCTACATGGTCGTAGAATAGAAAAAAGTAAGCTTAATAATTTTTTTATACATGGCACTATTTATATTTTTAAATTACTTTACCTCCCTAGGGAAGCAAAGTGATATTTACCGCCCGCATTTTGAGTCATTAATGACCTACTTACCGAGCGCTGGTGAAGAAAACTATAATGACCATTGAAGTGCTTTTTGTATTTTATTAACAGATTTGTTCCTAATTTCTGTTTTTGTTGCAATGAAGTGGCAACTGGACATGTGACGTAGGCATGTGTCACTCTCGGAATGTCATACCTTGTTATATTGGATCATGCGCATAGCTGTGAAATCTTTAGTCTTGGCTTTTGAAAATGACACTACATAATCAGAGTTGATTCTGTAACTGTAGTATCATTTTCTACTATCAACTTACCCTAAATGTTTTGTTAATGTAAAGATAAATACCCGGGGCCTAAACAACCTAATGTGTTAAATGAATTTCTTCGGTTTTTTTATCTTGAATGTTGAAAGAAAAGTTGAAGCATATTTGCGATCTTCGTTTGCAATACGAACATGTTTTTCCTTCCATAACTTAATCCAATTACGGAAAAAATATTCTTATTGTTAATTAGTATTGTTCTCACACGACGAAGTAGTACAAAGTGTACGAGCAGTATGGAATCTTTTGTTTCCAAGTTCTCTATCATCATTATTTATCGTATCTAGACGCCCCTGTTTTAATAAAATATAATGGATAGATCTATTGAAATACTTAACCCTATTAAAAATACACGCGTGACAGCGCCCTGCGCCATAGAATAAATCATAGTATGTTTCTACCAAATGTATTGTTTGTAAACTATTTCTTGTATTAGGTTTTAGCTTTGTGTTTTTGTGACGTTTCATAGTCAAGTGTATCATAGTATACCTACTTGAGAAAAGATTAAATGAATTAAATGAATTACATACTTAGTATTGACAGCGCTCTGCGCCATAGAATAAGTCATACTTAGTATTGACAGCGCTCTGCGCCATAGATTAAGTCATACTTAGTATCAAATAACAGAATACTTAGTAGTTACTATTAGTTATAATTAATATAAACAAATGACTTGTTTGGTGGGCACTCCGCCCTATGATATTGACCTGAATAGACGTTGTAAAAAGTATTAATTATTGATTTATTTATCTCCCCTTCTGTCACGCGCATGTTATAAATTTAAAATTTTAATGAATATTTTTATATTTTTGTAAGTTGTGTTTTCTTTTTCTCTTTTTGGCTTTGTAAATTTTGACATATTTATATAATAATTCTAAATTCTAAATAATATTTTGTATTTTGCATGATATAACTGTTTGCTTTGGCATAATTGTACTGTTCTTTGGCATAATTGTACTGTTATAATAAGAGAAGCCACTGGCACCCGACACACAGTCCAGACTAGTTCGGGAGCCTATGGAAAACCACGTTATGTAAAACTAAATTTATGTCAAAATAAATTAATTTGTTTGTTTGTTTTTGTTTTTTTATCGAATCACCAAGGGTTTCTTGCTTCATCTCAAGTTGATTAGCTACTTTCCGATCATGCTAAAAGTGCCAAGTAACTATTGTCTTGTCAGTTTCACAAATGAAAACAAAGTTCCGATTAACAACTCGGCGGTTAGCTGAATGAATGCAGGAAAACATTCAACGTACGTTCTAATTTCGTCTGACATTTGTACGCTTAACCGGTACAGCGTGATTTTAGACTCTTTTGTTTATTTTAACACCTTTTCTGCATGAAAATGTGCAAAAAAACCATGTTATATGCATATAAACGATCTTTATTTTTATTTTCGTTGTCACTACTGTCACAAATGTCAAACGCCAAAAAGTTTTTCCTATGTTTGACGACACACATAGGTTAAACTCGGGTTGGGTCATGTTCCGCCCGTGAGACTTACTGTATAATTTGTCTTCACACACAGCGCGCTGTTGCGTCTCGCCTTGCCTGTATGGTATAGCTTAATCAATGAAATTTTCATAATCTTATATGAACCTCACGGGTACGTCAATTTACATTTAAGACAAAGAATTTTGCATAAAGTACCCTTACTGCTTCCTAATGGTTCTGCGAGCGTTAACCGACGTACTTGACCCAACGTTCGGTATAATATGGCCTGAGAATACATGAATAAAATATACGCAGGACAGTCCCGGCTAATTTAATATTATTTTAGGCCACTACTTCGCTCTTTCATTAGACTCGCCACATAATTAATTGGGTTAAGCCTGACCATTGTTTGTTTGAATTAGGAAGAGAAAATAAGGAGCTTTTCATATTCCGAGTACTTGTGGGTTGGCTTTACTGCTAATTTCATAAGTAAACGGATAGTTTTAGGACTTCAATGATTAGTTGGAAATATTTTTTATCCGAGTGATGGTGGCCGAGCAGTAGCATGTGTGCTTTGCAATCTGACGGCACCCGGTTCGATCCTCGGCCCTGCCAATGATTTATTTAGTAAATAGTCCTTATTCGATAGTTTCGGTTATCGGCACTTTTCTGCTATTAATAAGTAATACTTTTGTAACATTAACCGTAAACAAAATTAATGCAAATTTATTTACTTTGTATAATTAATAATTCTACTGTAAAATGCGTCCTACAATAACAATTGAAAACTGAAAAAATATTGTTTAAGCCCTCTCTGATTATACCGCATGTCACGCCGCAGAGCGAGCAGCGCGTGACGTCATCAGCGTGACATGTCACGTCCGCAGAGACACGAGCGCGCGTTAAATTTTAAATGAACAGAGACTATAGCCTAGGTATATCTGGTAGGTAAAACCTTGGTTTCAGGCGCTCGGATGTGATGAAACTCGGGAAACTCGCTTTGGAGCGAGATTAACGTTGATTTTATGGACAAGTACGGCAAGGAATGCAGATGATAATAACCTTGACATTCTCCAGGGACGGTTCTGAAATGTCGAAACCGAAGAAGCTGGTGACCTTTTAACCGACTTAAAAAAGAGGGGGTTTTGAGTTAGGGGGTTTTCAATATATATTTTTCCTTATTAATGTTTGCTATTAAATATTTTATTTGAAAGATTATACTACAGAGTCAATGGGTAGGCCATATCGCTCGAAGAACCGATAACCGATGGGGAAGAAAGGTTTTTAAGTGGAGACCACGTACTGGAAGGCGCTGCGTAGGTAGATCTCCCACTAGATGGACCGACGACATCGTGAGAGTCTTGGGCAGCCAGTGGATGCAAAAGGCAGGCTGTCGTTCAGTATGGAGATTAAGGCTGCCTGTCCACTGAAGCGGAACGAGGCTGCGGAGCGCCGAAACGGAGAAATATTAACCAATAGGATTGCATAAAATCACTGAGCGGAGATTTTATGGAGGCCTTCTGGCTGATGATGATGATGATGACAACTTTCGAATTGGTCCCATAGAAATTTTATCAAAATCAGTTTAGTAGTTTGGTTTTTAAATCCAAATAACTGGAAACTAAACTGTGTACGTTACTAATTTTGATAAATTGATAATTATTCTTTTACAATTGTTTTTTTTT
This sequence comes from Agriopis aurantiaria, assembly GCA_914767915.1. Classification (NCBI taxonomy): domain Eukaryota; kingdom Metazoa; phylum Arthropoda; class Insecta; order Lepidoptera; family Geometridae; genus Agriopis; species Agriopis aurantiaria. Next base: position 3,062,266 of record OU611992.1, on the reverse strand, counting down.
TAAAAGTTACTCAACTTATTTCCTAAAAACTTTATGTTCATATTATTAACAAAATTGTTTTTGTTTTGACAATACAAAGACTTTGACTTACCTACGGGATTTCTAGTATAAACCATAGTACCACGGTACTTTATAAGTGACTAGCGGTCCGCCCCAGCTTCACACAGGTTTAGATTATAGCCTATGTCACCCGGGGATGGTGTAGCATCCCAACAGTGAAAGAATATTTCAAATCCGTTCAGGAGTTTCGGAGCCTATTCAATTCAAATAAACAAACAATCAAATCTTTCCTCTTTATAATATTAGCATAGATTAAGTAGACAATATTTACCACTTAAATAAAAATTAGCGCTTAATCTAAATTCTAAACCGTGTAAAATTTCACAAAGACTGTCTAAAACCACCTCTTATATAATTACACTAACTTTAATGAAGCACTTACTCATATTCATGGATGAGTAAAATTAAGTAGATTTATTACTTAAAGCACAGTGTTGCATAAAACCAGTCTTGGTCTTGCAGTATTTATTGGTCTTGTTTTTGCGTAATTGTAGTAAGAACAATTTCAAAACCAATCCTGCAATAATAGAGCAAGAACAAGTCTGTCTGCGAAACTCTTAAGTCTTGCAGAAACTTATTTATTTTGTACACAAGAAAGGAGTTTTGTTTTAGTTACATCACTGAAAGCTTGAGCCAAAAGATGATTCTTGTATTAACAAGAAAAAAAAACTTGTAAATAAAGTGCAGCTACTTCAAACCTTGGCATTAGGCACTTTTTAAATTTATTTTCTCCCTTCCATTAATTCTTATCTCTATTTTTTTCTATTATTGGCATCTTGACACTTATTATAAGAGCAGACATTTTTGATTGCAATAAATTATTTCAAGATCTTTATTGCAAGATGTGGACCTGCCAAGGCCTAGAATACGCACGAAATTGAGACTCGTGTACATAAATGTATGTTTAACAACGTAGGTTTTAAACTACAACGGTTGTTCATTACAGTTATATGAACATGGTGCATGTAACTACGCCTAAATATATATAATATTTGCAATAAAGAATAAAAAATTAACATCGGGAGCTCCATTCACTATCTTATCATGGTAAGTAATCATAACTATAATTGAAATTAATTAGGTTTGACGGGTTCACGAACGACAAAAGTGACAATAAGATTTTATTACACTGGCCTGCAGGTTTATATAAATGCAAGACCAAGACTGTCACTAAGTTAGTATTTGGGCAACACTAAAGCAAGCCATGATTCATGTGAGGATAACTCATGAATTTCGTGATAGGTGTGCGAGAGCGTTGGACGATTTATGACTTTGCTCAGAGATGATAAGACACCTCTGCCTAATGAAATATCTAGATGGTATTTGCGGTAACTAGATAGATGTACAGGGTTACATAGAACGGTGGTACTGAACCAAAAGGAGGTCATTGTATTCATCATTATAAACTTTTACTTTTGGGACCAAACGTAAAATAATAATAAAAACACTTATCCAAAAAAATAAAATTGAGTCTTAACAAAAAATTTGATGAAACAGCTCTTTTTATTGTGTTTTCGGTTTTGGTCCCGCAATAAAAGTTTTTCATAATTATTAGTTAAATGGCCTTATTTCGGCTTAGTTCTGCCGTTCAGTGAAACCCAGTTTATCTACGAGTATATTTCAAGATACAAAGTTGTCTACTTTATCACTGTCATATTTGAGAGCACAGTCGTTGGTTTAATTGCTAATATATAATTTCATGTTACATGTGTGAGTCGAATTTTTTTTTTTTTTATATAGTAGTTTTACGTGTCATCCAATCAAATATTGTAAAAGCTACTTATGTTTTATTATTCAAATGTTTGTTGCCGAAAATAACTAGAAAAGTTAAAATAACTAGAGAATATAGGTGTAGGTATTGTATTTACTGTGAATTAGGTAGGTAGGTAAATAATTTGGGTAGGTACTACGACGACTTTGACTACCGTGGGTCGCATTTGCCCAAATTAAGAAATACATTTGTTAACTGTCTATAGGCACTAGTCAAGTAGGACTATTAGGAAAAAACCTAACCTAACACTCGTTTATTCCCACCGTCTCGCATCATCCTGTCACGAGTTTACGACACCTAAATTGTGATGCTAATTTTATTGCTTTTACATTTATGACAGTACAGTCAAATAAAAAGGTTTAAATGTTTGAATCAATAATTAGAATTTTCATGTAATTCACTGTTTTAACCTATTACGGTTGTTGGAGTTCCAGTGATAACCGTAGCAAAAGAATAAGAAAGAGGGTAGATCGTTTTGCCTGCACCTAACTTTTTAACTGTTCGACCAACCACCAACATTATTCAGTCTTCCCGTAAACATTGTGCATGTAACTGCGCCGAAATATCGAGAGCTCATTCACAACCTTACCACGGTAAATATCCCGTAAATTTATAACTTTTTCATGTAATTGTTGTACCAGGACATCATGAATCATCAGAAGTTCAATAATATTAAATCTAGTATCAATCTCAATTCTTTATTTTAATAATCTAAATAGGGTATATCAAACAAAGAAAATAAAAAAGCCTTAATTATTAACACTAATACTAATTATTACATACAAATTATCACTAATACAATTAAAAATTAAAAAAAAAGATGTTGTCCGTGTGGTAAAGTGCCAAGAACGCTGGCTGCATTCCCGCGTTGAATTGCTAAAGAAATTCTCTGCGCGAGGAATGAGCCAGCTCTCTTATCACCAGCGGCGTCGATTAAATGTGGCGAAATTTTTTTAAAAAACTTTTTGGTACATGGGCCCCATGGACCAAAAGTTTCGACGCCCAGCGGCACAAATATATATTCACTTGAAAGTGATGCATACTTGCGCCGCTTGGCGTCTTCTGCGGCCTCCGCCGCGGCTCCAGCTTTTTGAATTGTCCCCCTGAGGTGAGAAGGGGCTAACGTATCGACGCATGTAGCGTCCCAAACGAGAGCCCTTCCCCGCTCCCAGGGGATCAGAGTTAAGCCATCAGGGCGCTTACCATCATCCCGAACTATCCCCACCGGCTCGAGAACAGCAGGGATGTTGATGGTGGCAAGTGCCCGTTTGATGATATCATTTATGGAGCCGTGGCGGGAAAATCTACCGGCACTACGTTGGCAGTAGAGTCCATGAAGTCCATTTTTATCGACGCCGCTTCCACACGGACACAAATGTCGTTCGACAATAGCAGCTCCTAATCGAAGACCGATGGCGATACGGAAGCTGCCATTGTCGAACAGAGTTCCGAGGTTGGCAGAAGGAAGGGCATGGAGCCACTGCCCGGACTCATGCTCGAAAACAGCAAGAAGCCTTGCGCGATCCTGGTCACTGAAAGAATTTTGAGTCAAATCTTGTTGGACTTTCTGTACCAATGGAGCATCCCATAGTTTTTGACGTTTTGGTTCCTTAGGTATATCTCCATTGGGACAGACAGTTTTCCAGGCCTCAATTGCATCAGCAGCACAGTGAATCCGAACCGATGATGTTTTCAAGATTGAAGAACACAGTTTGGATAGTATTAGTCACTGTAGTTTTTAGCTGACTTAAGTACCAGGCCACCATAGATCGGAAAGAGGTTCATCTTAGTTTTAATCTCGAAGCAGCAACTTTGTAAAAAAAAACCACTGTAGCTTATTTATATTCAACACAAGCGCTCATAGACAAAATCATATCGTGGCTACAGGACCTAAAATAGAAATAGTCATAAAAGGTCCTGAGTAGATGACGTGGGTATAAAATATTCAACCATCTACCCATCTACCGAAAGAAATAAAAGACGAGACAAATGACGGAAAGTTCCAAAACAAACTGCAAAATATATTACAATTATTTACTACACAATCGACGCATTTTTTGAAGAAAAAAACGTTTCAAGATTTTGAATTCAGTTGGAGAACATTTTGTAGTGTTTGTAGTTTAGGAAAACTATTCACTTAGATTTAGTACCTACAGAAAATAACTATAATTGTACACTATACACAGGGTATGACAATAAATGTGTTTGTAGTGAATTTTGAAAATGTAACTTGACGCTCTAAGTAGCTATGTAAAAAAAAACTTTTTAAAACAAGTTTTTCGTATTCTTCTCAGCAAACCCTTTAATTTGATACCCATAATTATCAAGATGCATAATATAGGAAAATTATATGTCCGCCATCTTGGGACATCCACCATATAAAATTTTGGTGACGAAATTTTTTATCGTATTCTTTTACAAACAAGTGTAAACAATTTTATTCCTTTAATTTGATACCCACATATCACGGGGGACATCATCAAATCAGTGAGCGCAGCGTACAAGATGGACAAATGACCTAAAATAGATCGCAGAGAAATACTAGGATGCAGGCTGCTTTCAAACGGCCCTTTTGAAGATAGATGGGAGAGGTCTACGTCCAGCAGTGGACGTCCTATGCCTGAAATGATGATGATGAAGGTTATGATCCTGGGAGTACAAAAATAACTGGTCCGCCATCTTTAACAATCCGCCATATTGGGTTTAGAATGACGTCATTTAGATAACCAAAATTCGTTATCCAAACTAAACGTGTATGCAAACTTTCAGCTTAATCGTTTGGAGATAACTGTTTAAAAATTCAGTTGCAAGATTTGACCTAAACTAACAAAGAAAGTTAAATAAAACCTTATAATAAATAAGATAAGCTAAACAGCACAGAGATTTTTAAAAAGTTTGGTTCAGAAATTTGGTTAACTGGTGAAGGAATTAATGAATATTTCATTAGTTAAAAACTCTGCTACTAAAATACCTAGGTCAGGTCGACGACCGCGCGTCGCGTTAATAATTTGTATCAAACATCGATGTTTTCTCAAAAATCAGGTCACGGCACAAATAACTTTGATGTATTTTCGTTTTATATTTGCATAATTAATATTTTTTTGGTTTTTATAACACTATAGCGCTTGTGGTATAGCTGATCTATAGCTGATTTTAAATAGATCACAGAGAAGTAGAAGACGATCTAGTCAGTATTTCAGTTGTCAGATAGTCTTTTTGTTTATCGCGAACTTACCATGAACTAACTGTTGTTGTTCTGTCTTAGAACTGTCAAACGCGCAAAGCTAAAATCATCGTTTTCTCAAATTTTCCAATTTTCTGCCCAATTTTCTTTATTTTTTTTCCCTAAGAACCTTGTACAAATTATTCGGAAACTTATAACAAAATGATTAATGAAATCGGTAAATTCGTTCTCAAGTTATGGCGTGACCAAGGTAAATAAGGATTTTTACTTATATTACGCGAGAATTACTCACGTAAGATTAAGCCGGAAACTATAGTCGGAGTGACCGAATTAATCATACGTGATTCTATAGTAAATAAGGATTCTTTTTTACAATATAGATTTTTATATAGATAAGTCCGCGTTTGACCAACATTACTGTTGATAAGTGACGGTACCGATGGACGGTCGAAGATGCAGCACGCAGACTGAGAAGATACCTATTCATTATGGCCTTGTAAAGGACCAAATTATACCTTTCAAGAAACAAGAAAGCTGGTAGGTTATTCTATGGCCGTGCGGATTAGAAACGTAGAATCAAAACGTTTGTTACATCTCAAAGGAAAATTCATACGATTTTTGTGTGGTTTGTGGTAATGGGTGGACTTCTTACTGATCCTGTAGTAGAATGGGGATGATAGGATGAGGTCTCGTAGCCCCGAAGCACATTCTCCAAAATGAATCATGTAGAAAATTTACAGAATCACTACGTTACAGTGGTGTTCCAGAATAATTTAAATATTAAGAGCCCGTTTGCGAGACAGATCAGTAATCTCTTTTTCGCACATTTTTGAAGGTGAAAAAAATCGCTTTAAAATGTGCGAGCAAGTAAATTGTGCCGGAAAATCTGCCCAATTGAATGCTGAGACTCTAAGCGCTATCTCAGCTTACAGCCACGAAGTTTGTGATCAAGTACCTAATGAAGCTATTTCACTAAGTGGCTAGACGTTTAGCTTAATGATAGCATTTCCTAATGGATAAGATCATTAACTCTGCCTGGATCGCTTGACTGATTCTGTAATAACATTGTAATTTTTTATCGCCTAAAATAGAAAAAAATCTTTTGTCTTTATCGGTATATGTCTAAGTCTTTATCCAATTGGGGGCCCAATCACCCCTTTCAGGGGTAGGCTAAAAGTCCAGCAGTGGACTATTAAAAGGCTGATTATGATGATGATAATAATCTAAGTCACGGCCGACATAGCCCACCGGATTAGCAAGTTGAAGTGGCAGTGGGCAGGGCACATAGCACGCAGAACAGGTGGCCGATGGGGCCGAAAGGTTCTAGAATGGATGGAAAAAATGTAAAATACACGGGGAAAAATCCATTAATAGGGTTTAATTTCAATGTTTCGTAAAAGCGAAAATCTAAGAAATCATTACAATGACATCTTGTCGGCTTAGAACTATCTCTAAGCTTGTATAAGGCTTCTCTCAGAAAAATGTTTTCTTCATAATACGGACGTATAACCGTTTCGTTACAGCTGTGAACACTTCACCAGCCCCAAATCTGATTTAGCACATATAAAAACTTTTCATATACGCGCACGTACGAAATTAATGCCAGCGTTGCACTACACGCATTCTCCACGGAAAGAAATTAGGCAGAGAGAAAGGAGAGCGAAGAGGAAAAACAAAACCATTAGTTAAAGGTGCGCCTGGCTTAATTGCCATCGTTAGGTGCGATATATTGCCCTCGTGTTGTTTGCCTTTGTTTGGCGCGCCTTGCCTTGCATTTGTTGCATTGGGGTAGGGAGATCTACGTGTGTGGAAAGCTGAGAGAATCGGAATGTTTTTTGTTTTTCAATAGTGGGGTAAGAAACTTTTATGGTTTCTTACTCCATTACGCGGTAAGAATGACACACTCAAATTCAAATTAAAATTCAAATTATTAATTTGTAAGAACATGGTAGGTACACATACATATAAAGTAGCATACATGGTCGTAAGAATGGAGACGTATCTCATTGCCTGTCACAGAACACACAACGAGTACTATTTAGAGAAAAAAATTGTTAACCCTAACTTATATTTATATACTTGAGATATCCATATTTTTAAGGCACAACAACGATCTATTTAAAAAAACAAGATGCGACTGAGAAGTGCCGCTATGCGAGGCAATGATAACCTGTTTGAACCGCGCTAGAATCGTAAGATTTTTAAAAAGAGCACTTTCATCAGCGCCTTTAACATCTATAACTTGCTGCCAAAAACTATTACTGATACCAAACTAAATAAAAAAATACTGGTAGATAAACAATATATTTTATCATTTTTTTTTTTTTTTGTTCATTAATAGAAATAGGTAACTCTAATGAAATGGTGTTCTTAAATAACATTTTGACTAATATTTTGTACTAGCGGTCCGCCCCAGCTTCGCACGGGTATAGATTATAGCCTATGTCATCCGGGGACAGTGTACCTTCCCAACAGTGAAAGAATTTTTCAAATCGGTTCAGTTGTTTCGGAGCCTATTCAATGCAAACAAACAATCAAACAATCAAGTCTTTTCTCTTCATAATATTAGTATAGATAAATAAATGACAGGATTAAGTTACCGCAATTGTTGTTATTATTTAGTTATTTTCGCTTTGTATTCGCTGTTGTTTGTATTTAATATTCTTTCAAATAAGCTACCACTTCAATTGGTATGATAGTACTCTTTCATAGTCAATGATAGTTTTCCTTGAAAGACAACGTTATAAATAAAAGACGGTTGTTTGTACATTCAACATTACTCATTTAGACTATGACAAACAGTCGATGTAGCGCAATAGAGTCATAATTACATCTGTTTACATAAACGCCGACAAAGCTGTTTCACAAAAATAAATTTTGACAGTTGTTTCGCTATTTTTACACACAATTATCAAATAACTGTCTGCCATATTTCAATACAATGCGAATCTGCCATCGTTCATGAAACGGTGCCAACTCCTGAGTAATTTGAGCGCCGACGACAAAAAGTCACATCCACGATACACCTCTCGCTAATCTTGGCTAGCGTGAAACTTGTGAAACTAGTAGGAAATTGTGTCTTTTCCTTTCACTCTTTGGGCAATCTATATTTCTGTCTCCCTTTTACACATGAACGATTAAAGTTCAGCTTCTGTGGTTCAGGCTAGTCAAGGAAAGCGCGAGGCTTCCACGTGTGTGAGTGAGGTAATTAAATGTATGATAAACACTCTTATATGTGTGTGTGAGTGTGACGTATCGGACGTAACATTGAGTGGTGTTATTGATGAACTTGTCAGGTGATTCATTCCATGGAGGAAATATAATTGGGAACGTCACTGAGGTGAGGACATCTCTATAATGTGCAAAACAAAGTTGCCTGTCTGAAAAATATCTTGGGAATAATTGAATACCTATATTTTAGCGATGGTGACCAGGCGGTAGCATGTGCGCTTTACAATCTGACGGCACCCGGTTCGATGCTCAACCCTGCACCAATGAGTTATTTGGTACTAAAATAAATTATGTGATAAATAAATAAATTAATTATTCATTATTATTATTATTTTAACTTTTAATTTATTAATTTTATAATTTTGATTAAGTAATTAAATTTTATATTTTTTAACTATAATTCTTTATGGGACTAGTGTGTGACAATCACAGAAGAGATATTTTTTTTCTACTTCTCTTTTCTGTGGTGACAATCACAGAAGAGAAAAATTTTTCGTTCTCTTTTCTGTGGTGACAATCAAAATTATTTGATTTGATTTATGTGCTGTTTCGATGTCATCACTCAAAAAACGGTGAAGGCAAACATCGTGAGGAAACCGGCATATTGTTCAAGACAAAAACCTCAAAATTTCAAAGACATGAGATTCACCAACATACACTGGGCCAGCATGGTGGATAAAGGTCCATCCTCTCTCTGAGAGAAGGCCCGTGTCCCAGCAGTGGTAGCATGATATGCTTAAAATGATGAAAGATGAATAGGGACTATCAAGTTTAGAATAAAGTCATAATAATTGATATGATATGACCGCGGGGAAACGCTGGATGCAGACAGCTTCCAACTGGTCCTTTTGGAGACCATGGAGGAGGCCTATGTCCAGCAGTGGACGTCCTCCGGCTGAAATAATGATGATGATGAATCGATATGATTGCCCTTTCACTTTTCCCATGACCTATTGACAAGAGAATTGATCTTAAACTGCCCTATCGTTCTGATAACAATTTATACCCCGCCCACCTAAAACAGCGTGAAACAGTACATAAACTTCTGCCGTTCAGTTTTAGTAACATATACAGACAAATACCTACAAAGAATACTAAATTATCTAGTAGAGCGTATCTTACTTTATATGGCTCTCTAAGGACTAATTTCAGCTAAGTAGGATCTGAGTACAATCATAATTTACGAAGCGGAAAATTTAATTTTGTCTATTATAAAGTTTTTTTATTTAAGTATTTAACTGAAACACGAAATCGTAATTCAACATAATTAAATGTGGCTTAGTAAGAGCGATGATGGCCGAGCGGTAGCAAGTGCGCTTTATAATCTGACGGCACCCGGTTCGATCCTCGGCCCTGCACCAATGACTTAATTTAGTATTTATTTATTTTTTTGCTTGAAAGGATGACCAACAAACATCTTGGTTACAAATGTCTTATAGATAAACTTAAATAGATGCACAAAACCATATCTTATAAAAATAAAGTCAAACTGATATCTAAGAATGAACGCTGAGAACACAATGAATACCTAATGAAAAGAAACACAATTAAATTAATAAACAAAACAGATAATAATAACCAAATTAGTTAAAGAATTCACTGGTCAACAACCGCCTGGCCAATGTAATGCCAGTACAGAATAAGTCTAAGCCTATTCGCTTATCAGTGGAGTTAAATGTATTGCTCACTCGACACAAGTATGTACTTAAATAAATTACGTGCAGTTTATAATATATAAATATTCGGGACATTTTTGCACACACGGTCATCTGACCCCAAACTAAGCAAAGCTTGTACTATGGCTGCCATAGACTGATATACATACATATATAGTTTTAAATACATAATTAAATAGATATTAACAACCAGATATAGACCAAACACAAATGTGATACCCAAAAAATTTAAAAATCATGTTGATACACAAAATATCATACCTACAGAATTAATGTTTTACATTGATAATAGGCAAGATTCGCTACTGCACAAATAAAGCTATATAGCAATTGTCATTCGATGAAATGAGAGCAATTTCCCAGAAGACTGCGTAGGCGCAACAATGTAATGATCTCTTTATTCGAAAACGTACCGAATCATTGTCACACAAAAATACTGTTCGTGAATCAGCTTGCACTGAGAACGCAAATAGATGATATTTTATTGATGACCTATTTTGTGGTTTGTGGGTGCACCTGTTCAATAAAAAACTCAATTTATTAAATTATCTACAACGAACAATAATAACAACTAAAATTCGTCATCATCATCATCAGCCGGAAGACGTCCACTGCTGAACATAGGCCCTTGAACCTCCACACTGAACGACAGCCCGCCTTTTGCATCCACTGGATACCCGCGACTCTCACAATGTCGTCGGTCCATCTAGTGGACTAAAACAACTAAAATTAGTTTGTGAGTATAAAAAAAAAAATAATAGTACGGAATCAAAAGACGACTATGGATTTAGGGCCAACGTTGCCTCTACTCTCTATTGGGCGTTATGGCCAACAGATTGAGCTGGATTAAAAGTTGAGCTCTATTTGCGTTCATATCTTAAGTTTGTAAGAATAGGCATGTGTCCTAATGTTTCATTTATCACAAATTACACTCTTGGCGAAAGATATAATTAAATACATTAGACATACCTACTTAAAAATTATTTAAATTGGCTTATAAATTTCTTAGATATAAGCGTTTAAAGTTTTTGGTGAGGATAGAGAGCGGATGTTGTGTCCTTCTCCAGCAAAGCGTGTGTGATTATAGTATTTGTATGGCGCGCGCACGGCTTGCCATCGAGTGCTATAGTGCGTTCTCTGTCTAGCATAAAATAAAAACACAAAATAACTTAATTATTTTTGAACAATTTTTAATTTGGTTTTCATTATCAATTTATCAGCTTTTTTATGCGGTAGTAAAAAAATTAGACACAAGCCTATCGTATCAAATTTCATAATGAAACCATTTCATACAAAATATTGTGTACATATTAAAGTTACTCCAAGCATCCAAAGAATATTTTTCCACAAAGTACATTTATTTAAATTATGTAAATTAGATTCCGAAAGTCCAAACTCTAAAAGTGTTGAGATTCAACGCACATAACCACAAACAAAATACAATAAACCACGATGGAATTTCAAAACGTGGTCACGTCTACATGAAATTGAAAAGCTTGTAGGCTGTAATATTTTATAATTGTTTAATATATGGAGCTAGTCACGACCGCAAAGAGAAAAAGAGAGAACCGAAATTAGACGTCTTCAAAAAGAATAAGAGATACAATTACACACACCTAATATTCATTTGCTACCACCGGTGATAGTTTTTTTTTTGCCGCCAGTGACAAGCAAGCTAACGAACGTTTATTAATAAAAATAAAAATAAAACTACCACGTAGTAATATTATAATTAATCACTATAAAACCGATCACAAAGGACGTATTTTTTGCTTAGAACTAAAACAGAGCAGAAATGTTATAATAAAATCTCATTGTTGCACAGTTTTTCATTAATGTACTGTTTTTTTTTTTTAGATAAAAATTTACCACAAAGGTTTAATGTCTCCCATTTGGTATAAAATGTATGCATTTGATCAAAAAGATACTGGCTGAAAATATTTATAAATCGGTAGAATAAAACCGACTTGGTGAAAATAATTGTAAGTTTTAAATGTTTGAGGAAAAGATGAATTAAATTTTGTTTTCATTTATATAATATAATTAATTTATGCCATCTAAATATTAATGTGTGCAGGTTTTTAATATTAGGGTTTTTTTTTTTTTTTCATTCACTTGAGTTTTTTTTTTGAGTGGGTATGTTTTATCGCGGTAGATAGATGAAAGAAAAAAATATTACGCACCTCTGTGCGGCGGAGGGTATTGGTATGCCATCTCACAGGTTTTCCTAGTTTGGGTACCAATACACTTCCACTAGGAATATTAATATGTAATGACACCATGGGAGTTTTGGCGCCAACGCGGAAAAAACATGTCGGCTCGTTGGATTATTTTCCTAAACTTGTGTATTTTCGAGTGTTAATGTGTACTAAATGGTGAATTATTATTCATTAAGTGCTCGTAAACGTGCCCGAGTGTGGGGAAGTGATATAACGAGGTGAAACGTGTCTTTTCGTGTTGTTTCCAAAACTCCATAGGAGCCTCTTGTAAAGTCTCCACCACTTTACAGGGGCATGAGTTCCGTCCATCCTAATCCTTCCTATATCCTAATTTTCGCGTATCGTTTCCCTACCTTTAAATTCTAAAACTAAACTCATACGACTTGTATATGGCAACTGCATCAATCATGCGGAGCCAAAAGCCCCAACTCGGGGAAGAAGGAAAAAAAAAAATGACACCATGTATTACTATTATTAAGAAGACGTTTGTTATCAATAAATTTTCATTTCATTTTTAATTTAACGCCCTCGCGTGCGCTTGGGCACCAACATAACACTCATGCATTAATAACTCACTTTGCGCTCGATGCAACAATATACTATTATTTTAAGTATATATATATACTATTATTTTAGTATGTGGTCTTCCTGATGTAACCGACAGTAACCTCGGCCTACATCTGCAACACTAGCGGTGTAATCAATGTAATGTCAGCTTAGATGTCAGCCCGGTAATCGGTATAAAAATAAGGTGTACAGGTTTTCGGAATATCCATAGAACCCATAGAACGGTGTCAATATTATAGAGAGTGAAAATAGAGATAATGGTTGGCAAGTACCACCAACTTGGGATCCAGTCATCAAATTAATAAATTCTCACGCTTAGACAGGGGCCTTACGGCCGCTGCTAACGCGGTATCAAACTAACGTTAAATCCACTCAGTTGGAAAATCACGCGAACGTGAACCTTTACGCGCCCAGATACGGTTTGCGGTCGCGTGATTTTCCAATTGAGCGGATTTAACGTTAGTTTGATACCGCGTTAGCAGTTGGCCGTAAGGCCCAACTGCAAGATCTCTGGACACTGCTGGGACTCAGGCTTTCTCTCAGAGGTAGAGAGGATACATCATTGACGGTACTAGTAAATAATTATATACATAACATTTCTATAGACATCCGTTATCGATTCTACATAATATGACCACGAAAACTGCAGTGTTTGTAACGTCGGGAATTAAAATAATGCAAAAAATACACCCAACAAAATTCTTTGAAAGTATAAATTTTCAATTTGTAATTAAATGAATAAGATTTCAGTACAAATTTGCTCAATGCTCATCAAATTTCATAATATTTATGGAAGTAAATTTCAATGGAATCATGTTTCATTCCATTTGTTTAGTTACTTTGTAAGAAAATTGGGAATAGAAAGTTTTGAATTACTTAGTGAATTAATATTAGTACACTGTGGAAGTCCAATTAATTTGTCCCTATAAACAGAAACAAGCTTATACAAAATACTTCCCTTCTTCAATATATTGATCTACTAGCTGGTACCCGCGAATTCGTCTGCGCAGGATCAGTAAGTACTTCGAGTATCTTATTAGTATCTTATTTCAAATTAAAATTATAGCCATGCTTCGTTCACAAATCTTAGATATTTTATGTAAACAAAGAAATGTCACGAAGAGCCAGAATTGCTTTATTTTACACAGATTTTTTTTCGACTTGACAATTATCCTTATATTTTGGACAATTCACACATTATCTTTAAAATTATAGCCTATGTGTTATTCTAATGTATACGCTATGTTATTGTAAACTTTTATTAAAAGCCATTCGGTAGTTTTCGCGTGAAAGGGGAACAAACATCCATACATACAAACTTTCGCGTTTATAATATTAGTAGGATATGCTTGCAATTTTTATTTCTGGTGTAGGTACACAATAAAGAGTTTCCATCTATCTATCTATTAAGTTATTCTTTCATAATTTTTATCAGCCAATCGCAATTCCACTGCTGGGAAGCGGGCCTTCTCTCAGAGGGATAGGATGTGCCATCCACCATGCTGGCCCAGTGAATGTTGGTGAATGTCATATATCTTTGACCTTTTGAGTTTCTTGGACATACCGGTTTCCTCACGATGTTTTTTCTACACCGTTTAGGAGCGATGGCATCGAAACTGCACATTTTTTTTTCTTACATACATTTTTTATTTGAATATTGGTTGATTGATTAACTCTTTATTGTTCAGACCATAAAAATGATAAAAATGATACAAAGGACAAAAAACTCTTAAAAACTAGTGTAACAACTGGCAGCCTTATCGCTAAAAGCGATCTCTTCCAGGCAACCCTAGGATGGAAAGGATTTATAGAAGACCTCAGAATACAGAAAAAACCAGAAGGCGTAAACGCACCCAATAGCGAAGCGACAAAAACTAATCTAGTAGAGAGTAGTTTTACGCGAACGTGATTAGTTTACTTTGTGACCTTAATCGCGCGTGACGTGTTTTACCGTTGCAATATTATTTAAGTTATGCCTTCCTGTGTCGTCCCAACGTGTAAAAATTCAACTGGGCTACAAAAAAAACAAGATGGGATCACATTCCATACGTAAGTAGCGCATTTAGATGTTGTATTATTTGATAATTGAATAAATTGTTCAGTCTTTCATTGTCGTAAGTAATGATACCTCCATTTTGTCGGTGTTACCAAATATCGAGAGTTGCAATTTTCCTTAGAATGAAAACTTTTGTTGGTGGGTAGTTAATATTAAATAATTATTTTCAAAAAATCTTTACAGCTTACAAATAATTATACAGGGTTACTGGTAATCACTTAGTCAGCGTGCTTTAAAGGGAATGTTGTCTGTACAACTTTTGTTCAGCTACTTTTGAAAATTCTACTGAAGAAAAAATCTACTGCCCCATACATTTTGTCGGATATCGGTGAACTTTTTGTTTGGTACAACGGTTTTTTACCGATTTCCAAAAGGAGGAGGTACTATGTTCGTCTGTATGTATGTTTTTTTTGGATTTTCAAGATATTTTCGCCAATTGTGAACTGATAAAAAAAAAAAAAAAATTTCGAAAGGCATGACATGGCTGCCGCATCCAGGGTTCACTTCCGGCGAGGGAACTCTTCAACGGTGAATAGTACAGACACAAAATTTTGTAAATGAACTAAACCATAATAGCCTGTTCTAAATTCTATCATTACATGGCTCATGCACCCAGGGTTGACTTCCGATGAGGGAACTCCTAAACAGTGAATAGGACAGACATAATATTTTTGGTACATGGATTTAATTATGATAGCCCGTTTTAAACTTAAACAAGAAACTTACGAAGCAGAAAGGTAATTAAATGTTTTCATCGAAACCTTGTTTTATTTTAAAACCATTGAAATTAATAGGTAAGTAACAATAACTAAGTTAGTTTTACGTTTAATTTGCAGTACACGGGTTGTCTGTTTGGGGTGCACTAAGCCACCAAAAAAGAGGTACCATTGTGCTCACCATTATGAACAACTGTTTTTTTTTTATGAACAGCTGTTTTTCCCGCAATTTCAAGTACCATACTAAAAGTCGTTCATAAAGATGAGTACAATGATGATGATAATGATGAGTACCTTTTCAGCTTTGTACACCCCAAACATATTAACCCTGTATATGTATAAAAAGTAGTAGCTAGTAATTATATTTTTTATTTACTTATGTTTGTTTTTGTGTCGATCCGATCAGTATATTGATTTCATTAAAAGTGTGTGTGAATAGTATCTGACCTAAAACATTTAACCAAAAACGGGTAAGTAATGTCTAAGCTGGCAACATTACGCGGGTGGAGGTGAGACAGGCGCGGGACGTGGGTTTTGTTTTTTGGACTCAGCGTGCGGCTTGCAATCACAGCTTAAGGCGGTTTCTGGTTCTTTCTCTATTCTGAGTAGAAGACGTAGAAGTTGACGGGGTTGACGGTTGACGGGGTGTGCAATAGAGGATCGACTAATAAATGTTTACTTATACCATACACATACATTCTAATAGTAATACACACTATTACTTAAAATTATTTAAAATAAATATACTAAAAGATATGCAATTAATATGAATATTTATATAATTATGTAATTATTAATGATACAAATAATACGAATATGACGAATAACCTAAAACCTAAATGAAACTACCTTTCACTAGGTTTTTTTAAACATAAGACTAAAAAGACAGGTACTAAATTTGCTTCAGTAAAATATTAAATGAAAATGTATTTTATGCAGCCTTTTACAATGTTATTGCAGCTGTCAGAGCAAATAAATTAATGGAAATAGTGGAAAGTTTTTGTACGAGTAGGATCAGTTTACATCGCCATCGTTTCTAAATAAATTTTTATTCCTAAGCCCAAGATGCACTTCCGTAACGCAATAGTGTTGTCACCTGACCTGCCGGTAAATGTCGATAAGCTGCTATTTTCACCGTCTGATTTGGCGGCGTGCCAGTAGACGTCGCACGTTCAAATTGATTGTAATAACATAACGTTTATACCGTTCGTACACGAGGAAACGCAAGTCAGCAGCTTGAGCAGCGTGGCGACTCTTTTGTATGGCACATGTCGCAATGTTGTTGATTTGTTTACGAAGCTTAATCAAGTGCAATGCAGTCACGATGTTGTACTTGAGTTGATACCTAGTTTTGGTAGCCTCGTGTACAAACGATGTTATTTTTTACAGCTTCAACGTTGTTTAATGGACGGAATGTCTCGCTATTTTATGATATTAAAACTTGTGACTAGTTGTGACACAGAAACGTTGGAGGTTATTGATTTGCATTTAGAACTGATGGTCACATGTGTTTGTGCCATTTTTATAAAGATGTAAATTTAAACTAACATACGCCGTGTTTAATTTGAATTTAGCTGTCATCACATAGTAAAAAAAAAATCGTACATTTCAACGCAAGCGGTTGTTTTCCAAGCATTGGGTGAGTGAAACAAAATATTTTATATAGCCGCCTTTAAATTTCATTTTATTTAATCGTTTAGCTATTTTAAGCACAATAAGACCCGACACAGAGGTAAAGCACATTTTCGGCTTTTCTATTTAAACTATTATAAATACTTGGGTATTCGCTCTTATTGCTGCTAATAAAAGATAAAGTGGCCATCGAAGACGTGATATACTTAGCAGACATTGATTTAATGAATGCACTGCATATAAAATGGCAACGGTAGGTATGCATGTGAAATTAATCAAGCTGGCCTTGTTTGTGAACGACTCAATGAACCGCGGTTATTATTGTTGGAATTTTTTCCAAGTATTCTAATTAATATGATATTCGATGGACAGTGGCTGGCAGTGAATACTTAAGGCTGGCTCTCTTACCTTGAGAGGCGTATTTCCAGCAGTGGACTGAGACAGATTAGTGATGATGACGATGACGATAATGATGTAACGTTAACTTTTAAATGAACTGAAATCTAACAAAATTAATTGTAACATTGATAAAGTATCTTTATAATTTTTGTGATGGTATAACTTGAAAGCACCTAAATAATTACACTTTGATAAATAATTACTAGTCAGAAGGCACAAATTTGTAGTGAATTTAATGTTTAATTTAAAATAACCTTATTTTAGTAACAATAAATGAGTTAACAGAATTTACTTATACATAGTTAAGACGTGGTGAATGAAATTTCCCAATGGTACTAACTCAGTGGTGCTAACAAGACTACTGCGCACCAGTGTAAATTCAGTCTCTCTCAAACCACGAAGAGTGGTTGTGGCTTGTCGCATCTTTCTTGCCAGCAAACGTAAATAGGAACACTACGATGCGACGTAGTAATTGCGATTTCGTCAGCTGGCCTTATTTTTCAAATATTATACATATTAGAATATTTTGGATCAACTTTGAATATTTAGCTTTGTAGCTAAAGTTAGAAAAACTTTATTTGTGAACTTATTGTTACCACTTTCAATTTAGCAGCCTTTGTCTAAACTCAGAGGTAAAGAGACGTAAGACTTTTATCGCGACAACTTACGAGTAGGTCTGAAGAATGTAAATTAATGTCAGAATAATTTATTCATTGCTGGTTATTGCGTACAAAATCACACAATAGGGAAAATTTATTCGTCTGGGCCGAACTTTCAAGTGCCCGCCTACCAATGAAGACCAGTTTTGCTTTTGCAATCATTATTTTCTTTCTCTTTTGTGATTTATTTTACGAGTGCTATCTAAACAGGTTTTCATGATTTGCATATTTCGTATCAGAGTTTTGAGAATTTTGTAAGTGCTTATTTTCATGAAAATTGATGCAAATATATTCTGACTACAATTATCTGTGAAAATATATCACTAAATTTAATTGCACGCAGTGGTTGCGTTGTTTCTACTAACGACAGCACGGAGAAGGTTTATACGTTTAGGGTAAGAGTTTTTTGTTACATTTAGACTTGCTTGACCAACATCTCACGCAATATTGCATTTTCCGATGGAGCACGCTTGGCTAGAAGAAACTGATTCACTCGCGATGCCTTTTTTTTTCTTAGCTTGAATCAGTCAATCAGTTTGTCATTGTATATTTTCAGAAATATTGAAATGCGCGGGCGAAGCAACAATTGAGATCTTAAGAGCGATTGAAATAAAAGCAAGAGTAAAATTAACTCCATGATTAGAATGCAGCAACCTGCGCCAGTAATGTGAATTTTGCCTAAATCTTTTTAGACAGACATAAAAGATTAGTAAAAAAACTGATTTAGACATTTTGTTTATATAAAACGTTAATTACTCACAAAAAACTATCGAATGCGGTTGAAACTTTAGTCGGAGTAAGCAGCTTAATCATACATGAGTAATTCATTCCCGTGCTAAAATTCCACGTCAGTTTCTATAATAAAACTGAATAAGAGCTTATTATTTTGTGCTATGTTATTTAATCAATTTTTTTTTTTAATACATTGTAATGTTTGCACGTGTACAAACAACTGGCACTATTTAGTTAGTAATTAGAGACATACACAAAGACCTCAAAGAAGCTCAAATAACACCTGAATTAGCACAAAATCGTACTCAATGGAGAAAAGGACAAGGAAGTCCAACTTCAACTAAATGGGAAGTCGAAGAGACTCACCATAAACTTTAGACCACTGCGCTGGTGGCCTCCAATCCGGATAATGTTTCGGAAACTTTTCTCTCGTCCAGTAAGTGTGTAGAACCATCTTGTATACAGTCATTTTGTCCGGGTTGCACGAGTCGGAGTCCCCGGCCGCCGCCGCGGCGAGCGTAGCAAGCACTAGCGCGAGCAGTAACCGAGTCATATCGATAGATTTTGTCGACACTGTCACAACACTACTCCAGTCAACATGGCTCGTGGGTGGACCGTGTCACATCACTACACCTGAAACAAGGCAAATAACATCATTAAAATTGTGAATCACGCATCACGTATTGGCTTTTTACTACTGTTCGTAAAACAGGTCTAGTAACAATATTTGTCGACTCTTTAATGGTGTGAAAATGAGACGTATACACAAAGTATCCTTGTCAAGATCACGACAAAAAGAGACAACTAGAGTCTGTCTGTCTATAGGCCTGTTGATCGTAGAAGCGGTAAACAAATAAAATCATTAGTGTGATTAAAATAAGGTCAACAAACTTTTGGTATTTCTGTAAAATGTAATAACGCGTTCCCGTCTGCAGCTCTCTCGCTCGCACATTTTTACATTATGAAGATACAAAATCAATGAGTGTGAATTTCGAAAAAGTAACAAGTAACAGTCCACTGCTGGACTTTTAGCCTGCCCGCGAAAGGGCGGTACCAACCCGCACTGGGCCAGCGTGGTGGATATGGCCCAATCCACGTTACTGTTATAATACTGGGTAATTATTAATTATAGTTTTTGTAATATTATACCTACTAGTAATAACACAAACAGCCCCCCGATTCTACTAAAGAAATTGTTTTTAAATTGTAATTGTTGCGATTTTAATTGTTAACTAATTGCCTCAAAATTGTTTTTTTTTTTAATATACTAAGTTATAATATTAGGTGGTTGTATTTTTCTAGTATGAAAAAATATTTAAAACTCTCAATTTTTAGGCAATTATTTAACAATTAAAATCGCAACAGTTACAATTTAAAAACAATTTCTTTAGTAGAATCGGGGCCCAGGTTTAATGTTGTTTTAAACTATCATGGTTGTTCACTAGTTATATGATTATTTACGGGATATATACCGTGGTAAGTAACTGCGCCGAAATATCGGGAGCTCATTCCAGAACCTTACCACGGTAAATATCCCGTAAACAATCATATAACTTTAGGTTTTATGTTACCCATAAAATTATTATGATTCCAAAACCTTCAATGCCTCAATATCTCTGATTACCTCAATCCATTATCGGCTAAACCGAAACATTCATAGATACATCTATTCCATGTACAGTGGTATCTGTTCTTCACTCATGAATGATCAGTCACTAATGAGGACGCGAGGTCGTCGACCCCATCTATTTCCATCCCTTTGAGGTGTTCCAACAGAACTGATCAGTGGAATCTTTGAAACACTCTTAACTATGAAAGGAACTCATTTCAAAAATGTATTTGTAGTCCGGTAAAATTAGTTGAAAAAGTAGTTGTAAGTTTATATAATTCGCATGGAGCTGAAAATTGGTATAGACATCGAGTACACATCATCATCAGCCAGAAGACGTCCACTGCTGAATATAGGCATCCCCTTTAACCTCCACACTGAACAACAGCCTGCCTTTTGCATCCACTGGATGCCAGCAACTCTCACAATGTCGTCGGGACATCTAGTAGGAGGCCTAACTACGCTGAGTCTTCCAGTTCGTGGTCTCCACCGTGGTCCGTGGTGATAAAATTTGCAAGTTAAAGTGGCAATGGGCCGGCCACATCGCTCGAAGAACCGATAACAGATGGGGAAGAAAGGTTCTTGACTGGAGACCACGAACCGGATCGCGTACACGATAACAAATAAATCTTGAAAAGGACCCGTCAATCCAACATCGGCAAAAATTTATTCAAGGTCAAATGTCAAAATAGAAAAGCTCGCATCTAAGAAACTTGGTGTGCTCAACAAGGCGAAGCGGTACTTCACGTCGAGACAAAGACTCTTGCTTTACAAAGTGCAAGTCCGACCTCACATGGAGTACTGCTCCCATCTATGGAATGGAGCACCCAAGTATCAGCTTGACCCACTCGATGCATTACAGCGTAGAGCTGTCAGAATTGTCAACGATCCCAAGCTCGCTGAACACCTTGAGCCACTCAGCATGCGCAGAGACGTTGGGTCTCTTTGTATCTTTTATCGCATTTACAACGGGGAGTGTTCTGAAGAACTGTTTGATCTGATGCCGGCGTCGCGGTTTTACCATCGCACTAGCCGCCACCGCCTGAAGGCTCATCCACACATCATAGATCAGTGGAAATCGCACACTGTGCGATTCACACGATCCTTCTTGCCTCATACCTGCAAAATGTGGAATGAGCTACCTTCTACGGTGTTTCCGAGAAGTTACAACATGGGGTTCTTCAAAAGGCGAGTTAATAGAGTTCTAAAGGGTCGGCAACGTATTTGTGATGCCTCTGGTGTTACAAGTATCCATAGGCGACGGTAACTGCTTACCATCAGGCAGCCCGTCTGCTTGTTTGCCACCTATGGCATAAAAAAAAAAAAAAAAAAAAAATTTGATAAAAATTGCAGATAATGCAATTCAAATATTGTCGCGAAAAGTTTTTTCCCCTAAGAATCACCATTTCTGAGATATAGCGATTCCGAAAGTTGAAGAATTTGTGAACTTGGTAGTATACTAGATATATGTTTTGATGGTGTATGATAAGCAGAAGCAGGTGTGATGACAAAGGTGAAGCTCTTTCACTTATAAATCCTTATCTTTCGGAGGGTGAACGCTAAAGTACCGAGTCAAATGTAAATTGCAACTAATTTCTACTTAGCAACTCTAAACGCCGTAGTTTCAACCTCACTTTATTCTCACGTTAAGCTTAAATTTTAAACTTTCAAAAACAACTTATGAGCGAATTTTAATTACC
Source organism: Agriopis aurantiaria (assembly GCA_914767915.1). NCBI lineage: Eukaryota > Metazoa > Arthropoda > Insecta > Lepidoptera > Geometridae > Agriopis > Agriopis aurantiaria. The sequence goes on along the minus strand of OU611992.1, from coordinate 3,040,055 downwards.
AGGGAAAGCCACTTGTCTTTTAGCTAAGGGGTGGCAGTCTTGAATTCGGTTTTATGCATGTTGGAAATTTACTAAGTTATCAGTAAATTAGGCGCAATTTCTGTATTGTGTTATAAAATCTCAGGTTGGCATTGTTCATTACCTAAAATACATAGTTAGTAACTTTAATATCTCTTCATTTAATTAGAAAGAAATTGAATTTGGGTACCGCAACAATAGTTGCTAGAGTGAAAAGGTTTCAGATTCTAATGGCTAATGAGACAAGTAAAACTTTGTAGGAAAGTAGTTAATTTTAACGTGGTATCTCACTATGGGCCTCTTAAGCAAGCTCAAAGTCGCACAATGAGCTATGGAGAGGGCCATGCTCGGGGTTTCTCTACGAGATCGAATCCGAAATGAGGAGATCCGTAGACAAACGAAAGTCCCCGACATAGCCCACCGGATTAGCAAGTTGAAATGGCAGTGGGCAGGGCACATATCACGCAGAACAGATGGCTGATGGGGCCGAAAGGTTCTGGAATGGAGACCACGGACCGGTAAGCGCAGCGTAGGACGTCCACTTACAAGATGGACAGACGACCTAAAAGAGACCGCAGGGAAACGCTGGATGCAAGCAGCTTCCAACCGGCCCTTTTGGAGAACGATGGGGGAGGCCTATGTCCAGCAGTGGACATAGGCCTGCTGCTGGAGCAGTGTACGTTCTACGGCTGAAATGATGACGATGATGATGATGAGTTCATTTCAATACAATTTTTAAATTCCAATATGGGCAAAATCGATCGAGGAGTTCCGAAGATTTATTATGGGTCGTGGGGTCACAGTTTGGGGTAAACTACTAGTAGATAGACGAGTACACTTTATTTTTGACCAAGGGTAGAGTTCTCAGATTCTAATGGGATGTCAGCGGTTCTATATTATTATGTATGTTTGTTCGACAATAGTAGGTAAACAGTAACAGTAGCTCATTTCAATATTTTTTAAATTTTGAATTTGAGCAACCACAACATATAAAGGTCACGAGGTCTTATGAGGGGTCATCCAATAAAGGGAATATTCAAAAATTGCTGACTAATTTCATAAAACCCCGCGCCATCCCTCTTAGAAGGCCAACCTTCCGAGCAACCAAAACGCTGGGTTACCATAAATATTCCATAAAAACTACCGCACACTTTGAAAACAGCTGCTGTTGCCAATATTTCAGCAATATTTTGAAAGGGTACGCTGACGTCATGTCCCGTTAAAATGTGGAATGCGTTTGCATAGTAATACGAAATTTTCAATAATGTTGACATGATAAAAAGAGATTTCAGACAAGCTTTTAATATTACACTCTGTTTTATCACTAGTTTACGTTTTATAATATGTTAAAAAATACACTAACATTTTGCTGTTGCCCGTGTCTTTTTATACGCATAGAAATGCATTACACATTCAAGACTTTTGCCCTTCTAATTCGGTTCTTTCTCAAAATCAATCCTTACCGACCCTCAACACCCGACATTAAATATACCTGCATAATTTAAGTTTTGTAGGTAAAGTAGTTTTTTATGACGTCGCGACGAGTCCATAATTAGTATTTTGCTTTAATAAATTTAATAAATTAATACCTGTTATCAGTGACCTCAGTATCAATCAATATTATATATATTAACTTTCAGACGCTTTCAGATCTCTCGAAAAAAAAACTGAAATCTTAATCTTAAACTCTTAGCGGCCTTAATGTGTATATGAATTTCTAGTGTAATTCCGCTTCTACGTCGTTTTGAGTACAATAAAGATTTGGGACAAACTATTTTACTCTATAGATATTTGTGATGCTAATTTAAACCTAACCTGACATAAATATTAATTACATAAAAAAGTAAAATTAACCTAACCTGAAACAAATTGTAATTAAATCTGTAACAAAAAATTCGTTTTAACAATTTGTACTAATGATATTATTTTTTAAATATTTGTTAATCTTGAAATTACTATATTTAATTGAAAAATTTACAAAAAAAATACTGAAATTTACATGAATTTACTGTAAATATTATTTAATTGAAATGAATTCTAATTTTTTTTTTTATAATGGACTTCCGCAAAGTAACGCCTGATTCAATCAACTATCTTAGCGGCCTCCTAAAAACTACAAATAATCTACCTGCCAAATTATTTTCGGCATCTTAGGCATTTTGTTTTTAATATGTTAAGATCTATGTTTGGCCACCAACTCGCCTGATGGTAAGCGAATGTACATAGATCGTAGGTGAAGTAATTTTCTAAACTGTGATGAGAAATTGAGCATAGATAATAAACAATAAATCATCATTGGTGATGAATCAGTCAGTGAATGAGTGAGTGGCATTTCGCTTTTATAATATAGAGTTCCGCGGAAAGAGTGTACTAAGCCGAAAAGAGGACTGTTACACACCATCACAGGAATAACCCAGTAATTGCAAAAAAATCAAGTTCCATAGAAAAATTTAATTCACACTCTGCAAAATGTATGGAACAGCTGATATTTTTTCTGCAATGTTAGGATTGGTCTCATCATCATTCATCATCATTTCAGCCATAGGACGTCTACTGTTGGACATAGGCCTCATATAGATCTCCAAAAGGGCCGGTTGGAAGCAGCCTGCATCCAGCGTTTCCCTGCGGTCTCTTTTAGGTCATCTGTCCATCTTGCGGGTGGACGTCCTACGCTGCGCTTACCGATCCGTGGTATCCATTCGAGAACCTTTCGGCCCCATTGGCCATCTGTTCTGCGTGATATGTGCCCTTTCCACTGCCACTTCAACTTGCTAAACCGGTAACTTTCGTTCGTCTACGGATCTCCTCATTTCTGATTCGATCTCGTAAAGAAACCCCGAGCATAGCCCTCTCCATAGCTCGTTTCATTGGTCATTGGCCTCATAGTAAAAGTGATTTATAATGATGATGCGTACACACAATAATCCAAGCTTATAGCCTTGTATAGATTATGTTGGTTAATAATTTATAACAACATCAGAATTTCACAATTAATCCATTTTCTCAACGAACAAACAGTTTAAATATGAGTAGAACAAACAATAATAGTAAGTATAGAATACTAATAACCTAAAAGCTTTTCGATGTACGCCACCTAGATATTATTCCGGCCTCGGGGGAAGCTATAGTTTATTGATACAATACGCCTACTTTCATCATTGTACTGAAGAAAATATCCCAAGTAAAAATATAAATTTTATTACAGATAACAAACAAATACACATGCTGCATGAATACTAGTTAATGGACAATACTATTTGTTTGGTCAAAGGCAGTCACTATATTACTGGGTAGGAACTGGCTATAATACAAGTAATCTACCTAGCATAGGAGTCAAGAGATTCACCTAACTGAATCTTTTATTATTAAGAGACTTGTGTCTGACTCTGAGAACTCACTTGAGAGGATCTCGGAACTGCGGCGAACTTAATCTTGTCAAATTTAACCCCACTTGGACACAATTTTGTGCGTTCTCCACCAAAAAGCTCCATTAGTTGCTGTTCCGAAGTTCCTAGTGAGGTCCAGTTTCAGGGTCACTTGGAGGCTAAAGCGAAACTCGCTTCCAGGAAGCTCGGTGTACTTAACAGAGCGAAGCGATACTTCACGCTGGGTCAGCAGCTTCTACTTTATAAAGCACAAGTACTGAGTATCCGTGGAGTATTGGATCTCCACCTCTGGAATGGCGCACCGGAATACCAGCTAGAGCTTCTTGACTCCCTACAGCGGTGAGCCACCAGAATTCTTGACGATCCCAAGCTCACTAACAAGCTGGACCCACTTAGCCTCAGAAGAGATGTGGGTTCCCAGTATATTTTCTATCGCTTGTTTTTCGGGGAATACTCTGAAGAACTTTTTGATATCATTCCTGCGTCAGAATTCCACTACCGCACATCCCGACATCGTCAAAAAGCTCACCCCCACATCATGCAAAGCTGGCAAACCACACCGTCTGATTTATCCGCTCCTTTCTTCCGTGGACCTGCAAGGTATGGAATGTCTTTCCCCAAAGGTCTTTCGGCCGAGCTTCAACATGAAACGTTTTAAAAAGGGTGTCTATAACTACCTCTCCGGGCTGGCAAAGCACCGTCAACACCGCTAGTGTTGCAAGTGTCCATAGGCGGCGGTTTTTGCTTACCATCAGAGGGACCGAAAGCTTGTTTGCCACTCTTTTTTTTGTAAATAATTTAAAAAAAAACGAATTTAAAATCTCTTTTTTTGAAGTTTGCTGAAAATGTTTAAACTTTCTGATGTTTACAACAACGTCTATTCTTACGTAACTTAGACGCTATGACGAGACATCCGTCGTATCTCGTGACATTTATCTATCACCATTCCCAGCGTTGAGCAACCCCGTGAATTCCAAGTCGAGGCGAGTCTTGACTTTCATAGGGCTGTCACCGCATCCTATTTTGACAAAAAACATTAAAATGTTGAGGTTTATAGAAGTTTTGTGATATTAAAACTTTGGACCGTTTATAGTACATAACTTTACTTGGGGGTAAACGAATAGGATTGAGACGTGGTCCTTAACTGCTGGCCTTTTAGAAAAATCTCAGAGTTGCACAGCGAGCAATGGAAAGAGCTATGCTCGGAGTTTCTTTGTGCGATAAAATCCGAAACGAGGATATTCGCCGAAGAACCACAGTCACCGACATAGCTGCTCAGATTTTCAAGTTGAAATGGCAATGGGCAGACCACATCCATCGAAGAACCGATAACCGATGGCAAAGAAAGTTTCTTAAGTGGAGACCACAAACCGGAGGAGGCAGCGTAGGTAATCAGGCACTAGGTGGACAGACGACATCGTGCGAGTTGCGGGCATCCAGTGGACATAGATGGCGGCTGTCGTTCATTGCATCGTCTTCGGGTTGATGATGTAACGAACAGATTTTTACAGAGGGCTGGCATTTGCGGCACGACCCGCAGTCCACTTAAGTTGAAAATATCTAGTTTCCTCCAAGTGCTTTATAGTGCTTTTTATCATACTTGCCTACATTTGCACTTACTATACAAATTGCAGATTTTTTTAAACGTTTTTCACCATATTTTTATATTAAAAATCATTATTTTTATAGGAAAAAATAAATATTTTAAAAATTAAATGTTTATTTTGCCAACCCTGTTTCTACACCCACGCGCAATTCATTCACTCGGAAACTGTCTCATGAATAAATAATACGATTTGAAGTTCGCTTCGCGCTGCGAAGTATTGATAGTGGAAAGGATTTCCCTCTCTTCAAGAGGCCTTAGCGGATTTTAATGAAACTTTGAGTAAACTGCTTCCGTGCCAATGTATTGATCGTCGACTTACTGCTATACAAACATCTGCTAACGTAAAAAATCTGTGAAACATTGTTTTTCAATACTCATGTTTTGATTATTTTTTTTATATTAACGTACCCTTGATTTAAAGTGCCGCTTTTCAATATAGGTTTTTAAACACAAATATTTAAAAGCAATTTGAATAAAGAACAATGAAGCAAATGATAACAATTATTTTTTAATTCATGACTGCACGGTTTTTAGCACCACGATGGGAGATACCATTTACTCGAATTTAAGGCGCTTAAAAATCTCGTGCTATAAATATTGCTTTTATGCCTCGTTAAACGATCTGCTAATTATAATAGTCTGCTGAAATATTTCAAATATTTTCTGAAAAGAGTTTTATGCATATAGATCGTTTGATCTAGTAAGTTTTTAAGTCCGATTTCTATAGCACAATTCTAGCATAGCATAGCATAGGAGTCAGAGATTCACCTAGCTTGTATATCTGTTATTAAGAGACAAATAAATATTTTTGTATTTTGTATAACAGCCATAGAATTGACAGTAGGTATTAAAAACGAATCATACAAAGGCTTACTAATCCCTCAATGTATATTTAACTATGTGGTTAAATATAATAGGATCAATAGACTATTTATAGTATCAAAACAACAAGTGGGTATTATCCAACAAAACTTCCTCATAAAATTATAGCAATAAATAACAAGTTATATTTATTCTATCTATATCGGTATCCAAATTAAATCGATCAACAGGAATTGATACCGCGCCTTTCCGTTGCAAAAGTTCTAAAGCTGAAATAAGCCAGTTATATTTAGGGTTTGAGTAAACTTTTGTGATTGAGGATGGAGAAAGCGGTCGTTATTTTTGGCTATGAAAAAACATATTGAAATAAGTAGCAGCGCAAACAAAAATTAGTTAAAAATAAAAAGTTGCATGATTATTTACGGGATATTTACCGTGGTAAGGTTGTGGAAATATCTTCATATTATAAACAAAATATCATAATATCATCACGGGTAAATATCCCGTAAATAATCATAATAACTTTAGTGAACAACCGTGATAGTTAAAAATAGTGTGTAGACCATAGGGTTAATATATAGACTCTTTGTAGTTACTTTGATCGTGTACAGACCTTTTTTTTCGAGGGGGAAGTCTTCCAAAGATACCCATGCATTGGGCTGCATTGCAACCAGATTATGTGGGATTATACCCACTAACCGTGTTTATGTTATACCGTGTATAGACCTAGTGAACCTAGTGAACTTTCAAGCAAGGCAACGCAATCGTGATCGATAGGTCTGCATACCGTGTTGGAGTTCTATTGTATAGAGAGGATTGTGTGACATGCAATTGGGTGGGTCTCCTGCTTAATTGCCTGCTATTAAAATGCATTAATAAGTCTGCCAGACGACGCGAGATAGAGTAATTTACTGAGTTGCACGTTACGCTATCATTAAATCAAGGAAACACGGTCCAGCAGGTGGAAATTATCTCTACTCACACCTTGGTTTAGTGATCATTAAAATACACGACAGGACGCTATAAAATTCACTCAAATTACTATTTTGTAGTTTCATGGCTGAAGACTAAACTTATAGAAGGAACAAAGGTAGGTAGACTTTCTGTACCTTATTAATTAACACGTTGTAGCCTTGAATATACTAAGTAAGTAAGAATAAGTAAGATATACTAGTTGTATATCTTATTCTCTTGACAAATTTTTGAACTCATAAAATATATATATATATATATATATATTTATAAAAAGACAAACGTTGGAGTAACTAGTCCATGGATACTAAACTTATATACTAAACTATTTATACACTGCCTAGGTGTACCCGCGGGGCGCAGTTAGTAATTTATAATTAAAGAATAAAATTGGTTTAACGAAATTTTCAATTGTTTTCGTTTTAGGTAGCCAACACGAAAAATATCTGAAAATTTCATCGCATTAGTAGAGCCTTCCTACATAATTGTTTACAGCAAAAAGCAGATGCACTAAATAATATAACAGTTAATCAACTTTAACAATTAACATATTTAAGCGGCCACGACTAGCAAGTTACCGCGGCACGATATAAATTATTAAAACTTCGTTACGCTGCGAAATTCACGACTCTATAACTTCGGAATAACGTCTTAATTAAAGTGGGATGGACTTTACGTATTTATGCAGTGAGAGCAGATGTTAACAGGTCTTGGTGGGGTTATTAATACCTCCAGTATTGAGAGTTATGAAGTTTGGGAGGCTTTGTCGGTAGGTGTTTGTTGAGACTGTTTTTGATGTGTACTGTGGTGGAGATTTCAAGTTAGTACTTAAGTAGGTATTTTGATATTTTTTAGTACTACCTTGTCGTTTCTTCTAACCTGTTTTAATATTTTGTATGGGTACTCATTATTAGAAATCAAAGCGTAGTAGTACATTCTGAAACTCGATGAAGAGACTATACTCAAGGCAATGGTTGGAACGTAAAAGTCGAAGATCAGGCTGAGTATTAAACATATTATACAGACTGATTATGATGATGATTAGAAATCATACCAAATTAAAATCAAAGTTGAATGAAATTCGAATATTGTTAAGAAAAATTGTATTGATTTCAATTGCCACTCACGCGGTGACGTGCACAACTCGCGTGTGAGTACGTACTCGCGCGAGTGTTCGGACGAGACGACCGATGGGCAGTACTGCAAGGAAACGAAGCTTCACTTACGCAAGGACCAGCGCGAGTGCTACTAAGCAATTCTACTGCCACTTGCACTAAGCAAAACGTTGCAGACGATGCGTAGTATGTACTTGCTACTTGTACTGCGCATGGTCTATAACTTGCTTTACCTAATGCTATTTTTATAAAACCAACAGATTTTTTTTCTTCGTGATATCTGGGTAGGTCCTAAACTAAGGTAGGTAAAACTTGTTTATAATGACGAGTACAATAATATCCTTCAATACGTCTATCGTTTAGAAATAAACCCGGTATCATAATTTCAGCCAAAGGACGTCCATTGCTGGACATAATGCCTCCCCCATCGATCTCCAAAAGGGCCGGTTGGAAGCGGCCTGCATCCAGCGTTTTCCTGCGGTCTCTTTTAGGTCGTCTGACATTCTTGTGGGTAGACGTTTTATGCTGCGCTTACCGATCCTTGCTATCCATTCGAGAACCTTTCGGCCCCATCGGCAATCTGTTCTGCGTGATATGTGCCCTGCCCACTGCCACTTCAACTTGCCCGGTACACCCAGTAAACCCGGTATACTCGTAACTAAAACATACAGTTACTACCACTGTTCCCTACTACCACCTACCATTCTATATTAGCACAAGAACATCACCACTGTTTACCTAACTGCCGACAAGGGAGCACCAACGACAGGGGCTCAGCAAACTTTTTAAAAAGATTACAGTTTGCATGACGTAAAACAATAACTTAATCGAATTATTGTACCTCAGAGGGCCGTGCTGAAAACAGAGGGGAGGCTTGCTACTGCCGACTTGGTTGAGAATTGTTTACAAGGGGTTACTGGTGGACGTAATCAAGGAAGGGCGACATAAAATCAGATAACATAATTTTATATTATTTTATTTCGAAAACTTACAGTGATAAATAACTAGATTACTGATATATTGAACAATTAAACACCATTTAGCAGTTTTCGTACATTGAAACAATTTTTTTTGCGCGCTTTGAGATGAAGGAAGTATATTAATATTATGTTAGAATAGGTATATTATGGTAGGTAGGTTAGGTAAATTTTTTATATTTTTATTTATTTACTTTACACAAACAATACAGTTTATAGCATTTTGTTATGCAACTTAAACAGTAAAAATAAAATAGATATATACTTATTTTATCCTATGAAATACAACAAGTACATATAGAGATAGTAGTAGATTATTCAAAGATCAAAATTAAAATTAGAAAAAAATAAGTTATTTTACATATAAATAAAAAAAACACGATTATGTGACTCTTTAAAACAAACCAAAGGGACCTAAACTCAGGGTGTTTACTAGTATTAATTAAAGAGTTCCACTATCCAGCTCCCAGCTTCAACATCAGACCAGTCTGATGGTGCCAAATTTTGTATTGCTATCCGGATTAAATACGTATACATTAGAGTAATTGTACTAGCAAATTTTCAAATCAATATCGATTATTAGTAAGGTATAATAGTTTTCAGGTATTTTTGTTAACACGGTTTGTTAGTAACAAATGTAGCTGATGAAAGCGAGTTTAAAATTAATATTAATTTATATCGTCGTGTCAAGACGTTACACTCATGACTTTTGTTATTTAAATTCTCGTATATGTATTTTAGGAAGTAGAAAAGAACATAAACAAAGCAAGAGATTTTCATGAATCATACAACGTGTCTATTTACCAAAACTTTCAAAAATCATAAGACGGAGACATGTACCCCTATTTTCTGACGGCCTTGAATACGTCCGTTGCTGAGTTTTCCAAGCTTTCCAATCATCAAGGGGTGGCCACTGTGAAGTGGTAACACTGCGGTGAAATCGGAAACCAAGCGTTTGAAGCGATTGTTTTTTGTGCACGCAGTGTAAATTGAATAATTTGTACCGTGACCCCTGCCACCGCTTACGCCGGCTACAAAATATTTGGTTGGTGCAAGAAGAAGGTTGACAAATAGAGTATATAAAAAGACGAACAGGTAAACGTTACTATTGAAATATCATTCATTCATCATATAAGAGCGTAGCTCTTGTCGGTGGAGTAACTTTCAGACTCCACCAGGACTCTTCAAGGGGGTTTTTCCCGTCAGTTACAAACTGTGTGTCTTCAAGTCGAGAGTGAATCGGTTTCTTCTAGGCAAGCTTGCTCCATCATAGATGGCATCGTCGCTTAACTTGAGGCGAGATGGTGGCCAAGCGCAAGCCTATCTGCAATTTTTTTTTTTACTCGGTCTTCTGCATCATACACCTGGAGGTTACACCAAGTAACTGTCGGCAAGCCAGCATTTTCATCTCCCTATATAACGTTGGAGGGGGGGTAATGGATATCTTAAATGAATACTGACGGGGAATGGGAATGATACACTTCATTCGCTTTTCGAGTCGCATACATTTCAGATGCCAATTCCTGGTTCACACCTCCACGCGGTCCCCCCGGTAACTGTGGGGAGTGGTGCAGCAATCAACTTCTACAGAGTTGAATGTGGTACCACTCGCCGCAGGCCAACGTGACAGGAAGAAAACTCGCCAAGACGCACTGGCCAGCGTGGCGTTTTAAGGCTAAACCCCTCTCTTATGAACATGCCAATAGTACCTCGGCCCTCAGTCCCCAGCGGCCCCGCTATTCCGGACTCCGGCAGCGGTCCTGGTAACGGCGGGGCAGAGGGTGCTAAGAATCCCTGGAAGAGATCCGGCTGCCACACTACCACCATGACCCTGACCCTGGCGTGTTATAACGCCAGGACGTTGCGAAAGGACGACCGATTACAAGCACTGCTTTACGAAATGGACACCATCAAATGGGGCATAATAGGTTTATCAGAAGTGAAGCGAAGGGGCGAAGACCTGATTAGACTTAACTCTGGTGACCTATTCTACTATAATGGTCCTAAAGACATTACTTATGGAGGCGTAGGATTTCTTGTGAAAAAAGAGATCACACCAGATATACAGAACATAAAAAGTATATCCTCCAGAGTTTGCTTCTTGACTTTAAAACTTAACAAACGATATTCACTTAAAATTATTCAGGTGTACGCGCCAACGTCATCTCACCCAAACGCAGAAGTAGATGTATTTTACGACGATATAGAAAAAGCCCTTGAAGACAATCCATGCCATTTTACCACCATAATTGGCGATTTCAACGCAAAAATCGGACCACCTCTCTTAAACGAAAAATCTGTGGGCAACTTTGGACTAGGAGTACGTAACGACCGTGGACAAACCCTTGTTAACTTCTTGGAACAGAAACACCTTTTTGCTATGAACACATTCTTTCAAAAGCGACCCGCAAGGAAGTGGACCTGGGTGAGCCCCGGCGGAAAAGCTAAAAACGAAATTGAATACATCGTAAGCTCTCACAAATACATAGTGCAAGATGTGACAGTACTTGGTCACTTTAAAACAGGTAGTGACCATAGAATGGTCAGGGCAACATTAAAATTCGACTTAAGAAAGGAGAGAACAAAAATGATATCTAGCGGACAGAGAAGATACGAAGCACAGGAGCTCGCTTTACTCGGAGACCAGTTTCAAATAGATTTGAAAAACCAGTTCGAATGTTTAAAAGAGTTGAATTTGGATGCTGACCATATTAACAAGAAACTTTGTGATGTAATAGTAGATACAAGTAAAAAACATTTAGGGCACGTAAACAGAAAAAGGAGTAAACTTTCAGTAGAAACACAAAATATGATTGAAGAAAGGAGAAATATGAACCACAACACAGTTTCGGATCACAAACGAATTATATCTGCTAACAAGAAAATAAATAAAGCCGTTAAAAAAGATCTGCGCAAGTTTAATACAGACATAGTAATTAACACGATTGAGAGATATAGAGGCCCAAAAGTATTTCAGAGAAAACTTAAAATTGGTTCGAAACAGATTATGAAGTTAGAAGACAAGAATGGAAACTTAGTGACAGACAGACAAAAAATGTTGACAGTAGTTGAAGAGTTTTACGGGGATCTATATGCAACTCGATCTATCAAACCTAACATTCCAGAAGATCCCAGAGCCCCAGCTGTAGAGAACCGAAACATCGAAGAGCTGCCGCAAATATTACCCTGCGAAATACAAAAAGCACTAGCCCAAATGAAAAGCGAGAAATCGCCTGGGCAAGATGGTATAACAGTTGAGATGCTGCGTGCAGGTGGACAACCAGTATTGAAGGTTCTCGTACAACTTTTCAACGAAGTTTTGCTATCATCCCACACACCGGAATCCTGGAAAAATGCCGTCGTAACAATAATACATAAGAAAGGAGACATTGGAAGTTTAAGTAATTACCGACCCATAAGTCTCCTCTCTCAAATTTATAAACTTTTCTCTAAGGTCCTTTGCAATAGACTCACGCGCCAGCTAGACGAATGTCAGCCCGTCGAACAGGCTGGTTTCAGGAGCGGGTTCTCCACTATCGACCATATTCACACGGTGAAGCAGCTGATGGAGAAGAGTCAAGAGTTTAACCAGCCTTTGTTTATGGCCTTTATCGATTACGAAAAAGCCTTCGACAGCGTCGAACACTGGGCCGTGTTTGATTCTCTTCATCACTGCTCCATCGAAGCTCGGTATGTGGATGTGCTCCGGGAGCTGTATGCCACGGCAGAAATGCAAGTTAAGTTGCATGACCTATCTAACCCAATTCCGATCAAAAGGGGGGTGAGACAGGGGGACACTATATCACCCAAGCTTTTTACGGCGGTCTTAGAAGACGTCTTTAAAATGCTTGCATGGGACTCCTTTGGAATAAACGTCAACGGTGTCTTCTTGTCTCATCTTAGATTTGCTGACGATCTTGTGCTTTTTGCCGAAAACCTGGATGACCTCCAACGTATGGTCCAAGAGCTTTCAGATGCTTCTTTGAAGGTAGGCTTGAAGATGAATATGGCCAAGACCAAGGTGATGTCGAACGTATCTGGGACATCAAACCCAATCACGATTGGGAATGAGATCCTAGAGGCGGTTGACAGTTACGTGTATCTTGGTCATACTCTATCTTTTGGCATAGAACATCAAAAGAAGGAGGTCACCAGGCGCATACAGCTTGGATGGGCAGCATTCAAAAAACTGGACGACATCTTCAAGTCACGCCATATACCACAATGTTTGAAAACTCGCCTCTTCAACCAATGTGTTCTACCCACCATGACTTATGGCGCCGAAACATGGACCCTCACACATGAGGCTGTGCACAAAATCAGAGTAGCACAGAGAGCCATGGAGAGATCCATGCTAGGCATCAAACTCCAAGACCGAGTTCGTAATACCGAAATCCGACGAAGAACAAAGGCTCGAGACGTCGGAGTTGCGGTAATGAAATTGAAGTGGAGCTGGGCCGGACACGTTGCTAGGCGCAGTGATGACAGGTGGAGTAAAGTCTTAACAGAGTGGTGGCCGAGGCAGGGTAAGCGGAGCGTTGGTCGTCCAGCTGCAAGATGGGTCGACGATATTGTTACTATCACGGGTCGAACCTGGACTCGATTAGCACAGGACCGAGGCAGATGGCATAACAAGAGAGAGGCCTATACCCAGCAGTGGGATAAGGAAGGCTGTGGATGATGATGATGATGATATAACGTTATTTTTGCCTTTTTTTATTTGCCCTTAAAACGCTCTCCGCTCGTTTAACAACCTTTCCTTTTTTTTCTTTTGTTACCTATGCAAGTTTTGTTGTCTGTATTATGTTTGTTATATTTTCCTTTTATTCCCAAAACAGCTCTTTTAGCTATTTAAATTCCTAATGACAGTTCATTACCAGGTAAAAATAACTCGGTGCTACTTATACCCACTAATGGGGAAAACGTCGACATTTGAGAAGACTTGAGGCTCACATCCACACAAACACTTGTGATCTGTGAGCTATTCTGGGAAAATAATATTGTTATCCTGTTACTCTCATTGAGATAGAATTGAGGGTCTCTTCAAAGTAATGGGGACAAAAAAATCAGATTCGTGCTAAACTAGAAATAAAAATGGCGATCAGAAAACTCTGACATCAAGACCAATCACGGTCTATACAAATTCACTAGACTGAAACCAGCTGAACAGTTTGCTGAGTTAACTGAGCTCCAGTGGTAGAGAAACACCTGAAGAAAAGAAGGTAAAGAAAAGGCCGTATGTTTACGTCCTTCTAAAAAGAATATGAATGTAATGTCCATATTTTTATGTCATAAGTGGCAAACAAGCAGACATACTATCTGATGGTAATCAGTCACCGTCACCAATACCTAATATAATAACACCAAAGGCATCACAAATACGTTACCAACCTTTTAAGACTCTATTAACTCGCTTTTCGAAGAACCCGATGTTGTAGCTTCTCGGAAACACCGCGGGAGGTAGCTTCTACGTTTAGCAGAAAATAAAGATCGTGTGAAGCACAGTCTATGACATGTGGATGAGTTTTCAAGCGATAGCCCATAGACAAACGTTGCATTTTACTCTGGGGCCACATGCGCTAGCTGACCACTGCAGTGCCAAGCTTCGCATTTCACAAGACTACGCGCTCCAAACCTCTTAGTGCCTACTCACACATTACAACGAGCGACCTTGACGACCCAACACAAAGTTATGACACGCTAACACAGAAATATTCCAGCACTTCTCAGCGTAACACCGTTTATTTCCGACCGGGCCTAGAACGGCAAACGTAATTATTACGAGAGGGTTTTAAAATATCCTGGCGTTTATTTTTAGGACTGCTTAGCGAAGGACTCTGACTTGTTTCGCAAAATTGGGGAAACAAACGAAACGGCGCATTAGTAAGGGACCTCTTTTGAATATTTTGCGAGGACGATGTTTGCTGACCCCTGACCTTTTCGAAGTTTTTACGCACACCTGGTTTTGGAAGCGTTTCTTTTCAACGGATAAAGGGAGAAAGATTTGGGTGGCTGAATTATAGATACGAGTTTGTTGTGAGCGAATATTTACTGCAATATTGTATGAGGGTGTAAATAACATTATATAGAAATAGGAAAAAGGAAGTTGAAATTGTGAATTTATGTAATTATGATAATTATTTTACATGATAGCTTAGCGGTCGCAATTTTTCATTTCTTTGACCACTCGAACCGCGAATCATGGCAGCGCTTATCTTGCGTTCGTACACGTTTCACAGGAACGCCTACATTATGAGATGACAATGATTGGTGAAAATAAAAAATACAGATGGTATGCTGAATTTGTAACAAATATCACAATAAAAAAAACGCTTAGAAATCACGGGTAAAATGTTGAATCAACCTCTTTTATAGTTACCTGTCACAACTCGAAGACATTTTTTGATTTGTTATCACCAGACACTTGTTAAAATGGGTTTGTATCCACAGATCTCGGTATCAGATTGATGTTAACAGTACAACAATGTCAACACAGTTTTGCAGTTTTCTTGCTTCTTCATGCAAAACATTTTATTATTATTATTTAGGCTTGCGTTTGACCACCAACTCGCCTGATGTCTACGATGGAGCACGCTTGCCTAGAAGAAACCGATTCACTTGCGATTTGAAGACCCAGATTGTAACTATCGTAATTAAAACAAACATTGTCTATCAAACACTTCTAGCGGATATATCACGTGTATTTTACATTATTTTATTATCTGACGTTTCGAGCTTTCAAACAACTTTTCTATTGGTAAATAACAATAAAAAAAAACTCGATACACCGTTCGTGATCAATTACAAAATCTTTTTATTTTATTACTTGTAGTCACGGATATCATGATCAGTCAGTAAAATATTAATATTTATTTCTTTGAAGTAAACGGATTACGTACGTTATCGGATACAACTCTCCGGGATCCGTGGCTAATTCAATCTGATCCCGGAATCTGTGTGGACAAACCCCGGGACCAAGGGCAATTTATTCATCCTGTTTTGATACACCGGCACATAACACGCAGAACAGATGGCCGATGGGAACGAAAGATTCTCAAATGGAGATCTCGGACCGGTAATCACAGCGTAGAACGTCCGTCGTCCACCCACAAGATGGACAGACGACCTAAAAGAAACCGCAGGGAAACGCTAGATGCAGGCCGCTTCCAACTGGCCCTTTTGGAGATCGATGGGGGAAGGCCTATGTCCAGCAGTGGACGTCCTATGACTGAAATGATGATAATAGTAGTGGCTGAAATCTTGCGCTCATCATCATCATCAACAACCTATCATATTCCCACTGCTAGGACACAACCTTCTCCCAGAGAGAGAGAGAGAAGATGGGCCTTGATCCACTGTGCTGGTCCAACGCATCTTGGTAAACCGTGCGCTCACCAGTGTATAAGCTGGAGAATATGAAGTGGACACCAATTGACGTAATAAAGTAACTGAATATCACAATCATAGAAAAATGTTTTTACAACATGGCATCACATGGCTTACCACGTCGCGACGTGGCGCATGTCTTGTTTTCTCGTCACTTCAAGTCATAAGAAAAACTCTTCAAACATTCAAGCATTCCCCATAGCTGCGGGCGTGTTGTCAACGTTCGATGACCTATTTTAGGTCTATTTGCGTCCACATATCGGACGATCACTTGCCGTCAGGGCGTGGCTAAAAAAGCTCCTGTGACACACCGACGACCGACGTAGTACGTACGATGTTTTATAGTGGACTGTCTATTCATACTGTGCTATTAGAGGCGTGAACAGAATGTTTCATAAGCATTTCATCGTGCTCATATTTTAGATTAGCAGTGGCTCGCTAGACACCATTCATTTTTCCGGGATAAAAATTGCCTGTGTTAATCCCTCATATCAGAAAAACAAAGGAGATATATCTAAGTACAATAGACATTATGACTAATATATAAATATTTTTACCTCATAAAAAATCTGATCATAAATCAATCAATGAAAACAAAATTAAAATTTGTTCAAAATAAATATTTTTATAAGTATTTTAATTTCATGCTCATGTCACGCCTCAGGCGCGCCACACAAATGCTTATACCAACACACACTTTTCGAGAAAGGGAGAGAGTATTTGTTCTCTATCTCCATCCAAATCTTTTAACGCTCATGTCTCAGAGATTTATATGCCAATTTGATTAATTTTTTCAGTATGTTTAATGTATTTAGTTATATTCATCGCTAAGCGTGTTATTTGTAATAAATTAAACATTAGGGCACATATCTATTATTAGTAATTTTTAAACTTTCGTGATAAGTCCCCATAAACATTTAAAAGATACCTATCATTGTTCGTTTTGTCTTCATATCATATTGGCTGTTATTCAATTTACCTTAAGAAATTGTGAAAACTATGTAATGCATACTTTCTGAGTAAACACATAACTCTGCTAATGCAGCTTTGTATCAAATACTTTATATCAAAGCATAACCTAGTTTCAATAGGGAGATATCACAAGCTCAACTTCAATGAAGAAAATTCCACGACCCAAAATAAAAACAATAAAGGGTGGGTGACGCCCGCGCGCTTCGCTGACGTATTGAACACTTGTTCATTCCGGGGAAATGCCCATTTTATCGCTGGCTCGGCGCTATGGGCAAAAAATACGAAAGCGCGTAAAATCGAGTATAATATATATCCAATAGAAGCAAAAGCAGTAACCCCAAAAATTCCATAGTTCTGAAAAAGATGTTTACAAGGTTACACGGAACGGTAGAAAATATAGCTGAAAATGTCATAATACTTATCATTACAAACTACTTTTTCTAAGGGTACAACGTTCGGATCGAGTTAACGGCCGGTTATCCGAGTCGCGTAGGCAACAAAACGCTCCCTCAGCCCCAGTTATAGTGACGATGTATTTTGCAACGCGAGAGTCAGGACGCCCGCGGGGGGTGTGCAACGACAAAAACGAACATAGGTCCAACCTCGATGACGCCTGGCGCGGTACTGAACGCGGCACGCGCAAATTCTCGCGACCTTTTTACGCTTTTAATTTCACTAAAAAACGAAACAATTCACTATCAAAGAAACTATCCAAATATTTTTTTTTATTAATAAATTGCCTTTCAGTACATGCAATTTCCAGGTTGTTACGAGCTTTCATTAGAGCATAAAACGAAAAAAATAATCCAACTCGACTTTGTTTCAGTTTTTTTTTTGATCCAAGAAATTTTGTTCTTTAGTTTTTTGAACCAAATCATAAACTCAAACACAGGTGTATCTGTGACATGTATTTTTTCCAGCGCAAATATTGTAATTTAACTAAATAAAATTGATTTTAAACCGTCAAATTATAATTGGTATAAGCGGTCGTTAAAAATATCAGCTGTTCCATTTAAAATGACGTTTGCAATCAACGAAGTGAATAGAACAGCTTATATTTTTACGTGTATTCAGAATGGGTCCTATAGTAAAGTTCATAATAACCTTCTTTCGGCTTAATAAACCGATCCGCGTAACCTTGTATAGAACTACTATGCTTGTATGAGCTGCAGAGCATTGTACTGCGTACGACTTTGTCACTCCAAGTTTATAGTTTGTTTAATCCACGTAGAAGTGGCCCATCCATACTCCTAATCACTTACAGTGCAATTATGCAATATTCCGGCAGTATGTTCAAGTTTGTGTGAAAATTTATGATTATGGTTATGACTTTGTAGAGTTTCTAGACACACTTTGTAGAGTTTGTAGAGTAAACCATTTGCAAATTGCACTTTAAGCGATTAGAAGAAATGATGTAGCGCTTTTCCGTAGCCATGGGCTCACTGAGAAACAATTGTTTATGAACACTGTTTCAGATACAAAATCTACACGTTTCTGAAATAGTTGCTACTGTTTCTGTAAACACAAAGATTGAGAGATGTTTTTACAGTGTTCCTTAAACTTCTGTGATCCATTTGCCGCTTGCAGCAACCAGACACGTACTTAACAGCATTTTTTGCGATTACAAGGTTTGTCCCATAGTAAAAGTTGTTCATAATGATGAATACAACGACCTCCTTTGGGCTTAGTACAGTCTATATGAGTAACCCTGTATAAAGTGTACAATCAATAATAACAAGCGAAACTTTTGCTTGTTACTACTTATTATCACTCCTCCAAATTGAAGTTTGACACTGGAGTATTTACAGTATTTTGAGTTATCTGTGGATTAAAAAAGTTTGTCGCCACTGGACACCCGGCAGAGGTATAACATGACGGCAAAAGAGATCATATGACGTCACATCCGTTACGGCATACGAGTTGGTTTTACTCACAGCCCTATATCTAAGTAGACTTCACAAGCGGTCCAAACTATATGAAAACAAGCGTGTCACATTTTTTGTACCTAAAAGTGAAAAGAAAATTCTTTATTCTGTAGGCCAATTCTGCTTGAGGTATTCTTACAGCTCAGTATTGCAGAATTACCCATTTTCGTTCAATCTGACACGTTTGGCGTAGAACCGATTGAGCAGACTTATTTTAGTCGGACTCAATTATGACGATTAATCATAAATAAATTAATATTCGGGACATTTTTGCACACATGGTCATCTGACCCTAAACTAAGCAAAGCTTGTAATACGAATTGTAATGGAAATATGGCATACAAGGTAGGTCGACTTGTGGCGTCTACTTGGATGTAGGTTTGTGGTTATACAAAAAGAGCAGAAAAAACTCGTTGTCTTTTCTGTGGATTTACTATTAAGGCGCGCCAATAGATTTTGTATTTTATTTCATTTTACAAGGAAAATATACAGCTGCTAATTAATACAGTAGATATAAGATAAACAGTTACACAAAAGCCAAAAAACATCTGTTCACTAATACAAACTAAAAATAGTGTAAATGCCCCGCCGTGCCCTGCCGTATTAAACTAGTGTACTGGTTACAGCTGAACAAAAACCGCTGTTTTTCAGTTGTTAACCTATTTTTTCGAGTGTACTCCACTATAATAACTCAGCTAAATTGCGAAATAAAATGTACGAAGTTAAAACTCGGCCGTAACGTACTACCATGGCTTTCCAATATCGACTTTAAATGCGGTCAGTATGAAGTTCATTAAGGATTTCATTGCAACTGAAAAACTCGACGAGGAACTTTATGAAACTGTTCTTGCATTATCTACTTTTGATTTATTTTGGAAATGATTTTACGTTGTTTTAAACTACCACTGTTGTTCACTACATCCACTATAAATAGGCTGGTGAAGAAAACAAAGGCTATCTCGTAATGCTATAATTTAGATGCCATGATGGTATTAAATAGCAATAGTACTTTCACAGACCTAGTGACTCGTGACTTTGATAGCCCTTGGTCCAGTTGGCAGTGAACCTGCCTTCTGCGCTTGGGGGCGTGGGTTCGATTCCCTCCTAGGACAAACATTTACGTGATGAACACTTGTGTTTGTTCTATATCTGGTTGTTAATATCTATTTAAGTACGTGTTTAAAAACTATATATGTATGTATATCAGTCTCTGGCAGCTTTGCTTAGTTTGGGGTCACATGACCGTGTGTGGAAAAATGTCCCGAATATTTATTTATTATTTATTTACTCAATTTATGTACGATTTTATTTATTATTATTTCTAGAGTTTTATTGTTTCGATTCTGTGGAAAAACATATGCAAATAATAGCATAAGTCCGTTGTTTTGTATGTGTGTGGGGCGCAGTGGATGTCTTAAGGCTGATGATGAGGTAATTGAAGTACCTCACCTAGATACTTTTTTCCTCATACTCTCATTTACTTAGGTAAAATGATGATCAAGTAAGATGGCAACAAAAATAAATAATCTAAAATCTACTATTATAGTACCAAAAATCCTTGATTTCTCAGTCAAAGTGGCTGAATTTTAAAATAGCCCTTCACGTACAAGAGGTATTCGAGGATAAATCTCAGCGCATACAGAGTCTCTAACGACTTCGACCTATGTCATAGGCGACGAGCGAGTAAAAAAATCGCAAATTAGTAAATGCATAATCGTGGTGCTTGCTCAAGGAAGTTGATGTTACAGGCTTGTAAAATCGTGGTTCTATTATCTTTTAAAAAAATTAAATAGTGGATTAGATATCTAGTTTTAAGATTCCTAAAAAATATGCTGCCATCCATTGTCTTGCGTGGTTTTTTACGATAAAATTAACATTGTGTTATCAGTTTATCTCAAAACGCAATTTCCTATAAGAACTACTATAGTAACCTGGTTTTTAGTTAAATTTGTTTTTCACAAAAAACAACACAAACTTCATAGGTCGCTGAGAGAAAACAAACACTATTCCAATTTAATACTTATAACAGGTGATACTAAGCCAGGTCATTGTACTCATCATTATGAACAAATTTTCATCATCATCATCATCAGCCAGAAGACGTCCACTGCTGAACATAGGCCTCCCCCTTTAACCTCCACACTGAACGACAGCCTGCCTTTTGCATCCACTGGATGCCCGCGACTCTCACAATGTCGTCAGTCACAAATATCCCAAGCAAATTTTACTACCTACCAACCATAAATCGCGATAAAAATGTGTTATTCACACTCAATGAAATGTATGAAACAGTTAATATTTTTTCGTGATTTCAGTGTTGCCATAGTGAAAGGTGTTCATAATAATGAGTACAATAAATTCTATTCGTCTTAGTACTAGTACTACCATAACGTCTAATTCTGTACTGTAGATTAAAAAAAAAAACAACTCGTAAGAAACATACGGCACTGAAACGTGGTCCCTCTCTATGGGACTCATAAGCAAGCTCAAAGTCACACAACGAGCTATAGAAAGGGCTATGCTCAGGGTTTCTCACGAGATTGAATCAGGAATGAGGAGATACGTAGACGAATGAAATATACAGACATAGCCTACTGGATTAGCAAGTGAAAGTGGCAGTGGGCAAGACACATAGCACGCAAAACAGATTGCCGATGGGGCTGAAAGGTTCTCAAATTGAGACACGGACCGGTGAGACCATAGGACGTCTCCACAAGATGGACGGATGACCTAATGAAGACTGCAGGAAAAAGAAAACGCTGGATGCAGGCCGCTGTTTTACGTTTCATTTCTTATAACTTGCACCACACCAGACACTCTTGTCTCGCCTTACTTTCAGCAAAGGAACTCTCACTTTGACGTTTACCTGAATAATACTCGCGCATCTTCACTTCACAAGTTCTCGGGAAACCTGGGGCTTAACTTGACACGAATGTGATGAGTTACGAAGATAATTGGGTCAAACTATCATTGGGTTGGAAATCGCTACAGCTGCTTCTCTCGCACATCATTAATTCCAAATGGTTTAAGATAAAATACACTGCGTTTGATATTGAAAATTAATCACTTACCTATAACGGATTCTATCATACTGTATACCAATATTTATTTGTGTTTAATTTCAATCTATCTTCTTCTTTATCTTCTTTATCTTTATCTTTTCTTTATCTTTATCTTCTTTATCTTTTCTTTACATAGTATAAATTGAAGTCGCTTTCTGCGTCTGTCTGTTTGTATGGCCGCTAACTCCTCCTAAACCACGCAACGGATTTTGATGCGGTTTTGACCATCAATTAGATAAACTTTCAAGGAAGGTTTATATATATAACTAGCGACCCGCCCCGGCTTCGCACGTAAATTACACCCGTTCGAAGCCGGGCGGGTGGGTCGCTAGTAAATATATAAACTCAAAATACCCCTCACTCACTGAGTCATGACGAAACCTCAAAAATTACTTGACCTACGAACCGGTAGGTAGATTTTTTTGGGGTGTAGTGATCCGCCAAGAAAGAATTTTGCGAAAGGACCGGATTAAGTTGATATTAAATCTACGCCGACGAAGTTACAGGCAACAGCTAGTGTGTAATAATTGCAAAAAACTAATAAAGAATAGGGCCCCGATTCTGCTAAACGAATTGTTTTTAAATTGTAATTGTATCAATTTTAATTTTTAACTAATTGCCTCAAAATTGAGAGTTTTTTTATACTAAGTTATAATATTAGGTGGTGGTATTTTTCTAGTCTAAAAATTTTTATTAAAAACTGTCAATTTTGATTTAAAAACAATTGGTTTAGTAGAATCGAGGCCCTGGGTTGGAGTTAAACAAAACGTTATGTCAATATTTTTAGAATAACATTGCAAAAGTTTTAAAGCGGTTTTCTGTTAATAATGTTTTATTTTGGCAAAGGAGATCGAAAACAGTTGTTTTAGTGTGTTCGGATTTCTTAGCCATCTTATAAAATATCGACATGAAAATTACTTTAGTTAGACCATTTGTAATGTTAATCTAAAGACTGTCGTTTGACGAAGATTGATCGATCTCGCCCGGGGATTCTTAGCACTTAGGATTCAGGAGTTGGACATGTCACAAAAAAAAAACTAAAGGTAATGCCCAACCGTGCCTAACTGAACCCTCTCAATGAAATTAGTAAAAAAAAAAGTGTGCGAAGCACATTCGGAAGGAGGTACGGTCCCCTGAAGTTATTACGCACCAGCAGGTCTAGTATTTACTTCTTGTGTATAAGTTATTTTAGTTTGTCTTTTTCTTTTAATGTTATTCTTGGAAATCGGAATGCTAGCAAAAGTGATCAGAATATACGGTTTTCATTTAGCTTCCACTGCAGCTATGTCTTGTTTGCTTGTCAGAGTTAAAAAAGTTTGTACAAATTATATTTTTTTTGTAAACAGTATCAAAACAAAATTTGGTATATTTTTAACCGACTTCGAAAAGGAGGAGGTTATCAATTCGACTGTATGTTTTTTTTTTTACTCCAAAAATAACTGATTATAAATTGTAAATATGTATATAAGTAGGTAATATATGTATTAATAATTTCGTTGATTGTCCTTTAATGCTCATTGCTTTGAAGTTATTTAAATATTATATTCTACTTTTTAGTTTTAGTTTGTAAATGAAGGTATAATCATGAAGTAGGTTCTTTTTTTTTCTAAAAATTATCTTTATATTTATTTATATTGCAAATGAGAAAGTCATTTGCCAGAGGGCAACGGAACGCAGTATTTTCGCCATCAAAGGTATCGACCGAGTTCCTAACGCAACAACTCTCTCAAGAACCAAAATTACTGACGTAGGGACCGAGACAGCCAAACTCAAATGGAACTGCCAAGCCACGTGATTAGCGTGCACCCGGCAAGATGGGCGAAGGGATCCTTCAAATGGCCCACGGCTGGTCGGCATCGATCATCGCACATTTTGCCCGAATTGGCCGAACTTGGTGGAGGATAAAGATGCGTGAAAGGAAATAGGGGGGTCTTTGCCCAGCAGTAGGAAAAGAACGGCAGAGCAAAAAAAAAAGTTGTTCGAATTGCTAGAGAAATTCTGTCTCTAATATTTATTTATGTCTTGAACATCGAGGTCACCGAAGTATTTTTTTTTCTACTGGCAAGTTTTTTATAACCTAAGCAATATACAATAACTATCACCACAAATAAGGCTGCTGAAGTTTCGAAGACAATTCAAATGCTCAAGACATGCTTCAGCTAGCTTCTTCATGCTATGCTTCAGTTGGCAGATATCCAGAATGCTGGTGGCATTACTACGCTGAATGGCAATGCTTATACGTTGAGCCAGAAAACGACAGAATGTTGTAGCATTGATAAAAAAAAAAAAAACTTTTTTTTAATATACTCACCCCTTATACTGTTTTCATCTTCCAGTTTAAGTAGCTTTACGTTTTAACTAAACCGGTTTAAGTAAAATTTTGCTTGTTCTTGTTTACCTTAATCATTTTGTAGGCGTAAGTACAATTAAATGTACCAAAAAAAGAACAAAACAAAGAACTTGACCAGACAAAAACGCTACAAACTATTACATCAAGCTAAAATAGGCCAAATAGCTTTAGCCTTTGACATTCAAAGGCTTTAACAGAAAAGGGTTCGGCGTCAAAGATAAACGGAGTTAGATAAGATCTAGTCTATACAAAGGTCTCTTTACAAGGTCGGGTTGCTAGCTTTATAGCGACAAGTTACGCATGTTAGCTTACAATACATTCATACAATGAACCAATCTTTAGTTAAACCAACAGTAGAAATCATTTCTATTTCTACCTTTTTAGCAACTCTATTTATTTAAGTTGTACAGAGATATGAGATAGACAGCGATGGCGGCCGATCGATAGTACGTGCGCTTTACAATCTGTCAGCACTCGATTCGATCCTCGCACCTCTCCCTGCACCAAAGACATTATTCAGAACCTAAATAAATTATCATCATCATCATCATCATTTCAGTCATAGGACGTCCACTACTAGACATAGGCCTCCCCCATCGATCTCCAAAAGGGCCGGTTGGAAGCAGCCTACATCCAGTGTTTTCTTGCGGTATATTTTAGGTCGTCTGTCCATCTTGTGGGTGCACAAATAAATTATGTGCAGTTTTAATGTCATCGCACAAAAACGGTGAAAGAAAACATCGCGAGGAAGCCGATATGTCTAAGACTCTTAAAATTCAAAGACGCATTTCATTCATCAACATGCACTGGGCCAGCCTGGTGGATTAGAGTCCATCCTCTCTCTCTCTGAGAGAAGACCTGTGTCCTAGCAGTGTGTACATAAAAGGCTGATAATGATGATGATGTACAGATATACACGGTACGGCGGTACTTAGCCGAAAGAAACTAACTGTAACATATGTATTCGGACTGCCAGAGTGGGTACGAAAAGACCACACCGCTTCATGGTTGATATTCCGAAAACCAATACAAAGTACTTTGATACCACTTTCATTGTGCAAACTACTAGTCTGTGGAATGCACTGCCTGAATGGGTGTTCTCCGATAGTTACAATCTGGGTGTCTACAAATCGTGAGTGAATCGGTTACTTCTTGGCAAGCGTGCTCCATCGTAGACCGCGTCGTCGCTTAACATCAGGCGAGGTGGCGGTCATAAGCAAGTCTATTTGGCGTGTAGATTCCTTACGGGGTATATAGGTCCTTTAAAAGTGTATGAAAATCTACGCGTATAAATTCACCAGCAATAGCTAGTAATTAAATAAATTAAATAAAAAAAATAGAAGTTTATTTCTTTTTTTCACGGAACAACATTTGCCGAGCCGAATTGACATGATTTTTTGCTGACGGAATCCAAGCAAAAAAAAACCATGAGGAGCAGCTAGTGTTATCATACAATTGCCTTAAAAAGGAATAAACAATGACGACTTTTTAGAAACCTAAGCATTTTAATAATTAACCACCTAAACCACTATTCGTCTATTAGCAAATTAGCAGCCTAAAACTATGCTTGTTAGTAACTTTGCAGTTGAAAATGGCAACACTCCTTGTCTTGAATGAAAGTCACATCAAAACTTGCGCTTTCATGTCAATTCCAATCTATGTCTATACTCACCATGTCGGTTAACGTTGTGGTTCAAATGTGGCTCAAAGTTTAAACTCAAACAACAAGCCAGCCTTAAATAAACCATCCCTCCGTATCTCACAAGCTCACGATTCAATATTCCGACTGTTGCTCCACAGATAAGGCGAGTTCCTTTAAGCTGCCGTTACCATATCCTGCGCGACTCTATTGCCCGAGAGTTTAGAATTTAAACGAGATATCTTTACGAGTAATTTATGTCAAGTATGATGATATCCCATAAAATCAGACGAAGTAACTCATTCATCCATATTTGCAACATTTATGTATATTGGCAAAATAGAAGTCGTAATCAAAAATATTTAAGGGCCAAAATACCGCGTGCAGTACAAAGTTAATTTTTTTTTTCAAATTTTGACCACAAATAATATGATAAACAGTTTTGTCAGTTTACTGTGGTTATTACTTTTATAAAATATATCAAACAAAAATGTTTCTGAAATCATTTGAAATATTAACGCCCCGAACCGCAATTTTCAAAAGTAGACACAATCTTTTTATATCTTTAAAAAACATCAAATGCGCGAGAAATATAGCGGCGAGCCATATTCTGGGCGTTAACTAAAAACTAAATTTATGTTTTTGTACCTAATAAAATCAATATATACAAAAATACATATAACGAAACAGTTCAAGACGGCTGCCTTGTTCTATGTGCCAACTATAGCTACTATATCTAAACCCTCTCTACTATAATCTGGAATATCATTTATTTGTTGCCTGTAAGTTCCAACATAACTTCTCATTCGTCACTTTTAGCGGAAAATCGTAAAAAACCTCTTTACACATTGAAATATTGTACGCACGTACAGGATATTAGAGGCACCGAAAATTGGCCATCAGTTATTTTAAGAAAGGTTAATATATATATAATACCTCAAACTCCAATTTTCGTCGCAGCATTTTCTTCAAATAAGAGCCAAATTAAATGCCTGTCCGAGAAAAGTAAATAATGCACAGCAAGCTGGCGAATTCGCCGTCCAGAGAAAACGACTTGCCCTCAATTTTAAAGCTCCGTATTATCCACCCTAGATTCAATATTCAATATGTTACGCCAGATAAGACTAACGGCAGACCGGTCAGATATCTGCTGCCATCTGAAATACGACCGAATCTATCTTTTAAGAAACCGATAGAGTGGGAGAGAGGGTCATCAATAACTTTAAACTGTGTCATGCTGGAGAATGAGATTGTGGAACTCTGAAATTTATGCCACGGCACAAAGAAATCTTCCAAGTTTTGAAATGCTATAAACTTTTTATATATAATAGGCTTGCGTTTGACCGCCACCTCGCCTGATGTTAAGCGATGATGCAGTCTACGGTGGAGCACGCTTGCCTAGAAGAAACCGCTAGTATTATGAATGCGAAAGTCTGTTTGTTTGTTCAACTCAAAATAATATAGCGAGCTAAAAAGCACACTACAAAAGGCCCAAAGAAAAAAATAAACACTATAGCACTTTAAGCGCTCCCGAAATTGATATTTCCTCCAGCGCTTTATACATTCACTCGGTACGTTTTACAACTAAAGTCACTTTCAATTTTCAGCTGAAAGCGCTTTATGGGACGCTGGGAGCGTGACGCGCATAAAATCTCAAGAGGGAAAGCCTCAACTTGTCTCCATCTATGTTGAAGTCGCGGAAGATTTACAGATTTCCTAAATCGCAACAACAATTGAAATTCAGCCTTTTCGTTCAAAGCACACGGTTCATGTTTGACTTTGAAAAGGCGAATGTAAAAAATCTTAATCTCAAAGTTATTTCAATTTTTTCACGGACAGATGTTACCTTGACGTAGGAGTGTAAAAGTTTGCGTTGAATTTTTTATTACCCTCACAAATTAGGTTGGTTAAAGTTTTTTCTAGGACACGGGACAGTTAGAAGTGCAGTGACAACACGTTTTTGTGAAAGGAATCTTAAGGTGGCAATTATGCGATACATTTTTAGCTAGCAAAACTTGAACCGATAACCGTTGGGGAAGAAAGGTTCTGGAGTGGATACCACGAACCGGAAGACGCAGCGTAGGTAGGCCTCCCACTGGATGGACCGACGACATTGTGAGAGTCGCGGGCATCCAGTGAATGCAAAAGGCAGGCTGTCGTTCAGTGTGGAGGTTAAAGGGTGAGGCCTATGTTCAGCAGTGGACGTCTTCTGGCTGATGATGAAGAAAACTTGAAAGGTATAAATTTTTACATGCTTTATTTTAACTTGCCTTGTTAGTTTAGGTCAAATCTTGCAAAAACATTTTAAACAGTTATTCCCAACCGATTGAGGTGAAATTTTGCATACACGTTTTGTTTGGATGACTGCATGGTTAGAGACTATGGAAGTGTTAATAATGTAAGTAATTGAAATAATGTAAAATACACGAGATAAAATACTTTAAAAGTGCTTAATTTCAATTTGTAATCATTGCAAAAACCTACGTCTTTTTTTAGGTTTTTTTAAAGAAAATTAAAAATAACGGCTATATTTAATTACAATTACGATGCAATTTTTTTACGTAATTTATGTACTATTCGAATTCACTTGTTAATATCCTAATAATAAAATATTAACATGAATACATTAATCATTTTCACTCGCTGTTGAGTAGGTATCCTTTTATAAAGGTATGATTCCGTACTCGACAGCACGCAGCAATGATGCTGCAACAGTGCTGCTGCAACACTACTGGTCTCCGTACATTGTTTATAGGTTTATATGAGACTACCGATCCGCCCCAGCTTCGCACGGGTATAGATTATAGCCTATGTCACCCGGGGATAGTGTAGCTTCCACACCGCCGCTGTCCGCTTCCGGGGACAGTGAAATAATTTTTCAAATCGGTTCAGTAGTTTCGGAGCCTATTTCGGAGCCAATGCAAACAAACAAACAATCAAATCTTTCCTCTTTATAATATTATTAGTATAGATTACATTCCGAGGCTGCGGCTGCATTGCTGCCGCGGCGTTATTGCATAGCTCGGAATGTATTCTCTTAATTTTGAAAACCTATAGAGAATGTATGGGAACCAGTCAGTAGTGCTGCGGCCGCTTGCTGCGTGCAGCCGAGTTCGGAATCATACCTTTAGAGTCACATAAAGAATACAAAATATGGGACGAAAACAAATTGCTGTCAATTCAGATCATTACTAATAAATCCTACACAAATTACACTCTTCAACAATAATAAATTCAATAACTCTAGGGTTGTCAAGCGTATCTCGTATTTTCCAGTTAATAACATAAGCAGCTTTATCTTGAAAATCGTCCGTAAAACGATAAACTTCCACTCGACTTGCGGCGTTAAAAGAAAATTACGATGATAATAATTCAGAGAGAGGCAACCCTAAATCACTGCGTATGGCAGAACCTAATGGAAAGCGGGACGTTTAAAACATTTCTCGCAATTGAAAAAATGGCTCTTCTGCGAAATAAAGTGCGAAAAGTGCTCGCGTTGTTGTGATTTTTTGCTTACAATTTTACGTGTAAATTCAATCAAATAAATTTTCTAGTTATTAGATAATATTTACCTAGTACCCAATTAGATAATTATTATATAAATGGCTACTTGTGACGGTGATGTGTGTGAATCAGGATTTTATTAAACCTCGAATGAAAAGAGTAGCTGGTAGAAATCTCTAATGCAACAAAAAAAACAAGCTTTTTGTCTTCCTGTTAGCAAACCCTTTCATTTGATACCCATATCATGGTGGTAGATAAGAAAATTTAATTCGCCATATTGGGGCCGCCATATTAAATTTAACGTGACGTCAATTTATTTTTCTTATTCTTCTCTGTATATTTCATTTGTTACCCATATCATGGTGGTAGATAAGAAAATTTAATCCGCCATCTTGGGGCCGCCATATTAAATTTAACGTGACGTCAATTTATTTTTCTTATTCTTCTCTGTATATTTCATTTGTTACCCATATCATGGGGTTGCATAAAAAATAACAAGTCCGCCATATTGGTTTTATAATGACGTCATTTAACTAACCATGCATTGTCATCCAAACTAAATGTGTAGGTAACTTTAACTCAATCGGTTGGGGATAGCTGTTTAAAAATTAAGTACTTAGCAACATTTGACTCATACTTGTCTTATACAACAACAACATAAACAAAAGATAAAAACAATTTTATTTATCTACTGGTTAACGTGATCTTCGACCAAAATAAAATTAATATACAAAAAAGTCAACAATACAAAAAACTGGTACTCTGTATCTGATACTGGTATCCCTTTGTATTGTAATTTAACTAAGCAAACTTACAAAATAATTAGAATCCTTCGTTGCTAAGAGATTCCTCCAGAGTTATTGAACGATCTCACACATATCTCGTTCTCGCGTCTTCATTAATTACAGCCAACAAATTCCCCGACATTTTGTAATAAGAAACTCATAGTTAGGAAGAATTGGATGTAATAAAGGCAAATTATAGCAATTACGGGAATTACAAGGAGCTCGCAATTTGTGCGTAATAGCTCTCGCACGACGCGGTGTTAACTTTCAACAAACATTTTGGACGAGACTAACCGCCAGTATTTGTTAGGACTTTTGTTATTTATCGATAGAATGTAATGGGGTTGTAGTATTACATTTTTTAAGGGTGGATAAGTCCGTCTTTGACCACCACCTCGCCCGTTGGTAAGCGACAATGTAGCTGAAGATGAAGCATGCAGACTTCATCATCATCAACCAGAAGACGTCCACTGCTGAACATAGGCCTCCCCCTTTAACTTCCACACTGAACGACAGCCTGCCTTTTGCATCCACTGGATGCCCGCGACTCTCACAATGTCGTCGGTCCATCTAGAGGGAGGCCTACCTACGCTGCGTCTTCCGATTCGCGGTCTCCACTCCAGAACCTTTCTTCCCCATCGATCATGCAGACTTAGAAGATACCTATTCACTCTGGCCTAAAAAGGCCCAGATTTCTCAGGAAACAAGGAAGCTGGCAGTTTGTTCGAATCCTTGGCTGTACGGATTAGAAACGTGGATTCAAAACGTTTTGTACGTATCCGAGGAAAATCCACAATGTATAGTGGACCTTTTTCTACTTGTCCTATAGTAGAAAATATGACTATCCCGATTTCCATGATTAAAAACACAATGCATAAGGTATTTTACCTAAACTATATAGCAGCCTGGATGCAGAAGGCAAGCTGTCGTTCAGTGCGGAGGTTAAAGGGGAGGCCTATGTTCAGCAGTTGACGTCTTCTGGTTGATGGTCTTTCGAGTTTTAGTTTGTCTACTTCCATGGTTAGCTTAAAATTATAAAAATGGTGTCAATTCAAAATTGAATGTTTTATTTAAGAAACTGTAAAGGCCGAAACACGATTAACATTTCACTCGATAGAAAAAGATATGAAACAACACTGATTTACGCTTTTTCCCTGTTTGTTTGGATTTGTTAAAATACCTAATTACTAAATTATGTCTACGTTATCTTTATATATAGATTTGATAATTATGGAGAGAACCATAAAGATATATTTTATATTAGAAAAAATATGAGAAAAACCTCAAAAATAGAAGTAGCGAAACGTACGGCTTTGATTTTGGCTTTTGGCTCCACCACATGTGACTTTAATACCATACAATTACGCCTTATGGTCATCTGTAATAACAACCGTTGCTTAAAAGTGGGAAAACGTCGCCTTAAGGAAGATAATAAGCATTTTAATGTCCTTTTAGAAAGAGAGTACACTATCCTAATAAATGATGTCAATTGTAAGTTCTCCAAACTCTATATCGGAACTCTCACTGTGCAAAAAATGGACAGAGCTTCCCTTCCAAATCTGACTAAAACTTTAAATGCTTATATCTCAGAACTTTATTAGATTTTTTTTCAGTATACGTTTTACATTTAACTATATTTTTCACAAAGCCTGTGTTATTTTTAACATAAATGTTTAATACATTTATCCGATAGATTATTAAAAACTCATATAATCTGTCACTTAAAATACCAATATTTAATAAAATAGGCAGTAAAATTCCATTTCGAACTTGCATTGTAAAACTCCTGATACAGCGCTTTTGTTCATTATACGAACAATTTAATTGCAAACTCATTCGAGTGCTTTATTTAATAATTTCATTTCACAAAGTGCAGCGTGAGCTGATAAATACAGAGATAAAATGCGAACTGATAAGCTTTTGTATGTCATTGACATTGGCACAGTCAGAGATAAAGTTATTTTGCTATTATCGTGGTGTTGCCGCTAGCATGCTGGCTACGCTGCCAACTGGTAGTGGGCCTGAGCACTTGGATTGTCTTTAGACCATCAACGGTCTATTGGCAGTCTGTTTTTGTAGTGGTATTATTAGCTTGTATTTTGTTTAGTTGATAGAGACACATGCCATTTCAAAGTATTTAGGTTCATTTTGAGGTTCATTTAGGTTCATGGGGAAGAAAGGTTCTTGAGTGGAGACCACGAACCGGAAGACGCAGCGTAGGTAGGCCTCCCACTAGATAGACCGACGACATAGTAAGAGTCGCTGGCATCCAGTGGATGCAAAAGGCAGGCTGTCGTTCAGTGTGGAGGTTAAAGGGGGAGGCCTATGTTCAGCAGTGGACGTCTTCTGGCTGATGATGATGATGATGAGGTTCATTTGCTGAGCTATTGAAGTTTTTTTGATCACCTGGGAATCTAAATAAAAAAAATATTGCTAAAATTAAGCTAAAATTGCACTCAATAATTTCTCGAACATAGAATCTTAATGTTTTATTACGTGGTTTTAACACGTGGTTTTCACACATGATAAAATTACTCATCATTTCATAATTATCAGCTTGTCATGTTTCTACTGCTGGGATATAGGCCTCTCAGAGAGAAGATAGGCCATAGTTTACCACACTTTTGATCCAGATCTTTTCTGCCGTTACATCGCTTTGTTATGCAATTTTATAGTCCGTACTGACAACTACCGAGTTTTGGATGGTAAATTCTAGAACAACAATACTATATTGTGACTTATATATTTCGTCTTTTTTCAATAGAATGAAAATAAATACCTAAACGAATCTATCAAGTATGTTTAAGAATCATAGGCAAAGAAAACAATGTTTCACTTATTTCAATGTTTTTCTACCGCTACGAGTATTTCCAAATATTCTCGATAAAATCCTTCAAACAAACGAAATGTGTAAGAATGCGATAAGACAGTAAAAGGGTTGCCCGAACCTATAATAATAGAATTCGGCATAGCGACGTTACGATACTAAGGAGCCATTTCCACCAGAGACAATTTCCGAAGATAAGGTGGCGTTTATAGCTAAACGTTGTGGAACGCTAAACTGCAGCATTGTCATCATCGTCTTTGCTGTTACTCTCTGTTGTACACAATAAAGAGTTTATCATCAGCTATGTGTACACATCAAGTTTAATTATCATTAAAAACGGCTAAACAATTTGTTGTATATTTAAATGCTATGAGCAATAAAAAATAATATTAATGAAATTTATTGAAGGGCAAGGATTTGGTATTAAATACAACTTATCGTTAAAACTATTACTACTAAAAATATAATATATATAGAGAAAGTAAAATAAAAGAAAATTTAAAAAAAAACTTGTAATAATCAAGTAGTATTGTAGTTGTATTGTATTGTAGTAAATCCACTGGATCAACACATACACAATTTATATTTTTGTCTGTACTAACATAAAAGTCAATAGGCCGTAATGGAAGCTTTTGGGTGGACGATACACTTTCTGCTTAATCTAAAGAATAAAGAACACTGCTCGTTCGTGCAGTCAGCGTTGCCAAACCGGATTTTAAATAGGGCGTAGAACAGAATTGTAATTATACGTAGAATTGGATGTAAAGTTTGATTTGGGAAATTCAAAAATTCATAAATCGGGGTAGTCAACATTTTAGGGCTGTAGAAAAAGCCCTAAAGTTTGTCGATCTGTGTAAAACAATTGAGAACGCTGAGTGTGTAAAACAAAGTAAACATAATGTACACAAAAATACACAACATCATAAATTAGAAAATTTATTTCGTAGCGATAGATTTTCTAGTATAAACAGCGTCTACGGGTAACGGGTCCGCTACGGCGTAGCGCCGTAGACGTGAATAAACATCCGCTACGAAATTGCGTAGACCCCAGTAAAGGGTCTACGAAAAATAACATAATTATGAACTGTTATTGTTATTTTTGGGTCACCTTTATTACTCTATTACACTGTTATGTTATTGGGTAGGGTGAATAACAAGAGATGTAACTGAAAATTTAAACACGATTAAAATAAACTATAACGAGCTATAATAACAAATCACGTATTGACTTACGTGAGGCCACTGACAGTAGCAAGAAAATTAAAACCAAAATGAGTGCTATGTCCGGCAGTAGACTGATAGTCTGATTTTGATAATGATAATAAATCAGAAATTCCACATAAATAGAAAATATTGTAAGTTGTCTCGCCGTTGGATAGTTATAGTAAAATTATTTCTATTTTATGGGCAATGACGTATGTTATGGTATATGTTATTTCCATTATAAACGTAGATCAATTCTGTATTAAAAAAATTGACATAATAATTATGATTAATGATCACAATTTAATCGATATCTAAATCGAATCTGACATCTGTACATAACGGTGTGAGCCCGTTATTTACCTGAAAACTGTCGCTGAAACAACTCACCTCGGGTCAGCTGCACGTCACATCCGAAAACACTTACAGCCCAAAACACAGTCTAATTAGCCAATTGCCTCCCGAAATGGATCTAGTCCGATCTAATTTTCATTGAAGGCCCGGTCAAAACACGGCTATGTCGTAAAGTAGCGCCGCGGAACACGCGACTGCGCCCGGCGAACTCGCGAGCAAAACTGGGAGGTAGGAGCTCAGACTGCGAGCACTCCAGAAATCAGCACGACAAGGACAGTGGACTGTGCGACCGAGAGGGAAGAAGGTGCAGAGGTGCGCAGGAAAGAATTAGATGTTTATTCAGGATACGTAACGGGAGTGTTTGAACTACTAGTTTAAAGTTTATCTTATAGATTTCATGACATCCTGGTACACAATAAAGCGAGTATGGTAAAAATTTGGAAATTATTTCATTAGGAATGAAAACAATGTCACTTGAAATTTTTGTCTGCAATCAGCACTTCAAACTAGCAAAGCCGCGCGGTTTCACCCCCCTTAGTAAATTTCATATAAATCTGTTCAGCCGTTACGGAGTTGAGTAGGACACACACACACACACACGCACACACACACATACTTTTGCATTCAAGACATTTGTGTGATTATTTATTTTATCATAAAAAAATGCATCTGTAATAACAATGCAAGCTTACAAGCGTTTTTTTTCAAATTCAACTTGCCTTGTTAGTTTGCGTCAAATTTTTAAACTGAATTTTGAAACAGTTATACCGGATAAACTAACCGATGGAGCTGAAATTTTGCATACATGTTTAGTTTCGATGAAAATGCATGGTTAGCTAAATGACGTCATTCCAAATCCTATAGGTATAGTGGACTCCCAAGCTTGTGAATGAGTAATTTTTTATGCACCCCCATGATAATTATTGGTATCTAATGCAAGGTTTTTCGGAGAATAATACGAAAATAAAATGACGTCACACTAAATTCAATATGGCGGATGCCAAAAAGAATGTATTTTTTTTACATCATAATTTTTCCTCACGATGTTTTCCTTCAACAAAAAGGTGGTACTAATATCTGTACATAAACTCCAAAGAGCTCATTGGTATGGGCCCGGGATTTGAAGCCACGACCTCACGCTTTCAAGTCTAGCGGTCTCCCAAATAGGCTACCACGGCTACCTGCAATACATACGGAGAAGTTATTCAATGGGGTATGTGAATCCACCAACCGGCAATTGGGCCAGCGTGGTGGATATGGCCCAATAGCCCTTTCGAGGTAAACCTAAGTCTAGCAGTGGACTATCAAAAGGCTGATTATGCTATTACACTTCTTCTAATAATTTAATTAAAATTCCCATTCTGTTATTTTTTTTATTTTACCGTAGGAAGTACTTATAAATGTGTGCAAAAAGCTTTCAATCTGGTCCAAGGGCCAAATTTTATTAATAATGGCGAAGTATAATTTGACAAATTTAATAAAAGAAATTTAATTTTAATACAAAAGACAGTGACCGAATGTAATTCGTCGGGCATTCATATAATGGGCAGTAAATTAACTCTGGCCGAAATCACCCGCGCGGAATGCATAAAATAATAGGTCGGGAACACGATGCGCCACATTTAAAGGTGCTAAAATAAAGAAGTAGATAGGTGGTAGAGTATTTATAATACAAAACTTATAAAAACACATTCTCAATTCTGTTATGCCATCCATACATTATAGACGCCACGTTCTACGAAAAAATGGCTATGAGTTTATTTACGAATTTATTTTAATCGTTTTTTTTTTTGGTTTGTTGTCAAAGTTTTTAGGCCCCCCAGGCCTGCTCAACCTGAGTTGGATCTAAAGGAATTAAAAAAATTTGCTAACCGACTTCAAACAAATGACGTGACAATGTAAGTTGCGAGTGAATCGGTTTCTTCTTTAATGGGCAAGTGATTTTATTAACTAAACATAATACAAGCTAATACTAACACTACAAATACAGTTAGACTGCCCATAAACCGTTGAAGGTCTAAAGACAATCCAAATGCTCAAGCCCACCAGTGAGTTTCTTCTTGGTAAGTGTGCTCTATCGTAGACCACATCATCACTTAACACCAGGTGAGATGGCGGCCAAACGTACGCCTACCTTACAACGTTTTTTTTAATCCTGAGGAGCTGCTAATGAATACTGTGGTCATAAAAACTTGTTAGACTTACGTCGTCGCTTACCAACAGGCGACTTGGTGGTCAAACGCGGACTAATTCGCGATAAAAAAAGACAGATTGTGAGATGTTGCCCTGGAATTAAACAAAAGAATTTAGTCCTTTTTTTGACATAATTATCCCCATTGTCGCGTCTAAAATGTTTTATGCAATGCGCAGTAGGTTTAGAAGTGACAAAAACAACACAGTTATCTTTAAAGAACCCTTAAAGCTTTTTTACTGCAGGCCTTCTATTTCGTTCAAGGCGCGGATTGGTTTTCGGCCGGATAGATGAAATGATAATTTCGCTGACGCTAAGTTAGTAATCGCAATTTTGTACAACCTAATTGTATTATGCTTACCACCAATCTGCTGGTTAAACTACACCATTAGATAAGGCAGGAAAGCAGAGGAAAAGACTGGCATAGGACCGGAAAAGACGGTGCGTTGAAAACGAGACCTTTACAGATATTTTTACGCAGCAGTGGATGGAAATGGTTGATGATGGTGATGATGATGATGTATTGTGCATAATTTGAACAACTTAGAACTACTAACTTTGCACAACTTATAAATGGATATGGGTTATTTATATTATATGATTATCTCTATCTTCTCTACATAGTATAAATTAAAGTCGCTTTCCGCGTCTGTCTGTCTGTATGGCTGCTAACTCCTCCTAAACCACGCACCGGTTTTGATGCAGTTTTTACCATCAAATAGATACATTTTCACGGAAGGTTTATATATATAACTAGCGACCCGCCCCGGCTTCGCACGTAAATTACACCCGTGCAAAGCCGGGCGGGTCGCTCGTTATTGATATAATTTATTATATGAATATATTTTTTGCACTTTTTTTATAGTTAAAACTTCTTTAGCTGTGTTTAGCAATTTTTGGTAAGGGCAAAACTTAGGGATTCGCGTCTTTATTCTTTACTAGCTGACCTGACAGACGTTGTCCTGTCTTAGAACTGTCAAACACGCAAAGTCAAAATTAAATACACCTTGGGTTACATTATTGGAGTTTTAGTAAGGATCCATATTTTTTTTGAAAATATAATATAGCATATGTTAACCGGGGATAGTGTAGCTTCCCACCAGTGAAGGAATTTTTCAAATCGGTTCAGTAGTTTCGGAGCCTATTTAATGCAAACAAACAAACAATCAAATCTCTCCTCTTTATAATATTAGTATAGATTACAAATTTCTTTGACATGTTATGTGCTATGTGACAGTTATTCCAAAGTTTTAATTTTTCACTTCTGTCGGCAGTCCTCATGACTGCCTATTTTTTCGTAGATCTAGGATGTCTAGGATTTGCGTAACATTTTTTTATAGGTCTGTGATTTTTAAACAGGTCTCACCCCATATTAATAGACGAAACCTCACGTTACCCTCAAGTGGTGTTTTGGCATATAAAACACCAGTTGAGGGTGCCGTGAGGATTCGAAGTACTTTTATTAACGTCTATGAATATGAGGATTAATTCATTAGCATTTGACGCCTGAATTTTATAAATGCATTGGTTCCGTTTACGCGTTTACTCGGCATTCAGCAGAAACGCGAGATCGAGCGTGGGCCTAGATATACGTTAATAAAGGACCCGCAATTTCATACATATTAATACTCGACGCGAACGTGACCAGACTCTTTATTGGACGCGTAAAACAAACGCGTTCGCGATGTTAACGAAATGACCCGCGGGATGCTGGACCTTTTCCGATGATAATTTGTAATTTCCAAGGTAATTATTGCGATCGTAAAACGTGCAGTTGTGGGAAATGAGAGTGGTAACTTTTTATGGGGTGTTGAAATAAACTGGCAAAAAGGGACTTTATGATAATAATAATTAAAAAGTTTATTGGATTCTCTAAGGAATCTCTCTACATGACTCTCTGTCCTAGTTTATGCTACTAATAATATAACAGTGACTTTTTTACAAAATGAAAAAAATTGGGTATGAGGAGATAGATAGAGAAACTATAAAACAGGTACTCTAGACAACGCGACACACATATTCAAGGATATGATTGTACTCATCGGTATAAACAACTTCCACTGTTGGACTAACCCTCACATCGAGGAAAAATCTGCTGTTACTAAATAAATAATAAAAACACTTCGTTTAGGTTGATTGAATCAGGCGTTACTTTGGGGATGTCTATTTTTTATTTGTATATGAGGAATCTCTAGTGTAATTCCGCTTCCACATCAGAAGCGGAATTAATAGCGGAATACAAATTAAACTTCGTTTATTGTTAAGTTTTTTTTTTTTTTGCAATATCAATGTTGGTCTCAATGTAAATGAGTGGAATTATATCTTTGAATATGTCCGTCATCTAGAGATACACCTGTATACCTGTATAGTAGACAGAGTCAGAGAAACTATCCAGTAAATATATGATACTACTAACTATATATAAATATGAAACGGACCGATGATGGCCGAGCGGTAGCATGTGCGCTTTACAATCTGAAGGCAGCTGGTTCGAATCTCGGCCCTGCACCAAAGGCTTACTCAGATAAATTATGTTAAGTCTCGATGCCATCGCTCAAAAACGGTGAATGAATGAAGGAAACCGGTATGCCAAAGAACCTCAACAAATTCAAAGACGTACTACATTCACCAACATGCACGGGACCAGCATAGTGCATTAGGGCATATCCTCTCTCTCTCTCTCGCACACACACACACACACACACTCTCATTTTCTCACTCTCTCGATGAGAGAAGGCTTGTGTCCCAGCAGTGTGCAAAACATTATAGGCCGATGATGATGATAATCTATATCTATACTAATATTATAAAGAAGAAAGATTTGATTGTTTGTTTGTTTGCATTGAATAGGCTCCGAAACTACTGAACCGATTTGAAAAATTATTTCATTGTTGGGAAGCTACACTATCCCCGGGTAACATAGGCTATATTATATTTTCAAAAAAAATAGGAATCCTTACTAAAACTCCAATAATGTAAACCAAGGTGTAAAAAAAAAATTACACTCGTGCAAAGCCGGGGTGCATTGCTAGTGATATATAATATGAAAACCTACAAAGTACCATATTTGAAAGAAAAAAAACAACTTTCAAAAACCTTTATTGTAATTCGAATAGACTACTCTACCATGACTTTTACATACATCAAAGGTTTTCGAAAACTAACCCACTAGGTTCCTATGTAAAAACTCTTCAACGTCCTTTTTGGATTACGTATCTGGTGAAAATGCCTCATAAGTATGCCTGTTAGGTAATTGTGATCCTATTACAAAAGTAACCAGTAATGGAATGATTGTGAAAGCCATTCATTAGCGGCAATAACCAGCCTACAAATCAGCCGCGCCCAGCGCTGGACATAAAGGCTTCAAGCACAAAGACTCGTTTTATTTGCAGTATGAGAAATTAAAACTTTTTATACCTTTAAACATCGACCAAAATAAAATGAATGGGAAAAAAATGGACGGGCCATAACCATTGAATATTCTCAGTAAAACGTGCCAAACCGTCGAACATATACTTCAAAACCTGATTATAACTATTTACAGTTTATTTGTTACAAAAAATAGATAGCAGTTTTTTGTTGTGTTAACACTTCTTACCCACTGCCACTAAAGTTTCACTCGCACAATCTCTCCTTCTTCCTATCCTAGATTATGCTGACGCCTGCTACCTTAATCTTACAGAGAACCAGCTAGAGAAACTTGAGCGCCTACAAAATTATTGCATTAGATTCATATTTGGTTTACGCAAATATGATCACATATCCCAGTATCGCGCTAAGCTCAAGTGGTTACCTATTCGTCTTCGTCGGAATGCTCACATCCTTTCTTTTCTATATAATATTTTATTTAACCCCTCCAGCCCGCGCTACCTTAAAGAATGCTTCACTTTGTGGAGAGACTGTCATCCTCTTCCTTTAAGGTCGAAGAACAACCTCTCACTTAAGTCCCCTCCCGCACGTTCTGAAACTTTTTATGGTAAGTCGTTTACATTTCAGGCAGTTCAGTTGTGGAACAAATTGCCCGTGTCTATCAGACATTCTCCATCGCTTGCTACTTTCAAAGATCGCGTTAAAGAGTTTTATTTGTCAAAGTTGCAGCCTTGTTAATATCGTTATGTCGAACAGCTTATTCGTATTATTTCTATCATTAATTATTACATAATTATATATATATATATATATATATATATTTAATTGCATATCTATTAGTATAATTATTTTAAATAATTTTAAGTAATAGTGTGTATTACTATTAGAATGTATGTGTATGGTATAAGTAAAAAATGTATAGTCGATCCTCTATTGCACACCCCGTCTTCTACGTCTTCTATAAATCCTTTCCATCCTAAGGTTGCCTGGAAGAGATCGCTTTTAGCGATAAGGCCGCCAGTTGTTACACTAGTTTTTAAGAGTTTTTTGTCTTCTGTATCAAATTTCATGGTGTGAACAATAAAGAGTTAATCAATCAATCAATCAATCACTTCGGGAAATTACACGAAGGCATAATTTTTTCAGATGTTTCGTTATCGTGTAACAATAGTCTTGTGTCGCACTTCCTACGGCTAGAGACCGACTGAAACGAAGTCAGCGCCGGCGCTCATTTTGTAATCTTAAAAAATGCGCTTCTGGGCCCGTTCAATAATTAACCCGTTAAAAAACAAAACAAAAATAATAATAATTACTTAAAATTAATTAATAAAATAATAAATAAAATATTAGTTTAATATTTTTTTTAAATTATTATTATAATTATTTTTTTTGGTCGAAGATCTATGTTAGAATATTGTCATAAACCGCCAATTTTATACCTAAATTAATTAAAGAAAGAAAAACGTGTAAATTACTACCTATATTGTAATTACTATATACTATGTTGTAATTTTATTATGGAAACTGACGTGGTTTTCACATATTTTATTTACATTACACGGGAATCATGGAGTTCGTGGGAGTGACCGTTAGATTGGTGGCGACGTGGCGAGCTCCGCGTGCTGGAGTATTCCCGACACACAGGAAGATTCGAGTGGGGAAGAGCTCCAGTGTGCGCCGGCGGAACATATTTCTCTACGCGCTCCCACCTCCGGACCCGATAAGCAGCCGTTGTCGTCACGTGCGCACCGCGCGGCAGCCCGTAATGAAAAGCGAGACGCAGCTGCACGCGCGCAATCCCCTTAAAAAGACCGCCTTATGCGGTTGAAACTATAGTCAGAGTAACCAGCTTAATCTTACGAGAGTAATTCCCGTGTAGTATAAATAAAATATGTTGTAATTAGATAGATATATAGATAGATAGAAACTCTTTATTGTGTACACCAGAAATAAAAATTACAACACGATAGAAAACACTTACGAGCTAGTGCCACAAGTGGCGGCCTTATCGCTAAAAGCGATCTCTTCCAGGCAACCATTTTAATTACTACTTATTTAATAATTGTATTGTATGAAATGGCCCCTTACTGCAGTACGTATTACGTGAAAGCTTCAACAAAGGGCAGGTTTTATTAAATCCCGCGCAGGACCGCGACAAAGCCTGCGTTAATGACTCCATACAATAAATCAATTTACGAATACAATGATGGACGCTCCCATACCTCAGCTATCACATGCGGCTCGGAACATTCAACTTTATTTCGTAACGAATATGGTTGAAATAAGACGTTTTATGAAATGAAACATATTGCTGATATCCTGTTGATGTTAATAAAGGTACCTTTTAGCGTATGTAGGTCTGCGCTGTCCTTGGAATATGGAGAACTGGTAGGCACTTTCATAATTAATATTTGTTGTGTTGCTTCACATGATTTTATCATTATCTCTCTCCAAATTATCCCAAGAATCAAAACAAAACCGCACTGATGGGAAAAATCCTCCCTCTTTTTTTTTGTTAAAATGTTCATGACCGTGGTTTCATAGTCCTTAAGTCGTAATCTTAAACAGTTTACATAGTCTTAATAGCGTCAAACAATTCATAGTCACAGTCAGAGTCAAGCTAAGTAAGTCACGGTCAAGTAAAACTCATGCCTCTGTAAAGTGGTGGAGACTTTACAAGAGACTCCTATGGAGTTTTGGAAACAACACGAAAAGACACGTTTCACCTCGTTATATCACTTGCCCACACTCGAGCACGTTTACGAGCACTTAATGAATAATAATTCACCATTAAGTACACATTAACACTCGAAAATACACAAGTTTAGGAAAATAATCCAACGAGCCGACATGTTTTTTTTCACGGTGGCGCCAAAACTCGGCCTCCCTCTTAGAGACGGGTGTTGCTATAATCCCCATGCTTGGCAGGCAGCTTGGGGATCGCAGTACGTTCACTGTGTACTAATAGGTCGCTGCTGCCCTACCTTCGGTGGTTCTTGGCGTAGTTTTTTTTTTTAAATTCATTTAAGGATCAACAAACAGTGTACAACAAAATTTAAAACTAAAGAAATATACAGACAAATAACTAGTGTTGAAATACCAACAGCG
Organism: Agriopis aurantiaria; assembly: GCA_914767915.1. Taxonomy (NCBI): domain Eukaryota; kingdom Metazoa; phylum Arthropoda; class Insecta; order Lepidoptera; family Geometridae; genus Agriopis; species Agriopis aurantiaria. Next base: position 2,996,484 of record OU611992.1, on the reverse strand, counting down.
TTGACCACGGATTAATCGTTGACCACGGATTTAGGTCCAATTCTAAGAAGATGTTTTTTTTTTTAACGCTGATAAGTCCGCGTTTGACCACCAACTCGCCTGTTGGTAAGCGACGATGTGGTCGAAGATGAAGCACGCAGACTTAGAAGATACCTATTCACTCTGGCCTTGAAAAGGCCCAGGTTATATCTCACAGGAAACAAGGAAGCTGGCAGGTTGTTCCAAACTTTGGCCGTACGGATTAGAAACGTAGAATCGAAACGTTTGGTACGTATCCAAGGAAAATCCACAATGTATTGGTGGTAGTAGGCCGTTTTCCTACTTATCCTGTAGTAGAAAGGGGATGGCACGATAAGGTCATGTAGCTCTGATGCACATTCTCCAAAATGAATACAATACAATACAATACAATACAACTTTATTACACACCGAAAATACAAATGAAACTTAAAGTAACATAAAAACAAATAAACGGCAGTATAATGGGCGGCCTTATCGCCTAAAGCGATTTCTTCCAGGCAACCTTTGGATGGACAGGACTAAAGAAGTTGAAAAACGGTCGGTGGTGCACATAAAATATAAATAAATAATATATACATACATATATACACTAAATACGCAATGCTGAATACATGCCACAAATATTATAAATAAAATACATAATATATATACGTACCAATTAACACGAAGAAAAATAATGTGTATAGACTTGATTCTTAAAAATAGGAAGAGATTCGGCCTGCCTGATAGAAACAGGCAGCGCATTCCACAGAATGTGTTTACATAAGCGTATTATAAGATCATGTCACCTCACGTAGGTATATACGTTGTCCATCGTGCTCTTCATTCATTTTACAGACAGATCTCTAAACACTTAGGTCTTAGTCTTTACACCCTATGTTACAAGTACACCTTCGAAAACCAGACAAAACCCACATAGACTGAGCTCCACAAAGAAAATAAAGCAGCGTCCAGACGAGCGTCAACAACTGCAGTTTGAACGCGCGGAACCGTCCTTGGGGAAATCTGCCACGTAGCAGTTAGATACAGTTGACGACAAACGTTGCGGACGCTCTGAATATAAAAAGTATCTTTTGAACTTTCGTGATTTGAATACAATAATTATGTTTTAAATGTATATCGGAACTTATCTCGCATTATTTAGCTACAGAACGCTTAATCCAATGGCAAATTTATAAGTCGAACATACGGAGACCCCGTGATATTACTTCATGGTTTTGCAGTTTTTCCCGATTTTAACGAGATATCTTTTGGACGTCTTAACATAATTATAAACTAAGAAACAAATAACTATACTTTGTTACATTGTAAAAAAAATATTAATAGAAAAATCCATGGAAGTTAATTTGGTATTTAAGGTCTTACTTAATTCAGGATATTTTTGACCCGGGTAAACTTAAATAACAGCATTTTTCATTATCTCAATTAAAAAATGTATTTTGTGTTAGACGACTTGTGTTTAGTTTCGTCAGAATTTATTTTATTGTATTATATCTTTTTACACTTTTCCGAATTTAGTAAGTTCGGGTCATAAATGTGTAACAATTGAGCGCTGAGTTCCCACCTTAACTTGATACCATTACGTGTGGTGGAATATAATCTAAAGAGGGAAGGGTCAGAGCAGTAATAAAGTTTGACAAGGACTCTACGTACTACGTAGTAAATAAATACGTATAGTACATATGTAGGTATGTAGTATTAGTACCTTCTGAACGGTACGAGTAAGGTCAGTAGAAACGGTAACTGCAAGGTTTTATAAATGAATGGAAGTCAAAGTGGTGTAGAGTTTTGAAATTGAATTTGTTACAGATTAAAAAATAATATAAAAATATATCAGTTGCCGATACTTCTTTTATTTTGAGTTTAAATCTAATTATCATCTTGTTACTTTTTTATAACGTTTACATATAATTTTCAGTCATTCATGTAATAACTTTGAATATTATTTATTCTTTCGCTTGGTCAGACAGAAAGGCTGACGTTTCATCAGGACTCAAAATGCAAAATGGTGGCCAAGGGATACAAAAAACGTCAACCAACTCGATGGTTAGACAGATGGCAAGAAAGAAGTGGACGAGATTAGCACAAGGCCACGCCGAGATAGCAGGCAGAAAAAAAATCATGCAAGTGAGTGACCGAGATAATCTCAAACGCACCAAAATACCGTCCAGAAGAATGATACAATAACATCATCATTATCATCATCATCAGCCAGAAGACGTCCACTGCTGAACATAGGCCTTCCCCTGTAACCTCCACACTGAACGACAGCCTGCCTTTTGCATCCACTGGATGCCCGCGACTCTCACAATGTCATCGGTCCGTCTAGTGGGAGGCCTACCTACGCTGCGTCTTCCGGTTCGTGGTCTCCACTCCAGAACTTTTCTTCCCCATCGGTTATCGGTTCTTCGAGCGATGTGGACTGCCCATTGCCACTCCAACTTGTAAAATTTAACAGCTATGTCGGTGACTCTGGTTCTTTGACGAATATCCACGTTTCGGATTCTATCGCGCAAAGAAACTCCGAGCATAGCTCTCTCCATTGCCCGCTGTGTGGCTCTGAGTTTTTCTAAAAGGCCAACAGTTAAGGACCACGTCTCAGTACCATTTACAATAACATGCATTCTTTCAAAGCTTTTTACACGTAAAACAAACCGCAAGCCTCATTGTCTGAGCCCTTAGTAATACCCACCATAATTCCTCGTCTTTGATCTCCTCAATCTTATTCATTACGCCTAATAAGTCTAATAACCAAATTAATAAGCCCAAGTAATTGGTGTGCTAACGAAATGTATCTGCAATTATTGGATAGTCATTAGAACCAAACTAGGATAAGACAGATGGGTAACTTTGAAGTAGCTTCGAAAAAGTAGGCAAACTCACGAAAAGTAGGGCAAACCTACGACTAGCGCCGGGAAGCGACGACCTTTGAAATACAAGGTAGTGACAAGATCAGAATAACGTGATCTGTGGTATTCTTTAGGGCCTGTGTGTGTACCTGTACATCCAGCAGTGGACGAAGATTCAATATCTTTAGAAATAACAACAACAAAAAAAAAAAAAACAACTCTCGAAAACAAAAAAAAAGCTAGCATCATGATTATTTTTATTGTTTTACTTTTAACATGCTTTTTTAATTATTAAACAGTGTCCGCGCAATCCAATCTGACCATACTTACATAACATAACATGAAAATCAGGTGGATTAGCCAGATATCTTTAAAGGTTTAGTCCAATTCTTAAACCTACTTAGTACCAGTTGGTGTCGTCGTTATTACCATGCTGACTTTATTAGGTACCATGACGAATAGCAATAAATAAATAAATATTCGGGACATTTTTGCACACACGGTCTACTGGCCCCAAACCAAGCAAAGCTTTTACAATGGCTGCCAGAGACTGATATATGATAAATATATATATTTACAAATACATATATAGATATTAACACCCATATAATATATAGAACAAACACAAATGTTAGTCACATGAATGTTTGTCCTAGGTGGAAATCGAACCCACGCCCCCAAGCGCAGAAGGCAGGTTCACAACCAACTAGGCTGGGTCACCTCAATTAATGTTTTTTTTTTTCGTTGATTAAAAATTTGGTACTTCGAGGATTACAAACCCTGGATCAAATATACCTACTGACCTCCAAACTTTAATATTAAAACACTGTTTTAAACTATCACGGTTGTTCAGTAAAGTTATATGATAAAAAATTAAAAATAAATAATAAAATATTATTATTATATTTCAATATAAACACGGGTCTATTATTATTTATTATTATTATTTATTTATTAATAAAAATTCGCGTTCAAAATGTGTTCAAAATACTATACGCAGTGATACAGTGAGTGTGTTTTGTCGGGACTTAGGTTCGAGTTCGAGTTCCAGTGATAACCGTAGCAAAAGACTAAGAAAGAGGGTAGATCGTTATGTCTGCACCTAACTTTTTAACTGTTCTCCAACCACCCGCATTCTTCAGTCTTCCCGTGAACATGGTGCATGTAACTGCGCCGAAATATCGGGAGCTCATTCCACAACCTTACCACGGTAAATATCCCGTAAATAATCATATAACTTAAATTTTAAGTTCATACTAGCTGCGCCCCGCGGTTTCAGCCGCGTAGTGATGAAAAATGGTGATGGCGATGATGATGATGAAAAGTAGCCTATGTCACTCTCCGACCCTTGAACTATACCCATGTAAAAAATCAGGTCGATCCGTTGCTCTGCTACTGCGTGAAAGAGGAACAAACAAACCAACAAACACACTTAAGCATTTATAATATAAAGTATGATTACGTAATTTCATCATCATCATCATTTCAGCCGTAGGAAGTCCACTGCTGGCCCCTAAATCCAGCATCGATCTCCAAAAGGGCCGGTTGGAGGTGGCTTGCGTCCGGCCGAAGCGGATTACGTAATTTATTCGTACACTTTTTCCGTACACATTTCTCATCTGCATTTTTCTAGTCAGTGATTAAGGGCACTCACTTAATACCTATCTCTGCAACTTGTTGGAGCCGAAGTTATGATGATGTCTTTTCGATAACGAGCTTTTGAAAAAGCTATTATATCTAAATTTTAGGTATAAATTGAGCAGCAATATACTCGTATCTTTGGCCTGAAAAAAGACTTCAATATCGTATGATAATGACTCCATCCATAATTAAGTACTACTATTTTTTTTCCGCGGTTTAAAGTGAGATTTTCCGCCTCTGTAAAGAATATTTAACGATGTTACCTATCGTGGTTATCAAATATTATGTTATAATTATACAGGGAATCACTGAATATGCTATAGGAGAGGTGATTGACGTGTTAATACTTGTTTTTATAGGGTTCCGTGTCCAAAGGTGCAACGTAGGTTTAGTAATAGGGTATCGTTAAAAACGGAACCCTATTACTAAGCCTACATTGTCTATCAGTCTGCCTTTCTGTCTGTCCGTCTGTCTGTCTGTCTGTCTGTCTGTCTGTCTGTCTGTCAGTCCGTCCGTCTGTCTGTCCGTCCGTCTGTCTGTCCGTCCTACCTTTAAACGACCGTATCTTTGAACCGTAATAGACAGCCAGTTGAATTATTAACATAATAATTATGTAATGTTATAGCGGATTAAATAAGAAATAATAAAAAAAACAAAAATGAAAGAGGGGTGGGTGATACAACAATCTTTTTTTTAAACCGTGATTTTGTATTTTATCTAATTTAATAAAACAATAATACGTACAAGCGTCAAACTTGGCATGATTATAGTACATACTCTAGAGTATAACAAAAAAATAATAAACAATGGCCAAGTGCGAGTTGGTGACAAATTTCTGTTCATTACTAAGTTAAGCAACGTATTCGGCTACCTAGACGACCTTTCATCTCACCAAATCGAAATGCCACATTTTACTAATTTTGAAGTCGCTTTTTAACTGATAATTGTTGTATTTTGTGGTGGTACGGAAACCACAATGCGCGATCCCAATTCGCATATGGCCAGTTTAATTTATACTTCCTTAGAATTTTATTAAAAACTAGCTGACCCGACATACGTTGTCCTGTCTTAGAAATGAAAAACGCGCAAAGTTAAAATCGTTGTTAAGTTTTCTGAAATTTTCCAATTTTCTTAATTTTTCTTTCCATAAGAACCTTCTACAAAATATAGTAACCCCCCATTAATTTGCATCACGTGATTTGCGGACCCTTTTTGGCATTTATATGTTTAATAAGATTTATTAATTTATAGATTTATTAAGTACCTACTCAATGTACCCTACAAAGTGCGCTACAAAGCTACTTCCAGCTTAAGATGAGCCGTACGTTCAAAGGCTCCTGTACATTCCGGAGGTCAAGTTATTTGGACATTATTCTGACGGTTGTGTTTCTGATCTACGAAATCGATGACCTTGAAATTTTTACGGGATGTTTTTTAAAGTACCTCCTTTCTAACAAAAAAAGAATTAATCTGACTACGCTGTAATGAATTACAACTAAGTACACATTTTGACTTTCATCCCCTCTCCCAAGGGAACCATGCAACATTTCGGGATAAAAAGTATCCTATAACCTACCTCGTAGTATGAACTCAAATTTTGTTAAGTTTCATTTGAATCCATTTAGTAGTTTCGGCGTGATGCGCGGCCCAGATACAGACAGACAGACAAAAATGAAAAAAAATACCGTATACTTCAGTATCGAAAATAGAGTGCCGTCCAAAAAAACATTCCAAAATATCATCAATGTACAGAATTGGACCTGTTACAGTTTTTTTATAAGTATAGATTGTGAGAATTTCTACTATAATCTTACTCTTTGATATAACAGCATTGTCTTCTCCCAACAACAAACACAGGGCCTATTATCTGTTAAACGCACCTCATCGTTTATTTAACATCCACAGATACTCAATAATCTCAGTTTATTTAGGACGCCAAACAAAACACCGTCATTAGCACGCAGAAGATATCGAGTTAACTTACGCGGGGCCGGTTTTGCGTACAAACAAGTACCTGTCTAGAGTTAACCTCGACTAATTGTGTTACATGTTTTTCCTGGGTATTAATTTATCGTTTGGGTATTAAGTATTATGTCATTGACTTTAAAAATATATTAATTTATTTCGTACTACAATTACAAAGCATAAGTATATTATATACAACTTATCGATAAAACTATTACTACTAAAAATATATACAGAGAAAGTAAGAAAATAACCTAAGTGAACAAATCGCCACCATGCGACAGGGTCCCCAGAATGCTGGCAGCATTGCCCCGCTGGATGGCGAGGCTTAATTTTTTTAGTGAAATATGCCCCAGCTATGGGATCCCCCGAGGCGAGAACCAATCTGGTCGAAATGTCTTTACAAAACTTTTTTGTATCGAACGACCACGGGCCTAGGGTCTCTACAGCCGTTTTATTACTTATTGATAATATATAGTTTTTTCTGAGTTTTATTGACACTCTGTTACAGTGATGATGTATAACCAGCTTGTTTTTACGAGCCCTTGCCCTGTCTAGTGTAGGACAAATATTGCAACTAAATTTTAGACCAGATCGTCAACCGATTAAGCTGAAATTTTACAAACTTATGTAAACGGTGACAATGCAATGTTATGGCACCATTGACCTGATCTGATGATGGAGACAGAAGGCCATAAAAACTCCTAAACGAAACAACGTAACCCCGTCGAGCTTAGGTTCGTTGGATTTGTCTTCCCAAGCACTAGATGCTAGATGATAAAGTTCCTAGATGATAAATTATATATGGCGGACGCCCCAAAATGGACGATTTTTTTTTCTTATCTACCATCTTGATATGGGTATCAAATGAAAGGGTTTGCTGAGACGAATAATAATAATAAAAATTACGATAAAACACGTTTTAAACGACAAATGCGTTTACGATAAATTACGTTTAATACGAAAAACTTGTTTAAATATTTTTTTTTTAAATTAATAAAGTTTATTTTTAATTATGCTACGTCATACCTCAGGCCAGTGATTATTAACATAGAGATAGTTGGGGAGCTAAGATACTTTTTGTCGCCGAAAACTTTGAGGTTCTTGGGGAATGTAAAATTTAGTGAAACCGTGGGGCAGAATTGACTATTAAGTTTAAAAACAAAACCATAGACATACTAGAGTAAAAGTTAACTAAGATATTTATAAATCCTGGATTTACCTTTATATCCACTTTATAACAATTTTTAAAGATTTTATTAACAAAAAATCTGCCTTTTTTATAACTGATATTTAACTAAACATTTGATTGACCACAATCTCAGGTGATTAGAAGCAAAGTTCGGGTCGAAAATGTAGCACGCTTGCCTCAGAAATATTTAGATTGACTTTTTTCTTGAACAATCCAAAATTATAACTGTTCGAAGACAGACGCAGGCAAGGAGTTCCACACCTCTGCTGTTCTGTTAAAAAAAATGTATTGGGAACGCTTAGTGCGTCTAAATTAAATTTCTACCATAAAAGAGTGATCCTTGCCAACTGGTCTAGCAACGGTGTCACTGCTGCCGAGCTTCAACATGCGTTTCAAAAAAGGTGTCTACAAGTACCTCTCCGAGCTGGCAAAGCATCGTCAATACCGCTAGTGTTGCAGGTGTTCATAGGCGGTGGTTTTTGTTTGCCATCAGGCGGACCGCAGGCTTGCGTGCAGCTATTTTTATACAAAAAACGGTGTCTTCGGGGATAGAGCACATCGATCCAGGAGAAATCTACTCACTAGGCCTTGAAGAAGCGATTGAAATCAATATAAATATCATCGTATTTTACGTTTAATCAGACTAACATCTTTGTAAAACAGGCTTCGTCTAGGCAAACACAACTTTCCTTTCATTCAATTAGCGTTACCAAGCAACCTCCGCCCGCCCTTCCCCGCCCTAGCGGCGTTTATCTTCAAATACGACTTTCCGGCGTAACTATTTATTTAACCAGTACATTTGTTTGACTAATGAAAGTGTTTTCAAGGGTATATAAATACTGCAATTACCAATCTCATAATGCATTATTATGTGTTATGAGAGTGGTAACTCAGTATTCATGAAATATTACACGGAGTTTTGGCGCCAACGAGAAAAAAACATGTTGTTTTATTTTACTAAACCTGAGTAATTTCGTTTTCATTTTCATTTATCTATACTAATATTATAAAAAGGAAAGATTTGATTATTTGTTTGTTTGCATTGAATAGGCTCCGAAACTACTGAACCGATCTGAAAAATTCTTTCACTGTTGGGAAGCTACACTATCCCGGGTAACATAGGCAATATTACATTTTCAAAAAAAAATAGGAATCCTTACTAAAACTCCAATAATGTAAACCCCAGGTGTAAAAAAATAAGATTTACTATTTTAACTTTGCGTGTTTGACAGTTCTAAGACAGGACAAAGTCTGTCAGGTCAGCTAGTATATTTATAAAAAAATGAATCCCTATTTACCTTGGTCACGCCATAACTTGAGAACGACTTTACCGATTTCATTCGTCTTTTTTTTAAAGCTTTCTCATACTTTGTTGAAGGTTCTAACGGAAAGAAAAATTAAGAAAATAGCGCAGTAAATTAGAAAATTTCAGAAAACTTAACGACGATTAAATTCATGTGTTTGACAGTTCTAAGACAGGAACAACGTCTATCGGGTCTGCTAGTATGTAATAATGGTGGATTATTATTTATTGAGTGTTCTTGAACATGATTGAGTGTAGATAAGTGATACCTATAACGAGGTGAAACATGAATATATTTGTGATGTTTCAAAACGCCATAGGAGCCTCTATTATAGACTCCACCACTTTATTAGAGAATTACTCACTGACATTACATATTCTGTAAAAATAAAAATAAAAACAGTTGGCCATTTATTACGGTTCGAAAGATACAGTAACTGTTAAAAGGTAGGACGGACAAACAGACAGAAATACAGACAGACAGACGGACAGACCATGTAGGCTTAGTAATAAGGTCCCGTTTTTACCCTTTGGGTCATCATCATCATCAGCCGGAAGACGTCCGCTGCTGAACATAGGCCTCCCCCTTTAACCTCCACTCTGAACGTCAGCCCGCTTTTTGCATCCACTGGATACCCGCGACTCTCACAATGTCGTCGGTCTATCTAGTGGGAGGCCTCCCTACGCTGCGTCTTCCGGTTCGTGGTCTCCACTCCAGAACCTTTCTTCCCCATCGGTTATCGGTTCTTCGAGCGATGTGGCCTGCCCATTGCCACTTCAACTTGCAAATTTTAACAGCTAAGTCGGTGACTCTGGTTCTTTGGCGAAAAAACCAGAGTCACCCTTTGGGTACGGAACCCAAATTGGGTACGGTAAAAAAGATTATATTATTGTTTACTCCAGCTCATAATATAAGGAAATATTGCTAGAAAAATAAGGGTGAGAGGCAGAACTCCTTTTTGAAAAATCGGCAAAACTGGTAACTATAATTATGATTTAAATATTAGTTTAATTCTGCGCACGCGTCTTTGGAATGTACGGAGCATTGTGAAGTGAAACAATTGCTACATATTTCCACGTTGCGGTGCTTTGTTTCGTATAGAGATGTTTTCATATTTTATTGGAAGACAGTCAGTAAGAATTCAATGCACATTGTACAGTGACAGTACACAATGCCTATGAAGAATGTTTTAGTATTTACCTGGGTAGGTATTCCCTTTAGTGAGGGATGCATTAATATAGCTAGAGTCAGTTTCGCGATAGCAAAACCTTTGAAAAAACCTCAGTATGTCTAGTATCTACTTGAAAAAATAGCGCCATCTGTCGAAATTTCTACTACGTCACAGCGTTCTCTACTAACTACTTCGCATCACACTCAAGTGCGTCGACCGCTCACCGGAACAGCGTGTGACGTGTGACCGAGTTCACACTGATGTCAAACAGACTTAATTGCTATCACCACTGGGCTGGCACTATTAAAAAAGTTTCATTGGGCCGTCCTTATACGAAGTTATACGTAGGTAAGTAGATATGTATTTAATCCCAAGTCATCATCATCACCAGTCACGTTTACTGCTGAACATAGGCCTTCCCTTTAGACCTCCACTCTGAGTGACAGCCTGCCATCTACATCCAGTGGATGCCTGCGGCTCTCACGATTTCGTCACGTGAGATGCCTACCTATACGCTGCCTCCATCTGCGTCTACCTACGTTGCAGCAATCCCAAATAACATGTACTTCTCAGCAGGAAGCGCCTATTTGTTTGACACTTCAAATTGAATAATTACAATAACAAAAAACACACTTCTTTCTTTATTCTATTTCTCCGTTCTCCGTATCCCTAAGTCCATCTCCAAGTTTCATCAACTGCAGAACCACTATGAATACAAAGCCTTCGTGAAATATAGAACATGGGATCTCCTAGAAACTTGTTAAATCTCCCAGCCCCATACAAGTTGTATGCAAATGCGGGCAAATGTTATAACCTCGTCGGGCGACAATCCCGCAGATTGCACTGGAATTGTCTCGACATATTGCACGTCTTGGAGGGTTCTCGCCTAATGCTAGATATTCTAGGCTATTCTAGAACGTTCCAGACAAATTTGATGACTTTCTCTTGTCTGTGAGACTATATATTGGTACTTATTTTTGGTCTTAGCTAGAAGTGGATTGTATAGAAGGGTGGTTTATAGATCTCCTAAGTTACGCCGTGCCTAAAAGCAATTTGGCAAATAATAACAGACTTTCTAAAATCTTTCTAAAAAAATACCTTCTTTGCCGACTTAATAAAAAAATAAACCTGGTTAGAGTGGTAGATTTTTTGAAGATTTTAAAACTAGTATTCTCCAAAAAAAATATCGTAGTGATATTTTTCATCTTTCTCTACAATATTAAGAAACTAGCAGCACCTAGCAATTTCACCTAGGGTGAAACCTAGGGTGAGGGTTTAGGGTTCCGTACCAAAAAGGTAAAAACGAGTCGTCTGTCCGTCTGTCCGTCCGGCTGTCCGTCGTGACTGCGTAGCAACTGCTTTGACTATAGTTATATGATTATTTACGGGATATTTACCGTGGTAAGGTTGTGGAATGAGCTCCCGATATTTCCGCGCAGTTACATGCACCATGTTCACGGGAAGACTGCGGGTGGTTGGTCGAACAATTAAAAAGTTAGGTGCAGACAAAACGATCTACCCTCTTTCTTAGTCTTAGTAAACAACCGTGATAGTTTAAAACAGTGTTTTGCTTTGACTATTTTGGAAAGCGTTCAGACTGAAAAATAACTGGTTGTATTTTGTACGGAACCTTCAACGCGCGCGGCCAACTCACACTTGACCGGTTTTTTTTACTACACAAGTCAAACCCTGGGCAATAACTAGATCGGTATGAACATGAATAAATGATCATAATATTCTCATCTACATCGTAAAACACGCGAATTAACGCCCACACGAACGATTTAGCCTAACTTTATTGCATACAATTTTACAGCCCCTTCTCGAATATATTAAAGCAATATCGCCCAAAAACGTGAACATGAAGAATATGAAGATATTGCCTCGCACCCTCATAGACGCGAGTCATCGCTCTGTAACAAGCCTACCTACTTATTCTGCCGTCATAAAGAAGAAAGGCTTATCTACATTTTTTTTAATTTTGAGTTAAATCATATTCAGAATGAGCATAAAAAGGCGCACCTAATTATTTTTTTAAACGTTCTTCCGATGAATATTACCAGAGTTAGCACAAGAAAATAAGGCGCAATTGAAGAATTGGGAGGAAGGTGGATAAACCTATGTAACATTCAATTCAAAACAGCCATCAGCCAAATCACTACAATAAAAGGGCGCTAGTGGTCATTAACGGTTTTTCATGAGTTATTCAAAATTTTATGCATGATTCAAAAATTATTCTGAATTTGTTTACTACAGTGAAAGGTATACCTAAATTAAATTATCTAAGTAATAAAAATCCTGATTCAAATTCAAATATGTTTATTGACATACAGTACAGTAATTACAGTATAGTACAGTAATTATCATGTGTCCAACTAATTGTACATCTAACAATATGTACAAACAATAATTATATCTACACTCATAATGTTTCTCAGATGCCTATGCTAGGTTAAAAACCTGTGATATAGGCATCTGCCCTCTTATAATACGTGTTTTAAGTGTGTACCAGCTAAAACAGTCACAATTATAACGCAATATAGGTGTCGTACAGAATTAATATGACAGAATTTAACAAATTTGTTAATTGAAAACTTAAATTATTAAAATTTAGGTTATTACTGGGCAAACATGCTCCATCTTCGACCGCATCATCGCTTTGCACCAGGCGAGATCGCGGTCAAATGTTAGGCTAGTCCGATATAAAAAAATTTTTTTTTTAAAGATTATGGTTATTGATTATTTTTGATTGCCAATATTTCAGAGAGCTTCTTTACTGATGACTGACTTAATTTATTGTATAATGTTGACATTTTTAGTTTAATTATTTTAAATTTCAATTGGTAATAATTATTATTAGTGTAATGTGACTAGCTACTATTATTAATTTTATCTATTTTTTCTATTGATATTATTTTTGTGATTTGTATGAGTCTATGTTACTTGGAAATAAATAAATTATTATATATTATATTTTTAAATAACTACATAAAATTTTGTGATTAACGTTATGGGGTTGGTAACAGCGTGTCCATAAACAAAAAAAATCATAACCATTTTTTTTCTCCGTTTTTTTTTTTTTTTTCACTTAGGGCCTTTTACCCTATCGCAGCAGTTTTATATTACTAACTGCGTCACGCAGTTTTACCCACGTAAACATTTCCTTTGAGGGAATCAGGAACCGTTTTTTTATCACTCTCTTTAGCTCTCAAAAAGGTATTGGTCCATTGTTCTATTTCTGTGTGACAAACAAACACACTTTCATATTTATATTATTATTATGATTGGTCCAAGCATTTATTTGCTCTGAAAGCTGCAATGACATTGTAAAAAGCTGAATTAAACATTTTCTTTTAACATTTAATTAAAGTATATCGCGTACCTGCTAGAGTCTTACGTTAAAAAACCTAGCGAACGTGATCAGAATTTGTGGTTTTCATTCAGCTTTTAACAATGTTATTGCAGAAAGTTGGCAACATATCTGTGATGCCCCTGGTGCTACAGATATCGATAGGTGGCGTAAGTAGGTAGGAGAGAAGTCTGGACCCAGGAGTGGGATGAAAAGGGCCGTGGATGATGATGATAAGATGCAAACCAATTGCAACAAGTTATCTTTCCTACGAGAAAGTATTAACCTCATTTCTAATAAGTAAGTCGTGGTCTCGAATGTTCCATAATAATGAAACCATAAAACGTAAATCACAACGCAGGAGCGAAAGCAATCTCACCAATCTAGACGCTTCTGGAATTCGTATCAAACTCAATTTGACGCCGCAAAGAGCACACCTCACCCCTCCGCCCCCTCAATCCACTGCCACCTGCAGACAAACTGCATTGTCTGCCGCTTTTGATTCCATTAAATACTTCATCAATTTTTACGAAACCTCTAGAGGATTTTGCATTCTGAAATCTGTAATAAGTATCTGTTTCTATGTATTTGGAATAGTACTTACAATTGATATAACCACTAAGTGACTAAAGGCATCTTTTAAATTTGGCTGAAATAATTTACTGGGAGTTAGTCACGGTCTGGTCAGACTGGGAGCCAATGTGTTGTACACTACTCTACTCCTTACGCAGTACTTACAGACTCGCCCATCACTTTTTTTTTCAACCCTGACGCAAAAAGAAGGGTGTTACAAGTTAACGTGTATATCTGTGTCTGTGTTTGCATGTGTGTATGTATGTCTGTCTGTGTATCTGTGTGTCTGTTTGTAGCATCGTAGCTCCAAAATGGCTTAACCGATTTTGTGGTAAAAGGTGATTTGACCGAGTGTTTTTAGCTAGATTCAAGCAAATCTCTTCACCCATTTGAAGATTATCAGCTCTTACATCAAAAGTAAAAAAAAAACGGGTCATATTTGCACACACGGTCATCTGATCCCGAACTAAGCAAAGCTTGTTCAAATATATTTGTTCTGCGTATAAGTGTCTATTATGTCTTCTGTGGTATAAGTCCGAATCGCCCCGTAGTCATCCACACCGTGACTTGGTAAGCAACGATGTGTTAGGAGAAGAAGCAAGCAGAATTAGAATAGAATAATAATAAAAAAGACTCACTCTGACCTTAAAAAGACCCAGATAATATCTCTCAGGAAACTAGGAAGCAGTTAGGTAGCTAGGTTGCTCCATTCCTTGGCTATCCGGAAAACGTAAAATCATAACGTTTGGAACGTATCCAAGGAAAATCTACAATGTATGAATGGAGTGGGCCGTCTTTCTACTTGTTCTATAGAAAGGGTATAATGGGAAAAGGTCATGTCTCCGATGCGATATCTAAATAACTTGTAGGTATTTTACTCCATAAATATGCGCCTACTGCTTTATTGAAGGCTCAGCGATTTCGCATTTGAGATCTATTAAATTTGATGTGCACTTCGCTGGATAGGTTTTTAATAGAAATATGATTGGAGCAAATCGAATGTCAAATTTAGAATAGCTGAGGATATTTCCATTATGGTAAAAGAAAATATTCATTTTTTTTATGATTTATCGAGCCGGCGTAGAATAAGTATTTAGAATTTTTGTGACATCATTATTATATTCAAAACTATTTCATTTAGTATATTTGTCCAAGTAAGTCAATCTATCAACCCATCATAACTATCACCTCATAGTTTATGGCAAAGACGCCCCCAGTCTATGAGACAGTAGCTAGAAAAACAGTCACTTCTCCGTATAAACACCTATCGAAGCTGACAAAACTTCGACAGCACCACTTTTTACCCGACTGCACAAAAACGAGAGTTATGTTTTCGAGTGTATGTATGTATGTGTGATGGTTTCTTTGGCACGCCCTACAACCTAACCAGCTTCATGGATTTCAACACGTGAGGTATCATTTGTATCGTTTTAATAGTGAGAAGTGGTATAGGATACAAGAATTCAAGATAACGTCCGCGAAAAAAAAACAATTGTGAGTAAGCTTTGCTAAGCTTTGTAAGGTCAATATTACTATCGTTGTGTAGAGCTCACTCAGCAGATTTCTATGTATACCTACACATGAAATACTCAGTAGTTTCTGAGATAAAACGGCATGAAAGAGCTCTGTATCTACTTCGAGTATAGGGTATAGATAGGTACGCAGCGCACCGCTATTACTTTTCAGTTACTTACTTACCTGCTTGGGTTCGTGGGTTCGCTTCCCACCTAGGGCAAACATTTATGTGATGAACATTTGTGTTTGATTGATTGATTGATTGATTAACTCTTTATTGTTCACACCATGAAATTTGATACAGAGGACAAAAAACTCTTAAAAATTAGTGTAACAACTGGCGGCCTTATCTCTAAAAGCGATCTCTTCCAGGCAACCTTAGGATGGAAAGGATTTATAGAAGATGTAGAAGACGGGGTGTGCAATAGAGGATCGACTATTAAATTATAATAATTATAATTATAATTATTTGTTCTATATCTGGGTGTTAATATCTATTTAAGTATGTATTTAAAACTATATATGTATGTATATCAGTCTGGCAGCCATAGTACAAGCTTTGCTTAGTTTGGGGTCAGATGTCCGTGTGTGCAAAAATGTCCGGAAGATTTATTTATTTATTTTATTATTATATTATTTTTATAATTTAAGTTGTTTGTATTCCACGTGTCCATTGGCGGTTGCCATTGAAGCAAATCGTATTCCGCTTCTTTAAAAAAAAGTCGTTTCGCTAAAACTTATCAAAACTTTTAAACGAGGCGTATCAAAATATTCGTTACAGTACAAAACAAACATCAAATTTTTATTCACATCCTGTTGTATCACCTACATCCTTGCAAGCAAAGTAGTTCCGTCAAAGATTAAAATAAAGGATATTTCGCCACAAAACATTGGCATTATGTACCTATCTCCGGTTCCGTCAGTCACGACATCCCACGATTCTAATCTGTTTGTCTTTACGCGAACCGACAGGAGGTATAAATATTATGCTAACTGGTTTTTGTTGTGATACGACGTACAAACTGTGAATTTCCTTGTGAAAATATCATAATAGTTAGACTACCTACGTAGAAAGTCTTTGTTTTTTAGTTATGTTTAAGATCTTCATGACATGCAAATAGATATAAAGCGTTGAAAAAGAAAGGAAGAAAGGTTATTGAGTGGAGACCAAGAACCGGAAGACGGAGCGTAGGTACTTAGGCCTCCAACTCCAACAGACGACATCGTGAGAGTCACAGGCATGGATGAAGATGGCAGGCTGTCGTTCAGTGTGGAGTTCTAAGAGGGGTGGCCTTTGTACAGCAGTGGACGTCTACTATCTGATGATGACGATGACTTTTTCATGGAAACCATTCTTGAAATTTAATTAGTCTGTACGCTGATTATTTTACACCACCTTCTTGACCTAGTTTGACCTCCACCTCCACATTTAAAAGGCCTAAGTCCAGCAGTGGACTAAAAATATGGACATTAATATGTTGATGATGATACTTATCTTGGTCACCCATAACTACGAAAGGTACTCAAATTAACCAATATAGTTTATTGGATAAGCACATCGTTGTCAGAACCCTTTAGTTGGCCTAAAAACTGTGTCCATCTACCCAACTTTTAGCAAACAGTGCTAACAAAGTTATAAGTTGGTTCAGTTTAATTTCAAGTCCCAGTTGCTTCGCGTGGAGCAAATAGCTCAAAGCACCGCCGTTGCCGGACACTGTTTATGCTAAATAGACAAATTAATCTTACCCGCGACTGGTCGCGTGCCACGAACCTTGTGGTAACACAAATTTTTGTGAGATTGAGATATTTTTTACAAGTTTTTTATTAACTTGCAATGTTTGTATGAGTTGTTTGTTTGTTTAGATCAAATCTTGCAAGCTGAATAAGAACCACTTCATCTTATCCTATGGAGTTGAATTTTCACATGTTGGCTCAGTTCTGATGACTATGCATTTTTATAGTAAGCATGACCTGAATCAAGGAAGATGACTAGGAGAAAAGACAATAGCGGAACATTAGAGCGTAGCTCGGAAATTTGGCTAAATCGGTATGAACTTAAATGGCACCGTAATTTGAGCGTGCTATAGGTTGTCTCGAACTTCCGTAAGCGCTGCAGTCAGATGCGTACGAAAGAGTTCTACAAATTACCGTAGCGCTACTAGTATCGCAGTTAAGTTTCGCAGCATTTCAAGAGAATAAAGAAAAGCGGTCGCATTTAACGGAGCAAAACCATGGCGCTTACACACAGTTTTGCGTTTCTCTACTTCTATTTTTGAGGTTTTTCTCATATTTTTTGAAAAGTATAGCTGTAATGTAAAATGTCAATTTGAGAGTACCTTCATAATTATGAAATCTATACATCAAGCTATCGCAGACATAATTTAATAAATATGTATTTGAATGAAAACACAAATCAGTGTTACTTAATTTTTTTTGTCTAGCAAGCGAAATGTCCTTAATAGTGTTTAGGTCTTTGGGTGTTCCTAGATAAAACATTGAATTTAAAAATGACACCTTTTTTATAATTATAAGCTAACCATGGAAGTAGACACACTTATACTAGAATGGCCAATATTGCCAAAAGTCGGAAAAAGGGGCCTTAATTTATTTTGTTTGTAACTGTTTTTACTTTTTATTGTGTGTTTCATGCTTCCATTCTCAAAATCAAACACTACTCCAAACTCAAACATTCAATTTAAATTCAATTTTGCCAATACCGGATTAAAAATCAACGGCAACGGTGGCCGAATAGTGGGGCTACATGCTATTAATCTTGCGGACTGTCCGGACGTTGTCCCCTGTCCGGGGCCGCCGCGCGCCGGCCGGGATGTCCCGTGCCCCCCGTAAATCTTGGACACCCGCGTCCGTATGTCGCCTTGTGCATACAAACTCGCAGCCTTGGAATAATAGAAAACGCGCTGAAAAATGAGCTTAATTAAGTTTTCGCTGTCGCTGTTTGCATAATGTATTGTTTTGTTATGAGACTCACATTTTTGTGTCGTTTTGTTTTTGTTGAATAATTTTTCGTCTGGATTAAATAAATTATTTTTACTTTGAGAATTTTGAAATAAATGTAATCTTTGCATTTATGTTCATTCAAATTATTATAAAATTGATAAATAGCGTGTTACCTGGCGAAACTGCAATTTTTATGCCACTGAGTGACAAGACGAGTAATTGCTTGCTTCCACTGCTTGCAACTTACTAACACCCCGCTTTCATTTATTTTTTTAATTCTCTACACATACCTAAGCCTACCTTGCCTTACCTATCTAGCCTAGATATCTCTACAAAACTCCTTTTTCCCAGCTCTCGTTTCAAATTCCATGATAAGCTCCAAGGCGGGACCGCAAAGACTAAATTTAGCATGTATCCAGCGCTAAGACTCTTGTTAACCGTCGGTTATTCACAGCTTTACATGTTAATTAGTACTCTCAGACTGAACAGAGGCGACGCGATAACTACAATGTCTAGTCTAGATAAAGCACCACGTATTGATGGCTTTTGAGAACTATTTCACCTTGTAGGTTAAAGACCGAAGGTGAAGAGGTAAATAAAACAGATAGGTATTTCAATCATCATTTATTTATTAGTATTTAATGTAAATTATTCGATTAGATTTAATTTTGATAATGGATTAAACTATGCTCGATTGAATGTAATTCGGATTTGTATAGCTACTCTATAATTATGATAAATAGAAACACATTGTGTAAAATAAAAATTAAAAGTACAAACAGATAGAAAACTCTTATGAGCTAGTGCCAAGAGTAGCGGCCTTATCGCTATAAACGATCTCTTCCAGGCAACAATTAGATTGTGAAATAATTATAATTATGGAAAACAAAAAATTGTTTTTTCTCTCCGTCTTTTAATCCCCGTGTATCATTCGCTTTTTTCACAATACTACATGATACTACTAAATAGCTTAACGCAAACACTGTAATTACGGGACACTTACTTACTTTTACGCACACTAAGAAGCTTGCAGCGACACCAATGAACTAACTAATAGCCCACATACAAAAAAAACGGACAAGTACGAGTAGGACAAAACAAAAAATAAACAAACAAAAAAAAGACAAAATTAACTTTGTAGTCGACAATAACGTTCGTCGATACATACCAACTACAAAATGTATGTTTGTAATTACAAGTTTTTTTTTTAATGTAATAATTATATCTTCAAATTAACAACTTTCGGATTTTTTCTTTTATATTATGTGCTCTGCCTTACCTCTTGCCAAATTTCACGATTCTAGCTCTAAGGGAAATACCCTATAGGTTTTGATTCCCTTAAAAAGTCAGCTATAATGAAAATTATTCTATTCATTTTGTCATTTTGACCGTTTTCTATGGAACAGCTGATATTTTTCGCGATTTCAGGGCTGGTCCCATAGTTAAAGTTGTTCATAATGATGGGAGAAGGGATCATGTTGTCTATGGTGCCATAGACCCCTTTTGGCTTAGTACACTCTTTCCGCGTAACCCAGTATTTAGACTTAAATTCATTAAAGTTTCTTATCTCTCGATTGTTAGGATAGTAAGGTTAAAAACCGCATTAGTCCTAATTCATTTCACAGATCAGACGGACTCTTTGTCTTATCCTTTGATACACTTTTACAGATGTCATTGTGACCCGGCTTGACTCAGCTTTTTGCAATCACATGCTTAGCAAAAACAATTTGATATATTTTATTTTGCTAAAAGCTTTGTTCGGTGTCGGATTTGGGTTAGCACTTCGTGTTATTTATTCTGGGACCATTTTTAACAAAGAAAATTTACAAAACCAGGATTGCAGCGATTCATTTTTAGCATTATTTTTAAATCGTGGACCTATTAAATATGTATTAACTAAAATTTGTGTACTTTTGCTACGATTTTTTAAATTCGTAGATCGGTGTTGATTGTTTGGCATTAAAATCACGATAGGCTGCGATTCATTCCTAATATTATTTTAAATTGTGGGCTTGAAATTAATCGATAGTGTAACTTCTGCAATAAAAAAATTAGGTTTTTTTAAAATAAATAATAATAAAATAAATATTCGGGACATTTTTGCACACACGATCATCTGACCCCAAACTAAGCAAAGCTTGTGATATGGCTGCCAGAGACTGATATACATACATATTATATAAAGTTATATGAATATTTACGGGATATTTACCGTGGTAAGGTTGTGGAATGAGCTCCCGATATTTCGGCGCAGTTACATGCACCATGTTCACGGGAAGACTGAAGAATGCGGGTGGTTGGAGAACAGTTAAAAAGTTAGGTGCAGACATAACGATCTACCCTCTTTCTTAGTCTTTTGCTGCGGTTATCACTGGAACTCGAACCTAAGTCCCGACAAGTTCGTACATATGTAAGTTTGTATAGCATTTTCAAGTCAGGTAAATTCCACGTATTTCTATACTACACAAATGATCTACGAAGCCACCCGTGCTTTCCGGAGAACCCTTCAAAACGAAGACCCTCATTATTCTGCAAAAAGGTTATACAGATCGTTGACCCCGATCAGACCTGTCTAGTGTAGAAAAATTGCATGAAGCAATTTTTTTATAAACAGACAACAGTTTTTAAAACTGCTTCATTACAAAATTTGTTTCAGTGGAAATCGACACTATTTATATATTATGCTAGTTTAGTTCGCTAGAGGAAAAAATATATACTTAAATACGAGATGATTAAGTTACTCCAACCATAATTTTCGGCCTAATCATACGCGAGTAATTCCCGTATAATAGAAATTAATTTTATTCATTGGAAAACCATCAGCTATTTACATTAAAAATATACAAAGGAAAAACTATATAAATCGAATTACATGTTTTTACGTATATGTGTAAATTAGATAAGAAGTATATCTACATGTAAAAACACTAAGAAACATGTGAAAACACGTGTGAAAATTAAGTCAGTTTCTATTAGATAAGGGTATGCTTTTTGGGTCTTGTAGAAGCGGGTAAAACCGTGAGCACAGCTAGTATTTAAATAAAGCAAAAACTAATATGCCTTGGAAAGTAATTTTTGGATAAAAGTGTTGAGTATTTACCTATTCCATGTGTACGGGCTTGGGACGTAATCCCGGATGATTAAGTCGTATTTTTTTTAAATTATCTATGACAGTTAAACAGAAAAAGACTAGTTATAAAAACATTTTAGTTACAATTTGTTTATATTACATGGAAATTTACGCACGGCGCCCCGCAGTGCAAAGCATGACAAAGTCACACGCGCACACTCACCTTGAAAAAGACCACCAAATGTGGTTAAAACTATTTTCGAAATAACCGGCTTAATTATATGCGAATAATTCCCGTTTCATTTTAAAAAAATACGTGAAAACCACGTCAATTTTCATCATAGCATTAAGTTCCTTTCCATTGCGGCTACGACAATATATTTAATGGGCAACGATCGTACATAGTCACCGATAGCTCTCTCCGTGTCATAGAGTAGAAAATATCGTAGATTAGCTAGTACTCTTACATCACTAGATAGGTGGGTACCTACTATGTAGCTTTTACCCGATGAAATTCGACGTGGTCCTGAATAGAGATGAAGCGACGACAAGTAGAATGTACACTTGTACAGAAATATCTGCGGAGTTTCAACATTAAAGTTATCTTATAAGTACAGTTTTACTACACGAGTAACGTGGAGTGAATTCGTAATTTGTTGGAGAAATTTAAATTTTAGGCTATTCCTTTCCAAATTGATAAGAATGTTTCAAATATAACAGAAACTTGGTAATAAATTTTAATCTCAAATGTTTTTATTTCTTAAATATGTTTATTTCTCTTAAATATGTTATCACAGCATAAAATTAAAGCAAATTTGTTGGACGAATAATAAGATGGATATTATTTACTGTATGCTATATTATATTATTTTGTTCTACATGTTTGTAATGTTATTAGTTATTTTTGCGACGACGAATTGTAAATTTATTGTTAGCAGTGTTCTCATGGATGTGATGTAACATTTTATATGACAAATATGAGAATAAATGTCTATAAACCTATTTCATTTTATCTCTTAGATTGCAATCGTTCATAATTTTTCAGTGTTATTTACGTAACTGCCTACTGCGACTACTATCAACTATTTTCATTTAACTATTTACTTACCAGGTGTATCTCTAAATGAAGGAAATTTTTGTTGTAGTTTATCTGTCTGTCTATCTATCTCATCATTATAAACATCTTTTACTTAAGGACCTAACCTAATATCGCGGGGGGGGGGGATTGTCCAATACAAAAAAGTACGGGCTGAATTGAGAACATTCCTCCTATTTGTAGTCGAAAAATGTCATTAACGCTCAATCTGCAACAATTGATTATTTTTTTGCTATATCAGGATTGGTCCTAAAGTAAAAGTTGTTAACAATAATATCTTTGAATACATCTGACGTCTATTGTGCTTTGTATTTAACAGTGCAGAATGCAGATCCTTTTCTGCTAAATTCTTTTCTCTTCAGACAGTCAACGTGCAGACCACCATGTTAGGTATTTCGACTGGAAATCCCTCTGCAAACTCAATAAATTAAAATCAACCACCATAGTGCATTCCAAGTCACCTCGCGCTTTGTAAGGAATAAATATAGGAATAAACAGTGAAAGTGCAATATTTCTCAGTGATCTAACTTCAAAGAAACTATCGAATCCATTCAATCGTCTCTCTTTGTTGCTTCAGTAAAAGTAATCACAATTTCATTATTACTTGTACTGATTTTAAACCTGAATTTGTATGTGTTCAAATTCATCGTATAATTACTAGATGTTTTTAATTTGTCTTCAATTCAAATAATGATCCGTGGGCAACTCGGATTTGTGCTAAGAATGTTATTTTTAAAGTACCAAAACTAAGCAGTCTCTTTACTTCATTCATTTAATGACTTTTTTTTAAAGATTAAAAGTGGCAATATGTTCACAAAATGTGACGGAACGCGCGGTCCCGGGCACAGAAAAGAGAAGAATTTTTTATTTTATTTTCTGTGGTCCCGGGCAAATTGAAGGCAAAGCTTGAAAACCAATTCTTGCGCCTACAAAATAAAAAACTTAAAAGACTGATAGGTAATATATAATCTTTTATTTTTTATGAATGTTTAATGTTTTTAAAAGGTAATGGACAAAAGTTGCACCTGCAGCCAGGTGGAGTGACGACCTGCGAAAGGCGGCTGGTGGCAAGTGGATGCGAAAAGCAGAAGATCGTGCCTTGTGGCGTTCTTTAGGAGAGGCCTACGTCCAGCAGTGGACGAACATTAAATAGGCTGATGATGATGATGATGATGATGGACAAAAGTTGATAAATATGATGTAAGAAAGCAGCTTGCGATAGGTTGGTAGTATAGATTGTCAATAACAATGTAAAAAGTCACGTAAAGTAAAATCTACGGTAGAACTTTCTTTGTTTTTTTTAGTTGCTTTGCTTTTAATAATACCACAGTTTAATAGGGTACTTGACTGTATTGAAAATATTATGCCAATTGACATCATCCATAAACATGACATAATGAAAAAGCATATTTCATTGATTTTTTAATAAAAATATGCTTAGTTTTTGTAAAAAACGCGTATAAAATAACTGTATTTTCGCCATTTGATCACGTGATCGAAAACGGTCTGTAATTGGCTTCATCCCTAGTGACGTCACACAAATCTAAACAAACAGATTTTGTATTGATATTTGCGAATTTAATGTTGTAAAGCTATTTTGAGAGCGATTTATCCAGAAATTATCACCATAAACAGTCCGGAGGTTAAATGTGAGAAGAATGGAGAAACATTTTGTGCAAGCAGACAGCAGTAACTTACCCAAAATTAATGTATTTATGGTTGCATATTTCTTCAATAATAATCTACGTCATTGATTCTACGCTGCAGAACTCAAAACGTAAAAACTACAATGTAAGTATTAATTTTTAATTGTTCTCCAAGCAAAACATTCAATCAAGTTGTACAAAAAGTATGTTGTAGTAGGTGGATATCACTATTTTGTTAGGTTATGTCAAGCCTACAATGTTTAAAAAGAAAGTAACAGTACATAAAATAGTAATACAATAAAAACACTAATTATAATAGAAATATATAGACTCAAATATGTACCTCAAAATGATCTTCGCTCATAGAAACACTTGAATTAGCTCCAATACTTTTGGGTTCTCTACGAGCTACTTAGTTCCAACCACTTTTTGCGAGTTTTGGGGTCCATCGGAACAGGAACGAATAGTTTTTCCGGTGTCTTTATGGAAGTATTTGTACATTGTGGCACTACACAACATTTATAAACCATTACTTCTATTAGAAATTTAGTGATTATCAAACTTTTGCTGCCTGGCTGCAGTTGTTTTGTTTTGTGTGACGTCAATCGTCGCTCGACCGGGGCTATGACGTAGGTCTGCGTTTTGGCGCGATATTTTTTTATTCAAACTTTAACATCGATTTATATCGCAAATACGACTGATATCCAGAAAATATAAATGCAGTATACATTAAATTATATCAGGCAATAATGTGCAATAGTTTCCCAAAAGTAGTCAAATACCCTATTGTGTGAAGAGGTGAAAAAAATATGTTTTCACTAAAAAAAGGTTAGAGATAACCCCGAAACAATAGTCAATAGGTAAGTACTATTATGTGTGTCTCTACCTAATATCATCATCATCATCATCATCATCCAGAAGACGTCCACTGCTGAACATAGGCCTTCCCCTTTAACCTCCACACTGAACGACAGCCTGCCTTTTGCATCCACTGGATACCAGCGACTCTCACAATGTCGTCGGTCCATCTAGTGGGAGGCCTACCTACACTGCGTCTTCCGGTTCGTGGTCTCCACTCCAGAACCTTTCTTCCCCATCGGTTAACTATGTCTCTAAATATAATTAGAAACAAAAAGTCTTGTCATCAAAATCTTCAAAAGAGAAACCGAGCTACTGCATAATCCGTAAAGATATAAAACGCTCTGTGACGCGGAGGAAATAAAATTAAATTTAAAAAGCTCTCTTCAACGATAGTTGTTTGAGCAATAAAACCGAGTACCGTGGCGTAGCGAGGTTTGTGGTCGGCTTCATGCCTGTTGTATTTATTTGATTCTTAAGGTTGACATTTGACAATCATAATGTCAAAATAATACAGGTTGTAAGGGGAACACTCTCGAAGCCAAAATAAGGTAATAGGCATGATAACTAATATGTATTTATTACCTCATAAAAAAGCTGATCATAAATAGAGCACTTCACGAAAACAAAATTAAAATTAGTTCATAAATAAATAAGATATAAGCAGATATAAGCATTTAAATTTCATGCTAGACAGAGAGCGCACTATACTGAGCCGTGACGTCACGGCTCAGGAGCGCCATACAAATGGTATACTAACACACGTTTTGTGAGAAAGGGATAGAGCATCCCTTCCCTATCCCCACCTAAAACTTTAAACGCTCATATCTCAGAGATTTATCGGCCAATTTAAATTATTTTTTCAGTATTTTATTTATTTAATACTTTATTGCACACTTACAAATTAAGTAGATATGTACAATTGGAGGACTTAATGCTAAGCATTTTCTACCAGGTCATCCACCAGTATGTGTAATGTATTTAGTTATATTTCTCGCTAAGCCGGTTATTTGTAATAAATTAAACATGATAACATGCCTATTGTACTCATCATTATGAACCACTTTTAGTATGGGACCAAAACTCAAATCGCGAAAAAAAAATCAGCTGTTCCATACATTTTGTCGAGTGTCAATGACCGTTTTCTATGGAACAGCTGATATTTTTTCCGCGATTTCAGGGCTGGTCCCATAGTAAAAGTTGTTCATAATGATGAGTACAATTACCTTTTTTTGGCTTCGAGAGTGTTCCCCTTACACCCTGTATACATGTAGTATTATTTCAATACAAGCTCACTAAATGTTGGTGTTTTCTGGGGAATAAGCATTGCCATTTAGAGAGCGGTAATGCCGCCAGCATGCTGGGTACGCTGCGAACGTGTAGTGGGCTTGAGCATTTCGATTGTCTCTAGACCTTCAATTGATCAATGAGGCCAATTTTTTGTAAAATAGGGTTTTGGTATTTAGTGTTTGTGTTTGTGGTACACTACCCTCTTTTTGTGCAATTAATGTTAGTAAACATGATAGAATTGATAGATAATTAAAATGGAGTGTGCTCATTATTTTGATACAAATAAATAAAGCCTTAACGTTACACTTTTACTGGACCATGTTTATTGGACTGAAATTGCGTAGGTAATCGGGAATATGGAATTAACTTTACGTCGACAATTTATTGCATTATTTCATTTGGTGAAAGATTTTAAAGTAGTGAGTAGCTAAGATAGTATATTTTCATGTTGATTATTTATGTTTTTTTTAATATAAATTGACAAATTAAGTCGTCATAATAAGCTTTCGTCTTATATGAAAAGTTCAAGAGACCAAATAAGTGCATCAGACAGTGTCTTCGTATAAAATTTCAGTCTATGGTTACAGTACAGTATAACTCATAGATTTTTGTTAAGTTTAATAACTGTTCAGAGAGAATAATTTTATTATAACCGCTAATACAGAAGAGGTGGGACTTCCATAGAGAAAAATATTTATGCAACCGGTGCGACGTCTATAATGAAGTAAGACGCTTAGTACAGAACAGTACAGAAGGTCAGCTGCATGCATCGAGCGTAAACAGGCACACAAAGACGCGCACTTACAGCGATCTCGGATCGAATCGGTTGACGCCAGTCGCGAGGGCACTACACGTATATAATTATAGTTTCGCGCGATAATTCGTCCGGTAAACACAACATTATAGTTGCTTTATCAAACCTAGCGCTACAGCGAGTTGGTTATTAAAATCAAGGTCAGCCGGAGCCGACATTCTGTGCTCTTTATATTCTATGCGCCTATAGAGACAAGTTTATGCATTAGAGCAGTGTAAAAAACGTAGAAGTTTGATTTCGCACCCGTTTCATACATTCGAGAATTTGTATTGAAGTTGCGGAAGACTGCAACTGTTAATTGTATTTTTTTTGTTAAAATTTTCATGACCGTGGATTCAATGTCCTTTTGTCGTAATATTAAACAGTTTACATAGTCTTAATAGCGTCAAACAAGTCATAGTCACAGTCAGAGTCAAGCTAAGTAAGTCACGGTCAAGTCAAACTCATGCCCCTGTAAAGTGGTGCAGACTTTACAAGAGGCTCCTATGGAGTTTTGGAAACAACACGAAAAGACACGTTTCACCTCGTTATATAACTTTCCCACAATCGAGCACGTTTACGAGCATTTAATGAATAATAATTTACCATTTAGTACACATTAACACTCGAAAATACACAATTTTAGGAAAATAATCCAACGAGCCGACATGTTTTTTTCCACGTTGGCGACAAAAAAACCCGCCAAAACTGTTAAGTGTGTCCAGTGTTGCCATTTTACTCACATTACAATTAATTAAGCGGTAAAACACTGACCACAATAATGGCTGGAGTATTTTGTTGTTGCCTATTAATGTTTAATGAGCGATGATACATTACTGACTGAATTTAAATTCAGTTTCGATGAGCGATGATATATTACCGACTGTAGGCAATGACTGGTTCTATTTACTTACATCAATGACTGTAGGTATTTAAATTCAGTTTCGTAATATAACAACATGACTGTTAAACGGCATAACGAAGTTTATAGTTTTTTTTTTTTGCGTAACGACCATAAAAGTAGTAATTTTTTGGATTTGTTGTTTTAATACAATTGTATGGTCATTGTTTTAAAGTTGTTGTTTTGAGTGCAATTTTATGAACGTTGTTTTAGAGTTGTGATATTGACTGCAATTTTATGGACGTTGCTTTAGATTCGTTTTCAAATTGAGAATGGCTACGATGATATGTTAGAGTTAATAAAATTATAGTGACATTTTATTTTCTGCAATTTTTATTAATTTAGTATATTATATTTATTATTATTTTTTACTTTAATAATTTTAATAGTGCTTAATTTCAATGAGTAATAATCGTGAAATCCTAAAAAACATTAATTTTAATGAACAAAAATATTGAATTCTGCTGAATCTTGTTGTAGAGTAAGTAGTAAGTACGTAGGTACCAAACAGCATATAATACTGCGTATATATTTACTATCCTAAAATATGTATATAATTTTTTTTTTTTTTTTTTTTTATCCATAAAAATTCATGCTAAAATTTACGCTACTAATCCACCAAAAAACTGCAACAAATCGGTCACGTCAGTTCTAACAAGGATTGATCCTTGTTTCTAATCAAAAAGCTCGTCAGCACTTCTTCCCTCTTAAAATTAAAAAGAGTGAGTGGCACTTACAGCGAATTGGTCACAATACCCGGGCTTCCCCTTGCGCAAAAGAATACCTATATTAATTTGGCATTTCCATCAAGATGACATCGTTGCGGAAATACATAGGTACAGTGGAAATGTTAGCAGCAACCGAGGTTCTTGTTTTTTAACCGACTTCTAAATTTGAGGAATTCTCAATTCGGTCGTATTTCACTTATTTGTTACCTCAGATCTCTATCATTTATAAACTGAGATGGAAAATTATACAGGCTAATATTTTTTTATTGTCTTATAATAAAATTACCATAAATATAGATCCCCTTAAACAAAATTAAAATGTGCTCATATTTAAGGAAGATACAAGCATTTTCATGTCTTTCTAGACAGAGAGCGCATTATACTTACAGATGACGTCACTTGATGGTACGCCAAACAAACTGCATACTTACACTTCATCAATCATCATCATCATTCATCATTTCAGCCATAGGACGTCCACTGCTGGACATACGCCTCCCCCATCGATCTCCAAAAGAGTCGATTGGAAGCGGCCTGCATCCAGCGTTTCTCTGCGGTCTCTTTTAGGTCGTCTGTCCATCTTGTGGGTGGACGTCCTACGCTGCGCTTACCGGTCCGTGGTCTCCATTCGAGAACCTTTTGGCCCCATCGGCCTATTGTTATGCGTGATATCTGCCCTGCCCACTTCAACTTGCTAATCCGGTGGGCTATGTCGGTAACTTTCATTATCGTATCGTATAAAGATAAAATATTATCCCATCAGTATTTCTCACAGCTTTACACACTGTTCCACTACATCCCTCTAGGGGAAAGTGGGGAGATAATTAACAATTAGTTGATGGAACAGGCGGGATGTTAGCAGACCACTCGCGGGGTTTCGGGGAGGGTACTTCACTTGGTGTGTCTTCTTTAGAAATGATTGATTTTTATGGCACACATGTTGTAGCTGACATAAAAATAACTATCACATAAGTGGATCTTGAGTGCTTGATCATAAAGATCATATTAGAATGGTACTCACAATAACAGAAACATAAATGTTTACCCTCTTATCAAGCGACTTCAAAGAAAGGTTCTTAAGGCGAGGTTGTCGCACTATTAAGCAACGCCTTTTACTACAGATGACCTGGATGAGATAAGGCTTAATATTGGTGGAGCAAAACCATCGTACGTTTCGCTAGTTCTATTTTTAGGGTTTCGTACCCAAAGGGTAAAAACGAGACCCTATTACTAAGCCTACGATGTCCGTCTGTCCGTCTGCCTGTCCTACCTATAAACAACTGTATCTTTAGAACCGTAATAGTAAGCCAGTTGATATTTTCAAAGAATATGTAATGTTACGGCGGACTAATTAGCTCTAATGTAAAAAAGGTAATACGTACAAACGTCAAACTTGGCACAATTATAGTACACACTCTAAAGTATAACAACAAATAATAAATAATGGCCAAGTTCGAGTCGGTGACAAGTTTCTGTTCACCACCGGTTCTCGTACGATCACCGAAGTGAATCAACGTCGGGCGCGGCCGGTACTTGGATGGGTGACCGCCTGAACGTTGATAGGATGTTGTCTTTTTGCACATTTTTTTTTAATTTGGTAGGCAATAAATTATGTGGTTGTACGGAACCCTCAGTGCGCGAGCCTGACTCGCACTTGGCCGGCTTTATTGACGTTTGCTCTTATTTTTCGAAAAGTATAACTGTAATGATCTAAGCTGTAATGTTAAATGTATATGGATACCTTTACGGTTCCCTCCATAATTACGAAATATCTGTATATTAAGATATCGTAGACATCATTTAGTAAATAGATACGAGAATAAATTTAAAAAAAAAACGGGGAGAAAAGCGCAAATCAGTGTAACTTTATTTATTTCTTCTAACGAACGATATTAGACTTAAAAAAAAAAAAAACCTTTTATTTTGCATGATATTTTTTTGCGAAATCATACGATTGATTCAAAAATCGAGCCCTAGGTAGGTATACTGTAAAAATTAAAAAAACCTAGAAATTGTACTATCTACCTCACTGTTAACTAACTGCTACAGTTTACAAAGTTTCACAATGGTTAGTTCGGAATGAAGATTTGAAATCGCAAACTTTCAAACGCGTTCTACGTGATTTTCTCAGAAATCGCACAACTCGATGGAAATTAACGTACTTGAGTCGTACTGGGTTCATCCAAGTTTTCTTACTTCATATACCTACTTGGAGTACCTACTTACTTTTAGGACCATTTTACATTCCGAGAGTTATAGTTTATCTATCTTTACTTTCACTACTACAGTATTTAGGTAAATTCATAATTAGAGCATTTACTGCTTTATCATTCCTAAAAACGAAGAGATTTGGTTGAAAATTGTGGAGAGTCAGCTGTAGATGGCAACACAGCGCCTCTTTTCACATAGTTGGGAGTTTTGGCGCCAACGCGGAAAAAACATGTCGGCTCGTTGGATTATTTTCCTAAACTTGTGTATTTTCGAGTGTTAATGTATACTAAATGGTGAATTATTATTCATTAAGTGCTCGTAAACGTGCTCGAGTGTGGGAAAGTGATATAACGAGGTGAAACGTGTCTTTTCGTGTTGTTTCCAAAACTCCATAGGAGCCTCTTGTAAAGTCTCCACCGCTTTACAGGGGCATGAGTTCGACTTGACCGTGACTTACTTAGCTTGACTCTGACTGTGACTATGACTTGTTTGACGCTATTAAGACAAAGTAAACTGTTTAATATTACGAGTAAAGGACATTGAATCCACGCTCATGAAGATTTTAACAAAAAAAATCAAAAAAAAATCACATAGTTGAGTTTTGGCGCCAACGCGGAAAAAACATGTCGGCTCGTTGGATTATTTTCTTAAACTTGTGTATTTTCGAGTGTTAATGTGTACTAAATGGTGAATTATTATTCATTAAGTGCTCGCAAACGTGCTCGAGTGTGCTCAAGTGATATAACGAGGTGAAACGTGTCTTTTCGTGTTGTTTCCAAAACTCCATAGGAGCCTCTTGTAAAGTCTCCACCACTTTACAGGGGCATGAGTTCGACTTGACCGTGACTTGCTTAGCTTGACTCTGAGTGTGACTATGACTTTTTTGACGCTATTAAGACAAAGTAAACTGTTTAATATTACGAGTAAAGGAAATTGAATCCACGCTCATGAAGATTTAAAAAAAAAAAAACACAGTTTTCTTACTACACGGAGTCGTTTTGAAATAGTTAAGTACTTCATGTATTTTATTTTTCGCTATTTCACATTATGAACTCGATTATAAAAATAAAAGAAGTACTATACCCTCTTTTCCCAGTTTAAGCAATTTCGGTCTACTTTCACGGTTACCTTAAAATTATTAAAATGGTGTCATCAAAAATATTTTATATTTTATCTAGGAAACCGTAAGAACCGAATCACGGTTAAGGTTATTATTTTCGCTCGACAGAAGAAAAGCAAAAGTAACACTGATTTACGCTTTTTGGATTCATTCAAACACCTATTTAACAAAAGATGTCTACGATACCCAATATACAGATTTCATAATTATAGAAGGAATCATAAAGGTACTTATTACATTACAGCTATATGTTTCGAAAAATATGAGAAAAACCTCAATAAATATAGAAGTAGCGAAACGCACGAATGTGTATAAGCGCCATGATTTTGTTTCACTAAATGAGACTTTAATACAATAAACTAAGCCTTATGGTAATCTGTAATAACAAGCGTTGCTTAAAAGTAGGTAAACTAAATGTTACATAAAACACAGTTTTAAACTATCACGGTTGTTCACTAAAGTTGTTTGATTATTTACGGCATATAAACGGGATACGTCAACGTACGTAACGTTGGGCGTCGGGATATGTTCTTCCCGTGAATGCATGTAACTGCGCCGAAATATCGGGAGCTCATTTCAAAGCCTTACCACGGTAAATATCCCGTAAATAATCATATAACTTTAAATGTTACTCACGTCTAAATACAGTTCCAACAGACAAAAGAGACTTCAAACCAGATTGTAGGTTCAGAATCCAGTGCGATACTGATCTCCAATTTAACTTGGGCGATTTTCCACGTTTGTTCCTGCACAGTTGCAGTACAGCGTTAACTTTCCCAATATATTCCGAGCTCCAACGAGCTGGAACAAAGAAATAAGCATGGAATATACATCAAGGTACAGGTATAGCGTTAAGCAACATTTTTAAGTATTTCGCTCAGCTTGCCTGGATTGAAGTTTTGAACTTTTTGCGAGTGGAAATAAGCTAAACTCTACGAATATTAAATTCAACAAGTAGATCATCATCAGCCCTGAATGACCCACTGCTGCGTATAGTTTATGCCACTCTCCCCGGTCTCTCGCTAATCGCGTTTCCGACAGTTCTGGAACAGAACACTCTTCTGTTACTGAACACTGGAATAGAACACTGGCACCTGGGCCCTATTACTATAGAGGGAACTCTGACTGGCATAATGTATAATTCATTTAGGTATTTGAGGTTTTTAGAACTTAATCTTGCTTGTTGGTTGTTTGGCTATACATTTTTAGCTAATAAATAAATATTTGATTTGATTTGAGTTCTTTTTATATCGTCAGTCCACCTCATCGTCGGTCGGCTCGGGTTTCGCCAACCTATTCTTTCCCACCACGCAGTTACTGCTGTTATACATCATCTCCCATCATTACGTCTGGCCATGCAAGTGTCTTGCCCAGTTCTACATAAGTTTCGTCACCCTTTTTACGTCGTCTGCAGCCTTGGTGCGACACCATATCTCAGTGTTTTGGATACGGTAACAAGTAAATACTAAAAGGTAAATGTAGTTGTTTTATTTTGACAGTAGCGTCAGCGAAAATGCTAGAAAATTAATCCCTCCTGCTTTAATTGATTATAATTAATCAGGTCTGAGGAGCAGGACCACGAACCGGAAGACGCAGCGTAGATAGGCCTCCTACTAGAGGGACCGACGACATTGTGAGAGTCGCTGGCATCTACTGGATGCAAAAGGCAGGCTGTCGTTCAGTGCAGTGGACGTCTTCTGGCTGATGATGATGAGGTCTGAGGAGGTCAGTTTGCTTACTGCTGGTCGTCATGCTGGAGTAATATGAGCTAGTAAGAGTATAAGGTTCTATAAATGAAAATGCATGTCAGCATCTTTAGCAAGTCCTTATGAAGTGAGCACTGATGCGTCAGCACTTAAAAAGTCTTATTGATATAATTGCATTCCAATTCAACATTCTCAAGAAACACACATAAATACTTAATAATATAAATATAATATACCAAAGCCCGTGGTCGTAGTTGCGTACATTTCCGGCGAATCACCGCCTCGAGTGCATAACAAACACAGTAAGGAAGGAACCACAATGCGAAGTACTTACCTCCCGTCCTTAGGGACAGGCCCACTCAAAATCTGCAGAGTTATAAAAGTGATTCGTATGTTGAGTGTATAGGGACTGTACAGACAGCAACACAAATCTTTAATATTTTTGAATTATTAAATAATATGATCTAAAATATTATTACACCTCGCTGAATATTTTATGTTTGTATTTGTGAAATACTCCTCAGAGGGGGTCTGAATTGCATGTTTTAATACATGCGAAACATTTCAAAATTGGTCACAGTCAGTGGTCACTTAGGCAATGGTCATTTTAAGAAGTGGTCATGTCAAGTAGTGGTCATTACAAGAAGTGGTCATTTCAAGAAGTGGTCATTACAAGAAGTGGTCATTTCAAGAAGTGGTCGTTTGTAGAAGTGGTCATTTGTAAAAGTGATCATTTGAAGAAGTGGTCATTATAAGAAGATGTCATTTTTAATTGTGGTCCTAAACCGCCGAAACGATTTAAACTAACCAAATTCCATGCCAATTCAACTTGCAAGTAATAGCTAAGTCAGTGACTGGTTCTTCGGTGAATATCTACGTTCCAGATTTTATCGCGCTAAGAAATTCCGAACATAGTCCTCTCCATTGCCCGCTTTGCGATTCTGAGTTTTTACAAAAGGCTAGCAGTTAAGGACCACGTTTCAGTGCCATGTTATCACTGGCAACGCACACTGGTCAAAGAGCCATGTTTTTAGGCACTGTGGTATTTTTTACTCTCACTAATACATACCTAAATGCTAACGTAGATCCTGCGAACTACAATTGAACATCAATATTAAACCAAGAGATGGTGACCGGAGACGGAGGCGCACTGTTTGCATACGAACTTATCTGCAGCAGCTGCATCTGAAGCAGCTCATCCAATATTTACGATTGTTTTACACTCACGCGTGGTGCAATAGGAAGATACCAGCGTGAATCTATATACCCGTTGACCACTGATACTACAGAGTATATTTTGGACTGCTTCAAACTTTGTGATTAGAGTTCTCAAAGGTATGCAACACACTGATAATTCCCCGAGTATTGTAGATGTCTATAGGCAGCGGTGACCACCTACCATCGGGAGGCACATAGCTCGTTTGCCAGTTATTTTATAAAAAAATAAGGTAAATTATTAGAAAAAATACAGGAACCGGAAGACGCAGCGTAGGTAGGCATCCCACTAGATGGACCGACGACATTTTGAGAGTCGCGGGCATCCAGTGGATGCAGATGGCAGGATTTCGTTAAGTGTGGAGATTAAAGGGGGAGACCTATGTTCAGCAGAAGACGTCTTCAGGCTGATGATGATGATGATTAGAAAAAAAGACTTGCCTGACTTGCTTGCCACGCCAATATTACACTGAATAAGTTTTAGTAGTTTAAGTTACTAGTTATAATTCATATCCTTCTACTGTCACCTACAGAAGGAGGAAGCTCTTCTTCCTCCTTCAGTTGCTGCCGCAATGATGTGCATCGTAGCATGGTATGGCAAAGGTAGGCGTGACGAACGCGCGTGGCGTACGTACCATGGCGATCGTGGTATTGTCAGCGTGGCGAGCGTGCTGTGGCATGTATGGCTAATCAGATTTTTCTCAGAAAAAGCGGGAAAGTTAGAGTTGTTAAATTCGCGTATAACTTGAACCAGTATCCCCTTTTCCCACACTTGCAAAGGCTTGCTTATTTACATTGGACGTTACTAACGTACTTACAGCACCAATATTCTTGTGGCAATCATACAATACAGACAAGACAATACAATAGAGACAATTTGTCCTCTGCCCGTTCTAGGTTTGCAGGGGTGGAGTAATTAAGAGTGCGTATAAAGCGAGGAAAATTTCTGATTTCACCCGCGCGTCTCGCATCACCCGCATTAGTGTGAAACACAACCACGGCAGCGCGGCAGTCGCGCGCAGCTCCAGTACACATAACTCGCGTAGTCGAACTCGTCATGCGGCAAGGAGTAATAAACACAGGATAAGCATAATGTTGGCGTTTTGGCGATTAGCTGGGTTCGGTCGCGGCGCGCAAAACCGTAAATTGTTTATTTCAATTTTCAAAATTGTGTTTGTTGTATATTTTTAAACTTAATTTTTAAGTTTTCTACAATATCAATATAAAATTAATAAATTATATAAATTAAATTGAAATTGCCTAAATTAATTTTCAAATTAAAATTTTACGCTTGAGACAGAGAGTCAGAGATCGTTAAACGTTAAATCAAACTAAACTAAACTAATGCTATGCTATGCTATGCTACGCTACGCTATGCTATACTATACTAAACGAAACACGCGAAACGAAATACCCGAAAGCCCGTTGGTCCAGTTGGTAGTGAACCTACCTTCTGAGCTTCGGGCGTGGGTTCGATTCCCACCTAGGACAAAATTAATGTGATGAACATTTTGTGTTTGTTCTACGAGTATACCTGGTTGTTAATATCTATTTAAGTATGATTTATTTAATTTAATTTAATGTAATTTAATGCAATGCAATTCAATTCCATTCCATTCAATTCAATTTACTAAAAAATATCATCATCATCCTTCACAGAACCTTCCTCATTATTTGAAGTCGGCCTAATATACCTACTGTTTGACCTACCAGTACCTACCCGAGCCAACCCGGCCGGTCTAACAGTAGGTATTACTACTTACCTTTTTATCCGACTTCAAATAAGGAGGAAGGTTCTCAATGCGACTTGTATAATCTTAGTGTCTCTGTCTACTTGGTCCACAGTGTTGCACCGCAGTGTTGTAAAGCAGTGTTGCACCGCAGTGTTGCAACGCAGTGTTGCAACGCAGTGTTGCAACGCAGTGTTGCAACGCAGTGTGGCAACGCAGTGTTGCATCGCACTGTTGCGCCGCAGTGTTGCAACGCACTGTTGCACCGCAGTGTTGCAACGCAGTGATTGATAATTTTATTGCATACCTACCTTGCCAAAAGATTCGCTTTTTTACCAGCTAAGGAAACATTAACTTTTTTCTGAGATTCGCCACTGTCAAGAAAGATTTTACTGTTTAAAGGCAAAGTTTATTTTTATTGTTTCATTCAAGAGCAATGTTTATAACCTCAAATAAGCCACAAATGACAGCACCAGCGAAGGTGGCGCCATCTGAGATAAGTTTTGCCGTGGTTTGCCTGTAGCTTCTCATTACCCAAAATGTATGAAAAATACTGCGTTAGTTCCCTAATACTCACCCTGTGAAATCATTTACCACTGAATAAAACTCAAAATATGTAGTGATGGTCAAAATATTTTCGGATTTGAATAAAATAAAGAAATTTCGTTAGTGAAGCTACTTCTCAAAATCTCTGAAATATTGGTGCCGTCGTTTGGCTTTAGACCTCAGCAGCCATAAATCGATGCCACAGACTTAAAATATTCAAGGATGGCTGAAATATTTTCTGATTTAACGTCTTCACTGAAATATTGAAGATGTCTTCTAGTATTAGAACTGAACAATCTATAATCACCGTTACTGATTTAAAATATGCAAGGATGGCAGAAATATTTTACGATACAAGTCATGATTCTCTGAAATATAAGAAACATTTTACTGTTTAAAGGCAAAGTTTATTTTTATTGTTTCATTCAAGAGCAATGTTTATAACCTCAAATAAGCCACAAATGACAGCACCAGCGAAGGTGGCGCCATCTGAGATAAGTTTTGCCGTGGTTTGCCTGTGGCTTCTCATTACCCAAAATGTATGAAAAATACTGCGTTAGTTCCCTAATACTCACCCTGTGAAATCATTTACCACTGAATAAAACTCAAAATATGTAGTGATGGTCAAAATATTTTCGGATTTGAATTAAATAAAGAAATTTCGTTAGTGAAGCTACTTCTCAAAATCTCTGAAATATTGGTGCCGTCGTTTGGCTTTAGACCTCAGCAGCCATTAATCGATGCCACAGACTTAAAATATTCAAGGATGGCTGAAATATTTTCTGATTTAACGTCTTCACTGAAATATTGAAGATGTCTTCTAGTATTAGAACTGAACAATCTATAATCACCGTTA
The DNA here is from genome assembly GCA_914767915.1 of Agriopis aurantiaria. Lineage (NCBI taxonomy): Eukaryota > Metazoa > Arthropoda > Insecta > Lepidoptera > Geometridae > Agriopis > Agriopis aurantiaria. Next base: position 2,958,180 of record OU611992.1, on the reverse strand, counting down.
CTGATTTAAAATATGCAAGGATGGCAGAAATATTTTACGATACAAGTCAAGATTCTCTGAAATATAAATGCTCTCATCTAGTGTTGGACGCAAATCACGCAAAACCTCACCTAATCCTCAAAAAAAAACTCACCTATGTTTCCAACCAGTTAGTTCAAAATATTCAAAAATAGCTATTTATTTTTTGATATAACTTCACTTTGCTGAAATACTGGTGGTGCCACCTAGCGTTTGATCTGAGAAACTCGTATTTTATGCTACTGATTCAAAATATTTAAAGATGGTACCGCACTGTTGTACCGCACTGTTGTACCACACTGTTGCACCGCACTGTTGCACCGCACTGTTGCACCGCAGTGTTGCAACGCAGTGTTGCACCGCATTGTTGCACCGCAGTGGTGGACTGCAATTCAACCAGTATAAAAAAATACTGGTCGAATTGAAGGTACTCTAAGGTAAATGAGAACCTTCCTCCTTATTTGAAGTCGGATAAAAAGGTAAGTAGTATTTGACTTTGACTAAGGTAAGTAGTCCCGCTAGTGTATTGTGCATTTCCCCTTACCAGCACATACCCGAGCCAACCCAACTGGTCAAACAGTAGGTACTTATGTTTTTAACCGACTTCAAAGAAGGAGGAAGGTCCTCAATTCGACTAGTATTTTTTTATACCGGTTGAATTGAGAACCTTGCCCCTGTTTTGAAGTCGGTTAAAAACATAAGTACCTATTGTTTGACTTTCCACATTTAAATTTTTTTTTTATTAGAAGATGTTTTTTTGCTTCCATTATTACCAAGCTATTTTTTGTCTGTTAAAATTGAGAACCTTCCTCCTTTTGCAGAAAGCCGCTTCTCGTAAAAACGTGAGAAAATGTGGATGGAACTCTCAAGTCAAATTAACCATCACATTAATTTAAATGATTTTTAATTTTAATTTTATAAAATTATAATGAATCTAAATTATTTTATAATGTCATTTAATTTTTAGTTTTATCTTTCTGACTCTCTCTCTCTGCTTCTCTCCGTCTCTCTCTCTCTCTCTCTCTCTCTCTGTCTGTTTGTCTGTCACAAAGAAACACTCCGACTCTAATAGTTATATTACTGAGCATACATAATAATGGATTCGTTAGGGCCTAGTCGTATCCATTTTATTTGTATCTATGTTATTTTTTCGTAGTAGCTTTACCTAGTCTGTGCTCTAAGGTCATTGTCACCACTTGGTAGCCGCATCAAGTGGTCGCGTTCGAGCCATCGATTTTTTATATTATCCTTTGTTTGAAAATACTGTAGGTGTTGATATAATCGCACTCGGAAGATAAAACCAAGGCGAAAAGCAAGCGCGTGCGTCCTTCCCCGTTGAGGCACAGTGCGGTACTGAGGTTAAACGGAGCATGTTTCGCTATTTAGATGCAAAGCGCAACAGAATAAGACTGAATATCGGACTTGCCGTTTGACCGAATAGTTGCTTAGAACTAAAGGACGTTAGTCTCAAATCGAATATAATTTATTATGAGAGTACTAATTAATCTAGGTAAATTTTGTCTTAACACTGGAAAACAAACTATATTTTCCTTCGGTGAGTATTTATTTTAGATATGTAACTGAAGTACTTTCCAAGTAAAATCAAAAAAACTAGCAAAAAGGCACCATTTTCAAAACATTAAAGTATCGAGTAAATATCTTGCTATTATGTTTCTGTCTTAATGGCGGAAAGAAAATGAATTGAAAATTCACATATATCAATTATTACGGTGATCGGATATTTGGTTTAGTTAGAATATCATGGCAAATTAGCATAAAATTTCGGTTGCCCCCTCTTAATTTAAGTGAGTAATTTCCGTAAAAGTAAGAAAAAGGAAACAAAATATCTTAAGAAAATAAACAAAAAATATAAGTGCCTAACTCTACTCAAATCTCATTAGTCTATTTCAGTAGTTAAGTCTGATGCAAAAAAATATGTTATTTTAACATTTTGTATCTGTGTCTATGTGGCATTGTAGCTCCCACCCGGTTTAACCGATAGTGATTTTGAAGATTATCAGCTCAATTATCGGGAATTTAAAAATAATTTATACTTGTTATTAAAGCTTTTGGATTACCCATTGACCGTTAATCGTCTGAAGACAATACAAATGCTCAACATCACTACCAGTTGGCAGAGTACCAATCCAATCAGTGCCTTCCCAGCATGGTTATATTTTCTTAATACTACTTAGATGGTTTTGATATAAGCATCAGATACATTTACACTCTATTATCTGTTGTAGATGTTATGGCTGTCTAAGAAACCCAGTGTACGGTTCCCTAATCCTTCATCAACCATCAAAGCACTGGAATGTTTCCAAACGTCGTCACAAAGACACAAACAGCTTTGCTCTCAAGCCCTCAGGGCTCCAGGGGCCGCTTTCAAGCCCCAGCGGCGGCGGGGCGTCACTGCGAGCCAGGCTTTTTACGCCGACGGTGAAAGGAGTCAATGTGGTACAATGTATCTTAGTAAGGCTACTTGGATAAGTAAGATATGGCGTGAGAAGAGCGGTTTTTGAGAACTGAGAAGCTTCACCATATAAATAAAATTACCTACTGGGTTACGCAGAAAGGTGTACTAAGCCGAAAGGGGTCCAGATATAATATCCATCATTATGGACAACTTTTAATATGCGACCAACCCCGAAATCGCGAAAAAAATCAGCTGTTCCATGCATTTGATCGAGTGTGAACGACCGTTCTTTATATAGAACAACTAATATTTTTTTCGGGATTTCAAAGTGGGCGCACTTTCCGAACGAGTGTAAAAAAAAGATTTTGATACGCATTTACGGATGTAAAAATTTGTTCTTCACCTAATAACAAGTTGACCGAAACCAAAAGTAAACGGAATACATTCCTCTGAAAGTTTTCTTCTTTTCATTAGTGTTTTAATTCGTCTACATTGCTGCTCTTAGTCATTCTCGACTTTCTCTGTCTAAATGATTGTTATTAAGTTATCTGTTTGTTCAAAACAGTTTTTTACTGGCAAGTTCCCTTATTAACTAAGCAGATTACTAGCTAGCGAACACAAAATAAAGAGTCGCCCCATAGAGCGTTGAAGTTCTAAAAACAATCTAAATGATCATGCCCACTACCTGTTGGCAGTACACCCAGCATTCTGGCGGCATTACCATGCTGAATGGCAATGCTTATTCGTTTGGCCAGAATAATGCCAGCATTTTGGTCACGCAATTCATTAACCAGACGCTAACTAAGAATTTTGGAAATGAGGTAAGCTCCCGGTCCCCAAGGGCCCAATATCCCGCTCAACCCCAAACAGCTCAAATATGTAACAACTGCCAAAGTCAGCATAATAAGTTAGTTAATTTATCAACGTGTGCCTCTTCAAATATAGTGGCTTGACTTCACTGACTGAAACGTCCCGGATATGGTCAGTGGGATCCTATTGGCAGTTTCTAATACAAAGGTATATCATTAGTGGTATTTAATATTCGCTGCCACTTGTTACCTAATCGTAGGCTTCACAACCTTATGCATAGCATAGTGGCTCCGTTTCACACTGTGGCGTACCATTCAGGCTAGTACGACGCGGAGAGGAAGGCGTTTTGTACCCGATACTCGTGGGTAAGTGGCCTTTTTGGAACGGAACTCCTTAGTGTTTCCCGATATGATAGTCAGAAGTCTTGCTTTGACATACTTTTATAGAGCCCTTGCAAACTGGTAATCGATGACTAAAACGTTAAAGATCATGATCAATTTTAATCCACTATAGTGTCTAAAAACACCTTTCTCGGCTGGTGAAACATCGACGATACTGCTGCTAGTGCTGCAGGTGTCTTTAAGTAGCGATTACTGTTAACAATCGCGCGGAACGCATGCCTTTTTCAAGATTTTATTCAACTTATATATATGTAAAATTCGACCAAAATAAAATGAATGCACGGGCCCAAAAGAAGCACATTTTTGAAGATTACAAAATGAGCGCCTGCGCTCACTTGGTTTCAGTCGGTCTCTAGCCATAGGAAGTGCGACATGTATCTACTATTATTAAATTTTGGTCGAAGTATGTAACTATGTTTGTTCGGGTGGAATTTTGCAACTCAATTTTGAAGCACATAATTATCCTCAATCGATTGAGCTGAAATTTGGGATACCTACTTACGTAAGTTCGGTGACAGTGCAATGTTATGGTACCTTCAAGCTGGTCTAATGATGGAGACATAAGGTGGCCATGAACTCCGAACGACGAAATGACGAAACCCCGGCGAGTTTGGGTTCATTGAATTTGTCTTCCCAAGCACTTTGGCCCTAGATGATAAATTCAATATGGCGGATGCCCCAAGATGAACAGAACACATCATGATATGGGTATCAAACGAAAGGGTTTGCTGAGAAGAATACGAACAAGCTTGTGTTTAAAAAGTATTTTTTTAAATTAATAAAGCTTATTGCTGCTCTTTTTATAAGAAAACTCTGTCCACTGGGATTATGTGCTGGGCATGCCATGGAATAATCAAAGAACAAAATTCATAAATACTCAAGAACACATAAAGCTCATACTCAGAGCCGATTCAAATAGCTGCTCGACTGGGAATCGATCTTTGGACCTCCTTATTAGCCTTATTAAGCACACGCACTACAACCGAGCCACCCCGATCAACACTATAAAATGAGCTTTGTCGTCAGCAGAAAGCAAATTATTATTGTGCATGGTCTTTACTATCGGTCTGAATCCAGTTTCTACCGCAGTCAGTCTACTTGGGTTGTCACTCATAAGTAAGTAAGTAAGTAAGTAAGTATCCATAGCTCTAATAAAATTACAGTTGACCTTAAAATATGACTGTCTTTTTGCTAGAGTTGGTCTGTGTCAACCAAGTTTTGTTTTAGTGTTGTTGTTTTAATTTCAGTAAATACAGTTTTAAGCGATATGGCTGCTGCTTATGGTGCTAGCTTGTAAGTTTATTTATCAGTCTGTATGTAATTTTTGAGTAGAGTAAAAAAAAGAGTAGTAAATAAAAAATATAAAATACAGATCTTTGTAGTTTAAATTAGCGGGTAATGATATTATTAGGTTTTGCGTAGAATCTGTTAAGTGTTAAGTTTTGTTTTGTTTTTTTTTTTTCGATTCAGATAAAATTTTATAAATATTTGCTACAGAAATATTTGCTACAGAAATATTTGCTAATAAAGTTGTTTATAATGATGACTAATATAATATTCTTGAATAATTATGTTTTTCGTCAAAAGTTACGTACAGTACACCCGATATATCTGAAACAACAATACCAAAACAAAACTTAACACAGATTCTACGCACTTCCTTCTAATAAAAACTTTACCCCGCTAATTTAATCTACAAAGTTATTTTTCCGCACACCGCAGTATGCAAGTTGCAAAATGAAAGTGGTATTAGGGGCAAGGTGGGTAAACTTGCTCAATGGCGGTAGGTGAGCCGGCCGTGGTTCCGGATTTATAACTCAACTAGACCACCGGAGACCGAAGGCCTAACATACAAGTTAACAGATTTGAGCGACCATTATAGAAAAAACGTAGTATAGTAGTAAAGCTAACTTTGACTTAGATTATAAATGTAACAATAAAAGAGCCTCGTGGTTTACTTCTATCCTACAGAAAACGTATGATTTTTCGAGAACTACCGTCATTCCAAATTTGTTCAGCCGTTACAGAGTTAAATGTAAACAAACATACTAACACACTTACATACACTCACATAATCACAATCTTTTGCATTTGTAATATTAGCGAGTAGTGATAATCAAAGATCAGAACTAGCCTCAGACTAATTTGTTGGGAAAGGTAAAAAAAGTATCGAACTTTTTAACGGGCAGGAGTGCAGTAACTGTCTTATTCTAGTCATGAGATACAAAATCAGTTTGATTGTCTATAGTCCGTCCATTGTAGGTCTAGAGTCAATCCAAATGCTCAAGTTCACTACCAGATTGATAGGTGTAACATACTGGTGGCATTACTACGCTAAATAGCAATGCTTACCTATACGCTGAGCCAGAAAAACGATAGCATTATGAACACGCATTTTTAAATTATTTTGTAAAATAAAATCAGCTCCCAATAATTACTACAGTCATATGATTATTAACGGGACATTTACCGTGGTAAGGTTGTAAATGGAGCTCCCGATATTTCGGCGCAGTTACTTGTACCATGTTCACGGGAAGAGAAGCTCTATTAACAACATTACCACGATAAAAATCCCGTTAATAATCGTATAATATCATACCGTTAATATCATAGTGAACAACCGTGATAGTTTCAAACAGTGTTCCCAGTAATTACATTCGAACTGCGTTTTAGGCATGTGATTTTTGAACTACTAGGTAGTATTATATGCGAATCTATCATGTACCATTTTACCCTTATTACCTTTTCTGATCAGGCCCGCTGTTCTTAAGCAATACATTTTCACAATATTAACACTCATTGTGATGGACATACGAGTGACGGAAATAAAAACAATACCCGTAGAATTCGCAATTAAGCAATATCGCTTCAACTTATACCTTGCGCCAAAACAAAAGTAGGGGACTTAACGGGTTTATACAGTAACAGTTAACCGCTTAATTAAACTTAGGAATCTAAAGTATAACATTGTGAGCCGGGTCGCGCTTGACAGCTGTTCTGACAGCTCTCTGGAGGTATTGAAGTTGATAAGACAGCACACCTGGGCTGCGTTCAAGGACTACGTCCAGAAGCTCTCAGAGTGACTTTGTAAAGTGTCACTGTGAAAAACAATCGGGACGCGACTTGGGCGTATCAATGACGTAACGAATATTTTCTCAAAAGGGCGTATTAAGATTTTGAGCATACACATCGGTTGCAAATAGTTGTTCGACAATCAACCCTCTGAAAGTTTTGACGCCTATGTCTTTAAAATCTAGTTTTACTTTCATTCCTATTTCAATAATAATTATGGTATCGCAAAACTTTGCTATGTACGTAATGCACCTAATAATCGCTCATTATTTCTCTGTGTGATTATTTGTAAAATCAGTAACAACACTAAATAATAAAGTTATAAAAACAACCGAGTCTATTCATACCTCGACCGAGTGCGATAAACAACGAAAAAGTGGTGGCTAGACGTCCCTGTGTTTGAGCGTAGCACTTTAACTTGACAACACTATCGTGGCATCGAATTGCATCTAGGTACCTACCTACTTCATAAAGGGGTAAAGAGTATTTAAACGAGCAAATATAAATTCCAATTAAGTGTCAAAAATACTGAATAATTATAATATGACTTATAATAATTACCCCGCTTGGTGGTGATCTCGACGGCATTTGTTGTTTTGTAGTATTGTACATGTTTGTAGATTTGATATAATCATCTTTTAGTGGAATTGTATTTTGTTAAAAAAATTTGGTATAGTAAAAATGTATCAATATTCATTAAATAACATAATAATCATCATCATCATCATCAGCTGGAAGACATCCACTGCTGAACATAGGCCTCCCCCTTTAACCTCAACACTGAACGACAGCTCGCCTTTTGCATCCACTGGATAAAATAATAAATAAATAATAAATAAAATAATAATAATAATAAATTATAATATATTAGGCCCCTGCAGCGACGAAGCTCGTACACACTTTAACCACTTTAGCGCGCTCTTTCCTGGCCTCAGAGAACTAACATCTACCACTTTTAGCCTATTAGGTTCTCCCATTTTCCTGATGCAGTGCCTGAGGCTATTACTTCACGTCAACAACTTCTTATCACTGCCCAGGAACGTCTTAAAAATCTTTCTGCTCACGTTGCGATGTTGTTGTTGCGTATGTGTTTTGCTGCTCCTAAAGTCACATATTTGTTGCGGACTACTCCAACGTGACTTTGTCCGGAAGAGGTTTCTTCATTCGATGGCGCACTAAAGGACACTGTTGAATCGATCCTTAACATCTCCCTCAGCGAGTCACAATGGAGTCAAGCGGCTCTACCGATACGGCACAGGGGTCTTGGGTTGCGGCGTGTATGCGATGTTGGCTTACCGGCTTTCTTGGCGTCAGCTCATGGGGTTGCGGACCTTGTTGCTATAATTCTTTCCACCAATGGCGACAGAGCGAGCATACCCAACTTGGCTAAGTCGGCGTCAGCCTGGTCTACCCTCAACGTGGATGTGCCGAATCCAGTGATCCCAATTGTCCAGCGGGCTTGGGATGACGTCGGGGCTAAAAGGATTTTCACGCAGATGTCGGAGAATATCACAGGAGCTGATTTGGCGAAGCTCAAGGCTGTGTCGCAGTCAAAATCTGGGGCATGGTTACACGCACTTCCTTCACCAAACCTAGGCAACTTATTGCACGATGACTCCCTGCGTGTTGCTGTAGCTCTCCGTCTGGGCTGCAAGGTGTGTGAATCACATAGATGCACCTGCGGTTCCATGGTGGAAGCTGATGGTCACCACGCCCTGAGTTGTCGTCGCTGCATGGGTAGGTTTCCGCGACACCATGCCCTCAATGACATAGTTCGAAGGGCCTTCATTTCTGCCAACGTTCCGTGTGTTCTGGAGCCACCGGGTCTTAGTAGATCTGATGGTAAACGACCAGACGGTTTGACTTTGGTGCCATGGAAAAACGGCAAGTGCTTAGTGTGGGACGCTACTTACGTCAGCACTGTCGCAGCCACCCACCTGAGTCGAACCGTCCATACACCGGCAGCAGCAGCGGAAGATGCCGCCTGTAGAAAGTGGCAGAAGACTGACTATTTTGACTACTGGTTTACTGGTACTGGTACTGTTTGATTTACTGGTGACTATTTTGTACCCATTGTCGTGGAAACTATGGGCAGTTGGGGCACTGAGGCCAAGAGTTTGATTGCAGAACTTGGCCGCAGATTATGAGATAACGGTGGTGACACCCGCTCTGGCTCGTGCCTGGTGCAAAGACTGGCCATTGCCATTCAGCGTGGGAATGCTGCCAGTGTTATGGGCACTTTTGCTCCAGGAACGATCCGGGGCGGGCTGTTTGACTAGACTAGATTTTTAGTATGTAATTAGAATTAAGTAGTTTAGTAATTAAGTGACGTATTAATTATATAATGATAATATTTTATTGAAATCTAACCAAAATAAATATATTAGATATGTATATTACTTCAAGAATACCTACTGGGTTTTATGTTGTTGCGGGCTGAAGGGTTGGGCTAAATAGTATACGTAGTTATAAAAAAAATGCCACAATGGCTAAGGCGGGAACTCCGTTTTGTTTGTTTGTCGCTTTGTTTGATTTGTTCGCTTTGTTTTTTTCCCGCCTTAGCCTTCGAACCTAGCTTACAGAATTCTGATCTGTCTTGATATTACAACCCTGAAATCTGGAAAAAAAATCAGCTGTTTAATAAGTACGTACATTTCGTTGTGTTAATGACATATTATTTAAATAAAACTGCTGATTTTCTCCGCGATTTCAAGGCTGGCCCCATAGCAAAAGATACTAACGGTACCGCTTAGAACTACCGTTCAGCGTAACCCTGTATTAGCAAAATCAAGGAATATCATACATGTTAGTTGTTATATAAGTATATTTTATTCACCAGTAGGGTAACCACACACGCGGCCGCGGCCCGTAATCCGCCACTTCCCCGAGCTCTGGCCACTAATGGTGGATTATGGCGGACATTCCGCAATCAAACGGGATCAGCAGCAAGCGGAACAAACTCGGAAGCTGTTCTACTTGCTACAAATATAACACTGCGGTTGTATTGTTGTGGTAAGGAAGCTAATGTAAGATCACTGAGCGTTTAAGAATTCGTTTGAATAAGTTCATTGCAGTAATTTTAGGTAGGTATTAATTTTAATCGGATTTTTTAATTTAAATTTTAAGTGGAAATCGCACACTTTGCGATTCACACGATCTTTCTTGCCTCAGACCTGCAAAATGTGGAATGAGCTACCTTCCACGGTGTTTCCGAGAAGCTAAAATGGTACGAGAACTACAATATGGGGTTCTGTAAAAGGCGAGTTTATAGAGTCTTAAAGGGTCGACAACGTAGTTGTGATGCCTGTGCTGTTACAAGTAGACGACGGTGACTGCTTACCATCAGGCGGCTCGTCTGCTTGTTTACCACCTATAGTATAAAAAAATCATATGGCACTTCCATATGATTTTTGGAAGGTTTAAAAAAAAACAAGTTTCGAATAGGTAGGTAATTATCATTTTGAGGCAGTTGACATTTCTAAAAAGAAAATATCATTATGAGATCAAATATAAATACAAATGTCAGATCATTTATATAATAGGAAATTTTGAGAGTGTTTTGAGAATTAGGCATTAAATTTTGTTGAATTTGCCATTTTGAAAATTTGGCCTATTGAGAATGTTGCATGTTTGACGAATTTACCATTTGACAATATGAAATTCGTAGAATTTGCCGTTTTGAGAATGTAGATTTTGTCTTGGGTTAAAAAATAAAAAATAATAAGGTTTGCGTTTGACTACCAACTCGCCTAATGTTAAGCAATGATGCGGTCTACGATGGAGCATGCTTTAAACCAACTGACCGATTATTGCACTTTAAAACGTTTTGGGTACGGATAGATACCACGCCGTAAGGGAAAATCACAGAAAATATAAATATATATATTTTTGTTTAAATTAGATCGACTGTCAAGTCATTTTTGTAAGAAATTCGTTGTAGCAAGTTACATTCATATAAACGAAACGTCAGTCATTCGAAATCAGTTAGCAACTGTGACGCGGAGTTCGACGCGTTGATCCAAATATGAATGTTCAATCGAGGTTCACTTATAATGCCTAGTAACAGATTTTCCTCCTCATTTTCTTCGTTCTTTTTATTTCTCTTTTCTGTGGGGACAATACACATGCACACAACTACAACCAACAGCGCAGACTCGAGCGGTTGAAATTTCTCCATTCGAATTCGAACCAAGAGACTTAAAATCTACTATTGCACAGACAAGGCAATGTTTCAAAATGTTTGGCCGATTACCCCTTTCCTTCTTGGAGAATAAACCATAACCCATCACTCTTCACTCTTCCTTGAGAATATATTTTGAGTAAATACATCAAGTTTCGTACCAACATTAGGTTTCCAATACATTACAGACGCATAAAATCTCTAAAGTGCATTTTATTTACCAACTCGCGAGATGCATCGAGCGCGAGTTCGTTCGGAAACTTTAAAGTCGTTAATAAATCTCCGCAAATCGCCGAGAACTACGTGTTTTCGTTTAAAAATTGCAGTTTATTCCAGAGATGTATTGCTATTGAATGTCGGGATAAGTGTTTTTAATTTGTGAACTGCATCATAATAAATTCAATTGGATTTAATGTTTTGAGTTCATTATCATCATCAGCGTTGAGTGACCCACTGCTGGGAAGAAGCCTCCATTTAATTATTCCACTCTCCCCGGTCTCTCGCTAGTTGCATCCACTCGTTCCCGTCAGTTTTTTTTTATATCGTCAGTCCACCTTATCCTCAGTCGGCCTGAATGAATTTTATTGTTTTGAGTTAGTACTTATCAAAATATATCTATATTTATTGTGAAAATTTCAACTGGCTATGTCTTACAGTTCGTAAGATGCAGCCATTTAAAGGTAGGACAGACAGAAGGACAGACAACGTAGGCTCATTAATAAGGTCCAGTTATTACCCTTTGGGTACGGACTCCTATAAAGAAGCATCGGCTTAAATCATACGCGAGGAATTCCCGTGTCATATAAACAAAATACAAACATAAATAACTTTATATTCTATGATTCCATTTTTTTTTAAACCGGACAAGTACTAGTAGGACTCGTGCTCTGAGAGTTCCGTTGAACGGAAGCCTCAGAGCGCGAGTCCGAAAAAAAACAACCATTTAAAGTTAAAATATTGAAAAACAAACTTTGTAGTCTATTTTGTAGTTGACAATAACCATCTTCTATAGATAACAACTACAAAATTTAAGTTTGTAATAGTAAAACAATATTTTTGATATGATATAACGTCAAATTAACAACATTCAGATTTACTCCTTTATATGCTTTGTGAGACCTTGCCTCTTGCCAAATTTCATGATTCTAGGTCAACGGGAAGTACCCTATAGGTTTTGATTCCCCTGTGAAATCGCCAAATATGCGACATAAACGTTCATATCTTTTGATTTGGTTGATTTAGAATTTTAATTTTTTCACAACCGAAAGAAATCGTAAACCCAAGTATTTAATTTAAATTTCAATTTGATACCTTTACGCGTTCTTGAGAAAAAAGGTCTTGACAGGCGGACAGACGGACAACGAAGTGGTCCTAAAATGGTTCAGTTTTGTTCCTTTTGAGGTACGGAACCCTAAAAAGTACAGTATCAGTATCAAAGATATTTCACTTTTTCTTCTGGCAATTTATATACTCCAGCGCCTACTATCTCTTCAGTCTATAAGTGCTTATTTATTACTCACCAGATTATGCCCAGTTATTTTGTATTTTCTTTCTTAGAAAAGAAAAGCCATTTACGCCTCGAAACAGGCACCCGACCATTAATTTCTTATTCCATTTCCTCGCTTATTTCCTCAGAATCATTAGGCATTTCCCACCATTTTCCGCGGGTCATCGGGGGTCATCTGTCCGTACCAGTAACTATTAGCTAAGCTATGATGACTGGCAGTTCTTGGAGGAATCCTGCCAATCGTGACTGAGCGGCTTTAGGTTCATTTGTTATCTTGAAAAATTGATAGAATTGAATTATAACACCGTAGTGACGGAGAGTTGGCAAACTGAAAACAAGTCATCTTTATTGGCTTCTACTGGCTAGGTTTGAAGGCATATTTATTAACACATTTGAAGTGTCTATAATAGATACTTATTTTTTACTTACTCTGCCGGAGCAGCGCCCAAAATGGGTCTTGGCTTCCGACATAAGAGAAAACTATTGATCCCGGTCTCGCGGTCTCTCTCCAGTCAGCGACTTGAAGCTCGCGCAAGTCCGACTCTTCGGCTTTTTTTCAGTGATATTCAGGCCGATGGGTCGGTTATAAAATTATTTTTAAAAAAAGTCGAAAACTTAATTATTTTGGTACTATCTAACTAATCTGATGCAACTTGCTGGTCAACCCCTACAATTTATGTTCGATTGGTTTGTTTTAAAGAGTTCCATACACTTGATAACGAGGGTATCATGATGGAGCGGCGAGGTGGATAGTGGAAGAACAGTTGAACGTCGTTGTTAGTATTTAAGGGTTTCTACCCAAAGAGTGTAAACGGGACCCTTCTACTAAACCTACGTTGTCTATCAGTCTGTCCGTTTGCATGTCTGTCTGTCTGTCTGTCCGTCAGTCATACCTTTTACTGACTGTATATTTCAAACCAAAATAGTCAGCCAGGTAAAAAGTTAACAGAATATGTAATGTAACGGCGGACCAACTAAGAAATAATGAAGTCAGAAAGTAAAAACTAAGTACAAATTATTGCCCCATACAACAAATTTTTATTTTCCCACGTATTTTTGTATTTGCTGTACTGTAAAAACGGTAATACGTACAAACGTCAAACTTGGCATGACCATAGTACAAACTTTAAAATGTAACGACAAATAATAAAAACTGGTCAAGTGCGAGTCGGTGACAAATATCTATTCACCACTGGTTCTCGTACGATCACCGAAGTTAAGCAACGTCGGGCGCGGTCGTTACTTGCATGGGTGACTGCCTGGGCAGAGTGGGCAGTGGGCATGATGTCTTTTTGCACTAATTTTATAATAATTAAAAAATTATGTGGTGGCACGGAACCCTCACTGCGCGAGCCCGACTCGCACTTTGCCGATTTATTAAAACTATCGTGATTATTCCACAACTATAGGTAGATCCTTTTTCACACTAGTCACAATTCACAGTAACCTACTTTTTAGAAAGTGCCTCTACAAAGTTATGACTTTGGGAAGTCGACGTCGCGTATCCCAGTGAGGTATAGTTTCCTTCCTCAAATGAACCAGCTGGAGTTCACAGCGGGATGTCGTAGTGAAAGGATAGAGTAGGGTGCGTTCAAATATAATGTCCGTTATTTTTCTACGTAACAATATTATATCATATTTTAACACTGTAGGTATATAAGTGTAGATAGAGCTTAAGCCAATATGTCAACGAGTAGCAAAAAAAGTATTTTATACTGAGACTAAAATTATAACATTAGTATTTAAATATCTATCAGGGCGACTGGTCGAAGCAACTCGTGACCAAAATGCTGGCCTTATTTTGTCCAAAGAATAAGCATTGCCATACAACGTGGCAATGCTGCCAGTATTTGGGAACGCTGCCCACTGGTGGCGGATTGTTATTTTAGTTTTAGTTTTAGATTAATTTAAGTTTTAGATTAGTTTTAGTTATAAATTTAAATATAAGATAGTTTTTATTTTACGTGTAATTTTTATTGAATAATGACATACTTTTTAACATGAGTGTGATTTGTATTAGGTTTTTTTTAATGCAACGCAGAGTCAGCGCTCGTTTAAGTTTCAACTGTTGTTTAATATGCAGTTATTTGCTAATGGAATGTAGCAATCGACAATGGGTTGTTCAGGTTTATTTACACTACATACCAGGGCCCCGATTCTACTAAAGAAATTGTTTTTAAATTGTAATTGTTGCGATTTTAATTGTTAAATAACAGCCTCAAAATTGAAAATTTAAAAAAAAATATATACTAGAAAAATACAACCACCTAACATTATAACTTAGTATAAAAAAATATTTAAAACTGTCAATTTTGAGCCCGTTATTTAAGAATTAAAATCGCAATAATTACAATTTAAAGACAATTTGTGTAGTAGAATCGGGGGGCAGGGCCCCGATTCCACTAAAGAAATTGTTTTTTAATTGTTATTATTGCGATTTTAATTGTCTGAACTTTTGCACTTTTTAACCGTGTTTTACACAAAATTATTTCAATGTGTGAAAATGTCCTTTATGCAAGCTGCTTAATCGCAAATAGATTTCGTGAGGGCATTTCAATTATGCCTAATATGCGATATCAGTGCAATACGAACGTTAATTAAAGTGCTAATCGTAAATCAGGACGCGTTTTACGAGCACAGCAGCAATTAATACAGTCATAATACTAATTAAGTGTGCAATTTAAATAACAGGGAAATAGTGCGATGACCTAACATCAAACAACGTGTGTTTGTGTGTTTGTGACGGAGTTTACGACCACACCAATGACCGCGGAAAAGTGTTTGGTTACGCTAAGTTCATTTTTACAAGCTTTTATGTAGCTATGTTTGTTAGTTTGTTTAGGTCAAATCTTGTAAGTTGACGTGTATAGAACCAGATTCTAAACAAATTTTGCTAAAATTTTGCATACACCTTTAGTTCTAGTGAAATTAGAATAATGCAATATCCAATATTGTAATATTATACTTCTTTTTTATCGCGATTAAGACCACGAACCGGAAGACAGCGTAGGTAGGCCTCACGGACCGACGATATTGTGAGAGTCGCTGGCATCCAGTGGATGCAAAAGGCAGGCTGTATTTTAGTGTGGAGGTTAAAGGGATATGTTCAGCAGTGGACGTCTCTGGCTGATGATGATGAAGTCCGCGTTTGACCACCAACTCGCCTGTTGGTAAGCGACGATGTAGTCGAAGATGAAGCACGCAGACTTAGAAGATACCTATTCACTCTGGCCTTGAAAAGGCCCAGATTATATCACTCATGAAACAAGAAAGCTGGCAGGTTGTTCCAATCCTTGGCTGTACGGATTAGGAACGTGGATTCGAAACGTTTGGGACGAATCCAAGGAAAATCCACAATGTATGGGTGATAGTGGGCCGTTTTTTTACTTGTCCTGTAGTAGAATGGGGATGGTGGGCAATGGAAATTGCCGCCAAACAAATATAATTTAAATATAAAGCTTCATCACGTAAATAAAAGCTTCTTTTTAAAATAAAAGCTTCCTGTTAATTAGCCTGCGTGCCTGAAAACTATATAAAAAACCGACCAAGTGCGAGTCGGGCTCGCGCACTAAGGGTTCCGTACCAACAAAGGCAACGTTACGTCCAGCCGCAGACGTCAAGTTGTTTGTAATGATGAGTTTAATGATATCTTTAAATATTATGGCCGTGGTTTAGAGATACCCCCGTTATATTGAAAATCATTTCAATCAAACAGTAAAGTACGTGTAAGCTTAGTGATCAGCTTTAGATCAGGTCATCATCATTATTTCAGCCGTAGGACGTCCACTGCTGGACATAGGCCTCCCCCATCGATCTCCAAAAGGGTCTGTTGGAAGCGGCCTGCATCCAGCGTTTCCCTACAGTCTCTATTAGATCGTCTGTACATCTTGTGGGTGGACGTCCTACGCTGCACTTACCGATCCGTGGTCTCCATTCGAAAACCTTTCGGCTCCATCGGCAATCTATCTGTGTGCTGTGTGCCCTGCCCACTGTCACTTCAACTTGCTAATCCAGTGGGCTATGTCGGTAACTTTCGTTCGTCTACGTATTAAGTATACATAATCAAATCAGCTTTAATTAGTCAGAGTTGTTTAAACTGTCCAAAGATCTCCGACATCTCTCAGCAATTGTTGTCACCGTCCCATATCATGCGATAAGACACCGTAACTTCCCCGGTCACTATCTCTTCCCAGAGGCCTATTTATCTCCATCAAATTAAGCCTCTAATTTGAATAATCCGCACAATACAGCCGCTGACGTTTTTGCCGGCTTCGCCTTGTCTAACAAAAGTACAAATCTATTATTGTCTTATCTCGAGAAGCCGACTAAACTTGGCACTCGCTTTATCTAGTTATCCCATAAATCATTTTATCCTGTCGCTTTTTATTACCGCGTTTGGAGGAATGAAAATGTGGTGTAAGTAATGAACTAAGGCAAGAAGTAGTTTTCGCAATCTGTTATGCAGTATGGGACACAAAGTAAGGTTGTCGCTGTGTAAAAATTAGTCAAAAATAACGATTCAAAAGGCAAAGCATACGAAATTTTAGTTACAATTGCGTATGCTGCGTAGTCTACTGTCTAGTTGACGTTCATAATTTTGAATTCTGAGATTTACTCGATAAAAAACAACGATAGACTATGTTTTGAGTTGGGTTGGCGTGTAGTGGACATAATGAGCGATGTCTTCGATAAAAATACAATATTGCCGTCTTATTCTCGATTAAATTGTCTTTAAACGGTAGGCAAAGTACCAGACTTGCCCAAATCTCCACCTCATTATTTCTCCACCTGGCCAGGTGCTTTACTAAATAACGTTTCAAGAAGTCTATGTTTACCGGTAGTCGTCATCATCATCATAATCAGCCTTTTAACAGTCCACTGCTGGACTTTTAGCCTACCCCCGAAAAGGTGATTGGGCCATATCCACCACGCTGGCCCAGTTGCGGTTTGGTGGATTCACATACGCCATTGAATTCCTTCTCCATACGTATGCAGGTTTCCTTCACCGAAAAGCCAGTGGTATGCAAATCCGTACATAAGCTCCAAAGAGCTCATTGGTATGGGCCCGGGGTTTGCACCCGCGACCTCACGCTTTCAAGTCTAGCGGTATCCCAAATGGGCTACCACGGCTTTTACCGGTAGTACATGAGTATAATTAAGAAGAGGCTGACAATGATGGTGATTTCACAATACAATATATATGAGATATTAGACTCTCTTTGTGGTGTCTGTTTGGTGATGACACGTGTGGACTACCGTTTTTGTTAATGTGTTCACATTTTAATTAATCTTCAAAAATATTAGTTAGGAGGAAGACAAGAAGTTTTGTTTAGGTTTTCTTATCAAAACCCGAAGCATCATGTGTACCAAATTATATAACAATAGCTGCGCCCAGTGGTTTCACCCACGTAGTGATGAAAAATGGTGATGATGCCGACTCTTGAACTATATCCATGCAAAAAGTCAAATCGATCTGTTCCTCTGTTGCTGCGTGCAAAAGGAACAAACAAACCAGCAAACTAACAAACTTTTCGCATTTATAATATTAGTATGATAATTACATTTAAGATTGAAGGTTGTTAATGATGTTGAAGGCTCTCATCCTAGCTGCGAAATGCACATCGATTCTACAGTTGTTGTACGTCTTTCTGACACTGCGGTATAAGATTTTAAAGTAATTCTACCTCTATATCTATAGAGTAAAAAAAACATTATTATTATTTGTATCCATCATAATAAACTTTTAATCGCCTGTCGTCCCTAACTTGCACAGTCAAGGAAGGGTCTTTTGTTTCCGTTATCTTAACGCGGTTTGATTAAGCCATTGTGTATCGCGAAACCATTTTGTAAGTTCATTTGCAGAGAGGACTGTCAGTTTGCCAACTTTTTCGTGACTCGAGAGATTTATCATTCGCCTTGAGACTTGTTACTTATAATTCTTTTTACATTTGGATTAGTAAGTGGAAGTGTGGATTAAATAAAAATATCAGTTATATGTAGCTGTATTATGACCATCATTATTTTCAGCCTTGAATCTCCCACTGTCGAGCATAACCTCTTTTCTTGTAGCTACGTCACAATATATCCCTGTCTTGAACATTTGCAAAGGTTCGACCAGACACTTTTGAGATGTCGTCGACACAACTTTTAGTGTTACTTAATTTTCTGCTGTATTTATACACTTACCACCAGCCAACCGTTGCAAGTTTTTCAGGGGCGTTCTGCTCTAATTAAAGGCGTTCTTTCGGAGATGTCGACGTTCAGCAATGGGCATATATTATAAAGGCTGATGATTATCAGATACTTTATTAGAAACAATCCCGAATAATTAATGGGTTCAAATTTACGAAGCTTTAAAAAAGACAAATTTACTTTACGTTTTCTTCCCGAAACCGGAGCATCAATTCTCCTTTTTAATTCAAAACCGAAGTTTACCTCGGAACAGATAAATTCGGGCATTTTATTGAAATGTATCCGTCTCCCCGAGGGGTGATATTAAGCCGGCAATTGTATAATTTATGCATCGGCACGGCCCCGGGGCGATGTCGGACTTGCTCTGAATGGGGACACTATGTGTTTAGGAAACCGGAGACTCAATGAAGGTCAAAACCGATTTGAAAAGGCTTTTTGTATGCGTACGCATTGCGTATGTAGGCCATAGAAATGCCTTTTGACAAAATATACTTATTTGACTATCAAACCAGTAGATATTATTTTGTCACAAAGCGTTGCTTTATAATGACCACATTTTGTTTCTGGTAAGTAATAAATAAATATTCAGGACATTTTTGTCACGACTGACTGACACACGGTCATCTGACCCCAAACTAAGCAAAGCTTGTAACATAGCTGCCAGAGACTGATATATAATACACAAAAATATTTATAAATACATACTTGAATAGATATTAACACCCAGATATAGAACAAGCACAAATGTTCATCACATGAATATTTGTTCTAGGTGGGAATAATACTTTTTTTACTGGCAATATTTATATATTTATTTCTAATCGCAAAGGTTAGTTTTTGAAGGCACTGATTATTTTCCAATCACACCATGACAAAAAAAAAAAAAACCGCGTAAGTTTTTTTGTAGTGATTCTTGTTGCTGGCACCTCTCTGTTACAGTAAAATTATATCTTTCAACAATCTAATGTAAAAGTTGTAAAAAATAGAGAATTATAGTCAAGTCAGCTAATTTTGCCATAAAAAAAACTACGTGAAAGTCCAAAATTCCTTAGATTTAGACAACACGGAATGTAGGCAGTATAACAAAATTCCATTCAAATTTTAACTTCGAAGTTCAATATTTGTATGGTAATTCGATACGTATTTTACGCATTGACCATTCGTACTTCGCAAGTTTGACTCTTACTGGGTTAGTGCATGATGTGCTATAACCACCATAACGGTAGGTATTTCCGTATCCGTCATGGCAACTGCCATAAATTAACGCGTAATGTTACGGCTATTTTCATCACTTGTGTGGAAAAGAAAAGCAAAGCTTGTTTTGTGTAGCTAATAATGGTAAAGTTTCAAATGTTTTTTATGCCATAGGTGGCAAAAATTGTCCCAAGAAAATCAGACAGATGGCAATCCTACGACTCGCCTTGTTCGGTAGCTGTTTCACCTACTTTTCACACAATAATTGAATGTTGTGTTGGGAGAAACAAACGACCTGAACGTATTTGTAACTCATAGCGCGCTTACCTACTAGTTCCTTAGAGCCAGGTCAAATTTGCGAAGACTTTGATGAAATGATTTTAACTGCCTTTTCGTCAATAATGAGACTGGGCAGGTCGTAAACATTAATCATTTTGAGAGTTTTTGACATCAAATTTCTCTACACATCGGTAATTTTACAAGCTTTATAATATTAGTTTCACTTTTAACTAACTAACCAACAAACAATGTTATTAAATCTTGGAAGTCGAATTCAACAATAATTGTTGTAACGATTTGAAATTTGGATGACAGTACAATAATTTTTGTACCGTCGAACTGATCTAATGATGGAGCCAGGAAGTGGATAGTAGAACTGTTTAATAGTGAGTCACACTGACAAAGCCATCTAGCGGGAAAGACGCTAACCATCATGCTGCATAAGCCGAGTGGCGCGGTGCCTCCGGCGTCTTTTCTCGCCTCCCCGCCCATTGGCGGATTCAGGGGGAGCCATGCCCCCCCCCAAATGAAATCCTGGATCCGGCCCTGTCCCCGTGTGCGAAACTGCTCAAACGATACTCTGTTTCGCACAGATCTACTACCTACTGTTTCGTTGTTTAATAAGTCACATTAGAGTGTTTTTTTATTTTTTTTACTTTATTATTTGCTTTTAGTACATACTTTTTGGATAACCGTACTATTTATTCTCTATTTATCTACCTATTCTGGCGGGAATTGTAGTTTTTTGTCGAAAACTATTTATGCGAGTTTGATGTAACTTGGTAAGTATGCATTTTTATAATGGTTTACTTTTTTGACTCAGTAAATAAAAAAGCAAGTTCTAATACATGATTTCAATTTAAATAGCTGAATAATTTAATTAGTTGGTACCTTTGTATAATGAGTAGGTATAAAATTACCTGACGACGTCTGATGAAGCCTTGGGTGTCCGCCTCGTCGACATCGTACGCAGTAGTAAAACGATTACATAATTTTAATTTTAATTTATCGATTATCGGTTATTTATTTATTATTTTAACAATATATCAATGATGACGAGATATTTGTCGAGAAGGAACAATACAAGGTATACACACAATCTTAGTAACTAAAGGACTTCGATGAGGAATAATCTTATTTATTGTTACTGATTTTGTTTCTTTTTATCCTTTTTTTGAGCATTTTTTCATAGAAGATTATCCCCTAAATTGGTTTTATTTGACCCCGCAAATCTGATCTCGCTGAATTTTTCCTTACTTACTAATCTATGGCAAGTGGTCACAGGTTGGTAATGTATGTAGATTTCACAGCTCAATGAGTTGGGATGAGATTTGACAATGACGACTTATTTGATGGTGAGCGGAGTGCAGTATTGCGCAAGATTGATTTGAAGTTAGTTTTGAAGGCAGAGCGTAGATCCTGGCAGAGCGTACAATATCGGAATCGTACTTGAGAGAAATATTATTGCATTAGTTTGCAAGTTGAAGTGGCAATGGGCAAGCCACATCGCTCGAAGAACCGATAACCAATGGAGAAGAAAGGTTCTTCAGTGGATACCACCATAGATACCACGAATCGGAAAACGAAGCGTAGGTAGGCCTCCCACTAGATGGATCGACGACATTGTTAGAGTCGCTGGCATCGTTCAGTGTGGAGGTTAAAAGGGGAGGCCTCTGTTCAGCAGTGTACGTCTTCCGGTCTGATGATGATGATGATGATTATTGCATTTTTTTACTACAGTAGTGACTAGGACTGCAACATTATAAGCTATTTTAGTTTTGTTTTTATAATCTTGAAAATTGATAGAGAGCAACCAAACTATCTTATCTCAATATGTTCCAGCTTTCGCACAAATTCTTGTTCAAAACGTTAATAGCCTATACAACCCATACAAGCTCCATCATCCAGGCAGATATTACACGCGTAATATTAATCTGTATGTAAAACAAGCGACGTGTTCGCAACTCGTTACCGTCACCCGGAGTAATGGCCTGAAAATGAGACTGTGTCCAAATAGTTCGCGAAATGTGTTCGTATTTGTGTTAGAGGATAGGTACGTCGTAAATCATGATGGGTAAACGCGAAGATGAAGCTATACCTACATAGTAATAACAACAGAGTAATATCTACTGTGTGTCTAAAACATCTGTGAAGAATATCACAAGAACTACTACTTACTAATTTTCTACCCTTTTTTTTAATTAATACTATATAAAGCTTAATTACCATTACTATTATAAACCTCGTTGGGCTGATATGGCTTCTTTTTACATAATAGATCAATATAAATATAGTACATAAATACTTTCGATTTTATAAGTGAAATCTTATTATGGCTTGCGTCTACTATTTTTACCCTACTACTACCTACTATAATTAGTTAGTTTCATCTGTTTATTTTCCGAATAGTCCATAATCTATACTAATATTATAAAGAGGAAAGATTTGATTGTTTGTTTGTATGTTTGTTTGTTTGTTTGCATTGAATAGGCCCCAAAACTACTGAACCGATTTGAAAAATTCCTTCACTGTTGGGAAGTTACACTATCCCCGGTTAACATAGGCTATATTATATTTTCAAAAAAAATAGGGATCCTTACTAAAACTCCAATAATGTAACCCAAGGTGTAAAAAAATAAGATTTACAATTTTGACTTTGCGTGTTTGACAGTTCTAAGACAGGACAACGTCTGTCAGGTCAGCTAGTAATATTATAAAGAGGAAAGATTTCATTGTTTGTTTGTTTGCATTGAATAGGCTCCGAAACTACTGAACCGATTTGAAAAATTCTTTCACTGTTGGGAAGCTACACTATCCCCGGGTGACATAGGCTATAATCTATACCCGTGCAAAGCTGGGACGGACCGCTAGTGTAAAATAAATAAATAAGAAATACGGGTTTATATATTGACATTGCCATTATAATTATGTCAAGTTATATTTCATGATGCCTGGCTGGCTAGCTAGCGTCACCCTGAATTATTCCTCGTACATACCAACACTTTCCTCATAGAGACCCTTTTTTGTTGAAAGCACTTGAACTTAGCGATGTTTTTCGGCAGCTTCACAAAAGAGCCAGTTTACATTTCAAGCTAGACCCGTTTACCATTTTCGACCACCATGTTAATTTATATTTGCCATCTGTCGACCATCTAAAAACATCTCAGATTAGTAAAGGTACAAATTTCAATCGCCAACTAATCGGGGAAACTGATAGCGATAAGATTTGGACACGTGGTTCATCACAAGGCTCAACCCAGCCCAGAACGAAACCACTGTGGATCTGACAATGACAAAGAAATCCGGAACCCGTGCATCGGCAAACATGTCCAACGCAGCAATAAGAAGCTTTCCTCGTGAGGAAGCGATAATTTTATGACTGTAAAAGAGGCACAACGAATGTGACACTTCAATCGTTGCAAAACAAACCATGTTGATAGCCTGCCATTAATGAGATGGGCATGTGGTGACGTCACCTACCGGTCTCATCGGAAGACCAGCGCCGGTTGATAACAAACGTCATCATGCCGAGCTGGGGCCGTTTTATGGCAAAAATCCAACTTTAGATATTTGACACAAATAAAATATAGTCTATTGTAAATTCCTTTCAAGATTTAATCATACCAGTTGGCTATTCTTTTTCGCCATACAAAGACATTCTTTACTTCAAATATTCAGTGGTAACTGCAATGTTATCAGAATCAAAATTTAATAAAATTCAGCAAAAATATCAAACTAAAATGAAACTTGGCAGAACTAAAAGTGTTTTATCGTTTTATCTTTGGATGGTGTCCCAACTCCAAGGCGTCCAATCTTTATCAGTGTTTTTTCTTAAACGATTCAGACTGGTCAGCTACCAAGGTAACCAAACAAATAATGTTTGACCAAAACTCGCGTGAGGATTCATTATATTTTTTTTTTAAATTAAAGCAATCGCCTTGTTAGTTAGTTAGTTTAGGTATAGGGTCGAGACGAGCGATCGGTTTTGTAGCCATTAAAGCTTGTTTATCAAGAAATACAATCGACTGTTTTAAACTATCACGGTTGTTCACTAAAGTTATATGATTATTTACGGGATATTTACCGTGGTAAGGTTGTGGAATGAACTCCCGATATTTCGGCGCAGTTACATGCACCATGTTCACGGGAAGACTGAAGAATGCGGGTGGTTGGAGAACAGTTAAAAAGTTAGGTGCAGACATAACGATCTACCCTCTTTCTTAGTCTTTTGCTACGGATATCACTGGAACTCGAACTCGAACTTAAGTCCCGACAAAACACACACACTCAGTCTCTCTTCTTCGATAATATTTTTGTTGTAATGTTTATGTTATCCTTGTTTTGTGGTATTTTAATAAAGAGTTTTGTACTGTATTGTATTGTATCCCGTAAATAATCATATAACTTTAAATACAATCGACATTCCAACTTTATGACAACTGTTAAAATAGCGCGAGCGAAATAGATTTTATCATGGAGCAGGCTGTTGAGTCGATTCTTATTTTTACCGAGCGAAATTATATTTATGTTTATATATTTTTGTTCGAGGATAACTACTAGTCTAAATAGAATAATATAGTTCTTGTATTTATTTATTTTAAATATTTAGTTTGTAATTTCAATTTTAATTAGTAGGTAGTTTATTTAGATTTTATTATAAGTTTTAGTTTTCAGTTATTAAATTAAGTTTTCGTAAGTATTCTAATGTTAAGTTGGCTTGTAATTTTTATTGTATAAGTATTTCTAGTTCTAGTATTAAATTTAATCCATAGTAATTGTTGCGAAAAAACATACATACTTACATAAGTACCTACAAACTTTTATAATATTAGTATGGACGTATGGTAAGTTATTATGCATACAATGCGCTGCCTGAATGGGTGTTCCCCGATAGTTACAATCTGGGTGTCTTCAAATCACGGGTGAATTGGTTTCTTCTAGGCAAGGGTGCTTCGCCGTAGACCGCATCATCGCTTTACATCAGGCGAGTTGGTGGTCAAACACAAGCCTATTATTGAACAAAAAAAAAATAAGTCAGAAGAATTACACAATTCTTCTGACTTGCACCACGTTGAGTAGATTTGGTGTCCAGTGCGACCCAACCATATTGGATTAGGTTGACGAAACGCGCTGACGCGGTAGAATGTCCCCGGAACATCAAGACGCTTCCTGCCGACGGCAACGTATTTTCACGCCAAAATTTCAACGCTGCTGTAATATTTTTATGCAACGCTTCATCAGTTTTTGTATTTGAAAACTTGTTTACATCGAAATGAAAGTATTACTGAACAATTAGAATGTTATTTTCTTTATTACTTCTGTTTAAATTTTACATAAACAGTCGTTCATTTTATATCTTCAAAAATTGTTATATGCGCGTGCGAGATAACAAGAAACATAAATGCTTCTTCATCATCAGCCAGAAGACGTCCACTGCTGAACATAGGACTTCCCCCTCCACACTGAACGAAAGCCTGTCATCTGCATCCACTGGATGCCTGCGACTCTCACAATGTCGTCGGTCCATCTAGTGGAAGGCCTACCTACGCTGCGTCTTCCGTTAGGTTCGGTTACATAAACCCTTAACATTGTAAAATTACATTACGATTTTTAAATAAATTAATAGAACAAATATAATAACTTATTTTAATATTTTTACTACTAAAAGACAATAGTAATTTTTAAACTTACGCGATTTGAACACATGTTTTAAATGTTTATCGGGACTTATCACGTATTATTTAATTTAGGTAAAAAATATGTACCTTTCGCTCGACGTTTCGACCATGTTACAATGGCCGTGGTCACGAGCTGACTGAAAACTGCGGGTGAGTCCGGCGAGAAGAGCGAAAAAAAAAAAAAAAAAATTAAACGTGATAAGTCCCGATAAACGTTTAAAACTAAAAGACAAGTTTAGTTAGGGCTTTGGTCGTCCATTTGATGACGTCTTGATCATCTCGTTTGCAGTTGTGTGCCGCTAAATATTGAAGTGTGCATTTGTAGAACTAGTAAGAATACATCAGTGTATGCAATACATGTTTACCCCACATCTTCAGTTTTTGGCAGACTTTTGACGGAAACCAAGCTATATAATGATCAAAAACTTATCTTAGAGTTCAAATTTCACTGGCAAGAGATGTATTTTTACTGTGACGACGAATTCTGTTGACGTTTTTATTAGTCTTGTTCAGTGGAACACGTTACGAGGTAGGTTTAATGTTGCGGTTAAAATGTTTGCGGTCTGTCTGTTCCATACTTCGTTGCTTTGATCTCTTTGTTCTTTATTTTGTATAAAGTGGTCGAATTTACTGCGAGAATCCTCTTATCTTAGAATAACTACACAAAGAAACCAAGTACATTCGCAAAACGTAAGCCATTCAAACGGTGTCACATATGGCTCCAAAAAAAATATAATAATTTTACTATGACAATTTGCGCGGTGAAATCGTACCACAACAAATCAGAAAAGCAGCATAAGAGTTATGGTGTGACATGCCACAGGTAATCCATTAATTTTCTTGCTTAAGAGTGCGTATAAAGCGAGGAAAATTTCTGATTTCACCCGCGCGTCTCGCATCACCCGCATTAGTGTGAAACACAACCACGGCAGCGCGGCAGTCGCGCGCAGCTCCAGTACACATAACTCGCGTAGTCGAACTCGTCATGCGGCAAGGAGTAATAAACACAGGATAAGCATAATGTTGGCGTTTTGGCGATTAGCTGGGTTCGGTCGCGGCGCGCAAAACCATAAATTGTTTATTTCAATTTTCAAAATTGTGTTTGTTGTATATTTTTAAACTTAATTTTTAAGTTTTCTACAATATCAATATAAAATTAATAAATTATATAAATTAAATTGAAATTGCCTAAATTAATTTTGAAATAAAAATTTTACGCTTGAGACAGAGAGTCAGAGATCGTTAAACATTAAATCAAACTAAACTAAACTAATGCTATGCTATGCTATGCTACGCTACGCTATGCTATACTATACTAAACGAAACACGCGAAACGAAATACCCGAAAGCCCGTTGGTCCAGTTGGTAGTGAACCTACCTTCTGAGCTTCGGGCGTGGGTTCGATTCCCACCTAGGACAAAATTAATGTGATGAACATTTTGTGTTTGTTCTACGAGTATACCTGGTTGTTAATATCTATTTAAGTATGATTTATTTAATTTAATTTAATGTAATTTAATGCAATGCAATTCAATTCCATTCCATTCAATTCAATTTACTAAAAAATATCATCATCATCCTTCACAGAACCTTCCTCATTATTTGAAGTCGGCCTAATATACCTACTGTTTGACCTACCAGTACCTACCCGAGCCAACCCGGCCGGTCTAACAGTAGGTATTACTACTTACCTTTTTATCCGACTTCAAATAAGGAGGAAGGTTCTCAATGCGACTTGTATAATCTTAGTGTCTCTGTCTACTTGGTCCACAGTGTTGCACCGCAGTGTTGTAAAGCAGTGTTGCACCGCAGTGTTGCAACGCAGTGTTGCAACGCAGTGTTGCAACGCAGTGTTGCAACGCAGTGTGGCAACGCAGTGTTGCATCGCACTGTTGCGCCGCAGTGTTGCAACGCACTGTTGCACCGCAGTGTTGCAACGCAGTGATTGATAATTTTATTGCATACCTACCTTGCCAAAAGATTCGCTTTTTTACCAGCTAAGGAAACATTAACTTTTTTCTGAGATTCGCCACTGTCAAGAAACATTTTACTGTTTAAAGGCAAAGTTTATTTTTATTGTTTCATTCAAGAGCAATGTTTATAACCTCAAATAAGCCACAAATGACAGCACCAGCGAAGGTGGCGCCATCTGAGATAAGTTTTGCCGTGGTTTGCCTGTAGCTTCTCATTACCCAAAATGTATGAAAAATACTGCGTTAGTTCCCTAATACTCACCCTGTGAAATCATTTACCACTGAATAAAACTCAAAATATGTAGTGATGGTCAAAATATTTTCGGATTTGAATTAAATAAAGAAATTTCGTTAGTGAAGCTACTTCTCAAAATCTCTGAAATATTGGTGCCGTCGTTTGGCTTTAGACCTCAGCAGCCATAAATCGATGCCACAGACTTAAAATATTCAAGGATGGCTGAAATATTTTCTGATTTAACGTCTTCACTGAAATATTGAAGATGTCTTCTAGTATTAGAACTGAACAATCTATAATCACCGTTACTGATTTAAAATATGCAAGGATGGCAGAAATATTTTACGATACAAGTCATGATTCTCTGAAATATAAGAAACATTTTACTGTTTAAAGGCAAAGTTTATTTTTATTGTTTCTTTCAAGAGCAATGTTTATAACCTCAAATAAGCCACAAATGACAGCACCAGCGAAGGTGGCGCCATCTGAGATAAGTTTTGCCGTGGTTTGCCTGTGGCTTCTCATTACCCAAAATGTATGAAAAATACTGCGTTAGTTCCCTAATACTCACCCTGTGAAATCATTTACCACTGAATAAAACTCAAAATATGTAGTGATGGTCAAAATATTTTCGGATTTGAATTAAATAAAGAAATTTCGTTAGTGAAGCTACTTCTCAAAATCTCTGAAATATTGGTGCCGTCGTTTGGCTTTAGACCTCAGCAGCCATTAATCGATGCCACAGACTTAAAATATTCAAGGATGGCTGAAATATTTTCTGATTTAACGTCTTCACTGAAATATTGAAGATGTCTTCTAGTATTAGAACTGAACAATCTATAATCACCGTTACTGATTTAAAATATGCAAGGATGGCAGAAATATTTTACGATACAAGTCAAGATTCTCTGAAATATAAATGCTCTCATCTAGTGTTGGACGCAAATCACGCAAAACCTCACCTAATCCTCAAAAAAAAACTCACCTATGTTTCCAACCAATTAGTTCAAAATATTCAAAAATAGCTATTTATTTTTTGATAAACTAAACTAAACTAACTTTTTTTCTTCACTTTGCTGAAATACTGGTGGTGCCACCTAGCGTTTGATCTGAGAAACTCGTATTTTATGCTACTGATTCAAAATATTTAAAGATGGTACCGCACTGTTGTACCGCACTGTTGTACCACACTGTTGCACCGCACTGTTGCACCGCACTGTTGCACCGCAGTGTTGCAACGCAGTGTTGCACCGCATTGTTGCACCGCAGTGGTGGACTGCAATTCAACCAGTATAAAAAAATACTGGTCGAATTGAAGGTACTCTAAGGTAAATGAGAACCTTCCTCCTTATTTGAAGTCGGATAAAAAGGTAAGTAGTATTTGACTTTGACTAAGGTAAGTAGTCCCGCTAGTGTATTGTGCATTTCCCCTTACCAGCACATACCCGAGCCAACCCAACTGGTCAAACAGTAGGTACTTATGTTTTTAACCGACTTCAAAGAAGGAGGAAGGTCCTCAATTCGACTAGTATTTTTTTATACCGGTTGAATTGAGAACCTTGCCCCTGTTTTGAAGTCGGTTAAAAACATAAGTACCTATTGTTTGACTTTCCACATTTAAATTTTTTTTTATTAGAAGATGTTTTTTTGCTTCCATTATTACCAAGCTATTTTTTGTCTGTTAAAATTGAGAACCTTCCTCCTTTTGCAGAAAGCCGCTTCTCGTAAAAACGTGAGAAAATGTGGATGGAACTCTCAAGTCAAATTAACCATCACATTAATTTAAATGATTTTTAATTTTAATTTTATAAAATTATAATGAATCTAAATTATTTTATAATGTCATTTAATTTTTAGTTTTATCTTTCTGACTCTCTCTCTCTGCTTCTCTCCGTCTCTCTCTCTCTCTCTCTCTCTCTCTCTGTCTGTTTGTCTGTCACAAAGAAACACTCCGACTCTAATAGTTATATTACTGAGCATACATAATAATGGATTCGTTAGGGCCTAGTCGTATCCATTTTATTTGTATCTATGTTATTTTTTCGTAGTAGCTTTACCTAGTCTGTGCTCTAAGGTCATTGTCACCACTTGGTAGCCGCATCAAGTGGTCGCGTTCGAGCCATCGATTTTTTATATTATCCTTTGTTTGAAAATACTGTAGGTGTTGATATAATCGCACTCGGAAGATAAAACCAAGGCGAAAAGCAAGCGCGTGCGTCCTTCCCCGTTGAGGCACAGTGCGGTACTGAGGTTAAACGGAGCATGTTTCGCTATTTAGATGCAAAGCGCAACAGAATAAGACTGAATATCGGACTTGCCGTTTGACCGAATAGTTGCTTAGAACTAAAGGACGTAAGTCTCAAATCGAATATAATTTATTATGAGAGTACTAATTAATCTAGGTAAATTTTGTCTTAACACTGGAAAACAAACTATATTTTCCTTCGGTGAGTATTTATTTTAGATATGTAACTGAAGTACTTTCCAAGTAAAATCAAAAAAATTAGCAAAAAGGCACCATTTTCAAAACATTAAAGTATCGAGTAAATATCTTGCTATTATGTTTCTGTCTTAATGGCGGAAAGAAAATGAATTGAAAATTCACATATATCAATTATTACGGTGATCGGATATTTGGTTTAGTTAGAATATCATGGCAAATTAGCATAAAATTTCGGTTGCCCCCTCTTAAATCGTTTAAAATACCAATCGAAACGTAAGCTACAAAGCGAATTTGTAGCTTACGTTTTGAGAAGGCGTTGTTTGGAAATCTACCTTCTCCGAGTAGTTATTCTAAGCCTCTTGTATTGATAACTTTCGGTACCTACGGATTTATAATTATGTGTCTAGTAGACACAATAGTAGTAGACAGTTAAGTAGTAGTACCTATGACGGTAAATTAAAACCCCTCATAGAAAATACTTCGAACTACTGAACATATTTTCATGAATCGTAGCTAAGAACACTATCGATCAAGGAATCTTTTAAACAAAAAGAAACTAAAACAAAAACTGTTCAACAGTTTGGAGCTACGATGCCACAGACACACAGATATACAGAAATTCGTGCACATAGATACAAAGGTACACAGATACACATAAACTTATAATAGCCCTCATTTTGCGTCTGTGGTGAATAAAATAAACTTATCACAATGAAATGGCTTTTAGGCTCTGTTCACATTACGGATGCAGAAGGGTGGGTTCTACAAAAGTTTATTTTTTATATTTTTTCGCTCTTGAGGATCTCTTTTCTTTATCTCTAGTCTCTCTCGCACGTGGTGTATTTTGACAGTACCTACTGTGCATGTGGGCAATGTTTTGTTTGTTTTTTCGAAAACAAGTGTCATTGCGATAAAGCCGAGAATACAATAAACTCAGAGCAGTTTACGCGTAGAACGCATGCGGCTGCGTCTGTAATATGAACGATCCTTTGGGAGCATTTGACTACGCGATTTATAGACGAATTTAATAAAACTCATTTAAAAAAAAGATTCATGCTCTCTGGAAAACAAGACTTTTAATTTAGCTCAACATCAGGCAAGGTGGCACTTAAATGCAATCCTATTAATCAATAAAAAAGTTCTAATTAAGAATCAAAGCCCAGAATTTTTAATCTCCCAAGTAAATTAACTTCAAACTTTAGTAAAGCAACGTTTACAACGAAAAACGCCGTCAAAATACTTAATTAAAATCCTGGCATTATTTATGAATACCTAACAGAATTAATTATAGAGAAATGGCTGTATTGGAAATATTATTACCACTGGTAAAGCTTTCAGCGGCAGCTGCCGGGCGGATATTCAAAACTGTCTTGTTTAATAACGCCCAGGTGAGAGTGACGTCTTCGAAACACGGCCTTATGAAAAAGAGAATCGGGGTTTCAAAGAAACTGGCTAGTTTATGGCAAACGTAAGGGAATATCACGTCGGAATGAATAAATAAGACAAGTATGTAAATTATCACCGAACAAATAGGCACTGAAGAAGTTATGCTTACCTATATAATTATATATAAAATCAATACTAACATACATAAAATATATTATATAACCAATAATATATACATAATCAATAGTACCTATTCCTATATTTAATAGAGATATATATAATTATAAGAATATTAATACATATTATGAGAATGACCTACAATTTCTGAACTAGAGGTGTAAATCTAAGAAAAACCAGATCAGATTTCCGCGATACAGGCCTAGCCTAGTGCGGGAATCGCAGTTATCTTCTATACTTACCCAACTCACTCATAAGCATAAGCCTTACTATGATTCTTCCTATGTTTAATAATTATATAATAGGGTGTTAAGTTTTTCCTATTAATTTGAATGTGAAACAATTATTATGAACAACAATTTTTAATATGAATTTGAGTGAATTGTATTTTGTTCTTGACGAGACATAGCGTGCACCACATGGGTATTATTGCTTTAAGGCAATAGTATTTAGGAGTGTTCGTTGTTTGAATAAATTATCTTATCTTATCTTATCTTACAGTTCGTTTCAGATATACCTTTAAGCCTATGTTTATGTAAATAAATATATTTTTATTTCATTTTCAATTTCACCTATCGAACACCGTATCATCTCTTCACCGAAAATGTTGTGAAATAAAAGTTCATAATTTCAGCCTATCGTGTTCCCACTGCTGGGACCCAGGCCTTCTCCGATGGGCCGTTGTAATCCACCATGGCTAAGTGCATGTTGGTGAATTTCATATAGGTATATCTATTTGGACTTTTGAAGTTCTTGGACATACCGGTTTCCTCAAGATGTTTTCCTTCACCGTTTTTGAGCTATAGCATCAAAACTGCACATTATTTAGGTAGGTACTAAATAAGTCATTGGTGCAGGGCCGAGGATCGAACCGGGTGCCATCAGATTGTAAAGCGCATATTCAAGGAAAACAGCAGAAACTGTAACTGCTGTTTTTTTCAGAAATTTGACGTTCATGCTTGGAATGAAATTGTGCAAGGTAGAGAAGGATGTCACTTTTTGGTATGAGTGGCCAAGACAGATTTTGGGTCACTGTGCCAGCATAATAATTAATCGACCCAGAAAAAAAACACAATATGCTTACCTTGCCACGTAGGCTGATTTGCTTGCCTTTAGTGTCAGATTACCTACGTCTTTTTGAATGAGCCCATATGCCCTTGATTTAGTTTCTCATTAACGAGAAATAAAGTTCATTCAACTGTTCTCCTAAAGATATTAATTATGTAAGACTAAGAATAAATAATTAAATACCTTTACGTGTGAATTTCTGACTAAACTTGTCATTTTCTGTAATTTAGCTGACCAGATTACCGCCACGTCGCTTTCCCGCGTATTTCAGATAATTCAATATGGCGGCCGGCGGAGCGACGAGCCCGCGGCTAGACATAACCTCAAAATTGCATCAGCTCACACCAGATTACCGGAAAATTATCCTGCCGTTGCAATTATGGACGCCGTGTTTTGATTTACCCCACGTATGTTTACCTTCCTATTACGCTACTTAATTAATTCGATTTAAAAAAAAAAGGAGTTGTCTGTAAAGTCGGTTTACGAACGATACATTTACGTGATAACGCTTCGACCGATCGTGCTTCTCTATCGCTTATTCCACGCTCTCGCTTGCACGCGCGGCTCAAGTGGAACGCGGCAATTTTTCGTGTGTGCAGCCGGCGTTCATCGATTTATAAGACGTTATCACGTCAAAAAATTAATTTATCTAGGTATTTAATCAGTCCTATGTAAAAGGACAAATGGAGCACTTAATGGCCAAAGCCAACCGCAAGAGACCGCAGGGATACGCTGGATGCAGGCTGCTTCCAACCGGCCCTTTTGGAGATTGATGGGGAAGCCTATCTACGTCCAATAGTGGACGTACAATGGCTGAAATGATGATGATGAACGGCCAAAGCAATATAATATATCTCCCATTTCAACTAAGTTACCAATGTGAAACGACCGGAAGACACAGCGTATGTAGGCCTCCCTCCCACTCTTAGTGGACCGACGACATTTTAAGAGTCGCTGGCATCCAGTGGATGCAAAAGACAGGCTGTCGTTCAGAGTGGAGGTTAAAGGGGGAGGCCTATGTTCAGCAGTGGACGTCTTCTGGCTGATGATGATGACCAATGTGAAAATCTACTTAACCTATTTTAGCAAGTTACACAATTTTCCCTTCTAAGCCTGTGCGTCCAATCCACAATCCAATCAATCGATACCTAGTATAACAACTATTTACCTACCTTACCTTAATTACCAAGAAACCCCAAAAGCCCCGCGGCACCAACTAATCAGCACTAACGAATGCCATGTACCAATAACCGGGGGCTGCACCTACCGTCAGGTCGACTGTACCCCAAATTGGTATTCGTTAACATTTGGACGCGATTCCCGAATTTGTTGGGACTAACAAGCCCGGGAAGTTTGCGGGTTGAAATGACCGGACATGCCTCAATTAGCGGCGGGGGAGCTGCGAACATCCATTGGATGTGATGGATTGGAAAACTATGAGCCGAGAGATTCGGGGATTTGGAAAAAATATTCCAAAGACGCATCATGGAATTGTTCGAATCAATTCAAAATAAATAATTTGCTATAATATCAATGTCAAATGAGGTACACTGATAGATAGAATAGATCTTCAGTTATGCATGCAGATTACAATATTCGTTTACATAGTTCATTTCGTTAGGTATGTCTCGTGAGGAGCCGTAGCGCAAAGCTGAGTGTTCCGGTGCATTCCTGAGCTTCCAGACCTATAAACGGCTTCCTAATAGTGCTAACAGACGCACGAACGCGGCTGACGGACCGCCGTCTAACCAACGGGAGAGAAAAAGTGAGAATATCATATTTCCCTCTCTTTCTCTCCCATTTGTCAGACGGCGGTTGAGGTCAGCCGCGATCGAGCGTCTGTTAGCACTATAATAACGCTGCAACAAATATCTCGTATGCTACATTTCAATTTTGGTCAGTAAACCATGTCCAAAATACACTATTTGCATTCCTTGGTTCAGCATTAAACAGACAGTTTTGGACGAGTTAGATCTCAACTTTTCCAAGTTGGAGTCCATACTTACTGTTGCTCTCTTAGTTTTCACCCTTATTTCGCTAATGAAATTAATTGACTTGTTTTCGAAATGCGTGGATGTGATGTTCTATAGTTGAGTATAAAGTAAATGTTATCAATGAGCCAGAATGGTTAAATGTAGAATATTGCCCTGGATTGCAATAGCTCTGTGTTGCAAAATTTCTGTAGATTTTGATAGTATTTTCCAGACTCATCATCGATAACTTACTGGCTAGCTTAAGCTACCAATAAAAAAAATACAATTATATAAGTGTTTCCACTCAGCTTTGCAAATAAATTATCTGCAGTTTTTGATGCCATCGCTCAATAAACGGGGAAAGAAAAACATCGTGAAGAAACCGGCATGTCGAAGAACATCAAAAGTTCAAAACATGTCATTCACCAACATGCACTGGGCCAGCACGCTTGCCTTAAAAAAACCGATTTACTCTCGATTTAAAGATACTCAGATTGCAACTATCGGGGAACATCCATTCAGGCATAGTGCATTCCACAGACTAGCTGTCACAATAACAGTGGAATCAAAGCACTTCATACTGGTTTTCGGAATAAAATATCAACCATGGAGCGGTGTCGAAGCGGAATAATGACAAAATTATCATGCAAATAATTATAATTAAATTGTAGATTACACATTTCAAAATAATAGTATTAATAGCAGCTTAAGAAATAGACGAACGAAAGTCACTGACATAGCCCACCGGATTAGCAAGTTGAAGTGACAGTGGGCAGGGCACATATCACGCAGAACAGATGGCCAATGGGATGAAGACCACGGACTGGTACGCGCAGCGTCCACCCACTAGATGGACAGACGACCGAAAAGAGACCACAGGGAAACGCTGGATGCAGGCCGCTTCCAACCGGCCCTTTTGAAGATCGATGGGGGGGGCCTATGTCCAGCAGTGGACGTCCTATGGCTGAAATGATGACGAAATAGCACTCAAACAAAACCATTACAAACAATCTACAACTCATTATTTGTAAGCTTTTGTACTATTTCGATGTATTCTAAACAGATTTCTTCAAGCGCGAACCCTTTGCGAAACCATTTTATAACACATCCAGTATAATCCAACGCTGCATTTTGCGACTCAAGTACCCAAGTGCTAAACCCCGCCCGCCAAGGGACGCGTGCTTTTCCACAAAATATCTTCAGTTTCGCGCCTTATTTGCATAAACCGTGTGCTTCTAAAACCGGAGTACGCTTGTGTCTCTGGTGAAAGCCGTCGTAAAATTTGTGAAAGACTTTTTCTAACTTGTTCAGAAAGCGTGTCGGGTTTATAGTTTGTTAGAGTTTCAAGCGCAAATAAGGAAATACAGAAACAAAATCAGTCTTTATGCAGTAATAGTAAAATTTGCGAAATTCAGAAGGTAAATTTTCCTGCTTTACTGAAAAATTGTATCAGAGCAGTAAGAAGTAATATCGCTCTGCAAAAACATCGATGTTAGACTGAGACACTTTAGTCCCACAAATTACGGTAGGAATTAAAATGCATGAATAAAATACATTTATTAATAATAATAAAAAACAAGATTATTCGTAATTTTTTTTAGCAAACCCTAACCCATACCCATTATAATGTCATGATGTTAAATTTTAGTTTTGTTTTCGTTATTGGGCTTTTCGATCATCTTTTTTATGAGGTAATAAAAAATATTGGTCATCATGCCTATAGTCACAACTGTCAAAATTTAACTCCAAATTAGCAATTGCTTTTAGATAGCGACGATCGCAAATGGCGAATACGGTAACAGCCATGCCGCTTATTTTCACAGGTCAAATACCCATTTAACCAGTTATTTTATGTAACTGTCCAGTTTCGAAACTCCAGAGGGCCGTTACGTACTATTTCCGACCCAAAACTATTCCGATATTTACAAAGTAGCACTAAACGTTGAACGAGAATAAAACATCCCTAGCTGTTAGCTACCATCTGTTCTAAAAGTTTGACCGTCATAAATCTAACGCACCTCCAGGGCGATCTTACAGCTGTAAAGTATCGTTAGCACGTGTAGCGCCACCTTGCGGTGAAATGAAGAGGCGGTGAGGCGTGGTGATCTATATCGGTGCGCGCTCTTAACTTTTCACTTCTACCTACGTACATAGCAGCTAGATCTTGAAGCTCCTCCCCCTCTAACCTCCATATTAAACGACAACCTGCCATCTGCATCCACTGGATGCCCACGACTCTCACGTTTCGTCTGTCCATCTATAGTGGAAAGCCTACCTACTGTAAGCATTCATTGTTCAATAATTCTAAAGTCTAAACCCTATTGTGGAATTTACAACCTTATTAACGAATTTTGGACAATTTTTGCATAGCAAAGCTGTCAAATACCGTTATACAGATGTCGCGTCGTAACTAAAAATCTGGGTAAGACACTGTTTCAAACTATCACGGTTATTTACTACAGTTATATGATTATTGACAGGATTTATTTACCATGATAAGGTTATAAATTAAAATTCCGATATTTCGGCTCAGTTACATGCACAATGTTCACGGGAAGGCTAAAGAATGCATGCTTGGTTGAACAGTTCCAAGTTAGATGCAGACAAAACGGTCTACCGTCTTCTTAGTTTTGCCAGTAAGTATCCCGCTAATCTATCAATATATATAAAAGCGAAATTCATCTACTCACTCATTCACTCATTAATCACGAAATCTCGAAAACCACTTGACCTACGAAGCTGAAATTTGGCAGGTAGATTCCTTATGGGGTGTAGAGGTCCGCTAAGAGATAAGGATTTTACGAAAGGGCCGAATTAAGGTTGACAAAAGGGGGTTTAAAGTTTATATGAAAGTCTACGCGTACGAAGTCGCGGGCAACAGCTAGTAGTCATATAAGAGTGAGGCCCTTGACGTGGTTTTACTACATTTTGTTCTAACGTGATTTCCGTTAGTAAAAACAAAACATAATGTGTACTAATCATCCCTGTAAATCCAGCAATAAAACAGCTCTGTCCTATACAAGCTTCATACAATTACTCTATAGACGTTTAACCCTCAGTTAAGAAACTTTGACCGCCATAAATCTAACCAGCTCCTCAGGGCATCCCCGATCTCTCACGTTGTAAAGTATCGCTAACATGTGTTAAGAACCTTGGAACCGACCTATTGGGACATTTGGGACACGCCTGGAAAATTTAGCTTGAGTTACATAGATTTTTGGTAGATGTATGAGGTGAATACTTCCATACTTAGTGCTATGAGTATTGAGCTATGGTTGGTTGTATTGAGCCCGTTGGTCCAGTTGGTAGTGAACCTGTCTTCTGTGCTTAGGGGTGTGGGTTCGATTCCCACCTAGGGCAAACATTTATGTGATGAACATTTGTGTTTGTTCTATATCTGGGTGTTAAAATCTATTTAAGTATGTATTTAAAAATATATAATATGTATGTATGTCTCTGGCAGCCATATCACAAGCTTTGCTTAGTTTGGTGTCAGATGACCGTGTGTGCAAAAATATGTCCGAATACTTATTATTTATTAAATGCTATGAGTAAGTGTAGGTAATCGTAAAGCTTTATAATATTTCAATACTTGTCACTGGGAAACGAACAAGAAGTGCGACGGCAAAATTGTTGCCAAGTAAACTTTTGAAATTGTCTATTTATGTACTACTAGCGACCCGCCCGCCCGGCTTCGCTCGGGTGTAATTTACGTGCGAAGCCGGGGCAGTACGCTAGTTATATATATAAACCTTCCGTGAAAATGTATCTAACCGATGGTGAAAACCGCATCAAAATCCGTTGCGTGGTTTAGGAGGAGTTAGCGGCCATACAGACAGACGCAGAAAGCGACTTTAATTTATACTATGTAGAGAAGAGATAGAGAAGAGATAGAGATATGGTATTTTCCAAATATAAAATAAATGGTCTAGCTAGAGCATAGAAAAGAGAAGTAAATAGAAAGGAAATGGGAAGGAAAATCTGTTACGAGACATATGAGTGAACCTTGATTGAACATTCTTGTAACTTGAACTTTGTAAATTATTTTAACTGTGTATAATTTATTTTTAAGACTATAGTATTTGACCTACCTAGTATAACGAATCATTGTTATAAGGCTAATAAAAACCTGAATCTGAATCTTATTTAGATCAACGCGTCGAACTCCGCATCACAGTTGGTAACTGATATCAAATGACTGACGTTTCGTTTATATGGGTGCTACTGGCTACAACCTTACAAAAATGCCTTGACAGGCGTTATAATTTAAACAAAAAAAAAACCTTTCCTTAAAAATTTATTTCCTTTTCTGTGAGCGAGAGCATGTCAAACACGCAAATGGTAGGGTAGCGTAGCCAAAGCCATAATAATATAATTATTGTTGTAACATAATATAAAAATCTGAAAAAGTGGTTACAGAAAAATTCAAACAAACGAACCCACAAACATTAGCGAAATTTCAAAGATGCATCATCATGACATTATAACCTTATAAAATATAAGTACCTTTTTTACAAAGCTTAGTCAAAAAGAAACCATTGGAAACGTTCTTAGTTAAGACCATTTTACGACCTTTGAGTTAAAACGTCTTGAATTTATTACAGTTTTATCGCCATAAGTCATAAAGTTTTATCACAAAATGTTCGAAATAATTTTGGATAAAGTTTTTTAATACGCAATCAGCATGGCAAGTTACAAGTTTCTATTTCTAATAGTTTAGAAATGCAGGAGGGACCAACTATTTGTAACTTAAATAAAAACCGGACAAGTACGAGTAGGACTCGTGCTCTGAGGGTTCCGTTAGACGGAAACCTCAGAGCGCGAGACCAAAAAAAAAAACTAACTGAAGTTAAAATATTGAAAGACAAACTTAAGTTTGTAGTTTTTTTTTACTGGGCAAGTGCCTTTAATAACTAAACAAAATACAAGCTAAAACTAACACTACAAATACAGTTAGACTGCCCATAGACCGTTGAAGGTCTAAAGACAATCCAAATGCTCAAGCCCACTACCAGTTGGCAGCGTGCCCAACATGCTGGCGGCATTACCACGTTGAATGGCAATGCTAATGCGTTGAGCCAGAAACACGCCAGCATTTTGGTCACGCGTCGCATTAACCAGGCGCTCTGAAAGATTTTTGACAATGAGGTGAGCTCCCGGTCCCCAAGGGCCCAATGTCTCGACCCCAAACGCCTCAAATATGTAACCACTGCAGAGGTTAGCATATTTGCGACGCTTGTGCTGCTCTGCCGAATTAGCAGCCGCGCCAGCCCTACCCTGTGTCTCAGGAAGATGTGACGGCGCCAAAGTATCGACACAAGTTGCGTCCCATACAAGGGGCCGCCCCAACCTCCAGGGCACAAGTGTCATACCGTCAGGCCTCTTTCCATCGTCACGAGCAAGACCACTCGGTTTGAGCACAGCTGCGACATTGGCGGTGGAAAGTGCCCTGCGTATGATGTCGTTCAGGCTAGCGTGTCGGCCAATACGACCAGCGCTTCTCGAGCAAGAGAGACCATGGTGACCGAGCTGGTCAACAGCAGTACCACACTAACAGCGATGGGCCTCACAGCACCTTGCACCCAAGCGTAAGCTGACAGCTAGACGAAATGCGGTTGGATCTAAAAGGCTATACCTGTGTTAAAAGAGGGCATGGCTTGCAACCAAAGTCCTGATTCCCAAACAGAGACAGCAAGAATACGAGCGCGATCTGCAATACTAGGACACGTATCTAGTAGCGATTTCCATGCTAGTTCGCAGATCGGCCGATCCCACAGTCTCTGGGAAGACAACTTTGAAGTTTGTAGTTGACAATAAGGTTCTTCCATACATCCCAACTACAAAATGTAAGTTTGTAATAGCAAAATAATTATTTTTAAATACCTTCAAATTTATAACTTTCGGATTTATTCCTATATATGTACTATGAGACCTTGCCTCTTGCCAAATTTCATGATTCTAGGTCAACGGGAAGTACCCTATAGGTTTTGATTCCCCTGTGAAATCGCAAAATATACGACATAAAGGAACCCTAAGAGCGCGAGACCAAAAAAAAACTAACTGAAGTTAAAATATTGAAAGACAAACTTAAGTTTGTAGTTGACAATAAGGTTCTTCCATACATTCCAACTACAAAATGTAAGTTTGTAATAGCAAAATAATCATTTTTAAATGATATACCTTCATATTTATAACTTTCGGATTTATTCCTATATATGTGCTATGAGACCTTGCTTTTTGCCAAATTTCATGATTCTAGGTCAACGGGAAGTACCCTATAGGTTTTGGTTCCCCTGTGAAATCGCAAGATATGCGACATAAACGTTCATATCTTTTGATTGCGTTGACTTACAACTTTTATTTTTTTACAGCCGAAAGAAACCGTAGACCCAAGTATTTAGTATAAATTTCAA
Organism: Agriopis aurantiaria; assembly: GCA_914767915.1. NCBI lineage: Eukaryota > Metazoa > Arthropoda > Insecta > Lepidoptera > Geometridae > Agriopis > Agriopis aurantiaria. Next base: position 2,916,765 of record OU611992.1, on the reverse strand, counting down.
CTTGCTACCTTTACGCGTTCTTGAGAAAAAGGGTCTTGACAGACGGACAGACAGACAGACGGACAACGAAGTGATCCTATAAGGGTTCCGTTTTTTCCTTTTGAGGTACGGAACCCTAAAAATACTAGCTATTGCTAACACCATCTGCAATAATGTTTTACTGAGCCAACCCTAAATACGTATCATCATCATCATCATCAGCCATCAGCCTTCCATTATTTATGCCTCTCTCCCCGGTCTCTCGCCAGTCGCGTCCACACGTTTCTAACAGTTCTTTTGATGTAGTCGGTCCACATCACAGAAAAAGGTCCGAAATGGACCGCATCTTCCGCAGGTTCCACCGAACTAGTCTCGGCCACTACGCGGTTACTATTGGTACATCACTTCTCATATCTACGTCGTATGTGTCCTGCCTAGCTCCACAAACATTTACTTATTTCAGACTAGCTGACCTGACAGACGTTGTCCTGTCTTAGAACTGTCAAACACGCAAAGTCAAAATTGTAAATCTTATTTTTTCACACCTTGGGTTTCATTATTGGAGTTTTAGTAAAGATCCCATTTTTTTTTTAAATATAATATAGCCTATGTTACCCGGTGATAGTGTAGCTTCCCAACAGTGAAAGAATTTTTCAAATCGGTTAAGTAGTTTCGGAGCCTATTCAATGCAAACAAACAAACAAACAATCAATCAAATCTTTCCTCTTTATAATATTAGTATAGAAGTATAGATTTTCAATTCAAATAAGACAAATACTTAACTGACAAACCATCTGAGTTTTGAATTTTTATTTCATTGAATATAATTAGTAATCACCATACAATTCGTTCAGTGGCATTAATGAAACCAATTGGTAAAGCATTAAGAGGTATTTATGCGCGGTCACGGCTCCTGTGTTTCAAAGGTTTCCACCGCTTTGTGTTCTTTATGGCGCTTTTAATTGTTTTATGTAAATTGGCCATGGCTAATAGATGTTACTCGATTTGAAACAAAGGCTACCTGTATGTTATGATAACCTACATTATAAGTTCTGTTGACTCACCGTTGCTCACAGGCTCACGCAAGTGTGCTCACGAAAACAAACTTGACATAATGATTTTAAGGGAACCAAATTATTGAATGAGATATTTTAATGGCGGCGATTAAGAAAAAAAATTGCTGACGCGATCATTATCATCATCATTTCAGCTATAGGACGTCCACTGTTGAACATAGGCCTCCCCCATCGATCTCCAAAAGGGCCGGTCGGAAGCGGCCTGCATCCAGCGTTTCCCTGCGGTCTCATTTAGGTCGTCTGTCCATCTAGTGGGTGGACGTCCTACGCTGCACTTACCGGTCCGTGGTCTCCATTCTAAAACCTTTGGCCCCATCGGCCATCTGTTCTACGTGATATGTGACCTGCCCACTGCCACTTCAATTTGCTAATCCGGTGGGCTATGTGGGTGACTTTCGTTCGTCTACGGATCTCCTCATTTCTGCCGACGCGATAGGTGAGATAAAAGCAAAAATATGTTTATTGGCGCACAGTAAGTACTTTCTTTTAATACATTTTTGTAAGTATCAAAAGTACCTCATCTTTCAGCAGACCAACTATATCAAAGTACGAAATAGTTGAGCTAGCTTCAAGCTTAGAAGTTGGCCAACAACTTGGGAACGAACATATTTAGGACAGAAATACACTGACCAGCACTGACTGGCGTAATTACTCAAACAGATCATGCCAAAATAACAAAAACCATATTATTATTTCACCTATATAAATCCTTACATCGGGCGGTCAGGTCTCCAAGTCAGGTTAATGGTTTTGATTTTAGCTATAATAGAGTATCGCCAGGTCTTTGAACGTTGGCGTACACCGTTGGTGGCAGTGGACATTGATGATGGATTGCCAAACCTCTGTGTATATTTCTTATAGATAATAAATGTCTAATCCAGCTGCACTTGCAATCCCGAATCTACAAACCAATAGGGTGTCAGTGACTCTTCTATCTACTATAGAATTTATTAATATTTGCTAGGATTTATTCCCATGCTATATAAATTCCTTCAGAGTTTTAAAAAGTTATGGTTGTAATCTAGAAAATATCAATTTCTCATCAAGTTGTTGGTCATGGTGGAATGCGACCTTATCCTCCAATACATCATTTTCACGGTTTTATACAAGCTAACTTTCATAACTTCCAAACTTAACTCGTTGCATAGGGTTGCCGTAATTCAAGATAACTTAAGATTTAGATGCGGTTAAGTGCGGCTAAGTTAGAGTTAAGTGCTGAGTTAAGGAGACCAGCAGAAAATCGAATACTCGTTCATAATGTAGTTAAAATTTTGTTAGCCCTTTAGTCGGTTCGTTTTATATCAAGTTAAATTTTGTGGTGAAAGTACTAAGTAGTATTTACTACTTATACCTATAAATTCAAAGGTTTGGTACTTGAGTGCTTTGCTAATATCGTCTTTGATCCTTTAAGAGCTTAGCTGAGTTGGTTTTGAATCACACAGGCCTCTTAGCCACCGCTTAGCCTCACAAATGGGTAATGGGCTAAATGGCTATTGATCTTTTCATCTTTAGCTCCGAACGGAATTAAAACCTTTTTAAAGATTGATATAAATGGCACCAGGTCGTAAGTAAGGGTCGATATGTCGTCAGCTCAAATTCAAGTTTTGTTGTTTCATTGCATTATAAATACCAGAGACATATTATAAAGAAAACTCCTAATGCGGTAAAACGAAATGGATCAATAAAATATACAGCACACTTTGGACATTATACATTATCAACAAAGATTTTTCATACTATACTACGTATAGATCGTGGTCTATCAAAGACGTCAAAAATTGGACTATATTTAAAAAAAAATTATCATTGCAACTGAATTTTTCGCGATTTCAGAGTTAATCCTATCATCATCATCAGCCAGAAGACGTCCACTGCTGAACATAGGCCTCCCCCTTTAACCTCCACACTGAACGACATAATCATAGTAAAATTAGTTAATCCCATAGTAAAATTTATTTGTAATGATGAGTACATACATACACACCCTTCAGTATTGCCACACCTTTCTGTTACACGCTGTTCAATATACTTAACATTGGCTAAATGAGAATAGCAAAACAATGGAACGCCTTGCCCCTGTCTGTGTTTCCGCAGCATTACAATCTTGGAGTGTTCTAGGTTATTTCTGGGCAAACGTACTCCATCATCGGTCGCATCGTCGCTTTCCATCAGGCGAAAATGCGGTTAAACGATAACCTAGTTCGATGTAAAAAAAATTACATCAAAGCAATACTAAAAATAAAATCAAATTAAATAATATCCAAATCAAATAATCCAAAACTTAAAAGTCGTCCATTCACCAATTTATTTAGTTTTTATCCAAACTGAAAACAGTTTATTGTGCGAAAGTTTTGTGATATATTTTTTGCCGACTGGTTTCCACATTTCAGTAGATACCGTAATGTTGTTTATTTATTCAGGCTACAACTTGAGGCAGACGTCAGACGACCCATGTATAATAATCTAACAGGAGATAAGCATCGCAAAGGTTATCTTTTCAATACACGATACCTAATCAAAATTTTCACAAAGGTACCTAATTAGGACGATTTTTTTTTATTGGAAATATATTCTTTCATAAGAATGGTCCCATAGAAATTTCATCAAAATCGCTTCAGTAGTTTGGTTTTTAAATCAAAATAACTGGAAAAATATGTGGTACTGAAATTGCGTATTTAGAAATTTTGATGTCTATTTCTTCAGTTTTAAAACTGGAGTTTGTTACTGTTCGATGTTATAAAACATAAAAAAACAACCTAATTGAAAACCCCTCCTATTTTTTAAGTCTGTAAAAAAGGTAGGGTCAGTTAAGTTTAACAACTGGTTTCTACTGAAACCTCATCGCGTATGTAATAAATTAAAAACACGTCGTGGATTACACCCGTCCACTCGTACCCCGGCCGACAACTTAGTTTATCCAGCGGATTTGCTCGAATAAGTTTGCGAAAATAATTTTGGCGGCTTTCTTTGTTATTCAATTACAAAGGTTTCTCTGGCTTTGTATTTAATTGTTATTAGACTAGCAGTGCCCCGTGGCTTTACTCGCTACCCAACAGAAAATATTCTTTGTTCGAAATCAAAAGGACAATGGTGTATAATCTATAGTAAGCTCTAAGCAGGATCTAATCTATGCCCAAATTTGATCCAAATCCATTCTGCTGGTTGTGGAGTTGAGTGAAAACAAACATATACTAAAATACATACACATAATGCACACAAACCCCTACAGCCCTACATAAAGAATAGGTACCTATTATATATCGCTTAATATGCCTAATATTAGATATTAGTATGATTTATTTAATTATTTCCCTCTCCATAGCTCGTTGTGCGACTTTGAGCTTGTTTATGAGGCCCATAGTAAGAGACCACGTTTCAATGCCGTATGTCATGACTGGCAACACACACTGGTCGAACACTGAGATATTTTGGACGAGAAGACGTACGATGAAGTAGGCTATGCTATCAGAAATAAGGAGATCCGTAGACGAACGAAAGTTACCGACATAGCCCATCGGATTAGCAAGTTGAAGTGGCAGTAGGCAGTGAGGGTTTCATAGCGCGCAGAACAGATGGCCGATGGGGCCGAAAGTTTCTCGAATGGAGACCACGGACCGGTAAGCGCAGCGTAGGACGTCCACCCACAAGATGGACAGACGACCTAAAAGAGACCGCAGGAAACGCTGGATGCAGGCCGCTTGCAACAGGCCCTTTTGGAGATCAATGGGGGAGGTCTATGTCCAGCAGTGGACGTCCTACGGCTGAAATGATGATGATGGTGATAATGATTTAATTATTTATATAAGTATTAAATATTATAACGCGATAACAATGTAGCTACTACTTACGTATTAGTTACCCCTAAGCAAATCGAAGGATTGAACCGATACAAAGGTAGGTATGTACTGCAACCGCCTCGAGTATACCAGTGAAGGATTAATCGTTCAATCAGTTCTGAAATAGCGACTGGGAGCATCCCATGTCAGAGATAATTTTAGACAAAGATTACCAATTCGAGCCTATATTAATGAAACTATAACATACATAATAGACTCGTCTTGACGTAATAGAAGCTTTCATAGGCCCTTCTAGTAAGCTACTAGATGGCACTAATAATTCAAGACTGGGTATGGAAACTACGACAAATATTTTGAACCGTATCTTGGTTTTGTTGTAGTTTGTAGCTGTTCGTTTATTATTCTTATTTATCTTTCCCTTATAGTGTTTTCGAGTCTAGCCCGGTCCTTTATACGGCATTAACGGGGCCAAAGCCAAAACGGAGAGGTCTATATTAAAAAGCTATGTGAAAATTGTTACGATTTTATCCGAATCAGTGGGTTTAATTTTTTTTAATTTATATACCGTTTTTTTATTTAAAACATAATAAATTCCTGAAATTGCCCAGTATAAGTTGTGGCTATATATCGTACTAGCTTGTGGAAGTGCGTACTATGTACCTCTATACCTTTTCTAAGTTATCAAACGTCCTTGGTCACATAACACATTACAGATAGTAGTTTGTCGAAATTCGGCCCTGCTCAGAACTTGCGTACGGTAAACCCTCTGAAGTAACCCACGAGGGCTGCGGACGGAAGCTGGCTGTCAAAAGACAGATTAACATACTTGCAAAATTTTCATAGCTTCGTGGTGTCTTTAGGGCGAGCGAAGGTAGGGCCTTTTGGAAGTTACAAGTTTATGTTGTCGGGAACTTTGAAACAACATCGAGAAGGCATTCTTAGCTAACATTAACATTATTTCATTGTGAAAACTATCAGAAAGCATCATCATTTCAGCTTATCTATTATTCCTACTGCTGGGACTTAGGCCTTTTCTCAAAGAGAGAGAAAGAGGATAGGACCTGATCCATCATGCTATCCTAGTGCGTATTGGTAAATGTCCTTGAACTTTTGAGTTTCTTGGACATATTGGTTACCTCTCGATGTTTTTTCCTTCACCGTTTTGAGCGATGGAATCGAAACTGCACATCTTCATCATTCATAATTTCAGTCATAGGACGTTCACTGCTGGACATAGGCCTCCCCCATCAATCTCCAAAAGGGCCGGTTGGAAGCGGCCTGCATCCAGCGTTTCCTTGCGGTCTCTTTTAGGTCGTCTGTCCATATTGTGGGTGGACGTCCTACGCTGCGCTTACCGGTCCGTAGTCTCCATTCGAGAACCTTTCGGCCCCATCGGTCACCTGTTCTGTATGATATGTGCCCTGCCCACTGCCACTTCGACTTGCTAATACGGTGGGCTATGTCGGTGACTTTCGTTCGTCTACCGATCTCCTCATTTCGGATTCAATCTCGTAGAGAAACCCCGAGCATAGCCTTCTCCATAGCTCGTTGTGCTACTTTGAGCTTTCACATAATTTGTACCAAATAAGTCATTGGTGCAGGCCGAGGATCAAACTAGGTGCCGTCAGATTGTAAAGCGCACATGCTACCACTCGGTTACTATCGCTTGAAGGCCGAGCCACCATCGCTATTGCAAAACATACATAAAAGCTAATGTATCATACTTAATAAAATAATAATTGAATGCGAAAGTTCGAATGTTGATCGATTGTTACTTAATTAAGTACGAAAAAACACCTGAATTAATATTCGTTAATTGATTGACTGATTTATTTACGTGTAGTCTAGGTTTAATTCTACCTTTAATTATGAAATAATATCAGAGCCTAGGTGATGATGAGAAATATATTATGATTCCGGAAATTTCAAGTCTGTTAAATTTAATTGGAAATTTTTGTCACAGATTTTATTTTATTTATTTTATATATATTTAGATATTAACATCTGGCCTTTTTTGGTAACGGGGGGAGGGGAATTTTCTAAAGACCCACGACGGTAATAGGGTACAGTACAGCCAAGTTATGATGCACCTTTTTGAGGGTTTCCCTTTTAACCACCACACTGATCGACAGCCTGCCTTTTGCACCCACTGGATGCCCGCGACTCTCACAATGCTGTCGGTCTATCTAGTGGGAGGCCTACCTACTCTGCGTCTTCCGGTTCGTGATCTCCACTCAAGATTCTTTCTTCCCCATCTGTTATCAGGTCTCAGAGTGATGTGGTCTGCTCATCATCCACCACCAGTGACAGAGTAAGTATCCATAATATTCTTTCAGAGGGTTTCCGAGAAGCTTCAACGTGGGGCTCTTCAAAAGGTGGGTATTAACCGGTGGTGGGTTTATCTGTTTAGAGTCCTAAAGGATTGGCAACGTATTAGTGATGCCTCAGGTGTTACAGGTATCTACAGGCGACGGTGACTGCTTACCATCAGGCTGCCCCGCCTGCTTAGTTGCCACCTATGGCATAAAAAAACAACTTACTACATAGCCTCTCCATCGACCACTCAGAAAACTTCATAAATATTCCAAAACTGATTAACAAACCCGCAATATTTTCACCGCGGGCTCAAGACGAAAGTGTAAGGTAGAAGAAAAACTTGTTGATCCCCGCGACGGGCGCGCGGACACGTCTTGCTGGGCAAATGTTTGGCGTCCATTACAGCGTAATCCTGCCCACGACTGATAGATTAGCCCTTTATACTGTTTGCACTGTTTTTCGGGAGTTGAATAATGGGGTATGCATAGGGTCATTGGGCGAAGCGTACAACCCTTGTAAAATATTATTTACAGCGCATCGCGGTTTCACCCGCTATCCTCTTAGGAATCGTTTGTTTCTGTTACGTCGCTTACTATCAGGCGAATTGGTGCCCCAACGTAGATCTTATTAATATATTTAAATAACATATATTTAAATTTAAAAAAAAAAAATTGTTTCTTTGTAAAGGAACTGCTACTCCAGGATCAACAGTTTCCAAGATATCACTCAACCAAGTTTGACAGCTGTCATCCGAAATGAAGATCTTGACGAGATCTATCACTTCAGCAAAGGACCTGCAAGTCCAGGATTAACAGTTTCCGATATATCGTTCAACCAAGTTTGGCAGCTGTCACACTGACATCTGTCAGCGCCTACATCAAACCATGGATAGATACCCAAATCCAGCAGCAGTGGTCTGCAAAGCTTAGGGCAATGACGGTGATGATGAGACTGAGATCTGTCACACTGGCATCAGTCAACGCCCACATCTACCCTGAGAGAGAGGCCCAAGTCCGTCTAATAAGAGTAAGCTAATGATGGTGATAGTGGATTAGAGCCCATCCTATATTTACCTGGCAAAGAGGTTAGGTACTTATGTACAGAAATGTACTTGTTGACAAAAGTAATCGGTAGGAATAAATGGAAAAACTATTCCATTCTTGCCCCCCAGGGGCGTTGGTAGGGACAAGTGGAACAGCCCCATCATTCGTATAAAGATTTATTAAAATTATCAAGATTGTTTACCATCCCAGCCCTCCAAACTAAACCATTCCACCAATAGCTATAAATAATAAAATTATAGATCGATGCCAAACATTTCAATGAGCCTCCACAGCCCCAATATTTTCAAGAAGCTCATAAAATATTGAATTTACGCAGTACGGTGAGCGATCCCAAAGTGGGGCCAAGCACGCAACGGCCTTACACTTGAACAAATAACACGAAGGACGCGTTACTCGGTTATTTTTTATTTCATAAGGACGTAACACCAAAAATGCGTATGTGATAAACCTAATCACTAGCGAATGCGAATGGAGTCGAGACGGCGGCGTTGCGGTGTGCTTTCGACTTTGCAGTCCTAAGATGAAAATTGCTTTATCACGTGCTTATATGAGTCTGTTCAACTTTAAATAATAGATAGATAAACCCTTTATTGTTCACACCACAAGTTACGTACACCCGATTATAATGTAGCTGCAGAATTCATTTTACCCCGCGTGCCTCTTTAGATATATGCATTGATTTTATAATAATTGTAATATTTGCGATCTGACAAGTTATCAGACGCGTTTGTAACCTTCTACGCTTATAACATTCCAAGGTTTTGTTTGGAGAAAAAAAGCACGTATTGTGTCATTTCCGATCTTGGCGACCGCGATAGGCGACTGCGGCTGCGTCGCGCGGCACACTACTCAATAATATATAAATTTATATGGAGTGCTAAACAATTCAAGCGACCTACACGTTGCGCGACGCGGTCTCTTGCATTGTTTAGCAATCCATATAAATTCATACTGAGCAATGGGTCGCGCGACATGGCCGCTGCTGCCAGTCGCGATTGCCGGTCGCACTCGCCAAGACCAAGGCGAGAATCGGCGATCGATGATTGACACAGCGGCTTGATCAAAAGTGAATTTTAATTTATATGTTTATAGTTTTCCCGGTGTTTCGTGTCCTTTGATTTATTCTTCGTACATCTTACCCCAATGTTTGAGGTTGGGGGTAATCGCTCCAATTGTGGGATAGTCTTGGTTACTATGAATTCTGAATCGGATTCGATGAGCTCCCATTTACTTAAATCAAGCTAAAGTTTGCTGAAAATACGCTTTAAAGCGCCTTAATAAAGTGAAATGGAGTACTTGTACTTGAAAATTTATTTCTTTTCGTAGCTATTTTTTACAGCCAATCTACTTTTTTATCTATGTTCGATAAAATATAATGAAATTCTAATATTGCTTGGGTAAATTGCACGGTAGCCCAGAATTACACTGAAATTATTTTCATATAGGATGTGTAGACTAGACTCTTCCACATTTCAGTGGGCCTAAATTAAGTACTCCAATATATTTTTATCTTTAGAGGTATACATTTGGGCCGTGAGTTAAGTAGGTGTGGGTTGAGATGACTAACCTAACTGTCTAATTCTTTTTTTTAAAACTTTTTTTCAATTTAATAATGTTACTTACTAATATAATCAGTGTAATAAATAAATAAATAAATGATCAGAACTGTGGTAAAATTTTGATAAAAATACAACTTTGCAGAAAAGAAATATAGGTTTTCAACCAAAATGATAGCGGGGCAGGTACATTATACACCCGACCTTTATATAGAGTTGGACAATGTACACAAATAAGCCCACAAAAGAGAGGCCTAATTGCCAATTTACTCATGTTTACAGGAGTATTGTTTAACCAAACCCCGCAGACAATTAATTTTGTGCAGTTGTAAAGCCGTAGCCTAAAAAGCTGTAGGGATATCTGTTTAAGATTTCTTTAAATAATGAGGTTTGCCTTAGAATATTTATGTATGGAATCATATTGAAATTTTTTTGTATGTTTGTATGTATTTTTCTCATCTCATTTCTTTTTCTTTGTCAGTATTGGCCTAGTTTCCCCCAATTTACTGCGCCAGTTATTTCCTAAACTAGTTGTTAATAAGCACGTAGTAGCCTTGAAATTGTTTATTTCGCTTTTTGTTTCTTTGAAAGTTTTGAACTCTTTCAAATGGGCTTAAGGTGGAATAACTATCCCATTGCGCATTCAAGGCGCAAAAGAAGTGTATAAGATCTATGTGTGGACTTCGACAAACGGATTCATGTAAGCCATACTTTAAAAAATTTAAAATTCTGACCCTTCCTTCATTGTACATTTTAGAGGCATCTCTTTTAGTTAGATCTGAAATTAATGAGTATTCGAATCTTACAACCACTAGACATAGGAATAAATTACGCAACGTGTATAGCAGAACCCAACTCCATAGTAATAGTATATTTAGTATGGGGGTACAAGTCTATAATAAACTTCCACCGATCATTAAGGAAACAAGCTCTTTTTTTGTATTTAAAATTAAAAGGGTTTCTGCTAGAAAAAGTATATTACTCTATTCAGGATTTTTTAAGGGACATATGTTTATAAATTTTATTGACATAATGATTTGATAAGCAATAATATAAATTCTTGACATTTAATGTAACTTAGGTATTATATAATTATTTCTGGACATGTTTTCGTTAACTTGATGAATTTTAATTTTCTGAATTGCATGTTATTTTAATATTTTATGTTGAATGCGGTTAAAGAGGAAGTCACCTACTTATAATGCTGTCAAAAATATTATAATAATCGACTGTTTTTAACTAATTAGTGATAATTTTATATTTTGCACGTTCAACAAGGGCTGAATATAGTGCTACAACTATTTAAATTTAACACCTGTACTCTGTACCTACCTATATTTATGCAAATAAACGATTTTGATTTGATTTGATTTGATTTGCTGCTTTGGCTTTTGGAGATCGATGGGGGAAGCCTATGTTTACCAGTGGACGTCCTATGGCTGAAATGATAATCATGAATTTTAAAATTAGAGCCCAATACACGGTTCTGTTGTGAGTGAACCCAGATCCGAGAATGTTCCGAGATGAACTATGAAGTGCATAATTTTCAACTTTTTATTATTTTCTCTTGAATCGGACGATCGCTTTGAATGTCTACAAGCGGATTATTAGTTTTGAAAGTTTTATTTCGTACTTCGGAAATGTGGGCTCTTTAGATTTTCTTGCTCGATGTTACAGTTCGTAAACAGGATATAACAAAAGAGGAATGCTTTATTAAAATCTGATGAAGGAATCAGACATTTACCTATATCATTCAAGAAAGTCGAGCATGGTCAAAACCTACACAACTATTTTCACTTTGCAGACATCTCTCTATAAGATATGTATCATTTTATCACACGTTTAAATATATTATGTTACCGGGATGAACATGAACAGATGCTTGCTTGTGAAATTGTAATACCTAAGTAGGGTCAAAGATTTAGTGGTAAAACCGGGATAGCCGCAATGGGATAGGTGCCCCATTTTCAAAAAACCTAACCTTCGATAACCGCAACTAAAAAAGAATACTGTATGTATGAAGCGTAAGCGCCACACAACTCATTCCCAGCAGGCCGTCGTGTTGAGCAGACGCGTTTTCCGTTCTGTGTAAACATCTCCGCGGCAAAGATGACAAACGCATCAAAGTTTAACACGCTATAATTTGCTGTTGTATAACTTTGTAAGTAGTAGTAATTTCTGTAGTAATAGTAGTGTAGTAATTTGTAAACGTTAGGTGTATTTTAATTTTAATATTTAATATTTAAAATGTATTTATGTCGGTGCGTGTAGTGAAGCTTAGTAGCGATACAAACGGTTTAGTTTTTCGATACTTATTTAGATTAATTATGTGTATAATTATATGAAAACAAAGAAGATAAATCTCATACAAATATGAGTCTTCACTCACACGGTCGTCTGACCCCAAACTAAGCAAAGCTTGTGATATGGCTGCCAGAGACTGATATACATACATATATAGTTTTAACTACATACTTAAATAGATATTAACAACCAGATATAGAACAAACACAAATGTTCATCACATAAATGTTTATCCTAGGTGGGAATCGAACCCACGCCCCCAAGCTCAGAAGGTAAGTTCACTACCAACTGGACCAACGGGCTATCTGATTATAAATACCTAATTGTGTTTGTTTGTTCGTATCTCATGCTGTAACAGAGCTAAGAATCAGCGTGGCCGCAGAGTAACGCAAATTAAACGGTTCTGATCTGTCCTGTTAGACCACACTATTATGTTCACGTTGATCACGTGAATTCGCCCCGTCTGATCACACAACCTGATAGGACGTAAAAAAACTGCGTAGTCTAATCACGAGACAGATTTCGTGGTGTAGGTACTTTGAATTTAGGTTTGATTTTATTTTATGTTTTTTTATGTCCTAAAACTGCGACCATAACCACCGGCAGATGGGTAGCTGCATCCTATTAGCACACGGTGAACATACTGCGACCCACAAGCTGCCAAAGCGTGCTGCCAAAGGTGGGGATTATGGCAACACCCTTCTAAGAGGGAAGGCCTTTGTTCAGAAGTGGACGTTTAATGGCTGCTGCTGCTGATGATGATGATGATTTGCATGACACTATCTGAATGAATATAATTGGTAGACCCAAACGTTTTCACATGGTACCTATAATAATAAAGAAGTGTGATTTTATCATACCGTTGCTACATTTTCCGTGGTTTGGCCTTAATCCACAGAATACATAAGAGTGCCACCTAGCAACGTATAAAAGCTGTCAACAAGTAAAACAAACCTGCAAACAGTCTGCATCACCCCCCGACACACGTGTAAACGGATAACTAGTAATACAAATGTTAGCAGATGCCTCTCGCACTACGTAGCAGCGGGAGGAAAAAGCAAATGTTGATACGCTGGAATGAATACCGAGAATACCTGGGCGTGAAATTAATTTTAACTTTAATTCATCATTATCAGCCAGAAGACGTTGGCTGCTGAACATTGGTCTCCCCTTTTGACCTCCACACAGAACGACAGCCTGCCATCTGTATCCACTGGATGCCCACGATGCTCACCACGTCGTCGGTCCATCTAGCGGGACGCCTATATACCTACCTAAGCTGCGTCTTCCGGTTCGTGGTCTCCACTCAAGAACCTTTCTTTCCCATCGGTTATCACTTTTTCGAGCGATGTGGCCTGCCCATTGCCATTTCAACTTGCAAGTTTTAATAGCTACGTCGGTGATTCTGGAACTTTGGCAAATACCAACATTCCGGATTCTATCGTAAAAAGTAACTCCGAGCATAGCTCCGCTCCATTGCCCGCTGTGTGACTCTGAGTTTTTCAAACAGTTAAGGACAAAGGTTTAAGGTATCAGTTAAGGACCACGTCTCAATACTATAATGTCATCCTGGCAACACACGCTGGTCAAAAACCCTTGTCTTTAGGCACTGTGGTATTTTGAAAGAAATGATTTTACGCCATATTACTATTTGTAACAATAATAGCTGGGTAGTTGGCGCGTTTGAATTCTAACCCACAGGGTACAAGTTCTAATATCAATAATAGCTGTAACTGCCTGTCAAAGTAAACCATCGTAAGGAAACAAAACACTTTCTAATGCCCGGCTCGCTAGTTACCACCCTCAGGTTGAAAGTCTGTCGCCACGCACCTGATGGTGTGTTTCTGTAGTCCTTGACTTTCATCACGGACCCATCGTCGGACGAACGGTATTCGTTAGATATTCTTATAGTTTAGATATAAGTTTTCTGAAAATGTCGAATTAAATATATTTACTTTCGTTCTAGTCAACACCTTAGTTTATCAAGTATAAAAAAACTTGATTTCCGGTAAAATTAAATGTTACAAAAAAGCTTTATCTATTTTGAAAAATATGGGCAATTATGATTTTCCAGTACAAGTAAGATGCAATATAATTGAGATGTTATACAATTTAAATATAATTAGATATGTTTAATACTGTTATTAATAGAAACGTTCCGTTTCCTTAAAAACATTTTTCCTAAGCATGAAATCAGTTCTCGTCAAATATAAATAAACCAGATGCATAAGTCGCGGGAGGCGGCAACAGAGAGTCGCCAATGTGTTTATTTCTGTCCCGGAGCAGCCGGAATCCAAAATAGAAAAGTCCACCGCATCTCTCCGCAACAGTTGCACGCATGTGGAAACAGAGAAATTAAAACAAACGTTTTCCCTCAGAAAGTAATAAACTTAGCTCATAGAATTTTGACTTATTAAGGTCGGACGCGTACGTCTGTCTACGATGGCGGCCGAGAAGCAAATGGCCGCCATATTGTTTTTAGTGTTGTTTGGAGTGACTTCAAGTTGTGACGTGGAAGATGTGGCTGTGTATAAAGTGTCGTTACAAATGTTGTGGACAGAAGAGAGGTTTCCCAAAGACTTCCCGCTTTATCGACCCAAGGCTCAGTGGTCACAAGTTTTTGGTGCGTATTTTATTGTTATTTCCCTTTGTTTGTAGCGAAATTCGTGACATATTTTTTGTCAAAGGAAGAAAAACAAAAACATTACTCTTTACGTGGAAATAAATGGCCATCCAGATTATTTACATGGGCGAAACTTTTCGAAAAACTACAAAGTAGTCTAGATACAATCTTACTTATTTTTCTTAGACATTCTATTTGGCCTTACAGTTATTGGTGGTCGTATAATCTGGTTCAAATAGTGTCTTACTGAATCGGGGTAAGTCAATGACGTACCTATACAGTTGACAATAGCAGCAAGAATGACCTATTTTCACTTTAGTACAGTCTTTTCTCTACAGTAATATCAGAAGTTGTTATAGTTAAGTGTATTTTACGTAAAGAGAGTGCAGGAGGAAGTTTGCGAGTAATAAAAATAAAAGTTTTAATGAACGTGCGCGAGAATTTCCTTCGGGACCAGATTAATCGTAGTATTCTCACGTACGGTAATATGGAGATTACATAATTTTATTATAACTTTTAGCAAAGTTTCAAAATAGGCACCGAATAATAAAAGCATCTGTTTTACCTTACCGATGATCTGGCCGCTTCGGCGCTATTCCAAGTCAATTAAGTACCAACTTCAGATCAGAATAAACAAGGGAGATATTTGCCTTAGTACTTCGTACAATAATTATTGAACGTGTTCAAATGTTTCCGTGTTTCACCCACTTTTTTTACTATACTGCCGTAGGTAATTACGGCACACCTACTCATTGTCACGCACCCTAAGAATCTTTCAACGACACCAAGGAACTAACTAATAGACCACGTGCAAAGAAGGTCGGGTCTGGTCGGGTTATCTGCAGGTTGATTTCGACTCAAGTCATCAAGCCTGATTTATTTTGGCCTGATGATTCGCACTTGCCACGCCACCTTACCATATCTCCCTTGTTTGTCTGATCTGAGGTACCTAGCTACCTGGATAGGTAGGTTAGCCAGGAAGGTTGACCTATAAATTTTTATTATTAGAAAACTGCGGGTTGTCGGTAGGTTATACCTATTTCTCTTCTGTCTATGCTTAATTTTTTGCAATACAATAAGAGCTTTCACAGCCTTCCTACCGGTAATGTTCACTGGATGGCGCTAAAATAAAAGTTTTATATAAATATCCTTTTGGATCATTATTTATTTATTTTATGTTACTAATACACAGCAGACATGAGATTTATATGTTTACACAAAAGCCAAAAAGAAATTTAGACCAAGTTGCAGTGGTCGCTAAACGCTGTTTATTGAAAGTTACTTTTAAACTTTCCCAAAATCAACACATGTTTTAAATGCTTATCGGGGCAAACAGATAGGCTTCAAACGAAGAGTAAATAGAGTCCTCAAAGATAGGCAACGCACCGCCAATGCCCCGGGTATTGTAGTCCATAGGCGACGGTGACTTACTTACTATGACCCGTAGCTTGCTTGTTATTACATATAAAAAAAAAATAGAACAAAGGAGTCCCAATAAACATTTAAAACTATCTATGCTATCTATCGAGTCAGCGGAAACTATTACCTTTTTTATCTTCTCTCTGAAAAGCTCTCATTGTTAAAGGACTCAGCATTTAATTTTCATAATAATAAATGTACTCCACAAAAGAAAAACAAACCTAAGCAGCTTTAATCGAGGTTTTTACTTCTGCCTACTACAATCCAAATAATGCCCTCCCAACAAATTTAATCTAACCTAGATCCAGGCCACCTGAGCCCAGACAACCGAATGACTGTAATTAAATCACCTCTGGGCAGCAATAATAAAAAGAAGGGAAAACAAAGGCTAAGTCCGCACTAAACACAAGCCCTTTATCTTGGGACGTTAAGTGACATTTTGCGGGCGAGATAGGGGTACAACTACACTACGCATCTATAATCGTCGAACTTCGGGTCGCGACCGACATCGTCATCAAAGTCTGACGCGACAAAATAATCAAAGCACAAGGTTTTTTTTTTCATTCAGTGTTTATTTGGCATCGCGCGTCGCACGTATTGCGAATTTGCAAGTCTTTGTGAAATATATCAACCAGCTAGTCAAATTCAAAGCAAGTCACGGTTAAGCCCAAATCATAGCATACACAGAGCATAAAGAGATTTAACTGCTAATATCTCAGGGTGATAAACGCAGTTCAGTGCTGTACAGGGGTTCAAAATTTTGAGTGACCACTAAACTGTTATGGGCAGGCAAGGTGATTTCTATCAGGCTAGAGACTTGCCACTATAAGCTATTGGGAATTTTCTTTCATTAAAAGAATTAAAGCCAAAGCCAGAATAATATTAGAAACTTCCCCCTCGCAAAACCAATGCTATTTAGTCAAGTTATTGTTAAGTTAAGTTATATTTAAATCCAAATAAATATAATTATGTTTATAATAATATTCGTCTAATTAACTGCTACGGTACGGAAAATGCAAAACATTAAACATTACTCTTACAAAAAAATTATTACCAAACTCCAATTTCATTTTAAAATACCTATTCAATAGTATTACCACTTTAAATGTCGCCATCTTACTACTCTATACCGGGTGTAATAGTATGCGTAGATACGCGTTAAACACAATATCCTTTCTTTTTGCAATGCGCTGTCGGGTAAAAAGTAACTCGGTCTAGTGGGGAGACGCACTGCTTATTTATCACGCCAGGTGGCGCATATCGCTGGTGTTGTTTCACTGTCAAAAGTGTCAAATATCAATATATAATTTCAGTAATTACGTGTGTAGTGCATTTCAGTGTAAAAATAGAGGTACACACCGTTTTCCTTCCGATGAGAAAAAATAATGTTGATAATTTTATTGCATACCTTGCCAAAAGATTCGCTTTTTTACCAGCTAAGAAAGCATTAACTCTTTTTGGAGATTCGCCACTGTCATTAGAGAATCATTTTACTGTTTAAAAGCAAAGTTTATTTTTATTGTTTCATTCAAGAGCAATGTTTTTAACCTCAAATAAACCACAAATGACAGCACCAGCGAAGGTGGCGCCATCTGAGATAAGTTTTGCCTGTGGCTTCTCATTGTAACGCATCGCACAGTGAAACCTATTGCCCAGTGCGCACTAACCTTTATCTTGTAACGGTTAAGTGACATTTTGCGGGCCAGATAAGACGCTATTTATTTGTCGTCCCACGGCCTTCGCAAAGTAAACTGATGCTATCTTTATTTGTTTCCACGATTTCTTTGTTATTCGTGGATGTTCATGCAAATCGATCATTATTGTCGGCGAAAGATACAGACTCAGTTATTGAATTCTTATTTTCTTGGTATAGAGGCTCTATTCTGGATATCGTTTTGATGTGGTAAGATTATTAATAGCTTTTGTAAAGATATATAAAGTACTACCTGAGTTATTTTATGTTACTTATTTCTACTTGGAAACAACTTGGAAAGTTACAAGTTCCTATATATTTCAATTTAATAATGAATTGCGTGTTTTATCGTAGATCGCAACGTAAGCCACGTTGCGATCTACGATAAAACACGCTTTCCTAGAAGAAACCGATTTACTCGTGGTTTGAAGACACCCAGATTGTAACTATTAGGGCACACCCATCCAGGCAGCGCATTTCACAGACTAGAAGTTCGCACCATGATTAACAAATTTTTTTTTTTTGAAATTCACTAGAAAGAACGACACCTTGAAAGCCACTTTATTTACTCAAGATTGTCTTGTTTTGTCCACCATGACACCCGCGGACTAAGACAGAGCACTTGACTCTTGCCTAGAAGAAAACTGTTTACTCATGATTTGAAGACACCCATACTGTACTTTTCGGAGTACACAAACTCCTGTAGATAGTTCCAACTTTCTCTTTGACAGGATATTATCCTTACAACTACCCAATAAAAACGTTGAGATATTATTAAATTGCGCGCTCGCGTTTGACTTCTAACTCGCCTGTCGGTATGAGCGACGATGTGATCGAAGATGAATTACGCAAATTTAGAAGATAGCTATCACTTGGACTTCGAAATAAAACCTTATTTTCAATTCAGTTAGCTCTCTTACCTATTACCAAGTGGGAGTTTAGAAACTGCAGTGCAAGTACCGTTCTTTATCGATCGTCAAATTTGCTAAAATGCCATAGAATCGATCACAGCGAGTACTGAAAAAATGGCATATTATCGAATTTGACGACCTCAACTGTCAATTTGATGATCGATAAAAGAACGGTACTTGCACTGCTGATTCAGCATTATCAATAACGATATATATTTGCGCGTTATAATTAAAATAACATTGAAATTGGTTTAAGCAATTTTTATGTCGATATTTCAGATCAAAGGTAGTATGTATCAATTTTTTCCACCCATCGCGATAAAATTTCTATAGTGTGACTATAGAAATTTTATCCCTCAGTGAAAACAATCAAAAAACGTTCGAGCGCCATTGTACATAATATTGTATCAATTATGTACTCACAATGCCACATTTACTCCAATTTAGACGTTATGTCGCTTGCATAGTGTTCAAAGTTAGTTGTCCGCTATGTCATCGTAGCTCTGGCATCGTGCGGCATTGTAGTCGGATCGCGGTTACCTCGAAACTAACCAAAAAGTCGGCGTAGTTCGTAGCGTGCGCCGAGTTTTGGTTCGATTTTTTTTTTGCACGATTGTGACCCTATATGTATTGTATCTCGATGTTACCACCAAAATAAAATACTTCACCGTATTATATCCCTTAAGATAAAGCAATTGCTTTATCTAACATTTCCTTCAGACACGTATCAGTGCGGAGTCGTCTCCACCACATTATGAGAGCGGAAGATATTGAATTATCTGTGACGCGGAACAAATCTTCCCGAGGTATGCCCGGATTACAACACAGCGCAGAAAAACCAGTACAGTTTCTTGAACGTTTGCTGAAAAACGGCATAAACGAAGACTAATTTATTTTGCTTTACACAAGGGAGCCTTTGTATACCCCATACATGTCAGGTGTACTTAGTAATAAATATTAAAGGAGGATTTACTTATTTCTTTGGTGCAGCAACTCAGTCGTTTATTCCATTCTGTCCGACTTTCGATTATCTGTTTCGACAAAAAAAAACAATTTGTTATACTGGCTAGTCAATCATTTTGGACACGTAAATTTTATTCCAGATAGAACTACTGATAGTAAAGTACAGTGAAAACAAAAATGTTATACTTAAATACCTTTATGGGTCTTGGTTTCCGACACGTTGTCGTTGTCCTTTGTTGTCTCCTGTCAGTCGTCGGCACAGAGTCCACGCAGGTCCGACACGGCGTCAATCCAGCGTGTCCATACTTGCAACCCCCAAGATACGCATTCTTGACACTGTGATTCTCCCCCATTCTCAGGTCGGTGTCCAGCAAAATCTCTGAGCCATAGCCCTGTTGATAATAATTGATCAGCTATCAGCTTGATTTCGTAAGGATGATTTAAGAAATTAAGTTTGTCAGGCCACATCTGGGCCCAGACAGTCCTAAAGTTGAAATCTGAGCTCTATTACGTCACGCGTGACAAAATTAACAACGAAAAACAATATAGCGTGGCTTTATGAGAAAATTAAGTATTACTACTTGTACTAATAATTATGTCTTCTGTGGTATTACATGAAGTGGAAAAACTGCGAAAATTGTACCTGGTGAACTTTCTTTCATCTATATCATCGTAAACTTGAAAGTAGATTTTTAATGCTATTAGTGGCAAACAAGCAAACGGGCTCCTTGATGGTAAGTGATCAGTGTTGCCTATAGATAACTGTTACACCAGGGACATCATAGATACAGTGCTGAGACTATTAACAGCCCTATTAAAGAACCCCGTATTAGTTTCTCGGAAACCGAAACTTTATTGTGCGTTAGTGTATTTTTAGATAAATTCGAGTTGTTTATTTTTCCAGCATGAAAATTGCCCACTGTTAATAGTGCACTATGTCACAGCGGTATTCGTGAGGCATTTGGCCCTTTTCGGACGAAAAATCCTTTTGTCTGTTTTCAATCAAAGAGGGTTTGCGATGGATAGCAAGCGTGGCTGGTCCGGGAATGAAGTTAGCCTGCTGGGACAATGGAACACTATGCGGCTTATTTTTTGGAGTGGACAAATCCGCGTGTTAAAGGAGCTAATCCAACAGTGGTGACTCATTTGTTTTATGGTTGATACGCCAGGAGTTTGACTAAAACTCACCTCATGTGGTTAGCGACAGTGTGGTCAAAAATAGTAAACACACCTTGCCTGAAATGGGAATAAACTCATAACGTGAGGCTGCCGTAATAGCTGTTTGGTGCTTGACGACAGATTTTTAATTTGATAATAGTAATTAGCTACCATTAATATACCATACCATACCATAGTAATTAGCTACCATAAACAGTAAACCTACTATGATATGCGGTATGGTAGCCAGATATGGTTTCTTTGCGATTTTTTTCTTCATTGGCAACTCAATGCTCTTTGTTGGGATTTGAACAAGCCCGCGTGGAAGTGGAGTGGATGCCATTGCTAAGTGTACCACTGAAATAAAATTCCCAGTTTTTCTTGGATAAAAAACTATGTATCAATTAAAGGTCCACCTAGGTGAGTATCTCCGCACAAAATTGTATGTATATTTGTTCAGCAGTATAGGTATATTTGCGCTGCACAAAACGTTTGCATCAATTATTATTTTCAAACAGCTGAATGATAGACAGGTAAACGTTAATCTCTTCTCGTTTTTCTTCCCTTTTTATTTTATCTTTTCTCTATCATGTTGGGTCTAGCATACCTTGTATTTTATATGATTTTTATTAATAAAACCTAAGAAAGATAAATATGCAGACAGGCGATTTAGTATGTTCATAAATTACCCATGCTATTTCATAAATAAACCAAAACTGATAAATGTCTGTCATTTGTATTCCCGTGTACAAAAACTACATGTGCCGTCAAGAAGTTGTTTCGCCAATATATTTTTCTTAGACAGAGTATGTTATTCTCGTGTGACTTATCGACTTTCATACGTAACAACTTTTACTCGAAGAGGAAAATTACGTTTTACTTTGCAACAACGGTTTTTTTACTAACCCTACTTACGTAAGAGTACATTAGTTCAAACCATATTCAAATTTAACGGATATCGGGTTAGCTCTAGCTGTTAAGAGGCTTCTCACTTTTTCAACGATAAAAAGCAACAAAAACTGGATTTCGCATTTTGATTTTATCAAATAGAAAGATCTAGAGAAAGATCAATTTCTGTAATAAATTTAACCCACACGTTGGAACTAACATAGTTAAAGTTGTTTATAATGATGAGTACAATGACCTCCTTTCGGCTTAGTACAGTCTATATGCGTAACCCTGTATATTTTTAATTCCACTCTTCTTGGGATAATGGTAAAAAATCACAAGTATTTCCATAGTCTCTCAAATTGCTGATAAATAAAAAACATTTCAAATCGCGAGTGAATCAGTTTCTTTTAGACATGCTTCCTCCATTTTAGACCGCATCGTCGTTTAAGATCAGGCGAGTTGGTGGTCAAACGCAAGCCTATTTGATGACAAGAAAAAATTCATATTTTTTTAGGTAATAATCGGCCTCTTAAATCATCGCTTATTTTCAACCGCACTTCGATAAAGATCTAATCCACTTAATTTCACAACATCCTGCCTTATATTTCATCTCCAATTTGTTCTCTCCAAATAAATCATAGCGTAACGACTCGAAGTGCTTTTTGTGAAAGCGCGTTCACACTGCGATGGATGTTTGGGTCGATGGGCTTTATTAATTTCACTTGTAACAAGCTATCTGTGGGGGTATCAGAGTGCATTTTTTTTTATGTTTTGTTTTTGACGGAATCTTGGAAATCTTCTTCTTCATACCCGTCTGCATTGGGGTGCAGCCAGGTTATGTGGATTATACCCACTAAAACCCCCCCGGTGACCAGTCTTAGTGCTTGACAAGAGGGCTCCGGGATCTCCTGAGGAACGCACCGGAGCTCTTGGCACTACGTATTACGGCTCCTCCCGAGACAACCGTGTTGTCTCAGCCCCTCCGCCTACGACAACGTTGGTCACACAACGTTGTCGTTCTAGTGCGAGTTTTACCAGTGGCGTTTAGGTATACGATTGCCTACGACTCGTATGAAAAAAAGCAGTTTCATCTACATGCGCTAGATGACGCTGTTTTTATTTTATACAAATCGTAGTTAACGTTGACGCGATAGGGTTATCGCGTACCCATAAATGCATTTGAAAAAACTCGCACTAGGCCCTCTGGTGACTCTCGGTGGCTCTCTGGCGAGACAGTTATCATTTCATCTTTAGACATAATTACTTCATAGATTGTTGTGCTTGGTATAACCAAGTGAGAACAAGCCTTAACGTTCCGGAGTGTTTTCTATAAGCATTTACAAAAATAACGTTTTAATACACGCTCTGTTTGCGACGAAATCGTTTGAAGTCGTAGTCGATCCCTATTTATAACTCAGTTGATTGAACTCTTGTATGAAGTTAATATTCCGTATGTTGTTGTAAAAAGTATCTAGGTATCATCATCATAATCTGCTCACCTTAGTCCACTGCAGAACATAGGCTTCTCTCAAGGAATGCCCGATCTTCCGGCCCGATTTATTTCCGAAAAATTCAACGGTTTATACTATAGTACCTACTAGCTGACCCGACAGACGTTGTCCTGTCTTAGAACTGTCAAACGCGCGAATTTAAAATAGTCGTTAAGTTTTCTGAATTTTTCCAATTTTCTGCGCAATTTTCTTAATTTTTCCTTCCGTAAGAACCTTCTGCAAAGTATTAGAAAACTTAAAAATATATTATGAATGAAATCGGTAAAGTCATTCTCAGGTTAGGGGGCGTCCATAAATTACGTGAGGTGTTTTTTTTTTAATTTTCTGTCCCTCCCTCCCCGCCTGGTGAGTTGTGAGATTTTATTCAACCCCATCCCCCAATCTCACATGAGATTTTTCAAAATGTGGGTTTCTTACGTAAACGAATGAATGAAATTATTTTCTTAATTGAAATTAATTAGTGAATGATCTTAATCGTATTACGATAACGCTTAAGATTAAATCTTAAGCATGTACAATCTGGATTAAATGGACCAAAATAGTTTTTTTTTTTTTGTTTCAATCAGAAAAAAATTGCGTGATATTTGCCGTGACCCCCCCCCCCCCCCTCTCTCACCAACGTAAGATTAGATGAGATTTGACTCGACCTCCTCCCCCCCTTATGGCGTGACCAAGGTAAATAGGGATTCATTTTTATATATGTAGACCTGCCTCAGCTTTGCACGGATGTAATTTACGTGAAAAGCCGGGACGGGTCGCTAGTTATACATAAACCTTTCGGGAAAAATTATCTAACTGATGGTGAAAACCGCAATCAAAATCCGTTGCGTGGTTTAGGAAGAGTTATCACTGCTGAACAAAGGCCTGCCTATTAGAGAGGGGTATTGCCATAATCCCCACGCTTGGCAGGTTGCTTGGGGATCGCAGCGTCCTATTAGCTACTCAAACCAAAATTGTCTTCATTCATTCCATCTCAGCATAGCTTTCAAAACCATATCATTCCCTATCTAGAAGCACTTTTATAACTTTCGAACCACCAAACAAAATTTTATTCTCCAAACACTTTGTCACTCGATGCTAAAGTTACTTGAGCGAGTATTTATATGAATTTTTTCTGATCTCATCAATAATTTACAGGTCAATCTCACAACAAGTCTTACGTCCTTTACCGTACCGCTGAGGTCTCCCGGCCTTCAGTCAGAGATTTCTCCCAGTACGGGAGGCTGGATGATCTGGTGAAGGAAGGAGATGAGGAGCCCAAGGTGTACGATCAGTTCTCGGCGCCGGCTGTAGGTGAAGGTGGTGGAAACACGGAGAACCTGGTGTTTGTTGATGGTGTACATAGTCGGGTGAGTTCCAGAACCAGAACTCAGTGTGTTTAGTTATAGTTTGGTAAGTTTGGCTAGAACTTAGTGTGTTTAGCTATAATTTGGTAAATTAGGCCAGAACTCAGTAAGTTTAGCTATAGTTTGATGAGTCTGACCAGAACTCAATAAGCTTAGCTACAGTTTGAAGAGTTTGACAGAACTCAGAATGTTTAGCTAGTTTGGTGAGACTGACCAGAACTCAGTAAGTTTAGCTATAGTTTGATGAGTCTGACCAGAACTCAATAAGTTTAGCTACAGTTTGATGAGTTTGACAGAACTCAGCAAGTTTAGCTATAGTTTGCTAAGTTTGGCCAGAACTCAGTAAGTTTAGCTAAAGTGTAGTGAGTTTGACCAGAACTCAGTATATTTAGCTATAGTTTAGTGAATTTGACCAGCATTTAGTTTGTTTAGTTATAGTTTGATATTGACCAGAACTCGGTGTGTTTAGCCATTGTTTGGTAAGTGGAACTCTATGTAGCCAGTTAGTGTCCCAGTGTTGTTTAAAAAAAGTTAATATTTTTACAGGTTTCTTTGATGTGCCGTATGATTCCGTCTCCCGATTGGTTCATTGGAGTCGACAGCCTAGACCTCTGCGTGGACTCTGCGTGGATTGATCAAATTACATTAGACGTGAGTATAGAAAAGATCTACAATACCTTTACAATGATATTCCCTCCTGTCCATTTTTCTATCGGACTACTAAGGCGGGCACGATGGTTGATATTCCGTTTATACAACCATTTATGGTTGATATTCCGAATACCCGTACGAAGCGCTTTAATTCCACATTTATTGTGTGAACTGCTACTCAGTGGAATTCGCTGCCTGAATGGGTTTTTACCCGTCAGTTACAATCTGGGTGTCTTCAAGTCGAGAGTGAATCGGTTTCTTCTAGACAAGCGTGCTCCATCGTAGACCGCATCATCGCTTAACATCAGGTGAGAGGTGGCCAAGCGCAAGTCAATCTAATATTTTAAAAAATTGTTTCTTCATATATACTAATGTTATAAAAAGGAAAGATTTGTATGTAAGTATGTTTGTAACGAATTGGCTCAAAAAGTACTGGACCGATTTAAAAAATTCTTTCACTGTTGGGAAGCTACACTATCCCCGGGTGACATAGGCTATAATCTATACCCGTGCGAAGCTGGGTGGACCGCTAGTCCTTTATAAGTTGCTAAACATCATATAGTTTTGTTTGAAAGGTGACTTGTTAGATTTTCTATACTCTCGAGTATAGAAAATCTGTTTAGCCGTTTGAAGATTATAAGCTCTTAAAAAAACCAATGTATACTTGTATCTTCTCAGCTTGAGCCTCTAGATGCTGGCGCCGCCAGTGGACTGACCTTCACGGCTCCTCGCTGGGAGACTTCGCCCCCCGAGCCCGTCACCAGACACAAGCCGCGGCACCCGGACCACCCCTCTGCAGGGTTCTATTACCCTGAGCTTCGGGAACTACCTGCAATCGCCAAGGTGGAATTCACTAAGGTAACAAAGAATGTTTAATGCATTCTGGATTCTTAAAAAGACGTGTTAGCCTAGTTATGATTTTAATAGAAACTAACATGTTGTTTGGCGTCTACTATGTCGCTCGCGCATTTCAAAATTTTAAAGATGTAAATTGATTGTACTAATATAAAATCTTCAGCTATACAATAAATGAAAATAAAATTACAGATAAAATTATCATTATGATGCAAACAAGTTTTCATAGTTAAAGTCAGTTCAAAAAGAGCATAATATAATTTTAGAAAAGTTCATTCGCCCCGTCTTTGCTATATAAGTAAATGATGCAAGCCTCAAATCAGACAAATAAGGAAGCTACGGTAAGGTGGCGTGGCATAAGGTGGTGTGATCCCACCCTGCAAGACGACCTTGCCACCCGCGGTAAACGGTGAAACGTGGAGATATTTTTGTCTCCCTTATTAATCTGATCTGAGATGCAAATTCTAATTCCCGGTTTCTAAAGTCTTTTATCAATGAATTATCTATTCAATAGCGCTATTAGTTCCAAAACTTTACAAATTGCATTTACGCAATAATAACTAACACTTCGTTTATACTTCAGATAACTTAACTGGCCAATACTGCCCGTATATCTATTTGATAAGTTTTAGACGTTAGATATATTTAGATTTAGATAATTAGATTAGACTAATAGCTGACGATAAGTTATCTATGAATTTCAGAAACCGGGCATAACAGGTGCTTGTAGCCACAGAAAAGAAAAATAAATAGAACGTAAATGTAAAGGAAAATCTGTCACCAGGCATTATGAGTGAACCTTCATTAAACATTCTTATTTAGATCAACGCGTCGTACTCCGCATCACAGTTGCTAACTGATTTCGAATGACCGACGTTTCGTTTATATGGATATTATCGTTATGCCTTGACAGCCGTTCTAATTTAAATTTGCGATTTCTGTACAGTAGGTATCCATTGGATAAGCATAAAACGCGAACATCATCTAATTATGTTACACGGGAATTACTCACGAGTAATCAGTATGTCACACGGGAATTACTCACGAGTCTCGTGAGTAATTCCCATGTAACATGAATAAAATGTGTGGAAACTACGTCAGTTTCTATAATAAATCATGCATATAGCTTTATTAGCCTCACAATAATTATATACCTCTGAATGTCCTTTGTAACGCACGCAATAGTTGTCAATACCTACTCCATATTTTGCGCTCCATCGAGTCACTGTGACACGGTTAAGTGGGCTTTAAAGTGGTTAATTTAATTATCTATTCCGTTACATCGTTTCAGAGGCAATTTCGACCGTAACATCGAATATAATTGGCATACGTTTTATAATATGTCCTCTTTATGATTCGGTCTCGGTAGGATGGCTGCCAAAATTGTGCCGTCGAATGTGTTTATCAAATGCTTTGTATGTTTGTTACAAATGTGCAAAGCGTAGTTTTATGCGTGATAATCCAGCGCTTAGATAGATAGATAGATAAACTCTTTATTGTTAACAACACAAATTTCATACACACGATAAAACAGCTTAAAAACTAGTGCAACACTTGGCGGCCTTATCGCTAAGAGCGATCTCTTCCAGGCAACCTTAGGATGGAGAGGATTTACGCTTAGAGCTTACGCTTTTTTTTCGGGATAAAAGGCATCATCGTCAGCCAAAAGACATCCACTACTGAACATGTGTCTCCCCCTTATTAGAACTCCACACTCAGCGAATAACGTCCACGCACAAGATGGAGAAACAACCTAAAAGAGACCGCAACACTGGATGGAGGAGGTCTATGTTCAGCAGTGAACGTCCTTTGGCTGAAATAATGATGATGACCACAGTTTATTATGGTTACATTTTTCTAGGTGAAAGAATACTCTACAGTGGAACTTAACAACTTAGCACGCAAAGAACTACTTTCATCTCTAAGGGCAAAAGATCTCCGTAAAGACCTAACTAAAACCCCTTCAAAAAACAACATAGAAAGTGAATACAAAGAAATAACCACGAAGAACTACGGAGACCAGCTGAAGGACCTGGAAGAAGAGCCCGTGGGAACTCCACGGCCCAACCTGCCTGAGAATAGAGTGATTGTTGTTACTACTCCATCTACAACGTAAGTATTTACATACTATTACAAGACAGCTTACACTCACGTTATGTGTATCGGTCGAGACGAGCGACCGGTTTCGGAGCCATAGCGCTCTTTATCAGGGAATACGCGCGCTCTCGGAGTCCACGCCTCACCACCCTCGCCTCTTCCACGTAACGCGCCGCGTTATTTGGCTTCTATTCCTAGGACATCAAGGCCAACTTTTCGATGTTATCGCGACGCGTTACGTGCGTGTTTGTAGTTACAGAATCAGGGCCCTGAATCTCATGACACGGGACCCCCTAGTGTGAGATTCAGGGGTACTTTATTGGAGTATTTACAAATTTGTGACCAACCCACTAACTCACAAAATTATAATATAACTTTGTACCTAGTTCATAAGTTTGTAAGTTTTTGAGCAAATGAGCGTTATTACGTTTACTATTATTATATACTTTGGTATAATTTGAAAGACGAGTGACGACGGAGGGATGAATAGTCGATTCTTGTTACGAGTTTGTTACTGATTCCAAGAGTATAATTCCGATAAATTGTGACATTTTCCGAATCGGTTTCAGCTCATCGAGCGCTCGGAACAAACTTCGCTAACTCGAAATATTGAATAAGAAAACAACAATCGAATAAAACTCGATAAAGAAATAATTCGAGTAACTTTTGTATTAAGCGTATGTAGACATAATAAAACATCGTTTATTGGCAGAACGAAATTCGTATCTATTAGATAGGTATTACAATCAACATGACAGAGTTCTTAGAACTTACGTACTTACTTATTGTTCGTAAACATGTTTAAGCATCAACCAATAGACTTTAATAGGCAATAATTAGTAGTAAATACGTAATTACATTATATAAATATATAAAAAATTACAAAAATCATTGATTTAAATTATACTGGAATAACTAACTTAGGTAAGTACTGGAACTCTGTTACAGGGGTATTTTGGTCTGTATTTTCCGGGAGTATAGGTACTTAAAGCATGGAGCAATTGCATAAGTAACCAAAAGATGTGTTGTGACTGACTTCATGTGATGTGACTAGGCCAGCATGGTAGATCATCCCATCCACCATCCATCCCATCCATCCATCCCATCCTCTCTCTTGCTCTCTCCTCTCCTCTCTCTCTCTCTCTCTCTCTCTCTATCTGAGAGAAGGCCTGTATCACAGCAGTGGGAATATGATAAGCTGATGATATTGAAAGGATTCGGATAAAACTAAATGGATAAACATGAAAGGCTGATACTGATGATGAATTTATTGTCGTATTTAAATTTTCTGACCTCAATTTCTTCGATCGAAGGGTGAATAGAGTCCACCAGTACCCCGGGTATTCTGGGTGTCCATATAGGCGGTGGTAACCACTTACCATCAGGAGGCCCGTCGCTTGTCTTCTATATTTAAAAAAACGCAAGTAAAACTGCAAGACACAATAATACTTCAATAAATAAGTAAAACTTCCAGAATACATTAATTAGGTACGTTAGCAAATTACGTTGATCCGATTCAGTGAAAATTAATTCCCAAAATTCTATCTCAGATGCCTATTTAGCTAACATCGTAAATATTCAATTCAATCGGCAGATATTCTCGCATCAGCACTTATAGTACTTAACACAAGTCTAGACTTAATAATCTCTTGAACACAAGAGCTTTGATAATTCTATCAGCGAAAGCTATGCTGTGAATATTGAATTTACGAAAAAGAAAAAATATTCTTTACGCAATACAAAACTTAGTTAGAGAAAATTACAAAGTACAAAGTGATTTCGTGTTTTGAAAAACTGCCTCACTTTTTCTTCGCAATTTATCGGCGAAAATGACCTTTGGATATTTGTGCTTCTAAGCTCAAGTCTAGGTCAGCTTGCTCATTAAAAATCTACAAAATAAAAGTACAAGTAAATAACTTATGCAGATTTTACGAACGGACTAACTTTTAGGATTGAAATAATGAAGGGATGTGCTTTGATGCCTGTATTTATATAACTCCAAAATAGCTCAAGGTTTTTACAGGGATGTTTTGATGCTTGACTTTTAATAGCTTAAAAAAGTTGAAAGTTTTTTTAGGGATGTTTCTTGATGCCTGTCTATTAATATCTTAAAAATAGGTGAAGGTTTTTCCCGTACTCGTATTTCTACATATCTATTAAATTCGGTGTCATCCATACGCAAATTACTCATTTTATCCCATAAGTATAGATATACTATTCAGCTCTTCACACTTCCCTACTTATGTCCTAATACGCTTAAGTATTTTTTTAATAAATAATAGGCTTGCGTTTGATCATATCTCGCTATGTTAAGCGATGATGCAGTCTACGTTGGAGCACGCTTGCCTAGAAGAAATAGATTCACTCGTGATTTGAAGACACCCAGATTGTAACCATCGGGGAACACTCATTCAGGCAGCGCATTCCACAGACTAGCAGTTCGCACAATAAATGTGGAATCAAAGCGTTTCGTATGGATTATAACCATAAAGCGGCGACGATTTTTCGTGCCCGCTCTAGCAGTCCGATAGAAAAATGGGCTGGAGGGAATTAGATCATACAGATAATAAACATACACAAATATAATTAGCGGTCTGACTAATTGTTCGCTTAGGGCTTAGAACGTTTATTTTTAAAGTGCTTCTTTACAAGTATTTAGTACAAAGGATTCCATAGAAATCTGTTTAACTAATTCCAATGTTATCAAAATTTTGTTTCTATATGTTTTTAAGAATTATTATATAGCAAAACCAATTATTATGTACGCGGTATCTGGAAGCGCACGTTTTCCCGGAACAAAGAGCTTTAATAGCTCAGAAACCGATCAAGAGGCCATCTTGACTGATAAACATAAAAAATGGTTGTAACCCGTTCTGTCATAGTTTATAATAGACCCCCCCCCCCCCCCCTCCCTCCCCCTGATAACGCGATTTTTGGTGAATTGATATATACCTACGTAATATTTACATTTATGTTTCAGCACAACAGAGAAAGAATTCGACAGCGATCTGGATAGTTTAGATGATGTGGTGCTGGCGGTTGCTCACGGCCGCAAGCTCGGTCTGGGGAAGCATCTCCCGAGGCACTTCCGCTCAAGACTGCACCATGCTGTTAATAAGATCCAACGTGAGTACTCTGTAACAAAGTTATGCGCCAAACAACCGGAGTCACCGACATCATCATCAGCCAGAAGACGTCCACTGCTGAACATAGGCGTCCCTCTTTAACCTCCACACTGAACGACAGCCTGCCTTTTGCATCCACTGGATGCTCGCGATTCTCACAATGTCGTCCATCTAGTGGGAGGCCTACCTACGCTGCGTCTTCCAGTTCATGGCCTCCACTCAAGAACCTTTCTTCCCCATCGGTTATAGGTTCTTCGAGCAAAGTGACCTGTCCATTGCCACTTCAACTTGCAAATTTTAATAGCTATATCGGTGAATCTTTGGCGAATATCCACGTTCCGGATTTTATCGCGCAAAAAACTCCGAGCATAGCTCTCTCCATTGCCCGTTGTGCGACTGAGTTTTTCCAAAAGGCCAACAGTTAAGGACCAGTCTCAGTACCATATGGCATCACTGACTACACACACTAGTCAAAGACCCTTGTGTGTGTGACCCTTCACGCAATTTCCCGAACGCTACCCTGCTGAGTTGGATTCTTCAGGCGATCTCTTTGTCTAAGTCACCGACATAGCTCAGCTTATGAGGAAGCTGTAGTGGCAGTGGGCCGGTCATATTTGTCGCAGAACAGATAACAGTTGGGGTAGACGTGTTTTATATTAGAGACTACGGATCAGTACATGTATAGAAATCTAATACTTGATGGAGGGACGATATACGTAAGACAATTAGTATCTGAAAGCGAAAAGCCGAAGATCAGATCGGCGTGCCTTGGATGATGTCCAGAATGACTAAGATAGACTGGTTAAGACTGAGTAGGTACATTGGTTTTGAAAGGATTTTCTAATGTACTACATTGAAAAAGAACAAAAGTACAAAAGAAAATGTGTTCCTCGGCTACACAATTGATAACACAATAAACCATTCAGTCCATATCGGAAAAGTATGTAAAAAATTGGCAAGTGCTAACTACGCACTTCTAAAACTGCAACCATTTCTAGACAAGACTGCTTTATTATCAGTATACTTTGCACATATACAATCTCGAATTAGGTATGCTGTTACTGTGTGGGGCAACGGAACAGATATGATTAAAGTCTTAAGAGCCCAAAAACGGGCAATAAGGATAATTTTAGGGCTAAGAAAACGCACGTCTGTTAGACAACATTTTAAAATTAATAAAATTATGACTGCAATATCCTTATATATATACAATTGTTTATTAGAAATTTATGATGAAAAAGATAATATAACTAAAAATAAATACAAGTACATTCGTAAATGTCGGAATTACGATGAATTACGTAAACCGATAAATAGATTAACTAAGGTACAAAAACAAGGTATCTACAATAAAATCTGTATGTTTAACAAACTGCCACATAACATAACAAACCTACACTCAAAAGACTTTAAGAGAAAGATAAAACAGTTCTTCGAGTCCAACCCTTTTTACACATTGAATGAGTTTATGAGAATGCGCTTGACAGAGTGTTCGTTCTTGAAGGAATAGGGAACTATCTCTACTAAATATAATTGTATTATGATAGGACATAATTTTGTGGAATAATGAGATTGACATGGTGTTCATTTTTATTTCTGACATTAATGATTGAGTTAATTTTGACGTTTATTATAATTTATTGACATTTTAATCTTATTATTCTATTCCCAATCCTATTATCCTGTGCTAATTCTTATTTACTTGTTGTCCATTGATTTTGCTATTATTAATTGTATTGGTTTGTGTAATATTTTAAGTTAAACGTTGCACTGTAAATTGACTTGCCCAGTGTAACGAATGTTATAAGGCCAATAAATAATTCTATTCTATTCTATTCTATTCTATTCATTGTGAGAATCCTATAAAGAAAACTTTGGACCAAAAACATTTGGTATAAATGTCTAATTTATGGACTAAAGCGGTTAAAGAACTAAGGCCCACCACAAATGATTTAAAACTGGCTTTTGAATCAAATTATGAGGTTGTTCTGTTCTCATCTGCCCCCCGTGGTAATATCTCCTGAAAATAACAGCAGATGATAAATTTTAGAAAGGACATAGTACCAAATTCTTTGCACCGTGTGTAATGTTTTTGCCTTATAAAACCTATTTACTCTCATAGACTAATATATACTAAGTATACTCAGTTTCTTGTATAATTATCTAAGTATACTCAGCGCAAACTATGGGTTGACTACGTTGACGTATGTATAACACTGATGTAAGATATTGTATAATTGTATAATCATGATTTTAGCATAATGATTCAATGAGATCTGAATCGATTTTTTAATGTTATTCTAATTAGAACGTTATTTCCAGCCAACGACTGCTTAGTATCGAACTGGACCGAGTGGAGCCCTTGTTCTGCGACCTGCGGTTTCGGAGACCAGTTCCGGAGCCGACACGTTGTCAGAGAGAAGACAGCGGATGGCAGGAAGTGCCCCACGCTTACCGACAGGAAACACTGTGGGAATATTAACTCGTGTGCGCATATTGATTACTTTGAGTGGTAAATAAAAATCCAAGTATGAAGTGGAAATGGTGCATTTTACAGTTCATCGTCAGCTTTATCTTTTTTTATTCCGTAGGTGTCAAACAAGCAGACGGGGTGCCTGATGGTAAGCAGCCACCGTCGATTATGGATACTTGTAACATCAGAGGCATCACAAATTTGCCAACATTTTAAGACTCTGACAACTAGCCTTTTGATGAACTCCATGTTGTAGTTTCTCGAAAAGTTAGTCCCCCCGAAGAGACAGAGCAGGGAGACAGACAAGAATAATCCCTTGCCTACCATGTCTGGCATATAATGATAGTCAGACGCTCATACAACGTTCACAAGATCCTGATCCGGCCAGTCTCACAACAGGATTAAGTGTTATTAAGTGAATAATTAAATTTTAATCATAGGAAAGCTGGAAAAAGCCATCTCGCGTCTCGCCGTAAAGGGAAACAACTTTATAGGGGTCGCCGGGGTACATCTATAAAATGCGAGCGTGGCAAGATTACTGGATGAAATATTTAACAGAACACTGACCAGCGTTTTTCGAGACGTGTTTTGAGGTACGTGCGTAGTGTATGTGTTTATAGGGGTAATATGTGGAGATGGAGTAGACGAAATAAAGTTATAAGTATGTCGGGAAATGCTATGGGTACCTACTTCGTTTACAGGGTTACGCATAATACTAAGCCGAAAGAAAGTCATTGTACTCATCATTATGAACAACTTTTACTTTGGCACCAACCCTGAAATCGCGAAAAAAATATCAGCTGTTCCAAAAACGGTCATTGACACTCGACAAAATGTATGGAACAGCAGATTTTTGTTTAGCGATTTCAGGGTTGTTCCCATAGTAAAAGTTGTTCATAATGATGACTACGATGACCTTCTTTCGGCTTAGTTTAGGGAATATGCACAACCCTATGTAAGAGTAAATTTTTATGTAAACCAAAGTTATAGAAGCAGACTGACCATCACGGGAATTGGCGGTCAAACGCAAGCCTATATAAATTATAGACGGCGCAATGTGCAAGTACAAAGTATAGGTATTGTATCTTGATGCATATACTGCTTTCTTCCAGGTAGGCCTAGTGTGCCTACCAAGTACAAAGTACATAGTATAGGTATTGTATCTTGATGCATATACTTTTTTCTTCTAGGTAGGCACACTAGTATGCACTAGTTTTTAGGGTTCCGTGCCCAAAGGGAAAAAACTGGACCCTATTACTAAGCCTACGATGTCTGTCTGTCCGTCTGTCCTACCTATTAACGGCTGTATCTTTCGAACCGTAATAGATAGCCAGTTGAAATTTTCACAGAATATGTAACATTACGGCGGATTACCTAAAATACTAAAAAGTCTAAAAGTAAAAACGAAAGGGGGGCGGTCCCCATACAACAAACGTATTTTTTAATGTATTTTTGTATTAGCTCTAATGTAAAAACGGTATTACGTACAAGCTTCAAAGCGTCAACTTGGCATGA
The DNA here is from genome assembly GCA_914767915.1 of Agriopis aurantiaria. Classification (NCBI taxonomy): domain Eukaryota; kingdom Metazoa; phylum Arthropoda; class Insecta; order Lepidoptera; family Geometridae; genus Agriopis; species Agriopis aurantiaria. Next base: position 2,881,442 of record OU611992.1, on the reverse strand, counting down.
TTATAGGACGAACTAAGTATAACAACAATTAATAAATAATGGCCAAGTGCGATTCGGTGACAAATTTCAGTTCTTTACCAAGTTATAACTGGTATAACTGGTGGAGCCCGTCTCGCACTTGCTGGTTTTTTTAAATCATCATCATCAGCCAGAAGACATCCACTGCTGAACATAGGCCTCCCCCTTTAACCTCCACACAGAACGACACCTTGCCTTTTGCATCCACTGGATGCCAGCGACTCTCACAATGACGTCGGTCCATCTAGTGGGAGGCCTACCTACGCTGCGTCTTCCGCTTTATTTTTTTCTATAATTGTCACCAATTCCTGCTTAGAATCGTAGAATCAGTTCTGTTTGAAATCTACTCGCCACCACCACGACCCCAGTCTTATGAAATACATTGAAGATATCATTTCCATATATTTAGGTGAGTATTTGTGTGAATCTATTTCCGATCCAGTTACAACTTTCAGCGGAGCTCAAAAATATTTTCAGAAACCGTTCGTTTGGAAACGGCTCGATATCCCACACCCTTACAAACCATTTGCCCGTAATCTTCATAATAAACCGATAGTAGTATTTCTCGGTTATGACCGCTGAAGGGCGCTCTACCTACATCTGAGGATCGAACAGGCGACATTTGTATTCCGCCTGTGATCTCTTCAAAATCAAGGAGTATGTGATTCGATTTCTATACAGTGGTATATTTATATAGAATTGTTACAACCACCTCGGAAAATGCATAATGAAGATAGTATAAACTCTTTCCCCCTTATTAATAAACGTGGAGTAGGCTTGGAACAGTTACACCGTCTTTTGTCTTTTTCGATCGAGTTCAAAATGTGAAAAAGAGAAGAAGACAAAACACGGCGTAATTATTCCAAGACTCCATGTTTATTAATAAGGGGGCTAATTGTTTATTACAAAAACAAGATTAAAAAGAGAAGGCTTAAAAAACTAGTGCAACAATTGTCGGCCATATCGCTAAGAGCGATCTCTTCCAGGCAATCTTAGGATGGAGATGATTTATACAAGAGGTAGAAGGATAAGATAAGTTCACACTCACAACAAAACGTTGACTTTTGCTGACATAGCAAGACTTGTAAGTGGGAACTTACAAGTCTAAGGCTTGGTTGCACCATAGTTAAGTAGTAGTTAAAGTAAAGATTTATGAGAAATTTGATAATAACAGTAACGCTGACTTAAGCAGTTACTGCGTAATGCGTTCCACTATTGTATTCACTAGCATAGTTAAAAAATACCAAGGATGCAAGTCAAATGAGACCTTATACGCCCCAGATGCGTAGCTGGAAACATATCTTACTATCTTACTCTCCCACCACTTACTCTAGAGAGAAAGCTCCGTGTGCCGACTCCTACCAGTTCGCAGAGATACCCACACACTCACACACAATAAGAATAGGTTTTAGGAGTTTTTTATAAATCTGTATCTATTTGCTTTAGGCTATGTAACTCATTTATATTGATTCATTCTATTCATTGTTTAACTGTTTTTATTTTTCTTTCCTTGTAGGCTTAGTCCCTACATCAATACGTAAACGAAAAAAGTTTTCGAAAACTATCAAATCTGGGACAAAGCCAGTTTTATATTTAAAAAGCCATTTTTATATTTAATTCATTAATAATAATAATAATTTATTTTTAAAATTACAAGCATTAAGGTGTAAGCGCGCGTGATATTTCATGTACTATATCCTGTTTGGACTTCCAAGATACAGGCTTAGCCTAGTTTGAGTCCCTCAGGCAATTGCTTTATTTTATCTTTGCCATTATATGAAATAAATAATTTTATATTTGTATTTGTATATTTTATCATATGAAAAAATCTACCAAATTTTATGAAACAGAGCTCAGCTCTATAAATATATTCTGCTCACTCAATCGGAAACATCAATTGAGTGTCTCACCGCGGGCTACATACTAAATACGCCATCCCCCGGTCTGAGGTCGCGCTGTCTTGTCGCTACGCTTCAAGGGTACCTACCTACTGGTACATACCACTCAAATTAACAGACCTAGGTAGATAAATTTAGGACCTGGGGCCTTATGACTAACTCCTTACGTCTCTAACTAACGTAAAACAGCGCAGTTCAGAAATTCCCGCGAACGTGAACCTTAACGCGCCCAGATACGGTTTGCGGTCGCGTGATTTTCCAACTGAGCGGATTAGGTGCTTGTAATAGCAGTTGTCCGTAAGGCCCCAGGAGACATCACAATATGCTACCACTTCGTGAGAGATGCAAAATAGCTGATATCATATTTTTAACTAAAATAGTTCAAATTAAGTCATGTTGACTTTCCACATCTCCTCTCTAACATAACTTTGAACGTCCCTAGAATTATCTGCAAGACATCCTAAATATTTACATATGGGGATATGTTGGATATGGGGATATGGGGACTTTAGTGTGATCAATCACAGGCAAAACTCGTTCTTGATGAAAAAATCCGATCTGATGATTAAAGTTTGTTTAAAAAAAATATTTACGTTTTGTTTTACGATAGGTTACTAGATAGTATAGTCTACTACTACTAGTGATAGTTATAGATACTAGGTAGTCGAACTATAACTACTTACCTAGTTATAGTTCGATAGTTACTAGAATTTATAACGGTTGAGGCGTGGCGGTACGGAAGCGTGGTGGGACAATTCTGACATTATAGTAAGACGGGAAAATAATACTTTTCTTTATACGTGTAACATAAAAATTCATTGATAAACAATTCGCTTGTAGTAAAACTTCTGATAGTTTCGTAATGAGATATATTCATAGTACGAAAATTCCAATAAAACATAACACCAAAGAATTATGGTGGTGGAAGAACGCCAAATATTGAACAAATCGATCCAAAGTGCCTTCACTTTTTTAATCAAACTTAACAATGGAATCAACCGAAGGAGTCAGCTTGCCAGTGGAAAGGATTCGACGTCATATTGTAGTTATGGATGATCTCATATCCCAGGGGCCTCAGAGATGTGCTGACTTTGAAATTCAGGAGTTACATATCGAGACTTCGTTGAAAATAGGATATTGGCACCTGGGGTGCTGTAATGCACGAGTTACGACTAAAGTTTGTGAAATAACACCTATGAGCTTATCAGTAGGTAAGTATCTTGAACAAGGTTGTTGTTGCTCACAACGTAGGCTGAATACATGTAGGTACCTATGAACTATGACTTAACTATGCTCTCATTGGCTTGAGGAAACTGTAAGTAAATTGTCTTCAGTAAATGGTTTCCAAGTTTTTTTTATTTTTTTTATTATCTTTCTTAAAACTCTCTCTCTCTACTTTGTAACTCTTTTACACCTGTTTTAAAACATTGTCATGTTCCTATTTTAAGTGGGTTCGACATAGATTTAATGCAAAAAAATGCAATGTCTGCCCGTGAACATGTCATCATCATCAGCCAGAAGACGTCCACTGCTGAACATAGGCCTCCCCCTTTAACCTCCACACTGAACGACAGCCTGCCTTTTGCATCCACTGGATGCCAGCGACTCTTACTATGTCGTCGGTCCATCTAGTGGGAGGCCTACCTACGCTGCGTCTTCCGGTTCGTGGTCTCCACTCAAGAACCTTTCTTCCCCATCGGTTATCGGTTCTCCGAGCGATGTGGCCTGCCCATTGCCACTTCAACTTGCAAATTTTAACAGCTATGTCGGTGACTTTGGTTCTTTGGCGAATATCCACGTTTCGGATTCTATCGCGCAAAGAAACTCCGAGCATAGCTCTCTCCATTGCCCGCTGTGTGACTCTGAGTTTTTCCAAAAGGCCAACAGTTAAGGACCACGTCTCAGTACCATATGTCATCACTGGCAACACACACTGGTCAAAGACCCTTGTCTTTAGGCACTGTGGTATCTTGGACGAGAAGATGTCACGCAATTTCCCGAACGCTGCCCATCCGAGTTGGATTCTTCGGGCGACCTCTTTGCCTAAGTTGGACTTACCTAACTGAACAATCTGTCCAAGATAGGTGTAATGGTCAACAACTTCGAGAGTATCGTTCCCAACGACTACCGGCACGGGTTCAACATGGACATTGGACATGATTTTTGTCTTGTCCATGTTCATTTTAAGACCCACCTGTTGGGAAAGGCTACTGAGGTCGCTGAGCATCGTATTTAGGTCCTCCAGCGACTCTGCCATGATGACTATATCATCGGCAAAACGAAGGTGAGTGATGTATTCGCCATTGATGTTGATGCCCAATCCGTTCCAGTCCAAGAGCTTGAAAACGTCCTCCAATGCGTTCGTGAACAGTTTCGGAGAGATAACATCTCCCTGTCTCACGCCTTTCTGCAATTGGTTTGGTTGCGTGCTCTCGTCCTGTAATCGGATCGACATGGTGGCGTTTCTATACAAACACTTCAACACTTCGATATACCTATAGTCGATATGACAACGCTGGAGGGACTGTAATACTGCCCAGGTCTCGATGGAATCAAAGGCTTTCTCATAGTCCACAAACGCCAGGCATAATGGCCGATTATACTCCTCAGTCTTCTGTATAATCTGGCGGAGGGTGTGTATGTGGTCTATGGTGCTCCAGCCTTTACGGAAACCGGCTTGTTCGGGAGGCTGAAAGTCATCAAACCTGCTTTCGAGACGGTTCGTAATGACTCTAGAGAACAACTTGTACACATGGCTCAGGAGTGAGATGGGTCTATAATTCTTCAATAAGGTGTTATCACCTTTTTTGAAGAAGAGCACCACCACACTCCTGTGCCATGCTTCAGGCGTAGTACCATCGAGTATGACGGAATTAAATAACTTCTGGAGGACTAACAGTACCGGTTTTCCACCCGCTCGCAGTAGTTCTGTCGTGATTCCGTCATCACCCGGTGCCTTGTTGTTCTTAAGCTGTTTCAGAGCCATTCTAATCTCGTACAAGCTGATGTCTGGGATGTCCTCAGTGTAGTGTCGGGTCAGTTTAGCTCTCTTGTCCTGAGCTGTACTGACAATAGGCTGTCGTGTCGAGGTGTACAACTGTCCGTAAAACCTCTCAAGCTCTCTCAGAATCTCCGACTTTGACGAAATGATACTGCCATCCTCGATCTTCAGCTTTGTCATTTGGCTTTTCCCAATAGACGAATTTTTCGCGAACACTTTCGAGCCCTGGTTCCGCTCAATTGCATCCCTAATACATCTTGTATTGTAGGAACGCAGATCGTGTCGCACCGATTTCGAGATTCGTCTATTAAGTTGGCCATATTCCGACATATCAGCTGAAGATTGCAGTCTCATCTCAGTCCGGTCCTTCATTAGCTTAATGGTTTCGTCTGAGAGCTTCTGGGGTCTTTTTCGGGGTGGGGTCTTAAAGAACTTGGACCCCACTGCTTGGACAGTTTCCACCAGCCCATTGTTTAATTCGTCCACAGTTCCGCTTTCGGCAAGGCCCTGGAAGCGATTATGCAGTTCGAGTTGGAAGTCATTTGGGTTTTGGATTTGGGCATGACCAGGACGGAGCGTGGACTTCACCAGACGCGACCTCTCTAGCTTGATGTTGATATTCAATGTGCCTCTGACAATACGGTGATCACTACCGGTTTTCACCCTGCTGATCACGGAGACATCATTGAATATTCGCTTCTTGGTCGTCATGATGAAGTCGATCTCATTTTTGGTCGAACCATCTGGGCTCATCCACGTCCACTTTCTGGATGGTCGCTTCTGAAAGAAGGAGTTCATCAAATAGAGTTCCTCCTTCTCCATGAAGTCGACCAGCCGCTGGCCCCTCGGATTCCGCCGTCCATACCCATATGACCCCACTCTTAACTCATCGACATTCCGTGTGCCCACCTTTGCGTTAAAGTCACCCATAACAACGGTGAAGTATGTTTCGGAGGAATGTATGGCTTCGGATATCTCCTCATACAGAGTCTCTACTTCATCGTCAGGGTATGTCGAGGTCGGCGCATATACCTGTATGACCTTCAGCGAATAACGATCGGTTATTCTGAGTATAAGGTATGCTACCCTGCTCGACACACTATCGACCTTAATCACGTTGTTAATGAGTGACTTGCGGACGATAAAACCTACACCACCCTGGGACTTTCGTTCTCCTTCCCGGAAGAAGAGCATGTTCCCGGAATCCAGAACTATCGTATCCTGTCCCTCTCGTCGGATTTCTGATAGTCCTATGATGTCCCATCGTATTTTGCTCAATTCTTCCTCCAGCTCTACAATCTTCTCGTCGGTCCTCAGTGTGCGAACATTGTGCGTTACCAGGGCCAAATTATGTTGGGGGTGGTAGCGGGGCAACTGCCGGAGATTTTTCGCACCCCCTGCTCCACCGTTACCTGACCCGCTACCTTGGTCAGGGATAGAGGAGCTGCCGGGGACTAGGGGCCGTGATATTATTTTGTCTGTCATGGGGGGGGGGGGGGGGGGTTGCCATAATCCCCACGCTTGGCAGGCGGCTTGGAGATCGCAGAAGGATTCACCATTAAAGTAGGAGGATGCTGCTGCCCATCCTCTGGTGGTTCTGGTCGCAGTTTTAGGACGTACCCGGGTCCGTACGTGAACATGTAACTGTGCCGAAATATCGAAAGCTTCATCCACAACGTTATCATGGTAAATATCTCCCGTTAATCATAATAAAGAAGTATCACTTTAAGTAATGTTAGGTTAGTCTTGTTAAATAGATATTTTTATATTGGTTAAAAAATGTTATTGTTATGTAACAACCGTGATAGACCGTGAAGATTACCAGTATCATTGTAATAACCCGCATCTCTATGGCGTTGACACCTTCTAATGGTCTGTGTTCAAATGTATTTATCTGTGTTATTTCTGGCATGGCATTGTAATAATATTGTGAACACATCCAATGGTTTGATAGTTATGATGTATCTACCTACAAATCTACAACCTGATCTGAATATATTTTTTACAAGATGTATTTTTTTATATAATAGTAGACAAACAAACGACGTGTCACCTGATGGTAAGTAGTCACCGTCGCATATAGACACCTACAATACCCGGGGCATTGGCGTTGCCTATATACGTCATCATCATCATCAGCCAGAAGACGTCCACTGCTGAACATAGGCCTCCCCCTTTAACATCCACACTGAACGACAGCCTGACTGTTGCATCCACTGGATGCGCACGACTCTCACAATGTCGTCGGTCCATCTAGTGGGAGGCCTACCTATACGCTGCGTCTTCCGGTTCGTGGTCTCCACTCTAGAACCTTTCTTCCCCATTGGTTATCGGGTATATACCTACCTTTGAGGAATCTATTCATTCTTCGTTTGAAGCAATTGAGGTCATATTTTGGAGGAAATTTTATCAGTTTTATCTTCATTTCATCAAAACTCGCGTGAGGATTCATTGTAAATTATTATAACACCGGCTTGCACTCACGATTATGTTTCTTTTGGTCGAGACGATCGACCGGTTTCGGAGCCATTAGACCCGACCGACCGATAGAACCATAGAAACATCGACCGATAGAAACATAATCGTAAGTGTAAGCCGGTGTTATAATAATTTATCTTCGTCGCCCATTTAATCTGCAGTTTTGGATTTCCTGCTTAATTTGTAATAAAGAATTAATGAATCCAGTACGCAATTCCTCACCCATTCTTAGCTTACTAAAAGCGAAACGCCCGCGTGTATACGGTATTCAATTTTCCAATACATTAGAGCGGCGAGCGTGGCTTCGAATGCTCTCGATTGATCCACGATCCGCGAAGATTGATGCCCGCGCTCTTTGGGAAACGTCTGGGTGTTTATTTAAAGTTTCAGAAGCCATGCGTTAAGGAATTCTCCATCATGCTACGGCTTCCGGTTCGATTTTACCACAGAAAAGAGAAGTAAATAGAACGGAAATGAGAAGGAAAATCTGTTACCAGGCATTATGGGTGAACCTTGATTGAACATTCTTATTTAGATCAACGCGTCTAACTCAGCAACGCAGTTGCTAACTGATTTCGAATGACTGACGTGTCGTTTATATGGCTACAACAAATTTCTTACAAAAATGCCTTGACAGCTGATCTAATTTAAACAAAAATTAATTTTCTTTTTTGTGGGTTTTTACCATGAAGATTATTCTACTCCGGAAAAACGTTAAGGGCAGTCGTTTATTTTTAGTACGAACTGACAAGAACGGTGCGCATGCAGACAATGCGGGTAGCAACTTGCATCTTCTACTTGCTACTTGTACTACGCATCGTCTGCAACGCCTATGGCTCACTTAAAATAGACGGTGAGGTTCCTGTGACGTCACGGTCACAGTGAGCCACGAGCAGTGAATATCAGGCTCAGAACCGTGCCTTGGGAGAGGACTTTATCCAGCTATGAACTAAGATTGGCTGATAATGATCATGATGATGACGATCAGTTCAAAGATTCCGTATTGAGTTCCGAATGTTTCATGCAGAGACTATTAGTAGGTCACCACCGTACCGATATTATCCCCATTACAAGCTTCAACTGCGCTAATTTATAACTTTTTAGTAGATAAGAAATTACCTACTTGTTAAACCTACTTGCTAAATATTTATTAATATATTCTTATTAATATAATTATTTTAGTAACATTTAGCCGAAATGAGGAGATCCGTAGACGAATGAAAGTCACCGACATAGCCCACTGGATTAGCAAGTTGCAGTGGGCAGGGCACATATCACGCAGAACAGAAGGCTGATGGGGCCGAAAGGTTCTGGAATGGAGACCACGGACCGGTAAGCGCAGCGTAGGACGTCCACCCACTAGATGGACAGACGACCTAAAAGAGACCGCAGGGAAACGCTGGATGCAGGCCGCTTCCAACCGGCCCTTTTGGAGATCGATGGGGGAGGCCTATGTCCAGCAGTGGACGTCCTATGGCTGATATGATGTTGATGATTATGAGTAGGTATGATAATAAGGGCTTCATCATCATCAGCATCTAACTGTCCACTGCTGGACATAGGCCTCTCCCAATGCATGCCACTGAGCGGTCGGCAGTTCTTTGCATCCAGTTTTTACCCGCCGTTTTAGGCAGTTTGTCACTCCACCTGTCAATACGGGCTTGTTGTTGTTTGTATTTTAGTACTTATTTTTGCTCATGTTAACATAATTTTCAACGTCTCTGATAAACACTAGATTATTGGTTAACTTCTGATCCCGCCACGGCACATTAAGGTCCCAGGGGTCTATCAATATCTTCCTCTGTAGCGCGGCCATGACTCGGCAAATAGCACCATTACTGCGACATTCCGCAGCCTAGTCGCATGCACCATGATAAATAACAATTTTACGCGCCATTTACTCCCGGCCGTTCCTGCATAATTATTCATTACCTACCTAGTTCTGGGGAAACAGTATCGTATCCACTCTTACACTGAGATGCTAATGTCTAAGACTGATTGGTGAACAAGTTGAGTGGTGTATCTATAAGATTTAAGTATATACAATGTCTGTGGTCTGTTTTGTGACCAGCCACAACATTGACCATTGCTGCACCCTTTATGCAGGGTATATTACACAATGTACTCCAAAACTTAGTTTTAGAGGAAGAAAGTGTACATATTTGCAATAAAGAATAAAGAAAGAAAAAAGATAAAGAATAAAGAATTCTTATTAAGGTTTTTTTTTTTTAATAAAAAGGGCGGCGAAGTTGCAAGCGTTCCGTCTGACGGTAAGCAGAATATGCTGCCTATGGACACCTGCAACACCAGCGCTGTTGGCGGTGATTTGCCAGCCCGGAGAGGTGGTTGTAGACACTTTTTATGAAACGCTTCATGTTTCAGCTCGGCGGGAAGACCATTTTAGGGAAAGAACATTCCACTCCTTGCAGGTCCGCGGAGAAAGGAGCCGAAAAACCGCAAGGAGTAGGTCCGAGCACAGAAAAGATAAAAAAATTGTTTAAATTAGAACGGCTGTCATGGCATTTTTGAAAGGTTGTAGCCAGTTGCGCCCATATAAACGAAACGTCATTCGAAATCAGTTAGCAACTGTGATGCGGAGTTTGACGCGTTGATCTAAATAAGAATGTTCAATCAAGTTTCACTCATATGTTGTTATAGTTACTCGGAAATACTGCAAAAGCTCATTCCACAAATTGCAGGTGTGAAGTAGAAAATATCACGTAAAACGCAGTGTGCGATTTCCACAGATCTATATAGTAGGTAGTAGATAAGTAGATAAACTATTCAGCCTTTCATACTTCCCTACTTATGTCCTAATACGCATAAGTATTTTTTTAATAATTAATAGGCTTGCGTTTGACCACCATCACGCCTGATGTTAAGCGATGATGCGGTCTAAGTACCTCAGAATCAGTGTCAATGTCATTTATTTAGCCCCCGACGAAAACAGACGGGTGTTATAAGTTTGACGTATGTATTATCTGTAGATCCCAACGGATGAATCGATTTTGATTTAGTTTTAATTTTTGTTGTTTGAAAAGTGACTGAATAATTCAAGAAAACCTCTTCATCCGTTTGAAGATTATCAGTTTTGTCAAAGGTAACATTTTTATTAATTTTTTCAATTTATATTTGTGTTGTACGGAACGAAAACGAGTTAATTCGAGTTAATTCTTGAGACATTTCTAAAATTAGTATGTCCACTTCATTATAGTCCACAGCAGACAAATTAGTTTCTCGATAGGAACTATTTCCTACATTGGCTTTAATTAAATAGCATTATTATCATACTAATATTATGAAAAGTTTGTCTGTTTGTTTGTTCCTCTTTCACGCAGCAACAGAGCAACGGATCGACCTGATTTTTTACATGGGTATAGTTCAAGGGCTGTTGAGTGACATAGGCTACTTTTATCATCATCATCATCACAATTTTTCATCACATTGCGGGTAAAACCGCGGGGCGTGCTAGTATTACATATCTATGCAACCACTGACGTATGAACGTACTCCAAGTTTAAGAATGAACGTGTATTACAGAAGTAGGTATTTATATTTTTTACTGTATAATTATTATTAGTACTGGATTAAAAGGGCTCACAATTTGCTGTCCATCTTCTGTTCTGTCCTATGAAATCTGGCCACAAACACCCGCAATCTCATTCGAACATTCAAAGAAACAGTCTTACTAAAACCAACAACCAAATATCCAGAATCCGCCGCCCCTTTCGCACAAAGTACACAATAACTGATTTGAATACACTCCTATTGAATACAAATCAATTCATAATAGACCCGGCTGCCGCCCGGGAAACTCTAGACATTTTATGGAAATACAAACTCAGTCGATTATTGTCTTTTTCTATGTGCCTAGATTGTTAACGTGGCCATATTAAAACGTGGGCGGAATACGGAATTCATTATTGAAAACTAATATTGGAAGACAAAGGGATTTCTTGGTATTTCTCTTAGATAACAATGGAATCCTCCGGCGAGTCCCTAATTTTTTTAACCGAATCTTATCTTATTCAATTGGAAGAAAAAGTTGCGAAATTGTTTTGCATTTACTTAACTAAATAAATAAATTATTTATTTAATCCCAAATCCAGTTATTTAAATTAACAATCATAGAATAATTACTAAAAACAATTTACTAGCAGCAATAATAGTTGTGCCAATGGGCCCCAAACTAGGCAAAGCCTGTATCTTAGGCGCCCTATATAGGTACCTATAGCACAGAAGACATTCCAGTTAACAGCTTCTGTTAATGCGCTTATTTTTGTACACATTGTCTTATATTAACAGTAGAAATGTATTAATAAACATTTATATATTAACAACGATTAACCATGGCGTCATTTACCTACTGCATGCAATAAAACGTCACCAAAGCAAACACAACTTGCTCATTTAGATGACAACTCCGTACATAAATTGTATAATTTTTCGAAGGTTTTTCTTCGACATATCTATTAAAATTTACAATTTGAAGTGGCAATGGGCAGGCCACATCGCTCGGAGAACCGATAACCGATGTAGGCTTCCCACTAGATGTATCGACAACATCGTAAGAGCCACGGGGATCAAGTGGATGCAGATTACAGGCTGTCGTTCAATGGGGCGTTTTAATGGAGAGACCTATGTTAAGCAGTGGACGTCTTCTGGCTGATGATGACGCTTGTTCGCGTTAGGTCAACAGGTTAGGACAGATTCGTTTTACGACAGGTTCTGGTTAGAACAGATTCTTTTTACGACAGATTTGTGCTTGTTAACCTCTTTTTAGTATTTTTGCAGTCTGTTTTTTTTTTTTGACTGTCCTAGGATGGAATTGGATCATTCTCGATAAATCCATTGCTAAGATCCATAATGGATCTTTAGAGATTTTTTTCTCTCTTTTACCATCGACAAAATTTACTTTCCTTTTGTCGATGTCTTTTACTTAATCCATGTGCTTGTGAATCAATGGCTAGAGTGAATAGATTTCTAGATCGATGAGCTCGACCATTCTCAGCCACACCGTCGTCGCTTACTAGTAACACACGTATGGATTTGGTTGACCTCAACCGCCGTCTGACCAACGGGAGAGAAAGAGAGGGAAATATGATATTCTCACTCTTTCTCTCCCGTTGGTTGGACGGCGGTCCGTCAACCAAATCCATACGTGTGTTAGCACTATACCATAACGCTAGTAGGTGGCCAAACATAGATCTATCTTCAATTTTAAAAAAGTGTGAATTATTTGTAAATTTAACTCTGGAGAGTAGGTAACCAACAGAGCGTAAAGGTAAAGGCACAAAACTAATGTCATTACATCAATATGAGAAAACGCGGCTAATTTATCAGAGCCAGATGGAGCCCTATATTCGTCTTGCGAAACTGATTATGGCAGCAGCAATATTGGGTTTTCTCAAGCACTAGGTAAGACGCACTTGGGATTTATTTGCGTCATTCCTTACCTAACTTCTGGGGAGATATTATGGTACTTGATTAACTTAGCTAGGATCAGCTAGGTACTGGTAGGAAGTTTTCATTTTGAAGGCAGGTACCAAAATTTGTGCTCTGAGAAAACATGATATATATTTTTCTTCTTAAGTAGCCAGACATAAAATAATAATAAAATATAGCGAAGTTAAAATGGCTCAATCGATAAGATCAGACTTTTTCTAGAGATAAACGTTTGACGAGTCAGTCGAGACATCCTGTTTTTGTTTTGTCCGTTTTTGCTCAAGTTTACGCCCTACTAAACTACAAACATGTTTCCATCAAAGTCTTATTGGATACTATTTTTCTTGAGCACAGCTTTTTCTGTTTTGATCTCGCGTCGTAAAGCCTGGAAAGTTTTATTACTTCGGTATTTTTTCTGATATGGAATGTCTATTTGGTGTTGAATCTAAAAAAGAAGTTTTTATATCTACGCAAAGAAGACAAATTCAAGTTTCTTTTTAAATTAAAAATAGGTAAAGTAGTGTACAGTAGTTAAATAAAGAACCCCAGAAAGGTACGTTAGGTATCCGTGGTCAGATCGGTTAGTTAGATTGATCTGATTCATATATGCAATACAATAGATAAGCCATTATAGCTCTTGGTAGCTTGAGGCTTGTGACCCACAGCTTGCTCTACAAAATCTCATCCTCGTATCTTGCTGGCGTTTTTTCGTCCAAAGCACTAGTTTTACTGTCGATCACATCGTTTTCGAATCGACCTTTCTTTTTATTTCGTTCCGGTCGCGTCCCATTTCGTTTTATGCGGATATCTGCGCGGGTGTCTCTGCAGGTCGGACGCTAAAAGTTTTACAGCCCATTTTAAGTGTGCGGATGGATGGATTGACAAATTGACTGAGCTCTTTCCTGGTGCAAAATTGAACGGCCGAGATTGTAGGGCTAACGTTGTTTCATTCATCTTCCATTATAGGTAGGTTGTAGCTTGTTTTAGAAGGGTATACTGGAAATATCCATGCATTTTTGAACATGTACCTTTAGTGGAGAGTAATTCTTGCAACGTGTAGTCACGTGTTAAGTTTTAATACAAGCCAATTTCACAATTCGGCAGTTCAATTTCAAACGTGACTAGGTAGGTACTCGAAATGATTTCAATTCTTTCTAGATATTTGTTTTGATATGTAACTCACAAATTCTTTGCACACAGATTTTCCCTTTTTATCCCCAATTCCAATTCCTTTCCCGGCGTAATATTGTTACTTTCATCATCTTACTTTTATTCTCTCGACATCTGGGATTCGTTGAATCGTTTCTATCAATTCCGTTTGAACGCTTGTACGCGTGCAACATGAGGAACGAACATGGGGATATAGGCCACATTCAGGCCAGAACAACTTATAACTAGCAATCAATATCCGGAGAAGATCGAACGAGCTGGCTGCTTTCCGTGACTGGTATAAAACAAACAACAGAAAACTGCAGCCAATGCAGGTTATCCTTAAAGCCCTCTTTTCCGACTTTTAGCTATTTTGATCATTCTAGTTTAAGTGATTTTGATCATTCTAGTTTAAGTGATTTTGATTATTCTAGTTTAAGTGATTTTGATTATTCTAGTTTAAGTGTTATTCCATAACTATAAAAACGGTGTCATATCAATATTGATTATTATATAATTATGTTTTATATTGTTAAAATTTATATTATTTTATTTTAATTATCAATATTTTATATGTTTTATATAGCTACCCCCAAAGACCGAATCACGATTAAAGACATTTCGCTCGGTAGAAAAAATATATGAAAGTAACACAAATTTGCGCTTTTCTCCCTGTGTTTTTGGATTCGTTCAAATACCTATTTATTAAATTATGTCTGCGATATCTTAATATACAGATAATAGATACTTTACTATATGAGAAAAACCTCAGAAATAGAAGTAGCGAGACGCACGACTGTCTGTAAGCGCCATGGTTTTGCTCCGTTAAACGCGACTTTTATACAATAAACCAAGCCTTGGTCATATTGTGTGGTAATACGCGTTGCTTAAAAGCGGTTAAGCTTCGCCTTAATATGGATAGTAACTCAAAGAAACTCTAGAATCTACTTAAAAATTTAGACCCAAAGTGTTAGAGAGCGCTTTTTTAACTAAGAATAGGTCACTATCATCATGATCAGGCAGAAAACGTCCACTGCTGCACATAGGCCTCATCTTAAGACCTCCACACTGAACGACAGCCTGCCATCAGCATCTACTGGATGCCCGCGACTCGCACGATATCGTCGGTCCATCAAGTGGGAGGCCTGCCTACGCTGCGTCTCCCGGTTGTGGTCTCCACTCAAGAACCTTTCTTAGCCATCAGTTATCAGTTCTCCGAGTGATGTGACCTGCCCATTGCCACTTTTAATAGCTATGTCGATGAATAAGCCTTCGAAAAATTATACGTAGCCTGCCCATTGCCACTTCAACTTGTACACTTTAATAGCAATGTCGATGAAAATAGCTTTCGAATAATTATGCAATTTATGTAAGGAATTGTCTACGGAAATTAATAATCGTGTAGCGTGTCACGGAGCCGCCCGAGTACTTTCCTCTTCAATCAACACCTTGCTCTATACTAGCATTTGCAGCACTAGCATCCCTAATATCCACAGATTAGATAGCACTCACTACGGGATCTAAACTAGATCTGATGTAAGGACGGGTCGGGTCATAAATCAATCAGGCGCCCGTCAGAGGGTTAAAAAACATCGGACGTGAAAAACCGCGGCCGGAAAAGCCGGTGAGAGCTTGTCGGCTCAAACGCTTTTTGTGGTCAGCGTAGTGTTGATGGATAATATGTAACAAGCTGTATTGGGAAATTGTTTAGAAATATTTTGCAGTAGGAAATATTAAAAAAATAAGACCATCTACCAATTCACATTCTTAATATTTCTTTCGTCCTAACGTTAAATACGAACAAGCAAAAATGCATATGGAACGCAAAAGAAACTTCCGATACCGGGAATCGAACCCGAGCCTCCTGGGTGAGAGCCAGGTATCCTAGCCACTAGACCATATCGGATTATGATGGCAGTGGTGAAATAACTGATAACACAAATAAGTGAATAACTAAAGATTATAAATAGATACGATGCCAGTAGGTGCCAATACCACTGCGATTGCGACTGACTCATTGTCGATAAGATTAAAAAGATTGCAACCGAGATATAGGTAATAATTTGGATGTTTATATTATGTTTTAAATGTTTACCGGGACTTATCACGTATTATTTAATTTTATCACATTAATTAATTTGATCACATTTTTTAAATGTTTATAGGGACTTATCACGTATTATTTCATTTAGGTAAAAATATGTACCTTTCGCTCGACGTTTCGACCATGTTACAAAGGTCGTGGTCACGAGCTGACTCAATGACTGTACATATTTTTACCTAAATGAAATAATACGTGATAAGTCCCGATAAACATTTAAACATGTGATCAAATCGCGAAAGTTTAAATATTACTATGTTTATATTATGTTCCACACTTCATTATGCATCTGTTTTCAAACATTTATTTTGGAGATCAAGAAATATAAAGTTAACTTTTAGTGTGTTTTTAAAATGCCTATATCTTTATTAATTTTGAATAAATTTTGATTTTGCAAGGTAGGTAGGTACCTACCAATAGTCGGGTTCACTGTTCAAGTATTCCAGCGTTCCGATCCGCGAAAGTTGTCTGATAAAGAAACAATTTGTATTCAATAAGCCTGCTGCCCGCGGGAGTGCCGCGCCGAAATATCGCTGCGATGCGAATTTTACGTTCATCCTAACATTGTGGTAGAGATACTGGATATTTGTCTTGAAAATTTATAAAATGTTTGTATGAACTAAAGACTAGTTAATTCTGTTTTAAACTATCACGGTTGTTCACTAAAGTTATGTGATTATTTACGGGATATTTACCGTGGTAAGATTGTGGAATGAGCTTTCGATATTTCGGCGCAGTTACATGCACCATGTTCACGGGAAGACTGAAGAATGCGGGTGGTTGGAGAACAGTTAAAAAATTAGGTGCAGACATAACGATCTACCCTCTTTATTAGTCTTTTGTCTTTTGTCTACCACGGTAAATATCCCGTAAATAAACATATAACTTTAGTTAATTCTGGTAGTTCACTTTGCCCCACCAAGGCGAGCATAGTGGAATGTTGAAAGTTTTAAAGGTGATTTTGCACTTATAATGCAACAAACTGCACTATTTTGCTTGACTCTGCCCTACTAGGGCTAGTATTGGTAATTCAAATTATTTATTTGTCAGAACATAGTAGGAACACATACATAAGTATAAAGTAGCATACATGGTCGTAAGAATGGAAACGTATCTCATGTCCTTGCCTGATGTCTATGTTAGAATATTGTTAAAATCCTATTTTTGTTTATTTACATTTTATACCTTAATTAACAAAGAAACATGTTAGTAATGTACATGTTTCTTTGTTAATTAAGGTATAAAACCTTAAGGTATAAGGTACCTAGTTTTAAGTCTATTTGTATACATTCCAATATTTAACAAAAATTTTTTTATATTCACGGGTGATCTAAAGATACACAAATAATAATTTGAATGGAGTCGCCTATGGTCACCTAGGTGATTATATTAACAGTTGATCAAAGGACACTAAAGAGTCGCCTTTGATCACCTAGGTGATCAAAGTGGAATAGACCGTTCCACTGTTATTCTCTGGAGTATGCTAAGATTCCAGTGGTTCTACATCTGCAGATCAGGTTCGGTACACTGAGCGTGTACTAACGCCAGCTTTGTTGACTAGCAAATGGAATACAACACAGGTTAGGAAGAGATCCCGCGTGCGTGAAACGTAATTTGAAACGTGTTAAAATCTCGCCAAGGTCTATATTCCCTACATGGTACGTTTTGACTTTTAAAATGCAAAATAAAAAGGGCAAAATATGTCACACAATACCTTTTATGTTGAGTCAAAACGTGTAAGACTATTGAAAAATAGGTCCAGTGCAGATATTAACGATTTGGTCTATTCCACTTTGTCATCTGGGTGATCATAATTATGCAACTCTTTAGTGTCCTATGATCACCGATGAATATATCACTTAAGTGACCATAGGTGACTCCATTTAAATTATTATTTCGGTATCTATAAATCACCTGTAAATTTAAATATATGTTCGAATCAAACAACTAAACCGCTTTTGATGAAATTTCTATGGGACTAATGTATAAGTAAAAAGGAGTATAAATTCGGGACATTCAGGACTTTTTTTGCACACACGGTCGTCTGACCCCAAACTAAGCAAAGCTTATGATATGGCTGCCAGAGACTGATATACGTACATATAGTTTTAAATACATACTTAAATAGATATTAACAACCAGATATAGAACAAAAACAAAATGTTTATCCTACGCGGGAATCGAACCCACGTCCCCAAGCAGTTAGATTCACTACCAAATGGACCAACGGGCTATATAAATGAAGGAGTTCTAAGGTGTAAAAAAGATTTTTTTTAAATATCCTCCTTTTTGAAAGTTCTTTAAAAATAAGAAAGGTATATCATTCTGATCTAACAGCACCAACAAGCGACTACAAATTCTGAACTCCACTCCGGCAGTCGAGAATGTTCAAAAGTCATATTTCTTCGAACTCGACGGAAACTGTGGAAGAGAGAGACGTTTTATAAAAATGAGTAACGTCCTTTGAACTAATGCGTCGGCATTGTGTATTCGAAGCGCAATCGACTCACGTGCGGATCCTGGCTGCATGCAGAAATCCCACTGCACAACTTAAACCATTTAGTTTACGTTAAGGCTTTCTACACACTAAAAGCAAGGGAGAAGCAGCGTGCACTTGTTTGATGTACCTAACGTGGCTTATATTGTTCCTCGCTAACGCTAAAGCAGGCACGGTTTCTTTTTTTTTTGTAGGTACGTAGTGTACATACCCGTATTTTAACCGAGTTCAAGGGGTTCTCATATTGGTTGTATTTTGTTATACGTTTGTTGCCTCAGAACTCCTTTATTTATAAGCCGATTCGAGTTTTTTATTTATTTGAAAGGATGATATGCTTCAGATTGGTTTCATAGAAATTTTATCAAAATCGGTTTTATTGATTGATTTTTAAATCAAAATAACAGGAAAATTCATTTACTTAGATGACAATCAAAATCGTCATCCTGGATGACTTGGATGATGATGAGTAGACGAAATTGCATAGGTATTCTTTAAATTGTGAAGTCGGTTTTTTTAATTGATAATTATTTCTGATATTTTTCCGCTGGTCCTTGTGTGTGGTATCATTAAATAAGTTATAGAAAACGAAGGTAAGGTTTCATCTAAGAAAATGGACTATCATAGCATAGAATCCGTCACGTGATTTACAAAGCGTAGCGGCCGTCTGTCAAATAGTATGTAGCCTTTGGAACTTTTTACAGGTCTCAAGTACCTACATTAAAACGTGATTAAAACAGTGTAAAACCTTGAAATTTGCCATCCTGTCAAAATATATCTGGTTCGTTCTGGTAACAACCATTTCGGCATATGAGTAAAGAATGTAACATGTTTAATTCTTTTATGTTAATTTAGCACTGCTTCTATGCTACCCCGATGTACCATTTGCACCATTGAGCAAAGGGAACTACCGTTTTTACCTTGTACCGTTTGCACCATTGACTTGCAACATCAATGGTGCAAACGCCCCTACTAGTCTTTATTCTGTGGGTTTCATACAACTTTTTTATTCTTCATTCAAAAACGCTAGCCGGTTAGTTCTTGACCATATCGCACCAGTAAGAGCAGTGTGAAGTTAGCCGCCCGCAGTAGAACAAACAGGAAAAATTATTCCCGTTTGTTCTATTGGTTTAGAACAAAGAATAGAACAAACTGGAACGACCCGTGTTCAAATCGACACAAAGCTGTTCGAGCATGGGCATGTGGCGTGGCGTTTGATGTTTCGAGGTTCATAATAAAACTATCATTCCCTCTATTATTGGAAAACGCCTGGACCGCATTGCGCTGCTCGCTTCGCTTTTGGTGTGTAGTAAGCTTTGATTTACCTTGAACGTACACAACGCTCGAAAAATATTGCCGAACAAAGTCATTAGGAACTCTGTGAGATGTAGAAAATAGAAACAGTCGGGAACGAATCGAGATTTTCAGAGGGTGCAGTGAAACTCAGAAAACTCGCAAAATAGTAAACCCGAAGTTTGAAAACGTGGACTAAGTTTTTATTTCGAACGGACGGTATTCTTCTTATCAGGGTATTAGAATTTCTTGAGATTTATTTAGGTAGATTTGGTAGTTTTTGCTAGGTTTTGTCTTTTTTTCTTTAATTTTGATGAAAGTTAGATTTTAAACTTTAGAAAATTACGATGAAAATGGAGAGACACTGTTTTAAACTATCACGGTTGTTCACTAAAGTTATATGATTATTTACGGGATATTTACCGTGGTAAGGTTGTGGAATGAGCTCCCGATATTTCGGCGCAGTTACGTGCACCATGTTCACGGGAAGACTGAAATACTCCGACTTAAATATCCCGTAAATCGTACTAATCCTACTAATATTATAAACGCAAAAGTTTGTATGTATGGATGTATAGATGTATGGATGTATGGATGTTTGTTCCCCTTTCACGCTGCAACGGAACAACGGATCGACCTGATTTTTTGCATGGGTATAGTTCAAGAGCCAGAGAGTGGCTACTACATAGGCTACTTTTCATCTTCATCACCACCATTTTTCATCACTACGCAGGTGAAACCGCGGGGCGCAGCTATTACTTTATAAATTAGATAGCGAATACCGCAAACAATCAAAACATCACAAGCGTCCCACAAATAAATCATTCCAAGCGAACAGAAAAATGTATTGATCACCATAAATTTCGACCAAAGCGGCACCATCTGATACCCTTAATTGCTATTGTAATGGAACTTCGGCCATTCGTCGGGATGTTTTAAAAATACTGCACCATTACCATCCTCGTGTAATGTATAGCAGCATTCATCATGGTAAGTTTGAGACAGAAACAATAAACCTAGGTATAAAAAAAACATACAGTCGAATTGATAACCTCCTCCTGAAGTCGGCTAAAATTTACAAAGCAATGTAAGCGGAGCGTCGGTCGTCCAGCTGCAAGATGGGTCGACGATATTACTGCTATCGCGGGTTGAACCTGGACTCGATTAGCACAGGACCGAGGCAGGTGGCATAGCAAGAGAGAGGCCTATACCCAGCAGTGGGATAAGGAAGGCTGTGGATGATGATGATGGCGAAAATTACTTTTTATACAGGGTTACGCACAGAAAGGGTTTTTTTTGTTCAATTTTCTGTGGGGTTACGTATATAAACTGCACTAACCGAATGGAGGTCATTGTACACATCATTATGAACAACTTTCACTATATTTTATTTATATTACACGGGAATTACTCCCGTAAGATTAAGCCGGTCACTCCAACTATAGTTTCAACCGCATTAGCCGTTTAGTAATTCCCGTTTAATATAAATAAAATGTGTGAAAACCACGTCAGTTTCTATAATAAAACTTTTACTATATTTTACAATTTGTTTTGACATCGGACGTGCTACTGCCAAGACGAGGGAGATCGAACTGTTGGAGCATAATCCAATGCGCGCCCACTGCGTCGGAATCAGAGCGTACGGAGCGTAGGGATTTGTTGTTTTTCATGTTACATTTCATGACGCATGTGGACGCAAGAGGACGCGCACCTTTCAGGCTGCATAATAACAGCGAGAGAACCTTAGTTTTTGGGATAAATTATAATTTATCCCAAAAAACACATAAGCTATTGCTTATGTGTTCACCCGTTACGGAGTTGAGCGCGGCAATACACACATACAAAATCTTAGGTAATTATTAGAGTGAGGTTAAGCACACATAAAAAATCTTAGGTAGTTATTAGAGTGATGTTAAGCACACATAAAAAATCTTAGGTAATTATTAGAGTGAGGTTAAGCACACATAAAAAATCATAGGTAATTATTAGAGTGATGTTAAGCACACATAAAAAATCTTAGGTAGTTATTAGTGATGTTAAGCACACAAAAAATCTTAGGTAATTATTAGAGTGAGGTTAAGCACACATAAAAAATCTTAGGTAATTATTAGAGTGAGGTTAAGCACATATAAAAAATCTTAGGTAATTATTAGAGTGATGTTAATCACACATAAAAAAAAACTTTGGTAGTTATTAGAGAGACATGAAACAAATAAAAAAATAAAATATTGGTTCTTAAATACGCATCAAGTGTTTATTGCCTTTTGTACAATAAATTTAAAAAAAACAAAGTACAGTGTAACGTACAAAAATTGTAAGACGTGTGCGTAACTGCACACTCACTTAGTTTTTATGGACTTACAGCCGCACTCACAGCCGCACTCAGAGACGTTACTTAAGATAAGGAATACTTAAAATTGCTCTGTCAACTTCTCGTTGACGGAAATTGTCACACAAGAAAACGAGACAGAGCAATTTTAAGTATTCCTTAGCTTAAGTAACACCTCTGACAGCCGTACTCAGAGACGTTACTTAAGCTAAGGAATACATAAAATTGCTCTGTCAACTTCTCGTTGACGGAAATTGTCACACATGAAAACGAAAGACATCAATTTTAAGTATTCCTTATCTTAAGTAACATCTCAGACAGCCGCACTCAGAGACGTTACTTAAGCTAAGGAATACTTAAAATTGCTCTGTCAACTTCTCGTTGACGGAAATTGTCACACAAGAAAACGAGACAGAGCAATTTTAAGTATTCCTTAGCTTAAGTAACACCTCTGACAGCCGTACTCAGAGACGTTACTTAAGCTAAGGAATACATAAAATTGCTCTGTCAACTTCTCGTTGACGGAAATTGTCACACATGAAAACGAAAGACATCAATTTTAAGTATTCCTTATCTTAAGTAACATCTCAGACAGCCGCACTCAGAGACGTTACTTAAGCTAAGGAATACTTAAAATTGCTCTGTCAACTTCTCGTTGACGGAAATTGTCACACAAGAAAACGAGACAGAGCAATTTTAAGTATTCCTTAGCTTAAGTAACACCTCTGACAGCCGTACTCAGAGACGTTACTTAAGCTAAGGAATACATAAAATTGCTCTGTCAACTTCTCGTTGACGGAAATTGTCACACATGAAAACGAAAGACATCAATTTTAAGTATTCCTTATCTTAAGTAACATCTCAGACAGCCGCACTCAGAGACGTTACTTAAGTTAAGGAATACATAAAATTGCTCTGTCAACTTCTCGTTGACGGAAATTGTCACACAAGAAAACGAGACAGAGCAATTTTAAGTATTCCTTAGCTTAAGTAACACCTCTGACAGCCGTACTCAGAGACGTTACTTAAGCTAAGGAATACATAAAATTGCTCTGTTAACTTCTCGTTGACGGAAATTGTCACACATGAAAACGAGACAGCAATTTTAAGTATTCCTTAGCTTAAGTAACGTCTCTGAGTGCGGCTGTTAGACATAGTTTTTTTGTTATTGCGTTATGCTTTCTTTCTATTGCTATTGGTGAAATATATTTTTATTTTTATTCGTATAGAATTTTAACATCCATGATAAAATAATGTCAAATCCATGTCAATTTGTAGGTATACCTAATTATATTATTTTTACGAAATAGAGTATCTACTTGAGTTTAGGTAATAACTGTAAAAGAGGAGCCGTACTAAGTAGGTATCAAGAACATAAACAGTAACCAATATCATAATTTAGGTGCTGTTTAAATGATTTAGGTAGGTAATGCTTGATTACATACCTATCCTAAATCCGATAAAAAACCCAAAACCGACATTTATTTACGCTTAGAACTAAGCATTTGAATCGGCGAAACATGCGTGGACTTCAATAACAATATGTGCCTGTAAGTAAAACTTAAGGTATTTCATATTGAGTAGGTACCTTTCTATAAAAAGTCAGATCTCATGAGTATTTTGTCTACAATAAAGAAAATAAATTTAAGATTTTAAACATAAGCCGTATTAAATACGAGCACAAACAAGTGCACATCAAAATTAAAGTTGTGTTGATTTAAATTTATATGTGTTCTTTAATCATAGACCATTTCAAACCTAACCAATAAATTATTTGTACTTGACATGTTTTAAAAAATCTGGCAACTGTGGCGGGAGAAAAGTCAAAGAATCCCAGTTGGAATTACTTTGAATATCTTTTAGGATATGAAAGTCGGACAAATTGGACACATTCACATCAAATGGACAAACTGCTTCAATAACGTAGAACCGCTGCTGCTGATTTGCTTGGGGATTCAACAGTGGCTGACAAGTACACGGCTTGATTATAATGTGAGGAAGGGCTTTGGTACCACCGGTACAATTTGTAAGATTATCAGAACAATTTTCTGTACTCCTATCATCACAAATTATGTAACTGCTATCGGGACTACTTGTAACTTTTCTCCAATCAATTCCACAAACCTGGGACTTAAAAAAGTTTATTGTTTTGTCAGTTTGTTGATTATTGAGGACCCAATCTATTTTTCTGAACTGTATATCAGCACATACACATTTGGACATATCACAGTCGTGTTCCGGCATCGCGTTGCATGTAGTCGTCACAGCTTTATTGACGGGGCGTTGGAGTTTTCCTATAATATGTCTTGAATTCACGTTGGTGACACTATTATTCGCACTATTCGTACGCAGAGGCTCCGTAATGTCTTTCACTAATTCTTTATCAACTATAACATATAAATTGCCAGATGGTGTGATTTTCAGTGAACCGTAATAGTTTTTGTCAGTCTGTTCACCATTCAACACTATTGTAATTTCTCCAGAATCCGTTTTTTTAATCGGTACTAATCCCTGGAAATTGTTTTTTAAATAACTTCTCAAGTTTTTAATGAAAGTGCTTTTTGATTCTTTATCTAAAATAACAGCGTGTTGTCCAGAATTTGACATTTTTAAAATTGCGGATGGTTCTGCTAATAAATCTTTATGATCAGAATAAAATAACTTGACTTTTTCGTAAATATTTGAATCACTGCTTGATTTAGTTGAAAGCATTGGCCTCTTTGATGATGTTGAAGATTTTGTAGCGTCTATAGTCCTCGGTAATTTATCCACTATTTCACATAGCACTGTGGAGCTACTCGTTATTGAAGTTTGTTTCCGTCTTATATCTGCAGATATCACTGCGTTCCTTCTTGTTAAGATCTTTACGTCTCCCGATTTAGTTTTTACAACTAATGCATTTGGCTCATTTTCTTCCCATGAATTATCAATTTGAATAACGCAGTTTTGCGAATCTATTTTATTTAAATTTACATAATACATGGTACCGTTTTCTAGTAGGTTTTTTATTGTTTCTCTATATTGGTTTTCATATTCCTTGTCAGGAACGACTAAATAATTGAGCGATGGAGTTGCTTTCAATACTGCTGGGGGTTCGGTTGTGTCATAGTTGTTAGTATTAATTTTAACCTTGTAATATCTTTCAACAGGAGGTGTTATTTTCTTTCCCATTTTGCTAGACTGAAATACCGGATCAGGCATGACAAGCAAAAATGATCCAGATGCTGTCCTTCTTATCACCGCATTAGCAACACTATCTAAATATTTATTTAAAATGATTGCACCTGAATCAGATCTTGTAACGGCAACATTGCATTCTTTGTTTCTCATTTTCACTTCATTGCACATTTTATTTAAATCAACTGCTATGTTTCCTGATAATGTTTTTGTTACTGTAGCCTTTATGACTTTTAACGTTCCAGTTTCTGTTATTATTTTTACGGGAATTGTTTTATTTGCTTCATACTTTTGTTGCAATTCTAATTTTATAATGTTTTGGTTTTCTATTGATTGGAGTTTATTAGTATTATTTTTTACAGAAACAAAAGATTTATTTAGTGGTTTTTGGCTTTTTGATATTTTGAGGACTTGGGTATTATCATCAGTTCTTATTTCTTTCGGTTTGTTTGTACCTTTTTTTAATTCTAAGGGACGATTTTTTCTATTTTTGGAGGAATAGTGTATAGAATATTCTGAATCACTTTTATGAAAACTTGTAGATGAGTTAAGATGCTTGCTAAATTTCTTATCAAATATATCTATTAACTTTTCCTTTAATTCCATCGAAAAATTACTTGATTTCATGTTTTCAAGAGAAACATGACTCTCTGATTGAATATCGTTATCAAAATGTTCGTGTTCATATATTATATTATTTTGAATTCCTTTCGTCTTTTTTAACAAAATGTCTTGCTTAAACGAGTTAGCTATATCACAAACACTATCTGCAAGAGCCGTAGCTTGACATGATATATTTGAAGTAATTTGATTCTGTTGCTTATGCTTGCTTAAAGGTACATTTAGCATATTATTTTTTTGTCTTAAAGGAAACCCATGATATACATCATCATTTGTTGAGTGATTATCATGAGTTGTATAAGTGGTATTGTTACTATACTCTGCTTTCAATTGTTTTGCACCTGTAATTTTAAAATGTCGTATTTAATTTACAATTTATTTTAAAACATAATTCTTAAAAACGTTACGTGGGAGTACAATACAAATGAAAGCAGTGCATATAATCGCGATATTTCATTTCAGTCCCAGTTATTTCATAGCAGCGCAAGAAAAATCAATGCAATCAATCAGAAATACATTGGTTAATTTTAAGACACTAATCTTATCTCTATTTTTCTTAATCTTGTTTAATTATTATTCGATCTTCTTTTAGCAGCATCTACAAACCTAACATCCGGATAATGAAGCAACGTATTCATTTGAGGCCAAGTCATTAAGCTCTTAGTTATACCTATTTCGGTTGTTTTATGCTTTTGACCTTGCTTTTATAGTTTATGTTGCATTTATTTTTATTTATCTTTTTATTGTTAAGCTGTTTTTTTGACTTATCTCATTTTCTCTTACTTTATGCAAATTTAAGTGTTGAGGTTTGTATTCCGTGGCGCATAATGCATGCATGCCGCATAAAATAATTCCAACATTTTAATTGTTGATCAGGCTCTTTCGTTTGAACATAACATTTTGATTTAATATCTAGTGCAGCTGAACTTTTCGTAAGATCTTGATCTGTTTCTTGCACAAATGTCGTATCATGTTTTCTTCTTGTTTCAAATTTAGCATGATAGCTACTAAAGCTATTATTTCTAATCTTTGACATTTTTGGTATCCGTTGCTTATTTTGTTTTAGATTAATTTGTAAGTTACGGTCATAGGACTTAACTGATTTTTTTTCTTTTTGTAATGTTTTTTTTGCAGAATCTGCCACATCACTACTTTTGTGTTTTCTTACATCAGACTGGGAAGGCATAAGTTTTATAAGTGAATCGACGTTCATCCATTTAATGTCGGGGTCAATGTTGTCATCAGTCTTGTCAGACATCATAATATCTTTCAATAGACTTTCTATGTTATCATCAACTTCCTTCTTAGAATTAGCACCATTATGTAAAAAAACTTTTTCACCTGCACGTTGGTTGGACGTATTTTCGTAGCGTTTCGAGTAACTACTGGTCGAACAACTTGGAGGTGATCTTGAAGTTTTAGGGCACTTGGTTTTATCTAAGCGGAATTTCGGATGAAGTATTACATGTACCTTAGCGTCACCGTCTCTATTAAATACAGCAGAGCCTGGTTTCGGAATCAATTTAACTGCGCCACTAGCATTATTCCTATTCCAGATCGTCTTGCAAACGTGCGTCAAGTTTTTTTTGCGCAACATTTCTATCAGAGCATCAGTGCCTTCTATAAGCAATATATCAGATGAACATTCACATATTTGAGAAAGTCCATATTTGGATGCTTTTGAAAGATAGTTGCATTTGCATTCATGGTTTGTATTTTCTCCCAAATTCGTTTCATTGACTTGATCATTGACTTCACCGGTCGACTTCACCTATAGCGAAAATCGGAATTTAGTGGTAGGATGACGCATGGTGGTTTAATTTCTATTCAGCTAGTGAAAAAAATAAAACCACCGTGCGTTTTTAATAATTTATTACAACAATACAAAAAAATATAAAATATGTACGAATAAGAACTTCAAGCCCAAAACTTTTTTGAAAATAGTCGAATATAGTCATCATAGAAGGAGTCGCTTATCATTGTGTAACTTACTTTTTCAATAGGCGTTACTTCAGCGTATCTCCCCATCACTTCTTCTATCATTTTGTCTCTAGGTCTTGTTTGATCTAAAATAACGAAACGTTCCTATACTAAGTGAAATTTAAAATATATACGAGTATATACATCATTAAGTACTTGTACTCCCACGTAAATGTCAACAATAATTGAAATATAAATTATGTACCTATGTGTTTGAAGTATCTTACCTCGTCTACACTTACAAGGATTTTCTGGAGCGCCGCCATATCTACAATTTACCTGAAGCAACAAAATATATATTGACTAACTCATTTTACAGAATCGAGCTTTCATGTTTTTTTGAATGAGAGATAACTCAAGATAAACAAACTCATTGTAATATTTAGTATTGAATAATTAATTCCAGTACATGCTGAACCTCATTTACTTGGACTAATATAATATAGTACCTCCGTATTAGGTATTCTATGTTATGGATCGCATTATTTATGTCTACCAGTAAGATTTTGACAAAATTACATTTCATAGAAAATTTCTCAAACATAAGGGGCAGCATGTATGAAAACAATAGACAGATAGACAAACTCGTAATTTTTTACACCACAACCGACATACACACACGACTAGCTATAATTATCTACACTCACCTTGTCAGAAATCTCCAAAACCTCAGGAATATGCGGCGTAGACGACATATAAGTCTTTGGCAGAGAGCTCAAAGATTCCGGGCCAAGGACGCACTGAGCGGCCCTCATGTTCTTTTTGAAAGGGCATGCTGAGGTGGCGCATGAATTGCTGGGCTTCCGAGCAGCGACGCTGATGGCCATCGGGCTCGGCACGGCATGCATGGCACAGTTGGGACCGCAGCCTACGGTCTCTTTGTGGGGGCAAAGCACGACGGGGGCTTCGTCGGAATCCTGAAAAAAAAATGTTAACTGCTAGTATATTTTTTTTAATTTTTGTTGCATTGTATATTCCTTTAAAATTAAGATGAAAAGATGGTCAGTAATAAAATCCCGCAAGTAACGCTGATTCAATCAATTACTTAAAATGTGTTGCCTCATTTTAATGTTACAAAAAGTGCAGCCCAAAAAATCTTCAAAAATCTATTTAAAATTATCACTACCTTCCTCCAAGATTTATCATCATCAGTCAGAAGACGTCCACTGCAGTTATTGAACATAGGCCTCCCCCTTTAACCTCCACACTGAACAAAAGCCTGCCATCTGCATCCACTAGATGCCCGGTACTCTCACAATGTCGTCGGAAACAATCTTGGAAGACGTAGCGTAGGTAGGCCTCCCACTATGTAGCGTCTTCCAAGATTGTTTCCTATTAATTAGATACGTGCATTACATATGATGGAGGGATTGCACCACTTCTATACGTGCAAATTTTACAAGGTAACTTTGGTATTTGACATTTTTTCTTAACGTTTCTCTGTCTTATATAATGACATGGGAGTTACTCACGTATGAGTAAGCTGGCTACTCCGACTATAGACTGTCTGTAACTCCCACAGAAAAGTTTTTTTTTTTCGTTTGTTACTCCCGTGTCATATAAATAAAATGTGTGAAAACCACGTCAGTTTCTATAATAAAATGTCTTTATGTGTTTGGGCTTGGATGTTCTGCAGCAGCAGAAAAATGTTGAATGCGATGAGCATGCCATAGTGGAGATCTCCGGAGGGTTTACATACTGCTTCGGTGCACTGTTCTTGGAATTTGATATTTAGTCAGGAGTAAAAGTTCTAAAGCTCCCTAAACTAGACTAATGTTTAAGTAATTTAAAAAGTAGGCAGTTTTAAATAGGTACCTCTTCTTTCTCCAAAACAGGAGGACAAGGGCTGGGGTCTCTGGGTGGTGGAGGTGCCCGTCTTGTGCAGGCGCAGTACTTGGCACCCCCGGGACAGTTGCACTCGCTGGAGCCGCCCCAACGACGGCACGATTCCTAAAACCACGCATAAAACCACAATACAAAGGCATCCGTACACGAAATGAAGTTTCCGATAGACAGTGTAATATTGATGATGTTGTAAATAAAATTGTGCTGAATGTTTCTCGTACGTTAAGAGCGCAAAATACCGACCCCGCGGGACAAGGCCCAGCCCAACCAGAGGATCTATACGCCAGTCTCGGCGGTAGTTTACAGCTAAAACTGAATGGAGGTTGATTACTCAATGGGAAAATTGTAGATGAACCATGAGTCTCGCGCGTTGCTTTCGGAAATGGCGTTAAAGGTGGAACACCAATGAAAGAAGACGATTTCCAAATAAACGATAGAAATTATTCGTGCTAAGGAGAAAAAAAATCTCTTCGGTTTATCTGACTACGAAATGAAAACTAAATTCTATACTATACCTTCTTAGCCACTGTTCCTTTGTCTTCTTTGGGTGGCTTCTCCACCTTTACTTGCTTCAAACAAAGCATTAGTTGCTTATACGTGTCTGTATCCATCTGTAATGTATACATCATTCTAACCCTTGAATTGTATTGCACGTAATTAAAAAAATTGCTATTTGTTAACATCCTTACAATAACATTGACACTTACTTCACATCGAGTCTTCACAGCACCTCCAACAATTGTCAGGTTCAAATTTTTCTTCACAGTATTCAACACAAACTCTTGCACTTGTTGCCTAGTTTCAGCATTCAACTTACCATTCCTACTATTTTTAAGGCATCTAACTATTGAATCGGCTAAAGCTTTTCCAGGTTTAGTCTTGCTTTGTCTCTCCATAACAGTATACATATTCTCAAATACGTTATTGAGGAATTTTTCTTTGATGCCAATGCATACACAGTCGTATGTAGGGTCTCTGTCACAATGATCACCTGCTGTTATACATTCCCTTTGTTCTTTACATTTTGGGCAATCAGAACATAAGTTTCTGGCATCAGTGGTATCAACGCATTGGTGGCACTGTACGCATTGGTATCTATAGTCTCCTATGTCATTGTCCACTTTTTTAATTTCTTCTTCAATAGAAGTCCGTTTCAACTGGCATTTGTCTTTACACTGATCACAGGTTTGTTTTAGCAGGTCTATTTCTTGTAATATTGCTTCTTTCTGAAATATACAAATAATATGTTTATGTACCTATATAAAACTAGGTCTCCAACGTGTGTATTTCCAAAACATTTTTTTCTAAATATTCACAAATTTTTGACTATTTGCCGTTTTTCTTGCGTTTTGCCCTAAAATGAGTAGGAAAATAAAGTTTTCTGTACTTTTTTTGTGAAATGTTACGGTAAAGCAAACGCAGGAGACCTGCGACTAGCGACCCGTCCCGGCTTCGCACGTATATAATTTACGGGCGAAGTCAGGGTGGGTCGCTAGTTATATATATATAAACCTTCCGTGAAAAATTATCTAACTGAAGGTGAAAATCACATCAAAATCCGTTGTGTGGCTTAGGAGGAGTTAGCGGTTACACAGACAGACAGACGCGGAGAGCGACTTTAATTTATACTAAGTAGAGAATATAGAGAAGAGAAGATAGAGACAAAATAAAATTATAAATCTAAAGCCAAAAGATTTGTGAAGCATAAATACCTCAGCAAGAAGATCTTCGTTTTCTATCTTTTTCTGTAGCAATATCTTGCAGATTTTTTGCAAGTCGTCCCTCGCTTCTTTAACGTATCTCTGGCCATCTTCTTCTTTATTCTTTTTGTGTTTATTTACTTCTGTTAGTGTGTTTTTGAGTTTTGTCACTTCTGCTGCAATGCCGGCTACTTTTTTCTATATCATAAAATTAAATATCACAATCACCATGAAAATGTAATCTTGTGCGTCATATTTATCAGAATGTCAAAATACTCACATCAGATACTGTCCTCTTATTATTCAGGACTTGCTTTGATCCATCTGCAAGGCGCTGGTTGGTGGCAATTCTTTTGTTAAAATCGGTCATTTCTATTTCTATGACTTTAAGGTCGTTTTTCTTTTGCATTGTCTTGTCGTTCATCTCTTGTCGGCATTTATTGACGGATTTCAATTGATCTTCTAACTCTTTTTTGTTTTTACGCCATTTGTTGTTGCTTTTTTCTACTTCTCTTAGCTAAATAGGAATGGTAGGTAATTGTTTTAGTAATAAAATACCGCTTTGAAGAAATATCAACGTTTTGTTAGATTTTCTCTAAATACATCTTTTTTTTTACCATGCTAATACATAACATGTCGCGACCTTTTACTTTTTCACCATACCTATTAACTTTACTGAATACAACGCTTATTAGTTATCTTGCTTTAGATACGAGAATAATTATAACTACACAGGGTTATTTTTAACCCCCAACACAAAAAAGGGTGTTATAAGTTTAACCTGTTTATCTGTGTCTGTCTATGGCATCGTAGCTCCCAAACGGCTGAACCGATGCTGATTTAGTTTTTTCTGTTTGAAATGTGACTTGATCGAGGGTGTTCTTAGCTATGGATTCATGAAAATCTGGTCAGCTGTTTGAAGACGATCTTTACTCTTTCGGAAATAAACAAAAAAATTATACTTGTTAATTTGTAATAACCTCTCCCAATCTATAGAAAAACATATTAGAAGGATCGCTGGGAGCCTGGGACCTAGGCAAAGCTTAAGAGCCAACAAGAAACAAAGCTAAAAAAATATACAAATATTATTTGGTGAATGTACCTACTAAGTTTTGTGAAAATTCTGGAAACAAAAGTTGCTAAGAACCAAACATAATATAACCACTTGATAGTGCATGTAGTCAAAATTCCCTTTCGCAATACTAAGAAATTCGTCAAGCGGTTACATCGTCGTTGTTAGGAACGATGCACGGCTGATCCAGGATGTTTTAGGTACATTAAAAATAACCCTGTTTAAGTCAATCATTAAAAAGATATTCTTTTATAATCGTACTTGTTTCATTAACTCCTTCTGCCTCTCGATAGACTCAGCAATTTTCTTCTTGTACTCGTCCTCCATACACGACCACATGCAATCTGCTTCCTTCAATAGCACCATCCCTTCTTTCTCTCGCAGTTCCAAATTATGGATTTGGGCTTTAAGCTCCTTTTGAGTCTCCATTAATTCCATTACGCGGACGTTGCATTTCTTGTCTAATGACGCAGCCTATATAGAATATGCTAGAAAGTTAATCATCACCATCATCATATCATGTTCCCACTACTGGGACACAGACCTTCTCTCAGATAGAGAGAGAGAGAGAGAGAGAGAGAGAGAGAGAGAGAGAGAGAGAATAATGGGATGAGAGGATGGGGCCCTAATCCACCATGCTGGCCCATTGCAAATTGGTGAATGTCATTATGTTTTTGGTTTTGAATTATACCGGTTTCCTCACGATGTTTTCCTTCGCCATTGTTGAGCGATGGCATCGAAACTGCACATAATTTATTTAAGTACTGAATAAGTATATTTAGTTTATGTAATAATTAAGGCTTTTTTTGTTTGCTTCGTTGGAAATACCTTTGTACTTAATTTTAATAAATGAATCTGGACATTTTGGTCGAAGATTTGGACCCGGCTTTAGGTCTCACTGTGTCGGAGATGCCATGGAACGCACGCAAAGATAGAATCGACTTAAATATCATTGAAATCTATTTGAAAACACACCATAATATATAAACTTACCTCTTTCAAATTGCACAGAGCTTTGGTGAGTGGCATTTCTGGTGCCTTCTCTTTTGAGGTAGACGTTGGACAACCGACTGATCTGTTGCTGGATTGACTGCCGCAGCAGATACTGCGAGAGAGAAAAAAATTAGGTTTTTTTTTTTTTAACGCTGTTTTTTTGCTTTATTACTCTCGTCGTAGTAGTATGGTAAATTTATCTCTTATCTTATTCATATGGCAGGGGGTATTAGTAGTAGTTGTAAGGTAAATTACTCTCTAATCTTATTCATAGGGTAGGGGGTAGTAGTAGGTAGTTGTAAGGTAAATTACTGTCTAACTTTATTCATAGGGTATTAGTAGTAGTTGTAAGGTAAATTACTCTCTAATCTTATTCATAGGGTAGGGGGTAGTAGTAGGTAGTTGTAAGGTAAATTACTGTCTAATTTTATTCATAGGGTATTAGTAGTAGTTGTAAGGTAAATTACTCTCTAATCTTATTCATAGGGCAGGGGGTATTAGTAGTAGTTGTAAGGTAAATTACTCTCTAATCTTATTCATAGGGTAGGCCGTAGGGGGTAGTAGTAGGTAGTAAGGTAAATTACTCTCTAATCTTATTCATAGGGCAGGGGGTATTAGTAGTAGTTGTAAGGTAAATTACTCTCTAATCTTATTCATAGGGTAGGCCGTAGGGGATAGTAGTAGGTAGTAAGGTAAATTACTCTCTAATCTTATTTATAGCGTCCTTCCTCTTATTATCGTCGTTGCCCCTCCCGGAGCCCCGGCCCGCCATGTAGCATGTCACCTTCTGCCGCGGGATCGTGCTCCCGCTCCCATGTAATCCAAGGCTCATGCGCTGCTTTACGGCTTGCTAAAAAAGTACGAAAAAGAGAGATTTAGCGAAAATTCCGCAAATTTTGTAAAGAAAGGAATACGCTCCCTGCCTCGATGTTCCATGTAATAGTGCTAACAGACGCACGAACGCAGCTGACCTCAACCGCCGTCTGACCAATGGGAGAGAAAGAGAGGCAAATATGATATTCTCACTCTTTCTCTCCCGTTGGTTGGACGGCGGTCCGTCAGCCGCGTTCGAGCGTCTGTTAGCACTATTAAGTACCTACAACCTGTCTCCTCAAAACAAATGTGAATAGACAGCTCGTGAGCGTGCTCCATCTTAGACCACATCGTGACTCTTCATCAGGTGAGTTGTGAATGGTTAAACGCTAGTCCATTTAATCGTTAAAATAATTGAGGGGCTATTCACTTAAACAAAATGTTGCTATTTATGCTGTTATCTGGTTTATGTTACTGGTTATAGCTTATATGCTATTCCAGGATACAAGCTGCTCCTGCGTCCTTAATACCTGTTGTATTAATTTATAAGAACGCAGATCGTGTCGCACTGATTTCGAGATTCGTCTATTAACGGCCGGTTATCCGAGTCGCGTAGGCAACAAAACGCTCCTCAGCCCCCGCCAAGTTATAGCGACGATGTATTTTGCCACGCATGAGTCAGGACGCCCGCGGGGGGGTGTGCAACGACAAAAATCAACATAGGTCTGACCTCGAACATAGGTCTGACCTCGATGATGCCTGGTACTGAAAGTGGCGCGCGCAAATTCTCGCGACCTTTTTACGCTTTTAATTTCACTAAAAAACTAAACTATTATACTATCAAAAATCTTTCAAAATAAAAAAATTATGAATAAAATTGCCTTTCAGTACATGCAATTTCCAGGTTATTACGAGCTTACATAAGAGCATAAAACAAAAAAATTAACTAACTCGACTTTGTTTCCGCTTTTTTTTTTTATCGAGTAACCTTTATTCTATCGTGTTTTGAACCAAATCATAAACTCAAACACAGATGTATCTGTGACATATATTTTTTTCCAGCTCAAATATTGTAATTTAACTGAATAAAATTGATTTAAACCGTCAAATTTGGTATAAGAGGCCGTTAAGTTTGTCATATTCCGACATATTATCAGCTGAAGATTGCAGTCTCATCTCATTCCAGTCTGCCATTCTGACAGCTTCTGAGGTTTTCTGGTGTGGGGTCTTACAGAACTTACGATGGTAAAATGATATGAGGTACAGAACCCGCCAATTAAGCCTTGTGTCAAAATATTGTTGTGGTTGATGACTTGCCACTTACTAAATGGGTCTCCATAAGGCTCCATATTGGCACTGAAAGGGCAACATTGGCGTGGATGGCTTAGCAGATGTCGAAAAGTGTGCTGCACTTTCACTAAACGATACTCGCGGCTTTATGCCCTTTAAACCTACTACAATGAAGCTTAGGTTAACAACCAGATATAGAACAAACACAAATGTTCATCACATAAATGCGTCCTACGTGGGAATCGAACCCACGCCCTCAGGCTCAGAAGGTAGGTTCACTACCAAATGTAGCACCGGGCTATCCCGGGCTATTAGTAGGTATAGTGGGAATAATGATGAAGGAAGGAAACGCGACAAAACATGACTGTTGCTTACTTTACCTACTTTAAGCTTGCCGATTGTTGCAGTTGTTTTTATTATGAAAACAACTGCAAAGAAACAGATTCATGCAAAGCTATAGGTTCATACCTAAATAATAGTGCAGGTTAAGGATGGGACGGGGTAGCCCCATCATTCTATAAAAATTTAACACGTCGAAATATATAATTAAGTAAGTAGATAATTTTGGCCACTTCTATGCTTAGATGCAGATATTTATAGAATTGATATCTTTGACTGACGCCAAGTGGAAGTAGGTACTTACACTCAAATTGCAATCAGGATCCTTCTTCAAAATGTTCCAAAAGTCGCACATCAGTTTGATGCCAGGGTCGTGGGAGTGATTGTCACCGAAACATTCTTCATGCGATCCCTGGCGGGGCAGGGAGCTAAGCTCTCCTATCAGCTCATCTAGCGCCCTGTACCGGCGGTGCAGGCACTCTGGTATCTCGGGCATCGCGGGATCCTAGCATGCAGGAATGCAAACGCTTTCAACCAAAATAAATGTACTTAAGTATCAGGTCTCACTGCTTGGTTGCAACCAATTTTCACATTTATATAGAAAGGGTAAGTGGTGTATTGACTATGTCATGGTCTGTGTTCACAGTAACTTTATAATTTTGGCGTAAATTTATATTTTTTTAGAATTTCAACATGCTAAGCTCTAAATTTTGTCAGAATTATTCATTTTGGGTCTGTCAATGATTTTCTTCTTTTTTGCACAGAAGAACGTTAGTTTTATAACATAGCCAGCCAGGATTCTATTCGATTTAAGCGCGGAATTTTTGGCGCCATTATTAGTTCTACTACTCGAAAAGAGATGGCGTAGTGAACAAAGATCGTGATCCGAATCTACGCCAACAGCGCTAATATTCTGTTCAACCCTTAGAATAACTACACAAAGAAACCAAGTACATTCGCAAAATTTAAGCCATTCAAATGGTGTCATAAATGGCTCCAAAAAACAAAAATTACTATGACAATTTGCGCGGTGAAATCGTACCATCATCAGAAAAGTAGCATAAGAGTTTTGGTGTGACATTCCACAGGTAATCCATTAATTTTCTTGCTTAAATCGTTTAATATACCAATCGAAACGTAAGCTACAAATCGAATTTGTAGCTTACGTTTTGAGAAGGCGTTGTTTGGAAACCTACCTTCTCTGAGTAGTTATTCTAAGGTTCAACCACTTGACTGTTTGTACCTACTAATAATCGAAGAATACAATGTGTATTCTTCGCTGCTGGTTCACTAAAACAAGGACGTAACGCAGTGCGATAAGTTAACCTCAAAAAAACTGGCCTCTATTCTCTAGAGAATAAAAGCTAACTTTTCTAATAAATAAATAGTTTGGATCTGCCTTAGACTCTAGCTAGTAGCGAATAAAGTCTGAAGGTAGTTTCTCTTTACGCTGGTTGGCGTTGGTAGATTGGCATTTGATTCGGACTCAGAAGAAATGTTTTTCTTCTAATATTCTCTTTGAATTTGCAATGCGTTAATATAAATTTTCCATCGATTTGAGTGTTAATTATAATTTTTATAGTGGATTCTAATTTATTATGTGTTCGTGAACGTATTTGAGTGTGGGAAAGTTATATATTGTGGAAAAGCGTAAGTAAGTACATTTTAGTATTGTTTTCAAAAATCAAGTTATCAAAAATACAGTACTAAGTCTCCACTACTAACTACCAGGTACCACTATTCTTCTACTACCTATACTATACTGGGGCACATCTATGTCTGTTTACTCGTTGTTTATTCCAATAAAAATAATTAAAATGTATATACATAATGGCCTTAGTGGCTTTAGCGTGCTTATGAGCAACAGAAAAAAAATCTCAATTATGTTACTGACTACTGTCAACATGACAATATAGCTTTTTCTTGTTGTTGTTGTTATTTTAGTTATTATTTTGGTAAGGTTTTTATTATAGGAAAGTAATTTGTCTGACTACAATATTTTATTATAAAATAACACTTATGCTGAATTATTTATTAGTGCAATGGAGTGCGATTATTGTTCAGCATGCCTAATAACAGGAGTCAAAATGTCAACTACTTCGGTTGGATATGAACTTTTGCAATTTCTTCGATTCCAGACAAATTCTGTGAGTATAAAACACCATAATACTATGTAATTTTAATACAGTAAACGTTCGAAAGCCTGTGGAATTAATTTGTATTCTTACGTTAATTTTCAGAGTGAAGCACGTAGAACAAATTTTTGTTATGAATGTGGTGCTCTCTTACAAAAATTTGAAAGATACAGACAAAAATGCAACAGAGCTCAAGAAGTTTTATCAAAAATTAGCCAAAATAATTATGAGGTAAACTTAAAAATACTTTCCATAATAATTAATAAGCCTATCTTATCCACTCACTCACTCTCAAGGCACTAAGCAGTCAGATAGCCTGATCTTCGGCTTCTTGTTATCTTGTATGATGTATGGTATTCTTCTCTTGACCTCTGATAATTGTTTAGCCTAGTTCAAGCATCTGCCCTAGGTAAACATAATTTCAAACAATCTCATGAGTGAAGCCATTATTGGCAACCAGTCCTGGAGCAACGTATTTCTTTGAACATGACCTTGGTTTGATCTAAGTGCATCCAGACGCCGAAAGTCTTCTCATAGTCCACAAATGCTAAGCAAAGGGGCCTGTCCTGTCAATGCTAAGCAAAGATTGTTTTAATTGGTCTTCTGTACAATCTGCCGCACTGTTTGGATGTTGTTTACAATGCTGTACCCTCTTTAAACCCTGGCCTGCACAGTGCACGGTGGGTTTAACTCATTGAGTATTAAAAAGGACTGTATGAGCTCAAGGTAACTACTTGGGGAAAATATAGATAAGGCACTGTATTGTCTCTTCGAAGAAAATCGTGGCAAGCTAAAGGTCAGGTACCGGAATAGCAGCAGCCTATTCTGGCACGGCGATGACTGGTATGACGAATATAGCACATTCTTCAGTGAACTATAATAATTTAATTTTTCAGAAAACATTGATAGACATTCAAAATATTGATAGAAAACAAAACAAGCTAGTATCAACAATGACTTTAAGAACTATACATTGCATGGCAATAGGCAGTATTCAGATAAATAATCCAGATATCAAAGACAAAAATATTAAGGCTTGTGAGTTTAAGGCGAATTTTGGAAACCTTACGAGAGAG
This sequence comes from Agriopis aurantiaria, assembly GCA_914767915.1. Taxonomy (NCBI): domain Eukaryota; kingdom Metazoa; phylum Arthropoda; class Insecta; order Lepidoptera; family Geometridae; genus Agriopis; species Agriopis aurantiaria. Next base: position 2,842,195 of record OU611992.1, on the reverse strand, counting down.
GTAACAGACATTCCAGAAATTAAAAATGAAATAAAGGATGATGAACAAGAAAGCTCTTTATATGATGATCAAATGAACGATGAGTATTCAAAGGATAGCTCAATTAATACCTTGGATCATATCTATAAGAAACAGAAAACAATTAGCATAAAAGAACACAAAGTTAAAAAAAGAAAGGCAAGCACCAATGATCTCCAAGAGTCTGTAAGTGATGAAGAACCACTAGCAAATAAGGTATCTAAAATAAATGTAAAGGCGGAAGAAAATGGAGTCAAGAAGAAAAGTCATAACAACTGTAGCTCAAAACTATATGAAGAATATGCAACAGTTGTGTTTTTAAGTTCAGAGGATGCCAAGAACGAGTTGTTGCTAAGGAAAGAGTCAAGTAACTACAGGGATTCCCCATTTAAATGTAAATTTTGCTATAGAGGGTTTGAAACTGACGCAACATTTGAGAACCACATGAAGAAACACAGTAATGTTAGTATCATTAACTACATATTTTACAAGCATCAGGCTTTCCTGTAACAAATCATAGCCACCAAAAAAAATCCTGCATGGCTATTCTATGTTCGGCACCATGAGATATAATATAATAATCTCTTACTATCGATTCTATTGAGAATATCGATATTTTACTATTTCCAGGCTCAGAGCAAATAAAAAAACAGAGGGACTACCGCGAACACGAAAAGTGAAGCCACTTTTTGAAACATGTGTGCGTAGTCGAAGTTCGTGTCGTGTAATTCATCAAAATAAGTGATAATATAAATACTTAAGTGTGGAAGTATTCCATCCTTCTTCTTATTTACGTGTTGTTTTTACAGTTCTTAACACTGCAAGAAGTCATTGTTTCTTTTTAAAACGGATGTTTTCAGTATGACGTACTGACAAGAAATTCACGTAGTTTTTAATGCATATGTGTGCGTGAGTCGTTTATTTATTGGGAATTCACGTCGTTTTGGAAGCGATATTGGCGTCACTTTGGCAGTGACGCCAAAGTGACGTCTGTATTTTTATTTGCTCTGAGTTTCCAGGCTGATTATCATGTATGATATTCTTCTCTTGGCCCCACTCTCATAATTGTTTAGCCTATTTTCAAACATCTGCCCTATGTAAACACACATCCTATCCTATATCTTATATCCTAGCTGATCGATCGACAACACTACTTCCAGAGAACCGTGCGGATACTATCGATGTTCTTACTATAACCAGGCTATCGATAATTAAATTGAAAGCTAAACTTAATCTATTAAGCTTGGGATCCAGTCATCAAATTAATAAAATCTCAAGCTCGCTGCACTTGCTATTTCTGCTAGACTTCTGGACACTGAGCGACTACTGCGTATATGGGGAATGTTTGGGTTAAAAATCATTAGTGGTACTTGTAACTGATTTAATAACTATTTAAGAAAGAAAAAAAAGAAAACAAAAAAAATATATAAGAAAGAAAAAAAATTTATGAGTAATTCACGTTATATAAAAAAAATCATAACATTTCTCTAGTCATCCGTCATCTAGTCTACCTGTAACCAAAGAGTACCTTTTATATACTGCCTGTTACCACGGACACTGCAAAGTATTGGAAACATCAGGTAAGTATTAAAATAATGTGAAATACACGCGATAAAATGGTGTTTAATTTCAATATTGATAATTAAGGCGAGTTGGTGGCCAAACATAAATAATTATATTCTGTCAATTCTGTCTGTTTGCTATGTATCGGCAACATTGCTAACGACAACCGTTCATAATTTCAGGAGAATGGTGCGTATGAATGTGACATCTGCCATCTCCGTTTCCCTGAGCCGCGCTCTTTATACAAGCATCGGCTTGCCATGCACAAACGCAAGTTCAGCTGCAAGCTGTGCTCCTATGTTTGTTTTTGCCCGTAGGTATTGTTTTGTATACTTATTATTTCTTCTGGCTACAATGTAGTTTAAGACCGAACACCGATTAGAGAGAGCTTTTATAAAGCTTTTATAAGTTTGTGGAATGCGCTGTCTGAATGAGTGTTCCCCGATAGTTACAATCTGGGTGGCTTCAAATCGCGAGAGATTCGGTTTTTTCTATGCAAGCGTGCTCCATCGTAGCCGCGTCATCGCTTAACATATGGAAGGGGGTGGTCAAACGCAAGACAAATAAAAAAAAACCGACAAGTATGAGTGGTCATCCATCACGGGAATGAAATATTGTTGGACAAACTTAAGTTTGTAATAGCAAAAACATTTTTGGCATGATTGTAGTACACACTCTAAAGTATAACAACAAATAATAAATAATGGCCAAGTGCACGTCAGTGTCAAATTTCTGTTTACCACCGGTTTTCGTACGATCGCCGAAGTGAAGCAACGTCGGGCGAGGCCGGTACTTGGATGGGTGACCGCGTGGGCGTTGATGGGATGTTGTCTTTTTGCAATTTTTTTTTGTACTGTAGTAGCTAACGAGTTATGTGGTGGTACGGTGCGCTAGCCCGACTCGCACTTGGCCGCTTCCACGCTTATAACCCACGCTGGGTTCAAATCCCAAAAATGAGCTTGAGTTGTTGAAGCAAAACATCATGAGAAAACCTTAGCATAGCAGTAGGAACTTTCTAGTGCTCAGCTGGATGGCTACAAGTTGTAAAGCATCTAACGGTGTGTTCCAAAATCCGCACTTGAAAGCCAATTCCAATTCAAGGCTGTGTGTTTACCATCTTCAACCGCACTGTCACATAATATCAAGTGAGTTGAAGTCATATGCATAGCCTGTCAACTAGTCACTGACCTTAGTTAATAAGTGTGGTTTTTTTTTCAGGTCCCAAGCTAAAACCCATATAAGTCTTCACAAGGGGAAGAAGTATCCATGTAACAAATGTGGAGAAATATTCAGGTGAATCTAAAGGTTGCTTACTTTCGTCCCATGACTGTGGCTAGATCTATACTTTCGTCCCATGACTGTGGCTAGACCTATACTTTCATCCCATGACTGTGGCTAGATATATACTTTCATCCCATGACTGTAGCTGGATCTATACTTTCATCCCATGACTGTGGCTAGATATATACTTTCATCCCATGACTGTAGCTGGATATATACTTTCATCCCATGACTGTAGCTGGATCTATACTTTCATCCCATGACTGTGGCTAGATCTATACTTTCATCTCATGACTGTGGCTAGATTTATACTTTCATCCCATGACTGTGGCTAGATCTTTACTTTCGTCCCATGACTATGGGTAAAGCTATACTTTCGTTCAGCTGTTCCATATAAAATGGACACACACTCGACAAAATGTATGGAACAGCTGATTTCAGGGTAGTTTTCGGTTTTGGCGTAAATTTCATAGAACGGGCCGAAACCAAGTGCTAAGAAAGTATTAAATATTTTCTGATGATTCTGCAAGTACTGAGAATTTATTTTATTTTATTTTCGTTTATTATATACACAACACAAATTACACTCTTACAAAACATATCTATTATCGGTCCAGGGGCCTTACGGACAACTGCTATTACAGGCACCTAATACGCTCAGTTGGAAAATCACGCGACCGCAAACCTTATCGCGCCCTGATAAGGTTTGCGGTCGCGTGATTTTCCAATATGCCTGTAGTAGCTGTTGTCCGTAAGGCCCCTGATCTGGATTGTAACTTTAAAATATGTGTAAACATAAGAACAAAATGAGCAGACATGAATTGTAATACAGATGATCAGCTGTTTCATAGTGATTCCGCCATTGTTTCGTGTATCGTCATCTCTCTCGAACTTGTTGAAAATTACTTATACTGCTCTTGCTTATGCACGTGTACGTGTATCCATGCCATCGATGACATCAGTGGGTGAAACCCACGTGAATTTTTTTCTCGGGGCGCTATGCCTGGTGGAGTTTATTATTATACGTTGGTTTCCAGCATGCCGAACAGCCTGTTAATGCACAAACGCATGAAGCACGTGACGGAGTGCGTGTGCTATCTCTGTGGGAACACGTTCGCGACGCCGCGCGGACTCTACTCGCACCAGATGTTGATTCATAGACAGGTACGTGGAAGTTACCGACAGCCCACCAGATCAGCAAGTTGAAGTGGCAGTGGGCAGGGCACAAGCACGCAGAACAGATGGCCGATGGGGCCGAATGGTTCTCGAATGGAGACCACGGACCGGTAAGCGCAGCGTAGGACGTCCACCCACAAGATGGACAGACAACCTAAAAGAGACCGCAGGAAAACGCTGGATGTAGGCCGCGTCCAACCAGCCCTTTTGGAGATCGATGGGGGAGGCCTATGTCCAGCAGTGGATGTCTGATGGCTGAAATGAAGATGATGTGGATGTGACGGTGGTCGAGCGGTAGCATATGCCCAATCTAACGGCAGCCAGTTCTTGTAAATCAATGAAATTTCGTCAATATTTTTAACCCCCCATGCAAACAGAGGGGGTGTTATAAGTTTAACGTGTGTATCTGTGTGTTTACCAGTGGCACGTAGCTCCCAAACAGCTGAACTGATTTTGATATAGTTTTTTTTATTGTTAGGTGATTTGATCGATTGTTCGTAGCTATATGATTCGAGAAAATCTGGTTCACCCGTTTGTGAAGATTATCAGCGCTTTTATAGGGGGTTTAAATTTTTTTTTTATCCTGGAAGCATAAGGAGATTTTTGTAAATTTTTACTAGGTACGAAAGAAATTTCCAATAATCTTTACACATTTTATTTTCTATTTTAGGACAGTAATGAGAGGCGTGGCCCTAAGTGTGAAGAGTGCGGAATACATTTCGCAACTGAGGAAGCTTGGAAGCTGCACCTAGTTTTCTCATCTAAACACAAAGTGAGGTAATAAAACACGAAATGGTTCATAACCTTGGAACCAAAGAGAATATAACCGCTAACGCCGATGAGGTGGGACTTCTATAGAGAAAAATACTTATCAAACGGCGACGCTTAATTGCGTTAAATAATGAAGTGAGATTCTAAATAGACAAACTTACTTACCCACAACTCTCACAATGTCGTCGGTCCATCTAGTGGGAGGCCTACCTACGCTGCGTCTTCCGGTAATCTGCCATGGGGGGTTGCCATAACCCCACGCTTGGCAGGCGGCTCGGAGATCGCAGAGTGTTCCACCGTTCAGTAGAAGGAACTGCTGCCCATCCTCTGGTGGATCCGGCTTCAAACATTTTCGTAAAAAATTTAGAAATTATCAAGCTATTTTACAAATTAAATTACTTTCCAGTAATGGGTGTAAGACGTGCGGCGAGTCGTTTCCAAACTCAGCAGAGCTGAAAAGTCACATGAAAACTCACACGAAGAAACGACGCAGCCGACTGAATAAAATCGAACTACCCACTACTTGCACTATTGTGAGTATATTATAGGCTAGTTGACTGGGGTTCATTAATTACAAACTAGCGACCCGCCCGCCCGGCTTCGCACGGGTGTAACTTACATGCGAAGCCAGGTCGGGGCGCTTGTTACATATATAAACCTTCCGTAAAAAATTATCTAACTGATGGTGAAAACCGCATCAAAATCCGTTGCGTAGTTTTATAGATCTAAGCATACATAGGGACGGACAGACAGTGGGAAGCGAATTTGTTTTATACTATGTAGTGATGATAGTGATAGTGATGACAGGCTTAGCGAATGATATAATTAAATACATCATCATCATCATTATCAGCTTTCGTGTTCCCGCTGTTGGGACACTAGCCTTCGCACAGAGAGGGGGTGGGCCTTAATCTACCATGCTGGCCCAGTGCATGTTGGTGAACATCATACATCTTTGAACTTTTTGAGATTCTTGATTCCATCCTCTCTCTCTCTCTCTCTCTCTCTCTGAGAGAAGGCCTGTGTCCCAGCAGTGGGAACATGATAGGCTGATAATGATGAAAACAGTCGAGGCGCAGATTAAGTGAGATGGGACAATGTACGATATAATTATGTGGGCGTTGGGCCTAAGGGTCGCGAAGTTATAGCTCGGTCCAACAACTAGTAAGTATTATTGTCGGGTTGTACTCCAGAAAGCTGAAAATAATTGTAAAACCCATAGTTAAACATATATTTCTCACATTTCAGTGCAGCAAATATCTCACAGAGTTTGCCGAGTACAAGTGCCACATGAGTTCAGCGCATCCCCACTCTGCCATCACCAAGAAACTGGAAGCTGACGAGCTCTCGCCTTTCATCTGTGAGACTTGCGGACTGGCATTCAAGGTGAGGCAACTGTGTTATACTTGGGCCAAGCTTTTTTGGGCTATTTATTTCTTTAACTGACTGAGGAACACCCTGACGATTAGAGATGGGTGAACTTGGGTTCAGTTTATTTAAAGTCAACTCAAGTTAGAGCTTGTAACAACTCGAGTTGGCTAACTAAAGTTAACTCGAACAAACATCTTTTCAATTCAAATGGATTCTCAATCCGGGCAGACTAGTAGATTTCATCGTCCAGTCAATTTTACTCATATTTCTAGTCGAGTTAACCCGTCGAATGCGAGCGAAGGAGTTTTTTTATGGCTAAAATGGGGGATTTCACTTACATTTCAGATAATTTAAAAAAAAAAGTTTAAAAAAGTATAAAATACGTGCATAATATTATATACCATTGGTATTGGTCTTCTTACACACAATACGCGCATCGGAGCAGTTTTTCCTTACGCCGACATGCGGTGCGTAACACATTTGAGGGGTTAACTCGCTTTAACCGGCGCTGATAGTCCTTGACTATCAGAATTAATGCTGAGACGGACCCATTCGACACTGATTGTATCCTTTAGATATAAGTTTTTGTAAAGGTGTAGAATAAAATTTATTTTCTTTCTTTTCTTCCTTTCTTTCTTTAACCCAAGTTCGCCCATCTCTAATGTTTAATGTTCTGTGAGTGTGAGTGTGAGTGAGTGGCACCTCCGAACCACAGTCCGCAGTCCGGTAACACAGAACAGTCCGGCACCACCAGGCAGTCCAGTGCCTCCGGACAGTCCAGCACCAAAGAACACCACACAGCGAATGTTACTAGTGTCCATAGGCGGTGGTTTCTGCTTACCATCAGGCGGACCGCATGCTTGTTTAATAATAATAATAATCTTTATTTGGCACAAGGAAAAATACAAACTAACAATTGAATCCACTGGCTCCGAACTAGTAAAAAACTGTGTTTCGGAAGCCAGTGGCTTCTCCCAGTCTCTTTACCGCTGTTTAGCTGTATTTAAACCAGGCTTCTACATTTCACACAAACATTTCAGCGACAATGCCTGTTGAACTACCACCAGCGTACCCACACGGGCGAGCGTCCGTACAAATGTCCCCACTGCGAGAAGACGTTCCGGCAGACCGGCGCGCTGACCGTACACAAAGCCGTGCACTCGCAGCAGACGCACACCTGCCGGCTCTGCAACCGTGTCTTTACATTCAAGAGCGGACTCGAAAAGCATATGAAGGTAGGATGTTTATTCTTTGAAAATTAAAAAACAAAGAAAACTGTTTTTTTGGCATTCTTTTTTTATTTTATACTAGCTGACCTGACAGACGTTGTCCTGTCTTAGAACTGTCAAACACGCAAAGGCAAAATTGTAAATCAAATTTTTTTACACCTTGGGTTACATTATTGGAGTTTTAGTAAAGATCCCTATTTAAAAAAATAATATAATATAGCCTATGTTACCCGGGGATAGTGTAGCTTCCCAACAGTGAAAGATTTTTTCAAATCAGTTCAGTAGTTTCGGTGCCTATTCAATGCAAACCAACAAACAAACAAACAATCAAATCTTTCCTCTTTATAATATTAGTATAGACTAGCAATGCACCCCAGCTTCACACGGGTCTAAGTCTTATTTTTTTACACCTTGGGTTACATTATTGGAGTTTTAGTAAAGATCCCTATTTTGTTTGAAAATATAATATAGGCTATGTTACCCGGGGATAACGTAAATTCCCAACAGTGAAAGAATTTTTAAATCGGTTCAGTAGTTTCGGAGCCTATTCAATGCAAACAAACAAACAAATCTTTCCTCTTTATAATATTAGTATAGATATAATATTAGACAAACAAGCGACGGGCTACCCGATGGTAAGTGGTCACCGTCGCCTATGGACACCTACAATACCCGGGGCTTTGGCGGTGCATTGCCTACCTTTGAGGACTCTATTCACTCTTCGCTTGAAGCAATTGATTCTAATTTGATAGATCTTAGTAAACACAATTTTTGTAAAAGAAACTGACTGATTCTGCCACGCACCTGTAAGTTGTGGAATGGCTTACCACTTTCGGTTTTTCCTCCAAAATATCTCCTCAATTGCTTCAAGCGAAGAGTGAATAGAGTCCTCAAAGGTAGGCAACACACCGCCAATACCCCGGGTACTGTAGGTGTCCATAGGCAACGGTGACTATTTACCATCAGGTGCCCCGTCGCTATTTTCTGCTGTAATTTTTTTTTTTTTTAAACCTTAGTAAATGGTCTTAGGCACTCAACAAATCGTATGGCACAGCTGATTTTTTTCCTGCGATTTCAAGGTGATCCCATTGTAAAATTTGTTCCTAATGATGCGTATAATGACCTCCTTTCGGATTAGCACCTTTCGGCATTATGTAACCCTGTATACTCACTTTTCTTGCTTATTTTTTAACTTACAGATTCACTTCAACATCCGTCCGCATCGGTGCGACATCTGCGACAAGTCGTTCATCCACCCGTGCGATGTGCGGACGCACATCAAATACGTACACAACAAGGTGCCCTGGCCCAAGCGAGATAGGACCAAGAAAACACAAGATAAATAACATGTTACAAAGACTGAAGAATCCTAATGCGGTCAAACTCGGAAAACCTTCGATGTTGAAAACATTTGCTAAAACATCCACACGTCGTCACAACGTCACATCCACATCATTTCAGCCACAGGACGTCCACTGCTGGACATAGACCTCCGCATCGATCTCCAAAAGGGCCGGTTGGAAGCGGCCTGCATCCGGCGTTCCCCTGCGGTCTTTTTTATGTCATCTGTCCATCTTGAAATCCTACGCTGCGCTTACCGGTCCGTGGTCTCCATTTCTGAACTTTTCGGCCCCATTGGCTATCTGTTCTGCGTGACATGTGCCCTGCCCACTGCCACTTCAACTTGCTAATCCGGTGGGCTATGTCGGTAAATTTCGTTCGTCTACGGATGTCCTCATTTCTGATTCGATCTCGTAGAGAAACCCCGAGCATAGCCCTCTCCATAGCTCGCTGTGCGACTTCTAGCTTGCTTATGATAGTATATACCATAGTGAGAGACCACATTTCAGTGCCGTGCTATAGCAAAAAACAATTTTTTGAACATCAAAACAACGTCCTGATTTTGAATTTTTTTTTTCTTTCTACTTTACTTGCTTGTGACGTCACTGAAGTCACGTGGCCCCATAAATGTCATAGGGAGCGTTTACGTGGTAGTTATTAGTTAGTACTTATAATTATAATAATTTTAGGTAATAAGTTTAATTGACCAATGTCCATTTATAATATATATACCTAAAGTTATAAGTAAATCACAGGATTGTTTTGTTATAATTAAATATTATAGACAATTTGAGATGGTTTCGTAAAAACAGTAAAATACCCCATTGAAATGCCCTGTGCCTTTTAGAAATCGCTCTATGTAGTCAAATGTGTCGTTGCTTAACATATTCGGCCATATCCTATTACCCGGTTGGTCATGCCTGCCAGAAAAGGACACAGTGCTTGCAGTTTTCTCAGATATTTCTGTAAGTTTTTGTAAAAGTGTCGAATAAAATTTATTTTCTTTCTGTCTTTCTATACTATTTTGTTTTTTAACACCATTAAAATATTTTTCATCATAGAAATTGTTTTTTTTTTGTATGCATTCCGATTACATTAGTTTTATTAGATTGATGGTATAGTGTAACGCATGCCTTACAAACTTCATCGTTCCTTTCTCTATGGAACACTTTGTCTATGTTCCTGTCCGCATCCGGTTTCCCTCGTACCGTCATGTGTTATAACTTAAGATATTAATTGTAAATTAATTACTCCAGCTAATCAGTATTTTGATAATCAATCTGTGCATACTAAATTGATGATTCTCCATTTGTATTATGACAATACAAACTGAAGCATTCGCCACCTGTATTTTCTTTTCATCATTCTCCTGTCGGTTGTAAGCTAATCCTACACGCGAGCACACTACGCTGTATGCACTCTGCGCATATATGAAGCTAAGATATAATCTTTACCTCATAAAGTTTGAATACATTATAACTTAGTGAGTTCACATCTTCGATAAAAAAAACAAAGATGCCACGTTCGCGCTAATCGCGGCAATATACGGGGACAACTTGGATCCGCAGTCACGCTATAGCTGGGCAAGCCGTAACAATAGGTATTAGGAGTTCCGTAAAAATTGCAAGATGAGCAAAACTTATAAGATGGTGGAACATAAACATCGGTAAGTAAATACTCCATACAAACTTACATTATTGTTTATCATCAAAATAGTCACAAAAACCCCTATCACTTATTTTATCATTGGTTTTGGTAAAATAGATTTATTTCAATGTAATGTTATATAAGTATGTTTATGTACAAAACTGCTGACGTTTTCTGACTTCAATTTTCTACACGTTGTGCGTTCTTTGTATAATTTGTCGAAGGCTCGTATAATTTCTTAAGCTTGTGTATTTTCGAGTTTTAAATTGTAATAATGGTAGATTATTATACAATAGGTGCTCGTGAACGTCAGTATATAAAAGGTACTCTTTGGTGAACGTGTTCGAGTGCGGACAATTGATATAACGAGGTAACATGTCTTTTCGTGTTGTTTCCAAAACTATCCTTGACTCTGACCATGACTTATTTGACGCTATTTAAGACTATGTTAACTTGATTAATATAACGACCGAAGGACTCGCATCCATGGTCATGAAAAAAACTAGCAACAACTGACAGTAAAATACAAAACACGTGGCGGTATGACCTTAATGGCTTTAGCATGCTCAGAAAACAGTAAAGAAACTGTTTGGTTATGTTGTTGTTTTCCACAGATATACACAACAGATATATATAGGTATAATAGATATAACAGATATACATAGGTAGTAGATCTGTGTTGTTTTCGTATAAAATATGTTTAAATTTAATTTTCTTCACATACCTACGTCTTTTGTCTAGAGCTGATAAGATAAAACGAACTACTTGTGATTACAGCATCCATTCATCCTAACAGTTTAAAGATAAATGCAAAAATGGCAGAACTTAGACCTGTAAGTAATATTAAATTCGTAGTTGTTATTATGTTTCTTGTTTATTCATATTCGTTATAATTTTTACAAGTCTATTAAGCCAAGAATCAATCAAATTTGCATCTAAAAATGTTTAGTTATTTCATTATAAACGAAGCTGTTTTATTAAATAACTTGGGTACTAACCTCTAGTTTTTATTTTTCTTGTATTTCAGGAGCATCCCCGAAACTTGATTCCAGAGCTTTGCAAACAGTTCTACCACTTAGGCTGGGTGACTGGCACTGGAGGTGGAATCTCTATCAAGGAAGGGTCAGTAGCTTTATTAGATTGCAAGGATTAACATACTACATTCTCAGAATACAGAAAGACTACATTCTAAGACTAGGCGCGGCGTCGTAGTAAAGATTTTTTTATTTTTTATTTATGATCTCTCATTTAAAGTGAATTCAAAGAGAAGCACTAGTTCCTGGATATTTTTGTTATTTTCTTTTACAACAATCTACAATCCAGACAGCCTTTCCATGACAGTACTAACTAGGTTAACCCAAACCTGCTAAAGTAAGTTGGAAATCAACTATGTTTTACATAGAAAGACTTATGACTTACCTACTCGTCTACCAACGGGTAATGGAGAAAGCTATGCTCGGAGTTTTGCATGATAGAATCTGGAATGAGGTTATTCGCCAAAGAACCAGACACCGATATAGCTGTTAAAATTTGCAAGTTGAAGTGGCAATGGGCAGACCACATTGCTCCGATAACCGAACTGATAACCGATGGGGAAGAAAGGTTCTTGAGTAGAGAAGAGACCACGAACTGGAAGACGCAGCATAGGTAGGCCTTCCACTAGATGGACCGCTGACAATGTGAGAGTCACAGGCATCCTGTGGATGTGGATGGTGAGCTGTCATTCAGGGTGGAGGTCTAAGGGGGAGGCCTATGTTCAGCAGTGGGCTGATGATGACTTGTTACCGCATCGCCTGCATGAATGTTCTAGCATATCAGTACATCCTTGTCATCTGTGGTAAAGGATGACCAGTCATGTTTCATGTGTCATGTTTGTTTTATTAGGATGTTTCCATCCTAAGGTTGCCTGGAAGAGATCGCTTTTAGCGATAAGGCCGCCAGTTGTTACACTAGTTTTTAAGAGTTTTTTGTCCTCTGTATCAAATTTCATGGTGTGAACAATAAACAGTTAATCAATCAATCAATCAATCAGTCATGTGGTTATATCGTCATTGTGGTTGTATAATATTTTCAGGAACAAGATCTACATAGCACCATCAGGAGTGCAGAAAGAGCGCATGCAGCATGATGACATGTTTGTGCAGACCATTGACGATGAGGATTTGGAGTTACCTCCACCTGAGAAACAGTAAGATACTACTACAGCACCATTCCCAAAGATAACATAACCACTTCATCGTGCATGTAGTCAAAATTCCTTTTTGCAAAAGTAAGTCGAGAGGGGGTGTCGAATGGCGACTTGTGATTGGAGATTTGACGCCACTCGACGCTTGTGATTGGAGACTCAAATTCATTAAATCAATTCGCGCCTAGGATCGGCCCGCTCGAAATAGATATACGATGAAAGTTTATATCTTTGGCTTACAGAGGGGTAAAGGATGAGTCAAGTTGTTATATCGTCATTGACCATTCCGTACTGTACCATACTACTGCTAATTATTATACAATATAATACAATACACGTAGATCTATTCTATGATGATGAAAAGCTTTTCATCATCATTACTTACACTACCATCTACGCCACTGGAGCAACTGTGCCAGCGCCCCAGAGCCTCACTCCGATATTTCAAGGAGTTGGGTTAGCTCGGGTAGGTGCTGGTAGGGGGAAATGCACAATACACCCCAAGCGGGACTTATCGCTCCCATCTCGAATAAGAATAAGAATCTATTCTATGTAAAAAAAAAAATATAATTCCAGACTAAAGAAGAGCCAATGCACACCTCTGTTCATGCTGGCTTATCGAGAACGCGGCGCGGGCGCAGTCATCCACACGCACTCTCCGCACGCGGTGCGTTGCACTCTGCTCTACGACAAGGAGTTCGTGATCACTCATCAGGAGATGATCAAGGTATGATCACATACAAGTAGGGAAAGCAATCCCGGGATTCAGGAAATCCGTAGATGAACGAAAGTTACCAACATCATCATCAGTCAAAAGATGTCCACTGGTGAACATAGGCCTCCCCCTTTAACCTCCACACTGAACGATAGCCTGCCTTTGGCATCCTTTGGATGCCGGCGACTCTCACAATGTCGTCGGTCCATCTAGTGGGAGGCCTACCTACGCTGCGTCTTCCGGTTCGTGGTCTCCACTCAAGCACCTTTCTTCCCCATCGGTTATCGGTTCTTCGAACGATGTGGCCTGCCCATTGCCATGTCAACTTGCAAATTTTACCAATTAAATTACATTTTAATAAATTTTAAGTTACCAACATAGCCAACTGGGCAAGTTGAAGCGGCTGTGGGCAGGGCACATAGCATGCAGAAGAATGGCTTATGGAGCCAAAAGGTTCTCGAATGGAGACCACGAACCGGAAGACGCAGCGTAGGACATTCACCACACCCACTAAATAGACAAACGACCTAAAAGAGATCGCAGGATGCAGGTTGCTTTCAACCGGCCCTTTTGGAGATCGATGGGGGGACCTATGTCCAGCAGTGAATGTCCTATGGCTGAAATGATGATGATGATGATGAATCTCGGTCGCAAAATTTGCGAGATCCAGCTGGACTGGTGGGATTATAGAAAAGCGTGGATCATGTGGAAGCGTTGCAAGGTTCAGGACGCCTAGGGGAGTAGGGGAACGGTGTGAGGGCGCAGGGGAGAGAAATGAAAGGCTATGCATTTAATACTATACTACAAAATAAAACCAGCCAAATGCGAGTCAGGCTCGTGCACTGAGGGTTCCGTACCACCACATAAATTGTTAGCTACTAAAGTACAAAAAAGTAGTGCAAAAAGACAACACCCCAACAAAGCGTCTGGTCAATCTGGGTGTCTTCAAGTCGAGAGTGAATCGGCTTCTTCTAGGCAAGCGTGCTCCAACGTAGACCGCATCGTCGCTTAATATCAGGCGAGATGGCAGCCAAGTGCAAGCCTATCTACTTTTAAAAAAAAAACGCCCTGGGTGTCTAGACAAGAGCCACTTTCAGTTAGCGTTAACGCCTGCGGAAAGATGAAATTGTATGAAAATGACATTGACAATGACATTAGCTTGAGAGAAATTATATCAAGCTAATGTCATTTTCATACAATTTCATCTTTCCGCAGGCGTGAACGCTAACAGAAAGTGGCTCTAGTCTTGACCCCCAGGCGGTCACCAACCACCACATCCAAGTACCAACCGCGCTCGACGTTGTTTAACTTCTGCGATCGTACGAGAACCGGTGGTTATGAGAAATTTGTCACCGACTCGCACTTGGCCAGTAATGATTATACTTTAGAGTGCGTACTATAATCATGCCAAGTTTGACGTTTGTACGTATTACCGTTTTTACATCAGAACAAATACAAAAATACGTTAAAAAAATACGTTTGTTGTATGGGGACCCACCCTTTTTACTTTTTGACTTTAATATTGTCTTAGTTAATCCGCCGTAACATTACATATTCTGTGATAATTTCAACTGGCTATCTATTACGGCTCGAAAGATACAGGCGTTAATAGGTAGGACGGACAGACAGACAGAGACAGACAACGTAGGCTTAGTAATAGGGTTACATCCTTTACACCTGATTGTATCCTTTAGATATAAGTTTTGACGTTGAGGTGTCGAATAAAATTTATTTTCTTTCTTTTCTTTCTTTCTTTCTTACACCCTTTGAGCACGGAACCTTAAAAAACTGTTTACTTATTAATTCCAGGGTATAAAAGACGCGACCCTCGACCGCTACCTACGCTACGACGAGAAGCTTGTAGTCCCGATAATTGAGAACACTCCGTTCGAGAGGGACCTGGCGGGCAGTTTAGCCGAAGCTCTGCGCAAGTATCCCGGCACCAGTGCAGTGTTGGTCAGACGACACGGCGTCTATGTGTGGGGGAGCAGTTGGCAACAAGCAAAGACTATGTAAGTACTAGAAATTAGAAACAAGCTGACCTGACAAACATTGTCCTGTCCAAATTTCATTGAAAAAAGTATCCCGAATTTTTCAATTTTCTGCGAAAATTAATTTGAGTTTTAGCATCAACGAAACTACTAATACCTACTTCGTCTATGGTTTTAGCGAAACTAACGAACAGCAGTTGATTTTATATATAAGAGAAGAATGAATGTTATTTAAGTTACTGAAATAAATTGGAAGAAGCAGAAATTAGACTAGCACACCCGACAGACGTCCAATTAATATTTCAAATTGTGTTATGGTCTTGAATTCATACAAAAGTCCCATAGGAAAAGGTTGTTAAAATTATTTATTTTTGGAAAAAAAAATCAGCGAATTTTTCTTTCCATAAAAACCTAGTTAATTTATGGAAACAAAATACCAACAAACAGCATTTAATTTTTATTTGTACAGATAATACCTACTACAATAATTCTTTATTTTAATAATCTAAATAGGGTATATCAAACAAAGAAAATAAAAAAGCCTTAATTATTAACACTAATACTAATTATTACATACAAATTATCACTAATATAATTAAAAATTAAAAAAAAAGATGTTGTCCGTGTGGTAAAGTGCCAAGAACGCTGGCTGCATTCTACAATAATTATTAATTTCAAAACATCTAAGATGACTGAATTATGTTAAAAAGAGTTTTACATATAATTTACACTCGCACTTCACAGAGTTCAACTCAAGTTGGTCTCTAATAAAAGCAGGTTTTCTTCTCTTTGTAATGTATTTGAAACGCTTTGCTGAGCTTTTCGTATTTTAGAATATTAAGAGTCACTTTGCAATCTTTATGTTTAATTACATAACGTGACACTTTAGGACACCGTAATGTTGTGTAATTTTTGTTCGTTTATATGTTCCCAATTTAAATACACAAGTATCATTGTACGACATCAAAAATGGCGGATCAGGGTTATGCCAGCCTCCATACATTATTTTATCAAACCCTCTTGTTATTTCCAGGACAGAATGCTACGACTACTTATTCGAAATGGCCGTGGAGATGAAAAAACTCGGTCTTGACCCCGCATACAACCCAGAAATCAGCAAAAGCGTCAACGGAGAGACAATAAAATAAAATTGTCTTCGAACACAGGTCACTGACCTTTATCACGATAGACACCGCAAGTTAACCTACGTTGCATGTGTGTCTTAAGTTTGATCAATGCTCCAACTAGCGCGCCGCATAATTCAGTACGATCTTCGTCGTCTTGGCAGTAACACGTCAGACGTCAATACAAAAATGTCAGATTGCGCCATAGTAAACTTTAAAACCTGCGAAAGCAGTTGGACGTGCGAATGAAGTTAAACTACCGCTAAATAGGGTATATGACTGTTTTTACGAAACCAAATTCAAATTGTTATAAAGGCCGCGTAAACGCTCACTTTGACATTTGTCGCGTGACTTCAGTGACGTCACAAGCAAGCAAACAAGTTCTCACTAGTTGCCTCTATTACTTGCCTGTGACATCATAAGCACATTCGACCTACATAAACCGCTTGCAGTGTCACGTGATCAATGTTTTTTTTTATTTATTTTGCATTTTCTGATCAGGACATTATTTTGCAGTTTTAGTAGTATTATTTTTTAATAATAATCTAGGCTTACAGCAGTATGAACTATATATTTAATACTGTCAAATATACTATTACTATAGCTTGTGACGTCATAGAAGGTACCGAAATGCGCGGCACGCTGCGTTTTTATACAACTTGACGTCCATGCAGTGTCTATCCTAAAGGTCTCTGTCCACGAATATGATAGGTTTAAGTGTTAAATCGAATATTTTTATAGCCTTTTTATAGATAATTTATGATTTATGATGTAAATTAAAAACAAGTTTTATTCAGAAATCTGCTACGTTTTTATTTGATTCCCTTAGCAGTTCCGTCACGAGACTTCGAGACATTGTATTATGGACTGTCTCTTCAAATACTTTGGAGCTATTTTTAACTGTCATTCTACTGATCCCATGAACGCTCGACTTGCAATTTTGTAATATTAAATTTTGCATTTCAACTAATTCTTCCTTTGGCATTGTGTTTCTATCAAAATTTGTATTTAAATCTAACAAATCCCTCTTTCCCATATCATACAATGCTTGCAAATTGAGGGTATTTTTATGCTTTTGAGCGTTTTCCTTTCGGCGTAATAACTTCCGTAAGTCGTCTAGGTAAGGTTGGTTTTCGAGTATTTTCCCGTCGATAATCTCGATTTCCTTTTGGTTCAGTTTCTGTAGATCAGCCGTTGATATGTTGAATTTGCTCTTTATTGTCGGAGGCAACTCTGTCAGCACTTTTACTGAAAAATTATTGAAAATAGTAGTTGAATGAATTCTGTGATTGTGAAGGTCAACAAGGTAGATTGGTACTCATCACAAACGAGGAACAAAAAGGCTACCGGACTAACTTTTTTAGAGTACCGTACGCAAAGGGTAAAAACGCTACCCTATTTACTAAGCCTACGATGTCTGTCTGTCTGTCTGTCCGGCTGTCCTACCTATTTAGTTATACTTTTCACCTTCTTTCCCAACAGCGACTGGTTTGATAGAAAAAAACGCTCTCATCTTCTGCATGGGCGTCGTTTCATCAACTTCTTTATCATATACGTCATACTCCACGCATACAACCTTCTCCTCAAGCCTTCGTAGTTCTATGTTGTCCTTCTTATATTTTGTGAATTTGACTGCCATCAGCTTGATGCGTGGTATATCGGAGATATGGAGATTTCTCGGCAGATTGTGGTACTGGGTTAGTGTTCCTGGAAGGTTTAAGCATGATTAATTATTGCGTAAAGTACCTAGCGTAGGACCCCCAGTGGGGTGCTATGGGGAATGCTCCCCCCTCCACTCTCCCTGGCCCTGGAATGCCCCCCTCTCGATTTCAAGTGGGCGGGCATCTTGAAATTATCCGTTTCATTAATCAATTGCGTTTGCCTACAATTACTTTATGGATCGGGAGCACTCCATATGAGCTCTTACCCAAATCCTGCTGGACAAGGAGGGCCCCCACGCCCTTGGCTATGTCTAACATTGGACTCTTATACCCCTATTAATAAACGTGGAGTAGCCTTGGAATAGTTACTCCACCTCTCGTCTTTTTCGATCAAGTTCAAAATTTGCAAGTTGAAGTGGCAATGGGCAGGCCACATCGCTCGGAGAACCGATAACCGATGGGGAAGAAAGGTTCTTGAGTGGAGACCACGAACCGGAAGACGCAGCGTAGGTAGGCCTCCCACTAGATGGACCGACGACATAGTAAGAGTCGCTGGCATCCAGTGGATGCAAAAAGCAGGCTGTCGTTCAGTGTGGAGGTTAAAGGCCTGGGTTCAGCAGTGGACGCCTTCTGGCTGATGATGATGATGATCCTGTCAATGCTGTGTACCTATGACGCACGATACAAAGGGTAGACAAGATTTTATAGTGGCGCACATTCAAGGCCTGTATTTGTACTTATTAGTTCAACACAAAACAAACCTTCATCCCTTCCCCGTAAGATGATTTTTTCAATTTCGTCTGCATTTTCGACGGTCTGCCACTGCATAATTCTTTCATAGCTGTTCACACACCCCAAAGGTTTTACATATTGCGAGCCCTTTTCGATCTTGTGGCAAGACGGGAAGAAAACCTTCTGTAGCTCGTGCAGCTGGGCTATGGTCAGATTAGGCAGAATTGACCTGTAATGCTCAGCCATCGTGTTCACGTCAGGAGTTGATATGTATGGGTCGGTAGCCGTGTTTATATCAGGCATGATTGATCTGTATGGCTTGATTATCGTGACCACATCAGGCCGTGTTGGTCTGTATGTATGGGCTTTCTTATTTACATCAAGCAGGGTCCGCTGGTATGATCTTCTTGGCTTGATTATTGATTCCATGTCAGGTAAAGTTGGTCTTTTAGGCTTGGCTATCGTAATCAAGTCAGGCTGGGCTGACCTGACTGGATCGGCGATCGTGTTCATTTCAGGAACAGTTGATCTGTGTGGCTCGTCGGCGATTAGGCTTTGGTACTGGATAATTGGAAACAAGATAATTATAGAAAGTATTTGTTATAATTATTCCTAAAGATAATCGAACATCACGAAAATGCATCATGACGTCGCATTGGATACGCGTTTATTATGCAATTGAGTGAGGAGACTAGTAAATAGCTTGCCTAAAGGCGAGCGTCACGCTTGTCTCTAACAGTTCAGGGGCCTTACGGTCAATATTATCTCCTTACCCGGTCTCAAATTGGCGCTAAAACAGTGCAGTTCGGAAAATCACGTGAACGTGAACCTTAACGCGCCCATATATGGTTTGCGATCGCGCAACTTTTTTCTTCACTTAAACTGAATCGCTTAAAACAGCAAGCCATAAGGTCCCACTTAGTGCTTAGTATTTAGAACTTCAACAATTCAAAACCCTGGGCGTCAATGAACCTTCGCTCGATTGGATACTAAATGTCTTCATGACCAGTGATTTCATTGCTCTTCACCTTGGAACATAGTAATGTGTGCACACTATTGCTTGGGGGTTTAATTACTGGCAAATGTGTGTTTATGGATACCCTGCTCAGATCCTTATAGCCCCTCAAACTACAGATTTTAATTACGACAGTCTCCGGGTGTTGGTTGCAAAGTGACCTGCGGAAACTTGAAGGGTTTTCCTCATGGTGAACTCAATTTTTTTTTTACTACAAACTTTTATACATGCGCCAAAACTTACGAGATTTCGACCAACTTTCGCCACACCTTTCTGTGTTTTTTTAAACGCACAAATTCTAGGGTTACCGTAACGCCGAGTAAATCCGTCATCTGTGGTGTTATAAAAAACCTTCAAGCGGCTTGGAAACTGACCAACCTAGTGCTAGACCAGTCTATACAACTTATTTTTCTTGTAGCTATAATCTTTATATTCAACGGAATCCATAGGTAGGTACCTACTCGAGGGGTTTATTGGTAGCTATTGAAGACTTCCACTATCCTTCCCGGCTCCATCAAATTCGTTCAAAACAAACTTAAATGAATCCAAACGCGAGGGCCTTGCTAGTAGGCATTGAAGAGTTCCCACAATCCACCTAGATAGGGAATTGTTGTATTGTCATTCTGAATGATAATGGTGGTGATGGTGATGAAACGCAAGCCTATTGTTTATAAAAAAAAAAAAACAATAACGATGAGTTGTACCTACACACCGACCTAATTATTACCTATATGAAGGTTAAAATAGGCTTCCACGACTCTTCGTGGCGTCATTACACTTGTTGACGAGGGCCTGATGATGGAGCCAGGAGGTGGATAATGGTATTCTTGGTATATGACTCGTTAAAACAAACCAAATGAGACCAAAATCGGTGGGTTTACTACCGAGGGCTTTTTTTGCTTGGGTATACCAAGTGAAGCGTTCCACTATCCACCTCCTAGCTCTATCATCAGACCAGTTTGATGGTAATCGATATGACAATAAGAAGTAGGTAAGTAGGTTAAAATCGATTTTCAAGATTTGTTTACATTTGTGATTAGTTTCAAGTGAAGCTATATATTAGGTACTACATGAAGGGTGTTAAAAGATAACATCCACGCTAGTGGTTTGTGCTAGTGGTGTCCCACCTGGCTGTGCGACTCCGAGTAGTTGGTGAGCTGGGTGAAGGAGTGCTGGTCGGGCGTGATGTAGCAGCATCGGCTGTGCATCTGGCGCCTCGACCGCGGGGCTAGGACCTCTTCAATTTCATTCTTCTTTTTCTTGTCTGTTTTAATTTATCGTTTTTACAGTTTCTCACACAGACTTTTATTAGGACAGAAATCAGGGTGCCATATTTTTTGTACCTACTATGACGTCATGACAACGTTTCAGTGCTAATTTAACTCCATTTTCACATAGCGTCTGGATCATCTGGGTCGCTGGTTGGCAGTCCTAACGTATATCCTCACTATTTCACTCTACCTTGTCTCAGGGTTATATTTTAGTGCGGATTACGCCACCCTATTTTCAGCGGCGTAGGTATATGTCACACATTAGGAACCATGCTATTCTAACGCCTTTAGCTTGTACTTTGCCTTTACTTCAGATCAAACAAACAAGGAAAGGTGGCATGAATCAGGCTTGACTCCTTTAGTAGAACTCACCCGGACCTTTTCGCCCATTTTTTGCATGGAGACTATTAGTTCATTATTGTCGCTGCTTAGTAAGTATTATATCCTTAGTGTACGTGAAAATTTAGTAAGTTTTCCGTACTACTTTCCGTTTTTGCGGTATAGTGAAAAAAGTGTATGAAATTTATACGCTTTGATAATCATAGGAAACATTTAGACATGAAAGATAATTGGGACCATTTCACTAGTCCCTACCAACTTATCTCCCCTGTATACCAAGGCATATCTTCCTTGTTTGCCTGACCAGATGTAGACTGACTGTTTGACTGCTTTGCTTCAACACATAGGCAAAGATTTTCCACATAGGTTTATGACGTCTAGCCATGTCTAGCAAAGAAAAATCCAAGGTCTGTGCTCCACCCGCTATCTTATTATACCAATAGTGAATAGTATTTGTACGTACTTTCGCTACTTCTTGGTCTCTTGTATTTGTATCTTCGTTGGTTTCTATTCATTTTCCAATATTTAAAACCATTATTCCACAGCGGATTTATAACACATTTTTGTAAACAATTTTTTTTACTTGACGGTGTAAAATGACATGCATAGAGTATATACACCGGATGACATGTGACATGATCACAGAACACATACCTATACCGTGCCTATACCAGAGGACATGATAGAAGTTTCTCGTAAAGAAGTTGAATATGCTAAAGTTTTCTTTGGGCAGCTTTGTCGTTATCCCCCTAATCGCAAGAAGAGGAGCGACTATGTAATATGATAGCATGGAAGTAGTTTAGGGTATACAAAGTCCTTGTATGATAGGTACCTATGTAGGAACCTATCACAGAAGAGAAGTTAAAAAAACTGTGGTCCATCCATTGATATTATATTTATGTACTTTAAATTGATTCATCATTGGTACCTACCTATCCCAGCAAAAAAAGTCGTGTGAAAAAATTGCTTTGGCTCCACTCACTGGTGGAGCCTGGCGGTGAATCCAAGTGGCCGGGGGAAAAAATTGTTTTGTTTTTTTTTGTTTTTTTTTACATCGGACTAGGCTAACGTTTGACCGCGATCTCGCCTGATGGAAAGCGATGATGCGGTCGAAGATGGAGTACGTTTGCCCAGTAATAACCTATTAACCCTAGACTTGAACACTCCAAGATTGTAATGCTGCGGAAACACAGACAGGGGCAAGGCGTTCCATTGTTTTGCTGTTGTAATTAAGAAAGTGGAGTCAAAACGCTCGGTGCGAATAAATGGCATTTCGACCAAGTAAGGGTGACGCCTTGCCGTTCGTCTGGACGTCCGGTAATGAAAAGGTGATGGCTAAACCAAAGAGAACACAAACGATACGCTAGGCCAAACGACCGGTAGACATAT
Organism: Agriopis aurantiaria; assembly: GCA_914767915.1. Classification (NCBI taxonomy): domain Eukaryota; kingdom Metazoa; phylum Arthropoda; class Insecta; order Lepidoptera; family Geometridae; genus Agriopis; species Agriopis aurantiaria. The sequence goes on along the minus strand of OU611992.1, from coordinate 2,819,376 downwards.
TATAGCGGTAGATCTTAGCTTGGGTTTTTAGCATGTTTTCAAATTAAATGTTTAACGGTAGGTACCTATATCTATACCTAATGCAAGTATAGTAGCCTACAAAAATATTTTAATCCTGTGTAGAAACCTCATTTATACTCTGACCTCTCGCCAGTCTACCTCGGGCTAGCGAGAGGTCCAAGAAACCCTAACCTATCATGTGTTTTTTTTTGTTAACCTGTATTGTCCCACTGCTGGGCAAAGGTCTCCCCCAATTCCTTCCACTGGTCTATGTTCTGAGCTAGCACCACCAGGAGTAAGTGTTCTGTGGCCAGCACCGACCAATCTTTTTTTTAAACTTCCGAGCTTGTCGCGCCGTCTGGTCCGGGGGCGACCTGGGGGTCGACTGTTCGGTGGCTTCCACTTGGGATCCACTCCGTAGAGACCTTCGCCCACCTGTCCGGGTGTATTCAGCTTGCGTGGCCTGCCCTAAATAAGTACTATAATATATATATATATATACCATACCACTCCCATTTGAGCCTGGCAGATTTAATCCACAGATCTACTACCTATAGATTTTCAATGAGCGTGGCTAGCTCAGTGCCTCTCACTTCAACAAGGTGTGTTGCCACATTAAAATGATTTGCTATAAGTTAGGGTAATTTACCTACTATGATGGGTAGTGAATCTTCAATGAGTACTTTGGAAACAATACTACCTTTTAAATATTTATATTTTATACACTATCTGCTGCAACCCGCGGAGCTACCTGCAATGTTCTGGGAAGAAAAGTACGTTGTCTGTCCTCATGACACACCCTATCGTCCTGACAAAACTTGACTTAGCCCATGATCTAAGAAAACAAGGTCTAGCAATCTGGGAGTGGTCCCGCAATGACGTCACTGTCCAGTTGCTACTTTATTCAATCAGCTGTTACGTGGTCTATCGTCATCTCTCTCGAACCAGTTGTAAATTGACATCATGACATCATTGCGGGACGCCTACGTAAACATTTTTTCTCGAATTGCTATACCTGGCGGAGTATATTATTACACAATGACTTAGCCGTTTCCTCGTAAAAAAACAGACAGAAAGTTACAAACTTACTTGCGTTTTTATTATAATTATTTGTTAGGATTAGAATATAGTACTAGAAAAAAGGTTGTAAAGTAACCATAGCATGATTTTTTATGATTAATTAAAAATAATAAAAACGTCAAAGAGTTAAAACGGAAGGGCAAAGGAAGGGCCCCCATGCAACAAACGTTAAACGTATTTTTGGATTTGTTCTAGTGTAAAAACGGTAATCCGTACAAGCGTCAAATTTAGCGGATTATAGTGAGCATAAGTAAAACAACAAATAATAAACACTGGCCAAGTGCGAGTCAGTGACAAATTTCTGTTTATCACTAAGCTAAGCAACGTCGGGCGCGGTCGGTACTTGGATGGGTGACAGCCTGGGCGTGATGTTGTCTTTTTGCACAACTTTTTGTATTTTGTGATTGTAAAGAACTCTCAGCGCGCGAGCCCGACTCGCGCTTGGTCAGTTTAGTTTTTTCATGAATGGAATTATGTATAACATTCCAAATAATTAGATAAATAGACTCTTTAATGTTTACAGTACAAATTTCACGAACAGCGCGTAGCTTTTTGAATCGGTTCGCCGAAATCGCCTTTTGCTTTTCCAGCTTCATAACTGTGGCCTCATTAATATATATTTAATATTAACATTCACCATATTCATATGGGCATAAAAGGGTCGGTATTTTGCACTTCTTGCAATGTGCCAGCTTTTTTCAGCAATGTGACAGGATCAGTTGGAAACCTGCAGAACGAATAATTTATGTTAGTTGCGGTGGGTAATTTCTTTCATAAACTGGCAACATAATTTGATAAAATTCATAGAATTAGACCACAAATCGACCTAAAAACTGACTAATTATGAATAAAATATTTGCGAATTGATATCCTGAATTTATTTAGGTGATCGTTACAAGCTTTAAATGTTTACTTACGTGTGAAATGATATTTCATCGTATTTTCGCTCACTGCGCTTCTTGCAGCCCAAAATGCTACAACCAACCATTGTAAAATATCTTTTACAATTATTTCTCAGAGAAACACGCATTTATCACATTTAATCACCAAAAAAAGGCAATAAATATAATTCAGACCCGTTTTGTTTGTCACTGATTATTACAGATTTTGACACTTGAGGTACCAAAAACAGGTCACGCCGATAAGGACAACAAAATCTATTTATGTCCTTTTCGTACTTGTGCTGAGCCATATCAAGTTGTCTCTTTCACTAAAATATATTGCTGATCTGGTTGTGTATATCTGTGATTTAATCCCTACGTCTGTGACGCCTGTCATAGAACGCAGTATGGAGCTGCGGACGCGTTCTTCCTTTTTTCCAAGGATACTTGCGTTCGATTGCTCTTTAGCAAATCTTGAAACGGCCATTATGTAATCATAGCATTCAAAAACGTATAAATACTTATGCAATTTTTATTGATACTTATTATAATTGTACTGTTTTTTTCCACATTAATTGGTACTTAGAATAGAATAGAATGTGCTTAAACTTGTAACTTATAAAACCAATGGCACTCAATATTATTATATCGGAACAGATAGGTATTTATTTATAGATTGGATGGGTGACCATAACGAATACGGCGACATCTGAACGATTACAATAACGATTTATTATTGGTCGAAATCTGTTTTCAGTTTTCTGTTTTCTGTCTCGAAAAACCATTCAAATTGATCTGTAAATAAGTTAAGAGTAATAGTTATTTATGATACAAGTGCGGAAAGTTGGTTATTACAAACGAGTAGACGAATGTAAGCCCGAGACGAAGTCGAGGGCTTACCATAGTCACGAGTTTGTAATAACCAATCCGCACGTGTGCCATACAACGTTTTACAACACATTTGCGAGAAAAAAAGGCTACAAATGAAACAATTTTTGTTTATAACTTAATATCAGTCACAACAATAGTTCCTATAATATAATAAGAAAATGGCGCGATCATGCAAATAGCGCCACTATCACGTGGTGAAAATTAGAACTACATCTTTCGTCTCATTTTCTCTTTAGTATTAAACTGAGACAAACGTATTGAGCAAAAGCGCTTCCAAGGAGGTTTGATCATTCAGCTTATTTATTCTCGTAATATGAAACTCTTTTGTGGAATTCTTATGTAATTATGATGGAAATTAAAAAAATACCGTAAATCACACGCACGGTGTTATACATCTGAGCGTGCGGACAAATTCATTACCGCACGCTCCGTTGTATGATCCGTAATGTTTAACTTTCGAACGATGTATACAGGCTTCGTAAGTGCACTTTTTGAGCAAATGTGTTGTAAAACACATTTACAACACATTTGCTCAAAAAGTGCACTTACGATAACTGAATACATCTTTCGAAAGTTAAACATTATACGGATCATACAACGGAGCGTGCTATAATGAAACGCATCATACAACGGAGCGTGCTGTAATGAATTTGTCCGCACGCTCCGTTGTATAGCACCGTGCGTGTACGTTACGGTATTTTTTTAATTTCCATTTTTTGTTTTTTTCTCGCAAATGTGTTGTAAAACGTTGTATGGCACACGTGCGGATTGGTTATTACAAACTCGTGACTATGGTAAGCCCTCGACTTCGTCTCGGGCTTACATTCTTCTACTCGTTTGTAATAACCAACTTTCCGCACTTGTATCATAAATAACTATTTTTAAACAAGCTTTTAGCCTAACAAAGAAAATATAGTGCCATCTTGGAGCGGCGGCCATATTGAATTTAGTGTGATGTTACTTAATCGTTTCCTACTCTTCAAGTTCTTTTATTTAATAGGTAGGTACTATATTAACAGGGTTGACAAAAATATACACCATCTGCCTTCTTGTGGCAGCGGCCATTTTAAAAATATTACAATATTGGGTATTGCATTTTGTATTGTCACTAAAACTAAAGGTCTGTGCAAAATTTCAGCAAAATCGGTTTGAGGGGGAACTAGTTCTAATTCAGCTTGCAAGATTTGACCTAAACAAGCAATTCATTTCATTCATTAAAACGTTCATTAAAACGTTTGGATCAAATTGAAAACATCCTTTCTACGCTTTAAAGTTCAGAAAATAGTGCAGCGGAACCGCCGTTCTATGACTAGGTATCACCCTGAGCTCTTCATGTTACTCTGCTACGGTTTGTAGACGACGGTGGTGCTAGGACTGTGGCTAGAACAACAAGGGCCCTTGGTCATACTTCTGACCGTCAGCAGGATCTTCTCTGCTCTTGGCAGGCTAGAGACGACTGACTCACAGCACAGGTTGTCTTCGATCTTCTGCATGGATCGCCCGTTAACTAGCAACTGGAAAATAATACAAAGTAACCTGTAAATCGTGCATTTCAAATTTCAAACTGGCAAATTCCAAATAAATGCGCCGTAATGGTAAAATAATGACAGAAACTAAATAAAACCAAAAACTAATATGTGGAAAAACACGAAGCAGGTATAATAAATACAAAAAAGTTTAAAAACTTTACAATCATATTAAATTCCCTTTCTAATGATACCTCGCTCTAGTCAAAGACTTTCTATAACTAGTAGCTTTGCCTAGTCTGTGTGCCTAGTACCTATACGTGTAAAAATAAATGATATGGCTGATATGACGTACACGTATAAGTATACTAGACACACATGCTAAGTAAAGCTACTAGTTATAGAAAGTCTTTGACTAGATATTATAACCGATAAGTATTCTTTGCTACATGAAAAGCAGGGATGAAAACACCAAGCGAGGTATCATTAGAAAGCGGATTTAATATCATTGTAAAGTTTTAGTTTCGTTTTTTTCCACATAATATCATCTACGATAGGCTTTATAATCTCTGAATAAAGGTACCATGACATACAGAAAGATGAATGGGCAGACGACGGACTCGGTGAAACTATGAGTGTTCCTAATTTGTTGCTAAACCCTAAAAAAATCGGATCTTTACAGGAACCAACCTCGTAGCCGCGGACGTCCACTAAAACTTTTGGTACTTGCCACTTGACCAAGATGGTGCGATCAGACACCTTCCGTACGGTGAGGGAGCTCACTTTCAAGGTTTCGCACGTATCTACCTGTAAAAGATAAACCGACTACAAAATATAAATGCGAAACCCCTGAACTTCACTATGCTACTGTCGGCACCTAACTGTACCTATTTTGGGTTTTTGGCTTTGTAACTCAAAAACTGTTTACTGGCAACAACAAAGAAAAGATAATTCCATCAATCAATCTTAAGATATTCTGCAACTGTAATCTCTCTTCCAGATGTTCTACTACCAGAAGATTCAGAAGTTTCGGTAGCGTTTAGTTGTTAAAATTAATGATTAGTTTGTACGACAACAGAACTTTACAAAAAATATAGTTTTATTTTATCAATGAAGCGAGTACGTACTACCTCTTTTTCTAAAGTTGGCTTGATCATGATAACATCATCATCAGTAAGTTCAGTTGGTTCTTGATGTTGCATCCTTGACAATTTTAAGTTATTTATGATTCCGGTGGTTTTTATAGTAGTAGTTGAATCATCTGATTCCGCAGGGGTGCTTTTGTCCACTACACTTTCAGTATCTGTTTTCAATAGTTTGCTTTTATCAGCTCTTAGTTCATTAATCTCTTCATCATTCTCATTGATTTGATCAACTATATCGTTTGAAGTTTCATTTGTGACTGAACATTTAGCAAATTTTGGTACAAAAACTTTTCTACGATTTGAAACAATTTTCGTGTACCTTTTTGACTGTTTTTTAATTTTACGTGTTTTAACTGAATGTAACAAAACACTAGTGGGTGCATTTGTTTCAAATGTTGGAAGTAGATTTTCCTCGTGGTAGCTAGATTCGTTGACATTACTAGAAGTGAAAGTATTCAATGGATCTTGTATAAATTCTGTTATTGTATCATCATTACAACTTGAGTTACAAACACTTTCATTTGATAACTCTTTCTGCTTAGGGTCTATGTTTCCCTTGTCATCCACTTTTTCTAAATGTTTAGTATCTAATGTTTCTGATGAGTTTTGTATAAATACTGTTTTTTCTTCATAATTACGAACCATATTCATATCATGTTTCAATTTTGAAGGTTGTATTGATTCTACGTCTATGTCCAGTCTCTTCTTGATGGCTTTACCATTGCAAAACAATGCATTTGATTCTTTTGTGGGCACATTATCAAAAGAGTGTTTTGTTGTAGCAGTATCACTGTAGGTTTCTGTTTTTATTATATTTTCACTATAGTTATCTGTCATCAAAGCTTCTTTGGCTTCACGTAAAACATTTTGAGAAATACGAACCACTTGTTGAAGTGTTTGGTTAGAATGTGGTAAATTATAAAATACATTTTCAAAATCTCTATTTGCCTTTTCATATGTTTCTAATAATTTCTTTAAGTGCATCGAGAAAGTTCGAGCTTCTTTTATAGTATTCAGAACTCTTTCATAATCTTTATCAAGATCGTTTTTTTTTCGTGTGGTTAAGTTGGTTACATTATCAAGCTCTTCTGAATAAATTTCATTTATATTACTATGAGATTTCTCAATACTTTCCGAAATATTAACCACACGCTTATAATCTTCTTTCATATTTGAAACTAATACTTTATTTTGTTTCATTGTTTGAGTAACATCTAATCTGTCACTTGAATTTTTTCCCCCAATAATATAACACTCGCTGTATTCATCAGTTGATTGAAAGTGGCTATTTTCGACAAAGCAACATTTGTCATAACGAAGACTGTTTTGTTTTCTTTCATTATCTTTTGTAAATCTGGATGAAGTGACACGTATACCCAATAATTTATTAGCGTCATGATTGTGAAAGTTTGAAGAAACGTTTAAATAGTCAGTGGTATTCTTGGATTGAGTATTTCGTTTTTTACGTGTATTGTTGCAAAATTTATCCAACTCATTAATACCATTCAGGTAAGTAGTATTTTTTTTTGGGTATCGACTTAAATAATCGGAATGACTTTTACCGAAGCTTTTAGTTTGGTATTTATTGTCAGATTGTGAGTTGCTTTCACTGCATATACGACTTGATATCGGATAGTCAGCAATTAAATTGGAATGGGATGATCGAAATTTTACAGGTCCATTTACAGGCATAGGCATAGTCGTATACGTACAATCTATAAACGGTTCAACATGATGTTTTTTTTTCAATTTTATGTTTAATTTTTGACAAAGTTGTTGCTCGATGTTTAGACATTCTATGTGAGAAACTTCTTCCTCTAGATATTTTTTGGACAAATTTGTTTTATAATGCTCCTTTAACGACGAAGAAGGGCGTGCCTTCTTTTGTGGTGTTTCATAATCATCATCGTTTTGGTTTTTTTTGTCACAAAATGACGATGTCTTTATTTTTGTATCGAAAATAGCTGCCGTTCGGTTTTCTTCTTTTTTGATAGAATAGATAAAATCATCCTTAGACGTGCATCGTTCGCAATCACAGACGTCGTCCGTACCTTCAGTCATTACTAAATCACATTCGATACATTCACATGGACTGCACCGACAGCATTTGCCATTAGGTAAATGTTTTCTCATTGTTTTTATTTCTGGATGTCTTTTCATATTATTGAGGCACGTCGTGGCTTTAGTTATGTTTAAAGATGATTTTCTTGATGCAAATTCATGATCCAGGGGAAGGGTTTTTACATCATCATGCTTGATAAGATTATTATCGGAAATAACATTTGACGTTTTCAAACAGTTAGTAGAATTTTCTTGGTTATAGCAGCACAAACATTCACACAGGCCGCAAGAGCATTCATTTACCTGAGAATGATAATCCGGATATACTTTCGATATAGCAGCGATCATTGCTACCAAGTCAAGTCTGCCTCTATCTATATGTCTTATATTTTGTTGAGTTACTATAGATCTATGAATATCATAATCAGTATCTCTTTGCGTACGTTTTCTCATGAGTCTGTGATGTCTCTCATAGCTACAAGTATCAGGGCCGTCGGATAAGCTAGCTTCGTTGAGACAAATCTCGCAGTGACACCCTAGAGGTCTGTTAATTCCCGAAGACATTTCATAACATATTAAATTTGGGGTCAAACCTTGGTGATGACAACATTGAGTGCAATTACAGGACGTGCACATGTATCCTCGGCGACTTTGATTATTGATTTTGATAGGGGCAACACCCAAGTTCTGATATTTATTGTAACTGTAACGAGCTTTGGACTCCGCGCAATGGCATTGTTCACAGTTATACGGAGCAAATGCGTTTTTAGCACATTCAGGACATTGACATGGCTTGCAGTTGCACTCTTCGTTCAATTGTTGCTTTGCAAATTCTTTAAACAAACTTCTTCGAACAATTGGAGTATCTGCTCTAGCTTGAGTAACATCAACAGACCTAAAGGTGTTTGCGATCGTAATATTTTTCTTAAAATTATTACAATCATCACATTCACAGGGTTTGCACCTGCATACTTCATTTTGTTGTGACTTTCCAACAATGCATTCGCATACTTTGCAACTGCACGCTTTATATACTTCTTTCATTTTTTCAATAATATCAAAAGGGGATACCTTGGAAATGTTTCCTCGCGGTGCTAAGTCGTGCTGACTCATATAATTTTCGTAATTCTCAAATGGGACGTTCATTATTTGCGCGCTTAGGTCTGCTGCGGACTTAGTCAGTGTCTTACAAGAGCATGTGAGTGAGAAAAGCTTGCCAGGTCTGCCTTTCATATTGCCATTACAAGACATTTCAGAAGGTGTTTCAGAATCAATATTTTCATCTATTTCGTCTTCATATTCTTTACTAATTTTTTCCACCAATTTTAGATCGTCGTAAGTAAACTTATTAAGGTTTTTGTTTATTTTGTTAAAAAATAAGTATGTTTTAGATGCTTTTCGGTTGCCGTAGATGCATAATGGGTGTTGTTTAGTGAAGGAAGCAGACCCGTTGCAAGCGCAGCAAGAGCCCTGCGGTTTCATTATTTCAGGTTATTGGTTCACCTTAGTAATGATAGCTTGTGGAATACTTCTACGGCGTACTTATAAGCATTTGAATCGAATGTGTCAGTTTCTGTGCTTTGTGCCTGTTTTGATACAGATAAAATTACGGATTGGTTGCTTCGACTGCATAGACTTGCTGATTTTAATATCTGAAACAATGTTTTAATAGTTTATTTAGGTAATAAAATACCACGTGAACCCTAACTATAGACAAGTATTTGTAGATAAGTTCTAAGCATTTTGTTTATGTTAGCCGCTAACTGAAACCAATGTAAGTACACGAGTTTCAAGATATTTGGGTAAGTTATTGTTTGGGTGGGTATCTAGCTGGGAACGTCTATGGGATGGGATTCACCAACATATTCAAATGGTTTGTTTTACCTAAACCTACTTACAATAAATGCATACTTTCTCAGGTACTTAACTACTTAATTACTTATGTAGATGTTGCGTTAAGTCCTTATTTTAGATACGTATTGACTGGGTTAGCTTAGAACAGGCGAACCGAGAAGTAGGTAATCCGAGAATTTAAGGAAGACGGTAAGACGTGATTGTATTTTAAGGCCTCGTTTACGAATTCGAGTCGGTCAGCAACTCCATAAACGTGGCCTCTCTGTCTCGTCTTCAGCGCTTCATTTCTTACATTATTATCTACAACCAATGGGTCCATAAAGTATGTTTATTATCTAGCTAAGTCCTAAGCAGGCTGATGGTTATGATGATTGAAATATTCATATTAAGTGTGGTGTACCTACCCTGCTATAGGTGTTGTTGCCAGATTATATAATTTTATAAATTTATTTCACGACTTTGAAGATTTTACCATCATTGTAAAATGTGATTTTCCATTTGGATGAATGTTTTTAGCAATAAACATAAGTTTTCTTGGGTTTTTCTTAGTTTTAGCAGGGTTTGATGTTTTTTTATAACCATTTAAAATATCATAACTTATGAATTCATAGTTGAATTATATATATAGTAGTCTTTGAGTTGAATGACATTATGTGTCATTTTTTCCATAGAGTTTTCTGTTGCCTTCTTTCAGCTTTCAGGGATGAACAAACAATGAGACTTGTTAAAGAATTGTCTTTAGACCTTCAACGATCTATGGGTAGTCTAATTGTATTTGTTCTAATAGTGTTAGTTTTAGCTTGTATTTTGTTTAGTTAATAACTCAGGTTAATAAAGGCAATGCCCTTGAAGTTTTTTTTATTGACAAATGAAATGAAAAATAAAACAAACAATCAACTTGGTGTAAGAACTCATAAAAAGTATCGGACAAAATCTTAAAAATATTTTTCCCAAGCATGCTTAGTTATTCGTTCATTATCGTAAACTTATATCTGCCGGTGGCTTTTCTCGAGTAATAAAGTAATATACGCATCAATCCCATCACGTTCCCTAGCACTGCCATCCAACTACCATCTCTCTCTCGTTCCGTTATATTTTCATCCTTCTCCTATCAACCCCTGTTCAGTTCCCATCTTGTTCTTATTCAACTTGCATCTCGCTACCGTCTCCGTCTGTAATGCTTCCGTGCTGACCTACCTCCTGCTTTCAACCCGCTCTTCTTTCACCCCTGTCCCGCTTACGTCTTATTGCCCATCTCTCTCCTATCTGCTCCCGTCCCGCTAGCATCCCGAACCGTATCACCCCCGCCCCTTCCCACGCTCACCCCGTTTCTTTCTCAGCCCAGTCTTGTTTACATTATATATTGCTCTACTGTACCGTGCTGTGGTTCTCCCACGCCACGATGTTTCCTTTCACTAGGAGCTCAAACTTATCGTTAGGATTTGCATCCACGCGCTTTTCTTTCATTGAACACCATTTAACCTCTCGTTGCTGTATTCCGATATAATATATAACCACTCTTTATTACATTGCTTGCATCGATAGACGCCGGAAAATTTATTTTTCAGGTACTTGCCTTCAAGTTTATAGGTATTTGCTGAGCGTTTGGAATTCCCATTGATTTCCTACTTTTCAGTGGTTGTGTCATGTACAATACATAAGTACCTTATATACTTCACCTACATCTACCCACTTACAGAAAATATTTTTTATTACATCAAATTCTAAACTATATTGGTCTATGCTCTAGATAAGCACAAAGCCATCAACGTATCTGCAGAGTTATGTGGGGCACCATTTCATTTTCTCACTGACCTTCAATAGGTACTGAATATTTTATTGCACATTATGAAATTCACATGACAAATCTTAGGTAGGTGTCACATAATATCCGGCTGATAATGGCAACAAGGTGCGCTGCAGAGCTGATCGATATTTTCCATAATTGATAATTGATATTTCTTCTAAGAACTCGTTTAGGCTGTAGTAACATTTTGCGAGCAGTATATGTAATTATATCTATTAGAGGGTTTTTATAGTTTTTTTTCCCAGTTAAATTAATGTTGATCTCTGCATCCACACAAAAGTGTGATCTGTCGAGTGTTTTCACTCTGTGCTCACAAACAGCGCTCTGTGTTTCTGGAAGGCTACCTGTTTTAAGCGATTATGTGTAAGTGATGCGAAAAGTTGCGCGACCGTAAACCGTATCTCGGCGCGTTAAGGTTCAAGCTCGCATGATTTTCCGCACTGCGCTGTTTCGAGTCCGTACGACCCCTAATAGCATTTAACTATTTACACTACATGATAAAAGCACGACATCATGGAATTCATGGAGTATTGTATGAGTGTACTTACCTGCCATGTAAAAACACAAACATATATACGATTACGATACGAGCTGGTACGTACACACGGCGTTTTAAGCAGCGATGCAATCGCGACCGCGCGTTTGTATAGCGTCACAACTCATTATAAAAAAAATATAACCACCAATTCGCCTGTAATCGACGATGTTGCCGAAGATGAAGCACGCAGACTTAGAAGATACCTATTCACTCTGATTACCTCAGATTATACCTCTCAGGAAACAAGGAAGCGGGTAGATTGTTCCAATCCTTGGCCGTACGGATTAGAAACGTAGTATCGAAACGTTTGGTACATATCCAAGCAAAATCCACAATGTATGGGTGGTAGTGGGCCGTTTTCCTACTTGTCTTGTTGTAGAAAGGGGATGGCACGATAAGGTCATGTAGCTCTGATGCACTTTCTCCGAAATGAATCCTGTAGAAAAATGACAGACTCGCTACTTTACGGCAGTGTTCTAGACTGAGAAGTTTTTTAGCCACTAACTTCTCATCGCCTATAAGACGAGCAGCACGCCGGTTGTTTTTGCAGTGCAGCTCTACGGTCTCGGGAGTCCGGCCCTTTGTCAACTAAAATAATAATAACAAGAAGACACGAAGAAGGCACGTTAAACTGAAAAACGCTATACAAACAGACTGGGGAGAAGCAGGCATACATTTGATAATTACGATACTACCATATTTTTCTGTGCTAATGGTGCAGCAGTCGGTGTAACAAGAATAAGGTAATTAATTAATGAACAATAGGCATGATGACTAATATTTTTTATTACCTCATAAAAAAGCTGATCATAAATAGAGCACATTACCAAAAACAAAATTAAAATTAGTTCAAAAATAAATAAGATATAAGCATTTTAATTTAATTTAATTTCATGCTAGACAGAGAGCGCACTATACTGAGCCGTGACGTCACGGCTCAGGAGCGCCATACAAATGCTATACTAACACACGCTTTGCGAGAAAGGGATAGAACATCCCCTCTTTATCCCCACCTAAAACTTTAAACACTCATATCTCAGAGATTTATGAGCCAATTCAAATTATTTTTTCAGTATGTATAATGTATTTACTTATATTCATCGCTAAGCCGGTTATTTGTAATGAATTAAACACTAGGAAACATGCCTATTGTAAAAGTATGTTTTCTCCAGTCTTTTTTGTATAGCTTTTTTCAGTGTAACGCATCTTCTTCGTGTCTTCTCACTCCGCTCAGGATTCTACAAACAAATAAGAGTACAAATAAGAGTTACAATCAAAACTGTGAGGTTAAAACAAGAGTTAAACAACGGCTAATTTAAATAATCGTTTTTATTCTCAATTAAATTCTTTTCAAAACAACATAAAATAAGGGACAAAAATCTAATTCAAACAGGCGACTTGATTAATTTTAATATTTGTCAAAACTATAATGGGAGAATATTATTTACACAAAATAAACTTGCTGGATATAAAACTGAGAATTATTTTAGACAATATCAGTAATCGTTTTTTCTAAAATATTATATATCTATTAACTTCGTGGTTTTTATGCTCGAAATTTTCTCATAGATACTTTTCCCAGGTATATAAAAGAACACGATTGGCACAGAAAATACAAATCGAAAAAAATACGACATCGAAAAAATTCCGAATAAAAATTATAATCGACGCATTTGCAACAATAAAATTATTGTAGTCACTAATGATTCGATATCCTCGCTTACATTAATAATCGATAATTAATAAGAGTATTATTAATTTTACTGTTATGATACATTTATTTACATTACTTCGTTACATTAGATCTTAACTAGAAGGCACCAGAATGAGGTCGGTGGAGGTTTACATCTGAAACAAAATAAATGATAAAAGTAAGTAAAACGGTCATAAACACCACGAGAATAAAGAGACGAAATCCCAAAATCCTTATTGTACCTACTTGAAGCAGGTACAATAAGAATTTTGGCGTAGAAGCGGAATTATACTAGACATTAGTCAGATACAAATATAAAAAAAAAAGTAGAAAGTGTAGACTAACACTTCAAATAAAAATAAAATACTTTCGAGTTAATAAAAAGGCGTCATCTCTCAGCCAACTTTGGAGCCTATCTGAGTAGTTACTGGCAGGTAGCAAAAATTATAGATGGCGTCATCAATGCTTAGACTGACTACAATGGTAGCATACAGTAATAAAATAAGATTAGTTGCTTTGGCCACCCGGTGGCAAGTGAAACGATTTAGTGGCGTTGGCCACCCCGGTGGCAAACTTGGGGGTGGCATACAGGAATAAAGTACTCAAAGACGGCTCAAGAAATTGAAGGCCGACAGAAAAGTGCAGTCGCTTTCCTGTCGGCGTCGGCTGTCCTTGTTGCTTAGCGAATAGTGCGTTCGGGGGCGTAAACCAAATGGTGCATGTTTTTTACTGTTTATATAGTAAATACTAATGTGTGGAAACACACTTCATACATAAAAATTACTTTCAAATCCTACTAATATTATAAACGCGAAAGTTTGTATGTATGGATGTTTGTTCCTCTTTCACGCAAAAACGACCGAATGGATTTTAATGAAAGTTTACAATAACATAGCTTATACATTAGAATAACACATAGGCTATAACGGGTTGTAGTAGGGAGGCCGAAGGCCGAGTTCTACGCGTACGAAGTAGCGGGTTTCAGCTAGCGAAAAATAAATGTGATTATAACTTAGTCTAGTAGTGGAAAATAGTCAGAGAACTTACATAAAAATCGCACGAGTGGCGGAATCAAACGTCCGTGCTCCAAACTATCGCATTTGTACCCAATGCACAAGATGGACAATTCTGAAAAAAAAAAAAACAATCGTCAAGCATTGGCAAAATTTTAAATTACAAAGCGGGCTACGTAATAGGGCAGAATAAATCCGGCTCGAAGGACCAAGATGTAGGAGTTGTAACGTGAATGGCTCATGCACAGTATGCACACGGCGCATCTTATTTTGCGCAGGTTGTTAAGGACACACGTTGTTAAAGTTTAATTATTTTTTAACCATTCTAATTATTGTAATTTTTTGCCACTAATAAATGATGTCTATGTCTATGTCTACACGTATCATTATATACGTGCATCCTGCTTTCGCACGCGCACCCTTCTCTAGATTACTTATTCCGTGCTTAATGTTGATTCGTTGACAAACATATCGTTATATTGGTCAACCAATCAACATTGGCTGTAAATATTTATAAATACATTGTCAGGACATGTTTTAATATGTCCATCCCAGCAATTTATTGCTGGGAGTACTCTTGATGGATGGTTTACAATATACATACATGGCTTTATACATATACTAGCGGTCCGCCCCAGCTTCGCACGGGTATAGATTATAGCCTATGTCGCCCGGAGATAGTGTAGCTTCCCAACAGTGAAAGATTTTTTAAATCGGTTCAGTAGTTTTGGAGCCTATTCAATGCAAACAAACTTCCTCTTTATAATATTAGTATAAATAACAGACGATTCAAACATTATCGGTGGGATGCTGATGTTACCTTATTTGGTAACTATATAAACAAATAAGAGAGCGGCAAGCACGTCCATATCTAGTGCAGATGTATTGGTATCGCTGTAGACCTGTCTAGCCCTTTTTTCAAGCTATTTAACCAGGCTTGATCATGAAACTTTGGCCTTCTTTAATTAGATTTCTCCACTGATTTTAATCTCAGCTAGCATCTCTTGGTATGCTTAATACTGAATGAGTTCAGGGGAGCTACCACAGCCACAAAAACAATCTTATTTCAATTTTACAGTTTATTTTGTCTTTCTCTCTCATTAGCAGAGAGAAAGCGAGACAAAGCTCAATGTAAGATTAATATAAGATTTTGAGATTGTTGAACTCTCTCAAGTCACGCTTGACGCGGTCTTTAAAGCAAAGCAAATGTCGCCCAACATTCCTATTTGCATATGCTACTGCGCCAAGCATTACCTGTCTAGAAAGATGAGAAAAGTCTACAGAGTCCATATATAATATAGACCGTACATAATTTATGTAGTCTTGCTAACAAAGTAATTTGCAGAACTGTTACTTACAACAATACTTTCGATGGCATTAGCTAGCTGCTCTTCCATAATCTTAACATCACCGTGATCCAGCACTTCCTGCAACAAAACCGACAAACAATATAACAAAACGACTATAACAATACAAGATAAAGAGACAGGGCAATTTGAAGTCCAAGTTTTTCCATCGTAACTTTTTCTTTTAATATTTATTTTCCTGTAGTATATACAATTCAAAACATATCAAAAGTGATCAGGATTTTAGTTTTTCATTTAACTTTTCACAATCTACTGCAGTTCTCATCTCAGAGAGAGAGAGAGCGGTGCTTTGCGTGTCTCTTAGATGGATCAGTGCTCTCACATATAACAGAACGTTTTAAATTTGTAATCTAATAATATTCTTGATTTTTACCGCCAACTCGCCAGATTGTAAGCGATGATGATGTCTACGATGGAGCACGCTTGCCTAAAAGAAACCGAATCACTCGTAGTTTTAAGACACCCAGATTGTAACTATCGGGGAACACCCCTTCAGGCAGAGCATCTTACAGACTAGTTAGCAGTTCGCACAATAAAAGTAGAATCAAAGCTAGTTAAAATAGTACGAAATTACACTCCGTGGTTTTAGGTATATCATTCTATGCTGCTCTCGGATTGCTTTATTTAGCGCTAACGAGCTTTGTGGCTCCGGGCACCAACCCCGTGTTCCTCGCCAGCTGCACAAAAGGAGGAGTCCCTTGAGTCTGTTGTCTTACCTCTTGGCAGCCCTTGACGGAGTCTGCGAGGTCAGGCCGGGCGGCACAGAGCCTTGCCGCGGCGCACGCACAGCTAACGCTAGCGAGGCGCGCGGCGCCGCGTACCACGCCCGCGTTCCCAGCCAGTCGCAGCGACAGGGAGTCCCCGCCGGCCGCATCATGCCCGAACGCAGGCGAGTATGTCATCGACGACACTGCGCGCTGCCATTCCTGACCATTATCAAAATTAGTACAAAATTCATTAAAATGTCGGTTATTAAAACTGGCGTCATTGCACACACATTCAGCGATTAACCATACAATATTCTTCTTTGTCCCAATCGTAATGGAGCGCGCGAGCAAGAAAAAAAAAAAAAAACATATTATTCAGAAACGCCTGTAAGGGCTAATAAGGGCTTTATTTCGCTCCGTGCGTTTAACTTTTTGACTGTGTAAAGATAACAAAGCACTATAGCATAAGTTAGCTTATCAAATGTTTCATGAGTGACATCACGACACGCCAATTGTTGTCGAGCGCAAGTATTGCTGCCAGCTTTAAATAGTCGACCTAGGTATGTGCTGCTTCTATAGACATGAAATTTGCCAACGATATTGTCAGAAGTTACAACTAAGATGACAAAGCTTTTGCTCTCTGATCAAGCTGATTGGATAATTGTTGCGAAAAGAGAACTGACAGAACCCTAAACCGTTATGATTAGAGGATGCGACCACAACCTAGTAGAGGTAATTAAAATTTACTGGAATATCAAGGATAGTCAATTAGTTACTTAAGAAAGGTAAACGGAATCTATTCGCTTTAGTCACAAAGGAATTAATCAAAGAAAGAATAGCGTTAACCATACTGACCTCTGTATCAGTCTTAGCATCGGCGTCTCCAATGGACCTTACAAGTTCCTTCGATATCGCCATTAGGAGGTAATTTGTGATTTTCGCTTTGGTTTCGTATGTAACATCTCTGCTGTTGACGGAAGCAATCTCGTTACAAAGCCGAGTCAGATCATCGTCGACCGTGTTGTGTATTCTATCAAATAAATCTTCAATCAGTTGTCCGACTAGATGGCTCCTCATGGATGGGCAGGAACAGCGCGAGTCTGAGGTTATGTAGCTCATGCTGTGGTGCATTCTTCCGTAGTCAGTCTTCTTTGGTACGGCGGTATATATCGAATAGCCTTCGTCTACGTATTCCGTTCTTTCCGGCTGTAGTTCTACTCTCGAAGCGTGGTACGATTGTCGCATTGTCTCGCTTCTCAGTTCCTCCAACTCTTCGGTTTTGATTGACAGTTCGTGGCTAAGTGTCTTGACTTTCTCATCACATTTCCTTTTGCACTGTGATAGAGCTTTTTGAGTCAAAGCTAACTGCTTTTCCAGAGATTCGACCTGAGAACACATGTCTTCTTAGTCTTCCGAAGCTTGTCCATGCAATGTACACGCCACAACGCGATCATGCACCGATGCCGTATGTCCACGTGACGACAAAATTGTGTGAAGCAAACATGCAATTTGCGTTAGTGAAAAGCAAACATTGAAAGCGTTAATAGGTGCGGTGGTGAAGCATCTACACAATACATGCAAACTAAACTATTACTACCAAAATTACGACAAAAAAAAAAACACTACCCAAATATGTTCTTAAAAAATTCCAAAATCATTCAACATCAATTATTTCCCAATATTCATGCTTCCTTTTTGGCCTACATAACAGAAATAAAAATAAGTGTGCATATTTCATCTCAATACATTATGATATTATCATTATTGTAAGATACGTAAGTTGCAACCTTTGAAACTGCTTCTAATTTCTTGAAAAGTAAACGTTGAAGTTAGTTTTTTTTTAATATTATGCAACCTACCTGTGTACGTTTTTATTTATTTCTGGAGTTCAATATTGAATTACCTATTATGACTTTAACATTATGGAAACTGTATTGTGTACGTTAGAATATTTTTTTTATTTTCTAAACGTACAATAATGACTGAATATAGTGCTGCCATAAAGTGGTTATTTGTTTCAGTAAAAAGTATCGTTAAATAAATAAGAAAGTATGCTAGAGTATTTTTATATTTACACAAGACATTGTCAAAAAATTCCTAAAATTTAGGATGCCACATCCACGTTCTACTAGCACAATACATCACCACACTGATTCCCAATCTATAATTCTATGTAGTAAAATTACAGGAGCAAACGTCATTTCGCAAAGCGATTGCAATAACTAAGAATATGATCCTCGAAGTTAGGAGACAAGCCACATTCTTTTCCATGGAATTT
Organism: Agriopis aurantiaria; assembly: GCA_914767915.1. Classification (NCBI taxonomy): domain Eukaryota; kingdom Metazoa; phylum Arthropoda; class Insecta; order Lepidoptera; family Geometridae; genus Agriopis; species Agriopis aurantiaria. The sequence goes on along the minus strand of OU611992.1, from coordinate 2,800,595 downwards.
ATCGTTCCTGTCATTTTACTGGATTTAACTTCGCATTCTGCTTCTGAATCCCCACAACCTACCTCCTCCTTAAGTTCACTGTTAGTGACTTCCATCTCTTGATTGTTCTTACAGCATCGGGAGAGCTCTTTTCTGATGCTCTCCAAGTCCCCCATGAAGGTCATCTCAGTCTTCTTGTGATAATCTCGTTGAGACTTCAGATCGCTGTCCAGCTTTTTGTTCGTTTTGCGGAGTTGGTCGATTTCACACTGAAAGGAGATTAAAAAAATGTACATGACTGATAATACCTGTTAACTGGCAAACTCGTAGATGATGAGTTATTAGAGATACATAATTATATTCTGATATAATATATGTTTTAACCTATACTCTCCAAATGTGATGCAAAGGTCTATGTCAAAAAATCTGATGTAGACTTATAACTGAAAATAATGATAACCTTAATAATATATATGTTTTAAAGCTCAAATTGAGCAAAATCTAATTTTAAATGTATATTTTTAATGCAACATTTAAATAGCTAATAGGTACTACCAAATTTACCTTAAACTTAGCGTCAAGCACCTTCAACGCAGCCTCAGATTTCCTCGCATCAGCATCAGCTCGTTCGAACATCGCACCCAGGTTAGTGTTTTCCACTTTCAGATGTTTCACATCTCTCTCGGCTTTCTCCAGAGCTATCCTCGTTCCCGAATCTGATTCTTCTATTTCCCTGAGTTTTTTTTTGATCGGCTCGAATGTTTTTCTGAACTGGTCTCTTTCAACTTCAAGTTTTTGAATCTGTTAAAAAGTAAAGTTCTTTATTTCTACATTCTGTTATTTTCCCTATAGTACTTGTCAAAAATAAAGCTAGAAAAAAAAAGCTAGAAAAGTAGTAGTACCCTTCCTTACGTACTTACGTTTTTATCAGACGGCGCAAAAAGGAAGGTAATGGTGTTAGATTTAGATTAGATTTAGATTATTTTTAGTTTTTTTATTTTTAAGTAACACCTTAATAATAATAATTTACTGTTGACACTAGGACAAAGCCTGTCTCGTAGTGTTCTTGTGTGAGTTTGTATGTTTGTCTGTCTCTATAAATATTACCTACCTACTGTAGCCTAAACAGGTTCAAAGATTTAGAAGTGCGATTTATCGTTAAATTCGTCTTTATATCCGGTGTGATGCAAAAGACTACATTTTGTAGTCGTGTTTTTTATAATGTCATTACGTTTTATTACTAGTAAAAGGTTTGTTCTTCTATCTATGATGTATCCATCTTAGAGTGCATCGTCACTTACCATCAGGTGAGTTGTGGTCAAAGGCTAGCCCATTACATCATTAAAAAAAATAAGTTTTTTGCTACACCTAACTCTACTTGATCCAAGTCATTTAGCTCTGACAGCTGCAGTAACATTGTAAAAAGCTGGTTGCAACAGATATAACCGGCCCACAGCCACTTCAGCCACTAGTACGCTGGGCTACGTCGATGACTTTGGTTTTTTAGCTAATTACTTCGTTCCGTTAAAACCTTACGTCATAAGACTTTGCGAAATCAGTGACGAGAAAACTGCACGGAACATCCCGAATAATACCAGTCGCAATTCTGTCTCTTGGCTTCACTCACAAAATTGTTTTGTGTGTGTACTAATTCTCACCTTTCCCTTCAACTGGTTCTCAATCTTCTGCGACTCCTCGATCTTCTTCTTATAACCTCCCTCCATCTCAGCCCACATGTCGTCTGCTTGCGTCAGCATCTCCAAGTAGGCCGTCTCTCGTCGCTCGAGCTCGGCCACTCGTGTCTTCAGCTCCTGTTCGCTGATGAGGAGGGCGCGGATCTTGCTACCCATTGTAGGATCGGCTGGTAGCTGTAAAAAACATAGTAGTTTTGTCTATTTTCATCGGTTATTAATATCCTTGATTATTCGAAGCGATGGTACTAAACCGAAAGGAGGTTTTAGGATATTATTTCTCCTATTATTAAAACAATTTATTTTGCGGAATCGAAAACATCTATTTTTCACCTCTTGTCAGATCTCTTATAAAACAAAAAACAACTCTATTAAAATAAAATAATAAAGGCGGCCGCGAAGGTCGCACTGGTGAAAAAGAGTTCCGCCACACCACCCCCCCACGGAGAAAGGAAGAATAAGCTGGAGAAAAAAAAAACATATGTAATCACATATCTAACATCCCTCTAAACTTCACCCTCCGAATTCATCATCATCATTCGGCCTTCAATAGGCCGAATGATGATGATTTGTGAAGCGTTCCTAAATCTAGTAAAGTCAATACCGTACGAGTATTTTACTTTTGCCTTCATAAATCTCGCTTGACATGACTCTGCTCTTAATTGTTACGAAACAGTTACCAATATGTAACTAGCTATTATGCTCGCATATAATGTTTCATCACAGCCGACACGGTGAGGGGTTGGTCGCGCGCCTCTTTACTACGGTCTAATGCACTAATAGTTAGATGAATTTTACAGGTAATGATTGGCGTATTATTTAAACAAGTGTAATTGATTACAATTACGTTGGTAACCTAATTATGCTGATATTGTGCAATGGTTTCAGTGATGTTTATTTGTTTCAGTACGTTTTTAACAGATTTATGGTTGGGCATTTCACACCATATTTAGGCCAAGGTTTGAATTGCTAAATGATCATGTTGAATGGGGCTTTTCGGACCATGTCGTGGTTGGTTTTTTACTGTGGGTCAATTCGGACCACTTTATAAATCATTCCAACTATCTTTATTCAATAAGGTGAATCAGCTCTATCAACCGTTTACACTGTTTAAAAAAATACAATACTTGTAAAAATACAATGCTGTTTGGAATTGACGTCCATGCACTTATTGAAAAAACAACACACACATTATTCACACCGTAGTCTGATTATTATCGAATTTTTAACCAAGTTTGAAACAAATTAACCAAATATGTCGTATTTAAAGGATATCGTCGTTGTCCAAAACGCAAGTGGCGTGAAACGACTAAACACTCCGGTGTTTCCTTCAATAATTTTGAATTTGCTTATTAGTTTTAATATCAGGCAACCAGATAAACTCCAAGATTAAAAAATATGTTTGCTTCTATAGAAAATACATGTTGACTATATTTCTCGCCTTACTTTCTGCTTAAGAGTTACCTAGTTCTACGAACATACAATTCATAGTATCTATAAATCTATAGTTTTGTTACAGGAGTAGGAGTACCTAAGGAAGCAACTACCATTACAGCTTGTTACATTTAACAATCTAATTCTAACCTTTTCATCTTCTTTCTCCCTCTTTAGCTTCGACTCGATCTCGATAATCTTCTCTTCGATTCTGTCTTGCTTGACGTGAGCTCCAGAAACAGTCGCAGCGATTTGTCTCTTCGCAGTATGTAATTCGTCTTCCAGTTCTTCTATTCTTTTCTCTAACATTCTGATGTTTTTAGCTGTATGGTCTTCTATCTCCTTTTTTTCTAACAATAATCTAGAAAAAATAAAAATTACCATATATATTTTTTCAGTCGTTTCATGCTATGGTTACTATGCAAACATAGTCCGTCTTCGACCGCTTCGTCACTTCCTATAAATTGAGATCAGTCTCATAGGTTATCTAGCAGTTTGTTGTAAAACAAAGAATGAGGAGGTTTAATTTAAGTTTGTCTTGAAGATATATGGACACTTACTTTGAAACCTGTTGCTGTAACAGCCGGGTGGTGCGCGATGTGCCAGCTTCGATGTCGTTCCATGCGACTATGGCCCCACAAGAGGTCGGCTTTGCAAGAGATTCTTCTCGGATCTGAGCTATCAATGCCTTTGTGTCGGGTCCGTATGAGCCCAGTCGGCTCATCAACGCATGCTGAAAAATCGAAAATTTATTACGATGAGTAATTCTGTATGATGATATTACCATATAAACCGATAATAACGAGAAAGTTCGATCTGCCAAACTTCGCCCTTGTGTTACACCTGCGGAAATTTTAACGATAGCGAAAGAGGTGGTAGGCCGTTAAATTATGATGTTTAAAGGTGGCTCGTCAAATCAATTGGGTTACTTATGATTAGATTCCAACACAGCAGCTTTTAACTTTAACAATAATTTAAAATAATATTTAACATAATAATGAATTAACAATGAATGAATGTAATTCCGATGGTAATAAGTAGTTGAGCTACTATGTGCTAATTTGTAAGCGATACGTACAGAAGTAGATAGTAGAATAATTATAAACACTGTTTTAAACTATCACGGTTGTTCATTCCACAACCTTACCACGGTAAATATCCCGTAAATAATCATATAAATTTAGAATAATTTAAGTTAATCACCTGCTCGCTGAAGGACATTTTAGCGCCCACCACTTGCACAACGTTCCACGCTATCAGTGCCGGTACAGCCTTCTCCAGTTTATCCAACCGCGTCGTCAATTCAGCCTTTAACAATCACAAATAGTACTTTTTACTCCAGACATTTTTTCTATTTAGTCAAGCATCAAGTTTAATAGAATTCCCAAGATTGTAAATATCAACAAACAAGTCATAGTCACTGCCTAAGTCACAGTCAAAGCCAAGTCATGCTCTAGTAAAGTGGTGACTTTAGTAGATGCTTCTGTGGAATTTTATAAACACGAAAAAACATGTTTGACTACATTATATATATTTTGCCTATAATTGGGCATGTTAAACCCCGGGAGGCTTGGATGGAATGGAATGTTTGCAAGGTTTAATTTTTTTTCGCCGTCAGTATTTCTCCCATTGGTTGACACTAAGGGCGCTGGGCGGCCCGCTTACGCTGTCCCCTTAGTCTTCTAGCTATATACTACTACTGCGTAGTAACGTGAAATTATAGTATTTACCATCTACCACTTGAGTTAGACAGTAAAATACAAATACCTTCTATGTTTAAGAAAATGTAAAATCAAAGGGCCCAGCACTCCCAATAACGAGTTGTAAAAAATCGATGACGATGATGATGCATTTATTTAGAAACATCAAAAAACACCGAAGTGTCAGACAAACCCATGTGAAACACCTTAACGCACCAGCACAGTGCAAAAACAGATGTACCGGTCGTTGGTCTATAATCAAACAATAATTTTGCTAGTAGTTCATCCATGACGACGTAAACAACATGAAAGGAATGTGTTAAAAACTTGTAGGAACTAAATATAAGTACTCTTTGTTTAATATTATGACAATTTGTTAATTATAAAAAGAAAATGCCATATTTTCAAAGAGACATAAACACGAAGGTGTCCATAGAAGTTTTGGCGCCAACGTCAAAAAACATGTCGCCGATTGTCGCCTCATTGTATTATTTTCCTAATATTGAGTCTATACATACTAATATGGAATAAACTATCATCATCAACAACCACTGGTCACCTTCTACTGAAAAATTCATCTGTCTAAAAAAGTATTAACATTTAGTTTAGCATAGCTTGCATAAATGAGGTAATTTTTCATACTATGACTTGGCTGTTAGTCGACAACTCACTTTCCTCTTTGGCCCGCTGTTCCTTCTCTGTCATTCTAGTCGACTAATTTCTTTCTATTATCGCGATATCACCGAACCACTAAATATCAAATTAATAACTAAGTTTTTGACCGACCTCTCTCTTCTTTAAAATGAGTTCCCGATTCGCGAGCTCCGTCATCAGGCGTTCGGCCTGCGCCCGTGAGCATTCCCGTTGCTCCGTCATGTCTCTTAGTTGCGCTGAACAGAGCTCATAGTCCATCTCAAGTCTGAAAATTACATAAGATATTAAATAGAGAAAAATTTCATAAGGATAGCCATAAAACCCATCTTATAATTTCATCCCTACTTATGTCTTGCAATAATTATAGGTATTTTAGTAGGTATTCTTTATTTTACAAAGATCAGAAATGTTGTTTTCCTTTACGAAAACTTCTTCCATCTTCTATCTGGTTTCTATACCTATAATTTTTTTTAATTTAAAATTGCACTTACTGCTGCCAGTGTAAACGGGTGTCATTTTCGATTTCTTCTAATTCACAACATTCCTCTTCTAGCCTCTCATATTTGTCTTGAAGTTCCGAAAGTTGTGATTCGAGTTCCTGCAATACAACAAACATTTGAACACAGGTTACATTTCAATCACAATAGAGATTTTGTTGTAAGACTAATATTTACCTGTATCCTATCTTCCAGAAGAAATTCCTTCTGAAGTCTCTGAGCAAGTTTAGCCTCTTTAACGTCTTGTGCCGCCTCGTATATACTGATCTTTCCTTCTAAAAATTTAAGCCTTCTTTCGTAATACTGCTTGTGTTTCTTCCCCAACTTCACGCACCTGCATTCCAGGCCATCGCTTTCGTCTTTAGGGCTTAAAGTCCTATTCCTAACACCTTGCCTCTCTAGTTTCTGTCTTATACTATTCAGTCGTTGTATTTCGGTGTTCAGTTCACCAGAGCATTCGAAGCTCTCGTTGACTTCGGTCTGAGTCTCCTTGGTCTCAGTTTCGACACCTTCGAAGATGCCGCTCTCTTGGAGCACGCTGTTTGGTTTCCTCTCTTCGCTGCAAAGACTCTCAAGAGATTCGCATTTGTATCCTTTCTGCTGATAAGGTGTAACTGTTGCGATTGCTTTGTGAGTTTTGTGCGATGGAATGTCGGTTTCCAGTTTCGTTCTTAGGTCACATATTCTTCTCGGTTTTGCCTGTAAACACGGATATAAATTTCACAAAAACTGACAAAAAATCACAGTTACATAATGTCTGTCATTGAAAGTCAAGGTTGCTGTCATAGAACATTACAAAAAGTTTATATACCTGAAAGCACTCGTCCTCGCTGACGGAACTGCTCAACGCTTGAAGGTTGTACAACAGCATCATCACTTGCTCCAAGCAGCTTCTGTCCTCAGCCGAAGCTGCATTCAGGATCATCTGCTCCAAATGTTCTTTGACCGGGTTGCTTTTGAGCGAGTCATTGGTCGATTCGGAGTTTCGATCTAGAATATCGGCAAGCACCTGGGCTTTCGCGAAGTCTTCCTTGAAGTCATCGTGCGGGGTACCCAGATGCCGTCGCAGATTGCAGGGACTGCTTGGAGCGTGCGGGGACTTGTATCCGGAATCCATTCGTTTGAGTTCAGGCGAGGCGGAGTCCTTAATACGGGAGCCGGGGGACACGCAGCCTGAGTCAGAGTCCGTTAGGTTGTCCCTAGCACCCTGTAAAGAAGAAACTTCAATAAGTCCATGCAAAACTTACACACAAAATAAAACCTTCATCTTCAGCTTTGTTCAAACATTTGCCAAAGACCTTGTCGAGCGTGTTAAATATAATAAAATAAACTATAATATGCCGATAACCACCGTGACAGATAGAGCTCCACGCACCACATCAGTTAAGCTAATGAGGACTAAATTCGGAGTTTTTAGAACATTAAAACATTGTTGCGTAGACATGTACAAGAGTACAAGCAACCCAGAGTCGTTATGTCCATACGCCTCGCCTACTGTCAGACTGCTTGTTTGACACGATTTGAATAATCTGATATGGCTTGTGTTAGCTTGTTGTAGCCACTTGCCGGAATAAAGTACCGTGAAGTGTCTACGCCTTTGCGCAGAAATTGTAATCTTACGTAAGGGTAAGTACTATCGTTTGTTTTGCATATTAACATTTATCAAGGCCAAGGTTTGAAATGCGTCAGCACTATGTTAAAATACATTATATACAACAGAAGTCACATGGTGTCAAGCAACATTATTACCTCGCGATGGCATTTACTGTACAGAACATATTACTTTATATAGATGAAAAAGTCCTGCATGATACCTAATTTCATCACAAACTTACGTAAGATTAAGCCGGTTACTCTGACTATAGTGCTGAATGCGGTTGGAACTATAGTCGAAGTTACCGGCTTTATCTTATGTGAGTAATTCCCGTATAATATAATCAAAAGGAGTGAAAACCACGCCAGTTTTAATTTTTACCAAGTTATCAGTTAAATTGCTTAGGTTTTGAGAAAGTAGGGAAATTATAATATTTTAACCGTATATCTTAGCATAATGTAAAGTGATCTCTTAGTGTTTTAGTCGAGTTTCTTTAACACATAATTTCTAGATGTAGACGTTTTTAATGAAATGCTACAATAACGGTATTTCGTTGCGACAGCCGTTCCATAATTGGCTGAGCAACTGAGCATTCGTTTCCTTTTGTAATAAAGTGTTGTGTTTCGCTTGGTATTGCGGAATCTTGAATCAACCATCGTCTGATACGGTCTACTTATAACATGTGTATAGTCTGCGATTTCTCGCTGATTAATCTTTGGAAATCAACGTCTTCATATTAAAGATGCATACCTATAGTTTCATCAACGCGCCTATGCCGAAGATAATACGTTTATGTAGTATCAATTATTAATTTTTCTATGGTAAGAAGTATCTAAGTGTTGGCTTGTGGTACAACCAGTCTGACCCACAGAAGATTTTTTTTTTCTACTTCTCTTTTCTGTGGTCTGACCTAACCATAATGAAACTGCGGACACCGATTGTCCTATAAATAACTCGATCTATGGGTGACAAGGCAAACCACTTGTTTTCCTCACTGTACATAAAGTTATAGGTACTTAGTTCTAATCGACAATTAAAATGGCAATCAAGATTTCAACGCGACATCAGATACCATTCCAGAGTGAGTTCAAGGCTTTGAAACGATTAACAAGCTAACACTTTTATGTAGCTTCAGAAGTAAACATAATTATTTATGTACTATTTTATTAAAATTCTGAAACTGACTCAAGCAACTTTTGTATTCATTTTCTGACGAGAGATATGCATAAACACACATTCAGGCAGACATCTCAAACATACTTAGCATTACAAAGGCCATAGTTGTCATTATGACTAATCGAGGCAAGCGTCACCATCAACGTTTCATAAATACTACTATACTTGGCTACTAGTCTGTGCCACAATTTATTGCCACTCTGCCGGAGAGCCCCGCTTCCTGTATCCCTGCAAAGGCTTTCAGAGATCCACGCTGTAATGGTTTTGCCGCCAGCATGCAGAATACCCTACCCTGGGCTTGAGCATTTGGATTGTCTTTAGACCTTCACCGGTCTATGGGCAGTCTGTTTTTATAGTGTTGATGTTAGTTTGTATTTTGTGTAGTATGGCGCTTGCCAGTTGAATGTGAACTGCGTTTTGAATCAAAAGAAATAATAGTTTATCCTTCCAAACCTCATCCCCTGACAAAGAAATAATTTGAATTTGATGTTGTCTTTGTGCAACGGGCTAATTTGATGGCTAAGTAGACATTGTTTCTGTTGACATCGTTGTTATATATTATAATAATGATGTTAACAGAAACAATGTCTATATCCGTTTCAATGTAAGTGATCAAAATTACATTAAAAATAGGTATCTATAGTCTGAAAAAAGTTCTCAAATGCATACAATAATATAGAGTTGCCCTCACCTGGCCAGTGTACAATTATTAACTCAGTATATTCAGTCAAGTCCCGCTGATAATACCATCCAAAATTTGATATCCCCGTGATGCGTTTTGTGCTATGATCAGACCAGCCATAAAGTTTGGCGTGGACTTTACTGTACCATAAACAGACGTCCGGTTAAGACACAACAATTCGTGAGGTAACCGTTAACAACCGCCAGTTCCGTTACGTAGTCCTTATCCTAAAATGTTTTAAGAATAGGATATGTGGATAACTAGTGGAAGCTTTGATACGTCATGTCCTACCCACTTGTACGAGTCACTATCAACATTTACGCCTATACAGGGTTACGCATATACCCTAAAGGAGGTCATTGTACTCATCATTATGAACAACTTTTACTATGGGACCAACCCAAAAATCCCAGAGTACAATGACCTCCTTTCGGCTTAGTATAGGGTATATGCTTACCCCTGTATAGCAGTTTTCTAATGAAGCCGCATTCAAAAATGTATCTTTTAATTTTTCCTGCTGTTTATCTATGATACAACTTACAGCCGCAATCCTTACTACTATAAATGGGAAAGTGTGTCTGTTTGTTGGTTTGTTTGTTCCCTTTTACGATCAATGTACCAATGTGATTTTTATATAGAAGTATTTGGAGGGCCGAGGAGAGATTTAAGAATTCTGATATAGTGTCTTATAATTTGATACCCTTTTCCGCGAAATAATAAGTTTCTTAGAGATTGTCTACGCTAGTAAAAATAATAATTCATGATGACATTCATTATTGCGGCGATTGTATTTTAGCGCGTTTTTGTTCTTAGTGATGGAATTATCTCCGCTTCAGACCACACAGGGTAGGGTCTTTCAGTCACTGCTGATTGGGAACCACTGGGCTAGAGTAAAAATCTGACAGTAAAGTGCTTTTCATGAAAGAAGTCCCCCAGACGCGGCGCTGTCATCGCATATCAATCACTATCAGTATCATTTCTCGAGTAGAACTTTAACAACTTTTGGCATTGTACACGACTCTTTAACGATGGAAAATTAATAAAAATCTCACTAGCGTCCAAACACAGTAACAACACCTGACAACTACAACATGGAAATTTAGTTCCGCTGTTTGCCGTGGGACTTCTTTCATGAAAAGGACTCTACAGGTGTTTAGCTGTGTTTAGGTAAGTATCATGAAAGCGTCCTGTCAATACCAACATAAAAACTGGATTGTTCGGTACAGCAATCGCCACTCGCAAATAATCAAAAATAGCGCAACTCTACGAACTGTTACCTACCTTATTTTTATCAATTGATTTGAAACGCGCGCAAAACTTTATCCAAATTCTCACCATTATTCTAAACAAAATAAAGCACTATTCACTCAGAAAACCTCACTGTTCTATCATCTACCGTTAGAACTATAACTTTCTTTAATTTATTTCACACTTATCTTGCTACGATTTTTACGAAATTTAATTGTGTGTATTTAGAATGAACATGAGACACGATGCAAAGTCATGTAAATTTGCAGCGTAGAGCAAGTAAAGATCGTGGGTGACATCAATATTTGCTTTATGATTTAAACGAGTTTTCCGTGTGAGACATTCTTATAGGTTACTGTATAATACCTAGTTAGTAATGACGTACTTAGCCTTGTGGTGTTGTAGACCCTGAATTTGACTAAGTATTGACCTATCATAGGATTTCATAGGAATTCGTTTTGTGTCATAGGTTAAATTTGGTCCAAGCATTTATTTCTTCTGACAGCTGCAATGACATTGTAAAAGAAACCGAATAAAAACAACTTCTATTGATATTTCTCTGAAGTATATCGGGTACCTGCTACAGTCGTAGGTTTAAAAACCCAGTATAAAAGTAATCAGAATTCGCGGTTTACATTTACGGTTTTTACAATTGTATTGGAGATGTCAGACCAAATAAATGCTTGAACCGAGCTTAGGTAAGTAAGGTAGTTAATTTTAAGTGTATTTTTGTTGAGTTAACAAAGGTACCTATTGTAAAAGTATTTTGCCTGCATTACAAGTACGCTGTTTGAGTTGGTATAGATTTCGTGTAGAATTATGTATAGGTATACTTACTTGGCGGCGATGTTTACACGAATTTTTTAGGTTTCTCACGATATTCCGAGAGAAAATGTAGTCCTTGTTCTAACTATTCAGGTTTTATGTTCATTCACCAAACATCATTTTTTCTCTACCTCCTGTATGAATCCTCTCCATCCTAAGGTTGCCTGGAAGAGATCGCTCTTAGCGATAAGGCCGCCGATTGTTGCACTAGTTTTTAAGCTGTTTTATCGTGTGTATGAAATTTGTGGTGTGAACAATAAAGAGTTTATCTATCTATCTATCATTTGAGGCCTTTCAGGCGACCTGAAGATTGGTTACTAAATAAAATTTCATGTTTGGAAATAGATAGAAGAATTAATTTATTTTAGGAATTATTTTAAGTCCAGAATACACTGCAGAAAGTAGATGTAATTTCAATAAAAAGGCGATGCAGCAGAATGCGTTGTGTAACGTCTCTTCAACCGTTGAGAATTTAACATTGTTTATTGTACGAGGAACCTTGAGCTTATCTCAGAAACAATCGTTAAGATCACTGGAACTACGCCATTATCACCATAGCACAACTAAATACAGGCAGGCATGGCGCACTCCGGACTTTAGGTATGTTCGGCCTAGTATAAAGTCCTTATTTATTTAAATTTCTACGCGGAGTGAACCTTCTGTGTCTATTATGTCTTCTGTGATACAGGTATGTAAATAGATATAGTTTGCACTTGCTGTACAAACTGCAAACTGCAAACTGCTGTTGCTTGCCTACTACATTCAGGCATTGACAAAGACAAAGACATGGAAGTTGGAGCTTAGTGTAAAATTTTCAAAAATGTGATCTAAGTTTACCTATGATTTTCAACCAATTTATTTTTTATGTCGTGCATAACAATGTTTAATTTAGCCTGCAAACAATGAAGTCTAAATTATATTAACTTAATATAATAGTCACCGACATAGCTATTAAAATTTGCAAGTTGAAGTGGCAATGAGCAGGCCACATCGCTACAAGAACCGATAACCGATGGGGAAGAAAGGTTTTGGAGTGGAGACCACGAACCGGAAGACGCAGCGTATTAGGTAAGCCTAGATGGACCGACGCCTATATATTTTCATGAACAAACTGATTCTATTCTATATTTTCTTAGCTTCGATTACATAACTCAATTGTTTTTAACAATTCCAACCCGTTTACTGCATAAAGTAACTATACAGGGTTACGCGGAAATGGTGTGAATAAGCCGTAAGGGGTCCATAGTGCCAATTATTATGAACAGTTAAAAAAATATCCACTGTTCCATACATGTTATCGAGCGTGAATGTCCGTTTTCTATGGAACAGCCCTTTTTCGCAATTTCAGCGTTGATCATAAAATAGTAAAAGTTGTTCATAATGATGGGTACTATGAACCCCTTTCGGCTTAGTACACCCTTTCCGCGTAACCCAGAATAATTAGGTACAAGGTTACACGTGATTTCCTACACTCACAACTTTTCCACTCCAATCACATTTTTGTGCCACAAAAATAATAATCAAACGCTACCTTCTAACTTGTATAGATTCATACATATTTTCATACCTGTCTAACCACATTCCCAATGCTCTAAACTGTTTACTATCTATGCCAAATAGTAGCAATACTATAGGTACCGTCGGTTTGTTTACAAGCAGAATTTTCCGAAATTTATTTAGTTTATTGTAGGGCTGTGGATTTTGTTCAATAAATAAAATAAAATAAACATTTCAACACAATCTTCAACTACACTGTTTATCGGGACGCATTATTTTTATGCGTGATAAGTTCATAAACGTTCATAAACATTCAAAACACGTATTGCGTTCAAATCGCGATATTTAAAAAATACCACACTTTATATATAGGTACTTAAGTAGGTATGTAATTTTTTTCGTCACTTCTTTTAGACCGTACACTTTTGAAATACACCACTATAAAATTTTCCGATTTTCCACAGCTCGGAAACTTTTTTACTGACAGGCGAAACCACTTAAACTTTTTGCCACTTCACGCCCTCACCTTCTCAAAACTGGCATCTTCTAGATCGAGCTGCTTGAACTCCATGGTTCAATATCCCGAGCATTTGAGCAAAATCGCGTCTATTTGAGCATTTGCCTCATTTGAGCAGATCGCGTGCGAGCAGTCGCGCGCTCGACGCTTCGTAAACTGAAGCGCCAGTCTGCAAGACTGTGGGGCGACCATGAGTGTCCGTTTCCTATATCGAGTTGCGGTGGAAATGAGGTATGCGGAAAGAACCTTCGTGGGATTTGAAAAGTCTTAGCGGTTTGTAAATTAACTCACATTTTTCAAAGTTTAATTAATACCTAACTATACAATACAATATCACTTTATACACCGAACAAAATACAAAGTAACTTAAAACAACAAAGTAAGTATTATAACATTAATTATAACTATTGTAATAGAAAGATAGAAAGAAAAAAGTTTATTTGTGACCAAATTCCGTTTTTTTGACATAGTTAAAAGACACAGGTTATAAGGTCACAAATCGAGTACCTACTAGTAATATGCGTTACTACAAAGTGGTTACTATAGTTTTTTATCCACTGGAGATTTTAATTTATAGCGGTGGTTGTTTGGTGGTAGACTTTCGCGATGATGGCGGAATGACCACGGACAAATACGCTCTAAGAATTCATTTGCACCAAACCCCCTATGGCTCGGATCTGGGGCCTCAGACACCGATTGTGGCTCAGAAACAAGGATACTATTTCCCCATATCCCGTAGGCATGAAGTGGAGTGCTCTAATAGTACAAACCCAAACCAGAAGGTTCCTCAAGCACTAGTGCTTGAGGAACCTTTGGGTTTCTATACTAAAGTATTATCTATTATCTATAAATGAATTCCTATTTACCTTGGTCATGAACGAACAAACTTGAGAACGACTTAACCGATTGCATTCATTATTTCTTAAGTTTTCTAATACTGTACAGAAGGTTCTTACGGAAAGAACAATAAGAAAATTGCGCAGAAAATTGGAAAAATTCAGAAAACTTAACGACCATTTTAACTCGCGGGTGAAAAGACGGGTGCACCCCGTCTTTTCACCTGGGTAATAACAAATAATTGGATCACATCGTCTACAGCAACCTCTTGGACTCCTGGGAATCCCGAGACCTTGACATGACCTATACGTTTAATTAATTCAATTGCTCGCACGGAGCTTCCCTATAACATAATGCACGAATATGTGCCTGCACCTGTGAGCTCTGGTGCAACCACAGCAAAGCGGAGTATCCACAAAAACGCATTACGAATAATAATGAAGCTACGGAAGTGCCGCAGGGCCTCTAACATGTCTAGTGTCTAGAAAGAAGACTCCTCTGGGTTCGCAGCGCTGATATGGCGGCGAGCGGTGAACACAGGCGAGGGGTATTTTACGTTTATATTTTTTACATAATTATTTTAAAAAAATCTGCAATTAATGCATTTTATATATTACTTATAAGATTTTTTATTCAAGTAAGTATTCCTGTTAATTTTTCCTCTGCTAAGTTTGGCCTTCAGTTCCTGCCTCACGTCACGCAGTTTTACCACTGGGTAACCTAACGTAAGCTATAGTCGTATTCTCTCACCTTGTCAGGATGCGCGTCCTCCATCTCGAGCAGGCGGAACTCCATGAGCTCGATCTGGTCGCGCGCGTCGCGCAGCGCGTCGGCAAGCCGCGAGCATTCGCGCGCCGACGTGGACGCGCGCTCCGACACCGCGCGACAGTTGCCGCATGACTGCAACAACAAAACCCATGCTTTACTATCACGGTTTCTTAAACGTCATATATATTTATGTGGCAATACCTAACGGACCGCCTGATGGTAAGCGATTACCTTCGCCTATGGATACTTGGGGGTCTAGACAAGAGCCACTTTCTGTTAGCGTTAACGCCTGCGGAAAGATGAAATTGTATGAAAATGACATTAGCTTGAGATATGAAAATGACATTAGCTAGACATAAATTATCTCAAGCTTATGTCATTTTCATACAATTTCATCTTTCCGCAGGCGTGAACGCTAACAGAAAGTGGCTCTTGTCTAGACCCACTGTAACTTTCGACCAATATAAAATGAATGGACGGGCCCAGCAGAAGCGCATTTTTTTAAGATTACATAATGACCACCGGCGCTCACTTCGTTTCAGTCGGTCTCTAGCCGTAGGAAGTGCGACACGAGCCTATTGTTAACGATATTATTTATGACGATATTTACATGATAACGAAACATCTGACAAAATTATGCCTTCGTGTGCTTTCCTGAAGTGTAAATACACAACAAATACGCTACAATTTTTTTTGTAACAAATGTACTGTACCTTCATGGTTATAATTAGGTGTTGAAGTATATGTCCGACGGTTTTGACTCTTTTTAACCGACTTCAAGAGGAGGTTATCAATTCGACTGTATGTTTTTTTTTTTCTTTTTTTTTTTCCTTTTTTTTGTATGTTTGTTACGCGATTACTCCGCCTATTTAGAATTGTTTTTAATGATTCTTTTTTTGGTTGGTAGGTCATAGCTCATAGGTGGTCCCATAATTTTTTTATCGACATTAATTCAGTGCTTTTTGAAAAATCTACAAAAATATCTACAAATTCAATGTACATTGTAAACATTGGACAGTGCCACCAACTTAGCTGTTAAGGTGGACAACATTGGAACTACAGTTATTTCTTGGTAAATTTCATACTTTGTTCTCTACTAGCGACGCTGTCAACTAAACAGCAAACATCACAGATCTACTACTGACAAACATACAGGAACAGACTTCAAAAAACAAAGAAGTGTCTCCATGGCGACCATGATGCGACCATGCCCTGTTGTTTTTTGTTAAATTTTTCATGACCATGGATACAGAGTATTTGAGTCGTAATATTAATTAGTGTCGTGTATTTAGTATTAAATATTTTATATAGTGTTCAATAGCGTCAAACAAGCCAGTCAAGCAGAACATATGCACGATAATAATGCACTAATCATGCACGGTCAAGTCAAACTCATGCACCAGTAAAGTGGTGGAGGCTTTACAAGAGGCTTCTATGGAGTTTTGGACCCTTATTAGGGTTTATTATTCCTTTTTAGGGTTCAGTATCCAAAGGGTAAAAACGGGACCTACGGGTTAACTGAGCCTACGCTATCTGCATGTGATGTCTGTCCTACCTTTTAACGGCTGTCTTTTGAACCGTAATAGATAGCCAGTTTTTTTTTACAGAAATTGTAAATTACAGCGTATTAAGTTAACAAATAATAATAAACTATAGTCGGAGTGACCGGCTTAATCTTACGTGAGTAATTCCCGTGTAATATAAATAAAATGTGTGAAAACCACGTCAGTTTCTATAATAAATAATAATAAAATCAAAAAGTAAAAACTAAAAGTGGCCCTACAACAAACGTATTTTTTACGTATTTTTGTAATTGGTCTAATGTAAAAACGGCAATATGTAGGTACAAGCGTCAAACTTGGCATGATTATAGTACACACTCTAAAGTATAACAGTAGGTAATAAATAATGGCAAAGTGTGAGTCAGTGACAAATGTCTGTTCAATACCATGTTAACCAACGTAGAGCGCGGTCGGTACTTGGATGGGTGAAGGGGCAAGGAAGTTATTAGGGTATAATATATACCATCCTTGGTGACGGGTGATGGCACCTGGACGTGATGTTTTTTGCACTTTTTGTATTTTGTGGTGGTACGGAACGTACGCGAGCGCGCTCAGTGCGCGAGCCCGACACGCACTTTTTTATCTCTGCAGAATAAATCCCACTAAAAATTTAAAAATAAAGATAATTTTTGGGAAAAAAAAGAACCGACTTCATGATTATACCTTCATTTACAAACTAAAACTAAAAAGTAGAAAATAATATTTAAATAACTTCAAAACAATGAGCATTACAGGACAATCAACGAAATTATTAATACATATATTACCTACTTATATACATATTTACAATTTATAATCAGTAATTTTTGGAGTCGGTGCCAGCCAAAGCAAAAATAACCTTAATAGATACCTACTTGATTAATCTATTAATATTTATGATATGAATGTGAAATATAGATAAATATAAAAGAAATCGAACGAAGGCTAATAATTGAAAAGAAGCGCATCAAAATTTATATGCATTTAGACACAACCGTCAACGGGAATTCCGCACATCAGCTGTAAGACTACAGGTGCCAAAAATTAAACTTCAGTGCAGAAAACATAATATCAAAATCACAGATCAAAATAGACTGTAGAAAAGTATTTTCCTACAAAGGCAGGATTATAACCCTTTGCTGGCACCGACTCCAAAAATAACTGATTATAAATTGTAAATATGTATATGTCGGAGAACACCCGGTACTAGGATGTTTTTTGAAGCTGTGACGTCATCAGTGCTCATGATACTATTTCCATCACTGGGTTCTACCATTGGAGATAAAACCTTAGCTGGCAGAACTACTCTCTTCTAAGTAACTTTGTAGTTTTTAGGCTGTACCAAACTGACTTATTCACGGGGTAGGTCAAAGAAACACATTGAAAGTTCTGGTAATGACTTATCTATATTTTATTTATGCATAGACCCTAAGAAGGTGCTCTATGCTAATGCTAATTTACCGCCACGTTCGTAAAACCCTAGACGCTTATAGAAGAAGGGCAAGAAACTACAGCGCCATCACTTTATCACAATTATTATAGAATAACACTTTTCATAACACTTATTGAGCAATAAATAGTAGTTAACAAAATAGTAACAGCACTCTAAGTGCACCGGATATAGCTTCAAGCAAGACTGCCTGTTTCTGCACTTTGTACTGTGCTCGATGAATGCCTCAAACAGAATGAGCCCGGCTCCACAACAGCTCGCCATTTTATAACAAAGATGGCGTCATGTCGTTGTGTAGTCATAACACTGTTCATTAAAGATCTACAAATAACCTACTTTACAGTAGTTTATAACTTGTTAAATAATCTTAACTATTTACAGAACTTAGCTCTTATTAACACTTAAGCTAAACATTTAAATAATCGAAACAAGGCGCCATGTTTTTCGTTTTGTAAATCAAATATCAAATCAGCTGTACTTTAATGTAATCATTAACTAATGATTTTAAACCTAATGTTTATCGTCTACAAATCAAGACATGAATTTAGCAATAGATAACTTTACATTTAACTAAAGATTAAATAGTCTTGTGTCATTGTTTCCTGTCCGGAAAGAGAACAAAACATATTTTTACATTTTAGTTTTCCACAGTTAACTTTACGCTTAAATAAGTAAACTAATTACATCAATCAGTTTGTAAACCTTTCTGGTCTTCATTTTAACGGACATTGTTGAATTCGACGCTATTATTTAGAAGCTTATATTGGTCTTGCGCCGACACGGCCATTCTGACAGGTGGTGCGTGCTCTGCACCAGCCACATCAGTCTGTTGTTAGTATTCTTGAGAAACTTGCTGCTGGTACTTAGGGGTGGATAAAGATTTGGTATTGGAATTTTCTAGAATGTTCTCGAAGTGTATAAAGTATTTCAGGGGTCTCGATGTGTCTAGAAGATTTTAGTACTGTACTGTCGGAGAGTGTTGGAGTATCGGAGTGAGTAGAAATGAAATGAAATTAAAATTAGTCTGGGTGGTTCTCGGAGTGTCTTGATGTGTCTCGGAGTGTCTCGGAGGTTCTCGAAGTGTATCGGCGTGTCTCGGAGGTTCTCGGAGTGTAACGGAGGGTCTCGGAGGTTCTCGAAGTGTAACGGAGGGTCTCGAAGAGTCTCGGAGGGTCTCGAAGTATCTAAAAATTAAAACAAGTTTCTCTGAGCTAGGTATCCATTCATAAGCACACTAACCGATAACTTATTTGTGGTCGGTGTTTCAGTTATTTCAAAATAAGAAACTCAGCATGATTTCTATTGAATATCTTTTAATGATAACCGATTCCGATTATCAGTTATCAGCGGATATTTTTCACATCTTGACAATCATAAATGAATCAAGTTTAAAGTTTATGGAGGTAGGTAGAAGTTTACTGTACATGGAGAAGTAAGCGAAGATGTTGTAGTTAATGCTCCACGCATTGCAAATGTCCCTCGCATAACTGCAAGCTTTTATTTCTTATCGATAGGAACGATTTTATACTCTGCTATTGTTTGCATATTCAGCAGCTGGGCAATAGTTTGCTGTTGTGTCTACAGCCACTCGATGATGTCATGAATCATCGTCATCATTATTATTATACGAAAAGAATTCTGAAGGTACATCATCAGATTGTAATAGCAGCACCAGGTCCGCTGCAGGTCCACTCGTCACTGTGCATGGTGTAGACACGTCTTAACTTGTCGCACCAGGCATTAATCGGTTTGATTTGGGGTAATCCATCCATGAGCATTAACACTGTTCTCGTGGGCGTGACTAGGATAATCTGAAACATAATAAACAGACAGAAGGATCATCGGATTCTATCCCACTTCTGATGTCGGAGAACACCCGGTACTAGGATGTTTTTTGAAGCTGTGACGTCATCAGTGCTCATGATACTATTTCCATCACTGGGTTCTACCATTGGAGATAAAACCTTAGCTGGCAGAACTACTCTCTTCTAAGTAACTTTGTAGTTTTTAGGCTGTACCAAACTGACTTATTCACGGGGTAGGTCAAAGAAACACATTGAAAGTTCTGGTAATGACTTATCTATATTTTATTTATGCATAGACCCTAAGAAGGTGCTCTATGCTAATGCTAATTTACCGCCACGTTCGTAAAACCCTAGACGCTTATAGAAGAAGGGCAAGAAACTACAGCGCCATCACTTTATCACAATTATTATAGAATAACACTTTTCATAACACTTATTGAGCAATAAATAGTAGTTAACAAAATAGTAACAGCACTCTAAGTGCACCGGATATAGCTTCAAGCAAGACTGCCTGTTTCTGCACTTTGTACTGTGCTCGATGAATGCCTCAAACAGAATGAGCCCGGCTCCACAACAGCTCGCCATTTTATAACAAAGATGGCGTCATGTCGTTGTGTAGTCATAACACTGTTCATTAAAGATCTACAAATAACCTACTTTACAGTAGTTTATAACTTGTTAAATAATCTTAACTATTTACAGAACTTAGCTCTTATTAACACTTAAGCTAAACATTTAAATAATCGAAACAAGGCGCCATGTTTTTCGTTTTGTAAATCAAATATCAAATCAGCTGTACTTTAATGTAATCATTAACTAATGATTTTAAACCTAATGTTTATCGTCTACAAATCAAGACATGAATTTAGCAATAGATAACTTTACATTTAACTAAAGATTAAATAGTCTTGTGTCATTGTTTCCTGTCCGGAAAGAGAACAAAACATATTTTTACATTTTAGTTTTCCACAGTTAACTTTACGCTTAAATAAGTAAACTAATTACATCAATCAGTTTGTAAACCTTTCTGGTCTTCATTTTAACGGACATTGTTGAATTCGACGCTATTATTTAGAAGCTTATATTGGTCTTGCGCCGACATATATAAGTAGGTAATATATGTATTAATAATTTCGTTGATTGTCCTTTAATGCTCATTGTTTTGATGTTATTTAAATATTATTTTCTACTTTTTAGTTTTAGTTTGTAAATGAAGGCATAATCATGAAGTCGGTTCTTTTTTTTTCCCAAAAATTATCTTTATTTAAATGAGCAAGTTGAATGGTTATGGCCCGTCCATTCTTTTTATTTGAAGTCTGTAACACTAGAGGCATCGTAGTTACGTCCATCATATACAGCCTCTCATGTTCCCACTGCTGGGACAGAAACCTTATCTCACAGAGAGTATGCATGGGCCTATAACTATCATTCTACCCCAGTACATATCATGCAGTGCATGTCACATGTCTTTGAACTTTTGAAGTTCTTGGCCATACTGTTTTCCTCTCGATGTTTTCCTTCACCTTTTTGTTTTTTTGTTTGATGGCATCGAAACTCCTCATAATTTAGTACTAAATAAGTCGTTAGTGCAGGGCCGAGGATCGAACCGGGTGCCGTCAGATTTTAAAGCGCACATGCTACTGCTCGACCTCCATCGCACGCTTGGACACCATCGCTCATTTTTCATTTTCTCGATGTGATTGTTTGATACAGTCTGTCTCCATTATCTACCCCCGCAGTGGCAGACGGTAACGCTTTATCTAATAGTGCTAACAGACGCACGAACGCGGCTGACCTCAACCGCCGTCTGACCAATGGGAGAGAAAGAGAGGGAAATGTGATATTCTCACTCTTTCTCTCCCGTTGGTTGGACGGCGGTCTGTCAGCCGCGTTCGTGCGTCTGTTAGCACTATAAAGGTCCCCGAGAAATTAGTTGACCACGGTGAAAAATTATTAGCAGAGACAACTGCCTTCAACGTCAGTAATTTATACTGTTGTAGCTTGTAGACGATCGCTCTGGCCCTAATCTAAAATTTGTTTGGTTCGATTTGTGGCGTAATAAAAAAAAAATTTACAAGCATCGATCTACAATGTGTTGACATAATATAGATCGACGGATATTATATTATTTGCGAAAATAGGTAAATATTTTTATTTATGCAAATAAAGACGATTAACAAAGGACCGAGAAGAATGCCATAGGTACACAGAAAAGAGAAGTAAACATTTTTTTCTGTGCATAGGTCAATGATCTTATATTCTTATTGGCATAGGTAATCAAAGGATGTTGACGATAAAGATATTTTATGGAATTCTACGCATTGTTCATTGTTTAATTCAGGCAGAAGTCTTAGTTTTCTTCAAGGTGTTGTCGCCCTACACTACTATACGAAACACAATGCAAGTGACGCAACGAGCGCCAATAGTTTAGTAGGTGACAATATGTTTAGATATCGCAATCCTGCTTGACATTTTAAACTCCTGAGACGCACAAGGTCGGTCAGATTGTTGAGAGAACTTACAAAAAGTTTGAATATTTTGATTGAAGCCTCTTTTTAACATCCTACGAGGATGTTAAAAGGAGGTTTCAAAAGAATGACAGTTTTAATAATTATATTATTAATCAAAACACAACTTTTACTAAACAACCATTATGAACAACTATTACTATTTATATGGATGGTCCCATAATTGCAAAAAAAAATCAGCAGTTCAGTCATTCACACTAATTATGGAGCAGCAGTTTTTTTTATCGCGATTTGGGTAGGGTTGTTGGTCCATTGTAAAAGTTGATTATAATGATGAGTATAATGGGACCCGTTTTAGCTTAGTACACCCTGTCCGCGTAACCCTTTATTATGACGTGAGAGAGCGCAGGCAGCTCGTCTAATAGGAAGCGTCACGCTTTCCTATTGCAGTTCAGTGAAGTTTAGAAGATTTTTATTGAAGTGTAGTTTTGAACTCGAAATGCTGCGCATCATAGCAACGCACTGCTCGTTCTATGAAGGCTTCATTCTATCTCATGGTTAAACAATAAACATTCTACTTTATATCTACACCTGCAATAATCTACATAGATTCTTGCTTAGATTTATTGTTCGTAAGATAAATATAATTATCATACACTCAATGCATAATAAATAGGACCTTTGGAAAACTACAACAAAAGATGGTACATCCAAACACCTGGCCGTCAAGTCTTGCGTACAGTTGGTAGGAATGGTGTAGTTTTAAATTCTCATCAATAGGTACTAGATTCTTTCCATCCAATGGTTGCCTGGAACAGATCGCTTTTAGCGATAAGGCCGCCACTTGTGGCACTAGCTCGTAAGTGTTTTCTATCGTGTTGTAATTTTTTTCTGGTGTACACAATAAAGAGTTTCTATCTATCTATCTATCTATCTACTAGCTGCAATTAAAAAAAAACAACGGGACTTCTTTGCACACACGGTCATCTGACCCCAAACTAAGCAAAGCTTGTGATATGGCTGCTTGAGACTGGTATACATACATAATTATATATTATTAAATACATACTTAAATAGATACAAACAAAACACAAATCACTTAAATGTTTATCCTAGGTGGGAATCGAACCCACGCCCCCAAGCGCAAAAGGCAGGTTCACTACCAACTGGACCAACGGGCTATCTATTTGCTATTTACGGGCTAATTGCTAAATACTTCCTAAGGGAAATCGTCATGCACGAAAAGTAGAAAAAGCTATTATTAAAACCCCGACGCAAATAGAGGGGTGTTATAAGTTTTACGCACGGAAGGGGGGGGGGGGGGGTTACGTATGTATCTGTGTCTGTCTGTGGCATTGCAGCTCCGAAACGGCTGAACTGAGGGGTTAGACAAGACCCACTTTCTGTTAGCGTTAACGCCTGCCGAAAGATGAAATTGTATGAAAATGACACTAGCTTGAGAGATGTTATCTCAAGCTAATGTCATTTTCATACAATTTCATCTTTCCGCAGGCGTTAACGGTAACAGCAAATGGGTCTTGTCTAGCCCCCCAGGGCTGTTAATAGAGTCTTTAAGGGTCGGCAAGTCATTGGTCGGCAACGTATTTATGAAGCCCCTGGTGTTGCAGGCATCCATAGGCCACGGTGATCGCTTACCATCAGGCAGCACGTCACCTTGTTTGCCACCTATGACATAAAAAAAAAAAAATGGTGACTTGGGCAGAAGTGTTCCTAGCTATGTTTAAAAAGCATCTGTTCAGCCGTTTGAAGATAATCAGTGCTTCAATCGGGGGTTTAAAAAAATGGATACTTATAAGCATTGCTAAACGTTTCTAATTAAGGCCATAATTATGTGCTTAGGTACAGGCAGAACTCATTAAACTCTTTAACTGCTAATAACACTTGAGCAAAAGTTTTGGAAGGTCGAACTGGCTTGGTAAGTGCTAGTTGGTACCAGCCTGTGGTCTATCGTTCACATGTTTTATGTTTAACTAGCTGCGCCCCGCGGTTTCACCCGCGTAGTGATGAAAAATGGTGATGATGCTTATGAAAAGATGAATAGCCTATGTCCGTCTCCTGGTTCTAAGCTACCTCCCCACCAATTTTCAGCCAAATCGGTTCAGCCGTTCTTGAGTTATAAACTAACACGACTTTCTTTTATACATATATAGATGTGAATTAACTTGAAATTAACAGCTTCTGGATTTTACTTGGATTTTTCTCTGGATTGTCCTTTAAAATGCCAAATTCTAGGCCAACGGAAAGTAGGCGATAGATTTTGAATCCTTTGGTCTTGCTTAACAGACGGACAGACAGACAACAAAGAGATCTTATAGGGGCAACATTTTTTCCTTTTGAGGTACGGAACCCTAAAAATACAATCGAATTCAGAACCCTCTCCTTTTTTGAAGGTTAAAAAGGGTTACGCCCAATACCTCATTTTGGAATAACTGATCCCGTTATTCCAAAATGAGACTGCAGATAAAGAGCCTTTTGTTTTCTGCGTACTGACAAACTATACTAACCCACATGTCGCTGAGTGGTTGCGGCGAGAGCGAGGCAGGCGCGGACGACACCGCCGAGTCCTCGTCCGACGGAGCCTCCTGCAACAACAACCGTACATCAACATCACTAATCATCATCACTTATAGCATCACCTTGATTTGAAATGACTAAGTAAGTTGACCGGAATGGGATTGCAGCAGGCGTTATGCATAATAATACCAGGCGCTTCTGAATGGTATCAAAAACTGGGGTCTTACGCCCAACTCGTTACGCGGGACTAAACTAACGTTAAAACCGCACAGTTCAGAAAATCACGCGAACGTGATTTTAATATTAATAATAATTACCGCAAGACAATTAATAATTAAAAAAAAAAAAAAAACTGAAAGTTAACGCGCCCAGATTCAGTTTGCGGTCGCGCAACATTTTTTCATCACCTAAACAGGATTGCTTTAAACGCCGAATGGTAAACAATTAACGATGACATGATTGTTTTTTTTTTCAGCAGTGTTATTATAAAACAGCTTAGTCAAGGGTTAGCAAATTTTTAAGATATAACTAAGTAGAGTATGCGAGTAATAATTTGTGTAGCTTTAGAGTTACCTCTGAGTGTAACATAGAAATAAATTATTTGTATTTTACTTTCAGATGTTGTCTCAGTAACTATGCTAAAACTTTTTTGTTGTTGTGAGATCTATTTTTTGCGTTTTAATGTTAGTCAATCAAAATCATTTCAATTAAGTACCTATATAAATAACTATTATAACAAATATTTTCAAGAGAAAACTCTTTAAAATGGTGTCACTTACCCTATAGAATGTTTCTTTCCTATGTTGTATATCTGTTTTTAGACCTTCTCGATTGCTCTTTTCCTTTCCCTGCAACAAACAAAAGATACTTGTAAGCATTTTCAACATTCCACACAGTCGATTCCACGTGGTGCATAAATAATCTTAAATGCTTGATAAATCCCCATGAAGACTGTCTAATGTCTAGTAAAGGATCAAGCACATTAGGACGGGCCGCAGCGGGCCGGGGCGCATCGCATTTCCATTTTACCTATGGAAATCCGCCCCGCTGCGACCCGGCATAATGTAGATACTTCATATAAAATGTATGAAAGCGAATTTTTGCGATGCGCCCCGGCCCGCTGCGGCCCGTCATAATGTGCTCGATCCTCTTTACTACCTAATTAATACTGCCTACCACAAATCGTGACTATCTGCATAGATTTAATTGAGAGTTACCGACTCTTTCTAGGACCATTACCATTGAAAACAAGAGTGCTGTCTTATCTTATCGTGGGACCCGACTGCCTGATTAAAGGTTAAGGGTTAAGGCATAGTCTACAAATGCTGTTAAATTGTAAGAGAGTAAGCGGACAAAAGATTTTGTATCCAGAAAACTAGGAACCAAACAGAGAGCGATGTTTTGTTTTTACTGCACGGGAATACTCACGTAAGATGAAGCCGGGTCAATCTTGTGCCTGTATTAATGCTATAATAAACAAAATGGGAGGAAAAAAAACAAATTTTCGATACGATCGAGATGTCCTAAAAGCTGCTTAACTTCATTTAACAGATCTCTCTCCAATACCTTTTTTGGTATATAATAATTATTGTGTTGTCCGTGAAAACTCGTGGACATACTATGATCAATCATTTGTAATCATTGATAATCATTGATTATCACAGATTTCTTAATAAGGTATAAAATATAATAATTATTGTGATGTCGGTGGACATTATTACGACCGTCTTGACCCAAAACGGAAATGATTGGCCAGAAAGAGACGGGTGCTTGTGCCCGCAATGTGATTTACCTAACAAAATAAAACTGATCAAAACTGACTTTCCTATCCGATACTGATCTATACGATCCTATCAGTCAGTTAGCGCTAATCAACAGATCGAATGGCGAAACAGCAGTGCAAGTACCGTTCTTTATAGATCGTCAAATTCGATCAAATGCCACATCGCTCGGAGAACCGATAACCGATGGGGAAGAAAGGTTCTGGAGTGGAGACCACGAACCGGAAGACGCAGCGTAGGTAGGCCTCCCACTAGATGGACCGACGACATAGTAAGAGTCACTGGCATCCAGTGGATGCAAAAGGCAGGCTGTCGTTCAGTGTGGAGGTTAAAAGGGGAGGCCTATGTTCAGCAGTGGACGTCTTCTGGCTGATGATGATGATGATAAAATGCCTTAGCAAGCACTGATCATAGCAAGTACTGATCAAATTGCATTTTATCGAATTTGACGAACTCAACTGTCAAATTTGACAATCTATAAAGAACGGTACTTGCACTGCAGCTACATTTGAGGAGATATTTATAATCGCTTATGACTACTTGATTTCTAATGACGGCGCCTGGAGACCTCTGACCCGGTTAGCTGAACTGTTGAGCTATGTGGCTAGATTATAATCTGTGGTAGAATAGAGCTTAGTTATTGTGACTAATGCTTAGGGAACTCGATTAGATGAATGTTCAAAAAGTTTTATCCATGAGTCATACCTACAAGGATTGCACATACTTTGTTTTCTTACTTTTTTTAAATTATATAATTAATATTTAGAGCCCCGCAGATTAACCAGCCCTCCCACAGAAACTGAAACTTTATCATGATAAAAAGTAAGTAGCATATAAGCTGCCTTCTTGTTAAGCATGTTTGCTAAACAAACATTGACATGTATAATAATATATAAGGTGTGATTCTATAGATAACAAAATAAATCAAACAAAACAGTATGGACTGACGGCATAGTCAAGAAAACTAACCCTTGCCGTTACAATGACCGCTGTCATGGGGGTATAGATGATCGATGTGAAAACATCGATGATAATTATCATCGATATCTATAATGATCATCGAACATCCCTAGGCCAGGGACTGCAGGGCGGGCGGTAACTTGGTGCCATGTTATAGGACTTGTTATAGGGAGGTTTTACCCATAGTCTCCACGCTTAAGTGGGTTGGCGACCGCTGTCTCACCAAGACCACAGTCAGTTACAATTTTATTAGAGCAAAGACACGAAGTAAAGTTGCTATCAAATATCACCCAGGCGTTAGCTTGAAACAGGTTGAGTGCATGACAATGATTGATTAACAGTAGTCGGACATAAGAATTACTTTTCTTCTAAATACTAGTTTGAAATAGATTAACGATTTTAAATATCATGTAACAGAACGATTTGTGCAAATGTTGTTGCATATCTCCTTACATCATAAACAAAGTCGTTAGAGACAAGTGTTTTGTATTGTGTTAGTTACTTCATCAATCTTGTACTGTAATGGGTTTAAAGGCTATTTATTATATTTGTGGGTTTAGTAACTACTAGCTAGCAGCTACATATGCATGATTAGAATCGCTCTATATATTTTTGATTTATGAGTCTAAAACGTTGCATTAAAATTACTTTTCAACCGCCGACGAAAAGGAGGTTCACAATTCGAAACCATTTTTTGTGCTTATCGTGAACTAGTTGTAATGATTTTTTTAATTGATTCACGGGTATTTCAAGAGTGGTACCTTAAAGAAAATTTTCCACTTTTTTTGAAATTGTGGAAGGAGCTCCCGATATTTTGACGCAGTTAGGTACATGCACCATGTTCACGGGAAGACTGGTTATGGGTGGTTGATAGAACAGTTCAAAGTTAGGTGCAGACCAAACGATCTACCATCTTTCTTAGTCTTATGCTACTGTACGGTTATCACTGGAACTCGAACTCGAACCTAAGTCCCGACAAAACACACTCACTGTATCACTACAAGTAGGTATCACTGTGTATAGTATTCTGAACACATTTTGAACGCGGGCTTTACGGTAAACAATTATAACTAGTCTACCGAAGTTCAATAAATCAGTTAAGTACTTATTGGTGTTGCAACTGACTGAAAGAATTACATACCAATGTACCTAACGTTAGCTTCCAAGTAGGTATTTATTTACTACGTCGATATTCCGAAGCGTGTGAGATTCTCTCTATCAGCAATCGTAATCATTCGTTGGCTCACTACTTGCGGTTCCCTTGTCTGATCATTACTTAGGTATTTGTTTAGCGAAAGTCAGTAGAAAGTTATCAATTTGGAGATCACCACAACGAATCTGAGATATCATCGCTCTAAATATGGACTGCGGTCTTCGAATGGTTATTTTCAATAAGTTAAAATTCAACATTTACCTACTGATATATCGAGTAAGTATCCTAATAAAGATCAAGTAAGTACCTGCATAAAGCGAATAAGCTGCATGGTCCCGCAAATGACGAGAGTCGAGACATATTTTTTTTTTAAACCCCTTCTTCAGAAACGCACTCATAACTTTTTTGGTCACAGATTTTGATCAAACGTAGCTAGGCACCACCGCAGTAGCAGATAATTTCAACTAAAATACCGCATTCAAATCGGTCCAGCTGTTTCAGAGAAAAATGGCGGCATTCCAAACGCTAGTACCTTCTCCGTTCCTAACAGATTTGGCAACTTTTTTTTAAATCGGAATAGTCTAACGTTTGACCGCGGTCTCACCTGGCCACGTTACTTTAGTTAGTTTGTATAAGTTCGCTTAGTTACTATTTTGACGATAATTTTTTCTCATAGTTTGCCTACATATTTTTTTTATTTGACCTATTGATATATATGATTGCTCGAAAATGATGTTTTAAATATTTATCGGGATTTATTACCGCGATCCAATAAACTTTAACCGTCTTACTACAAAAGATTTAAGAACGCTTTAGACATGTGTTTAGCAGTTGTTTCACTGTGAAAAATATGTTAAACATGTCTAAAGCGTTCTTAAATATTTTGTAGTAAGACGGTAAAAACATTTGTGTTCAAATCGCGAAAGTTTAAATGGTACTTTTGCTTGAAATAGGTTTGACTGTTCTCAATGGTTCTCAAGCAATCAGTGAAAAATCATTTACCATCGCCGTCAAGCATCTGTGCCGTCAAGCAATATAGCTTACTAGCTGACTTGACAGACGTTGTCCTGTCTTAGAACTGACAAAAACGCAAAATTAAAATTGTAAATCTTATTTTTTACACCTTGGGTTACATTATTGGAGGTTTAGTAAGGATCCCTATTAAAAAAAAAAATACATTATAGCCTATGTGACCCGGGGATAGTGTAACTTCCCAACAGTGAAAGAATTTTTCAAATCGGGTCAGTAGTTTCGGAGCCTATTCAATGCAAACATACAAACAAACAATCAAATCTTTCCTCTTTATAATATTATCGTGAGCTCATTCCACAACCTTACCACGGTAAATATCCCGTAAAAAATCATATAACTTTATAATATTAGTATAGATATAGCAAAGATGTCATAGGTACTATACTACGTAACTACGTAGGCATGTAGTACCTAGCTTGTTATGGGTGATTTTTGGACTTCATTTCGTATTTAAGTTACACAATTTCTGATCTTACGGAAAGCGTACAGAAATCGAATGCATTTTACTAGCCAACATTTTCTCAACTTATCGATAAACTCGACATGAATACAAATCGTTCGAGTCGAGAGTTAGTTTCGTCTTCGGCCTACTTCGGCATCTCACGCACAAATGACGTTAAATTAACGTGATTAATTAATGTTCGTTTGTGCTTAAACTGTTTTTAATAGAGGGTACCAAGAAATAATTTTGAAAAATCGTATGATTTTCCACATACTATATTATATTAGTGCCATCTAGTGGAACCGCTTTTACTACCTTATTGTCATTACGAAGATAAGGGTTCAAATTTTTTACACAATGCCCAACAAATGCAATGCTTGCGGTCGGTTCGCGAGCCTCACAGAGGGCGTTAAATGCGTGAAGTGTGCGTGTTACTATCATCGTGCCTGCGTCAATATACCAAAAGATGCTAAAGTTGTATCGGTGTGGCTTTGTCCGGGTTGTAAGGCGCTAACTCCAAGGAAAGACAACACTGAAAATCCCGTGCGGGGAGAGTCAGCTGACTTTAAGTCCCCTCTAACCAGTACTGCGGATGCCATGTCCGGAGAGATTCTTCACGAGATACGGCTGATGCGACAAGAAATGATGTCGTTCCGAGATACTTTTAACTCACTTCGCGACCAATTCAGTATGCTCAAAGGGGTTGTCGAGGGATACGAGGGGCGCATGAACGGCATGGAGAAGCGTCTTGAGTGTCTTGAAATCAGTAACGTAGGAACGGAAGCTAGTCCAGAGGTTTGCAACCTTCTCTCTACCATCGAGGAACTAAAGTCCGAGTTGAATGAGCGGGACCAAGATTCGCTTGTAAATGACATCGAAATCAGCGGCGTCCCTGATGAGCAGGGCGAGAACTCCGAGCACATTGCGCGTGTTTTCGCTGAGAAGCTGGGCATATTGTGCGAGGAGCGTGACTTCGTGTCGGTTGAGCGAGTAGGCATGCGCCGTGCGCCCGCTGCCGGCGAGTCGAGTGTGCTGCCACGACCGCGCCCGCTGGTACTACGCCTGGCGCGCAGGCACCTGCGAGACGCTTTCCTGAACGCCGCTCGGGTGCGCCGTACCCTCACTACCGAAGGCATGGGCTTCGCTGCTGCCCCCACTAGAATATACGTGAATGAGCGTCTTTCGAAGCTAAACAGGAGGCTATTTTTCAAGGCGCGCGAAGAGGCCCGTTCTCGCGGTTGGAAGTATGTCTGGACCAGAGGCGGACGTCTCTTCGTTCGTCGTGAAACAGGGAAGGCGTCCTTCCGGGTGCGCTCGGAGCAAGACCTCATGAAGGTTTTTGGCGGCGAGTCACGCGACGTGTCGACAGTCGAATAGAGAGTACCTCGATAAAGCAATATAAAAAAACTAGATTTCATAGTGAAAACACATGTGGTTTAGGCATAATTATTTTTAAAAATGTTTTTAAATTAGCAGTTATAATAAGGTGTGTTCATGTTATTTTATTTATATTTACATTTAATGTTATCATTATAGCACTATATTACCATATATTATTTTTAAAATGCACTATTTATTTTGAAATGTTTACAACAATTTACTGGTTACGACATAATAACTGGATATGTATTATTTCTTGTAATTGTAAAACTTTTAAATTGCTATCTTCTATTGCGATTTTTATTTGCTGTTTATTAACCGTCTTTTTTATTTATGATATTGTTAGTTTTTATTTTTTCGCATTGTGTGTCTGTTACATTTTTGAAGATACAATACTACTTGTATTTTAATGGTTAATAAAAATCTTAAAGTTGGACTATACAATGCAGGTTCCCTTGGCACCAACCACGATAACATCATAGCATCTGTTACTCGGAGTAACATAGATATATTAGCAGTGAACGAAACCTGGATCCACGCGGGGCAGGAAGCGCGCGCTCCGGCCATCCCCGGGTACAGATTGAGGCACACGCCGCGGCCGCGCGCGCACCGCTCGCGCGGCGGCGGCGTTGGTTTCTACATCAAACGAGGTGTTGTCGTGCGCTCTTGGCGTCACCCGGTGGACCCAATTTATAGTGCAGTAGAACAAATGTGGCTCTCTGTGAACCTCAATGGAAAAAAGTTTATGATCGGTACGGCATATCGGCCTAATTGGGTTACTGTTGATTTGTTTTTTGCTGCAATCACAGACTCCATTAGTACAATTCCCAAATATGATAATTTGATTATTTTGGGTGATTTGAATATAAATTTATTAAATATTAATGACAGTAATGTAATGAAATTTAAATCATTTCTATCGTGTTTTAACTTGGTTCAGCTAGTAGACGAGCCTACTCACTTCACTGAAACCAGTCAAACGTTAATCGATGTGGTCTGCTCTGATTTAAGTACACGGAAAATAAGTTTGGATCATGTAGGGACACTTTTTGGTCATTGTCTTGTGGTTTGCGAGTTTAATGTTAAACGTTTAAAAACCCCTCCTCGTACTATTACTTTTAGGCCTAAGAAAAAGATCTGTCTAGATAACTTTAACAATGACTTGCAGATTTTAAGCTGGGATCTTATATCTCAGCATTCAGATATTAATGATATGTTAACAATATTTAATCACAATGTAATTACTCTTTTTGATATCCATGCACCGGTCACGTCAGTGGTTATCAGAGACCATTCCTATCCATGGATCACAGATACTGTAAAACTCATGATGAAACTACGTGATGATGCTGCTGTAGTTTATCATAAAACTAAATCAGAGTCTAAAAAGCTATATTACAAAACTTTAAAGACCACAGTTAATAAAGCGCTTTTTAATGAAAAATCTGCCTATTTTAGACAAAATATTAATAATAATATTCGAAATCCTAAACAACTATGGAAAAATCTAAAAAATACTATATTACCAAAAACTGATACGGAATTGCCTTGTTTTTTTAATAACCCTGACATTATCAATAATCATTTTCTGAATATACCAGGTAGCTCAAATACTTCTATTTCACACTTAAGTTACTTTGAGCATCATAGGTTTAATGATTCAGTTTTTAAAATAGAACCATGCAGTCTAGACCGACTAATTAAGATAATTAAAAGTTTGAAGTCAAATGCAGAAGGTTGCGATTTAATTAGTTTGGACATGTTGCTAATGACATTTCCGAATACGGTGGAGTACGTACAAGCTCTTGTAAATACTTCCATTGAGACTAGTACTTTCCCAGATATTTGGAAACACGCTATGGTACGACCGTTACCTAAGAAGCCTAACCCACTTGACCTAAAAGATTTAAGACCAATAAGTGTTTTACCGTGCATGTCAAAAATTTTAGAAAAGGCTGTGTGCTCACAATTAACAGAGTTTCTAGGAAATAATAACATTTTGCCCGATGTACAGTCGGGTTTTCGAAAGGGACGCAGTACTGCAACTGCGTTACTTGACGTTACCGATAACATACTTATTGCTCAAGACAAGGGAATGTGCACAGTTTTGGTTTTGTTAGATTTTTCCAGAGCATTTGATTCTTTGAATATAAATCTTCTATTGTCTAAATTAAGCTATTACGGTTTTGATCCTAAAGCAGTGCAGTGGTTCAACAGCTACCTAAGTAACCGTCACCAGCATGTGAGGATTGACCGTTCTGATGGCTCCTCATTGGAGTCAGAGAAGTTGGCTATAAATAGAGGAGTCCCGCAGGGCTCTATTTTGGGACCTGATCTTTTCGCCTTATATTCTGCTGACATTGCAACGCACATAAAAAATTGCAAGTTTCACATATACGCTGACGATATTCAGATATATATATCCTGCAAACCACTTGAAATTGACTTAGCTATTGACAAACTCAACGAAGATCTCGCAAGAATAGCAGCATGGGCAACCAATAACTGCCTGCTGCTCAATCCCGATAAAACAAAGTACCTTATTTTCGGCAGTAACCACCAGATTGCTAGTGTCCGTCCTTCTGTAAGCGTCTCGCTCATGGGTGAACACATTGAGCGGGTTCACGAAGCACGCAACTTAGGCTTGCACATGGACTGTGAATTGCGATTCCATAAACATATAGCTAACTGCATAAAAAACTGCTTTTATAAGCTAAGAGTGTTATACAGGATAAGACCTTATTTAAGAGAAGAGCTGCGTATCCAACTAGCTGAACAGTTAATTTTGTCGAAATTGAATTACATGGATACTGTTATTGGTTCGCGACTCTTAGTCAAAACACAAAAGCTTGTACAAAGAGTCCAAAATGCTTGTGCCCGTTTTTGTTTCGACATTCCGTCGAGGTCGCATGTGACTCCGTTTTTTAACAAGCACCAATTGTTGAAAATGAAGCATCGCCGTAAGCTTCATTTGGCATGTCTTTTGTTCGGGGTAATAAAACATAGGGAACCGACTTATCTGTACGATAAGTTGTCGTGGAGAGCGAGTCGAATGTCCCTAGAGTGTCGGCAATGCTCGACTCAGCTCGTGACGGAGCGTCACAGCTCCGCCGCGTTCAGAGGAAGTTTCAGATACGCTGCCACCAAGTGTTGGAACAACATTCCGCCGCCAATAAGGAACCTGCATAGTTTACATTCATTTAAGCTTAAGCTTAAAAGATTTCTTTTTGAGCATCAAAAAAGCGAAGAACTTTTATTAACAGACACCAGTGCTATATAGGGAACCTTTTTTGTGGGGACTTACCTTTGTTATTTTTATTTAATGTCAGAGTAAATGTGTAAATTTCTTTATTTTATTTTATTAGTTACGTAGTTAATTTTTATTGAGGTAGTGTTGCCTAGGTTACTCGCATATACCTAATTTATTAGTTTGTTTAAAACGTTGTCTTAGTCAAATCACCTTATAGTATTATGTATTTATTTATGGTTTGTTTATATTACTGCTAAGTTTATTTATTTAAATGTTAGTTTGCATGTTTTTGTTATGTGTTGTTGTTGCTATATTATTTTTGTTATTATTTAATTTCTCGTGTACTGTTCGGTGTTGGCCGTGGGTGATGTCACCGGTGGCTCCAACGGAAGACCAGCGCTGGTTGTTCGCAACCAGCAATATGCTGAGTTGGAACCGGTTTGTGGAGGGAATCATTTGTAATGTGTGTTCTCAGAAATGTATATATTATGATTTTTTCTTCCATAAATAAAAATTTGTCTATTGTCTATTGTCTATAAATTAGGAGCCAGTAATAGTCCGTACTTGGCTTGAATTACTGAACTTTACCTGATGTGAAATTTCTAACTTGTTGGAACATCTAACACTTTCACTGCATTGTTCTTGGAGCAATTAGCATTCGGATAATTAAAGTGCTAAAGATCTACAGCTACTTATAAAGGTATTTAGCAAGACTTCGTCTTCCATAACGATACTAGTCGATGATCATCATCATTTCAGCCATAGAACGTCCACTGCTGGATATAGGCCTCCCACCATTGATCTCCAAAAGGGCCGGTTGGAAACGGCCTGTATCCAGCGTCGTAATCGATGATGGTAGGATTTTACTATTACAACCAATGACTGTTTTAAAAAGGGGGAAGACGCGTGACATCCCAACAATGTACCCAATAAATATGGCTCTGTTTCGGCTCGAGTCAGCGGCGACGTTGACGCCTACACTGTAAACGTCAACTTCACCGCTCTATTAGACACTACACTAGACCATAGAAGTGACATTTAAAGAAAATTAAGTTAATTGTTTTTAGGTATTTACGAGTGAAAGTACTGCCGTGAAACTTGTTTTGTCTTCGAACTGTTGGTGCACTTTGTGAAAACGCAGGAAGTAATTTTTGCTGCTTTATTTCACACAATTTTGACAAGTAATTCACGTGCTATCAAAACGCCAGTTCGATTGTGACTGAAGTTTATTGTGCCCCGGAGCCTATATTGTGCGGTCCCGTATCTTCCCCCTATTTACTTACACCATTGATTACAACCATTGCTTTACAAAGACATGTAGTTTGAGTTTAGTACAAAAAAAAACCTTTATTTTGGATACTATTATAAAGTATCAAACATATTAGACATACTAGCAAACTTCTTTAAATTCTATGTCGTTAAAATCCTAACTAATATTATAAAAGCGAAAGTTATTCTGTTTCTGCCTGTTTGTTCGCTTTTCACGACTAAACGGCCGAACTTAACGAAACTTGGCAGGAAGATAGTGTGCATTATGTATTAGTGTGCATAAGACATGGTCTTAGGGTATTCTTCTCCCCAGAAATGCGGAAAAACTAGAAAATGGTGGGCAACACCGCGGGATTCAGCTAGTAATGTATAATTTAGCTTGCAATAAAGTAGACCAAATGCACAGATTATTCTAATAGTAGATATGGTTGTAGTCTACTTTTGATGTCATTTTTCAGCGCTGACTTTATATCCATCGCAAACGCATTAGGCGTTTTTTTTTCAAAGTGAATGCGCTCGCGCGGCTGCTTCTCGCTTTGTTGAAACTATAATCGGAGTGACCGGCTTAATCTTACGTGAGTAATTCCCGTGTAATATAAATAAAATGTGTGAAAACCACGTCAGTTTTCATAGTGCTTTCTTTAGATATTGGTAGGTCCAATCCGACCATCCAGTCATGATTTTCGGACGTCCTCGGCTTCCCTTCTTGCACATCACATCATCAGCTAGTAAACGTCCACTGCTGAACAAAGGCCTACCTCTGGGGAGAGGGGTGTTGCCATTATCCCCACGCTTGGCAGGCGGCTTGGGGATCGCAGTCCGTCCACCGTGTACTAATAGGACGCTGCTGCCCTTCCTCCGGTGGCCGCAGTTTCAGCACATACCCTGGTGCTTATTGCCACACACAAATAGTTGTGTGATTCTGATACTTAATTGATGAAACGATTCCCAGAGCAATTAGCAATCAAAATGAAAGTACAAATTCATGCGAAGGAAGCTACGTCTACGCAAGTTGGGCACGTTCGATGACGCGATTCTGATAGCGCGTATTTTAACCGTGTTATTTTTTGCTAAACATCGATACTTGATACTAACGAAGGTGTGTCAATAGATTTCACTAATGACTCGACAATATGATAGTTATTTACGACTCAATAGCCTACAAATGCTAACAAATAGGAGTGTCAGTCTCACCTAATTCTCACTGTAAGTACCTATAGGTACTTTGTAAAAGAGGGACTACTACTTAGATAAACTTTCTTCTTGATTCTTGATGCGGTCTACGATGGAGCACGCTTGCCTAGAAGAAACCGTTACACTCGTGATTTGAAGACACCAAGATTATACCTATCGGGGAACACCGATTCAGGCATACTTAAAACAAACTGCTCAGATCCTATACAAGTTGTAGCCTCTAGGTAGGTATAATATCGACATTACCTCTAAGATATTTTTACCTGTAGATAGGTTGTGCCCATATTGACTAGACGGCTGCTGCTCGACTTCGTTCAGCCGTCTCTCAGTAACGCACTCCGAGTGTCCACAACAAATTGTATTCTTGCCTTTTTCTAACAACAGATATAGCGTAAAAAGACTTTCTTATTCCTTTCCTTATTTCACAAAATGCACATAATATACACGCGTAGTTAAGTAGATATAGTGTAAAAAGCTATTGGTTTTCCAATAAATAAATATGCTGCGTTTAGTCAGTTTTTAAAGCCGTGTTGTTTGCCTATATATAACATAACATCTCTATTATTAGGTACCTATAGTAATTCAATCACGTATCCAACCCTTATAATAGCAGGACATTGCGAAACGTCTAACAATCCATCAAACTAATCCAACAGAGCAGTTAATCGTCAGTTCAACTACAGAGAGCCTGAGAACTGGGCCGCCAGTCGACTGTCGAACAAATAGCGCGACTGACGCGGCCGAGGACATTCGACGGGAAGGTAGGATTGAATGACATGACTTGTCCTCGCATCGGGTGATTACGCTCCGTGATTGTACTTAGTATGAGCTTTACAAAAGAGCCAAAACTTAATATCATGATGAGGTTACCTTTAGAATTCTAGATCAAGTAGAAAACCCATACACATCAGCAGCTAGTAAACGTCCACTGCTGAACAAAGGCTTCCCTTTTAGAGAGGGGTGTTGCTATAATCCCAACGCTTGGTAAAGAAAGAAAAGAGAAATTAAATATCATTCGACACCATAACTATCAATGTTCGCCACATTTACAAAAACTTTACTTTTTTTTTTTTCTTTGGTTTGTGGCTTGGGGATCGTAGTACGTTCACCGTGTACAGAATGCTGCTACCCATCCGGTGGTTCTGGTTGCAGTTCACTACTGGTATATTATTATTGACGGGATACTTACCGTGATAAAGTTGTGGATGGAGCTCCCGATATTTCGGCGCAGTTACATGCACCAAGTTCACGGGAAGACTGAACTGCGCGTTACATCAACGTGGTGCATGGGTGCATGTAACTAAATAAATATTTGGGACATTTTTGCACACACGGTCATCTGACCCCAAACTAAGCAAAGCTTGTGATATGGCTGCCAGAGACTGATATACATATATAGTTTTATCAGAAGACAGGTTCACCACTAACTGGACCAACGGGCTATCTGGCTAACTGCGCCGAAATATCGGGATCTCCTTCCACAGCCTTATCAAGGTAAATATAACTTTAGACATAAGTAATCTATTGAGCTATGATCAAATTCCTAGCGCATAAGTAGATACCAATAATATATTGAAATAGATGTTGGCCTTGCTAGCTCAAGATAGTCAAAATTGATCATCACTACTTTTACTTTTCTCCGTGAATGCTCAGCAGGATGTCGTAAACATTTATTTGACAATACACTTGTCATATGTAAATTCTAACCGTGTAAGTGACGTGAGCAGAGTTAATTCGATTGTAACAATATTTCTATTGTCGAAAAACGGAAGAGGTGTGTCGAGTAGAATAAATAAGCGTTTATAATACTTACTGGGAAGTAAAACGGGCGAATAGAACAACGGGGTGACTAGAAACGAAAATTTAGAAGTTATTATTATTTATTTATTAAAACATTACATCTATCTCTACAGTTGTATTTTCGCATAATTTCTAGCCCTATGAAATGCAAATAATTATATCAAATTACGTATTGTAACCCAAAAATGAAATAAGCGTTTATAGTTACTTACTGGGGCCTTATTATGATTCTTTGATCGGGATCGAGATTGCATGCCGTCCCGTTCGTATCTATTTACTTGCACCACGTGCGTAAGTGAGATGGCACGCGATCGCGATCACGATCCGAATCATCCATAATAAGGTAGCTGGGAAGTAAAAAGGGCGAATAGAAACGACAGGGTGGCACGAAACTTTCAAAGTAGTTTTATCGTATAATTTGTTGCCCTATAAAATGAAAATGTATCAAATTACGTATGTAATCCAAAAACCTAACCAACCTAAGTATAGTTACGAAATGCAAAATGTGCCACATCCTTGTCGCCTAAAATAACAAGAATTTAGTTTAGTTTGCATTTCATAGGTCTGAAAATAGATAGATTAAAAACTTTCGAAGTCTCACCTCTATTCACCATATCGTTCTATTCACCCCGTTTTACGATAATGATTTACCTATATTTTTAAAATTTTTTAAAAACTTATATTATATATTATTACCTACCTGTCTGTTTTACAAATGAATAAATTTTGGAGAAAGACGTGGGTGAACTACCTATTCGTCAAAATAGGTGATATAACGTATTTCCAAGCCTTTGTGACATAACCTCGCGCTGGAAAAGTAGCTTGTAATCTATCATCAATTCAATGGCTTATGTGAATCCACAAACCCGCAACTGGGCCAGCGTGGTGGATATGGCCCAATCACCCTTTCGGGGGTAGGCTAAAAGTCCAGCAGTGGACTGTTAAAAGGCTGATTATGATGATGATGAATCTTTCATCATGATTATTTATTTTGTTTGTTATCAAACTTCCTAATTAATAATATTAATCCACGTTTAATTGCACTTTTAGAATACGTTTCTCACGTCTTAGCAAGAAACTATTAGGCAAGTATGAGGCAAGTAGTGATTTAATACTTTTAATTTTACGACATTTCAAGCGCAAAATCAGAACGTATTGCAAAAGGTATTACATTTCAAACATTGTACTTAACGCTATGTAATGTAATAGACCGATATGGTCCACGGGTATATTGCAAGCGAATGCTACGTGATAAATAACAGTAAAGTTGTAAAGTGGACAATCGATCCCGTTAGTAATGGAATCGATAAATTGAAAGTTATCGATACAAGGCACCACTCTACGTGGCTCTACTGGCGTTGCTGCGTTACTCTATCACCACCATTATCAACCTATCATGTTCCCACTGCATGGACACTAGCTTTCACTGAGAGAGAGAGAGAGAAAGAGAGGGAGTGAGAGAGGTTACTCTATCTAATCATACCAACCACACTCTCATATTATAAATGTGAATTTTTGGGTCGGCTAAAGATTTTTAGTGAAATTCGTTTTGGAGGTATCTTATATACCCTGGATATCTTTTATTTCGTGTTCGATCATTGTGATTCACACATTTCTTCAAGTGTGGATGGTAATTTTTTTTACAGCTTCCTTTTTCACGATTATATGGTTGGTCCCTTTAATCTCATAGTATAAGTAGCTCATATTTAATATGCAATATAAAAATATTTCGTTTCAGGAGGCTACTCCTTTTAAGA
Source organism: Agriopis aurantiaria (assembly GCA_914767915.1). NCBI lineage: Eukaryota > Metazoa > Arthropoda > Insecta > Lepidoptera > Geometridae > Agriopis > Agriopis aurantiaria. The sequence continues at coordinate 2,759,679 of OU611992.1, read as the reverse complement.
ACAATCTGTCCATACAAAATTGTTTCGAAAATTCCAAGCTCAGATAGTTTTGGCACTACAATATTATAGTTATTATGTTTCAAATAAAATGTATTTATGTTTATAATAGAACTTTATTATTTTATTTATACCTTATACCGTATGACAATTAATATCCAACTAAAAATGGCGGCAATAAACCTCGGCCACAGATTAAATTAAGAAAAGAAGTTATATCTAAACTTATGTTAAAACTCTTTACACGGAACTATTTGCAGATACAAAATGTTCATTTGCTTGTTGCATTTAAACCAAATATTTTTTCATACTATACTATATACTAGCTGCGCCTGCGGTTTCACCCGCGTAGTTATGAAAAATTGTGATTTTCACATTTATAATCAATACTAATATTATAAAGAGGAAAGATTTGATTGTTTGTTTGTTTGTTTGTTTGCATTGAATAGGCTCCGAAACTACTGAACCGATTTGAAAAATTCTTTCACTGTTGGGAAGCTACACTATTCCCGGGTAACATAGGCTATATTATATTTTATTTTTTTAATAGGGATCCTTACTCAAACTCCAATAATGTAACCCAAGGTGTAAAAAAATAAGATTTTCAATTTTGACTTTGCGTGTTTGACAGTTCTAAGACAGGACAACGTCTGTCAGGTCTGCTAGTATTAAATAAGTAGATAAGTATGAAGTATGATGACCTGCCCCCCGATTCTACTAAACAAATTGTCTATAAATTGTAATTGTTGCGATTTTAATTGTTAAATAACTGCCTCAAAATTGACAGTTTTAAATATTTTTTTATACTAAGTTATACTCAATATTAGGTATATTATTAAAGACTACTAAAGAAATTGTTTTTAAATTGTAATTGTTTCAATTTTATTTTTTAAATAATTGCCTCAAAAATAACTTTTTAAATTTCTTTTTATTCTAGTAATATAGGTATACCACTACCTTAGAATAACTAATCAGAGAAGGTACGTTTCCAAACAACGCCTTCTCAAAACGTAAGCTACAAATTCGCTTTGTAGCTTACGTTTCGATTGGTATTTTAAACGATTTAAGCAAGAAAATGAATGGATTACCTGTGGAATGTCACACCATAACTCTTATGCTGCTTTTCTGATTTGTTGTGGTACGATTTCACCGCGCAAATTCTCATAGTAAATTTTTTATACATTTGTTGGAGCCATAAATGACACCATTTGAATGGCTTAAATTTTGCGAATGTACTTGGTTTCATTGTGTAGTTATTCTAAGACCACTACCTAATATTATAACTTACTTAGTATAAAAAAAAACTATAAATTTTGAGGCAATTATTAAAAAAATGTAATTGAAACAATTACAATTTAAAAACAATTTCTTTAGTAGAATCGAGGCCCTGTTATATTGTATGAATAATTTTAAGACCTCAAACGCCAAGGCACTAGCTATTTGTAATTAATACAGACAACCCCATTCAATACTTAATCACATAGTGCCAGTAATATAAGCATTGTGAGTCGTGGGAAAGCCTGACCTTGTAATCTGAAAGCTGACCCCACTGATATAAAAGCTTGACTTGGGTACACGTTAATGTTAAATCAAGTTCCATACATTTAGTCGAATGACAATGACCGTTTTCTATGGAACAGCTGATATTTTTTTCGCGATATCAGAGTTACTCCCATAGTAAAAGCTGTTCATAATGAAGATTACTATATGCACCCCTTTCGGCTTAGTATACCCTTTCCGCGTAATCTGGACACGTATATAAACTCACGACACATTTTCCTTAATTTGGTACTTACTGGCTAGACCCGGGTATGTCCTAAAACTTTACTGCGATCAGAACCACAGATGGGCAGCAGCGTCCTATTAGTACACGGTAAAAGTAATGCGATCCCCAAGCCGCCTGTCAAGCGTGGGGATTATGACAGCACCCCTCTCTAAGAGGGAGGCCTTTGTCCAGCAGTGGACGTTTAATGGCTGCTGATGTGATGTATGTGTGTGTGTGTATGTAGCTAGACCCATAATCGATTTGTTTGTTAAGCTATGCTATTATAATAATAATAAGTTATTTATTTTCGTTTAAACACTGGTGTTGGTAACATTAATAACGTACAAATATTTGCTTAGGTGTATAGTGGTGTACCTTTAGGATCACTATGCCCTGCACTAGGTCTCGTTAGAGCCTGTATTGCAGTGTACAGTTCCTTCTGGCCCTCTGGCCACTTTAAATGATACATTTGTGCCTACTAATAAGAAAAAAATATATATAAAATACTAGTAGGCCGCCCCGGCTTCGCACGGGTATAGATATATAGCCTATGTCAACCGGGGATAGTGTAGCTTCCCAACAGTGAAAGAATTTTTCAAATCGGTTCAATAGTTTCGGAGCCTATTTAATGCAAACAAACAAACAATCAAATCTTTCCTCTTTATAATATTAGTATAGATAAAATATTGGTCTAAAATATGGCAACTGACGTTTGCTGATCGATACCCAAAGTTCGAATTATAAATTCACGCAATATCGCCAAGCTCAATTGCAGTGCATCGTAACATTCTGGTACAAAAAGCTCACGTCGGCTCCGCGGCGGCTGGCGGCGAGTTCAATAGCAACCAGAACAAACCAGTTCCAAACCAGGCTTTTAGAGGCTTTTTATAGTGGAAGTGCACAGTGACCCGACTGGTATTGGCCGCTTCGTTCCCTTTCGACTCGAGCGTGGAATCGCGAGGCTCATCTCGAGTGAACTCTTCAGCTGCCGTTTAAAAGATAAACAATTCGTATTTAGTTAAAATAAAACTTAAAAACAAACCAGCAAACCTTGTCTGCTTGTTTTATTACCGTTCAGCGTCATTATGATTCAGTAATTTTTTGTAAATAGCTGTTTCCCGCGACGCGTACTTTTATAAACTTTCAACCTTCATTTGCCTCCTTAATCCGACCCTTTCGCAAAATCTCTGCCAAAGGTCGCATAGTTTTTGATATAATTCGTGATGAGTCATGAATGAGTGAGTGGTATTTCGTATCCAGATAAGATAAAAATGTTTTTGTAGCAATTATAGCGATCAGTGTATTATTGCGTTTCGACTTTTCAACATTATTGTTAACAGTTAGTGCTGTACTACTATCACCTACGCCTTTTAATGTTCATCATCATCATAATTTCAGCCGTAGGACGTCTACTGCTGGACATAGGCCTCCCCCATCGATCTCCAAAATCTCCATCCGATCTCCGGTGGCCTGCATTCAGCGTTTCCCTGCGGTCTCTTTTAGGTCGTCTGTCCATCTCGTGGTTGGACGTCCTACGCTGCGCGTACCGATCCGTGGTGTCCATTCAAGAACCTTTTGGCCCCATCGGCCATCTGTTCTACGTGATATGTGCCCTGCCTACTGCCACTTCAACTTGCCTTTTTTTCAATTTAGTAAATTGTTTTCTTTTGAAAATTTAAATATCTTAATTATGCCATAATAATTACTTTGTTTCTGATTCATTTTCATGACGGATTATCTCAACAAACTTTCCACTACAGCGTCAACAATGCATAGAATTATAAATAGATAGAAGAGAGTCACCCGAGTCAAATCTCAGCAGACGCCAGGTCACCAGCGCCACGGCCGTCGAAGCTGGGTCATCCAAAACCGCGATGCACCGGCCACTTTCACCGGTCACCTACTCTCCGACAATGGTGCATATTCAGAGCCTTCGATTTGATGTTGCGTAATACAACTTCTATAAATATTTCGTACGCAAAATTTGCGTTTATTATGTATTGTGGAGAAGTAGCACGATTGCTTGGGGCAATATCTTAGTTTTATTTGTTACGTTTTTGTGTCACTGTTCTATTCGACGCCATCAACAGTCAAAGGTTTACTCGTAGCAATCTCTTACTATCAATCGTGGTCTTGGAATCCTTTTCACCTTGAAGCTAGTAGGCTGTAAATTAGTACCTAATAATATAGATTTATTTAGATTAGATATGTAATAAGCAAAGTTATCCTCAGTTCAGTATTTATTTTTTTAAATCATGAAATGGGCTATCGTTTGACTACAACTCACCTGATGGTAAGTGACGATGCAGTCTAAGATGGAACACGCTTGCCCATGAGGTGCCTATTCACTCTTGTCTTGAAGAAACTCAGGTTGTACCTTATAGGGAACACCGAGGCAGGAAGCGCATTCCATTGGTAGAAAGACCTCCCCACTTGATGAACCGACAATATTGTGAGAGTCACTGGCATCAGTCGTTCAGTGTGGAAGTTAAAAGGCCTATGTTCAGCAGTGGACGTCTTCTAGCTGATGATGATGATGAAAGTTATCCTAGACAAGCACTGCTCCACTCTTTCTTTTATGTATTTACTATAGAATTCAGTATTCCAGCATGCGCTGAAAAGCTTACTCTGTGTGTCCATGAAACGTATGACCGGCTAACTTACAATAGATATGACTGTGCCAATGTAAGATAATACATACCCATAGGTCATCATGATACTGGGTCTTCGAGACCTTTGGCATCAATTCTGAACAAAAAGTTGGCGTAATGAAAGCTGTGAAGCGTAATCACGACGCGTTGGACTTCGCGTCGTCGACGGAATGATACTCAGAAATCAAAATACTAATCACAAAAATCTTACTGTATTACAAATACAGTAAAAAAATAATGTTAACAGTTTCTCAAATAATGTTAACAGTTGACGTTTATCATGTTCAGGAGAAAGTCTCCGGATGTCTGAACAATGCGTGTTCAGTATTGATTGTCCAATCGGATGTTGTGTAACAGTCCGTTTGAGAGGCGTGTGGCTACGGTGCTCACTTGTAGGCTTTTGTGCTGGTCTCTGCCGCATGAATGAGCTTCCGGCACGAGATTATCTCATTCTACGGTTTTAAGGGGTCTCTTCCCATCTGCAATTATCTCTCTCTAGCTAGCTACATATACTTCATCAAAACTCGCGTGAGGATTCATTATAAATTATTATAAGACCAACTTGCACTCACGATGATGCCGGTCTTATAATAACTTTTAGCTACATATACTAATCTGTGTCTCTCTCGCACGTTATCACTTTTTTCTTCTTCTTTTTTCATGGTTGGATTGGCGCTGCACGTCTAGTGCAGTTGCCATCAGTTAGTGCATTTTGTTACTTAGTGAATTTAAAACTTTTTTTATACATGGGTGGTAAACGAGCCGATGAGCCACCTGATGGTAAGCGATCACCGTCGCCTATGGATGCCTGCAACACCAGGTGCATCACAGTTACGTTTCCGACCCTTTAACAAAAAAGACTCTTTAACGCTGTGTCTATCCTGGTACAGGTCTGTGGTAGCGTCATATCGCACAGGTGGGACACCCACGAGTCGTCGTTGTGCCACATAGAGCACTTTCCACAGCCGGCGGCGGCGCTTGGACAGGTTTACACGAACCTCTTAACGCAGTGATTTGTATGAGAACCATGGATGTTTGTATCAATGTAATTTATCTAGCACTGCTTCCTGGTAAATCCAGGTAAATCCCGCAATCTTATAAAAAGGATTAAAGGTAACAAGAGTGACAAAAGTTCTAAATAACTATTTCGAAATTCGCAAATTTTTTTGAATGTGAATGACCGTTTTTATGGAACACACATGGAACATCTGTTTTTTTTTTTTCTTCAAGATTCTAGTTTTTTTTTAGTCCAGTAGTAATAGCCGTTCATAATGATGGGTATACTAGTATATATGGGGAATAGTCGTTTTTAATTATGGTTGCCTGGAAGAGACCGCTTTGCGCTTTGCTAGTGCCACTTGTGGCACTAGCTCGTAAGTGTTTTCTATCGTGTTGTAATTTTTATTTCTGGTTTATTCAATAAAGAGTTTCTATCTATCTATATACCCCTTATTATATCCTTTCCGCGTAACCCAGTATACAACACTTGGCGATACAACCCTTAAAACGTGACTATATAATTATTATTTTATTGCTCCAACAAAAGCGTTTCATTGCTAACTCTGGCCTATCCTAGAAACGTTTTAACGTTAACAGGTGGGACACCCACGGCCGGGACATTATCCTACATAGAGCTTACTAAAGCCCGCGGCGGCTGCGTGGGCAGGTCCACCTTACTACAGCTTCTCACAACTACTCAAAACGTTATTTACGCCTTTGTATGGGAAGCGCACGATTTTTTTATTCAAAGATCGTCGTATCGACGACGGCGCGAACTTAACTCAAATCAAGACTATAAATCATAATACTTACCTAATGGTACCGGATAAAGATACACACGCAGATAAAAAGAAGATAGAAAAGTTCTATAACAACCACAGTTATGATTATTGACGGGATGTTTACCGTGATAAGGTTGTGGATGGAGTTCCTGATATTTCGGCGCAGTTATATGCACCATGTTCACAAGATGCGGATGCGGATAAGCAAGCGGACAAGCTAACACTAAAAACCTAAACTATTTGGCCTACCTCATCATCATCATCATTTCAGCCGTAGGACGTCTATTGCTGGACATAGGCCTCCCCCATCGATCTCCAAAAGGTCTGGTTGAAAGCGGCCTGCATCCAGCGCCTACCTACTATACAAAAATAATTAACGCCATAGACAACCAAACAATGTAAGTAGTGTGACTCTGACGCCAGTTGCCCATGGACTGTTGATGATCTAAAGACAAACAATTCAAATGCAGTTATAGCAGCGTACCCAGCATGCTGGCGGCATTATCACGCTGAATGGCAATGCTTATGAGTTGAGCCAGAAAAACATAATTTGGTCACACGTCGGATATGGCTTGCATTATATTACGGTGAATGAAAGACGATATTGAAGGTTTTCTTGCCGCAAAATCCCAGAACTTTCATGTCATCGTTATAGTTATGGCCATCGAGAAGTCCCACAAGGTGCCGCTGTGATTTCGCACCTGAGAATCCGCGAGCTTCCGCCGCCGGTGTTGCATTACTCGTAATATTATAATGTCGTTCGGTTTCAGTAAGGGCAATGGAATCACTATGCATTATGATACGTCTGCAAATCTTAATCAGAACAGATAAGACACGCTCCTTCAATTCACCTACTTTGCGCCGTGAATGACCGTTTTCTATAGAACAGCTGATATATTTTTCGCGATGGGTTAGTATTGGAATGGCAAGATCGCAAAATGAAATATGGAATTAATTGTCCACCCTTAGAGGTGTTTTTTTTTATTTTATTTAAATTGAACCACCCGTGCGATATAGTGTATTCAATAAAAACAAGCTTACAGTTTTAGCAAAGAAAATGTAATCCGCCATGTCATGGTGATACTTAGATTGGGTTATCATAATTGAATAGAACATTTCAATACTGTGCTGCTAACCATTGAGGAGATCCCTAGTCAGGACCCAACCCTGAGTGCAGCAAGCAAGTCAAGTCATGGTAAAACTCAAAACCGGCTATCATAGTAAAATGCGTACACAAAATATCGTGTTTGCGCTGTTGACAGTTGAAGAGTTCCTTTATCTGGAGCTGATCTTGAATGTCGATTTAGGTCATGCTTACCAAAAAACACATTATAATCGGAACCAACATGTAAAATTCAACTCCTTAGGATAAGAGAAGTGGTTCTAATTCAGATTGCATGATTTGACCTAAATAAACACAACATTGTAAAAATAAAAGCTTGGAAAAAACAGTCGGGTTATGTGAAAAAAGTCCTTTTTAAATAGCAAACCATAGAACTGAATTCATCATTTTAGCCTATTACGTTCCCACTGCTTTGGATTCAGGCCGTTTCTAAAATATGGAGAGGATGGGTCCTAATCCACAATGCTGACCTAGTGTTTGGTGAATGACATTATTATTGTCTACTTGACTTGAGGTAAGTACCTGAACTTTTGAGGTTCTTGGACATACCGATTTGCTCACGATTTTTTCCTGCAGCGTTTTTGAGCGATGGCATCGAAATGCACATAATGTATTTAGGTACCAAATAAGTAATTGGTGCAGGGCCGAAGATCGAACCGGGTGCGTCAGATTGTAAAGCGCACATGCTACCGCTCGGCCACCATCGCTCTCAGAACTGGTTTATTGAACCTCAAACATTGAGGAATAACCCTCAAATGAACGGTGTAGGTACATGATGCACGTCCCACGTCCAAAGCTACAACATAATTACAGCTATCACGACGACAGCGCGATAACTCAAACACGATGTTGCCCGTCCCGAACCCATCTCAAACACAACCTCGTCGTGTTCCCAGATACCAAACAAGTTAGAGACATAGATTACTGAATGAACCAGTCTGAGGCGGAGATTCAGAGACCGGCCCGGGTTTGTTCCGTTCCGGTTTAGCACATAATTTCATCTATAGTCACAGCTGACTCACCAAATATAAGTGCCAATGAGTAAACAAATTACTATATGAATCCTTCTTTCTAATTATTTTTGGACTCACATACATACACTAAGAGAAGGGCGTCGCCAGTGTATAGGTAAGCGCTCGTTCAAAAAGCTACCCAACCCAAAAGCAAATAATTTTGCATTTTCTCTCAAATGATGTCTTTTTGCACTACTTTTTTGTACTTTAGTAGTTAACAATTTATGTGGTGCTACGAAAAGGGTTCCGTACCACCACATTAGGTAGTGCACATGAGGGCAGTGCGCTAGCCCGACTTGCACTCGGCCGCTTTTAATTTATTGACGTCTGAAGTGCTACTGCCAAGACGACAGACATCAGAATGAATTAAGATCACATCACTGATCCAACTTAAGACGGGAAACAGACACGCAAAGTAGGTGAACTCGCGGATTTTAACCTAATACAAATCTGTGACTAGACCCAATATCCGTGAATAATTTTAATCTGTGGTTGTACAAATGTACACCATCGATCAAAATATCGGGAACTCATTTTCCTAATATATCGTGGACTCATCTTTATTTTCTGTTTATTTTTCCTATTTTACTCGTGTAATTTTATTCATAGGTTTCCTCCATAGTTTCGCTTCATTCAACGAACATAAACTCAGCAACTATATCTGAATACCAGCCTAAGAACCGGTTTCGGGACCGGCGGGACCTTTGCTATCGGCGGCCAAACCGCGCGTGACATGGATAAGGGACCCTTGACTTAAACTACCAAGTTTTAAATGCGAACGATACAACCTTTGTATCCTAAGGTATACAAGTTATAATTGTTTGAAAAAATAAAATGCGAGATGGGTATCTCAGTGGTCTATGGAATTTCGTGAATGGGCTGGTGATGATACCGTAGTTTGTATTCTTTTTGGGACTAAAATCAATTTGTATTCTAATCTACTAGATTTACTTTTGTTGGAATTGATGTAGGTAATTTTAAACGAAGCTTCGGGATAGCAGTCATTAAGCCATTATCATTTTGGATGCCATTATTTTTATTGGAACAAAAGAAAAAAGAAAATACTGGGTTTTAGATTAGACACATGCAGTATTAGAAAATACTTAAAGTTGTGTAGCAAAAAGTAAACCGTACTCCATCGTAGCCCGCATCATCGCTTAACATCAGGCGAGTTGGCGGCCAAGCGCAAGCCGATATAAAAAAACACAACTTAGTTTTTCTTGAGTACTGTAGACAATCATCACCATAATCAGCCTATCTTAGTGTCAGTGTTCTACAATATGACGGAATATTTTGATAAGTAAGTGAATTTTATGATAATTGAAATTGTTTAACCGGTTACTTTGTCCTTAGGTTGTGATTATTAAATAACTAGTCTTTAAATGAAAGGGGGAGGCCTATGTTCAGCAGTGGACGTCTTCTGGCTGATGATGATGATGATAAGTCTTTAAATTATTGTTATATGAACGAAACTGTTGTTAGCAGTTCTTTTGTAGTATTTTTTTTTTAATTCTAGTTATTGGCTTCAAGAAACTTACTCGTAAGTTGCTGTTAAGTACCGACAAACTTATGTCATTTTAATTTCAACAAAATAATTGGCTTGACTTAATAACATACCGTGCAACTCAAAATGGAGATCTGTACCTACATCTTTACATGTGCCTACAGTCCTGTACCGGAAGTCCACCCACAAGATGGATAGACGACCTAAAAGAGACCGCAGGGGAACGCTGGATGCAGGCCGCTTCCAACCGGCCCTTTTGGAGATCGATGGGGGAGACCTGTCTGTGATGGAGACTGTCCTATGACTTCTATGACTAAAATGATGATTATAATGACAGTCCTGTACTTTAACCCAATACTCTACATCGACAAACTCGTCTAACTTGATGTTAAGGCCTATCGATTAAGGGTAAGTGCTTCCCGAACGGAAACACTAGCGTTTACGTCTCGGCTCTCGGTGTAAAAAGCATGCTCCGCGTCCGATTCGCAAGTACTTTTCTGATAGGTTAAACGGATGCAACCTAAACAGGCAGTGCTTATAACAATACCATACACCACCCTGTCGACCTCAAATCAAACAAAAGAGACACATTTCCATACCTTTTTGCAAAAACTGTAAGTACCTACAGCTCTCTTACTTGTTTTTTACGTACCTACCTTAAGAAACTTATAGCGACACCAAAGAACCAACTAATCTACATGCAACAATAGGGCGACAATATGTATGTAGGGTGAGTTCAACAAAAGGCATCAAGTCTGATTTAGGCCAGATGCGTTTGCACCCGCCAAGCCTGAAGCTACCTTATCATAATTATTATTTCCCTTATTTGTGTGATCTGGGGGGTTAGACAAGCGCACTTTCTGTAAGCGTTAACGCTTGCGGAAAGATGAAATTGTATGAAAATGACATTGACATTAGCTTGAGAGAAATTATCTCAAGCTAATGTCATTTTCATACAATTTCATCTTTACGTAGGCGTTAACGCTAACAGAAAGTGGGTCTTGTCTAACTCCCCTGAGCTGTCGACCTAACCGACGTTGCGGCAGGACCCCCAGCAGTTCAGAGGGCATAGTGCGAGTTTTTCCATTTGCATCTACTTGATCGCATCAACGTTAACTACGACTTGTATGAAATAAAAACAGCGCCATCTAGCGCATGTACTTAGATGGAACTGCTCATTTTTCATAACGCTATATAGTTTTTCGTAACCATAGAGTAATTTAAAGTAAATGCATAATGATCATCTTCACTATTCATTATTATTCACTAGATCTATTGCATCAGCAGTGCAAGTACCGTTCTTTATTGATCGTCAATTTCGATAAAATACCATAGAATCGATCATAGCGAGTACTGATAGAATTGCATTTTATCGAATTTGACGATATCAACTATCAAATTTATAATTTAAAAATTTTATAGAGCCAGTTTTACTTTGCACAAAAATTGTTTTCTATGGAATCAGATAAAATTTGCAGTAGGTTCAACACTTTTTTATACTCAGTTCTTTAATACCGTTGAGCGCCAACCGGTCTGCTGTCACCTCTTCGGGCCCGAGCTGACGGCCTGTGTATAGACCTACCAACTTATCTGCCGTTTGCCAAATGATGGAACTTTAAAAAATCTACATGGTTCTCAGTTTTGTTTGGAAAATTCGATGGTGGCTCTCCCGATGAACTGTACAGAAAAGTTGGTAGTGTAATCTGATGGATGGCTTTCTGAAGGCACGGTTACCGTTCGGACAGATGCATAATTTGCGAAACCGGGTGTATTTTTCGGTCAATCGAAAATTGTGCTACTGAGCGACCGACTGACTCCTTTCTGCCTTTGTTTAATAATAAAATTGATTGAGCTGAAATTAGTCGTGTTTTTGCTGGCATTGGAAACTATAGGTACCTACAATACAGATTGGCTTTCTTTTTGATGTTAACATCTATTGGCGCGCCTTAGCAGTAAACCCGAGTCGTGTGCCGTGATGGCAAACATTATTACACTCTCATATGTCGTCGTATTTCCGTCTGCCGAACACTCCATGACGGCTTACTTTTTTATTTGTCTGTTTGGATTGCTTCAAAGCGTTACAAAAATAAAATAAAAAAAAGTTAAAAAATAAAAACAAGACAATATATATAATATATAATATGAGACAAGTTATTGTCGTTGTTTTCACCAATTCATCATGAGGTGCATCTTAGGGAGATGGTCAACATTTTTAATTTAAAAAATTCACAATCATGGAGTATCCTTTAGATAAGATCGGAGAAAATTTAGTAAATTACATTAAAAAAATGGATGTCTTGTTAAATAATGAAATGCCTCCGCTAACGAATGCTAATGATGACAAACGACTGCCAATAACGTAACCTCAATTCGCTTACGTCAGTTCATAACAGAAAAAAAAACAGTTATCTCACAATATTAAGAGACAAATCACTCACACGTCAAAACAAACGCGTGTTATTAACGTTACGTCATAAACTAATTGCTGATTCGATCGGTTATTAAGTTAACAATCCAAAAAAAGAACAAATTGCTATATTACGATTCTTTTTTTACTTGGTTCGAAAGGAGGTCGTATTGTGGTCAAACTTTTGGGACAGAGTAAATAGGTTTAGTATTGAATATGTACAAAACTATATGGAAACAAAATGCTGATTTTCCACTTATCATAAAGATAATTTAGAACAAAAGCACTGCTCTGCTTATGTATATTAATTTGAAATCGAATAACCGAGAATATTTAATTATCGAGTTTTCTAATGTTCAAAGCAGCTAAGAAAGTTGATGTCAGATCTGAAAACGTTTTGATGGTCACTGTCAGGCAGTGATTCTACATCAAATCTTAACAAAGCAGATAGTTTTAATGTCAATTTATCTATACAATCTTCTATGGAAGCCTACAATTTTTGGTCCACAGCTAATGCAAATAGGTAGTTTGTTAAAAGCTTTCTGGGCACACAAATTACCATACCAAATACATTTTTGTACTTTGCTTTGCAACGCAGCTTAAAAATCAACTTTACGCGTTTTAAGTCGTCAATGTTCGGTAGTTCTTTATCGATTTCAGTTTATGGTTTTTGTATAATTTTATGTCCTGTTAATTTGAACCACAAGGAATCTTAAAAACCCTGTGGTGGTCGAAAAACAATCAACTTCGATCTATATTTATCTTACGTACTATATACTTACGTCTTGCCACAGTTTTGCACTAATTAGTAGTTCTATAATAATAAATTTCAATTAACCTTAACGGTTTTCATAGACCTTACTTTAATTGATACCGTAGCGAAAGAAACCATTTTATTTGAATGTTAAGATAACCGTATTAAACCAATTAGTTTTTTGCTCGCACAGTAAACGGGTAAATGTTAACACGTAGCCTACAATGAGATCAGTTTTTCTATTGACAGCTGGTGGTAAAACCGGTTGCGCAATTGGTCGTTTAATTTGACAGCTGTCAGTTTGATGCGACATGTCAAGACTGCGGCGCTTCCGCGCGTGCTCACGATTGTTTTTGCTACTTGATGATAAATTTGCACAATGGCAGGCATTGAATGGCATTAATCGCAGGTGTGCATAATTTTAAGTATTTTTGTCTTTGCTCTAGTGAAAAAAATTTTAACGTATAAACGTCAAAATTGGTATGATTATATTACATACTAGCTGCGCCCCGTGGTTTCACCCGCGTAGTGATGAAAAATGGTGATGGTGATGATGATGATGAAAAGCCTATGTCACTCTCTGGCTCACTATACCCATGCAAAAAATCAGGTTGATCCGTTGTTCCAATGCAGTGTGAAAGAGGAACAAACAAACCAACACACACACTTTCGCATTTATAATATTAGTATGATTATAAAATAAAACATCAAATAATAAACACCGTCTAAGTGCAAATCGGGCACGCACGAGAGATCCCGAATTGAAGAACTGTTTATTACAAATTATAATTATAATAAGTCAATGTTATTCAAAAGTCATTCAAAAGAAAACTATTAGCGAATAAAATAAAGCCAAAAGAAAGTGTAATTTTACCTGATCAACCCGCAGCTTCCTACTGAGCTCATTCGCTCCGCACTCCATCCTTTGCGCCTGAAACAATTTCAAAGGAACATAAGAAAAAAATTATATGAGATGATGATGATATGAAATGAATGAGCAATAAATATAATACTTATTTACACTATCAAGTCTAGATACAATTGCAAATATAACTTCCAACACTGGGGTACATAGAAAAGCAATTGCATCTGCTTTGCAAACATCATGGAATGACCCATCCGGCGGGCAATATCACTTGAATTCAAACCTTAATCTAGGGAAATAGAAATTATATCATTTGACACAAGATTAATTTCCAGACTTTGTCCATAAGGGTATCAATATAGACGAATTTTAATCTTACGATGTAGGAATAGAAGCTGATATTGATATACTCTTAAATGATGCAAAGGAAAGCTCTGCAAATGTGTAATGACGATGCCGTCAGGAAGTCGCTAAGCATGAAGCTAATCATAAGTGAAGATCGCCATTTGCGATGATATATATTTAATGGAAGAATTGTAGATAATGTTATTGGTTGTGTCAACATCAATAACTTCTACCACTAACTTTTTAATAGATATAAGAAACGCATACCTATTTTGCTAGTCAATTACAGTCCAGTTAAAATGTAAGATTCTGGCTACAAAATAGCAATTTGTATTAAGATAACAAAGCAAGTACAGCAACTGCCTAAGACAGTGAACGGAAAAGGAACGGTCGAAAACTCCAAGGTCTAAATTCCGAGAAAACAAGTTAACTCTGAGAAGATCTACGGGGTCCGGGCAAGACAAGATGTCGTGACTCGGTAATAAAGGCTCTAGATGTCGAAACCATTCCTTTTTTGGAGATTGTCGGACAACCACAGTTACATCCCGCATTCAGAATGGCAATATATCGTTTCCCGTTTTTTAGTCAGGTTATCCTTACTTTGAAACACGCTTGCCTTTCATTCTATTTATTGTTGAGTATATGGTATGTACATAGTTTAAAATTACTAACAAAATCGGTTGGCAAAATGATGTCGCAATCTTCAGTAGTAAAACAATACTACAATCACTGCTATTTATAAATCACGTGCCGTGTCATGTGAACCTAATCAAAACCATTCTAAAACTTGCCATATAAGTGCTAAACATAAGACCATTGTGTTGACTAATTAGGATTCTGGCCACAGATAGGCCATCAATGTAATGCTTCAACGATTATTAACATATCTTCTCAATATGTCTTATGAAAACTCTTAATCACGACACAATCAAACCATCAAATTCTTTCCATCCAATGGTTGCCTGGAAAAGATCGCTTTTAGCGATTATGCCGCCACTTTGGAACGAACTCGTGTTTTCTACTGTTTGCAAATTTTTTCTGGTGTACATAATAAAGAGTTTCTATCTGTATAATCAAATTAATAATGCAATGCTGGCCTTTTTCTGGTTCAATGCATAAGCATTTCCATTCAGCGTGGTAATGCCACCAGCATGCTGGGTACGCTGCCAACTAGCAGTAAGCTTGATAATTTGGATTGTCTTTAGACCTTCAGACTTCAGAGGTCTACGGGCAGTATTGATTTTCGTATAATAGACCAAGTACTTTAGGTTTTAGTGTCAGTTAGCTGGTATTTTGTTTAGTTGATAAAGGCACTTGCCAGATTATTTTTTGTTACTAGTAACTAAAGTCATGATAAATTAACATGAAACTCACAAAATTATTCAATGAAAATAAAAACTATCATTGTCGGTTTATTTCGCAAATTGCGGAACTAAACGTCAGCGGTTAGCGGTGTCATTTTCATTAGAAAATTGAATTATACAACGAGATTATTGTATTGTATAGATGTCCGTCATTACTATAGCGGCAACTAGGGCGTGACCACTCCACTGGTCAAGTGCAATATTAACGAAACCAAAAGTTATTTATGTTATAGTTAATGCAAATGGTGTAGTCATAATACTGGAATCTAGCAAATTGAATAGCAATATAAAAGTTTGTAAATTAATGCTTAAAATACTTGCATAATATAAAAACGTATGCAGCTTTATGTATTTATTTTAGATATTATCGGCTTTTGCACTAAAATAACAGTCAAGATAAAAAACTGGGTTACGTGGAAAGCGGGTAATAAGCCGAAAGGTATCTATAGTACTCCTAATTATGAACAAGTTTTAGCTATTCCCATTTCCCATAGCAACGCGTACTAGCAACGCTGAAATTGCAAAAAAATGAAAACGGTTTTGCACACTCATGTAAACAAGTGACAAAATGTATGGAACAGCTGATATTTTTTTCGCGGTTTTTGGGTTGGTCCTAAGATAATTTATAACATCGGCATTGGGTTGGCACAAAGTAAAAGTTGTGCAAAAAATTATGAAAAAAAAAAAGAAAGAAATAAATGTTGATGATGAAATTAATATAAATGATAGGTGCTATGGACCCCTTTCAGCTTAGTACACCTTTTCTGCGTAGCCTTGTATAAGTGTGAATATCAAATTAAGGTTACACTTGGCTTTAGCGTGGAAATTTAAAATGATAACATGCTTAATACACGGTCATCACGCAAATAGCCTTAAATAAACACGCACGCGCACTTAAATAACTATATTTATATAACTATTATGTATTTCTATTGTTATGGAAAGAAATAGAATAATACATTACTGCAACTGCAGACAATATAAACACTTATGTACGATTGTGAAAATTTTGGTAGCCGAGGCCAACATACGTGATTCCATAAATGCTTAATTGCCACCAATGCTCGTTTAGTACTACTTTTCAATTAATTTGCATAAATATATGTTGGGGTAAATTTCACATAACAACGAAACTACGAAAAAAAATCATTTCCAGTTAGTTATTGCTTGTACTATGAGTCAATCAGTCAGGACAAAATCTGGAAATGATAAAAAAAACTGTAAATTCTAAAATAACCTTTGTGCATTCACCTCCTTTTCGTGAAAAAACATAAAACAACAAAACTCTTTGAACATTAAAATATTGTATGCGAGTGCATATAAGTTTTAGAGTAGACAAAATTTAAGGCATTTGAGTAAATTTTTCGTCTAAAAGGGTCCTTCAAACTGTTATCAATGACCTTGAATATATCTTAGTTGAATTATAGTTTCAAAAATCTATGTAAATTAGTTTTTGCAAGTCATAGAATATGAATAAATTTTCTATTAGTTCTTTGACGAAGTTGTCGTATGCGCATACAATGAATACTCATGAGCTTCTCATGCATTTGTAAACGCCACACACGATGTTCCTAATGTCATAACGCTTACAATAGTCGAGGATTAGCATGTCTATTGACTGTTCTGTCCATGACACAGAGATAATTATGTACCTCTATTCCGTGATTACTTTCATTTCAGTACAGATTCTATAAACAAACCATTCACATGGCTCCGTTAATGTTGCAGCGCAGGTTAACACGTTGCCTCTTCACAATGATGTAATATCGAAAAGTTTATTACGTAAAGAAGAAAGTTTACCACACCCAGCGCCCTTAATATATTATGAAAACCAGATAAGATAATGTTCAGGAAATTGAAGCGCCGAAAAGGCTTGGGTCGTTAAAAAACTGGGTTAAACATATATTAAGTATCAGACATTTTCACACTTCATCGAGAAGAATAGCTCGTAGGTGGTTTCGAAAACATTAACCTAAATAAGAATATATTAACTTGAACTTCAACTGGCTTCCGACTGTGTGACTAAGTCGTTTAAATAATATTTATTTCACTTTTTCTTCAGCTTTCACTTCCCTATGTATATTATCAATGTTATGGTTATGTTTGAAAGCCATAATAAGTAACCTGACATTAAAATGATAACTTATTGCAAGTATTTGGAGGGACTATGACAAGGGCCTATTACTGGCCCAGCATTATTATCGGAATAGTGGTCCCATTGATATTTAATTTGGTACAATGACCGTAACTGTACTGTACAGAATTAGATCTTGTCAAGTTATATTCCCATTAAAAAAAAAACTAAAAAGAGTGGCAAAACAAACACAATTTTAAGTAAAAATAAAACTGTATTTTATGTATTAAATGATGCTGTAACAGTACTTACTACTATCTATACTATATGAATTTTCATGAGGTTAGGTACTCACGCCATCTATAAATATTGTATTACGCAATTTTCCATTAGTATTTAAATTTATTTAATTTTATTACACAACTTTTACCTATTGCGATTGTTGTAGGCAACAAACATTGCTGCCTTTCTTTTGAATAATTCTACATTTTATGTCTATGTACCTACGCAATAACTTTTAAAATAACATTTGTAAGTCACGACTACTGATTTGTGTCGGTTATTAAAACAGGTGCTTTCATTTAAATCGCTTTGGATGTTTCTTCCTTGTATTATGTAACACTATATTCATCAAAAACGCACTTATGCACGCTCTAAAGTTAAGTATTAATTAAAATATTAATAGATTTTTAATTCAATATTATGTCCACAATATAACTTAGTATTAATAGTTATCTTTTGAGCTTCTTCAGATTTATATCCTGTCCACAAACCAAACATTCAGAATATTCATAATTGGTAATTTTTGTTCCGTCTTCTTTTATGTTAATTTTGCACGAATTCAAATTGGCAGGCATCATAGGCCGTTTTTGTTTTGATATAATTAATCGTATTAAGAATGTGCTAATAGCTCGTTAACATTATATCGCGAGTTTATTAGCTTGTAATAAATGAGGTGTTGAATAAGGGATAAATATTATTTAAAACTTTTTTCGGCTTCTGCAATATACTCTGGCTCTTATCAATTCAAAATAATGTCACAGTGTCAAAAAATAAGTAGCACTTTCAATTCTATTTGTAGCCTAAATAAAAGTTTAATTAGCTTGGCCATGTACTCGATAAAGTTGTGGTATGAAATACGTAGGTACGTATAAGAGAACTTGAACTATAGGAAAGCTCACCTATAAAATATAACTTGTTTGATAGATGAGCAGCTGTCTCTAATCGACACTTCGGCAGGTGAAAGCATCCTACCAGCTGATAGCCTGAACCGGTCGGGACTCATTGTTTCAGCAAACTGGCAGAAATGCAAAGGCAAAGTTATGCAAGGCACGCGAGTTGTGCAATTATTGAAAGATGTTTGTGCAGTTTATGAATGAGGATATTTTTTATAAGAAACTAATTAATTAATGTTTTTGTAGAAAGTTAACGATCACGATAAGTCTACTTAGCTCATCATTGATATCAGTTTCTAAAGCTAGTTATTTATTAGGATACGAAATCTCTTGTTAAAAATACGTAGCTAATTTACTTGCATTTAAAAAAATACTTCTTATTCTTTGTGTACCGATATTTGCATTCCAATAGCCTTTCGTTTTGAGTCTCAGATCTAGAACGTGAACGATTATGCTGTCAACTTAAGTTTGCAAAACAAACTCATTGAGTTTCTTTTCATGTACGTTAACAGTGCTTTACCTTATTCGTCAAGCAATGAGGCAATGGTTAGAATGGTTTCAGCAGCCTCCAGCATTCGTCATGTGATCTGGTAATTAAAGATTATGTAACGTTACGAAACCAAGCTGACATTTGCCTACAGCTATTATTGATCTTCTTCTTAGGCGGGTATCTTCACTAATTAGGATCTTGTCTAGTTGAAAGAGTATATAAGGTTCATTACTTGTCCCATCGTGTTTTTTCATGTTTATTTCCACGGCATTCTTAATTACTTTGAATATTTAAATAAAAATAATAGACTGCATTGCGAATGCTAGTCTAGCTAGGATAAAACGACAGGAAGCAATACATTAGACGCTTCCTTACCTTCCTTCCTTCCTACATTAGACTACATTAGACGAAAATACTACTTTTCGTCTGTGATTTTGCTAACGAATAAAATGAAATTTATTATCTCAGGTTAAAAACAATTTTAAAAGATATTGTTCACAATATATTGACGCGTCGCCTTGAATAAGAAACTTTTCTTGAGCAGTCTTGCTAACACAACTCTTGCTTAATCCCACGATCGCAAAACCGAAACAAAATATTTTGTACGTTATTAATTATGCATTTATTCATCACGCATCCATGAGAGCGGACTACGTGATGATGCGACGGCTTTTCTGATCACGTCCAGCGAAGGTTTAGCGTGAAATTTCGGAGTTGAACGTTCGGAATTATTGCTAAAATGTTCTCAGGTTTGGAAAATAGTTGAATAATAAAGACATTGAGATATAGCAGTGAAAATGCAGATAGATAAATAGAGAAGAGTAGAACAATAAAGACATTGAGAAAAGGCACATTTGAAATCAGTTAAAGTTTTTTTTTAAACTTCATTGATTAAATTACTAAGCTTTTGAAAGTATATATTTTAATAAAACTGTCCCGGATCATATTGCTCACGTTTCATGCAAAACTGATACTATAAGTATTTTATAATTTTGAAATTATTTAAATCTTACATCACAGGGAGCACTAAACACTTAACTGTCGGAGAATATTTAACATTATGCATAAAATTACCACTGTTACTGTCATATACAAATAATAAATTCAATGTTATCATCGCTGTCAGAGAAATGAAGACAGAACGTAGACAGAATGACAAATAGAAAGAGTACTAACCAACTCACGTACTTGATGACAAAAGTAAATTATCGGCTTAAAAGCTAGAACATAATAAATAACATAAATCAAAGTAGTAAAGTAAGATAAGCTTATAATGAATCTGTGGATATAAAACCCATTGACATTATACAAATTTTATTAGATTCTAAACGCAAACTTCCAAATTATAATTTTTTAAATATACAACATTCTGTGCTAACCACATACTTTCATAGACAGCTAATCTTAATCGAACCCAAACTATCTGTGCTAAACAAAGATACAGAGGTCAAAGAATGCAAATTAAACAATGACAAGTCTAGCAGTACTAATGGAAATTAACGGTGAGTACATTCCTATTCTAGTATTTATATGCGACACAAAGCACGATAGGAATGATAATGAAATGATGGAAGGTCAAAAAACTTTGAAGAAATGTGAAGTTTTTATGGACATTTGAAATGTCACGCGTTAAGTACAGGTGCGGCAAGTGAATACTAAAGTGGCATCGCATCATCGCTACCCATCAGGCAACAAAGGTATATTATTTTATGGGATCTTTGTTTATCAGCTACAAGATCATTTAGAGGAAGGTACAAAACTTTATGTTCAATAAATGAATTCCACGTGTTTCTAGAAAGTTAAGCAAAAACTACCGACTTTCCATACACTGTTTCTAGTTTGTGTTGTTTTGGAACAAATAAACACACCCACCAGACGACAAAGCTTTTGTTGTTCCCTTTTAACTCCAGCATTGTGGTTTATACTGCAAACATGTTTAAAGTCGTAATGTTCAGTTACACACCTTCGTTTAAAGTGTTATTAGTGAGGTAAAATTTTAAACGAATGTTTACTGTACCGAATTACCGAAAATAATTCCAAACACAAGCTTTTGTAATAAACTAACATTATACATACTATGTAACGAGAAGACAGATCATTAATTTGCAACCCTGGTAAATTTATATACATAAAAAGAAAAAAGTCGTCTAAGATAGTTTGAAGATAGAACGAACTGTCTGAAAAGAGATGGGGAAGACCTTTGCCAAAGAGTGGGATAGTATAGGTTAAAATAATCCATACATATAGTTTGACATTCTCATAAAAAATGAGACTGAATGATTCGGTTCTGTATCTTTTGGAAGTTCTTTAGATATTTTTGGTGAATGATTACTCACAAAACGTTATCTGCAGCAGACTATGTAACGGGATCACACAAATAAAACAATACATGAGAGACCAATAACACAGACTTCACATTTCGGGAGTCATTAAAGAGAGAATAAAATGAATACAAAAGTGTTTCTCATAGATATAATTGGCGTAGTGTTGTCTCGCAATCACGAGTGTCCTAGAAAACCAGTGACCGTGCTTGATGCTCGGGTTTCTTTTGCACAAAATAATATGTAGATATTATAATAACTATCATTTGACACTCTTCTTTGTTTTATAAGCAGTTATACTGTGTTTCATATATATTTTTCCAATAAAAGTCTATTTTGTGACGACATAATAATTCAGGTTCCCATTCTTCGATCCGATTAAATTTATTGTGTAGTTTCTACCGCACAACTATTATTCTAATAACTTCTTTACTGGGTGTGTTTTTGTCGTTTGCAGATTACCTGTAACAAAGATGACCAAGTGCTTCCGGTCCTAATTGGTCCATAAAATCCTATAAAATTTGTTATGAATAAGATATTTAAAAATCCAAATTGACCTACTTCTTAGCCATCGTTACATCTCTACCAGCATTCCACACCT
Source organism: Agriopis aurantiaria (assembly GCA_914767915.1). Taxonomy (NCBI): domain Eukaryota; kingdom Metazoa; phylum Arthropoda; class Insecta; order Lepidoptera; family Geometridae; genus Agriopis; species Agriopis aurantiaria. The sequence goes on along the minus strand of OU611992.1, from coordinate 2,737,449 downwards.
ACGTCACAAGAAAGGGACCGGACGTGGGAAGAGTAAATAGAGAGCTTTGTGGACAAACACCAACTTGTTAACCTGCCAGGTATGGGCGTCTGCGAACAGGTAGTTCTAAAATCAAGCAGAGCTTAGCTGTGAATGGTCCATTGTTGGAAACTGCTTAGAAAGTTAAGAAAATCATTTGTCTTTACACTACACCTACTAATTAGCAGATAATATGTTTTAGACACCTTAACAGTGTTACATTCTTGATTAGTTCTTCTGCTTGCATTTTCAACACCCGACGCAAACAGAGAGTTAAGTTTGACTTATGTATCTGTGTCATTGTATCTGTGGCATTGTAGCTCCTAAATATCTTCAGAATCAATTTTGATTAAGTTTTTTTGTTTGAAAGGTGACTTGATTGAGAGTGTTCTTATTCCTTAGCTATGATTCAAGAAAATCTGTTCAGCCGTTTGAAGACTATTAGCTCTTTTATTGGTAATTTCAAAAAAAACTATTTATACTTGTACTAAGTCAACTACGGGGTACGCCTAAAGTTATATGATTATTTACGGGATATTTACCGTGGTAAGGTTGTGACAACCGCGATAGTTTTAAAACAGTGTGCTTATTTCATTGATGATTTCCTAATAAATATTTCAAGTTACTGGTAGTTAATGTTTTTTATCGAACTCGTTCTTGATAATAACATAGGAAATGCCTAGACATTGTATAACTCAATTAGCGGCTAACAGTTCTTTTTTTAGAAATTTTGCAAGCACGTTGTGAGAATTACAAGCTGTTGACTTGTATTACACAAGTTTAATTACATTGAATAGTGTTAAAACGCTTTAGCTGATTAGATTTGTTACATGACTTGAATATTCGTAATATTCGCCTACCATTAAATCAACATGCTATTTTTGGATTTATTGGAGTTTTAAATTGACTCAAGAGACCAAAATTGAAGATTTCTTTAAATCACATTAGATACTACTAAAACAAACAACGAGGAAATATCTGGATATAACCTGTTAATATGCTCAAGATTAAGACAGAAAGCAATTAAGAGGTCTATATACTTTATACACGTAACAATAGGATGATTTAGGCTGTGGATGACAGTGTTTACGAAAAGGCTTTTTATTGAAGTTATATGATTTTTTACGGGATATTTACCGTGGTAAGATTGTGTAATCATATAACTTTAGTGAACAACCGTGATAGTTTAAAACAGAGCTTTTTATTGGCTTCAAAATTTAGTTAAATCCTATTCCATCCAGCAGATAAACAAATATAAACATAGTCAATAAGAGATCGGCTTAGGTGAATAACGGTGTTTACAGGGATCGTTGGGTTTGTATCCACGGATCCCGGTATCGGTTTGAATTAGCCACGGATCTCAGAGTGTGGTATCCACCGATACCGGGATCCGTTTCCTCTTCGAATCCTGCTGGTGAACATATTTTTGAATTGTCTAACATTTAACAGCCAACAGATGTCAATCACCTCGTCATATGACCGGAGATCGCACTCTTGCGCAATGATACTGCGGCCAGTGCGGTGAATCGGATACTTGATCTTAGAACTGGTGTTACACGTAATTGGGAACACGTATGTAATGTAACCTATCGATAGCGTTACTACATGACTGATTTTTATAAATAGAAGAAACATAACGCATAGTTCTATTATAATTAAGAATAAATAATTGTATGAACAAACTTATTAGCCGACATTGATAGAGTAAGTGGAAGAAGCCAGAAAGTAATACTAATAGAATTATAATAATATTATACTAATTATTGTTAAGATAGGGATGCAATCATAAAAACTTAGCATGCTTACTTAACAAGAAGAATCAGAACGCCTGATTGTATGACTGCACCATTTTCTAGGCATATGCAACTGTTTTGACACCTATGTAACATAATTATATATTACCTAGTTTCACAGACCAATAAAGTCATTGTATCATTGTATATTAGTGCCACTGAAATTCCCTCTAACATCAAAATAATGTACACAAAAACCAGTTTTTTTTTTAACGAGTTCTCGAGGTACTCTATCATTAACAGACATTTTTAAATGCCCCGCTTGAACGCGCTTTTCTCGGAAAACCCAGACAATGCATGCGGAAATATTGTAACTTTTTCATTATTCTTACAGAAACGTAGTAACAATTATACGAGCGCATGACTAAACGCCGTTTAAAACACAATTAAACCCTGACCCATGGGTCATGTACGTATTCTCACACTCAATATGTGTACGCCTTTATAATACCTTCTGGCGCAGAAACTAGCGTATTTACTATGGTAAAAATACGAAAATCTGTACTGTTTACAGACTCTTGCACAGACGCCATCTTAATTTCAACAGTTTCAAATAAACATTGATGATAGGGTAGAGAGATACATTTCTGCAGAGTATAAAAAAAAGTTGCATTCCGCATCTGTCTGTATATCCGCTAACTCCTAAACCACGCAACGGATTTTGATTCTATTATTCAATATAATAAAGAATCAATTTATAATATAAAAAAAATGTTAAAAGCAATTTTAACGGAAGTAAAAAAGGTTCAAAGATATACGAAAAGGTTAAAGAAATAAATTTAAGATTTTGAGAAGAAAATAATAACGAACGCGAGTCAATTAGTCGTAAAAAAAATATGAAAATGCATGTTTTATTATTTTGTATTTAGGACCCAGGACCTAAAACTGCGACCAGGACCACCGGAGGATAGGCAGCAGCGTCCTATTACTGAACGTACTGTGATCCTCAAGCCGCCTGCCAAGCATGGGGATTATGCAACACCCTTCTCTAAGAGGGAAGCTTTTGTTCAGCAGTGGACGTATACTGGCTGATGATGATGATTGTGTGAATTATTTTGTTCTATATGAACTTTATAATACTCTTATTTGAAAACCAGTTCACATTAAAACGACGTACGTACAGTAAGTTCAGTGGGAAAATAATGTAAAAAGATTAAATATTTTTTCAATTTGAGGTACGGAATGGAATGGTACAAAGACATAATGAGAATGAGAATCAGCGTACAGCTACACCGTTTAAAACATGTATGTGAACATTTTTAATTGTTATGAGATTCCTACAAGTTGGCCAAGGGAAATGTGAATTAGTTCTTGCTTCTTTTATAATTATAATGTGTTTTAATTAATAGAAGCACTTCCTAGTTACAAACGTGATAACTTCTGTAAATTAATAATTATAATTCTTTTTCTATGGACCTCTCGCTGAAGTAGCGTTTCCATCTACGAACTCAGTGTGACAAACAAGCTGTCGACGATCTATCTCCAGATCTTTTTAAACTAATTTGGTCAGATTGCCCACATGAGCCCTGAAAATTGCGAAAATTGATGACAGAATGAAAATTCGATGAGAAAAGATCACGCAGTCAAACTTCTACACTATGGAAAAACCAAAACAAGGTACTTGACTGTAGCGGACATGATAATTTGTATTATTTATTAAGTTTTAGAGAAATTAAGATATAGAAATAAAATGTAATACAATATAAGTTTCCACATTTAGAAATAATTTGTATGGACTGCTTATATTATGCATGGGTAGAAGATTAAAAACAAAATATTAATAAATGAGAAAACAGATCAAATAATAAAACTCAAAAGCTACGTTCAGTGACAATACAAATTATCTTTGGCTACGATTCTGCACTCACAAAAAGTCAAAATAAATAATAATAACAATGATCAACATTAACAAACAGTAATATCACTTCTCGACTTTCAGCAATGAAGATAAGTAATACAAGTATACAATAAAATAAAAAACGTTATAAAAACTGGTAATTATCAAACAGCTGAACAGATTTTCATGAATCATAGCTAAGAACACTTTCGAACAAGTCACCTTTGAAACAGAAAAAAACTAAATCAAAATTGATTCAGCTGTTGGGGAGCTATAATACCACAGATGGAATCACAGATAGGTACACAGACACCCAGAACTTATATCTATATATTATCTATATATATCTTTAACTTAACTTATATATCTTTAACTTATCTATACTAATATTATAAAGAGGAAAGATTTGATTGTTTGTTTGTTTGTTTGTTTGCATTGAATAGGCTCCGAAACTACTGAACCGATTTGAAAAATTCCTTCACTGTTGGGAAGCTTCACTATCCCCGGTTAACATAGGCTATATTATATTTTCAAAAAAAATAGGGATCCTTACTAAAACTCCAATAATGTAACCCAAGGTGTAAAAAAATAAGATTTACAATTTTGACTTTGCGTGTTTGACAGTTCTAAGACAGGACAACGTCTGTCAGGTCAGCTAGTATATTATATATATCTTTTTGCGAAAGAGTAACAAACGACATTTATCATCTTTCATTTCATTGTAAAGTTATTCTATAATTTCCATTACCATGTACCAGTTATTCTGTCAGTCAGTATTACTGATGTACCAGTAATTTGATAATGTACTTACATTACTGAATTATTAATACCCCATATTTACTTCAACACTAGAAAATATGACACTGTTATTTGTATAATTATTTATACTTCTTTAATGTGGAATTCCTAATCACTTACGACAGAGTTGTGTCAGGTTCGCATTGAATTGAATATCAAACAAGTTCAGCAAAATAAACACCGACTTTGTAAACCAATATTACACTACGCTATCCTTGCATAATGTGTATCTATTATAAAGTACTTCAACGTAATATTTGTCTGTCTGGATCCTGATGGTCTGACTTTTATCAAACACTTTTAATTTTTGTATACAGAGAAAGTAAAAGTATAACGTAATAATTATTCTTCCAAGCATACATAGCAGGATGTACTGTACTCGAATAGTTTTCCATGAATAGGCTATCAGACAGACTTTGATTTGTCAAAAATAACAGACTAAGTGAAAATAGTTATTTATGATACAAGTGCGGAAAGTTGGTTATTACAAACGAGTAGACGAATGTAAGCCCGAGACGAAGTCGAGGGCTTACCATAGTCACGAGTTTGTAATAACCAATCCGCACGTGTGCCATACAACGTTTTACAACACATTTACGAGAAAAAAACAAAAAATGGAAATAAAAAAAATACCGTAAAGTACACGCACGGTGCTATACAACGGAGCGTGCGGACAAATTCATTACAGCACGCTCCGTTGTATGATGCGTTTCATTACAGCACGCTCCGTTGTATGATCCGTAATGTTTAACTTTCGAAAGATGTATTCAGGCTTCGTAAGTGCACTTTTTGAGCAAATGTGTTGTAAAAATAATTTTTAATACACTTACTAAATAAACTATTTAAATCGGCTTATAAGTTTTGAAATATAAGCATATACGTATAGTTTTACTTTGGATTAGGAAGGAATGCACTGTCCCTTTCTTGCAAAGTAAGTGTCAGTACGGAGTTTGTATGGCGTACTTACATGTGACGTCATACATAAGTATAGTACGTTCTATTGTTTTTTCGGCATATATGAAAATGTTGACGACTTTGGTTAGTTACCCAAAACCTACAAGACGTCTAGTTCTTTATAGAATATATCAAGTGCATAATAATATGCATCACATGGACCGTGGTTCATGGAGGCCACAGACCGGTAAGCGAAGCGTAGGATGCCCACCAACAAGATGGACCAGACGACATAAAAGAGACCGCAGGGAAACGCTGGATGCCGGCCACTTCCAACCGGAAGAATTATGGAGATCGATGGGGGAGGCCTATGTCCAGCAGTGGACGTCCTATGGCTAAATGGTGACGATTAAATATTTACACACCCATACAATCAAAACGTCATAGAAAGCTTAACTAGCAGGTACAAATAGTTAACTTAATTTAAGTGACTAAATGCAGGTTTTACGCCGTATACAACCTTTCAATGGAGCTCGACCGGTCTCGCGATTAGCATGCCAGTGTCACGATTGTAGGCTTCTAATGATGCAAATTAAAAGCTTCGTGGGTCTATTTTAAGGGATTTAGTTTGCTGATTTGGTGAAATGTTGATGGCATATTTTAAGCAGGCGGGAAATGTAAGTTTTCTTGAGCAATATTACTTACTAGACTGTCTTTTTAGGGTTCCGTAGCTTGACTAGAAACCCTTATAAATTCGTTCTGTCCGTCCGTCTGTCCGTCTGTCTGTCTGTCCGTCACAGACATCGTAGACTTAGTAATAGGGCCCGTTTTTACCTTTTGGGTACGGAACCTTAAAAAGCAGTTGCGTAAAAAGGTTGAAATAATAAAGAACAAACTTAACTTTGTAGAGGAAAAACCGCTTTCCCATTCATCTGTTTACATCACTAATCGCAAAATATACAAGATGTCTGAACCCAAAAACATAGGTATCATCATGAAGTTATAAAATAGTAGCCCTAAGACTCCATAGCGACCATGAATGGCAAAAGTATCCTTGATCTATACCATTTCATTCCTAATCAAGTGGTCACGATACTCACGATACTCCGTCGTCTCTGTCGTGTGCTTAGAGTTCTAAACCGCTCTATTTACCATACCATTCTCACGTAAACCTAGATGGTCACCGTCGGCTACTAGCCTGCTAGCTCATCTCACATGCAAATATACATCAACAGTCATTTATACTGTTCACTTGCAAATAATTAGCTTTCCTCGATTCAGAGAATACTTAAGCAGGCAAATGCTATTGATAGATCGCTGAATATCATTGATGGAATTTGTCGTGGCTGTTAGTACAGATACCATAGAAATCAAACTCTTCATATTTCAAGCATTCATATTCAGGGTGTATGGGAAACACTCTCGAAGCCAAAAAAAGGTAATTGTAGTCATCATTATGAACAACTTTTACTATGGGACCAACCCTAAAATCGCGGGAAAAAAATCAGCTGTTCCATACATTTTGTCGAGTGTCAATGACCGTTTTCTATAGAACAGCTGATATTTTTTTCGCGATTTCAGTGGTGGTTTCTGGTCCCATAGTAAAAGTTGTTTATAATGATGACTACAATTACCTTCTTTTGGCTTCGAGAGTGTTCCTCTTACACCCCATATTACTTGATGAACGTGGTCATTAACAAAATGAACAAATTATAGCTGAAAACGTGTTACCTACATAGTGTAGGCAATATTTGTGAACTTCAAAGCAGTCCTATATAATTATATAGTCTGTGGAATTTACTTATGTTGATACTTTAACAAGAAGATTATAATTAAGAATCAAAAATACTAATTAATGACCCCCTTAACATAATAAAATCCCGTCTACTGATAGATAATAAAACAAATAAGAAATCAATGTAATAGACAAAGCGATTGTGAATACACATTGCGGTGTTTAGAAAGTGTAAATAACTGCACTTAGTGGTAAAGTACTGCTGCAAAGGAATCATTATAGGTATCACGTACCATTTGATTGTAATAATGCATAAAATAAAATAAAACATTATTTGATTTCATCATTGGGTTTTTTAGTTGTATAGTTACTGACATTTAAGTCACCAAGCAATATACATATCGATCGAAACTTAAAAACTCACATGGTGTTGCTGATACTGTCATGTAGACAACTATTACCTGCAAAACAGAAACAATACTATTAGTAGAAATAAAAGTAGTTAAGAAGATATAATTATTTGCTAGACAGAATATTAAAGCAAATATCACGAATTACTTATGAGAATATTACACCACATATAAAGAAAAATGAATAGCCTACTATGAAGTACCTAAATTATTAAAATTTTACATGGGTTCCTAAATACATTAAAAACTAAGGAACAAAAATATTGAAGTGTCAGTTTTTTTAATAAATTGAAATGTTGTACCTACTGTTTCCCTTTAGCACTTACACCCCCCTCGATCATCAATTCGTTTACATTTTGAGCACATCGTTTGCAGTTGTGTGCCACTCAATATTGAAGTGTGCGTTTATAGAACTAGTAAAAATATGTAAGGGTGTGCAATACGTGTTTATCTAAAAATTCTGCCAGAAACTGCCTTCAGTTTTTGGCAGACTTTTTTCGGTACTAGCTTGAATTGTGTTTAAGGTAGATCCAAACTATATAATAATATTATCAAAGGAAGAAGTGGAATTTCGTAATCACATTGAGTACAATGAAACCTGTCGGACGGATGACAAATCAAATGCTGATGTTATCGAAGAAACACAATGAGGGGTAGGCTTGCAGCTAAACAATACATATTCAATTGTTTTCTGTGTCGCAACTCGTAAACGCCAGCGAGATTCTCGTCTTTGAATTTAATTATACCTAGTTTATTGATTGAATGCTTTGATCAAAATTGATCGTATGGCTATCATCAAATCCTTAAAACATGTCAGTTTGAAGACAGAATGTATATTTCAGACAAAAAATGTAGATAGAAACTCTTTATTGTGCACAAAGTTAACAAAAATTACAAACAAATAGACCATAGACGTAATACATGGAACACAGAAAAGAACAACAAACTGTATAAGTTCGAGAGGAGTGAAAGCTGTAGGTATCTGTACCTGTCCAGCAATAGGGTCAAAGACCTGTTTAAATTATAATCATACAATAACAAAACCAAAACTTAAATAGGTATCTCAAACAAAGTGTGGTAGGGTCAGTGGGTATGGCTATAAAATACGAATCCAATGACGAATATTCTAATCGTCTTTTCTTATGATTTGTTCCATTTATATGAAGCCTTGTCATTGAGTTGCAGCATGGGTCCTGTGATTCATAGAAAGGGACGTTCGATGGGGTTACAAACGTTAAGCAGAGTCGTATGCCATTAGAATAGTAAGTTATAATGACGTGACCAAAACAATAACTACTTAGTCATACACTGCTGGAAATTTCAAAAGGTATGATACAACACCAAGTCCTAGAAAAGCCATAGGTACCGATAATGGACAAGAGTTTTATAAGATTCAAGATTCAAGATACTGTCATTAATTAAGAAGATAAATCGGCACATTCTCTATAATTTTAAAGCTTCTAGAGTTCCACCTAATGCAGAAACTTGTAGGTGTCTATGTTACTCGTAAGTTATTGAGCCAATTAGGTGACTTCGTAATTTAATGACTTAACCCAGTTTTAAAACCATTCACCTGTAGCCCGTACATTGCTCTTTACCTATATTTAGACTTCTACCAATATGTTAAAGCAAACCGCAAATGATAAAACTGTAAAGTCTGTAAACCACGTAATTTCGTAAGAGATAATGCCCGCACCTAAAAGCAACCTAAATACATATAGTTTGAACTTAGGCAATGTTTACATGGTTTGTGTACTTAATAGCCACATTTGCTAAATTATCTTTTAAATGATGTTACAACTTTATTTTATCTAAATACCGTTGAAAGGAAACGTTAATCTTTTAGTAAATACATCAGATAAAATGAAAAATGCTGCATCCATGATTGCGCCACGTATAAAATGTATCGTGAATTTGATAGAAAATAATAATGATGATATTTAAAGAAACGCTGAAACAGTAATTAATAATATCATCACACTAGTACACTTTACACTAACATTATAAATACGAAAGTGTGTGTGTGTTTACTCCTTCACGCTAAAATGGCTGGACAGATTTGGATGAAATTTAGAATACAGCTTGAATACAGTAATCTTATGTCCTGGATTAACACATAGGCTACTCTTTATCATCATCATAATCACCATTTTTCATCAGAACGCAGGTGAAACCGCGGGGCGCAGCTAGTATAATATAATTTAGACAAACCAATCCATGCCGACAACAAAAGATTTGTTTTACGTTTTATTTATATTACACGGGAATTACTCACGTAAGATTAAGCCGGTCACTCCGACTATAGTTTCAACCGCATTAGTCTTTTTCAAGGTGAATGCGCGCGCGCGGCTGCGTCTCGCTTGGCAAGCGGCCAAATGCGGTTGAAACTATAGTCGGAGTGAGCGGCTTAATCTTACGTGAGTAATTCCCGTGTAATATAAATAAAATGTGTGAAAACCACGTCAGTTTCTATAATAAAAAGATTTGTTCACCATAATAAGGTAGAACATTGTTGTACCATCATAATAAGACAATATTCTTACAAACAAACTGATTTTGATTTTAAATATGCCATATTTGTTTCACAAGGCGTGTAGACAAATTAATTAATATTTTTCATGCTTGTACAAATATTTGGCTATAATTATTAAGACCAAATTTTTATAAATATTATTTTTAACTTTAATTTCTTATTTGTTACACTTCATCATCAACAGCCAGAAGACGTCCACTGCTGAACATAGGCCTCCCCCTTTAACCTCCACACTGAACGACAGCCTGCCTTTTGCATCCACTGGATGCCCGTGACTCTCACAATGTCGTCGGTCCATCTAGGGGGAGGCCTACCTACGCTGCGTCTTCCGGTGCGTGGTCTCCACTCAAGAACCTTTCTTCCCCATCTTTTATCGTTTGTTACGCTTAGTTTTTGTTAAATACGAATTTAATTATTATAATTTTTGTCATGTAACGTGTTCATAAGTAACGTGTTATATGTGTTATGTTGTCGTGTTCTATGAACTATGACGCTATTCTGGCCGCACTTTTAGCTATAAACCATGACTTTATTAAACGCTAAGTGTACTTAAATGGAAGCAAGAGAGCGTGCAATACAATCTCTAAACCGTCTCTTGACATCTTTGTCTCGTCTCACAATGACAGTTTGCGCAACCAACATTACTATTCATATTTATGATTACATAAACTCATATAAGGTGCAATATAAAAGTATATTTTTGTCATGATAGTAATTCACAAGTTAGTAGGTAAAACTGTGAACTTATTTTTCAATTCAGCGTTATCCGTAGTCAGAGTAATATCGTATCAATCAATTAGTTATGTAGATAGCTTATGTCAACGGCCGCAAGCAAAGTAAATAAAGATAAATTAATTGCCAGCGTAGCTATCTCACTCGCGCAATCAATACCCATAATGACCTGGGTATATCCTAAAACTGTGACCAGAACCACCGGAGGATGGTCAGCAGCGTCCAAATAGTACACGGTGAACGGACTGCGATCCCCAAGCTACCTGCCAAGCGTGGGGATTATGGCAACACCCCTCTCTATGAGGGAGGCCTTTGTTCAGCAGTGGACGTTTACAGGATGATGATGAATACCCATAATAAGCAAGTTCCCAAACCGCAATGTAGGTCTTAGGACATTTACGGATACAGTCAGTGTTGTGTGTGTGTCGTAGTGACAACCCTGCTATTTTTCAATATCAAGTGAAGGTAGGAGAACAAAACACCCGCTCTTCTCGCCGGACTCACCCAAAGTTTTCAGTCAACTCGTGACCGTGCCAATTGTAACATGGTCGAAACGTCGAGATTACCTATTTTTATCTAAACAAAATAATTTGCGATACGTCCCGATAAACATTTAAAACATGTATTCATATCGCAAAAGTTTGAAGTTACTTTCAAACAAATTTATTTAAATGACATGACAACGTCTTTTGGGTCAATTTTTTTTTAATAGTCGACATATAAAGTTTATAACTTTACAACTCACGTGAAGTTTAGACTTTCAAAGACTTTAGATACATTATCACTTACGAGCCTAGTGTTACCTTGTTACCTGTATCCAAAAAGGAATCACCAGGCGTAACATACCTAACCAGCCACCAAGAATACAATTAAACCAGTCTGTATAATATTCCAACCAGAAAATCTTGTTTACAAGTCCAGCTACCGACACAAACTCTATTGAAGCCATCTTTACGCTCGGCTGGTCAGCGCATCTCGAACAATGGTGGACACCGGACCTCAGGCGAGCCTTGACCGACTGGTAAAAAATGCCTTTGTGTTGTTTTGCCTAGCCTTCGGGGACAAGCGTAGATGCGCGATATGGCGGAACACATAAAGACTGTGATGTTCAAAACTATGAAATGAAGTAAAACACATAAAGACGTGAATGTAGCTGTTATAGATTGTTAAATAGTTGTTCCCTGAGTTGCAATCTGGGAATCTTCAACTCGCGAGATAATGGTTATCTTTTAGGCAAGAAGTGTGTTTCCATCGCAGACCACATCATCGCTTAGCATCATGCGAGGTAGCATTAAACTTGGCAAGACATATTATGACTTAGGCGCTAAAAATCAAGCTCAATCATTATTAAGTATCAATGTGAATGAACTAGGCACTAATAAATTGCAATTAAAAGCCAATAACATAATGGCGCTCGCGCAGATGCCATAAAAAACAATAGCCATTCTCGTCTAAATCACCTTAATTGAACACCAAGACTCTCAGCGATCAGTTTTTGTCAATAATCACAGTTCCCAAAGGTAGCCTTTGTGCATTGTATAGTTTCAACCTTACTGTGTACTGGCACAAATGGTAGTGAATTGATTTCTTGGGGAAGTGGGTTCGATTCCCACGCAGTCCGTCATGGAAGGGCAGCTGCGGTCGCGGATACTGCGTTTTTGTAAATAACAAATTTAATGAAAATCAAGCGTAAACAAAGAATTTAAAGATCTATCCAAAATTCGATAATGGATGATATAAACAAGCAATGAAATTAAACATTACCTAATAAATATGCAGTTCAAAGTTTAATTGCTTACATTTTCACGAAAAGAATACAACATGACTAGACAGGAAGCTATAAAAGTAAAAGCTTTAATCAATTTGTAATTACAACAATGATTATTGCATAACACGTAATCATAAACACGTGTTAGACACTTTGAAGTTTAGATCTTATCTTGAGCTTACATTTGTTATGGTGTGTCGCAAAAGAGAAACGATTTGAAAGATTAAGACGTCGTATTAACAAAGAGGTAACCTATTTTGCGCCAGACAATAACTAATAATTTCTAATCGGATACCAATCAAATCTCTTTGATATTCCATCAATACCCTGCACCACTTATATGGACCTGTAATAACATAGTTTGTCCATAAACTTCTGCATCTATTGAATAATCAATAGAAACAATGCATTGGGGACGTCGGGCCGCTTTCATTGCCCATAGCCACGATGCAAATCAACCTCACCATTTTCGGTTCAGCATTCTAGAACATGAAGCACTTTCGAAAAAATATCGAACTTGTCAAGTCCTTGGTTCACTGACAACTGTTTTCGAAACATTTGACTGTTTGCATTCAATCAGTATAATAATATTTGCGCGGCAGTAATATGAATCAAAACACGATAAATTTAATGCTACATTAACATGTAGAAAGACAATGTGACTCAATATCGTTCCCTGAGGGATTCCGTGATTTATCTTCATAAGAATCGGAGCACTCACAATGTTTACTTGATCCTACTGGACTGATAATTTTTATTATGTTATTATTATTTAAGTGACCATAAAAAGCCAATCGCTGAAAACAAAATTAAAATGTGTGTCGAAAATTAAAGAAGATGTAAAGCATATTAATGTCTTGTTAGAATGGATCCTCACTATACTTACTTATTGTTGTCACTAAATTCAATCTCCATACTTGACACTCACTTTGCGGAAAACGGACTGAGCACTGAGCATCCCTTCCTTATATTTTGTTTAACCAATAAAACTTTAGACGGTTTTATAAGCCTTTTAAAATAATTTCTTTACTAATCTTTATTTTACAGCTAATTTATTTCTTACATTTAAATATTTTTTTCTGTTTATTTATGTGTCTGTTATTTTTAACATTTTAACCACCTGTCCTATTGCCTATTCTTTTATTATAACGCCTTATAGAACAAATTAGCTAACTATTTCTCATACTGGCCCCAGATCCCCATGTAAGGCCCTGTCCAAAGCTTGCCTGTTTTCCAACACATTGTTTCGCTTAGCCTCGACACTTTAGTTTAATTACAAGTAAAACCCTATAAAAGGAACGGAACGTAAGGCTTTATTTACATTTTGTGTTTAACAAACTTTTATTTAAGACAATTTTAAAACAGAACCTAAATGGATTTATCTTTATACTATTACAAGTTTTAGCGGGTCAAACTTGCGCAAATATTTGCAGCTGAGTTACCAAATTAACCCTAAGATTGTAAACAGGTTGAAAGTAGTCAATCATCATTACGATTTTAAACTTATGCACTTATCTAATCTTCACTATTTTGTAATGTTCAGGGTCATACTATCGAAGATGTTAACGTCGTCTACAAAATTACAGCCAAAGCAATTAAGTCATTCAGTCAAGTGCGTACAATACAACTCTGATAAACTGACAATTTATTAATGTGATTCTAATTAAATAAAGTTAGCCGCCGCATCGCCGGACCTGCGTATCATCCTCAAAAGGCTACATCCAATTACCACTTAAAAGGTTACCAAAATACTCACGATTGACATTTCAAATCTTAACTATTGCTAAAGAACATTTTGATAAATCAATAAGAATATTAACGTCCATAGTTGAGAAATATAATCTACCTATGTTCAATTCTATTGATGTTAAAAGCGCCATTAAATAAGAATTTGGACAGTTGTTTGAAAACATCTTGCACACGAATGAGACTGTGATGATTCATATTTATTAACGAAGACAGGACCGAATATTTCTTTCCGCCTACATAATATTGATGAAGTTCATGATAAAGCGTCTCATTCTGATGTGACTATTTTTTGCAACCGATCCCAGTTTCCATATAAGTTCAGGTTCCATAAAGAACTGACTATTGAGGCCCCGTGCAGGTATTGCCGCTTCAAAAGGATTCCTATCATAACAATAAATCAAAGGATTTGGTGTGGATGTCAATTCAGTATGTCTCAAGGACGAAGTGGTAGACCACGAAGAACATAAATCAATGTTCTGTTTCGGATGTTTTGTGTTGCATCTTTCCAAAAGTTTTCTGTCGGTTATCTATGTTTTATTAAATCTTCGCCGAAAAGTTTGTATTTTTTAATTCCAGTACAAAAGAGACAAACTACTGCCAATATTTTCACAATGATTAAACAGATGTTACTTAGATGTGGGCTGGAAGTAAACAGAAAACAATAGGTAGTTCTCAAACCAGTGCCTACACAGAATTAGTCAGATTTCGGTTTCAGGTCAAGATCAGAGTGACCTATCTAATAAAATAAGATTAATGCCGTCATCAGATCTACGGGCTTCCTTCTGCTCTGGATTGAAAAGTTCTAAAAACGGCTGCAAGGCTGAATGAATAATAAAAAACCTGATTTTGTCGTGGATGAAAGTGAGCCAGTGAAGGTGATATTATTTTTGTGTTTATCATGCTTTAGATACATTTTAAACTTTTTTTATCTTATTTTTTGTACCTTGTTTGCATTTTATAAGTGTCATTAATGCCTGTTTTTTTCTGATTGATTTTGAAAATAGCTAGTATACAATGTAATCTAGACAGTCAATTGCTGAACTTCTGTCTTATATAAGTCTTAGTGTCAGGAGGTTCATCACATTTACAATTAGTTACCGAGGAAGAAATGCTAATAATTCTGACATTCTCACAATTGTTGGTGGTACAAGAACAAAAACTATAAGATTTTACTTTTACCTACTCCATAACGACATACTAAGGTGCGCCCTTGCCTTGTACTTCTACTTATACTATAAACAACTAAAATGTAGCTATTATCTTATTACGCTTTGTTTAGAATGGTCATGCATGCCGCGAATTATCGTGGTGTCCTTGGCACAGAAAAACAACGTAGAAAAATAATGATTCTGGTAGTTAAATTAAGTATTAATTTGCGTTGGGTGTGGAAAATTAAGGATGGGAAATCATATTTGTTCGTAGGATTCAAGATTTTTAACCTCATATTATATGGCACTTGTACGAGTGAATAGGATTACACGGACATTGTGATACTCAACCGCAAAAGGGGTCATTTTACTCGTCAATATTAACAAATTTTACTATGGGGATAACCCTGAAATCGCAAAAAACTGGTGCTCCGTACACAACGTCGAGTGTGGATGACATTCAGCTTTTTTACAATGTTATTGCAGCTGTCAGAGAAAATAATGGAATGTAAATAGTTTCGGTATTGAAATGTGTACAAGATACAATCTAAATTTACTCATCATTATGAAATTTCAATATATCTTTATAAAAGATATCATGATACAAACAATATCCAAAGTTCATTAAACCGTATTATTTGTTACAGACTTTTTCATTTCACTGCATTAGAAAATACCAGATATCCAGATTGTAGACTACTATTCCACCATTTAACTGCCTCCAGCGATCAACAACTAGTATAGTTTCCGCATTTAAATTTGACCGCGATTTATTCAAAGCCAAAGTTTGACTCGTCAGACTTTTTCCAGCTGTATGGAAGCCATCATTTTAGAAACAATAATTTTATTATTTGTTGGGAACGTATCGTAAATAGGAGGTCAATAATATTAGACAAATATAGTATAGGCCCGACTATTGAGCCTTGATGTACACCCATTTTGACTGTAACCTCAGATGAATAGAATCTGAAGTTCAATAAACCATATTAATTGTCACAGATCTCTCCATTTCACTTCATTAGAAAATACCAAACAATCAGATTGTATGCTACAATTACACCATTTAGCTGTCTCCAGCGATAGCACGGATCTTATTAAGACATCAGTTGCTCACAACATAGCATTATGTTAGACACTTCGTATATGGTTACATGCCATGGTCATGTCACGCCCGATATGTTCGTTAGATTAGACAACACGCGATGTCTCGCCAGTTTGGACAGAAGTGGGTGTGAAACAATGGACAATTAATGTTCTATCTAAACATTTGCTAGTTGCGACTTCAGTTTTGATCTCATTGTAAAAGCAATTCCTAATATAAGTGCAATGTCATCCTTTCTTAGAGTTGAGTTACATGGTACAGTGGTACACTACAGTACCGTCGAATTCTGTATAACTTTTAGTTCGTCGTCGGTACAATGGTACACTACAGTACCGTCGAATTCTGTATACCTTTTAGTTCGTCGTTCTTCAAAGATCTCTTCTACATTTCTACACTATTTAGTACAAATCTTACAAAATATTTTTACAACCCACGGACCTAAAGTAAAACCTAATAAGTAAGTAACCTAATATATAGTTTAAATAGATCTTCATCATAGCTAAGTCAATGACAAAAGTCTAATTAGGTATTAAAGTCCACTACAGCTGCATTACATCTTATAATTTATCTTTAAGATACTCATCGATACTATAGTATAGCGTCTGTATGCTGTGAAAATGCAGCTAGCTACAATAAGTGCATGACTTATTTTGTTATTTTTTTCGTTTTAAACACTCACCTTTAAGTTATTTGCTCAACGTTCCAAGAACACATTTTTACGAAATTAACTCTCACCTGAAACAAGAAAAAATACATTTCAACATGTTGAAATGAGACCGATTAACATAATTATTATAAAAACTACAATCGGTGCTTGTTTAAGGGATATTATAAAATTTTCATTTCCGAGGTATCTCGGTGAGTTACGTTATGCAACGTAGCGAGCAAAGCGGTGTCATAATAGTGACCATAAAACTGAAAACTGTTTTCAAGCAGACGAATACCGAACCTACTAATCTACCATCTAACCTACCATCGAACCTACCACCGAGATATAATTCCTATAGATTCACAATATCTCAGCGAAAACAGTCAAAAAAACGTCCGAGCGTCATTGTACATTGTATCAATTATATACTTCACAATGCCACATTTACTCCAATTTAGACGTTATGGCGCTTGCATAGTTTTCAACGCTAGTTGTCCGCAAAAAAAACAGTATTTTTATGGTATGATATTATCTGCAATCACCATCATTATCACCGTTTCGTGTTCGGGAGCGTTTTCCTTACATCTTGTAATTACGTGATAATATCTTTGCCGACTTAGAATAACTATAAAAGTCTGGATTTTGTCGTCTTAATCGCAAAAGGTGATAATAAGCCGGTTATAAAAAAAATATTTACTAAGGTAGGTATATGGCTAACTAATAATTAGAAAAATATTTATTAAATTAAATTAAATTATATACTATCCATAAGTAGTGCTAAATTACAAAATAAAAATCCTATCCTACTAATATTATAAAAACGAAAGAGTGTTTGTTGATTTGTTTGGCCTTCTTTCTCTTAACAAATTGACGGATCGACTTTTTTGACACAGATATAGCTAACTACACTTGTTAATGGATTAAAAAGTCCCCTATGAGTATTTTTATTCTGAAAAAAATTTATTACGGATCCAAGCAAACGAAACCATGGAGCGCGGCTAGTACAGTTAACAATATTATGACTAAAAAAGATCTAACTATGTAACCAACAGACTTGGTAACATCGTAAAAAAATAAACTGCAATACATACAAACAGTATAAGATGTTGCAGCTCAACACATAAAAGCACAGACAGTGGCAGTAAAAACCAACTGCTATGAAGCCTGTCCATCTGTCATTTCACATACCGACGTGTGCGTTTCGGAAAATGTTAACAAAAATGCAGCAATGTTGCAATTTAAAGATAACTGTGAACCAGTGCGTGCTCTAATTGTGCATTTTCTTCAAGGCATTTGTAGCATATTTGCTTTTTTTGTACGGCATTGGACAGCACAATTAAGTTAATTGGTCGAATTAAAAGAATACATTTCCTTTGAAATTTCCAAATACATGCATTTTTATTGTTTACTTACTGTTGTGAAACTTGTAAACCTTACATATATAAGTATCTACCTACTCGTACTTAGCCAAACCTTCTCAAATAATACCGCTTAACGCTAATTATATTATTTTAAAAAATTGCCACTATCGAATCTTGTAATAACATAAGTTTAAAAAATAGTACAATGAGGCGACATGTTTATTTTACGTTGGCGCCAAAAGCTCGCATCTTGTTTTTGACAGTTCGTCCCGCAAAGTTGGCAAACATGGCTGACGTGCCGCAAGGAAATTCTAGATTATATTACTCTGTGGCGCGTCCTCTCTATTCACAGATATACACAACCAGATCGGCAATATATTTTAGTGAAAGAGACAACTTGATATGGGTCAGCACAAGTACGAAAAGGACTTAAATAGATTTTGTTGTCCTTATCGGCGTGACCTGTTTTTGGTACCTCAAGTGTCAAAATCTGTAATAATCAGTGACAAACAAAACGGGTCTGAATTATATTTATTGCCTTTTTTTGGTGATTTAATGTGATAAATGCGTGTTTCCTCTGAGAAATAATTGTAAAAGATATTTTACAATGGTTGGTTGTAGCATTTTGGGCTGCAAGAAGCGCAGTGAGCGAAAATACGATGAAATATCATTTCACACGTAAGTAAACATATAAAGCTTGTAACGATCACCTAAATAAATTCAGGATATCAATTCGCAAATATTTTATTCATAATTAGTCAGTTTTTAGGTCTATTTGTGGTCTAATTCTATGAATTTTATCAAATTATTCACTTAGAAAATAAATTATGAATGTTGCCAGTTTATGAAAGAAATTACCCACCGCAACTAACATAAATTATTCGTTCTGCAGGTTTCCAACTGATCCTGTCACATTGCTGAAAAAAACTGGCACATTGAAAGAAGTGCAAAATACCGACCCTTTTATGCCCATATGAATATGGTGAATGTTAATATTAAATATATATTAATGAGGCCACAGTTATGAAGCTGGAAAAGCAAAAGGCGATTTCGGCGAACCGATTCAAAAAGCTACGCGCTGTTCGTGAAATTTGTACTGTAAACATTAAAGAGTCTATTTATCTAATTATTTGGAATGTTATACATAATTCCATTCATGAAAAAACTAAACTGACCAAGCGCGAGTCGGGCTCGCGCGCTGAGAGTTCTTTACAATCACAAAATACAAAAAGTTGTGCAAAAAGACAACATCACGCCCAGGCTGTCACCCATCCAAGTACCGACCGCGCCCGACGTTGCTTAGCTTAGTGGTAAACAGAAATTTGTCACTGACTCGCACTTGGCCAGCGTTTATTATTTGTTGTTTTACTTATGTTCACTATAATCCGCTAAATTTGACGCTTGTACGGATTACCGTTTTTACACTAGAACAAATCCAAAAATACGTTTAACGTTTGTTGCATGAGGGACCCCCGTTCCGTTTTAACTCTGACTTTTTTATTATATTTTATCAATTATAAAAAATCATGCTATGGTTACTTTACAACCTTTTTTCTAGTACTATATTCTAATCCTAACAAATAATTATAATAAAAACGCAAGTAACTTTCTGTCTGTTTTTACGAGGAAATGGCTGTCATGGTATAATAATATACTCCGCCAGGTATAGCAATCCGAGAAAAAATGTTTACGTGGGCGTCCCGCAATGATGTCATGATGTCAATTTACAACAGGTTCGAGAGAGATGACGATACACCACGTAACAGCTGATTGAATAAAGTGGCAACTGGACAGTGACGTCATTGCGGGACCACTCTCAAATTGCTAGACCTTGTTTTCTTAGATCATGGGCTAAGTCAAATTTTGTCAGGACGATAGGGGTGTGTCATGAGGACAGACAACGTACTTTTCTTCCCAGAAAATTGCAGGTAGCTCCGCGGGTTGCAGCAGCTAGTGTATAAAATATAAATATTTAAAAGGTAGTATTGTTTCCAAAGTACTCATTGAAGATTCACACCCATCATAGTAGGTAAATTACCCTAACTTATAGCAAATCATTTTAATGTGGCAACACACCTTGTTGAAGCGAGAGGCACTGAGCTAGCCACGCTCATTGAAAATCTATAGGTAGTAGATCTGTGTCTCTATTAGAACACCCTTGTGATCTGTGCCCTTATGCAATGCGGATGGAAACGGTAGATTAATAATCTATGAAATTTTCGTACCTACAGTAGGTAATGGGTAAATAGTAGTAGGTAATAGAGAGTCCGACGTAGAGAGCTCCGAATTAAAACGTACAATGAAACCATTCACAATAGTAACAGATTACCATGACTGTCCAAAACAAAAGTACACGACCGTATGACTCTCCATTGATACACGCGTTGTATAATAATGACAGCGAGTCGCAATCAATCAAACTTTCTCAATCATTGTGAGGACCTCGCTCGTATGTAATGAAACTATTAATGGCAATGATATTCAGCGAACTATACAAGGTATGTTGCGTGTTGGTAAAGTTACATAGGAAGAACTCAACTAAAGTAGGATCTAACGTGAAAAAGTGACAGTAGTAATTTATAAAATAATACGTGTTAAGTCCCGATAAACATTTTAAAACAAAAAAGTTAGTGTTCAAAAGGGGACTTCGCTGTAATCGTAGATACCATAACTTAAGAAATTTAATAATTATTCAACTACGAATACTAAATATACACCGAAAACCCACGAAAGTCATCAGTTTAATGCTTGATTTTCCAATACAAGAATGAAGTGCTTTGATTCCACTTTTATTGTGTGAACAGCTAGACTGTGGAATGCGATGCCTGTTTAGGTATTCCCTGATATTTACAATCTGTAAAGTGTTCGTGAAACTCGTTATATTACTTGTTCAGTGAAACATGTATTTTCTCGTTATTTCCTTATTTTCAAAACTCCATAAGAGCCCTCCATTAAAATCTACTTTACTAGGGCATGACTTGGACTTGGCCGTGACTTACTTTGCCTAACTCTGAGTGTGACTATGTTATGACTTGTTTGACGATATTTAATAAAACTTGAAAATATTTCAATGATTGGCACTGCCAAATGCCCAAGACGCGCAATGCCAAACCCTTAGAATAACTACTCAGAGAAGGTAAGTTTCCAAACAACGCCTTCTCAAAACGTAAGTTACAAATTCGCTTTGTAGCTTACGTTTCGATTGGTATTTTAAACGATTTAAGCAAGAAAATTAATGGATTACCTGTGGAATGTCACACCATAACTCTTATGCTGCTTTTCTGATTTGTTGTGGTACGATTTCACCGCGCAAATTGTCATAGTAAAAATTTTATATACATTTTTGGTGTCATATATGACACCATTTGAATGGCTTAAATTTTGGGAATGTACTTGGTTTCTTTGTGTAGTTATTCTAAGGCCAAACCGAAAGAAAAATCCTTGAGTCAGACTAAGTAGCGTGCCCTTATTGGACTCTTGAGATAATCTATTATCAAGCAGTAAGTGGCCTGCTTTAGTATGCAGGCTAATGAAGATGGTGAAGCAATGTTTCTCATATTTATTTTCTCTGCCGAAACAGTAAATAGAAGAATATCTTTTATTACCGAAACGTTAACGGAATTCAAAACATTGAAGTTTTCGATGGAAAGCAAACAAAACGAATTAGTCTAACAGCATAATTTCACAAACAAGTGGTACGTACAATTAGGTCAATCGAAGCAGATATAGTAACAATTATTGAATCTGTGCCCGGCTCAATTTACAATGTTCTTAGCAGAACCTATTACCTCTCAACATGGAAAGCAAGCAAACCAATAAGCGAAAGTGGTCCCGATCGTTATCACCTAACCTGTTGATAACTGTAGTTTCTTAATCGGTAAAAACTACTTGAAATGTTAAAAAAGGTGGAAAGGGGTAAAAAGTGGAGTGACCGAAACTAGTCTGTTGCACCACGATTAGGTATCTAATCATAGACAGTACAGTAACGTAGATAATCATCCGATTAATAGACAGGTAGAAAACCAATTGTTACACAAAGCTTGAATAATGATTGTATAAGATCGAGTCTTGAAATCGAATAAAAATCTAATCTTCTCTACGAAATCGTAGACAACAAATTCGAAATATTTTGCACTTACGCAAATGCGCAAACGCAAGATGCATATCGGATTCGGATCAGGAGAAGTACCGCGGTTGTAGTCTGGACTCCCTAATTCCAATATTATTGACCGATTCTCAAAAGTTGAAACTTGGGGTTTGCCAAAGAGTGGTGGAAGCGCCCTAAGAATTGAAAGGACGAAAAGAGTGTGAAACATGACGCTACGTTCGTGATGTTGGCATCAAAGCGGCAAATTAAAGTAGGTTTAGGCGGGTCTGATAGATGGTCCAAGAGTGGGTGCCAGAAAATTTACGAAAGAGCCAAGGCAGGCCAAGCAACGCAGAACAATGACCTCGACGCGTTCCAGACAGGCTGGTTGAATGTGTAATCACAATGTTTGGAAGTTTACCCATCTGCACTCTCTCTCTCTCTCTCTCTCTGAGAGAAGGCGTGTGTACCAGCAGTAGGAACATGATAGACTGATAATGAATATGAGCTTAATCAGTCGAGGGTTGTGAATAAGAGCATCAAGGTCACAATTCCACGAGCGAACTGGAACACGTGGCGTAGCAGGCCCATTAGATATACGGACGACATCGTGAGAGTCGCGGGCATCCAGTAGATGCAGATTGCAGGCATTCAGTGTGGAGGTTTAAAGGGGAGGCCTATGTTCAGCAGTGGGTGTCTTCTGGCTGATGTTGATGATGGTAGTACAGCATAATATAAGCCATAACACAACCGTCTAGTGGATGCGGCTACCGTTCCAACCAGATCGGAACCGATTGATTTCTCGCACCGACGCAATGTTAAACCATAATTTATTGTTGGAAACTCTTAGCGGCTTTATAAAGCCAGTTATATACCGATTCGTCAATTGTTATCATTTGTACAAACTTGTTTAATTGAAAGGATTGCCAATGTGTTAAGTAGGATAAGTAAATGAGTAGTGTGTAAGTGGGCCCATCCTCTCTCTGGGAGGCCCTTGTCCCAGCAGTGGGAACATGATAGGCTGACAATGATGATGCTGAAAGTGGGATAAAAAATATCGACTGCAACCCCTCATTTATACGGTTTTGTACAAGTTTTTTTTGTCCATATTATATCGTTTGCAAAATGATCCGCAAAAAATGCCGTTGCTGATTATTTTTTTAACAATGATACTTGTTAATATTTTAACACCCTAAACAAAGAGGGGTGTTTGTTGTAAGTTTAACCTGTGTATTTGTGTGTTCATGTATATGTATAATATGTGAATGTCTGTCTATGCCATAGACAGACTTTGATTGATCGTGATTGTTCTCAGCTATGATTCAAGAAAACCTGATCAGCCGTTTGAAAATTATCAGCTCTTTTACCAGGTTTTTTAAAATTTCAATTTCCTCTAAACGAGTATAAAAATGTAAGCTTGTGTTTCAAATCTAAGACTGTCAATGCTTACTTGTGTAATGACACTAAAACCGTGATAGCAATCTGATATGCCATAACATACCCAAGCTTTGAACAAGCCGACAATTACCGCAAAATAAGCTCAAAGACAACAATATTTCAACCTAACTCAGCGTATTCATGTCAATAAACTCAGAATAGGTCATAAAAAATAATGCAAGCGCAATGTTAAAACTATATGCATCAGAAGCTACTGCCATCAAAACGAATTGCTTAGCAAATGGGACTTGCCTCTAGGGCTCATATTAACCTCCCACGTGAAAAATATACACGTTGGTTATAAAAGTGAAACCAGTTGCTGACCAGCTTATTGAACGAGTTAGTAGAATTGGTTCGCGTTGATAGTAATTACTACAATTATTATTAGTTCATCAGCCGGCCGCAATCAGTGTGAATATTCAACGAGATTGCAGTAATAACCCTTGGCTACTTACTTGTAATACTGCAGTAGGTACTAGTTAATAAGTTAAGTTGTGTTGAAGAAAATGGCTCTAAATACTTTTCATGGAAGGCCTAGCTTTAGAAACGGAATGGTTTTTATCGATGACTATCTGTTACTTGACTTTTGTAACTTTTTATGAACTGCCTTCTGACTCCCACAACTCCCTGTCGTAAAGTCCTTTCTTAGCGGATTCTCACCCTACGAAGAAACTAGTGGAAAAGTTCGATTTGATGCGGGGATTATGGTCAGTGATAGAGTGAGGTATATTTCGCCTTCATAAATGTGGACCATTGAGATCACTGGGATTCATTCATAGTTAATAACCTAAGGTTAAAGTTTTCAGTAGACGGAATACGGCGATATTTGTTTACCTGGTTGCTTTTCAATTCAGTTACAAATCTAACTTCATCGCACAAAGTTACCTACCATATTTAGAAATATCGTGGTGAAATAAAAGTTGCCAGTAACGTGCACCACAGCTTAGCACTTCAATATCCTGTACGGCCACCGCCCTAAACCACTTAAGAGATGGCAAAAACTTCGTTATCTGAGAGGAAGTGTTTTTACGATATTACTGAAAAACCTGGTTAATGAGCTTATGATACTTCAAGCATAAGGAACTACTTGAAGTTGCAGTCAGAATCAGAATCAGAAAACATTTATTGATCAACTGATACATTATTATTATGCCAGATGTTAGTGCAAAAATTGTATTCATCATTCTCTTTTCTGTGGTCTACCCACATCGGGCATTCAATATTTACATTTACAAAAATAATACAATTTAATTTTAAATAATTCCTTATATGATTATGATGTCAAGTTAATTATATATGTCAACAGCGAATACAAAATGAAAACAATAAAATAATAATAACAATTCCGTCATAAGTTGACGCAATTATTATTCATCTCAGTCATGTTATTTATATAAAAATTTTGTCAAAATCGTTTATTTATTAATTTCATTTCATTAGAGTTATTTCTATTAATGAACTCATTTAAATCATAAAATCATACATCAGTGAAACTTGATATGATGATTACATCTTAGTTTTGTATAGCGTTTCTTAGTTTTTCTTGCTTTCAACTTATGGCATAGGAGGCAAACAAGCCAACAAGCTGATGGTAAGCAATCACCATCACCAATGGATAACTGTAACACAAGGGGCATACATACGTTCATTCATTCATCATCAGCTAGATGACGTCCGCCGCTGATCATAGGCCTCCTCCTTAGAACTCCACACTGAACGACAGCCAGTTATCTGCATCCACAGATATGTTGCTAACTTTCCAATACTCTATTAAACAGCCTTTTTGAAGGACCTCATGCTATATTTAAACTTGGTTCAACAAATTTTTGTAGTTTGAAAAGAGTTCAGGCAAATTTTTTCAACGCCACGTCTACTAAAGTGCATGCGAGCTATTTTATGACTAGTAAAGTGAATTATTTGGTGGTGGGGTGTACTGTACACGCAATCTGCTAAACCTTGCATGTAATGCTATAGGAAATCCCGGTTCTTACCCTCAAAACTCATTATTGATTTGTTACTAAATAGCCCATTAATAGACACATACATAATCACACACAACTTTTACTAAATTGTTTGGTATGCCAGAAAGTGCCAAATGTGCCTTCCACGGTGTTTTAGAGAAGCTACAACATAGCGTTCTTCAAAAAGCGAGTTGATCGAGTCCTAAAGGGTCGGCAACGTATTTTTGATGCCTTTGGTGTTACAAGTATTCATAGGCAACAGTGACTGCTTACCATCAGGTGGCACGTCTGCTTGTTTGCCACGGTTTTTACAGTTTTTAGCTTATTTTTGAGCTTCTTTGTCTTGGAATGCTTCTGAACATTGTTTTTGATGAAACTCCTTGAAAACCGCTAGCGCGGGCGGTTTTTTCGTCCCACTAATTGTGTTTTCACTTCGTACGGGATTCAATCAACAGGACCATAATCATAAACAGGGCTACATATTTTAGGACTCTAGTTTTGGTTCAGTCATTGGATTAATCAGTATTATATTTTTATCCCGACCACACCACCATTGTGCACTGCGGCTAACAACGCCACTGAAGCCTATCGACTGCGCTACACTGCAAGCAGTAAGCGCTGTATCCTACTTTTTCTCAGTCTAAACAGATGAGAGCACTTTCTTCTGATATGGATAGTTCAATGATCTATGATATCTTTGTCATCAGTTCAGAGACATTTCAAAGTTGAATTAGGTATGTAAAAGATAACGTCGCCCCCAATAGTTAGTATTTCTCATAAGTTTATTTATTCAACTGTGTGGCGAGATGTGCAGGTTGTTCACCTGACGGTAAGCGTTACGCTTGCCTATAGCAGTAGTTGTACCACCCAGAATTGAGAACTTTAAAATCAAAATAAGTTAGGCAAACGTGCTCCATCGTAGATGCTGTCTACTATAGAGCACGCTTTCCTAGAAGAAATTTAACACCGCTTCGCAAGAACATCGCTTAGCATCAGGCGAGTTGGTAGTCAAACTAATGTAAATTTTTTTAGCCTTTGGCTGTAATAGCCGCCCGCAATAGAATGCAGATAAAATCGCTTTTAATTTTTTTTTTTTTTTCAATATCTGAAATACAATACATTGAAGATATCTACTCGAAACTTAGTCACTCTCCTAGAAGAAACCACTGATTTGTTTTAGAGGTGACGCCTGACTACGTGCGAAGCAAACTAACGAGAGTAAAGTTGCACAAGTCCTCATAGCTCACACCCACTCCGGAGCAGCCTGGGTGCATCTGGGTGTGCGCATCCGGTCGTAACTGTTATTTAATCTGTCGTCTGGTCGGAAGCTGCGCCCTGCGGCCTATTGTTCCGCCCACGGCCGCGGTAATCTGCTTACTTGTTAATGAGGGTAATTTGTTAAATAACTTAGAAAATGGGTTGATTCAGAATCATCTTGCCTTAGATAAATCTGACTATGGTGTACTTTGTCATGAATTTGTTTGTTTGTAACATTTAGTAATATTCACATCAGCAGCCATTAAACGTCCATTGCTGAACAAAGGCCTCCCTCTAAGAGCGGGGTGTTGCCATAATTCTCACGCTTGGCAGATGGCTTGGTGATCGCAGTACGTTCACCGTGTACTACCATTTACGTACCTTAATCTAAATTTAAAATACTACTAAACCAGTTTTTATCTCCTGATAAATTTTCGCATGTGTTTCTGTAAATTTACTGAGTACGTATTTTATTTGAATAGTTTTACATATATTTTCGCCTACTTTATTTAGACTGGGTTAGATACTGGTATATTTTTCTGTTAGTGTTATAGCGGACAAGTTCCTTTATTACCTAAACAATATACGATCAATATATAAGGCCGCCACTTGTGGCTAGCTCGTAATTGTGTTTTATATCGTGTTGTAATTTTTATTTCTGGTGTACACAATAAAGAGTTTCTATCTATCTAATATACCATAACTAATACTAAATAACCAAACTATTTAGCATTTTATACACAAGTATACATTGTTTTTTTTTAAATCTCCGATAAAAGAGCTGGTAATCTTCAGACGGCTGGACAGATTTTCTTGAATCACAGCTAAAAACACTCTCGATCAAGTTCAATTCAAACATTCTACATAAAAAAACTAAACCGGTTCAGCCGTATTGGAGCCAACTATGGAGTTATTAATAAAGAATCGTATTGTAATGTATTGCATTGCGTTGCGTTGCGTTGCATTGTATTGTATTGGCCATCAGTCATTGAAGGTCTTAAGATACGTGCTGGCGATTGAGTTATTTTTTTTAAATCCCTCGTGAACATTTCCGACTAAAATGAACGTTAACAGTAACATTAAAATTTTATGATCCATCTCTACCATAAAATAGAAGCTGCAGTTAAACGCTGAAATGTTTATTGCAATTTTAATTGCAACCGAGTGCAGATTCAAATAACTAAACGGAGCGTACAAAAAACGTTATATAACCACGTCACAGACACGCGAGTAAAGCTGGAAACAAATTATCGGACGCAGCTGACGGACGCGGCTGACGGACGCGACATAAAGGTATCTAGATAATGAATGTACACTGAGCTGTGCAAACTATCGGACGTAAGTCGTGGACGTAATCTTGGACTGACCTTGAGCGTTCGGACGTCCGACAGGAATCAGGCGCGCCGGATGTTTTTGTCAGTCGTTGATGTCTTGAAAGAGACGTTTCTTGTACACACTTATCAGTCGCGTCCGTCAGCCGCGTCCATCAGCCGCGTCCGATAGTTTATTTCCAGCTTAACGCGCCACTCGTGAAAACATTTGACCAAGAAATTGCTAAGAAAATAATTTTCTTTCAAACTAAAATTTTAATTACATAGAAGGTATGCTAATCAGTTATAATTACAATTATCAAAGTACAATTAGCGTCCTACTTGCATACGAGTATTTGTGTTACGTCACAAAGTACGTAACGATCAGTCGTGTGCTACAAGTACACGACATGCTGAACCTGTAACTATGTAACTGAATATATTCAGTCCAGTGCGTGTGATAACCAGACCAACACTGTGGCAAAACAGCGCCTAATTGTTACACAACTTACGAGAACCAAAACTTGAAAGTACCTATACCATTTTGTTTTATTTTTAACTGACTTCTGATTGGTCCCACAGAAATTTTATGAAAACTGTTATAGTAGTTTAGCTTATAATCAAAATAACTGAAAAATTTCGGTTACTCGGATGTCAATATTAAGTCTTGTAAGTTACTCTCTGGCCCTTAAATAAAATGATAATTAACTAAATTTTTAATTTAAATTTTATGGCCATAAAATCATGCCGATCCTTTGATTTGTTCTTACGTGAAATAAGAACAAACAAACAAACTTTATTAATATGATGGTACCTCTTCAAAGTATAATAAAATTAACTATAACAGATCATCCATTTGCTCCCATTAAAAATAACTGCTCGCGTGTTCAACGCCTACATGAGGTAGTTTTGACAGGTAATTGTTATGGTCATGGTCTTTTCCACTGAAACTCGCGTGGGTGAAATGCTCTATAACCGCTGCCTTGGGCATTTTTAATCGTTGCTTTAGTTATTTCTGTCAAATATAAACTGATGAGATAAAGTTTGATATATCTCTGTACCAGCAACAAATCTTTGAATGGGTAGGAAAGAAAGGAAAAGGTACTTAGCTTAAAACATGGAAAAAAACAAGACCCAACAGCTCTAACAAGAACCCTTAGCTTACTCTAGCAAATACCTTGGACTTCACAAACAGTCAACCAGCATTAAATCAACTTACCTGAAACAAATTAGAAAAAATAAATTAAAAAAAAAACAGTTAAATTAAAATTCTCAGCACAATGTTGCCAGTTAAACAGTTATAATAACAATAGCGGGTAAAAAAGTAAAGTAGACGCATCATTGTTCTCTGTGCTCTATTTACCCAAAGAGACAACAGTGGACCGCTATATCTTGGTATTTTATGAGAAAAAAATACCGAGATTGTAGGATATGTGACGGTATCAAGTACTCGGAAGTTTATGGCAGTTATTTTAGAGAAGCTAACTGCGAGATCAAAAACGATAAACTGAAACTAGAACGAAGTAGAATACAAAACTAGAATAAGTGTCAGTGAACTTGAAGAACAAATTTGAAGTTAAAATTTGCAATTTGATGTGGCAATGGGCAGGCCACATCGCTCGAAGAACAGATAACCGACGGGGAAGAAAGGTTCTTGAGTGGATACCACGAACTAGAAGACGCAGCGTAGGTAGGCCTCCCATTAGATGAACCGACGATATTGTGAGAGTCGCGGGCATCCATTGGATGCAGATAGCAGGCTGTCATTCAGTATGGAGGTTAAAGGGGGAGGCTTATGTTCAGCAGTGGACGTTTTTTGGCTGATGATGAACTTAAAGATCAAATACCTAAAATCAGACCAAGTATTTATTTGCTCTAACAGCTACAATAACATTGTAAAAAGCTTAAAAAACTTTTCGGCTAAAAATGTGGCCGAATGTATAGCAGACCAAACATAGGACGATATACACTTACACAATGCACATGCGAAATACGATTACACGACACTATAGACTCATACGTGTATTTATGTCGCTCGCTAATAATTATGGAGTGCGACAATCGAACGTGTCAAAATAGAGTATTTCTCTCATGTAATGACAACATTACCGGTGCAGTCATAATTATATTCATAGGTTTCTAGTTTCGAAGAAATGCGCGAGATCACAGAATTGGATTTTGTAACAAGTATACACAATACGATCGTGTGAGTGAAACATGTATCAGAAATGCTTAATTATTATTACAATAACTACAGAGAAAATTTCAATTCCAAGTTTAGTTTTACTTGAAGTATGTATCTCTCTTTAATATTATAAAATCTGTAGTGTATGTACCTATTTCAGCTTTAACGTCGAATTAGATATAATAAGAAATTTGGGATACATTTTTTGTTTTACCCTACAGAAATTTTTCAATAATTTTAATTTAAACTTAATTTGTTTCAGGTTAAGTTGGCATCATCGACAAATTTTTGTAGGGTTAAACAAAAGAAGTGGATCCCAAATTACTTGTTGTGCTTAGTGCTACGTAGTTAACGTAGTACCTAGTCTGTTACTTAATGCGATGTTAAAGAGGGAATGCACTTGGGATTCGTCAAAAAAAACAGTTTTAAATAATAATGTACATCATTCGCAATTTTTTGGAAATGTACACATTACTGAGAACCATAATGTATACAATTAAAATATTATTTATTGATAGCTCGTTGGTCCAGTTGGTAGTGAACCTACCTTCTGAGCCTAAGGGCGTGGGTTCGATTCCCACGTAGGACAAACATTTATGTGATGAACATTTGTGTTTGTTCTATATCTGGTTGTTAATATCTATTTAAGTATGTATTTAAAAACTACATATGTATGTATATGTCTCTGGCAGCCATATCACAAGCTTTGCTTAGTTTGGGGTCAGATGACCGTCTGTGCAAAAATGTCCAGAATATTTATTTATTTTATAATTTTTTAAATTTGTATCCGTTGGCTCTATAAAAACAAAAGTGGCAGAACAATTCAAACCAAACCTATCAATGGTAATGGTGATTCCATTCAAGCGGTCCTCCAAAAACCTACAACCACACTTTCCACGGAAACCAGTCGTAGATCAAACAGTAAGGGAGACGCACGCGCCGCTAACGGAACCGCGCATTAGAAGCACATTTGACACACCTCGGCCGCTCGTTCCGGTGGATTCTTTAGAAAGTACCACTGTTTGCTGACGCTTGTTGGTTAGTAGCGGAATTATTGAAGATGTCATCATCATTATCTATAGACTTCCTTATGGGTAACTATGGGATGATCGGTATAGGCCTCTCTTTTTACCAAAAAATAAGGCGGTTTCAATTTGGTACTATTTCTTATGTTTATTACGTCAGAACTCTATTATTATAAACCGATTTAAAAAAATTATGTCAACCAAGTAAAAGAAATTGCGTATTTACTAATTTTGGAGTCGATTTTTTGAAATTGCTAATTATAATATACTAGCTGACCTGACAAACGTTGTCCTGTCTTAGAACTGTCAAACACGCAAAGTCAAAATTGTAAATCTTTTTTTTTTATACCTTGGGTCACATTATTGGATAACATTATTTGAAAGTATAATATAGCCTATGTTACCCGGGGATAGTGTAGCTTCCCAACAGTGAAAGAATTTTTCAAATCGGTTCAGTATTTTCGGAGCCTGTTCAATGCAAACAAACAATCAAATCTTTCCTCATTATAATATTAGTATAGACTTCACCATCTGCCCTTGTAGCTTTTGATTATGCGTAACCTGTCTTATCTCACTGATAGAGAAAAGACTTTTTCAAATAAAAATAAATAAATAACTTCAATGCTTTATAGCCTCTCAATACGAAAACGGCTGAAAAAATAACACTAAACTGAGACTGATATAAAGCCATCAAACCAGGCATAAACAAGCACATCATAGACGCTGCAGAACCATGAGATTGTTGAGAGTAGTATACCGCTAACCAAAAACGTTGCCAAAATATCATGATTAAAAATTAAAATCTGTACGGTATGCATTACGTCCCAAAATGATGATAATCGTTAATTAAACGATATGTACTCAAAAGAGAATATTACCAGTGTTCCGTTAATCCTGACTGATGTTAAAACCAAAAATGGAGACACAAAACACAGCAGACAATCCGAATACAATAAAGTAGTGAAATAAAACCGTCATACCACATGGGAGCGGAACGCACGTTCTGACTCATTGCCAGTTTATTATGTATTTATCTATGGTCATTACCCTCCCGTGACATTGAACAGCGCGGTTGTGTAACAAATCGGTTATTTCGAAACTATGATTTACATAGAACGAATCTCTCGAATCGCTCGGATAATCGTATCAAAATACATGGTTCTGGTTTCCAATGGGCTTTTCGCAGGTTTCTGTGCAGCAGATTTTTTGTTAATACCGTGAGAAGAGTCAGAAGTATTCAGTAAAAAAAAATGTGGAAATTTTATTCAGATTATATAATAATAATTAGTCGTTTAGTTCCTTGCATAGACAATCAAAGTTAACCGAAGTAGAAAAAGTCATTGAAACTTCTGACTTCTCACGATAATCTCTACAATTTTATGGTATTTGAATCCTTTTAATAGTTCCGAATGGGCTTAATTTATTGGTTGAAGGCTTTAAAATTAGTTCCTATTCAGTCAACACTGCAAAAGGAATAGGCTAGTTTTTGTCGGCTAGTTCGAGGTCGATCACCTCCAGTCCTCTATTAATACTAGTTAAGAAGCAATATACAGATCTAGAATCGATACATATCCTGCTCGCGTCTAGCTTATGTAGACTTGAATATTTGTCTTCTATATTTGGAGCTAATTTAGTTCCATGTCCATTTTTCAAGACTACGTTTTATCAACTAAAAAAAGCTTAATGTTTTAAATAGTCTTCGTTCTATGGACTACTTCATGAAACTATTAAGTCTCTGTTATTTAAAAAAATCCAATTTTTGACTTGTTCGTTTTTTTTTTCATCGTTGGCACGAAGAAAATAATACGATTTAACGCTTTCTTATTACAATGTGGTTTCATTCCAATCAAACGTAATCATTACCATTAGTAATTCCCGTCAACACTTCCGCCACCTTCCGCGTCGTAAATGCCTTACGGCTAACAAAAATGGGCTTACTGACCAGCAATTTATCGACTAATAAAATAACTAACACATAACACATTACGATATACGATATCTCTACACCTGTAGTACTTTCTCTCCGGTTGCCATTTGTGCCACAATCGTCACAAGGTAATTCGATATCGGTCTGTCTCGATAGGTGCCCGGTCGTGACTCGAATAAGGTGGAAACAAAGTGGTTTCTGTTCTGTTGCCTGAATAGGGCTGGTCGTTTGTTTACATAATCATAGATATTGTCAAGTTCTTGAGGTGCTTGATGAATGTTATAGTGGTGGAAAGCTAGAGCTTTTCACCGCTGACTTAGATTAGTTTAGATATTGGATTAGAGACTAGCTGATAGCTAATCCATCTTGGTAGGTACTCAAAACCGTTCCATTTATTGGCCACCCCACTAATCAGAGATAATCTATTGGAGAAGAAACAGACAATGTTTTCTTGTATTCTATTTCATAAAATGGTTATTAAATCGCGTGTGGAGATATTTTATTGTACATAATAATAAAATTTTATAGACATCCGTTATCTAGCCTACCCGTGACCACAGACACTGCAAACTGTTCGAAACGTCAGGAAAAAAAAAAGCAATAGAATCCATTCAAAATGTTCAAAAATTTCAATGTTCTTGATTGATTAAAGAAGTTATTTTGTAAAGAATGACATTGAATTTTTCGGTTTTTTTACACACATTATTAACTTTAAAGTTAGGCATAATGACGGGTACTATGGACCCCTTTCAGCTTATACACCTTTTCCGTGTAACCCAAAAGAGTCACCTAGTTTTTTTATTATTAATATTCTTTGGTTGTTTTGCATATCGTAAGCATATTAGTACCATTCAATTGCAACATCTTTTATTTAATCAAGTTATCGTGACCCATTAGCTCCATTCAAAATTACAAATTGTGTAGATAGTAAGTAATCCATACAGCGGTAGGTTAGGTTACAATTCTAAGTCGTATCACAACGAATACTTATATATACGTAAATTACATATTCAAGTGTAATTTGTTCTCAGAACGAAGGGCCAGTCGGCAGGATATGCATCCGTTTTATTGTTCTGTCCAGGCCGAGCTGTTTCCTTAACCTATTACTATAAATTGGTTTATGGATATTTCTAGAAACCTACAAATAAAGTATTTGGACTGTATTAAAAATATAATTTATGGTGGTGTAATCCTAGAAGATTATTATTAAAAAATAATATTTAATGACTAAAATCTAAAAAATTCAGTTTTCAGAAAAATACAATTTTTTTTTTTTTTCATTGTTCACGTGACTTGACTGCAAGCACTCTATGTAGCTTGAATGTCCTTATGACGTAACACAAAAGTAAAGAACAACAATTATAATTATTATGGCGAGAAGAACTCGTTTGCTTATGTGTGACGTCACTAATTAATGTCACGTAGCCCCATAAATGCAAAAGGGAGCGTTTACGCGGGAGTATAATAATTTAAATTTTGATCCGCCATTAAAACACAAATACAGAAATTATGAAGATTAAATCTCCAGATTGTTTTTTTTTATATAATACAACAATTTAAGATGATTTCGTAAAATCAATCAAATACCGTATTGGAAATGGTAGTCGTCAAACTATAATTACCACTTTTGGCTGTAATATTTAAGCAGGTCATTTAATGCCAACGCTAGGCGATTAATAAAAAAAGTCAAGTGGTACTCTATATCACCCGAACTAAAGATTTTTTTTCTTAAATTTATGTTAGTCTGTTCTGATTTTTACAGCGACGGCTGATAAAGACTAAAGACCAATGAAGGAACCGTAATACGTAACTGCACAGACCTGGAAATGTTGATAAATTTGATGATGGTGACATACTTTACGTAGTTTTTCTCTCTAAAGTACTGATACTAAAACTAATGAATCAAAAGAACTATGAGTGTATCTCGATAAGAAGTGACAAGCGCCGCGACGCTATGTTGTATGGGCTATATGGAAATATCCATACAGCCAACATAGTGATCCGGGGGCGAGCTTACGAAACACTTGACAGCTTTGGAGCCGTTACACCTATTGTATTCAAATTAATGTATGAATTAGAGCGCTTGGTAACTGTGGGTATCCTAATAATTACTTTGTATGAATGGCAATACAATTGACGCGCTTACTACGTGACAAGCGAGCGATGATGGCTGAGCGGTAGCATGTACGCTTTACAATCTGACGGCACCCGGTTTGGCATTCGGCCCTGCACTAATGAGTTTTTTTACTGTGGTAAGTGCCTTTATTAACTAAACAAAATACAAGCGAATACTAACACTACAAATACAATTAGACTGCCCATAGACCGTTAAAGGCTAATGACAATCCAAATTCTCGAGCCTACTATGAGTTGGCAGCGTACCCAGCATGCTGACGGCATTACCACGCTGAATGGCAATGCTTATGCGTTATTTAGTAGTAAACTTACCTACCTAATGCTTTGTTTATGGTTGATATGCTAGGTATTAAACCACATCTCAAACGGCCAAAACCTTATATGCATTATATTTAGAGAGCTATTCATATAATATAATTGTTTTATGTTACAAATTGATTTGAATTTAGTTCCTGCAGCAGTCCACCATGACATTGCTTAGTATCATATGCTGCAATGCGCCCTTGATGTCCCATTATTAAACCATACTAAACAAGGAAATCTCACGGTCAGTTTAGTAGATGTCCTGTTTAAAATTCATAACAGTGCACTAATTCCATGTGACGTACGGAGTCAGTGTTGCAAGTGCAAAATTTTATGATTGCTAGAGTTGGCGAAGGTTGTGAAATTATCTCCTGTCTTATGTGGAGAATGATCAATCACCCGACGGTATACACCGTCCACAGACGTAGGTAGACCAAACTAGTTTGAAATAAATGTAAGTTTAATTATGACATTGATTAGTTCAAATAAGTCTTGCCTAATCTCACCCAAAACTAAGGCAAGTTCGTTGTAACAAAATTACTAAAAAAATAAACTTAACACAAAACTTAAAAACACCCGATAAAAGTGCAATGTTTTCAAACAGCAGAACCGATTTTATTGAATCATAGCTAAGAAAACACTCGTCCAAGACAGAAAAAACTAAATCAAACTCGTTTCAGCCGTTAGGGAGCTACGATGCCACAAAAGGCACATAGATACACACGTTAAACTTATAACACCCCTTTTTGCGTCGGGGGGTAAAATAAATTCTAAGTTTAACCATTTTTATTATTATTATTATACTATGTTAGTTTAATTCCTCTTTATTTATGTGAACCGCTAGAGAGGATGCGCTACCAAAAGAGTGTTCTCCAATAAACAACATGGGTGTCATCAAGTAACGATTAAATCGGTTTCTCCTAATCGATTGTGCTTCAACTTAGACCATATCGTCGCATAACATCAGTCGGGATGGCGGTCAAGCGCAAATCTATTATTAAATTTAAATATCTATATATATATATATATATATATATGTAATTCGAATCTTAAAAGGACTCGCAGGACTGGTGGTTGATATATTATCCCCAAAACTTTCAACAAAAACTTTCATCGTCTATTTAAAATCTAAGTCTGGTGTCGACTTGGTCCACAGACTTCGTGGCCTGTCTTGCCTTGCTCCATATCTGACGCAGGTGAGGTGTCAGGTTACAGCCTGGGGCCAGATTTTGTAGCAGATTAATAATTGTAATAGCATGGCTCATGTGTGCAGAATTAATGACTCCCTGTAGAACTAACGAGTTAAACCAGAGTTGAAATTGCATTTCATCATTTTAGCAAAGATTTTCTACAGGTATGACGTCATTGCATTTTAGTTAGGCTAGATTGAAAAATAAACAAGCTTGTAAGTTTCCCATATTGAGTACACATTGTAAGTCAATAAATTTAATGCATAAAAAATTACACATTACATATAAAATTCGATAAATATTGTACAACTACATGTACGTAGTAACTACTACTTGTTTTTCCGGAACTGTGACCTCGCAATTTCTATAACATTGATGTCGTCTGATTTTGCCATAATTTAAACTTAAAATTTGCATTTTTACTAACTTACGAGTACCTACAAAATTTCATAAAAATCAGATACGTACAAACGCCGATTCTTTTCCGTAAATTTTGAGTCCGTAATCTTCCACTTCACTTGGTCAATTATTTTTTATACTTATGGTTAAACTCAACTTTATATATTTGCATTACTTACATTTTACAATTCTAGACAGATAAGGTGAAACCTCAATCAAACTATCTCCTCTACTTACTCTGCCGACCTCTCCAGGCTGTTACTCCGGCTGTAACTCCATCGAAACATAATTTATTCGAAGACCGTTTCAACGAGTTAATTCGAACGCAACAAACTGAACAAATGGAGAAACAATCAAAACGTATTACTACGTCAAACGGAACATACTACGTACCCGCTTTCTCCGGAACGCGCTATGGTTCGTTACCTATTCGAAACTATTACAATTTGGTTATTGCGTCATGTGGCTCAACATCATAACGAATTCCATTATGTGCTGCTTCATATTTATCTCAAAGAGTTCAAATCGGAGTGAGAGTCGGTGCAGACGTTCAAATGAGATGGGAAAGTGAAATGTCAAAGCTTTTGTTACTTTTCCAGCAATTTCCAGGACAGTAATTAAGATGGGAGATAAGTATTCAATTTGCCGAGTTATAATTCTTTTGCCTTCAGTTCGTGGGCTATCGCGGCGTAATCGGCAATTTGTTACCGAGTTGTTACGATGTAGGTATATCCTTTTGATTTTGGCAGTAAAAGTGAATTTGTTATTTCACCTTTGCGTTGCGGCACTGTGTCTGAAGTTGTACCTCCAAATCTTACAATTCCCTACATTTCCGAAAAAAGCAGTGTCACGCTGACAGCAGTCGTCTTTATTTTAGTTTTCTTCTATCATGTTTTGACAGCTCCATATTATTGTTATCAGCACATAACTACACGGGAAACTTTTTGAAAGTGAAAGCATTGTAATGTGATTTGTTTAAACAAATAAAATTTAAATGGTACCTACTACTTTAACATGAAGGTTGTCTGTCTGTACACAATTACAGGAACATTATTTCAATATGGTGTACCAAAACTCCTTTACTTAAAAACATTGCATCGTCTACATAAATGCAGTATTTCAATCATGAACCAACATACATGCTAAATTGTAACAGATAATTAAATTAATATTACCAATACTTAGACAAAAGACTAAGAAGAAGACAAAGGATTGTATTCGAAGGATAAATCTAGTTGAGAGCATTTTGAATGAACTATACTTGACCAAAGGCTATGAAAATGTTTTCTGATACCAACAGCAACATTGTTTGATCTCCAAGGTTTGTTGGCAAAATATTCATAGTCTATGTTTGTGTTAATTTATTTCCAGCCGACTGATATTAAGATTTATGATTTAATTCTCGTTCTTAATTGATCGCTGAACGATCGTTAGAATTGTTTACGCGTATTGTTGCCTTGTGCTGGTAATCCAAGGTTATTGATTGCATTGAATCGGAACTTTCTGAACGTCAAGGCATGTTTGGATTACACAAAGATAATTTCAAATCCACTATAATCACGACAACCTTTGAAATAGGCAAATCACCGTACATTCTCATTACTTTGTTATGACTAGAATGCAAAAATATCGATTGTGTGAAATAGTTGAGAAACTGATCCTACGCCAAATTGCAGGTTTCAAATGTTAGATCAACCATGAAGACTGTCTACGAAAATTATAGTGCGCAAAAAAAATAAACAGAGGTAAAAAAGATGGAAAGACTGAGAGAGGAATGTGTTTAAAAAAATGTCAATCCGATGCTGAACTTTAATTTCATACCAAGTTAAAACATAATGGCGCCTAAAATACTCGAACGTAATTCAAGTTACCATAAACTTAATTCCCGTGAAGAAATGTATTAATATTGGGTCCAGCACAGCCTTATTAGAGTCATTGACCCTTAGAAGGCGTCGACCGCATTTCGATAGCCATCGCGTTCGGTAGGAACCAATGTTTGCACCGAATGGCTGTTATCGCCAGTTACACTTACTCAAGATAACGTTCGGGAACTTGAAATATCCGGACTTACAGCGAAAAGAGCTTTGTAACAGTGCGTTAGTAGTATCAACCATAATTATGAATGCGATATTATCTAAGAATAGTTAATCTTTGGATTAAGAATATCTACTTACCGTTTTCTTGGGCTTTCAAGCTCAAGACAGTAAATCCTAGTATATACAAATGTCATTCAAAATCGAGCTCCCATTTATTAAGCTTCCCGTCAAGCGTTATTTTTTCCACAGATATTTACTTAATTTTTTACTGATGTTGATGTTTAGTGACATTTTGATCAATCTACTTTGGATTGGAAACTGACTCTTAAGTGAGGCTGCCGATAGACACTTTTAGGTCAGGCTCTTGGCGCCAGATTTACCAAATCCCATCGTCAGAGATCAGAGAGTGCCCAAACTACGGTTTCTTCATGATGTTTCTCTTCACGGACAGCTCAAACTCATGGTTGGGATTTTAATTCACAATCTGAGATGCTGCGTTTAACCTCACCAATCATTGAGCTTTGAGCTGTGCGTCAAATAAATAATGTGTTATATTATTACCAATATTCAATTAAAATTATCGGCCAATGGCGTAATCAACTCTACATTTTATGTACGTTTAAAAACGAGGATAATTAAACCAAATAACAATATCTCACGATTATTTGCTACCAAACATTGTATTTTATTCCTCACTTTATCAAATTTAAGTAGAAATACTAAAAATTTAGCAAAAACTGAATCAGAATTAACCTAGATGGTTTATACAATAGACTTGCTTAATAGCCGTGAACGTTAACTGATTTAAAGAGATCTATAGCACGTAATGCAATTCATTTCCTTGTCTTTTTAAAAATCGACATTTATTTCGACGGACAAAGAAACAAGTCTGTTCAAACAAAAATTATTCCTCACTACAAATTTCTGCGTCTGGTCTGTAACATTCGTCGCTAGCACAATTAATATTATTAATGTCTGCTAAATAGTTATAAAATATTACGTAATTTATTTCAATGTCACAGTCAATGTTATTGAATTTTGCATGAAAACATCGTCAAGTATTTAGTATAATCGTTGTGATAGTATTTATATTATTAGTGGTATGCCACATACTTTGTTTACCTGTTGTTAGTGAATTATAATTAGCAGTCTGATTACGATAGCTATTGTTTTGTTTAGTATTCAGTCATTGTTTTGTTTAGCACATTACTGGAGCGGCTGGCAAATGAGGCATTGGTGGAAACGTGATTTTTTTTGACGAGGAGTCGCTGAAGCATAGAACACAATTAAGTCTATATATTATGCAAAAGTTGTGTAGCAAACATTAGCAAACGCTAGTTATTACAGGTCTTTGTTTTTTGGTACAAAATATGATAATGTATATTATATCGTTATATCACCGTCATCAACAGCTTTCTTTTTCGCACTGCAGAGTATAGGGCCTCTTTCTTGATGCTATCTGCTTTTGGTGCCATCTGTCTCGATCCTGTTCTAATCTGGTCCACGTTATAAGTATACAATGTAACTTTTTGCAAATGTGAGAATGCTTAATAGTCTCATAATCATGTAACCCAATAAGCAAAGCTAGCCTTTGCCACATTGTCGTTAACTCGTTTCACCTGCGGTAGATATGCAAAATATGCAAATCCATGAGATGGTCGACCGGTCCTAGTTTCCAGGTTAAGTGGCTAATGACAATGCATTAATTGTCTCGTTTTCACGCTTGTAACATAACTGGCAACACAACAAATGCTGCCGACGCTGACCCGTCTAGAAAATATAAACAACGCTATTAATCAAACGAATAGTCTTTCTTTACAAAATTAAATAAGCTTTCGTTTACATGACTACGAATCTTTTTCATAGAAAATCCTAGACCTTGTAATGAACGATAACTATGAATAGAAAA
Organism: Agriopis aurantiaria; assembly: GCA_914767915.1. NCBI lineage: Eukaryota > Metazoa > Arthropoda > Insecta > Lepidoptera > Geometridae > Agriopis > Agriopis aurantiaria. The sequence continues at coordinate 2,695,760 of OU611992.1, read as the reverse complement.
ATTACAAATCCTGGCTGCATGCAAAAGACAATAAAAATATGTAACAGTAAGTCAGATTGAGAACCGCCTTTTTTTAAATAGCCTTTTTTTGAAAACACAACGTCTGTCGACGCGGGTCTTTAACTCGTAATCCAAATTAGCAAAGTACTTTCTACATTCCTGCTTTTAGCAGAAACATCTTCTAAAAGAAAACTAAAATGGAAAAATGCACACAAATTACCACTTGTAAGAACCGGCCGATAGATTTCCCGATCGGCGATCCGTAGCTCATTAATCAGAGTTTAACTAACGGTCAACGCATTTAATTAGCCGTTAATGATTAATTAAGAAGGGTACTAAAAATACTGTTGGGTAAAGGAAAACTGTGCCTTTTTTACTATTCTCTAAATCAAAATTAACATAAAATTTTATATTTATTTTATAATCTAATAGTCACGGTCAAGTCCAAGTCATGCTCTAATAAAGTGGTGGAGACTTTAATAAAGGCTTCTGTGGAGTTTTGGAAACATCCCGAAAATACATGTTTCAACTAATTACATCACTTGCCTACACTCAAGGATGTTCAAACACATAATAAACAATAATCCACCATTATTACACACTAGCTGTGCCCCGCGGTTTCACCCGCGTAGTGATGAAAAATGGTGATGGTGATGATGATGATGAAAAGTACTATACTCATGCAAAAAATCAAGTCGATCTGTTGTTCCGTTGCAGCGTGAAAGAGGAACAAACAAACCAACACACTTTCGCATTTATAATATTAGTATGATTAACACTCGAATTAACAAAAGTAAAAATAATAAAAGGGAAAATAATACAATGAGGCGACATGTTTTTTTTTACGTTGGCGCCAAAACTCCTTGTTTTACTGACCTCATTTAGCGTTGTCATCAGATACCTTCGAAAATATTAACAAACGTGTGTATTCTTTTGTGGTCGATATAAGATCTACTTTACCTTAACAATCGGCGTTATTTGCACTTAGTTACAATGGTGTATTTTATAACGTTATAAAATTTAAAGCTTCCTCCAACAGTTGCGAAGGTGTTAATTGGGCGGTAGTTAAATTTATCAAACACAATCTATAGTTTAGCATCTGCAATTTTAATTAATTAAATGAATATGTAATATACCTCCCTCGTCGTTTTAATGATTAGCCAACTATGTTGGCATTTCCTATATTCATCTGTTATCAACTGCTAATATTTATGCTGTGTTTCCCATTGCCTCATCGATAAGAATATTGTTAATGTGAATACTTTTTTCATACATAAGGTTCTGCCTGCAGAGTAAAGGATGAAAAGCATTTGTTGCCGCCAAAAATTGTAATACCTATATCTCGTAACTCAAGGGTAGGTAAATAGACCACTGTAGGTACGTAGCCAGTTAGTGCGCTTACGTCATAGTGCGCTGATGTCATTGAGTAGGGAGCGGGGGTTGAAAAAGAGCATCTAAATTCACTCTGTGCGACCAAATAATTAGTCACAACTCCGCAAAGGAAAGGGTTACACGAGCTTGTTGTGCGTCTTCATGTAGATTTTTTTAGGTGCTCTAAAATGTTAGTTGCAAAACAGAGACAATTTCGCTCAAAAAATTACAGTGACGTAGCAATACTACCGAGCCCGTTTTTACGTTCTACCGTGGTACTTATATGTACCTATAGGTAATATATTTATTGCGCTTACTATGTGTTACCTTTAACTTATTTGTATTCTGTGCCTTTACAAACTTTGCCGATGCCATTATAAATTACTCAAAATCATCTATACAGGGTTACACAAGACGGCGATACTAAGCAAAAATGAAGTAATTAAAGTTCTTTTATGAACAAGTTTACTACAGGAGAATAGGACCAACCCAGAAAATAGCAGCTATCCCAGCTGTCCAAAAATATACATTGCGTTGGGTTTGAATAACATTTTTCTATGGAACAGGTAGACAACTTCAACCTCAAAAACATTCTTATAATAATCTTAAATTGAATTTTGTCTCGCTCTCTCATAGCCGAGAGAGCGATCAATGTAATATTATTTAAGAATAATTGTTATAATGAGAGGAAATTCAATGGCGTATGTGAATCCACCAACCCGCAACTGGGCCAGCGTGGTGGATATGGCCCAATCACCCTTTCGAGGGTAAGCTAAAAGTCCAGCAGTGGACTGTTAAAACGCTGATTATGATGATGATGAATATTTTTGTGGTTGTGGTGATGTGTAAAAACTGTAAAATAACCTGTTTGTGGCTTAGTTTCGTGATATTCTTTGTATAATTCATTATTTTGTGCTTTGGATGTTTTACCTACACTTACTTACTTTTCCTATGATTTTATTAGCCAGTTTAATTCATATTATAATATAAATCATAGAATGTTTCTTCTGTGTTAGCGTATTTATTGCTTATTTTCTCGTTTCCTATTATAACGGTCAGATCGAAGCATTCAACAATCCGATACCCATCGGTTACTTTACACTTTACACAATTTTCTCTCATTTGACGCCATTCAAAGAACGATGACATGACATTAAATGATGCCTATTTCCTTATAACACAAACTGTTTTAGTCTTTATCGGCTTAGAAATAAGATTTCTGTTTGGCAGGTAATAAATGAGACGTTTCAGTTTTTATTCGCATGTTATTTTCTTCATTCCCACGGAAAGTAAACAGTCCATCAATGTAATAGGATATGTCTATGATAGCTACATGCATTAGCAGTTTAACGTTAATGATACCTTTGTTTAATTATTGCAGAAGTTTTTTTGGAAATTTATCGTTTCAAGGTTCTAATTATTTATTTATTTACTTACATTTATCTCACAAGATGAATCTGATTTCTTTTCGTTCTTTCGTTTCAAGTTTGTCTTGTATTCTAGAAGCTAAAAGATTTTGAGATTATTTTTTCTCTGTTTTGTTTTCAAATTAAATAATGGGTTTTTGTTTGACTGCCAACTCACCTGATGTTAAGCGATGATACGGTCTACGATGCGGGTAAGTTAGAATAGAAGCTACTCTGCTCTGCATCACGCATGCAACGTAGACTAGACTAAGTTCTTTGTAAACATTACCTGAATCTACTTTTTACTTCAAACATCGTGATATTGTAATTGACGCCTTCATATTAGGAAGACACAATATTATTTCAGAATTTTTCTGTTACATCTTCCTACGAAATGGTGCAGTTATCAAGCTAGTGCTAAACGGTCGTGAGATGAATTTTTCATTAAAATCTTCAAGGTTCCAGTGCATCTTTCCACTTAGTTCTACTCAATTGAGCAAATCAAACTAAACACCAACAAACTAGAAAATGTATTGTTCAATAATTGCGTATATACGGTCATTTCTAAGCTGGCTATAGTAGGCCAGACCGAAATAAAGCGATCGAAACTCTTAGATCATGAAACTTGACGTCACTCACGAACTTTGTCACATACCTACTATATTCCTATGTAGGTACAAATTACCGATTTGATTAGAACCTAGCTCAAAAATAATACCAAGAGCATGCTAAGACACGCATACATAATGTTCCGTGGTCAAAGCCATATACAATTGTTTATCGTAGCAAGTTACAAGTTTATATACCTAGTATGTATCTATCTAAAAGTTTAGAAATGCAGCAAGGGAGATTTACTTTTTTCTAAAGATAAACTTGATAAAAGTGCAATTAATTATCTATTCAACGAAACCCTACACGGGTGGGCAGCGAAAAGAAATTATCCGCATTCCATTATTATGTACCAAAGCCACTTAAAATTAACAATTATTTTTGTTTTATAATGTTGGTGTCCATTCTGTTGTACGACTATTTAAAACTAAATTTGACAGCTCTAAAATTATTGCCATACTTCTCTCACATATTGTAATGAAAAGAAACGCAGATAGTTTTAGTGCAGTCAGATTGGTTTAGTAAGTGCATTAAGGCATGACAGAATTTACGCCATTATGTACTTTGAGTTCTACATTAAAACTGTAATTTTGCAAAGTTTCATGCACTTATCTTAATAACTGAAGTTAGAAGTTAGAAGGTTCTGAAGAATTAGGACAGACGGTCAGACAGACGGACGGACAGTCCAATTAATCAAGGTTCCTTGTAGTACGGAACCCTAAAAATAATAAAGACTTTTGAGAATGGTTAAAATTGAAGGAGAACTGATGCAAGGTAACATGAAAGAAGAAATAATGCTACAGCCGTAAGAACCGGCAACAATCTTGGCCTACGTGATGATTCATCAAACTTTAACAGAGCCCGGGGCAACCATGCCCCAATCTCTGCTACTTGTAACCGCAAGCTCCATATAAACTACGCGTAAACCTGTGGCACCAAATGAGAAGAACTACATAACGGCATCTTCAGATGTGTGCTCATTGATTTCAATGGAAATCAGAACTGCATTGAATCGTGAATACTGTTATTGATGATACTGTATCGACAGATGGGAAGTGGAACAAAGTGGATGAGAGCGCTACCGGCACTCAAGGGGTCAGGTTGAATGAACAGTGTGTAAATAGGCCTTGAGGCTGACAGTGAAGTGTAGTCGTGACTTCAATGTGTGAGAAATTAGAAAAAGGTTAAAAGATAATGAAACGCCATGCCCTACACCGCAAGTACCGCAACATTATACTTTCGACCTCGAAATAAGCTAAATAAAGGTCTTCCCACCGAGCTTCAACATGAAGCGTTTCAAAAAGGGATGGCAAAGCACCGCAACACCGCTAGTGTTGCAGATTTAAATTTTAGTTCTTTAATTTTCCAAGTGAAAACCTTATGTAAATAGACTAAAATATGCTAGTGCAAATGGTGTTATGATGAAGGGAGAACATTACATAGAGTATGAACAAATTTTTTTTCAATGGAACTGCAGGTTTTTATTACGACTTCATTATATATAAAAATAAAAGTTGTTAACCATGATGAGCACAAAGATCCCCATTCTGCTTAGTATAACTATTCCGTGTAACACTGCACAGCAATGAGCTCAATAGTATTTATAAGGTCACCTTATTTATTGCCAAAGGACACAAAATGAAACATGAATTGTTCAAAAACATTTGTATCAAATATTACTCCAATGTTGCAAATATTGGTTGCTCTCAGAGCACAAAACAAATCGCTACTGTTATTTAAACTTGTAGTAAATTGTAACAAAAATCTAATCCCTAATTTAGACTCATTCCAAATACCTTTCCTTGCTTATTTTCAGACGGCCATAACTCATCCGTCTGAGATTCGCGTACAGATGGAGATACCATTCTATTAAGAGACCCAACAAGAGTATTCATGCAGTGGTGTGATGCAGACGCATTCCTGTTTGGGAATGCAAACAATAATAAACAATTAGATGTGAGGAAAAAACAATGAGAATGTTTCTTTATTCTATAGTGCGTAAAGAAGTATAATAGAGATAAACGAGAGAAGAGTTAATAAACAAGATCTAATATTTTAAATATTAGTGAAGATTGTATGAAATATCGTCTAAGATGAGTTTGGTTTCTATAAACATATAGAAATATATATAAATATATAATATGACAACGGGATTATTTTAGAAGTAAACGACACCGTAGTTACACGTTTTGATTTTTTCATCACAGAATGTTCTCATATCCTGGTTCTTAATTCAATTGTCTTGTCCTTAACTTCCGAAGTTCTTAACATCTATCACGATAAACATAAGAATACCAACTGTAATCTACTCGTCTGTTTCCGTTAAACAATCGGCCGCATGCGGATTGAGGAAGTCACCTGTCAGAGAGTGGGGACCTCGATGATTTTGCGATTCTTATGGGTTTTAGATTGTTGCATCGATCATTTAGAAGTTGATATCGATTGAGTTGAAGTAAATGATTTAAATGGCAAAAGAGCTATCTTCAATGTTAAAACATTAGCCAGGTAGCGCACACGAGAAATTGAAAGCTACTTAGGTACCTACTATAAAATAATTAAATAGATGGGGTTGGGTAAAAGAATATTTAATCAAATTTAAAAAATCATCCAAGATCGAAAGTCCAAAGGCAAATTCAAAAGACGGTAATATATTTGTATAGTATTAATGTTTCTAGATAGGGAAAAGTATGAGGTTCAATAAAACAGATAGAGCAAAGTGAAAGAGAAAAACTACAGCCATGTAGGATATAATATTTACGTATCTAGGAAGAGAGAGAATGAAAGAATCGGCAAAGAGAGGCATAAAATAAATTATGCCAGATTGATATGACATCGTATATACGTTTACCCATAAAGCATGACACATAAATATTTGGTTATTAGTATCTAATACTCCATCACCTTGGGCTTGCCTAGCGTTAACTCTAGAGCTTCGTGTCTTATGTGCTAAAACTAAAGTTTTCTAATTAATAATTATTTACAAGGTTTCGTAACAATCTCCACTTTTTAACAATGATTCTTTGGCCAAGATAATTTACGTAATAGTGTGTAGATTCTTAATTTACGTATATTTAGCAGGCGCCGCTGCAGTTTTATCAGTTTGTTTACATTGTTATCTATAGTTATCTGGTGCAAGTTTATCAGTACTCTACTTTTATCGCTACTCACAAAAAATACCTCATTTAAAACTTTATTGCTTTCACTGATTAAAATTATAATTATCATCCTGACGTAGGAGAGTTTTCTGCCTACACAAAATATCTAAAAAAAAATGTTTTGCATGAAAATATGTATACATGAGCCGACTAGACGACCTCTTTCTTATTTTGTCAATAAAACATACACCCTTTTATATACTATGACAATACTTTTATTTAACTTGTTCTGTTTGTTAGTTTGTTTAGGTCAAATCTTGATATCTAAATTAGAACCATTTCCTCCTAATCGATTTTTCTGAAATTTTGCATACACCTTCAGTTCTGGTGATATACAATATTACTATATTACCCTGTATTGTAATATTTTTAAAATGGCCGCCAAAATAAAAGTTAAAACGTTGAATTAAAAATGAAAACTATCATTTAAATAAAATCTTGTTTTTAATCAAAATGCAGCCTGCGCTTGTGGTACTGAAGCATAATAATTTTCAGGACTTCCTATCATATTGCTATCAATACAAAAGATGTCTTAGTAACTGCAAATGTTGGAACTATCAGCCAGCTCCGAGTGGTCGTTCAATCATCGCGTCCGGCCTCAGATGGTCCTCCAATAAACATCGATTGTCGGCGTCCTATCCGCAAATGTATGTTAGTAAACTCTTCTGCCGCATTCATGTATTGTCTGCAGTCTTCATACATCATATGAAATTCTCATAGAAAACAAATTTGCAAAGTTTATTCAGAAAAGATTAAGCTTAGAATCGCACTATTTCAAAATTCCATTATTTTCTGATATGGATACGGAGTGCGTTACGTTTTTTCAAGTTTTTATTTAACCTGCTTGGGGTTAAATTTTGCGACTGAATTTTAAAAGTTATCCTAAACTGATTGAGCTGAAATATTGCGGTTTTTTTTAACTTCAATATAAAAAAACATATATTTTTTTGTAATAATCTTACAGCAAATTTAAAATATTATGTCGAGTAATCGGCACTTGTTAAAAGAAACATTTTTGTCATCAATATCTAAATAATATGACTAAAACTAAAATCACCAAACCAAGCTCATCAAAAAAAAAATATCCTTGCAGACTTCTTTTCGCATATATCACAATCCACCACACTGTAGTGAAGGCTAAGCTCATAAAACGTTATGAAAGCACGAATTACTATAAACGCGAGCGCGAAGTAGAAAGTTCTTTGCCGCGAATGACAGTAATTTACCATAGAATCTGATGTAGTGATGGGCCTCACTTCAATAGTAGCTGTTTGAAAAGCGCAATTACAAGCGCAAGCGCAAGACGCAATTGTTACATTAGTAGTTATCGCATCGTTGCGAACATCTATCATTCTATAGACCTATAGGATCTTCGCTCATTTCCATAATAAAATGTAATGACTTAAGCAGCAAACAAGCAGACGAACTGCCTGATGGTAAGCAGCACCAGGGGCATCACAAATACATTGCTGACCTTTTAAGAACCTTTTATAGAACCCCATGTTGTAACTTACCCAGTTGTTTTTTGGAAACTAAACAACTCCGAAGTCGCCCAATTTAGCTGAAACTTGGGTTTATATTCAAATTGAAGCTGTCTGAATGCGTATAACCCGGTAGTTACAAGGGTGTCTTCAAATCACGAGAGAATCAGTTTTTTTTAGGCAAGCGTGCTCCGTCGTAAACCGTATCATCGCTTAACGCAATCTTATTATTTAATATTTTTTTAACTCACAAAAAGTGTGAACACCACACCAATTTTAATCAAAGCAGTTATTTTATTGAAAGTAGTATCTGTGTATATAGGTACAATTACATATTTTTTAAGTAGACCGTTGTAAAACTGTGGCAGAGCTTACGAAAGTGTTGAAAGAGTGTAGAGAAACGTAAATTGATACAGTTTTAATGAATTTATGTCGGTCACATTGCGTTCGTATTGATTACAGTAACCCAGCCTAAAGCTTACTAACAGTTACGCAAAACGTCATATAACGTAATATTTAATACCGACACACTGTTTTTGTTATTATTAGGTATTTAAACATTACTGTTGCAGCCAGCAAAAAAGGGCAGCTAAGACTTAACGAGAGTTCACTGCCGCCGAGGCTTTTACTGAAATATTACTTTCCTCAGATGTAAGGAGGACATTCATGCACGACAATAATAAACCAATAACCGAGTATGTTTGAGAAAACAATATTCAACGACCCTGTGCTAGAAGAAGGGTTATTTTATAAAAGCCCACAAAAAGTGCGGTCGTTTACATGCTCCGTACGATTAGGGATGTTTAGTTTACTTCTAAACATACAGAACTACACTTACACAATATCTGATATTAATAATAATAAATTACATCAAAATTTGTCAAATAGGTTTTCAAGACATTTTCTCAGTACCTTCTGACGTATATCTGAGGCAAAAGATAATATCAGAAAGAAAGAAAGAAAGATAGAACAATTATTATAGAGCCCATTCGTGATAAAATTTATAAAGTTCTTGCAATAAAATTCATCCAGTGGATGCAAAAGGCAGGCTGTCGTTCATTGTGGAGGTTAAAGGGGGAGGCCTATGTTCAGCAGTGGACGTCTTCCGGCTGATGATGATGATGATGATGATGAATAAAATTTATATAAATAAAAAGCTATCTCTAAATACACAAAGAACCTTTTTGCATGAAAATCATAATAATGACATAAGGCACGAGTCTGCAATAAGATAATCATTTAAAGTAGCCTCAGTCTTTGCTACTACAGGTCAGTAACTATAAGAATTAGCTTATATTATACCCACTTAGGTATTTCCTGGGCAAGCGTGCTATATCTTCGCCACATCGTGGCTTTCTATCAGATGAGATTGTGTTTAAACGCATGCCTAGTCCGTTATTAAATAATACCAGTCATAAAGTTCTTTAGAACAACAAAATCTTGTAAACGTCTAAATTACATGTCGCAACATCAATATACCAGACAAGGCACTAAAACAGCCATTCGTGCTGTAATATAATAATAGAAAAGCCTTGAGGGCTACCGTTGAGGATTTAATTAAATTCACGCAATAAAATAGACATGAAACTGCCAGTTTCTATACCTATCGCAGAAAAGCAAATTGGAAACAGGCACGTAATAGACATATCAAATAAATTGTTATAATTGAGACGAGAACGAGAGCCAACTTTATTAATGCACGACCAGTGGGTCTGATTAGAAATTGTAACAGGAAAACCGACTTTTCTTTTCAATGTCAAACAAGTCATGGGAACCGGGACCAGTCGCTATCGCAAAACCCAAAGAAGTACGAATTACAAAAACCGTTGTTGATAACACTGTTTCCTGTTAAATAAATACTGGTATTCCGTAATAATAAATACGACTCAATAGCGTTTCAGTTATTTCTATTGATTAGCAGTTTTCCGCAATAATTACTGGTATTAACGTTGCTTAATAAATCGAACTAGGCGCAGCATGTAAGTCGGACGTTTTTCATATCGAGTTGCTTAAACTTGGATATGCGAATATCAAATTAAAATATTAAAATGTATTCAGTTATTCTCTTGACCGACATTGTGATCAACATCTAATGACGATGCGTTTACTGTTAAAACTCCTTTCTAATTAGAATCTGCTAACACTAATTTTCTAGATTTAATCAGAAAATAAAAGCTACTTTATGATGTGAACTTTCTCCGGTTACCAACTAATCTATGACGGGAGATAATATAATAAAACGGTCACTTACAGCGATAGAAAGTAAATCCGAAACACCAAGTCCAAGTAACGAACGTTAGATCACGACTTCACAGTCACAATGTTTTAAGTAAAGCACAACACTAAAAATGTCACAGGCCACTTAAAAAATTTAAAAGTTAATAAATAAAGTCAAGCATACACGGTTACCGAACGTTATTTTGAATCGGAACGCGGGAACTACAATGACAGTTGAAAATGCAAGATGGCGGAGCGCGTGCGCCCACCGTCGCAACTGAACTCTGTCTGGCGCAGTCTGGCGGCTGAACCTGCTTCCTCGAGAGTGCGCTACGACCACACACTCATGAAGTGATGTATGCGGCAAGTGCCTGTGATAATGACGATACTTTTTTATCAGGATCCCGCATCGTTTTGGTAATGTAGACTATTGTCTAACCCTTTTGTTAGGGTGTCGTGTGTGGGCCTGTCGCTTATTTATATTTCACTCTCGTCATTCCACTCTACATTCATAATCAGGTTTAAAATGTTTAATTGAGCGTTACTAAACTTTTCAAAAAGTTCCTTTATAAACTGTTATTTTATGGGATGGTTAAAAGGAAGGTCTTACCTATTTAATTAAAAATTTTGTCATCTTATTCAACACGATAGCTCAAAGCTCGAAGCTTGAAAACTCTATGTAAGTATATATTATTTCGATCATATTCATTATAAAGGACCCAAAAATGTATACGGCAGCAATCCCAGCATTTTTGATGATAAAAATCGATCAGGACTAATTACCTCTGCCAGTGCTACATAGCATTGCAAACGTTTCAAAGCCATTTTTACTAGATATTTTGTTTTAGCTGAGGAGATCGCTAAAAATCTTGAAAATCTGTTATTTTAGATCCTTATAAAAAATAGAAACATAACAAAAAAATCTTATTCTTTTTTTTTCCAGCCTATATTCATATCCTAGCGGTCCGGCCCGGCTTTGCACGGGTATAGATTATAGCTTGTTACCCGAGGATAGTGAAGCTTCCCAACAGTGAAAGAATTTTTCAAATCGGTCCAGTACTTTTTGCGCCAATTCGTTACAAACATACTTGTATACAAATGTTTCCTCTTCATAATATTAGTATAGATATAGATAATTTTAGGGTAATGGTATTTTTTGATGTGCATGCGAGATAGGTATGCCGGGAAACGAAAATTCTACCGAATAGTCACCATGAAAAGCGCAAGCGCACGCCTCGCGTTTGAATCGGACATTCAAAACGCGTGTCGAACCGGGAATCGACCGTTGAAACATTAAGCTTAGCATTAGATAGCTAAACGGCATGTCGGAGCACCACAGCTATTAATATTACAATATCACTGACTACGGTATTGTGTGGCGCTGTCCACACTATATCGTAGTCAGTCAGCAAAATATATCAAAAACTCAAGAGCAGTGACTAAAGGATCTAAGTTCTATTAGGTGAGGTCGTTGGGTGAGGTACCTAGTATTTTTTTATTAGCAATTTTGTGGTTTTGTAGAAAGCGATTGAATTAACTCACTTCCTAATTTTGCTGCAGGGCCCTGGGCCTGCACCCCACGTCTTTCACTATACCGCTAAACCACTTAGTGAAAAAACTGTAAGTATACGGCATCCTTATTAATTTTTCACACACTAAGTCTGACTCGTCACGAAATCTCGAAAAATACTTGATCTACAAAGCTGAAATTGAGCAGGTAGATTTCTTTTGAGATGCAGCTTTTGACTTATACACTGCTTACTCATTATGATAGGATAAGCTTATAGGTACTATTGTATTTTCTCAAACTAGTTTGCAATGTCCAATTTTGTCAGAAAATAGTCATCATCATCATCATTAGCCAGAAGACGTCCACTGCTGAACATAGGCCTCCCCCTTTAACCCCCACACTGAACGAGAGCCTGCCTTTTGTATCCACTGGATGCCCGCGACTCTCACAATGTCGTCGGTCCATCTAGTGGGAGGCCTACCTACGCTGCGTCTTCCGGTTCGTGGTCTCCACTCCAGAACCTTTCTTCCCCATCGGTTATCGGTTCTTCGAGCGATGTGGCCTGCCCATTGCCACTTCAACTTGCAAATTTTAACAGCTATGTCGGAAAAAATATAAATGCACTCCAAAGTAAAAGCACAAAATTGTATATCTTGCACATGAATAAAAAGCTTAATTACACGGTTTAAAGCTTAGTCGTAAACTTTAACACACATCGCGATAAGATTTACGCCAGTTCTACAATGTATGATTGCAACAAAGTATCAGACGGGCAGGCTTGGAGGTGCAGCAAAAAACTGGTTAGTTTTTGCTGGAAACACTAAAATAAAAAGGAACTTAATGATTTTAGAGAATAAAAATACAATCATCGTCAAACAACATTTACATATTTGAGTAAGAAATGTAGAGACAATTTTATAATTTTATAATTAATTATAATAAATTAAAAAACCGACTTCAATATTAGTAAATATGTAGGTACGCGATTTCAGTTACTTGGATGACATATTTTTTTCCAGTTACATTTGATTAAAAAACGAAACTACTGAACTGATTTTTATGAAATTTTTATGGAATCAATCAGAAAGTATATCATTTAAAAAAAACTAATCGGTTTATAAATGGCAGAGTTCCCAGGTACGAAACATTTAAAAAATAAAACCGAATCGAGAACGCCCGCCTTTTTACAAGTCGGTTAAAAATTCAAATAAAATATGAATTGGTACGGATACCTAATTACAATACACGAAACAAAATCGCAACGGAAATGTTAAAAATTCCAACAGACTTTCATTTTGATATTGATTAACTTTGGGTCTTTGGCAATTTTTAAGTAGCCCAATAATAATTTAAAACCAATGGGCCGCGACGAAAGAAAGAAGTATAATTCTTTCAACGGCTCCGTCAAAAATACAATTTATGACCTCGTAATAAATCCGCTTTGAAACGGAAATTTCAGAGATTCCTTTATGCTTTCCAAATTATGAACACGGAATATCAGCATATTGGAATGGTCAATTATATTATTGGGGCGGCCCCTTGTATGGGACGCAACTTGTGTCGATACTTTGGCGCCGTCACATCTTCCTGAGACACAGGGTACGGCTGGTGCGGCTGCCAATTCAGCAGAGCAGCACAAGCGTCGCAAATATGCTAACCTCGGCAGTGGTTATATATTTGAGGCGTTTGGGGTCGAGACATTGGGGCCATGGGGACCGGGAGCTCACCTTTTCAAAAATCTTTCAGCGCCTGGTTAATGCGACGCGTGACCAAAATGCTGGAGTTGGAACATGGTTCAATACAAATGTGAAAATAGAATTCGTTTTATTTTTATTTTTTATTTGAGTATCTGTCAGTTGTCAACTGTCAACTGTTGGTTTATCCATCCACACGATTCACACTATTCTGGCCAAAATTCATCTAATATGTGAGTAAAGACACGGGCACACAGACAGGCACTTTTAGAGGTGTCCATTCCATCTGCTTTAGTTATTAGTTGGTCTCAAATTTGGCCACTCCCTAAGAAGCCCGTAATTGCCCCACTGTGTGCCCTAGGGCAATTTCTCACGGTGTAAGGAGCTTGGTCAAAATGGTTTAGAAATTACGGATTCCTTTGTAATAAGGGTAACAGCACGTAATGGTTTTAAACATCAGGGTTTAAACAAAATTATTTACGGCTTATAAATTTCCGAAATTAGTGCGTAAATTAGATATACTTAAGTAAACCTACAATACACAAAAAAGTTTAAGACTTTGTCGACGAAAACCATAAAGTTAGATGGATTTGTAACAGCACCATCGAATAGTGGTAATGGTTCCAAAGTGGTAGGTACCTACTTCTAACATAAACTTTTTAGAATGCTCAATCAAAGTTACTTCTATTCTTTGTGGTTTAATTTAAATTTTGTGTGGATTGGATGGAATGATACTGGAAGGGCAGCAGGATGCAAATTGATGCGATTGCTAAGAGGCTGAGGTGAGTGGCGAGGAGGGAGGCAGAGGCCTATGCCTAACAGTGGGTTAACACAGGCTGATGATGATGACGAATTGAAAGTTTGAAATAAGTATACATACAGAGTTACCAGCTCTTCTATAGAACACGTATTCGTGGAAAATAAAATAAAACCCCACGATAAAGAGCTGGTAATCTTTAAACGGCTGAACAGTTTTTTTTTTGTCATAGGTCTTAACATCAGGCGTGATGATGGTCAAACGCAAGCCTACTAATTATTTAAAAAAAAAAAAAAAAAAAGGTCATAGTTTAGAAAACCCTATTAAGTCCCTAGACGAAAAAAAATTCGGTTTAGCAGCTTGGGAGCTACGATGCCACAGACGTTAAACTTATAACACCTCTCTTTTCCCCTCCTCCCTTCCCTCCTTCCTTTCTTCTCCTTTTGCGTTGCAGATTAAAACATCATTCAATTCACAACAAACAAAAAAATAATATTCGGGACACTTTTGTACACACGGTCATTTGACCCCAAACTAAGCTTGTAATATGGCTGCTAGAGACTGATACACATATATATTATATATTTTAAATACCTTCTTACATAGATATTATCACGCAGATATAGAACAAACATAAATGTTTAATAGGAATATTAGGTTATTCCTAGGTTAGAATGGCACCAACGATCCCAAGCGCAGAAGGCAGATTCACCACCAACTTGACCAACGGGGCTTGATCAACGAAATGTATGGAAAAACAGCGTTTTCAGAATCAGACCCATAGTAAAAGTTGATCATAATGATGAGTACAGTGACCTCCTTTCAGCTTAGTTCACCCCAAGCTTATATCTCTGTATAGGTGAATCGAAAGTTTATAATAAATCTCTTACCTGATCATTTTGCTGCGCGGCCGCCGATCGCGCCGCCTCTCGCTTCAGTTGTATGATCACCCTCTCCTTCGATTTTATTTCCTCCAGCTGTAATCAATTTATATCTGTTAGTATTTTACCTAACGTTAATAAATTAAAAAAATATAAAAGTTAGTTGTTTCTTCAGTTCACACGATCCTTCTTGCCTCATACTTGCAAAATGTGGAATGAGCTACCTTCCATGTTGTTTCCGAGAAGCTACAACATGGGGTTCTTCAAAAGGCGAGTTAAAACTGGTAGTTCGCCCCGAACTGTGACCTTGCGACCCAAAAATCCTCAGAAACCCTAGATGGATTTTTCCCATATTCAAACTTAAAAATATGTTAAACTAAAAAAATAATTAAATGTACTACTTGCCTACAAAGTTTCATGAATATCGGATCAACGATACCCAAGCTATAATCGAACAAATAAACTGACTTGTCCCATTAGAATCTGAGACCTCTCTTTGGTCGGTCAATATTTTTTTGTTTCAGGTCAGGTTAAATTAGTATCGCTAACAAGTTTCTCTAAGGTAAAACATAATAATTGCTCCCTAATTTCTTATTGTACTTGATACGATGCGGAGCGGAAATACACCCAGAGATCATCTATGAAATAGTTTTGCATATTATAAAAGAGTTTAATCAACTGTACATACTCTTAGGTGAATTGCTGTTTCTGTGAGTGTAGGCGCTTTGTGAACTAAAAGTATTATTTTTATGTACCCGTCTTACCTAAAGCCTTTAAAGCCTTTGCCTTACCTTTAATATAAATGACGGTATGTACATACACTTAATCAGAATAATTGGAATAAATTCTCTAGTACAGCGAAATTTTCAGGAACTAACCATTGATCTACAAACAAGTGAATGTTGGGTCTAGTAAGTAGGTATAGATATAAAGTTGACGAAAACAGTGTTCAAGTTTATAATTTAAATTCTATGCCGTTAAAACAATGTCTAATTTAACTTGTAACATTATGTAGACAAATTCATTCACAGATTTAGTTGATAATGGTTTCAGTCTAAGTTTAAATATTATCTTTGAAACTAACGAGCTTTTTCATTGAGTTTTATTCTCAAGTTTCATACAATATGCAACTGCTGCATTGTGTCTGCAGGGCAAGATCAAATCTAGTCAGACATATCTTTCTAAACAGAGTACTGACCAGTTGGTGGCAATGCGCACGCGCATCCCGGCGCGCGGCACGCTCGATGGCGGCGTGCCGGGCGACTTGCGCGCGCAAATCCGCGGCGCGGGCACTCTCCGCTGCCTGCGCGACCTGCAACCCCAATCATCCTTAGAATTATGACAACATAGATTAGGTTAGGTTAGACCTCACCCTTACACAAAACGCCATGGTCTTTGGGCTCACGTTTGATCTTGCCTCACCGAAGTGCAGAGGTGGAACCAGCTTGCCAAAGGTGAAAGGTGCCTATTCAATATTTGTTTAAAGACCCCCAAAAATTGCAAACTTAGAAATATTACTGCAGGTAGAGCTTTAAGACCTTTGCAGTTCGGATGATGAAAGTTGCATCATCTGATGAAACTGGTGCTGAAGCAATTTGTCACTAGAAGATTCCAAAATGGGCAAGGCCTGTTATTTTAATTCAGCTGCTAAAAATCTGTATAATAACTCCACGGCAAAAAAGAAGGTCATAGGCGAGTAGTTATTGTTGCCCTAAGAGTTTTTTACGTAACAATTATAATGTAGGATTCCTGGCTTAATTTAGTGTCACCACGTTAATCAAACGTACAAGGTTGTCCCTACGATGGACGGGGTTTGGACGGAATGGCGAACAATTAAACGACAATATTTTCCACGTAGCCCTAATTGACGTGCTTTTATTAAACACACAATGCCCACGTATGATGACATTCGCGCTAATGATTTCAAACGTTTCATTTACAGCAAACTGACCTTAAACTCTGCAGTTTGGTTCCTGGCACCCTCACTAACTGGACGCAATTGAATTTGAAAAAATCATGAAACTTTTAATATTTATAATTTTGCTTTCCATTCCTATGACGTTGGCTCTTGAGTCAGTCAGTACTTTATATCAAGAAGTATTCAAATACCACAATGAGACGGCAATGAAAGCTGAGTTCGCACACGAAGTTGTTGACAAAATTTTCAACGCATTCGAGCAGTGGTTTTTTACTGTCACTTTCTGCGATTTCACATATTTCGAGAACAGAATCTTGAAATACATCGAGACCAGAGGCAATGGTTACCCAGTACTCCTCATCAACGGCTGTCCGGATACGAATAAAACAAAAGTGAAGCCCAGAATGACCAGACACGGACAGACAGCTTATTTGGTAACATCTAGTGAACTGAACCTAGACGGAAGTGACTTTGCCATAGAAGCTTTCGAAAGAACTGGATTTTTTAAACCAAGAAGCACAGTGATTTTTATCGTCAGCGATCCATTGGAAATAGATCAATACTTCTACTATACATTGAAACTTCACTTCCAACTTCTTTGGAGTAGAAGCATAACCAATTCGGTCTTGATTTTGAAAGCCGATCGTTTGAAAATTTACACTTACAACCCTTTCTTTGGTGAGATTCGTGACCTTACTGAAACTGAAAACGTCGATGAGATTTTAATTCAGCAATACCACAATCTCTACGGTCATAAGTTGCGTCTTAGTGTTTTCAGAAAAATCTATGTTTCTGATGAAACTGGACCCGTACTCTGTGATTCCGAGTTAGCTAAAACTGTTATTAGCTTTTTGAATGCTTCTTGTGTACCTCTGGTCCCAAGAGATAGTAACACTGTCGGTGATCTTCTCAACAATGGTACAGCTACGGGAATAACAGCCGATTTGATGGATGGCTATTCTGATCTCGAATTAAATTCGCGTATCTTGAAAAACTCCTACTACGGTTATATTGATACTACGTATCCCCTTAAACAAGATAAATTATGTTTCCTGGTGAAAAATTCTGAGAAACAATCGACATTCACTACCACGGTCAATTTGATATCTTTGCCGTTATTTTCAATTTTCTTTTGTGTTGTGATTCTTTTAATTTTGTTGTCTATCATAGCCCGCGTGGCTGAGAGCAAGATAATGAACCAGGATAATAAGCAATCTGTTGGAGCTGTCGCCACAGACCTCATAATGTGCTTCTTAAGGCAAACTGTAGATATAAAGTTTTGGGGACCTGTCTTTAGAATTCTTATTGCAATGGTTGTTCTATATTCTCTGATTGTGAACTGTGTTATTGACGTAAGTACTTACTTATCATAGTACGAACTTTGTGTTCAAGTGCCATTTTTCATGATGACGATACTAACAAACACATTGTTACAGGGAATCATATTTTCTGCCATTCAATCTCCTCGATTCAGACCAGATTTAAACTTGATGTCAGAACTAGTAGAGAGCAATTTAACAATCGGCGTTCACAATAGAGACAAGAAACTATTCCTTAAAAGTTTGAGTTCTGAACAATCCAAAGCACTCGAGAACCGAATCGAAATACTTGGTGACCAACAAATTAAGGATATCATAGACAAGAGGCAATTTCAGCATGCGCTTCTGTTGAGAAAATCGGATGCAGTACACATAACAAAAAAGTTAGCTAACTTGCACAATGGTAGAAGCCTATTTCACGTCATGAAAGACTGCCCTGTGCCTTGCAAAATAGTCTACGGTCTCCGATACGGTAGTCCTTATCTCTTTAGAATAAGCTACATCCTCGAACATTTGGATCAAGGTGGTATCTTGGATCAGTGGACTGAAACCGAAGAATTTTCTCTCCAACGCCAAATATCTTCGAATGATAAGCAGAAGAAACCTTTGGACGTAACTACTCTTCAAGAAGTCTTTTACGTGCTTTTGATTGGATTGCTATTTAGTACTATTGTGTTTGTTATGGAATTAACGTTTTATAGTTACCGTTCACGTCTTCTAAAACTCTTTTAAAATAGTATGTAGACGACAGTGAGTCTTAGTTAAGATATTGCGCAATAAATCATCAAAACATTTGACCCACCTTTAATTTTTCTTGAAGACCCTTATTTGCTGCCTTTAAAGACTGAATCTCTGTCGTTAATTTCTTAATATCTACCAGTCTGTTGCTAGATTGAGTATCCTCGCTCAGTCTGTCTGGTTTGACTGTTCGTAATTGTTTTTCTAAGAATTCTTCTTTCTTTCTGAATTCAGACTTGAGATTCCTAAGTGTGCTGTCGTGTCGGGCCTTCAGTGCTCGAACCTCGCTCCGCTCGACGTCGAGCGACTTCTTCAAGGTCGCATTATCAAGCCTCAGCCGTTCGACGAGACCTTTCAACTTGTTCAGGAACGCTTCGTCGACGGTGCGCTTGTGATTCTCTGCTGCCACGGCGGATATCTGACTGCTGGCGGTCGATGTGTCGGTGGACGCCATCTTGTGACGTCACCGGGCTCGTTTTCGGGGACGCGTCTCGAACGTCCGCGGTCTTTTGCCTCGTACTTTGTTCGTACGGATCGCTTTATTGTCGTTTGTTCGTTCGATTGAGGTTTCTCGGTGATGGGGTCGCGTTGCCAATCCTGAAATGCAAAACATGTAATCATTAAAATTGGAGCAGAGCCAAAGTGCTTTACGTAGGCTGATGAAAACAAGAGCGGGAAATCACTAGATCCTGTTTACATAAATATATGCATAAAGATAAGTCATCATTGAAACCACTTACTTATCCATCAGAAGTATTTATGGATATCTCACCCCAAGCATATTAATTTAACTACCATCTTGACAATATAAAATAAAATTTCAGTACCTTCGATACATATTGTACCTAACTAAACCTAAAGCTTTAGGTAGAGTACTTTAAATATTTTAACAGGTAGAGTATATATAATTACAGTAAGATGACGCCAACCGCAATCCACGGTTACCAACTACCAACATAGTTCTGTTTTCTTAAAGATCAAATAAAGTAGGTCATTGTATGTATCTAGCCAGTGTACGAGTATGTGTGTACCTACTATTCGTATGTAGGCCGGTTGTGGGAAGCATAGCTATATTCAAACATTCCTTTGAGATAAGTTAAATAGTTGAATTTACCAAAATTTTAAATTGAGATGTTAATGTTATTATTCTTCTGTTTTTTTTTTTTCATTTCTTTGGAGCGAATTTGGCGTCACACGTCTTGTGTATTTGCCAGTGTCAAGTAATAACATATTTTCTTTTAGGGTATATACCATATATAGATCTTTGCATATTTTGATATATGAGTAGATCTGTGGATATATGCATATGCATATTGAGTTACACAGATATGATCTGTGTTGAGTTATAAGATATCGTCAAAAAAGTCACAGACAAGGAAAGTAAGTTACAGTCAAAGTTATTATTTACTGTGGCTTCTAAGCAATTTCGGAAGCGACCCGAAATTACATGTTTCACCTCTTTATATCACTTGGCCACATTCGAGCACGTCCACGATCATTTAATAAATAATTGCTGTGAATTTCCTTATTGTTTTTTAAAACATTTTGATATAAATAAAACAATTAGTCAATTATAAAGTTACCGACATAGCCCACCGGATTAGCAAGTTGAAATGGCAGTAGTCAGGGTACATAGCAAGCAGAACAGGTGGCCGATGGGGCCAAAAGGTTCTCAAATGAATACCACGGACCGATAAGCGCAGCGTAGGACGTCCACCCACAAATGAACAGACGACCTAAAAGAGACCGCAGGGAAACGCTGGATGCAAGCTGCTTCCGACCGGACCTTTTGGAGATCGTGTGGGAGGCCAATGTCCAGCAGTGGACGTCCTTGGCTGAGATGATGATGATGAAACAATTAGTCTACTTGTAATTAGTCCCAAATACCTAAAAGCACGAAAGTGCCACCTCCCTGTAAAATGGGCCAGTCAGTCGGCAAGTGACATCATTAGTTAATGGCTTCACCACACGGATCATTAGTTTAGTGGACCGGTGAAATTAGGTAAAGACCTCATTATCCATAATAGTTACAGTCTTACTATGGTCATACAGGGTGATGGTGTTGCAGGGTTACTAAATTTCAGTAAAAGTTACTTCATCAAAAGAAAAGAAAAGAAAAGAAAAGAGAAAAAAAGAGAAAACTTATCCAGATATCTCACATTATATTTAAAAAAAACCTAATTAAATTTAAAACTAGTTATTTAAAAAAAATACTCGAGTAAACTTACAGAGTTTTACTTTACGTTACGCTCTCTTTGTCAGTCTATTAACAAACATTTTAAATACCCACCAAACAATTTGCAGATCCTAAATAATAAGAGAAAAAAGTTCATCGAAAAATCGACTGAGATCTTCTTTCTGGAAAGCATATCAAAAACATGATAAAAAATATTTTCTGTGCATGAAATCATCGACACACATTTCGTGTTCTAGAGTCCAAAACAGGAGGCAGGCGCTTATAGAGTAGTAATAGAAGCCGTAATTTTAGTTTAAACTTATTAGAACTGCTTAATAGTGACAAAACAAAGACCAAATTCATAATAGCCTGTCATACATTTGAAGGATCAATCCATTTTTGTGGCATCTGATTTTGCCTGCAATAGCCGCAAAGATCTGATGATTGAAATTGGCATAGCATAAGAGAGCTAGACTCGACCTCCTTACTTTATTTCCTCTCCGTTTAACTTTTTAGGAGAGGCCTATGTCCAGTACATTAAGCATCGTGTTGTGTGTAGGTGGGTGTATGAGATCGAGTATCAGTCGAGTCAGTGACGATAATTATGTACTTCTACATAATATAACTTACATTAGGCAATTGGCAGAGTTTTGGCGCCAACGTGGAAAAAAACTTGTCGCCTCATGTTATTTCGAGTGGTGGCTTATTACCGTGCTCGAGTGTGGGTAAGGGATATAACGAGCTGAACGAGGTATTTCGCGTTGCTTCTAAAACTCTATAAAAGGCTCTAGAAAAGTCTCTACCGTTTTACGGCATAACTTGGACTAGACCGTGGCTTACTTTGCTTGACTCTGGCTGTGACTATGCCTTGTGTGACGATTTCTAATAAAATAAGAAAATATTTTAATACTTGACACTAGCAAATACACAATACATGCAAAGCCAAAATCCTTTTAAGAAGAATCAAAAAAAGGCAGTTGGCGGAATCCGAAAGCAAAAAATCGTATATCGGGCTGAGTGGTACAACTGTGAATAAGGTGGGACTAAAGTGATGTAGAGTGATTATAATGATTAGGCCTAGATGTGCAAAGACGAGCAAACCTAATTATGTATCAGCATTAAAAGAACCATAACAAATTACCACCACTTATCACTTTACTATTGACAGAGTCATCGACCTATCGCACCACTTGTACAAATACATCTACTTGATTGTGGGTACATCTTTGGTTGGATTTACAGTCCTACATTCTAAGATATTTTTACCTGTAGATAGGTTGTGCTCGCCACCATATTGACTAGACGAATGCAAAGAACATTACCGTGATCGTTACATTACAGCCGTCTCTCAGTCACGCACTCCGTATCAGTGACGGCCCTAGCCCATAATCAAATAGAGCGAGGTTCTCTTTCGGCGCCCTTTTTTTTGGTCGCCGCTTTCACTCCATGAATTATATTTCAATACCTATATGTTCTAAAGAAAAAATAAATATAAAAAAATCCAAAAATAGTTGTCGCTGACAATTTCTGAAACGCACTCCGTTGCGATGCAAAACGCTTGAAATTATTTTTCGCATTTGGCATATTGGTTCCCCTTGCTACCTGGCGCCTAGACCGACCGCTCCACTCGCTCTACCCTAGGGCCGCTACTGCTCGAGTGTCCGGCAAAACATCGCAGCTAATTAAGTGTTTTAGCAATAATAATTGTGATAAAAATGCCTCCCTGTTTCTTTATACACTGCACAGGCACTGAGAGAGACAAGAAAAAATTTTCATATCACGCTCAAATGCTGTTTTTACCTACATCTCACTACATTCACTCCGCAATGCAGATCATACGAATTAGGTTCAATTTAGCGAGGAAATGGCTCTAAAGGACGCTTGCAATTGGCTCAATTGGCAGCCTGGCCTGAACTCTGTGACCTACTGTGGACTGTATGCAGATTTAGTTACGGAACATTAAGATAATGGCAGATGAATTTGTCATTTGACCTCTGAATATTTTAAGTCACTCACGTAAGAATATTTCTGAAGCAAAATCATTGGATTTTCGTTTATTTTCCCATTTGGTTCTTTTTTGCAGATTTTGGAATCACATTAATATACCTACAATACCTACATGCTAAATTTATTCGGTATGTATATTTGTTACTTTGTGAGTTAACAGCTGAATTGATATTGATAATTGGCAAGAAAATGAACCATGAAAACGGCCCTTTTTAACCAGAATCTGATTATCTGGAAAATCACAAAAAACCGCAGGACCCAATTACTATATCGCTAAGTATGTGAAATTTTAAAATTACTTAGGCCGGAGAAGACACCTACTCGTATAATAAAATAAAGGAATTTTTTTTTTGGATCCTGACGTCTATGTGTCACCTACCCCGCAATAGTACGAAGCGCTTTGATTCCACATTTATTGTGCGAACTGCTAGTCTGTGGAATGCGCTGCCTGAATGGGTGTTCCCCGATGGTTACAATCTGGGTGTCTTCAAATCACGACTGAATCGGTTCCTTCTAGGCAAGCGTGCTCCAACGTAGACCGCATCATCACTTAACATCAGGCGTGATGGTGGTAAAAAGCAAGCCTATTAATTATTAAAAAAAACATGTACTGGATTGTTCAGACGCAGCAGCTGTGTTGCGTCTGAATAGTCCATCTCAAAGTTAGTTATTTTTGTTTTAGTTTTTAGTAAAATGTTGTGCCGTCTCGGAGGTGCCCATCAGCACGCTCATTGCTATGCGGATGGGTACTTTCATCACGTTCGTCTATTCTGAATTACTTTTTTAGGGTTCCGTACCTCAAAAGGAAAAAACGGAACCCTTATAGGATCACTTCGTTGTCCGTCTGTCTGTCTGTCTGTCTGTCCGTCTGTCAAGACCCTTTTTCTCAAGAACGCGTAAAGGTAGCAAGTTGAAATTTATACTAAATACTTGGGTCTACGGTTTCTTTCGGCTGTAAAAAAATAAAAGTTGTAAGTCAATGCAATCAATAGATATGAACGTTTATGTCGCATATTTTGCGATTTCACAGGGGTTCAAAACCTATAGGGTACTTCCGTTGACCTATAATCATGAAATTTGGCAAGAGGCAAGGTCTCATAGCACATGTATAGGAATAAATCCGAAAGTTATAAATTTGAAGGTATGTCATTTAAAAATGATTATTTTGCTATTACAAACTTACATTTTGTAGTTGGAATGTATGGAAGACCCTTATTGTCAACTACAAACTTAAGTTTGTCTTTCAATATTTTAACTTCAGTTAGTTTTTTTTTTGGTCTCGCGCTCTGAGGGTTCCTTTATGTCGTATATTTTGCGATTTCACTGGAGAATCAAAACCTATAGGGTACTTCCCGTTGACATAGAATCATGAAATTTGGCAAGAGGCAAGGTCTCATAGCACATATATAGGAATAAATCCGAAAGTTATAAAATTATTATTTTGCAATTACTAGCTTACATTTTGTAGTTGGAATGTATGGAAGAACCTTATTGTCAACTACAAACTTAAGTTTGCCTTTCAATATTTTAACTTCAGTTAGTTTTTTTTTTGGTCTTGCGCTCTGAGGGTTCTACCTATATTTATCTATGGTCTAACGGAACCCTCAGAGCACGAGTCCTACTCGTACTAGTCCGGTTTTTTTTTTGTATATACATGTTTTGAGTGACAATCCAGTTCAGATTTTAATAAGTATTTATTTAAATAATTCATTGATTGTTATCTCTTTTGTGTATCTAAATGAATAAAAATTAAATTAAATAGTCCACATACTACTGTAAGATTTTTTTTTTTTTTTTTTGTAGTAGATAGGGTTGCTCTTGGCCGCCATCTCGTCTGATGTTAAGCGACGATGCGGTCTACGATGATGCTACCTATCTGCGTATTTATTATATATTATCTTCAGTGATATTCGCGAGTGCCATGCCCATTTCCATCAATGGACGACAGGAAGCTATCAGAGACAGTGGGCAATGGCTAATCATTCTCATTGTTCGAGCCTAATGGACCGTGACGTCATGACTCTGTATACATTACCAACTGTAATCCCCGTTTTATTTATATTACACGGGAATTACTCACGTGAGATTAAACCGGTCACTCCGACTATAGTTTCAACCGCATACACCACGCATGGTATTACCGTCATTACTATCAACTTTTCATGGTACCCACACAAAACCCCTTCTCTCAGAGGGGGCCCCAACCCAATCCATCATGCTGGCCCAATGTCACTGTCAATGTCAATGTCTTTGGACTTTTGAGGTTCTTGGATATTTCGCGGCCATTAAATAAGAGTTGAAGTTGAAGTTGAACATCAGGCGTGATGGTGGTCAAAGGCAAGCCTATTAATTATTAAAAAAAAAAAAAAAGCAGTTTCCTTACAATGTTTTCCATCACCGTTTTTAGCAGGGCCGAGGATGGAACCGGGGGCCGTCAGATGCGCACATACTATTTTTCTAGGCTCAGTAATAGGGTCCCGTTTTTACCCTTTGGGTACGGAACCCTCAAAATTACCCGATTAAACGACAAAACTTGTGAGTTTTTTGTCCTCTGTATCAAATTTAATGGTGTGAACAATGGATCTTGTCTTTTTGTACATTTTTTTTTTACTTTAGTAGCTAACAAGTTGTGTTGTGGTACGGAACCCTTAGTGCGCGAGCCCGACTCGCACTTGACCGCTTTTATTTTTATTGTTACATCTAGATAAGGAAAGCACGGGGAAATACGTCGTGTAACACGCATGTATGCGTTCTCGTGTCAAAAGTACAAAGCTTTTAGGTATGCTGGGGATAAGTGACATCTAGTCACGAGGATAAAAATAAAGCGAGGAATTAGCAGTGACGTCGAGCGGCGCACGCGCTCCACTCGACGTTGTATGAACTCTGTCACCGAGCGGTTAATCGAAAATAAATGCATCTAAGTAATGTTCAATGTGTTTATAATCGTACTTTGTAATAACGGAGTCTTCTGATTTTTAAACTTTCCCAGAATTATCTTAAACTAGCTGACCCGACAGACGTTGTCCTGTCTTAGAACTGTGAAACGCGCGAAGTTAAATCGTCGTTAAGTTTTCTGAAAATATCCAATTTTCTGCGCAATTTTCCAATTATTTTTTTCCGTAAGAATCTTCTACAGAGTATTAGGAAACTTAAAAAAAGATGAATGCAATCGGTAAAGTCGATCTCAAGTTTTGGCGTGACCAAGGTGAATAGGGATTCATTTTTATATATAGATAGATAGATAGATAGATAAAAATAGTATAGGTACAGACTACAGACCTACTACTTTCTAGTGCTCCGCTGGCTAGCTTGATAGCTACTAGCCAGCGGAGCCAAGCCCCATAAACTCGGTTCAAGCATTATTATAAAAGCTGCAGTAACATTGTAAAAATCTGAAGGAAACCAAGAGCTCCTTTTGCTCCTTTTGCTCCTTCTCCTTTTGCTAGATTTGCAGGTATCCGATATACGTCAGTGAAATATCAAAAGAAAATGTTATTTTTCGGCTTTTTATAATGTTATTGCACCTGTTTGTAGAGCAAATAACCAGGCTAGGCGTGTTTACCAGCTTCGATCACAGACAGGTAAGCTGTTCCTAAACGCCTAGCCTGCCATCCATAAACAAATGACCGGAATCCTAACGAATCAAATATCTTTTAAAAATTAAACTTTACATATAATTTCAACCTACAGAGAGACCTACAATACCAGTATAGATTTTCCCAATATTTCCCAGCATAAAAATGCGTGAGGGCCTATTTATAAGAGATAATCCACCTCTTTTTTCCCCCCAAAAAGATCCTAAGGATCTAATCCTTAAGTTCTCGTGAAGTAAAAAGGATCGAAGGAAGTCCTACGCACAGAACTATATCTAGGTATGTGGTCCTACGCTTGGCTGTGATAAGACTTTTAATCTACTAGGATCTCCTCCATCAATTACCAGCCCCTTTTTGTTGCCAAGCGACGGCATCCACAAACACAAATATTTAGATATTCTTCTTATAAATAGTTGTAGCATTGTGGCGTACGTTCACCTTTCAACTTCGAACGTGCAATCAGGATTTAAAGTAGGTGTAACAGAATCAGTTGAATTTGCATTGCAAATCAAACAGTGGTTTTGGCAACCAATATTTGATATACCATTAAGATAGTTTGCTAAATACATTAGCATGAACTTGAGCAAGCTGACATTTCTATCAAAGAATAAAGGAAATATAGAATCATACTGATATTATAAATGTGAAATGTTTGTTGGTTTGTTTGTCCCTCTTTCACGCAGCAACAGAGCAACGGATTGACCTGATTTTTTGCATGGGTATGGGTTCACGGGCTGGAGAGTGATATAGGCGTAGTGATGAAAAATTGTGATGATGATGATAATGATAGCTGAAAACCGCAAGAAAATGTGTTATGTAGTTTCTGACGTATTTTTGCACACGACAATGTGTGGATGTTTTTAATAATAATGGAAAAGTTGACGTCGTATAAATTGGGTTTTTTTTAAACCCCGAAAAAAAACGGATAATCTACAAACGGCTAACAGATTTTCTTGAATCATAAAGCTACTAACACTATCGATAAGTCGCCTCACAATAAAAAAAAACATAATCAAAATCGGGTCAACCGTTTAGGTGCTACGATGCTACAGACAGACACACAGATACACAGACAACCAGTGGCGTAGCTATCGGAGGGCTAGGTGGTACAGTGCACCGGGGCCCTCGGGCCCTGACCAGCAAACCTCAAACTGAACTAGCGAAAATTTCTCCTACCTTCAGATTATAAATAACAGGTTGCAACACGACTTAAATAATGGCAACTCATACTACATAATCCATACATGTAATACTAGCTGCGCCCCGCGGTTTCACCCGCGTAGTGATGAAAAATTGTGATGATGATGATTAAAAGTAAGCTATGTCACTCTCTGGCTCTTGAACTATACCCATGCAAAAAATCAGGTCGATCCGTTGTTTCGTTGCAGCGTGAAAAAGGAACAAACATCCATACATCTATACATCCATACATACAAACTTTCGCGATTATAATATTAGTAGGATGTAGTTTTGCACCTCTTATTCATATAATTATAATAATATTTTTACTTGATACCCAGCTTTCCAGTTGAACCAGTTTAGATAGGGCCCCAATTTTTGCACCAAGGCCTTTACAGTATACGTAGCTCCGCCACTGGACACATCATCAGCCATTAAAGGTCCACTGCTGAACAAAGGCCTCACTCTTAGAGCCGTAATCCCCACGCTTGGCAGGCAGCTTGGGGATCGCAGTATACGTTCACCGTGTACTAATAGGACGCTGCTGCCCATCCTACGGTGGTTCTAGTCGCAGTTTTAGGACATACCCGGTTCCTTAGGACATGCCCGGGTCCTTAGGACATACCTGGGTACCTAGACACAAGGACATAAGTCATAAGTAAGTAAGTAAATTCGAAGGTGTCGGGAGTTAAGTTACAATGGGAAAATCAGAAGAAGAATGAAATTCCCATTGATCTCAATAGATAAATATTATTGTCCGTCGAGATGCTCTGGTACAATAATAAATATGCAAAGATACAGATATTGTTTCCGACAGTCTTGATCCGAGCATCAAATCCGAAATCGGCTGACCTTCAGCACGAGCTAAATACTTTGTGGCGCGCTGCCAGCAGAGTTTCACTGAATTTCATGAGCTCACTGGAAGCTATTAAGTGGAATACCTACGTCAGGACCGCCTTGTCAGCAAGGGCATTGGCTAGCATCTATTTTCGATTGTTGTTGCGTTATTTTATGGGTAAGCTAAGGAAATGGAAGTCTAGGTTACTTACCCTGAGCAAAATGTTAGGTAGGGAGAGTTTGGGTCCATTTACGAGAAAAGCATAAGTTTTCAACTGACTTCATAAAAGAAGTTTTATGTAGACAGAATTTTTACAAACTTTTATATAACTTGCAATGTTATTTTTCTTTTTCTTATCTGCGGGCTAGTATCTTTATTAACAAAACAAAATACAATCTTACACTATTAGACCGTTTAAACCACAGTTTAAACAAACAAAATTTTGTTTAGTTCATTTCTTGCAAGCTGAATTAGAACCTCCTACTATTTACTTACATCAATGCTCGTGCCGTGATGACATACGGCACTGAAACGTGGTCTCTCACTATGGGCCTCATAAGCAAGATCAAAGTCGCACAACGAGCTATGGAGAGGGCTATGCTCGGGGTTTCTCTACGAGATCGAATCCGAAATGAGGAGATCCGTAGACGAACGAAAGTCACCGACATAGCCCACCGGATTAGCAAGTTTGCAGTGGGCAGGGCACATATCAAGCAGAACAGATGGCTGATGGGGCCGAAAGCTTCTGGAATGGAGAGCACGGACTGGTAAGCGCAGCGTAGGACGTCCACCCACATGATGGACAGACGACCTAAAAGAGACTGCAGGGAAACGCTGGATGCAGGCCGCTTCCAACCGGCCCTTTTGGAGATTGATGGGGGAGGCCTATGTCCAGCAGTGGACGTCCTACGGCTGAAATGATGATGATGATGATGGTGGTGAATGCTCGTAGCTGATTTTGCTGATTTTTTTTATACACCTTCAGTTTTGGTGACAATACGATATCCAATAAGTGCGATTCAGTGACAAATTTCTGTTTACCGAAGGTCGAGCTCACTCGGTACTTGGATGGGTGACCACCTGGGCTTGATGCACGACTTTTTTTTACTTTAATGCATGTGGTGGTACGGATCCCTTTGTGCGAGAGCCAAACTCGCACTTTGCCTTATTTAAAGTTTTTATAATTTAGCCTTACTTAATTTACCTTCCATCTTCATCAGAACTTATAAAATATATTGAAGGTCCACGGTGGACCCTCTGAAGGAACATGTAGGTGATGAAATACTAAACATTTAAATGTAATTTGATGTTGTATTTTACTGCATTTGAATGTGTTGCCTGATGAAAAACGCGGTGCGGTGGAGTCAAGCACTTGCATTTCCGATTCAATCTTATCTACCTTTCCGTTCCTACTAGCAAAGATTATTACTAGGTACTTTCAAATAGTAAGTGTATTATCGTAAAATTAGAAAACATTGCATAGGTAACCGAGCATAAATACTGTAGTGGTACAGAGACTAAAGCTAAACATTCACTTGAGAAGTAATACAATTATTAATTCACAAAAAACTTTCAAAACTAGCTTCTCGTATTATTTTCAGCAAAACATTCGATAACCATGTCATGGGGGTGCATAAAAAATAGCTAGCCATCTTTCACAGTCCGCCATATTAAATTTAGTTTGACGTCATTCTATTTACCGTATTCTTCTCAGCAATCCATTTCATTTGATATCCATATCATGTCTGTTATAGTCTGTCATCTTATGGGTGGACGTCCGACGCTACGCTTACCAGTTCGTGGTTGCTTCGAGAACCTTTCGGCCCCATCGGCCATCTGTTCTGCGTACTATGTGCCCTGCCTACTGCCACTTCAACTTGCTAATCTGGTGGGCTATGTCGGTAACTTTCGTTCGTCTACGGATCTCCTCACGCCTACCATATTTTCAGCTTAAGTTAAATTCTATTGCTATTTAGTATGTTGCTATTCTGACTTGTTATTTATTATGGTACTTTTATTTTTATTATTTGATTGATTGATTAACTTTTCATTGTTCATACCATTAAATTTGATACAGAAGACAAAAAACTGTAACAACTGGCGGCGTTATCGCTAAAGCGATCTCTTCCACGCAACCTTATTATTATTATATTTATTTACATTCACGGGTCTAGCCGGATATTTGAGAGGCATTGGTTTGGGGCCGAAGCCAACACCAAGAGGCCCTCTTGACTAAAAAATACAATTATTGGATGCGGGTGATGGGAATTATGGAACTATTGCATAGTACATACGAGTAATAAAAAAAAACTGGGCTATTATGATGAATTGTTAATGGTGGTAAGCTGGTCTATGGTATATGAGGTATATTTTATTATATTATATTTATTATCAATTATTTGTTATGTGACTTGTAGTTTATTGTGTTGAGAGTAAAATAAGTAGCTGAGATATTAAAAAGAAATGAACTAGTCTTCCAACGACAGACATGTAACAGACTTAGAACGCGTGACGCATGACATGATGCCCTACATTTTTAGTTCATTTTAGCTCGAAGCCACGAAAAAGAAATTGAATTGAATTCATTTTAGCTGTCAGTGAATGTGCGCCTTTAATTCCGTGGAGTGATATCTTTATTACTGCAAACATGGTTTTACGTTAAGGTTTACGGCACTTTCATTCATAACTCTTCTAATTGTATGGGTTTATTCTTATAAGATGATTTACTATTACTACTATAGATGCGTGTTTTGAAGTCAACATAATAAGTTACTGCGTCATTGTTTTCAACTGACTTCAAAATAAGAGGTTCTGAATTTTACTGTTTTTGAATGTACTTAAATTAATTTAATTTTTTATTTTAATTTACTTACTTTACTACCTATGTTACGCGATATCACAGGCGATAATTATCTTCCCCGATTTTAATTAATCTTTTTTAAAGTGCGTAAACAAATATATTTAAAAGTATACTTTTATGCAATTTAGTTGTTAACAATTTATGCGGTGATACAGAACCCTCAGTGCACGAGCCTGACTCGCACGTGGCCGGTTTTTTTACAATGTTATGGCAACTGTCAGACGCATTCTTTCAACGGCCGAACTATATGGCATTATATAATATGAGGTACTTCGCACGTGTGTAATTTACGTGCAAGACGGGGTGGGTCGCTAGTTAATAATTGTATTTCACCTTCCGTGAACTAACTGATGGTAAAAGCCGCATCAAAATCCGTTGCGTGCTTTAGGAGGAGTTAGCAGCCATACAGACAGACAGACAGACGCGGAAAGCGACTTTATTTTATACTATGTAGAGATAGAGAAGAGATAGAGAAGATAGACTATGTAGAGATGATAGTGCGATGTTCAGTGATGACAAACATGATTTTAATTCCAGTATCGATTGAATCGACGTGTTGACATAGAAATAGGCGTAATGGAGTAGCAAATAGAAACATTGGGAGGGTTCGTTACCCCAGAGAGCTTGGTCACGCGATCGAACCTGCTACCGTACTAGCTGTGGTGAGAAGTCGTAGTAACTGTTGCTTAAACTGGGGATAGGCTTTTAATCGACCCTGCCTTCAAAGAAGCCGGTGAAAAACATGTCGTTTGATAGAAAACACGTCATCACCAACATCATCATCATTTCAGCCATAGGACGTCCACTGCTGCACATAGGCCTCCCCCATCGATCTCCAAAAGGGCCGGTTGGAAGCGGCCTGCATCCAGCGTTTCCCTGCGGTATCTTTTAGGTCGTCTGTCCATCTGCTGGGTGGACGTCCTACGCTGCGCTTACTGGTCCGTGATCTCCATTCCAGAACCTTTCGGTCTCATCGAAAACACGTAATAGTCTAAAATTAAGAAGTAGTACATTTTTATAACAAAATCTCGACTGCAAAACTGTTAGCCTACGACATTTCTGACATGAACACAAATCTAACGACACCGTACACATCAAAATCGATTAAGCCGTTTAGGCTATAGGAGGTCATGTAGAAACATCAAACATACACACGCCCAAAATATATTAACCTCCTTTTTGGACAGTCGGGTAAAAACAATCGGTTCACGTACTTATTTTATTTTTTAATAATACAATTCAAAAAAAATCTTAGTATAACTTGTAAACGGCTGAACATATTACGATCAAATATATCTGAGCACCGCCGCAATATATCCTGCTTTCAAATAAAATACCGCATCCAAATCGGTTCAGCCGTTTTGGGGGAAAACGGTACATTATTA
Organism: Agriopis aurantiaria; assembly: GCA_914767915.1. Taxonomy (NCBI): domain Eukaryota; kingdom Metazoa; phylum Arthropoda; class Insecta; order Lepidoptera; family Geometridae; genus Agriopis; species Agriopis aurantiaria. The sequence goes on along the minus strand of OU611992.1, from coordinate 2,662,666 downwards.
CATTATATACAAACAGACATTCAAACACACACTAGCACGTAACCTCATACAAAAATGATCAAGTCCTATCAGCCTTGAATGTACGTAGAGTCCCGTAGAGATGCCTAAATTATATTTATAGTAATAGTACGTAATAAACTTAGTATGAAATATTTGCCTACATCCCCAGTGTAATGGTAAAGTCAAACTAAAAATAATGCTGTGTTTACTCAGCTCAGCCAATAAATTCACTTCCATGATTTTAATGTTTGCCTCACATTTCCGAAATAGCCTTCATGCGCGTGAAATATGCTTTCATGTTAGGTACCATGATGCATATTCTTGTATGTATCTAATCTATCATCTGATTCATTCTCTTGATTCATTGATCTGGTCTGCTCGGCCTATGATGTTATATATAAAGGCAGCCAAAACCATTAAGTACTAATGAAATAAATTATTATCATATCTAATTATTTTCACCTATGCCAAAACACTTTTAAATTCACCTATACCCTCCATTTACTTTTTTGTTTATATGTTTTTCATCGAAATTTTGGGTCCAAACGTCTAGTTCTATTTAGCCTAAGACAGTTTTTCAGATTCATCCCATTATAATAGGACTATCCAATTCCATATCTTATACCTATTATTATTGTTGTAGATACAATAACCTTGTCTTGTTATACACAGTAATACCTATGTTTATTGTTAACTACACAGCTGACCCGACAGACGTTGTTCTGTCTTATAGTACTAACAGACGTATGGATTTGGTCGACGAACCGCCGTCCAACCAACGGGTGGGAGAGAGAAAAATGTATCTTTCTCTTCGGTTGGACGGCGTTTCGTCAACCAAGTACGTCTCGTCTGTTAGCACTATTAGAACTGTCAAAGGTGCGAGGTTAAAATCGTTGTTAAGTTTTCTGGACTTTTCCAATTTCTGCGGAATTTTCTTAATATATCTTTCTATAAGAACCTTCTACAAAGTATTAGAAAACTAAAAAAAAATGAATGAAATCGGTAAAGTCGTTCTCAAGTTATGGCGTGACCAAGGTAAACAGGGATTCATTTTTCTATAATATGATTAGATAGATGTAGTTTTTTTTTTTTACTGGGCAAGTGCCTTTATTAACTAAACAAAATACAAGCTAAAACTAACACTACAAATACAGTTAGACTGCCCATAGACCGTTGAAGGTCTAAAGACAATCCACATAGATGTACAATCTACATAAATGTAGTTAACTACCTGCATATTAATATATGGGTACGATTAAAATCAATTTGAAAAACTCACCTTTTATCAAAAGAATCCAAAACAAATCCTTAATCAACGCACTTTATCACCCAATTTGTTCGAAACACACAATCTGGCTGAACGCAAGAAATTGCATTCGCCGTTTCCCACTCAAAAAATAAAATAAAAAAAGTAAGAAAAATGGCGGGAAATTATTTTCACATGGATAATTGGAATGTTTTTGGACTCTATTGTGATGTGATAAGGGTGATTGTTGTTTGAGTGGGGAAACGACAGGCGGACCGCGCGGAGTGGACGACGAGACTAAAGTTTCAGTGGGCGGCACCGCCCAGCCAGACGCGCGCCGTGACGCCACTGACGTCATGCAGGAGTGAAGCAGAAAAGCAGATGTACTTGAATAGATTTGCGGACAGGGCCCTGATTCTGTAACTACAAACACGCACGTAACGCGCCGTGTTAAGTTTACCTCTAAAAGTTGGTCCTTATTCCTAGGGAATAGAGTCCACATTTTAAGAGGTAAACTTATCGCGGCGCGTTACGTGCATGTTAAAGTTACGGAATCAGGGCCCTGGTCGGAATTTCAGTGGCGCAGGGCAGTAGGTGCATTTTGTATCGGTAAGTAAAGACATTTTGTATCGTGAATGTTGATGGATAAACTATCGAATACGATCTAACTAAAGAGATTAATCTTACTAACCTCTAAATTAATGACCATGAAAATAAGTATACCTATAATAAACTACCGACTACTACTATGTCGTAATGGCCGACACGCCAGCCTGAACTAAATCATATGCAGGGCTCTTTCCACCGCCAATGTTGCAGCTGTGCTCGGACCGAGCGGTCTTGCGCGTGACGATGAAAAGAGGCCTGGCGGTATGACATTATTTCTCTGATGGAAGTTGCGGCTTCCCCTTGTATGGGACGCGACTTGTGTCGTAACTTTGGCGCCGTCACATCTTCCTGTGACACAAGGTAGGGCTGGCGCGGCTGCCAATTCCACAGTCAGAGTCAAGCAAAGTAGGTCACAGTCAAGTCAAAGTCATGCCCTTGTAAAGTGATGGAGACTTTACAAGAGTCTTCTACCGAGCTTTGGAAACAACACGAAAATACATGTTTCACCTCGTTATATCACTTACCCATACTCGAGCACGTCAACAAACACTTAGTAAATAGTGATCCACCATAACAACTCATTAACACTCGAAAATACACAAGTTTAGTAAAATAATACAATGCGACGATTATGTTTTTTCACGTTGCGGCGTTGGCGCCAAAAACCGTTTTCAGGGTTGCGTTAATGCGGATAATAGTATAAAAGTTTTTCCTAAACCGTGTCATACCCAAAACCTGTGGTTCACTAATTAAATGACTTCAAAAGTTACTTCAACATGTGTGAATCGATTCACGTGCTTTTTTTTTATAAAGCATTTTGTGTTAAGCCCTCGATGTACCTCAATGTACTTCAATTCAATATTATTTTTATTGAAATTGTTTTAGTCGTTTTTTATTTCTATTATAATTATAATATGAATAAACGAGCGCCTACTGATTTTGAAGTAGTTTTTAAGAATACTAATCATAGTTTTATTATCTGCTGATTTATGCTGAATTTACATAAAGCCAAACGTATTAAGTACTTTTAAGTATATGTAATTTATCCAAAGTCCTACTGGTTCCTATTTAAAAACGATCCTGATGACACTCTCTCGACTCAGTAATTTTCAATTCCCGAGTCAGTTTCCGAGCAGGAAGTCTATTTTCATTCGTTCATTCTAGCATTATAAGTGAATCAGAAAGGACACGTAACTTCTATGAAAATAGCTTGGTTCTGTCGTGCATACGCATACCATTCGCACGCAGTATATGCACTAGTTCCTACGTATATTCTACGTCGTCACAGATTACGCTGCAGTGAGTAAGGAGCGATGAGCGAATTGAAAGCTATTGACCTAAAAATAAACTGTAGGATTGTTTACTGTTCACGCCTGAACTTTGGGCGAGATAGTTAGGCATGTTAAAGTGCGATTACGGCTGGAAATTATTCTACTTAATTATTTCACTAATGTCGATAAAAATAAGTAAATTAGGCATAAAAGTCAACATTCAACTATTCCCTGTGATTAGATACGTACAACCGTCTAAATTTTCGATCATAGAGCGTAAGTCAAAACCACAATAAGTATTCTCGTTTCTTCTTTGAATCTTCTAAAGACAAGGAGAAATAAAACAAAAAAAAATTAAAAATACATGTAGGAAAATACAAATATGTAAAAAAAAAAATATAGCAAAAAAATATTTGGAAATTAACGTCGCTCGCAAAATTCCCGTTTAAAATCGCGTGAAAGTCACTTATTAAAACATCGATAAAACTTTTTCACTAATGTCGATAAGGCATAAAATCACAACATTCTCATTTTCTTCTTTGAAGCTTCTAAAGACAAGGACAAACAGTACAAAACACAAGTATCATACTTGATTATTTTTTTCTAGCAAAAATCGGCGTGAAAGCCTAAAACATCGATAAAATTTAGTCCATCACTAAATCTTACAGTTTCTTTATCCAGAAAAGTGAAAGAAAACAAACAGTAAAGGGCTCCACCACGCTGAACCTCTGACAGTGCAAAACCAGCTTTATTTTGATAGCAGTAGGGTTTGAAAGTTTCAGGTGTTGCAACGACAGTGGACCGTCATTTCCGTGAAAGTTTGAACAAATCAATTTGATGGCCTACGTCTGGTCTGCTCTCTCAGTATGACGACCACCAGGTGCTCCAGGTAGGTAACATTAATGTCCCGATAATACATAAATTAATCATTGTTACACACTAATATTCTATTTTAAATGCGAAAGTGAAGTAGTTTTTTTTTTTCTACAGTCTACTTAAATTTCCTATGTTTAGGTTTATAGTACTACTAGCTGAAACCCGCTACTTCGTACGCGTAGAGCTCGGCCTTCGGCCTCGCTACTACAACCCGTTATAGCCTGTGTTATTCTAATGTATAAGCTATATTATTGTAAACTTTCATTAAAATCCATTCGGTAGTTTTTGCGTGAACGAGGAACAAACATCCATACATACAAACTTTCGCGTTTATAATATAGGATAGAACTAACAAACGTTTGGTTGACGGACCGCCGTCCAACCAATGGGAGAGAAAGATAAAATTTCCCCTTTTCTCCCGTTTGTCAACCAAGTCCGTCTCGTCTATTAGCTAAGGTTGCCTGGAAGAGATCGCTTTTAGCGATAAGGCCGCCATTTGTTACACTAGTTTTTTAAAGTTTTTTGTCCTCTGTATCAAATTTTATGGTGTGAATCAATCAATCAACCAATCAATCAATCGAAGTAGGTACGAGTTCGAGTGGATGCGACTATCGAGAGACCGGGGAGAGTGGCATAAACAAAGGGAGGCCTATACCCAGCCACTCATGTCACTCAGGGCTGATGATGATCATGATGATGATGATGGTGGTGACGTTTAGGTTTACCTACCCTCAGATCAGACAAACAAGAGAGATAATATACCTTGATATGATAATAATTTTATTATCGTTCATTTTCAAATGTCTCCGTGTTTCATACTTTTTTTAAAGAACAAATAACTGTCTTTTAGTTTAGTAAAATATGGAATAAAAAAACCTTTTTTTTTATAATGTAGGAAATAAAATAATAATATTCAGAACAAATAAATGTTAACATTTCCTTTTAAAAAAATTTTAGGCTTCTGTAGCCTTTTCAGTATTTACAGTTCATCATCATCATCTTTAGCCAGAAGACGTCCACTGCTGAACATAGCCTTCCCTTTTAACCTCCACACTGAAAGACAGTCTGCCTTTTGCATCCACTGGATGCCCGCGACTCTCACGATGTCTTCGGTCCATCTAGTGGGAGTCCTACCTACGCTGCGTCTTCCGGTTCGTGGTCTCCACCCAAGAACCTTTCTTCCCCATCGATTATCGGTTCTCCGAGCGATGTGGCTAGCTCATTGACACTAACTTGCAAATTTTACAGTTATCTTATATAATAACTGATTTGGCAACTTTTGACAAAACGTTGCTTAAACGTAGCTTAGGACGCCCTTAGACTTGATGAAGTGACTATAATAAAGGCAGCTGCCGGTGGCTGGAAGCGAAAAGCTGAAGATTGGTCTGAGTGGCGTGCCTTGAAAGGGGCCTGTGCCCAGCTGTGGACTAAGACTGATTATGAGATGATGATAATGGCAACTTTTCAACGAATCCTGCTTTATTTGGCAGCTAAGGAACTTTCTGATCAATTTTCAAGTGGAATGTAAAACAAACAATAGAAAAATAACGTAAAGGCATAACCGGTGAAGACCTTAGGGCGGCCTGAGAACTGACGAGCGCTGGCCACTAAACCAGTACGAAGTTACCTAACCTAGTCATCAGCCTATTTCATCTTTGTTCACTGCTGGGCGCATGCCTCTTCTAAACATAGGTAAGGTAAAAGAAGCACTAAAAATTGCAGGCATGAAAATACCTAGTACGTAGTCTCAGATCAGACAACAAGGGTGATATGGTCAGGTGGCGTGGCGGCAAACCCGAAGACATTTAACCACGAACCATAATTGTACCAAGGCATATCTCCCTTGTTAGTCTGATCTAAGTACGTAGTTATCATCGGCTGGACATTGATTGGACATTGGAATATGCAGTTACCTAATTTTCATATCGAAAACGGAAAAACTGAAAAATTGTGCACAAAACCGCGGGCACAGTTTGGTAGAACAGATAAACGCACTTACTGTCACTTCCACCGAGCTATTTTTAGCCCTGATTGTAGTCTGCCATCCTAACTACAGCGTTACAGCCGAGCAGCTGTGATCAGAACTAAATCGGACAATAATACTGCATGGGCGTTGACCCTTTGCGGAATGTAATTTAGTGCTACCAGACGGATAATCTTGATCTTGGCCAAAGGGACAAAACAATAGGCAGGTTGGGCAGTATTTGAATTACATACGTAATTGTACAAATACGTATTTGGTATTTAAATTACTTCCTTAAAATGTAATTTGTAATTCGTATTTCAAATACCTGACGCCGAGGTATTTTGTAATTAGTATTTCAAATACTTGAGGCTTCAAAATACATTTTAACATTAAAATACATTTGACCGATCGTGAGTGTGAGTGCGAGGCGAGAGTGTAATGTTTGTCTGACTGACAGTACCTACATTTAAAAATCTAGTGTTCATGAAAAGAAACTCTCGTTTTACTGATTAATTAATCTTGTTTTTCTATACTTTTCAGCCCGTGCTGGTCTAGATTAATTATTTTGTAATTTGTATTTCGTATTTCAATTAAAAATAGCTAAAATACTGTATTTTGTATTTTATATTTCAAATACCTTACTTAAAGATATTTTGTATTTCGTATTTTAATTACTTGCAATACAGTATTTTTTAATTTGTATTCCAATTAAAGCAAAGATGTATTTTGCCCAGCCCTGACAATAGGGAATAGGGATAGAAGGTATTGAGTAAGCCGTAAGCCTAAGGTACTAAATTCCCCCCCGCGACCGACATGTCTTACATCGTGCACATGCAAATTATGAATGATCAACTTTTACTATTCCATAGAAAACGGTTATTCAATCTCGACAAATTGTATGGAGCAGCTGAAACTTTTTTTAGCGATTTGAGAGTTTGTCTCATAGTAAAAGTTGTTCAGAATGATGGGTACTAGTACTATAGACCCTCTTTCGGATTAGTACATCGTTTCTACGTAACCCTTTATTATTACGCTTACGTTTGACCGCCAGCTCCCCTAGCCATGATGCGGTCTACGATGGAGCACGCTTGCCTAGAAGAAACGATTCACTCGTGATTTGAAGACACCCAGATTGATACTATCGGGTAACACCCATTCAGGCAGACAGGCTTAAGGGTTGCTCACACAGTGGCAGCTATACAGTGGCGGCCCTAGAGTAGAGCGAAAGAAGCGATCGCTCTAGACGCCAGGTAGCAAGGGGCGCCAAAATTACAAATACGAGAGCGTTTTGTGAGGCGCGGGGCAATTTATGATGTGAAAGCGTCGACCAAAAAAAAGGGCGCCGAAAGAGAATCTCGCTCTACCTTAACTAAGGGCTAGGCGCCACAGCCGCCACTACAGCTATATTAGGTAGGTAGGCAGATTCCTGTCGGTTGTGGCTAGTAAAGGGTGAACGGTCGCGAGCCAAAGCCCAGGCACACATGATTTCCACTAAGGCACTTTGTAAAATACTTTTCTCGACTAAAAAGCAATAATTTCACTAAAATAATGTATAAATGTCGGAGCATGTTTGAGAAAATTTGGGGCTATTCTATGGTTTTGGTATGGTTTTTGGTCACTCAATCATAACAAAAAAACATCTCTTATATTAAACGTAGTGATTATAGGTATTATCTTTGTCTAATATTATGAGTCAGCAAAACATGCCTTTTCACTACCTAGGTAAGTATGAAAATGCGCAAGCGAGAAAACTGCTATCCACCTTGAAAGTGATCTGTGTCATCCAGGCAACCATCAACCATAGAGGCCAGCTATCTTACCTAAATTGGCTGAGCAATCATCGAATAAGTACTCTCTATGTAGGTACAGTGCAGTGTCTGTAGGTGTATCTACCTAGCTGGTTCAATCAGAGATCCTGACGCGATGTCACTTTAGCCTTGAGTTCATTAAAAGATAAATTCAGGCTCGTCTCGCTTGATTGTGGTACCTAATCTTGAAGGAGATACAACTTGTGTTACGAAAGTGCATCTGTTAGCGACCCGAACTTTAATTTCTATTATGATACGTTGGTACTGTAAGGTGATGGAATTGACTGAGTCATTAAAGTCTTGAGAAAGTCTGATACTGAACTGGACATGGACATGGGAAATGGATAAGGTGAATCATCAACCTACGATTTATCAGCAACGATATTATCGCAAGCATGTCAGTGCGTTCCATTCTACGTAGTTTTAATTTTTTCTTGGGAGATTTCCATAATTGCACGATACCACTTACATCGGCCTAATAATACAATATCGCTGCTAACTGTCCCGTAACATTCAAACCACAATAATACCAAGGCTAGTTTTATTTTGAGTTTACAGCTAGTTTCCACAATAAAGTTGTTTTAACGTGAAAATAGTATGGCATGTACTACCAAAAGACACAGTTCTGCGTGATACAGAACGTATATTATTATTTTATTTTTATCTTTTTAGTGCTGCCACTTTATATAGTTTTTTGCTAGATTAAGCAAAGCTTGATAAGATAATATCTCAGAAAAATAAATTAAGGTGTTATACCTACAGTTTCCCACCCTTAGCTCTTACGTCATATATGATTGACGGACCATCCAACCAACAGGAGAGAACGATGTTTTTTTCTCTTCGTTCCCATCTTTGTTGGCGTACCAAATCCATACGAGTTAATGCTATAACACCCCACCATCTTGGTCGTCCGTTTGATCATCTTGTTTGCCCTCTCGTTTGTCTCGTTAGTTGTGTGTCGCTCAATATCGAAGTGTGCGTTTGTAGAACTAGAGCAAGAACATGTCAGTGTGTGCAATACGTCTTTACCTCGCTTTTTTTTTTGTGCTATTAAAACTTGAGTATATGGCAAATCCAAGCTATGATCAAAGGATATTATAAAAACTAGCAAAATTTTACAAGCGTTTCTACCTTTTTTTTTTTAATTTTCATTATTGTGGATTTAATGTCCTTTAGTCGTAATAATAAACAGTTTGCTTAGTCTTAATAGCGTCAAACAAGTCATAGTCACAGTCAGAGTCAAGTATAAGTAAGTCACGGTCAAGTCAAACTCAGCAGTAGGTAAGCCAGGAAATAAATTATTTTGTTTTCGTAAGATGCCGCTTGATTTATAAAGTTATGTACTTATAATTTGCAAAATGAGCCTTTTCTCAAACCTGTTTGAGCCTGTGCCCTTAGTCCCAGATTTGATAGTTTACGAAAACTTTTTTCGATTTCGTCTTGTTCCATACATTTTAGTAAATATATTTTTTTTTTTGTTAAAATCTTCATGAGCGTGGATTCAATGTCCTTTACTCGTAATATTAAACAGTTCATTTTGTCTTATTAGCGTCAAACAAGTCATAGTCACAGTCAGAGTCAAGCTAAGTAAGTCACGGTCAAGTCGAACTCATGCCCCTGTAAAGTGGTGAAGACTTTACAAGAGGCTCCTATGGAGTTTTGGAAACAACACGAAAAGACACGTTTCACCTCGTTATATCACTTGCCCACACTCGAGCACGTTTACGAGCACTTAATGAATAATAATTCACCATTTAGTACACATTAACACTTGAAAATACACAAGTTTAGGAAAATAATCCAACGAGCCGACATGTTTTTTCCGCGTTGGCGCCAAAACTCCACATTTTAGTAAAGCGCCTCTATCGGAACAGATCAAACCTTTTAGCGTATTTTTTTTTTTTTTTTTTTTTTCTTCTTCCCCGAGTTGGGGCTTTTGGCTCCGCATGATTGATGCAGTTGCCATATACAAGTCGTATGAGTTTAGTTTTAGAATACTCGTAATATTAAACAGTTTACCCCGTCTTAATAGCGTCAAACAAGTCATAGTCACAGTCAAAGTCAAGCTAAGTAAGTCACGGCCAAGTCGAGCTCATGCCCCTGTAAAGTGGTGGAGACTTTACAAGAGGCTCCTATGGAGTTTTGGAAACAACACGAAAAGACACGTTTCACCTCGTTATATCACTTGCCCACACTCGAGCACGTTTACGAGCACTTAATGAATAATAATTCACCATTTAGTACACATTAACACTTGAAAATACACAAGTTTAGGAAAATAATCCAACGAGCCGACATGTTTTTTCCGCGTTGGCGCCAAAACTCCACATTTTAGTAAAGCGCCTCTATCGGAACAGATCAAACCTTTTAGCGTATTTCGTAATGGCAGAGCTGGGATCCCACATTCCTTTTTGACAGGTACTAGATTTTGACAGCTGATTATAAAGTGGCTGCCGTCCGTGTTGCGATCCGTCCTTTTTTGCCACTCCTATTTTGGCAATAATATCCAAAATACTTCCTCTTGGAGTGATTTCCGAGAAATGTAGTGTTGTGCCTTGAGTGTAACAGTGAAATGGCCTAATAGTTCAACAAGGATAAAAAAAACAATCAAGATGAGTACACGATCGGGTCGCGGGGTGTTTGGGAAGCTCTTCGCCAAGAAGCAAAACAAAGACAGGGAAGAGAGGGCAACAGAAATCGGGATGCCTACTAACGTAAAGCAGCACATTCATGTGAGTAAGAATTCAGAGACCGGCATGCTTGAGGGGCTGCCGTCTTCGTGGCAGAGACTGCTCAACACTCAGATCACGCCAGCCGAGCAAAATGAAAACCCTGACGCTGCTATTCAAGCTGTCAAGTTCCACATGTACTCAATGAAAAAAGATAAAGCAGCCGGCGAGCCCTTCAAGCCTTTTGTCACGCCTGAAGCCATCACAGAGGAAGATTTAGAAATCGAGAAGCTGCTAGACCACAAAAATGCCCACCAGAGTCAAGACTCGGACTTGTCTATCGGACAGAGCAGTGAAGATGAGAACAACTCGAGTAGTACCGTGACCATGGACGTAATGTATTCACAGCGGCAAACTATGCCTGTTTCGCCAATGAAGCGTAGCCTTAAGAAAAAAGACAACATGAAAGATATGACAAGTATGGCTGCAGTGGTTGAGGATTTGTCATTGATAGGTAATGATAAGCCGGAGGATGAAAGCCCAATACTGAGGAAGAAGGAGCTTCAGTACGCCACTTTAAGTGACGAAGAGATTTATGAGGAATTGAAAAATATTTGCAATAAAGATGACCCATATGTACGGTTTGAAAGAATAAAGCAACTCGGGGCTGGAGCTTCTGGTAAGATTATTTTTATTTCTTACTAGCAGTACATTTCACCCATTTTAAGCACCTACCTAGCAGAACCCACAGTTTCCTCTGTTAAAACATACTCTACATACAATAATCACCATGATTTGTTGCCTTGTTTTGGTTTGACAAACAAATGGAACTCATTTCCCATCACAAATATTACAAAAAGCTGGCTGACTCTCTCAAAAAAAAGATTTTTTTTTGTTTATATTATAACGGCTGTCAAGGCATGTTTGTAAGAAATTTGTTGTAGCCAGTTGCACCCATATAAACGAAACATCAGTCATACGAAATCAGTTGGCCACTGTGATGCGGACAAAGAAAGAGACCTAACCCAAAAAGGTAAGGTCCAAGTTCTTTGGATGCGGAGTTCGAGGCGTTGACATAAATAAGAATGTTCAATCAAGGTTCTGTCATAATGGCTGGCGACAGATATTTCTGTTCTATTTACTTCTTTTTTCTGTGGTATCTCTGATGCCTAGTCACTAATAAACAACTGAACCAATCTTTATAAAATTGGCCAGGAAAGTAGAAGGACCCCCAACCCAAACAGGGGTATATTTACATGGTTCATTAAAAGAAAACAATTATTATGAACCTACCTACCCTGGGTTAGCAGTATAGTGAAACATAGAGACATTTAAACATAAACAATATACAATAGTTATACTAAGACCGTCGAGATACAATTCCTATAGAGCCACAATCTTTCAGTGAAAACAGTCAAAAAACGTCCAAGCGTCATTGTACATACATTGTATCAATTATATAAGTACTTCACAATGCCACATTTATTCCAATTTAGACATTATGTTGCTTGCATAGTGCTTAACATTAGTTGTCCCCTATGTCATCGTAGATCTGGCATCGCGCGGCGTTGTAGTTTGATCGCGGTTACTTTGTAACTAACCAAAAAGTCTGCGCAATTCGTAGCATGCGCCGAGTTTTGGTACAGATTTTTTATTGGCACGATTGTGAAGTCAATGTAATTTATTCATAAATTTAAATCAATTCGAACGACGACGAGGACGACGACGTTTTGATTTTCGAAGTTGTTGTGACTATATGTATTGTATCTCGATGTCTAAGACATAATATTTCCCTTGTTAGGCAGATCAGAGGGTCCTACCAATATTTTTTATCATAAATAGATGCAGGAAATCCATAAAATCATGAGTAAATCATCAGGGCGTCAGCAGTATTAGACTTAGGTATTAGAAGAATCGCTTTGAATATAATATAGCTATGCAATCTTATCTCTCTGCTTACAATCATGTTCTGATAACAGTAAAATATGTTGAACAAATTAAGATTTTGTCTATGATAATCCTTTACTTCCAGTTGTAACTAAAATAATCATACTAATATTATAAATGCGAAAAATTGGTTTGTACCTCTTTCATGCAGCAACAGAGCAATGGATCGTCCAAATTTTTTCATCATCCATCATCATCATCATTTTAGCCGTAGGATGTCCAGTGCTGAACATTGGCCTCCCCCATCGATCTCCAAAAGGCCGGTTGGAAGCGGCCTGCATCCAGCGTTTCCCTGCGGTCTCTTTTAGGTCGTCTGTCCATCTTGTGGGTGGACGCTCTACGCTGCGCTTACCGGTCCGTAGTCTTCATTCCAGAACCTTTCGGCCCCATCGGCCATCTGTTCTACGTGATATGTGCCCTGCCCACTGCCATTTCAACTTGCTAATCCGGTGATTTATGTCGGTGACTATCATTTGTCTACGGAGCTCCTCATTTCGGATTCGATCTCGTAGAGATTTTTTGCATAGGTATAATTCAAGGGCCGGAGAGTGACATAGGCTTATTTTCATCATCATCATCATCATCACCATTTTTCATCACTACGCGGGTGAAACCGCGGGGCGCAGCTAGTTGTAAATAAATAAGTAACATATGTATGTATTATGTATTAGGTCCAATATCATGGATGATATATTTAGAACTACTATTACAACTAAATAGGGTCAGCATTTAATATAACCAAACTAAAAACAAACAATATATAAATAAAACCATACTATTATGATATTCTGTGCGTGTAGTCTATATTTGTTACAATCTAATTAAAAAAGACATTGTTATAAAATAGCATTACGAAAATAAATTAGTTTGTTGTTTTTTTTTTTACTGATATTAAGTACGCCAACAGTGAACATAATTATTACACATTCTTATTTTTTTAAACATAAACTTACATAGATCTAAGATGAACACCTTTTACCGGCGAATACAACATTCGCCATAAAATTGGTTAGACACTAAAACTATACTATAATCAAATAAAACATATATAATATTCCTAATAATATCATTTATTTTATCTCTGGTTAAATTTCTAAATTATGTAAGTTTTCTTTTTATCTATAGGTTATAAATATAAATACTTTCCTACTGCTGAGCAAGTCTCCCCCATTTCCTTTCATATTTATGAAAGTCCTCCCTTGACCTCTTGCCAGCCTCTCCGGAATGAGTCAAAATATAAAAAAGATCATGGGTATTCCAGATATTGAAAATTATTCGAAAGTTTGCAAATTTTTTCTAAACTAAAACTTTTTATTTCTTAAAATGCTGGTGTAAACTTACTGATTTTTCAATGGAAATAATACTTATTTTTCTAATTTCGATGTAGTAATTCGATACATCGCCTAATTTAAATTTGGGGACAGGCAGGAACGATATTTTCATCCCAGTTGTCGCCAGTTTCGCCACCAGTGGGGGCAATCGAGAATAACATTCCCAGTCGCCACCAGTGGCAGTGATTTACAGATATTTGATTCGTTTCGATAAAGTTATCCCACTTAACCTGCTAAAGTAGAAGGTTGCTTAGAATCAAATAGGGAGGGCCCAGCAATGAGTTAGAAAAGGCTGATGATAATTTCAAGAAGGCAAATAAAATGCATTGCTCATTAGTCGCGTGACTTTAGCCCGATGTGCCGCATCATTCGTGGTCTCAACGCATTCCTTAAAGAGTACCCTGAATGTGACATTTTTTGTGATAAATTGCCTGCTATTCTGAAATCTATTTTGACTTTTTGTGAACAACGTTTTATATGACCGTTAAATGTAAGAATACTATTTTAACTTATTGTAATATTTATAATAATTGACATAAGCATTGTATATATTGGACTAATTTTGTAATAATGTAATTTAGATAATAAGTGTAAGTGGCGTTAGCCGTTCTTATTATTATTCAATAAAATAAATAAATAAAATAAATTAGGCGGCATTATTTGCAATAATACATTTGAGAATAGCTAATACTTATGCTGATCATGAGCTTCTGTTTTTATATGCTATTCTTCTAGTTCCTCAGTAAACTACTTTTTGAATCATTTCTCTCGCATTTTTTTTCAGGTGTGGTGTTCATCGCAATAGACAGTAAGGACAACTCCAGAGTGGCCATCAAAGACATCGACTTGACGAAACAGTCCAAAAAGGAACTCATTCTCAACGAAATCAATGTACTAAAAGATTTCACCCATAAGAACCTCGTGAACTTCCTGGATGCTTTCCTGAGTTACGAGCACCTGTGGGTCGCAATGGAACTGTTAGACGGAGGTTCCCTAACTGATGTTGTCACAGAAGTAGTGATGAAAGAGGGTCAGATAGCTGCCGTGTGTCGCGAGACACTTCAAGCCATCTCTTTCCTTCACTCCAAGGGAACAATACACAGAGACATAAAGTCAGACAATGTCCTACTCGGAATGGATGGTACCGTCAAAGTGACTGACTTTGGTTTTTGTGCAAACATTGTAGGCGACGAGAAACGCCAAACTATGGTCGGCACACCATACTGGATGGCTCCAGAAGTGGTGACAAGAAAACAGTATGGTAAAAAGGTAGATGTTTGGTCACTCGGGATCATGGCAATTGAGATGATTGAAGGCGAACCACCGTACATGAAAGAGACGCCGTTGAGAGCGTTGTATTTGATTGCTGCTGTTGGTCGTCCCAAAATACCGCGGTGGGATAACCTCTCGCCTGATTTCCAAGACTTCCTAGACAAGTGCCTGCAAGTAGATGTAGACATGAGAGCTACGGCCGACGAGCTCCTAGCTCATCCCTTCCTCAACTGTGCCATGGAGTTGAGGACCCTAACTCCGCTCATTAAGGCCGCCCAAAAGATACTTCACAAGAACTTTGACTGAAATTGTGACTTGCTTCCATTCCTGTTTTTTTTTTTTCTACCAATATATTACACTTTTGTAGCAGTTTACATTTTTGTACGTACAACATTTCGGATTGTAACGAAAGGTGCCAACATTTGAATATTTATAGCTTAACATGCAGTTAGGTTATATAGAGTTGAAACGATTTACTATAATAATATTATATTAAGGTAAAAATGAATGAAATTGGACTAAATGTTAAAGGATCAGAATGGTATTCTGAAAAAGCTAGTTTTGATATAATTATGCTAAATTTTATATTAAATATGGCATTCTTTTGAAGAAGGGATCGGATTGCATTAGGTTTGCTAAGCATAAGCTCTATAAAATATGATAGCTTGGATCTAGATTCTGATGGTGTTCATTACATTTAAAGCGTGAAGTCGCAAGATATTTTGGCACTACGTAAGGCTCGCTCGGCTTTGTCTTATCTCTAGGCTACGTAGATATGGTATCTGCTACTGATATAGATATTCAATATCCGACATCACATTGCAGTGTAGTACGGTTGTAAAGATATCATGAGTAATTTTCGACTTTCAATACAAATAATATTGCCATAAACAAAAACGGACTATCGGATGACTTTTTGTTACTTAATAATATCTGTCCAATTTATTTTTTTGTTATTAGTGTCGGTTATTGTTTACGAAATTGCTAAATTACCCATATTTTCTGGCAATGGTAACATTTTATACTTTGCATTGTTATGATAGTTCTATAACTGGTGCATACACTGTTCACAGTAATTTACCAAAAAGAGTGTACATAAATAATTGCATATTTTTTTAGCTAGTCGTAGTTTTTTGGTTAAATTTTTATAGGGTTCTGTAGGTACTTGTTTAATGCACAAATTATCAATATTTTTAATTTCAATCAATGTATTCAATTGACATTCCTTCAAATAGCTCTTCATTCTTTTTCAAATGTATAAGACTGTAAATGTATTAAAAATTTAAATAATTTTCTGTAACCATAGACCATTCCTGGTGAGACTGTCCTCTTCCTTGTTCTGATTTCACAATGTTTCAAACAAAAGGATAATTGTTCTTAAACTACTACTAGGTTACAAAATACCTGTACCTATGTTTTTGTAATTTGCCAGTATCTTTCATGTATTATTCAATTAGCCATATTTTTGTTACATTCTAGGTTTTAGTTTCTAGATTTAGGGAGCTTTAGATTATTAAGCTGGAATACACGTGTTTCTAAAGTAAACACATTTTATTATTTCATGACTATCAATAGTTTAATGAGTGACATGTGTATTCCAGCCTTTACCTTAGGGTCGATGCACATTGACGCAGAGTGAAACGTATTTACATTTCATATTGTGCTCTCAATCACCCTTACATACCAATACTTAATTTGATAGAAGAGTCAACAGATACCATCCACTGGCACTTTTACGAGACAGTTGTCTATTAGGAGGTATTCCCGTTGCCCACCACTTTTTGTTCACATTGGTGGACATCAGGGTAAAAAGTTGCGAAGAGGCGGTCAGACAAGCCTATTACTTATTTCATGTAAAAAAAATATACGATAGGTCTGACCACCTCCTCGCCTGATGTTAAGGATATTCAATGAATATTCCTTAGTTGTGCATACTGGTTGGTTCAAGAAAAATTCGTGATAGAAAAAACAGCACTATATAATATTAAATTTATGTAACAACACATTCTTAGTTACGCTATCCCCCACTGGTGGATATAGCAACTCGTTTGTTACCGTCCGCCAGTAGAACAATTTTTGTGGCGTAAAGTCCCACTGGGGGACATCGCAACATTTTTTCTGATTTCCACTAGTGGAAAACAAAAAGTGGTGGACAACGGGAATAGACAGACAGTCACATTAGTATTACAAGTTGACAACTAAGCGTCAACGACTCACTACTGCTGACGTCATGAGATTAGTTTGTGTGAATTGTCGCACCGGTGACCGCATGGCTTTCCCCACAGAAAAGAAAAAAAAAATGTTTCTTTTCTGTGGCTTTCCCCATATTGTAATTATAAACATAGAGAGGTTACTCAGTGCTTGTGAAGTCTATGCCGTAAGGTGTGTGTTCAAATCCTGACAAAGATTTAACTGCCGGTGAAAGAAAACATAGCATGGTGGTAGGGTACTTTTTAGTACAACCCTTATGGCAAAACCTGTCTTGACGCACCCAGTGTGCTCCGGTATCCTTACTAGAAAGCCTGTCATTCCATGCTGCATCTTTACCGTCCTTGACCAAAACGTATCATGTCGGTAGTTGGCATAATCAGCCTTTTAACAGTCCACTGCTGGATTTAGGCCTACCCCCGAAAGGGCGATTGGGCCATATCCACCACGCTGGCCCAGTTGCTGGTTGGTGGATTCACATACTCCATTGAATTTCTTCTCCGTATGTATGCAGGTTTCCTCACAATGTTTTCCTTCACCGAAAAGCCAGTGGTAGGAAAATCCGTACAATTCTAAAAGAGCTCATTGGTATACAGGCCCGGGATTTGAAACTGCGATCTCACGCTTTCAAGTCAAGCTGCCTCTCAAATAGGCTACCACGGCTTCATGTAGTTTGCAAACGCCTATTAACTTCGAACAAAGCCTGTTAATCATAAAAAAGTTTGGTACATCTACGTACTCTGCATCAGACTGTGTCGACTCCCATCATATTTCTCCACCATGTGTGCCTGCTTTGTATAGCTGTAAGTTGGAGAATTGTGGTGCAAAATGTGCCTAGGTACCGTTATATTGAGACAAAAATGCTGGTCACTAGAAATTAGTAAAATACTCAATTATTACATTGTGATTATATCTGCGGTAATGTTGTCAAATACATTTTGAGTCACTTCTGAATTTTGGGTTGTACGAACAAAGTAAACCGGCAAAATTTGCCACTGAACAAAACTGATAACCCTCCCATGGATCATGTTAGGTCCATCATTTTGCCAACCAGAGATAAATAGGTAGCTCTTCAAGCTGCTTTTTTTTTTTTGTTAAAATCTTCATGAGCGTGGATTCAATGTCCTTTACTCGTAATATTAAACAGTTTACATTGTCTTAATAACGTCAAACAAGTCATAGTCACAATCAGAGTCAAGCTAAGTAAGTCACGGTCAAGTCGAACTCATGCCCCTGTAAAGTGGTGGAGACTTACAAGAGGCTCCTGTGGAGTTTTGGAAACAACACGAAAAGACACGTTTCACCTCGTTATATCACTTTCCCACACTCGAGCACGTTTACGAGCACTTAATGAATAATAATTCACCATTTAGTACACATTAACACTCGAAAATACACAAGTTTAGGAAAATAATCCAACGAGCTGACACGTTTTTTCCGCGTTGGCGCCAAAACTCCTCAAGCTGCTTTTTTTTTTTTTTTTGTTAAAATCTTCATGAGCGTGGATTCAATGTCCTTTACTCGTAATATTAAACAGTTCATTTTGTCTTATTAGCGTCAAACAAGTCATAGTCACAGTCAGAGTCAAGCTAAGTAAGTCACGGTCAAGTCGAACTCATGCCCCTGTAAAGTGGTGGAGACTTTACAAGAGGCTCTTATGGAGTTTTGGAAACAACACGAAAAGACACGTTTCACCTCGTTATATCACTTTCCCACACTCGAGCACGTTTACCAGCACTTAATGAATAATAATTCACCATTTAGTATACATTAACACTCGAAAATACACAAGTTTAGGAAAATAATCCAACGAGCCGACATGTTTTTTCCGCGTTGGCGCCAAAAACTCCCCTCAAGCTGCTTAAAGGGTAGGGTTGCCATACGTCCGGAATTTTCCAGACATGTCCGGGAATTTAGGTTTTTGTCGGATACAGGGGGAACTCAAAAAATATCTTAAAACATTTTTTTATATATTATACAATACATTATGTATGTAATCTTCGTAATCTACTACAATATTTGTTTATATTTAAGGCACCCGGAAAAGCCTTGCAGTACATATTTTTGTTTAATTTAGTACTACGACCGCCACACAAGTTTATTATGATGCAGAATATGAACTTTGAAGGAAATTTCCGGATTTTTTTTTTCATCCAGAGTATATATTTTTTCATCTGGTAACCTTATTTATGATGAAATTAGTACATTTAAAAAGTTCAAATGTTTTCAGAAAGCCCTGATTCTCTGACGCTAGTGTGTGCTGTATTATTTTCGCATAGCTGTAAGCATTTAGGCGACACAACGAATGTGTACATGTTATTGAAGCTGTAATGCTATAGATATAAGTTTATATACACCAACGACACTTTTTGAGCATTTTATTAATAGAATTGCCTATTAAATTATTTTTTTAAAAGTAAGTCCTGTTTTTTTAAATTTTTCGACCAATGTTTCTATTCCTTCCTATATAATTCTTTGTGCACGATTGAGAAAAACTATAATAATCGATAATCATTATTAATGTCGATATTAATATTTTTGTACACACAAGTACTCAGACAGACTTGACTCTTTGTCAGACTCTACGGCATCTAGGCCACCCTAATAGCGTTAACAAACGTATGGATTTGGTTGACGGACCGCCGTCCAACCAACGAGAGAGAAAGTGAGAATATCATATTTCCCTCTCTTTCTCTCCCGTTGGTCAGACGGCGGTTGAGGTCAACCAAATCCATTATAACAAAGACATCGGGTCTGTGGCTGTGGTCATACGTAATTTAAAATAAGTATAACAACCTGCCAGCTTATTTCCTGGCAGATATACCTAGGTCTTTTCAAGGTTAGTAGAGGTATCTTAGTTCGAAGTCTGTGTGCCTTCATCTTCGATCACATTGTCGCTTACTGTCAGGCAAGTTGGTGGTTAAACGCAGACTAATGCCTATTCGTAAAAAAAATGGTATGGAAAAGCAATATAAAAAATTTAAGCTAAACCATAAAATGGCAACGACAAAATCAATGACTGTTCAAAATAAGGAAACAGGGCGGACCGCAGTCAGCGTCAAATTGATTCTAGCGTTTAGGG
Source organism: Agriopis aurantiaria (assembly GCA_914767915.1). Taxonomy (NCBI): domain Eukaryota; kingdom Metazoa; phylum Arthropoda; class Insecta; order Lepidoptera; family Geometridae; genus Agriopis; species Agriopis aurantiaria. Next base: position 2,642,381 of record OU611992.1, on the reverse strand, counting down.
GCCGTACCGTCACCAGACAAAACGAATTTGAAATCGTAATCAGACCGCGCCTTAAGCGATTCTGTGACTGCCAATAGTTGCGCGACCGCAAACTATCTCGGCGCGTTCGTTTATTCCATTATGTCCGACTAGTAGTTCGATGATCTAACTGTTTGGACAAAAATATTCCAATTTGTTAGACTGGCTAGTCGAACAATTTGCTAAGGTTCGAACGTAAACCTTAAGGCGAAATGGTAGAGAACCGTACACATGTATGACGGTAATGCGGCGTGCGCAATTACAATTTTTTTTTATTTTTTTTTCTACAAATAATCTTACGCTTGTACAAAAAACTGCGACCACTAAAGTGTTTGAATGATTGTTAGGATAACACAATTTTTTTTTTTAATAAAAATTTCTTCTATAGAATCAGAATGAAGTTTTTTAGGAAAGTTTATGTTTTTTTTCTATCGAGCCAAATTTCTTTAATCGTGTATCGGTGAACACATCCGAATAAAATATTTCAAGAACATTTATTAAACATAAAGAAATAATATCAATTAATCGATTTTAAAGGTTTACTTTTGAATATTCATGATGACAAATCGTCAAATTTAAAGCATATTTCGTCTTAACGCGCAGAGATACGGTTTGCGGTCGCGCAACTTTTCGCAATGATGAACAGTCACTGAATTTGGCGTTGCCATTTATAAGGTAGGTTTAATTTAAATATAATTATGTATTACATTTGCTTTATTGCAATTGCTTTTACATAACTTTTTTTTTTCACATTCCTCTTGTCACACGTACAATAATTGTATTTTAACTGGCTATGCCCTTGTTTTTAAACAAAACATTTAAGCCTAAATAAAGCCTACATAAATAAGTGCAATTATAATTACATAATTATGGTCAAAAAAGAAGTCAAACAACTAAGTTTTAAAGGAAAACAAAATTTAATTTGCCAACAATAATTAGATCAACTCCAGGCATCGACCACATATTTCTTTTCCTTCTGCAGATTAGAAATAATTGCAATTGCTTCATCTGTGGATTTGCCAGAAGTAACTAAACACTGTTTTAGAGTGTCCTGCACTTGAGCTGCCATGTTTTTCAGGTCACCACAGACAAATATTGAAGCTCCAGACCGTATTAGCCGGATTACTTCTTCACAGTTTTGCTTTAAAGCATCCTGAAAAATAAAACAGATCTTAAAAAAATATATAAGTTAAAAAATAGAAGCAATCTAATAGTAATAGTAGTAATATAATCTAATAGTGTTAACACACGTATGGATTTGGTTGACGGACGGGAGAGAAAGAGTGAGAATATCATATTTCCCTCTCTTTCTCTCCCGTTGGTCAGACGGCGGTTGAAGTCAACCAAATCCATACGTGTGTTAACACTATAAAAGCTCATGATTTGCGCGTCTTCTGTCTCGCTTGCACATTTTAAATAATTTAAATTGTTGAAGATATAAAATACTTTTATTTTTTATTTAAGTACAAAGCTATACCTATCTAAAGAAGCAAACATAAAATATTTGTATGTACATACAAAGCTGTAGAAATAATGAAAACCATAATCTGTGCATTTAAAATACAATGGTCATGTGTCCATTTTTTTAAATTACCTCATAAAAAAGCTGATCCTTGCTCATTAACAATAACGAAATTAAAATTTATTCAGATTTAAATAAGTTATAAGTATTTTAATTTCATGTTAGTCAGAGAGCTCACTAAAAGACGATGTGTGTATAGACTCAAAACGGCTAGGCCGATTTTAACATGACTTTCCCTGGCAGATAGCTGATGATATAAGGAGTAATCCACGCAGGTGAAACCGCGAGGCGTAGCCAGTAGCTGATAAAAATAAGGCTTAAAAACCAACCTGAATATACTTGATGTTGCCAGTTTCCACTCTAGAAAATGCTGTACATAATTTCTTCAAAACACCCTTCTCCACAAATTCATTCAACTCTTTCTCATAAATAAAATCTAAATCTGGTTTTCTACACCCAAAAAATAACCAAACTTCACCTGGATTAATATTAGGGTGTATATCTTTTAGAAGTTTTCTTTCTTGCAGGAATCCTATAAAAGGAGCAACTCCAGTCCCAGGACCAATTAATATTAAAGGAGTTTCCATACCGTCCGGTAAAGAAAACCCACTCAAATTCTTTCTCAAATAAATAGGAACATTAATCATGTCCTTATCACAGTCATTTGTTATTGTTAAATTATTCAACCTCCTTTCAAGATCAAATTCTCGATTTAAAATCATTTTTTCTAGCCAGCCAGTGGTCAAACCTTTTCTATTATTTTCTAGAAGCATCACAGAGAAGCATATTTTGAGGATTTCAGGATCTTTGAGTCCACTATTCAGTATTGAGTATGGTCTAGGCAAAAGTCTCGGTAAATTTGCTAGCAAAACTTGTATGGGTGGTGTGCAGCTCTTGAAAATTGCAAATATGTCGAGTATACACAGATTTCTGTTTAAGATATGAGTTTGGTAAGCAGTGGAGCCTTCTTTACTGCAAAAATATTCTAGAATTTTCCTTTCATTTTCGTCTTTGGTGTGCCTTGATAGTGCCAGCAAAAACAGCTGAAACAAACAATTATAGTTTAAATAAAGTAAATTTCAGAATAAAATACAAAAACCTACTTCAATACTATACCTACATGTACAAACAAAAGTAAAAAGTACAAAATAGACAGTTAAAACGGAGATTGCAAGTCCTCATCAAAACTTTTGCTGAAGAGAACCATTATCTGTGTATATATTTTTGGATATGGTTTTTTTTCAATTAGCGCTAAATTAATTTAGAGGTGGACCCATATAAAATTTATATGAACCTCTGAAGTATAACCAACCAAAAAAAAAAAGAATCATTAAAATCTATTCATAAGTGGGCAGGGCACATTGCACGCAGAACAAATGGGCAGATGGGGCCGAAAGGTCCTAGAATGGAGACCTGAATGGACTTGTAAGCACAGCGTAGGACCTACAAGATGGACAGAGATAGAGTCAGAGTTAAAAGAGACTGCAGGGAAATGCTAGTTGCATGCCAAGCTGCTTTTTTGGAGATTAATGGGAGAGGCCTATGCCCAGCAGTGGACGTCCTAGGGCTGAAATGATGATGATGATGACATGCACCATGTTCCAACCACTTTTTAGCCTTTTTTACCAACTTGCTTTTTTTAGTCTGTGAACATGTTGCATGCAACTCGCTGAAATGTCGGAAGCTCCACTCCAACCAGAACTTTATCACGGTAAATAAGATCTTTGAGAGAGAGAGAAGATTGGCCTTAAATGGCCGTCCTATGGCTGAAATGATGATGATTGAAGTTAAAAAAGGGGGCAAAAGAACCTTACGTGATTAAAGGACAAAGGTGATGTTTTAAAGACACAAGAACACAGTATTTATAAAATAAATGAGTGTTTACCTTTTTCAAGACACTTCTCAGGTCTACACAGTGTTTCAAAACATGCCTCAAGCTCGACTTGTTCGGTATATGGGGTGGGATCCTACTGCCTTTCTGAGTCTTATTCACATTCAGTTCATAACTGCAATCAGCGACACCGGTCAGATCTAACTGAGCAAGGACAATATTCACATCCGCTTCATTGTTTTGAGGAATTATGCCTATCGTGTCACCAGCTTTAAATGTAAAATTCCTACCCTGAAATTGAAAAAGATTTTTTTTATTTAAATATATTATTGTTTAAAATTTTATTTTATTCACATACATATTGTAAGTAGTTTTTTCTGCTACAGGCCTAGCACTTACGCCACAATGACATTCTGCCAATTTTTTAAATAATTTAAAATAAATAATGTTCATTCATACTTCGACAAAAATTAAATAAAAGGGCAGGCCCAGTAGAAGCGCATTTTTGAAGATAACAAAATGAGAGCCGGCTCTCATTTCATTTAAGTCGGTCTCTAGCCGTAGGAAGTGCAACATGTGTCTATTGTTACGCAATAAGGAAACATCTGACAAAATTATGCATTCATATGCTTTCCCGAAGTGTAAAAAACAAATAAAACCGGGATCTATTTTTGGTAACAAATATACTGATACATTTTTTATATTTAGGCGTTGAAGTATATGTCTGACGGTTTGGACTCGTTTTTATTTCATTTTATTTTAGTCGAAGCATTCATACATAAGTATAAATTGAAATTTTAAAGAACCCTCTATAATGAGAGCTGATAATCTTCATCAAACTGATAATCATACCTAAAACACGTCACATTGAGTTAAGTTTGGTTTAATAGCCAGAAACATACCTGAATATCAAAGGTGACTTCATAAATGGCTTTGCAGTCTTTATCCTCAGCAGTAAGACGTCTCCAACTCAAAATATCTGCTTTGAACAAGGCACTGTTTGCGAACGGTAAAGGGGGCTCGGAACCATTATAGATTGTCTTAACCTCCTGGAAAGTTAAAGTAGGTGTATTATATTCATGGTTATATAGATTTTTTGTTTAACATTAAGATTAAATAACATTAAACATGAAAACTTACATCGTCTTTTTCGAACTCAATTTTCAGGGGATTTTCTTTACACACAGGTAAACTTAAGACTGTATTTTGTGGTAGAGATTCAAATACATCTTTAAAAAAACATTGCAAAACCATTCTGCCTAAAAACTTTTCCTGAAATCTTCGTAAAAAAATTATTAATGAAATTAAATGAAACTTCAAACGTGATTCATTTTCATTCAAAATTCGAAACATGTGTGATGTGATGTGCATGTGTCATGTGTCACCTTGGTGGTGTCTGTCACCTCATCCCTGTCATACCAAATGTCACACACGTTGTGTATATCTGTGGTGCACACCACAGAGTTGTGTATATCTGTGGTGCACACGCCTAGAGAGCTATCAATGTTATGTCAATGTAAAAAAAAACCCTCTACTGGTGCTTTTGGCTTCAGACAATTAGCACATTTGCCATGTACAAACGTTTAATAGCGTATTATTTTTAGAATTTAATAGCTAATAAAATGTTCCGAATCCACACTAAAGTAGCTAAGAGACGAGACGGACTTGGTTGACGGACCGCCGTCCAACCAATGAGTTGGAAAGATAATTTTTTATCTTTCTCTCCCGTTGGTTAGGCGGCGGTCCGTCAACCAAATCCATACGTCTGTTAATACTATAACGATGCTCACTACCAACCAGAACCAACATAGCCCTGTGTGTAGTTGTTGGTCATGCGTCACGTAGAGTTTCTTTTTACCCACCAATAATGAACAAACAATGAAGCTCACAATAATGAAGCTCTTTTAGTGATGCATGGTGCATGACGACTTAGCCGCCGACGTGATGGTTTGGGTTTGTATCCAAAGAGAATGTTTGTATCCACGGATCCCAGTATCGGTTTTGCTAGAGCTTGTTATTCCTAGATAAAAGCTCTAAACAATAGACGAGGTGGCATGGCCACAATGGCATTCGCCTGTCCATCATTGTGCGAAAAGAAAACGTTTCAATGTACGCATTAACCGAAGTTTGCTGCGATTAACAATAGCCAAAATAATCAAAGACTTTAAAAAACCTAAGTCCTCTTTTTGCCCTTAGTCAATAAGTGTCGGGGCTTAGTCCCAGATTTGATAGTTTTCGAAAACTTTTTTCGTTTACGTATTGTTCCAAACATTTTAGTAAAGCGCCTCCAGCGGAAACGCGGAGGAACTAAAATCGGCGGTATAGATTGCTTCACTCTAATACGAAAAAAGTTTTCGAATACCTTTCAGGCTAGCAATGTATGGAACAATACGTAAACGAAAAAAGTTTTCGAAAACTATTAAATCTGGGACTATGCCCCCTGGGTGATTTTTGTACATGTACGTAAAAATCAGAACTAGCACAGGGGAACCGAAAAGATCAGCCGAATGCTATTAAATGAAACTATTAATGATAAGTGATAATTTTATTTTAGCTATTTTCATTTCTTCGCCTCGGTGTCAGAAACTGAAAAAAAAACATGATTTCATAATGTAGGTACTAATGAAATACAAGATAGAAAAATAAAATATGACTTACGCTCGATCTCCTCTCGATCCTCTTCATTATTAAACCCTTCAACACATTCAGGACATAATGTAGTATCGCACGGATCGGCAGGCGTAGTCGGGAACGATGGTGTCATTTCTACTGGCGGCGGCTGTAGCAAGGATATTTTTGTTATATTGACATTGCATAATACACATAGTTATTTTTTTTTTACAAGGTGGTGTAAACACAGTTAACACAGGCCCTTATTATACACTTCAAGCACCTCGCTGCTGCCTGATGTATTACGTTTTTTGTATATACCTACTAGGCACTATGACATCACTAAAGCAATTTAGTGGAGGTATAACTCCATTCCATTCGCACGACCAACCGCTTTCGAAGTGTTTTTAGAGTTAATTTGAAATTTTTGTGTTGAGGTTGTTCACGTCTGATTTTGATAATGGCCAAGACGATGGTGATAGAACTGAATTTTTCGGCGTACTAGTTGGAGCATTGATGATCTAATTTAAGGAAACAAACACGCTTCTTATGAAAACTCGCAGGGTCCATCATAATAAATGTATGTGGTGCTCAACTTTAGGGTCGCTTTATGACCCTATTCTTTTCTAGTGCGTTCAAGATTGCTGCATGACATAATTATCTATCTAGAGATACACGACCAATATGAACATGAACTAAGTAATTTCGAGCACCTAAGAAAAGCGTCCAGAGGTCATATCCTCAGAGCTACCAAAAATTATCTAATGGCTTCGCAATAGTAAATGAATATCAGTGGAACGATAAAGAAATGAGAACTAAAGAGTGACCACAAAATGTGAGTTACTTATTACAAAACTTACTTCAAGTCGGTACAAGTAGGACAACCGACAAGGATCCCAAGTTGAGCAAAGTGTAGCGTTATGCATCATGTCCTTTCTCGGCTCGTCACCAAAATAATCAAATGTGATCACTATGTTGTTGTCAATAGCGCATTTGTCCAGAAACTCTGTAACACCAACCTGAATAAAAATTAAATTAGTAACTGGAATAAAAATATTAATAAAAAAATAACAAAAATAATTAAAAAAAAAAAACTAAAAAAAACTTAGACTAAGGTGTAAGATACGCTGAATAGGTGTAGATTTACTGTTACGGTTCGAAAGAAACAGCCGTTAAAAGGTAGGACGGATGGAATGACATCGCAAGCTCAGTAATAAGGTCCCGTTTTACCCTTTGGGTACGGAACCCTAAAAAATTAAAACCTGACGTTGATTGTGCTAATTTTATTGCTCATACTACTTATTTTAAACTTAAATAAGTATTCTGCAACTCTTTTCATGTCCATAAAATAATGAGAGATAGCTGATTGGAGCTGTCTAATTAAGGTAGACGATGAGATGACGATAATGAGATGAGATGTAAGACAATGGTACAACAGAATTTGTCGTAGAAACTGTTCTTTCTACTCTATAGTATGAATGCAGAATTGAAGTTTCTTACTTTGACCTTATTTCCGCAATCGAGAGTTCCATTCTGGAAGTAGTTGTTCTCCCTCTCTCCATTTCCCAAACAGAACATCCAGCCTTCGTGGAAAGAGTATTCAATTGGAGCCACTTCAGCTTCAATGCAAGGGTCCACTGGAATTGGTATGGACTGTTTACCAAAAGTGCACTTTCGTTCGTGCATGTTAGCTTGAACTCTATATGCGTCTATATCTGGTTCAGAATGCTCAGGGCATTTGTAGTAATTCCCTGAAACATTAATGATGTAGGATTTTAATATTACCACGCCATTTGACTGTCATGCTTAACTAAAATTTTGTGAAATTCGTGTCACAATTACCATTCTGTATAATATAAATAGTTTTCTTGGTGGAGCTGATTACTGTCCTCACTGTAAGGCCGTTGCCACCGCTTTTAATATTTTCCATTAGCACTTCTTGAGCTGCACGCTGTTCTCTTGACCATTTAGCTGCTTCCTCTGCCAGTATTTGACGACTTACTTTGCCTGGTGATTGAGTGGACTACAAGAGATATATAGTTTTAAAAAGATCAAAATCAATCAGGTATTAGATAGATAGATAGATAGATAGAAACTCTTTATTGTGTAGATATATAGGTATTATATTATTACGGTATTAGAAATGTCGTGGATACCCACCCATGTCTGAACTAGCTCAAGAGTCAAGACTGAGGTACTTAAATGGTAAAGTAAAAGAGAGGGCCCAGCAATGGATTAAGGACAGCTTCGGTTGATAATGATCTTGAACATAACTTTACCTGTGGTGGGTTCTCCAAGATAACATGAGGTCTGCCCAGGGTATGCTGCCATATCAGCTGTGCAGCTACTTTATGCTTAGCGCTATGGTGAAGTGGCTGAATTTGAAGGATCCCGTACCACGCTAGTTCTCTGTAAACGCTGTCAGGCAGGTATCCGGTCTAAAAATAAATCATTCAGGTCCTTGTTAAGTAATTCTTAGTTTTTCAATCAATGAAAAGGCTAGAATTATACTCACAGGCATGAAATCCATGTGCCACTGAAAATAAAAGTACAAAAGGAAAGATTAATATAATAATCTATGTTTTTGTAAACGTTATATAAGACCGTTAAAAGTAAATAAGAACTTACTTCTTCTTCTGCTGGTTCTTTCGTGTAGGATTCTAAAAATATAATTTAATACATTACATTTGACCCCGCCAAATATTATACCCTAGTTTCCTTTTTTGCCCTCGATTATGCTTTTTGCATACCTCAGACGCATGCTGCCCCATAGATCAATCGCGGTGCCGAAAATCCTTGAAGTAAGGTCCACAAAAAAGTGACAAGCGTGAACCCTCAACAGTGATTCCCGGGTGCGAATGTGTTATATTATGAGTAAGTAATACCTACCTTCTTCATCACTCTGAGTGTCACTAGATCCAATATTATACTGTAAGAGGAAGAAATAGATAACTAAATTAATTTTACGATCGAGACATTGTGTTCCCGTCATTCAGATGAGAATATCAATTTACGTGATCGTGACAGTGCACGGTAATTAGAGGGTACTATTTATTTATTATGAAATACCAATATTTACTGAAGTCATACGTACCAGAAATATCAGTAAGACTAAATAAATTATGTATTTTGTCATATTGCACCTGTAGCTAACTAAAGTTACCAACAATGCAAATAATGTTTCTTTTCTATTTCTAAAGTAGATCGTTAGCTGTTATCGAAACAGGCAGTAATAAAACATATAGTTCGTTAATTGGGGCTTGTTAGTTTTTAGGTTATTATTAATCGAGCGAATAAAAAATAACTTGACGACATAAAGATGTGAGTCTATGTAATTGTAATACTACATATTACTAATAAACCAGCTAAGTACAAGTCGGGCTCGCGCACTGAGCGTTCCGTACAAACACAAAATACATAAAGTAATGCAAAAAGCCAACATCACGCCCAGGCGGTCATAGAAATAATAATACAGTCAAAAAGTTAAAATAAAAAGGGGCGTCCCTATACAACAATCGTATTTTTAACGTATTTTTGCTCTGATGTTATAAACCGGCCAAGTGTGAGTAGGGCTCGCGCCCGACTGTGGGTTTCGTACCACCACCAAATACAATAAGGTTGTCCAGTTATTACAACGCCTTCGAAAATTTGTCAGAGTAATTGCTACTCAGTTTGCTACAGGCGCTCGAATATAACCAATTTGGCGCATTTTGATGAAAGAGCTAATCATTCAATTCAAATTCAATAAATGCACTAATGAAGGCAATTTTTGTTTGTGAATATGGACCATATTCTTCAAATTTAAGGCCATTTTAAAATTTTGTCAATATCCCATATGTAGAATGGAACTTAATCCGTAATCTGGAACGTAAAATAGTACGGGGAAAAAATAGTCTAAGTGTGGTCGAAGCTGTCACTGCCAATCAATAGTTTTTATTTTGTTCTCTGTCAAAGTCAAACTATTGTCATTTTTGCATCACAATACAAGGAGGGCGTAGCGTTACAAAATTCCCAAAAAAATATGATTCATGAATAAATACCGGTGATTTACTCTTTTGTGCGTCGCTATAATAATACTGCAATGATGAATACAATCGACAAACAACTAGCCGACCTCAGGATTTATGCAAACGAGCTTGACGCTAAACTGCAAGACGATATCAACGCAGCTAAGAAAAAGCCCTCGATTCCGCCTAAAAAAAACAAAGCTCCACTCCCTCAGATTCCTCAAAGCTGCATGGTAAAATCTGCTTGTGAACCTTCCTACTCGTCGAGGCTAGAATATGGCAGTAGGACGAGTTCTACGTACTCCAATCTGGTGCCAGTCAAGAGTTGTATCGTTAGGAACAGCGCTCGAGCTCGGAGCGGTGATGTGCTCTTATACAGTAACGTGCTGCCTCCGGGTGGCACTAACCACGTTTACTCCAACATGATGATGCCTCGAAACACGTACGGAGCAGAGAGTATTTACGGAGATCGCGATACTCGGTCTGAGGTATCCAGAATAAGTGATTTAGGCGCGCAGTCGAATTACAGCGAGCTGAGACGGCCGGGTTCTGCATACCCACCTTCCTCAGCCTCAGTGAATGCTCAGGACTTCTCCACTTATGGTGGTTCTCAGACATCCTCTACATACGAGTCTCTGTATGAGCCCATAAACCCTAGACCATGCAGTCAGTTGTCGGGAACATCGCTGTATGGCGGATATGTTGGTACGACAATGGAACCTACTCCAGAACCAGAGGATGCACTTTACTGTGGCAACTGCTACAGATGTGGTCAGAAGATCATGGGAGAAACAAATGGTTGCACTGCAATGGAGAGAATTTATCACATTAAATGCTTCTGCTGCCAACAGTGTGGGATTAACTTGCAAGTGGGTGTTAATTATCAGTTCCCTATTCATCAGTTTGATGCTTAGCATGTTGTTACTATACTGAATCTAAGTTTTTTAGCTTTGACAGTTGCAAAAACATTGTAAAAAGCCAATAAAAAACTTATCTTTTAATATATCGCTGAAGTATATACTATATTAGCTGCCAGCTACAATCTTACATTAAATAAAAACCAAGCAAAAGTGATGTTCAGTCGTGATTTGAAGTCTCCTAGACTGCATTGGTCGCCCTAGAGACCCCTCCACCGGGAGGTCTGCTCCACATGTCTCTGCGACAATGTGTCGGAACACCGAACAGATCCATACACCCGTACCCGGGGAGGGGAGGTAGCCTGCACCACACCTGGGGCTTTAGCCCCCCTGCCCTTTCCATGCTAGGCCACTGTCCATAACTTAGTCTACTTTTGTAAACTTAATTAACTTAATATCTCACTAGATCAGCCATTTAGATCATTAAATAAAATGTTAACAAACATAATTAATTTCTATGTTTCAGGGTCGGCCATTCTATGCAGTGCAAAGCAAAGCACTCTGTGAACGAGACTACTTAGACACCTTGGAGAAATGCTGCGTGTGCCAGGATCCAATCCTGGACCGTATCCTCCGTGCGACGGGCAAGCCATACCACCCTCGGTGCTTCACCTGTGTTGTCTGTCAGAAGAGCTTGGATGGTATACCGTTCACAGTAGATGCTGTCAATCGGATTCACTGCATTGAAGATTTCCATAAAAGGTATGAATTATTTCATTTAAATGTACTCTATTTTTGATCTCTTTTTATTTCATCATCATCAGCCATAAGATAAGCTCCCCTGCTGAACATACGCCACACTAAACAACAGCCTGCCATCTGCATCTACTGGTTTCCCGCGACCCTTACAATTTCGTCTGTCAATCTAGTAGGAGACCTACCTGCGGTTGACCTATTTTTACAAGATTACTATTTTTATAAGTTTACTGACTTTATTCTTATTTCATTTGAAATAAGAATAAAGCAGCGGCGGGGGCGTTAAGTGTAAGACTTAACGCCTCCATCTGGGGGCGTTAAGTCTTACACTGATGTCCTGCTTGGGGTGTATTGTGCATTTACTGACTCTAGTTTGTTTAGGTCAAAGATACGCATACCCAGGTTAAAATTTTCACAGATTATGTAATGTTACGGCGGACAAACCAAGAAATAATAAAACAGTAGAAATAACAAAAAGTAAAAACAAAAGGTATTTTTTACAGCCAACAAAAAAAAATTTTTTTTACATATTTTTGTAATTGCTGTAATGTAAAAACGGTAATACGTACAAGCGTCAAATTTGGCGTCAAACTTGGCATGTCTATAGTACATACTCTCAAGTACAACAATAAATAATAAATAATGGCCAACTGTGAGCCAGTGCCCAGTGACAAATATCTGTTCCTTACGAAGTTATAACTAGTACTTTCGTTATTTAGATGACCTCATCGTTTCTTTCACTGACACGGAATGCCATCATATTTTACTAATTTTGAAGTCTGTTTTTTTTATTGATAATTATTGTATTTGGTAGTGGTACGGAACCCTCAGTGCGCGAGCCCGACTTGCACTTGGCCGGTTTATTTAAAGCTTGTTCATTATAAAGCAAACCAGCAGTGCACATACCGTTCTTTATCGATAGTCAAATTTGACAGTTGAGATCGTCAAATTCGACACAACGCCATTTGATCAGTACTCGTTATGATCGATTCTATGGCATTTTATCGAATTTGACGAATGATAAAGAACGGTACTTGTACTGCAGATCATAATGGCCAGACTAGTGAAATTTCTATATAGTTCATGTTGGTTTACACCAGGTACGCGCCCCGCTGCGCTCGGTGCCGCGAGCCGATCGTGCCCGAAGGCGGAGCTGAGGAGACTGTCCGCATCGTCGCGCTCGACAAGAGTTTCCACATCGCGTGCTACGCGTGCGAGGACTGCGGAGCCTCGCTGTGCTCCCGGCAGGAGGGCAAGGGGTGCTACCCTCTCGATGACCACCTCTATTGCAGAGAGTGTAATGCTAGACGCATTCAAGATTTGTCCCGGAACATCAACTGAGATCAATCACCAGAAATGTATTTGCAAGCTTTTAAGGCATATTTAATTTTGATCAGTTGCAACAGGGGGCTTAGTCCCAGATTTGATAGTTTTCGAAAACTTTTTTCATTTCCGTTTTGTTCCATACATTGCTGGGCTGAAAGGTATTCGAAAACTTTTTTCGTATTAGAGTGCTTCACTCTAATACGCTTTAATAATAATATATACCGCCGATTTTAGTTCCTCCGCGTTTCCGCTTGAGGCGCTTTACTAAAATGTATGGAACAATACGTAAAAAAAAAAACAACTTTGATAGTTTACGAAAACTTTTTTCGTCTGGGGCTAAGGGTACAGTTTAATAATTTGTAATAAGCGTTTAAACTTTCTCGAATCAAAATTTTACTGGCTATTATTATTCTTACCAAGTTTAATCGGAATCAGACAAGAAGTTTCCAGAAAAATTACTTGTTAAGTTGTACGTCCACTGTTGGACATAGGCCTCCCATCGATCTCCAGAAGGGCCGGTTGGAAGCGGCCTGCATCCAGCGTATCCCTGCGGTCTTTTTTAGGTCGTCTGTCCATCTTGAGGGTGGCCCACCTAAGAGTAAATAATTTTAAATAATGTTGCATTTGCCACCAACTGCACCCCTCAACAAAATCCTTACGCCCTTGAATGCTGTCAATCATGTTGCTAAGTAAGTATTAATTTGGGCCTTGAATAGTAATTTTGAGCCTAAAACAATTTACATTGTTACATTTATTATGACGTTAAAAGTATTAATTGGTATATAAGTAATGTAGTTATACACATTGTTAGATATATTTAGGTTAAAAATATTCATAAGTAACATTCCCTTCTGCATTTATTGTAATTTTACAAAGGCTGTGTAGCTATGTTTTAGATTAGATACATTTTTGCAGTATTATTACCTATGTTTTTAGCTTCTTGTAGCTCGACAGTAAAATAGAATTGACGCTAATGTGATGTAAACCTACCTATAGATATGAAATCTGCTTGTATGTTTGTAATTAGTAATTACCTAATTAGTGCCATGTAATCAAGACAACTTATTGTAGTTATTCAAGTTATATGCTTGGTCCAACCATTTATTTGCCTGACAATAGGCATACCACAAACTCAAAAACATTATTATATATTGACATATGTCTTATGTTACAACATAAGTAAGCCATATGTTGTTATATGTTTGTTATGTTGCTTTTGAAAACAAAATTAATCCTAATCCGTGGTTTTCTTATTCGAGATGGGAGCGATAAGTCCTGCACTGACGTCCCGCTTGGGTGTATTGTGCATCGCATGGGGTGTATTGTGCATAATATATTCGTGGTTTTCATTGCATGCTTTTTGCAGCTGTCAAAGCAAACAAATGCTTGGACCTAGGACTGGACTATTAGGTTTGTTTAATAGGTTTTGTATATTATGTAACTAGCTTTTACCTGTTTCGGTCATGTGGTTCGAGGTAAAAATATTGGTATTTTTTGTCAGTAGAGTACCTATTATTCTTTTAGCTATTGTATCCGATGCAAGTGCTTTATCCCGGTCTCTCCAGGATTGGCGAAACAATAGCACTAAGCATGATAGCTGTGCCAGATTCGCTCAGAATGCTGCCTTTTTTAAATATTGACCTATACTGTTGGCCTTACGGCTTCTACAGCTTGACCGGACTAGTTAGCGAACGCAGAGTGCGTTCGGCATAACTTGGTGGTTTAAGTTTTGGGCGACTAGCTTAAGGGCACTTCGAAGGTACGAACCTCGGCTTGGGCCGTCGCCGGGAGTGGGAATCAGACTTGCCCAGGCACCCCAGAGGGGGTGTGCCCTGGAGCCCTAGCGGTTTGTTGAACTGATTGATTATTTGGAGAGAATCTAACCGATCTAACAGATCCTGGGGAAATGCTGCCTTTTATGCACATACCCTTATATTTTGGTCCCCCCCCTTGTGAAAGCTATAGCTACGCCCACAGTATGGGCTGTTATGATATAACTATCTCAATGTAAAAAATTACGCTTAACCATACCAATATGTATTAATTCCTTTAAGACTTTCTACTATAAGACTATAATTATCTATAATAGACTCCATAAGCATGAAGATTTGATGAGCTAATCTGTGCTATTTTTATTTTGTCTTGCTTTACATGTGACACTTCTCATAGGTGGACCA
Source organism: Agriopis aurantiaria (assembly GCA_914767915.1). Taxonomy (NCBI): domain Eukaryota; kingdom Metazoa; phylum Arthropoda; class Insecta; order Lepidoptera; family Geometridae; genus Agriopis; species Agriopis aurantiaria. The sequence goes on along the minus strand of OU611992.1, from coordinate 2,627,277 downwards.
CTTAGATTTATTTATTTGTTGATAGGCGAGCAGCATATGCTGATGTGTCTATATCACACAGTGTCAAAATCTAGTATTTATTTGTTAAGATTATGTTCTTTATTCTTATCTGTTTGTTTTTAATCGCATTTATTGATTTCTAAGTCTAAGTTTCTAAGGTACCTTAGAAATATAATCTGGTGGGCCACCTATGAGAAGTGTTTCACAGTAAAGTAGTCAGAGTGCACTCTAAACTAAACTAAAGAAAGCTCTAAAATTGTTGCCATTATTCTCTCACGTATTAAAAATGGAAAGAGAGGCAGATAATTTTAGTCCTGTCAGATTGGTTTAGTTTAGTGAGTGGTATGACTGGGTATGACAGAATAGGCCTCAATATCAACCAATTATGCATAAGCAACAGGTGAACTTTTCAAGTGGGCGTGGAATAATAAATCCGAAACTGTAAGGAATAGCTAAAAGTACTCAAAGGGTCTCAGGCGTGATTTTGATGAAAACTAACTTCAAAATTGGATTTTTGAAAAAATTAATATTCCTAGCCACACCCACTTGAAAAATTCACCTGTTTCAAGTAGAACTATGAACTAGGTAAGCTTGCCGCCTGATTTTGTAATCTTTCTTTAAATTCCTACATTTTGGAACCACTCCTAGGAATTCATAGGCATAGGTACTAGTCAATTTTATGTATTGTATGTATGCAGCTACTAATTAAATAAAGTACCTACACCTCAACATTGTATTTTTCTTTACTCCTCTTGAAAGAAATCGCATCAGCCTGCAGTTCACAGAACACCATGGGAAGTGGGAACGATCAGATACTTCTAGCCACAACTAGTTTCAACTGGCTATCTCTTACGTTTCAAAAGATACAGCTGTTAAAAGGTAGGACGGACAGACATGAGACAAGACACAGCGTAGGCATAGTAATAGGTCCTGGGGCCTTACGGCTAACTCGGTATCAAACTAACGTTAAATCCGCTCAGTTGGAAAATCACGCGACCGCAAACCGTATCTGGGCGCGATAAGGTTCACGTTCGCGTGATTTTCCAACTGAGCGGATTAGGTGCCGCAATTAGCTGTTGTCCGTAAGGCCCCTGGGCGCGTAAAGGTCCACGTTCGCGTGATTTTCCAACTGAGCGGATTTTTACGTTAGTTTGATACCGAGTTAGCCGTTGTCCGTAAGGCCCCTGTTTATACAATATTACTATATCTGAAATAACCTGACTTGATAATCGTAAATATATTCATACTCATGTTGGAAACTTACAAAGAAAAATAAAGGAGGGTAATGCACACACATTTCTGCACTGAACATTTTCTCTGCTGCCATCTCGGTGTGAACTGGCCCTTATGTTAGTGAGGCTGGGAGCTTCGAAAAAATTAAAGATATTAATTAATTTTACTGCCTTTATTTCTTTATGCTATACATAAACTTGCATTTCCCGTACATTAACTTTACCGGGACAAGTCACCGTCTTACAAAACCTAGTGTTACAATTACAGACAAGAAGACTTTGGCTTCTCATGAAAATAGAAGTGTTCAATACAAATATTTACATTCCCTCTATACACAGTTACTGGATGCTTTACAGTAAACCTTATCATCATCAGCCTGAAGACGTCCACTGCTGAACATAGGCCTCCCCGTTTAACCTCCACACTGAACGACAGCCTGCCTTTTGCATCCAATGGATGCCGGTAAACCTTATACTAGAGAACAATTTTAAATAAAAAATTTAGTGCATAAGTAATGATAAACTTTTAACAAACTTCATTTAGTAAAACGTACTGTCAATGTCAACCAGTCAGATGGCGTTTACATTTGAATAAATTGCAACTGTCAAAAGTGTAACAGAAAAGCGATCAATAAAGTACAGGCAGTGATCTATTGGCGGATCCAGGGGGGGGGGGGGGCATGCCCCTCCCAAAACATTTAGCGATTCCATACATTCAACTCAAATTTTCGATTTGATTCAGGTGCACCTTGTCTGATGCCTGAATGCCCCCCCAAAATGAAATCCTGGATCCGCCCCTGCAGTGATTAGTCCACACGTCATTGGCATCGATTCTGATGTTCTCTAAACTACATTTGACAGCTCTAAAATTGTTGACATCCTTCTCTAACATATTAAAATGAAAAGAGAGGCAGATAATTTTAGTCCTGTCAGCTTGGTTTAGTTTAGTGAATGGTATGACAGAATCGACACCATTGTATGGTCAGCTACATCACACGGTCATTTAGATAAATGCATCAAGCATATATTGCAAAGTAATTTTTATAACAATCAAATATTTAAATCTTGGCACAAACAAATCAATATCATATACGAGTTGTATTTAAACCTAACCTTATTATAACATCAATCAGAAAGAATCATAACTTCAGTATTCATAACATTTTATACTAGAAAGGTATAGGTTATAGGTACATAAAATTATGCCCTCGTGGCATCGAGATACAATTACCTGAAGTCATAAACGTGCAAAAAAATGTGTGAACCAAAACTCGGCGCACGCTACACATTGCGCCGACTATTTTGTTAGTAGTAAGGCAACCGCGATCCGACTACAACGCCGCGCGATGCCAAGGCGGATAAGCGACGTTGAACACTATGCAAGCGACATAACGTATAAATTCGAGTAAATGTAGCATTGCGAACTATACAAGCTTATTGATGTCTAGGTATGTACAACGACGCTCGGACGATTTCTGACTGTTTTCACTAAGACATTGTGACTCTATAGGTATTATATCTCGATGCCTTATGGCTGTTTGTTACCTAAAATAGGCTTTGTTCTATTTGGAAGTTTTGTTTTCCACAAACAAACAAAATTTAAAATCCGACATATATTTTCACTCTCATAGAGATTCAAAACTTTAATTAACAAGCCAGTCTATTTGTTATAGCACTATTCATTAATATTTACAGTCGCTTCGCGTTGAAAGGGGGCTACCTAAAATGTATTCACAGTGACCCAAAACAGGTGTACAGAAAGCATAAATGATAGAATGACCATTGCATTAATTCACCAGTCAATGGTTTTTGGGTCTGGCTTCTGCATGGGTAATTTTTGGGTTTTCCTGTTACAAATAAGAAATCTGATCAAAGTTTGCTTTTGTAGATTTAAGCTTTTTTTTTTAAATTACTGTTAACAAAGTTTTTGCTGAAAATCAAGTCTTTTTAATTCGAGCATTGTGATAAACAATAGCATAGTATAAATGTAGTTGATAAAACTGCTACCGTCTGTTGCTCAAAAAATGCTACTCGGCGTAAATTAGACAAAAGCAAACTTTAGTAGCTAATTGAAAAATAAAACTGAAATTCAATTGAATTAATAAAATTGAAATTCAATTGAATTAATAAAATTGAAATTCAATTGAATTAATGAAATTGAAATTCAATTGAATTAATAAAATTGAAATTCAAGTGTTTTTTTATATCTAGAATCAGAATAGAAACAAAAAAAAAAGAATGTCGACTGATGTTATTATTGTTATACCGGGAGAAATTGCCTTCAAATGGGGCAATATTAATTTTACACTCAGATATTTAAACAATAGTATTTGGATAGTGAGAGAGCATCAAATCTCTGCTGTGTTGGCATTAAAGAAAATGACCTTTGTAAATTAATTCTTATGCAATCTACATACAAATCAAGGAATAGACTAAGAGGAAATACAATAGCGGAACATTAGAGCGTAGATCCGAAATTTGCCTAAAAACGGTATAAAATTTGATGGCGCCGTAGTTTGAGCGTGATATAGGTTGTCTCGAACTTCCGTAAGCGCTGCAGTCAGATAGCGTACGAAAGGGTTCTACAAATTACCGTAGCGCTAGTATCGCAACATTTCAAGAGAATAAAGAAAAGCGCCATCTACTGGTATGAGTTGCACTTCTCTTGAAATGTTGCGAAACTTGACCGCGATACTAGCGCTACGGTAATTTGTAGAACCCTTTCGTACGCATCTGACTGCAGCGCTTACGGAAGTTCGAGACTACCTACAACACGCTCAAATTGCGACGCCATCTAAGTTTATACCGTTTTTAGGGGAAAAAAACACCGATCTGCGCTCTAATGTTCCGCTATTGTCTTTCCTATACAATAAACACTCACTTAAACATTAATTAAAATATCAGATAACTGAAGTTAATTTTTACCAAAATTCATTAATTTTTTCACTTCATTTAAACTGTATTTTTAAGCGGAATACTTGATTGCCTAAAATTAAAAACAATTGTTATACAAAATTACAAATTAATGAAATTATCTATGCAAACTAATCTAGGTTGTAAAAAACCCTAGACATTAAATTTTAAAATATTAACAAATAATTATAATCTTAGTTGAACTTATGAACATATTACATACTTATAAATGGTTTAGTAGATAGCAACAAACATCAAGGGAATGTTCAATAATTCTACTTTACAAAAAACTAAGTTTTTCAAGAGAACTGCAAGAGCATGCTTTTATGATTCCTTTTGCTTAGTTTTGTTAGGAATCGAAACACCAATTTTTAACATGACTTCTATGGTCTTCAGTTAAATTTAATGGAACACTGAGCACAGTGACCTTTCCAGTATTCACAACAAAAGCTAACGAGAACTCGATACAAAAAAGAAAACCTAAGGAAGTAAAAATAAAGCTTTAAATTTTGGGCTGCATTTTTACAAACAACATTCTAAAAATTAAAATGTTTCTTATACTGGGTTACGCGGAAAGACTATACTAAGCCAGAAGCGGTCTATAGTACCCAGCACTATAAACAATTTTGACTGTGGGACCAACCATAAATCACGAAAAAATTGCAGCTGTTCCATACATTCCGTATATCACGTCCTATGACCGTTTTCTATAGAACAGCTGATATTTATTGAGTTGCTCCCAAAGAAAAGGTTGTTCATAATGGGTACTATGGACCCCTTTCGGCTTAGTGCACCCTTTCCATGTAACCCAATATTATGACAAGTAATCTAACTTATGTACAATATTACACGTAAAATAATCTAAAAATTACCAAGCAATTCAATACCTTCGAAATATAAAAATGATGCTGAAGGCAATAATATCAACAAGAGATTGTGATATAGGTACTTGTAATTCAGCCAACATTTTATCAAACAGCATTTGCAATATTGAAACGAGAGTTTAAATTTTTTTTTTTTAATACCCCCGATTAAATAGCTGATTAACTTCAAATGGCTGAACTGATTTTCATGAACCATAGCTAAGAACATTCTAGATCAAGTCACCTTTCAAACCAAAAAAAGAAACTATATCAAAATCAGGTCAGCCGCTTGGGAGCTACGATGCCACATAACACAGATACACATGTTACACTTACAACACCCTTATTTTTGCGTCGGGGGTTAAAATAAATCACACTCCAATTTATAATAATGAACAAATACAAAAAGCAGCATAACTTACAATCTAAATATTTACATGAATACATTACAAGCATCTTCCCTCAGATTTTGAGATAAACAAAATTATTTTTACACCAATGTCTTAACATTTTCTATATTGGAGTTACTATATCAAGAACATCTTTCTCGAAACGTGGAGAACTAGCAAATGTTTACTGTTTACATCACAGGGTTGTTTTTCATCAAGATAGACCGCGTCTGGCATTTTTTTTGTACCTACTGTGAAGTCACGATAACATTTCAGTGGTAGTGTAAATCAAAATGTACGATCAACTACTTTCAAAGAGATAGTCACGAGGGCATTTTAGTGGTAGTTTAAATCAAAATGTACAATCAACTACTTTCAAAGAGATAGTCACGAGGGCATTTTAGTGGTAGTTTAAATCAAAATGTACGATCAACTACTTTCAAAGAGATAGTCACGAGGGCATTTTAGTGGTAGTTTAAATCAAAATGTACGATCAACTACTTTCAAAGAGATAGTCACGAGGGCATTTTAGTGGTAGTGTAAATCAAAATGTACGATCAACTACTTTCAAAGAGATAGTCACGAGGGCATTTTAGTGGTAGTTTAAATCAAAATGTACGATCAACTACTTTCAAAGAGATAGTCACGAGGGCATTTTAGTGGTAGTGTAAATCAAAATGTACGATCAACTACTTTCAAAGAGATAGTCACGAGGGCATTTTAGTGGTAGTTTAAATCAAAATGTACGATCAACTACTTTCAAAGAGATAGTCACGAGGGCATTTTAGTGGTAGTTTAAATCAAAAAGTACGATCAACTACTTTCAAAGAGATAGTCACGAGGGCATTTTAGTGGTAGTGTAAATCAAAATGTACGATCAACTACTTTCAAAGAGATAGTCATGAGGGCATTTTAGTGGTAGTGTAAATCAAAATGTACGATCAACTACTTTCAAAGAGATAGTCACGAGGGCATTTTAGTGGTAGTTTAAATCAAAATGTATTACATGTCATGATCAAGATTTGTCTTTTTGCGATAGTGAAACAATACTTACGCAAAGTTCCATGTGCATAATGCCAAAATCAAAATATTTGTCGTTTTGCGATAGTGAAACAATACTTAAGAAATAGCAAACGCGCACGTCAACAACGGAAAATGTAAGCCCTAGACGTGCTTGGTGGCTTGTGGCGTGAATAAAAGGACCGGACCGAGTAAGAGAATGGGGAGTTTGTGTTAAACAATTTCAGTCTGTAAACTACTTTCAAAGACTTTTTATAATTTAATAAGTAGCAAATTTTCATTTTTTGTATTGACGTCTGACGTGCTACTGCAACGACTGAATTATTCGGCGTGCTAGTTGGAGCATAGATCCAACTTGGAAAGGCCACTTGCAACTTGCGGAGTCTATCTTGATAAAGGTCTGTGATCAATACTATGTATAGTGTACTTTGAAAAATCACGCATCTCTTCACATACAGAGCAATATTCATTACCTATCAACAGCAAGTTAAGAACGAATCCATTGAACTGATAGTATCCATTCGCGCTGGGCCGCAACATGCATACAACTTGGAGTGTCTTTCATGTCATTCAACCTATGATATAAATGCCTGTTTGTCAATCACTCCAAATAACAGATTTTAAAATTGTATGGTTTTATACAGGGTTATTGATGATTAGCAAACAACCTCTCCCTTGTTTACAACCAGCACTACGCTGAGTTGGAACCGGCTTGTGACAGAAACTATAATTTTATTGTTTTATCTCGTAATATCTATTATCTTTTGTTTCTGTCATAAATATTTTTCTTTCTTTCTTTCTTTCTTTCTCCCAGTTTTCCTACATCATACCTAACAACTTTAGTTCGACAACAGTTAATAATTCGACTTCGTGAAATTGAAAAAATATATATTACTAGCTGATCCGACAGTCCTGACTAAATTTCAATTGTTTGAGTTATGATCTTGAGTGCATACAAAAAGAGGATGTTCAGTTTTCCCGAATTTGAAAATGTTCCGGGAAACTTGAAAATTTTCTTTCCATAAAAACCTAATTTAAACTATAACGAACATTTTAAAACAGAAAATAGCCAAATCGGTCCAGCCGATCTCAAGCGATGCGCTTACCAACAAACAGTATTAAATTTTTATGTATATGAAATACGATAGATTAGGCTCTAAATGGTAATAACATTGCGCAGTTTTAAATGAGAAAGAATTTCACAGTAGCAAAGTTTAGAAGCTTTCTACACCGGAAAAATTAATTCAAATAAAACCATACAAAATTAAAAATAAATAAATGATAATTGTAATAATAAGTTTAGTAAAAGGTTAGTGGTTGTTAAGTATGATGTAGGAAAGCTGCCTATGAAACGTTATTAGCTAATTATCAGTAACCCTGTATGAAAGAAAATTTTATAAGTTTACTTCAATCTTGTTAATAAATTAATCCATTCACTTAGCAACGTTTTACAATTTAAATAGTACCTGTACCTGTGTTTCCCATCCAAAACCTAGGTATCGGACCTGCAACTATTGTCAACTTTTCAGTTCATTTACTAATCAGAAGTCTTTTCCTTCGGGTTTTGTTCAAAACCGAAAAGTTCAATACTTTGTTTCCAAGCACACAGTTCACTTTGCTACCCTCAATTGTTTACAATTCTGGTTGCATATGCTTATTCATCTAAACGTGCTTTTTCGTCGCGGCTCCGACTTTTCAACACTGGGATCCCACTCAATATCGTCCGGGTCTTCTCCTTCGTAGACTGATAACGACATCGGTGATAAGGTGCTGCTTTCGTCGTCCACGGGGTCGATGTGGTCTTCTTCGGGGGGTGGTGTGGGCTCGGGGCTGCTCGGTCGGTAGCCCTCGGGCATCGCGGACAGCATTTCAAGGTACGCGTCGTCGGGTAGGGGGAATTGACGCGGCGAGTATGGTTTGACGCTCTGAAATGGTAAATGGTTTATGGTTTAGTAGTCATATCTTCGATCAAAAAATACAAAGACGCGCTAATCGAGGCAATACTCAATCTGTCCCGACTCAATATGGTGACTGATCGGACCCACAGTCACACAATAGTTGCACAAGCCGTAACAATGCCCAAATGTTCCGTAAAAATTGCAATAGTAACAAAACATAAAAGATGGCATTGGTAAGTAAATGCACTTACATTACTATTTATCGTCCAAACAGTCACAAAAACCGCAATAAATCACATATTTTATCATCATAATTATATTATTTTGATAACGCAGCATTCCCTTTCACACATGTACTAAGACTATCGCTATTTCACCTCAAACCCAACACAAATAGTCCATTTCTTTCCCACTTGCGATTCAGACATCACCGGCTCGCTTCATTCATCTACGACGGTTGACGAGTTTAGACGATGTTGTACGAATCGAACTCACTTTAGAGAACTAAGCCGTAAATGTATATATATACGGTTGGTTTTCGTAAAATAGTTTTGATTAGATGTCTAAATCAAAAGATTTGGCGCTTTGCGATAGTAAAACAATACTTACGCAAAATACATAACGCGCATAATGCCGAAATCAAAAGATTTGGCGTTTTGCATAGTGAAACAATACTCACAAAACTAGAAATGCGCTTAATGCTTAAAACGCAAAAAAATATGATCCCTTGACGTGCTTGGTGGGTCTGTGGCGTGCGTGAGTAAAATTTTAGCAAATGGTCCACTGTGACAACGACATTAAGGAACAATAAAAATGTAAACACATAAAAATATAAATGATTTGTGAATTGGTACGAGGTTTTATAATCATAATTTGGCTGTTATCTATTTCTTTAATCCTTTTCCTTTCTGTTATTTCAATTTAATATATAAAAAAACCTTAATTAATTTTAATACTACTTATCAACTGTTTTACCTACTGTGTAAATTCTATTTATCTATCCATGGCCAAGTTGGTGTTGCAACGGGGCATGTACACTTGTACACTATGATTCACAGGTATAAGGTATTTAAGTTTGTATCAGTGAAAACTTTTTTTGGCTTTTGTGTTACTATTTATCGCGTATCTACTGTGTTTGTTAGCAGCTGTTTGTTTTCCATGTAAAATTAAATAAATAAGTAAAATAAAGGTACCTCTTGCGGTGGCAGTGGTTGTGCAGGCAGCGGCGGCTGCGCAGGCGGCGGCGGCGGTGGCGGCGGCGGCGGCGTGTCGGGCGGCGCGTCCATGTCGAGCAGCGAGCGGCGCGCGCGCTGCTTGCGCACGTAGCGCGACCGCTCGCGGCCCTCTGCGCGGGTGTGGCGCTCCGCCACCGCCGGCTCGGACACGTCTTCATCCTGGACAACACATATATCATACATTAATTACTTTTTTTTTTATTATCTTAGGAGAAAGTACCGGACTTAATTAACAGAGTTAAGTTAGCTAGAGACAAAGCGGCCATTTAAAAGTTTCTATTTATAAAAAACACAGTACATTATATGAACGCTAAAACATGTGAATATAAAAACATTGAGGTATAATATTACTAGAACAAAGAAAAAAGCAATAGACTCTAAATAAACTAAGACAAACTAAGATGTGCACTTAACAAATTAAGAAATACATTTAACAATATTTAAGGCAGAATGGTACCTAAATTATCACAAATAATTGTTGATAAAGTTGTCACTTAACCACTTCCTTATGGATGTAATACTAGAGACAAATATATCCATACCTAGACTATATTTACTTAACCTATTATAGGTTCCACACGCACGAACGATAAAGCTATTTTGCCGATAGTTAGTTGATGAGACAGATGAGTGAGATTTGAGTGGAGAGTGCTGACCCACTTGTTTACTTTACAAATGCTATCAGCATTTGCCTAGGGTTACGATGCTGGCAGCGGTTCCCTAACTAATAAGGACACAGACTGGCCTGCAACTTTCTGGACTGAAATAAAGCCATTCATTGAGAAACAATTGTTTGTAAACACTGTTTCAGAAACACACTTATTTGTTTCAGTAAACATGTATAAGAGGGTGTACCCATGTTTCACTTGTTTATTGAACATGGAGATTACCTACCTCTACATATCAACAACTAATGATGTGGATGGCACAGTTTCCGAAACATTATTCCTGGTAAACGTAACCTGGTATCTACGTAATGTTTCAGAAACTGTGTATCCGAAACATTGTTGCTCAATGAATACATGGGTTACTAAACAAACTAATAACCTACTAGCAATCTGATGACAGCATTCTATAAACAAATGAACACACAGGTTTTAAAAAAAAAAAAAAATTAATAGGCTTGCGTTTGACCACCATCACGCCTGATGTTAAGCGATGATGCGGTCCACGTTGGAGCACGCTTGCCTAGAAGGAACCGATTCACTCGTGATTTGAAGACACCCAGATTGTAACCATCGGGGAACACCCATTCAGGCAGCGCATTCCACAGACTAGCAGTTCGCACAATAAATGTGGAATCAATGCGCTTCGTACGGGTTTTCGGAATATCAACCATAAAGCGGTGACGATTTTTCGTGCCTGCTCTGGCAGTCTGATAGAAAAATGGGCAGGAGGGAATTAGATCGTGCAGATCCGATGCACACTCACCGAAATGTATCCGATAAAAAACCGATAGACTAGCAACTTTACTATTTAATTATAGACTTGACCATTTGACTGCAAACTCGCCTGATGTTAAGCGATGATGCGGTCTAGGTTGGAGCACGCTTGCGTAGAAGAAACCTAAGTTAGCACCAAAGTTGAAAAATTTTGCAATGGTGGCTGAGCAGTATCTTTACAATCTGGTAGCCCTGGTTCAATCTTTGGCTCGGCACCAACAACTTATTTATGTACTTATATGTACATGTCTGTCTAATAGATTTCTGTAGGTATGAGGTATTGATCATACAAGGGCATCTCTGACAAGAGTAAGTCAGATCTTTGCTGCATTCAACTTGATGAACGTCTATCAAATATGATATTTGTGTGAAATACTGTAAACACTACTTACGTCGCTTTCTTCAGTAGACATGCGGTTGGATTTGGAAATGCCATTATTCATGGGCATCTCTGGTATCTCGTTCACTCTCCATCTGGAAAAAAAAAACATACATATTTGATTATAAGCATTCAATTTTGACAGATTAGAGTAGATTAGATTCTTGATTGCTTTCATAAAGTACAAGGTGGTAAAAACATGAAAATTTACTAAGTACAGAGTTTCATATGGACCCTGTCGGGCACAGCAAGGAGTGAGGAGGACGGTTATATTTATCACGATTTTAATCTCAATATTATTATTTATTAGGTCTTAGTAAAAAATATATATCTAGTCGTTTACATTTAAACATAATTTCAACGTCAACTTATCAATTCATCATATACTTATTAGGTCATAGTTAAATTGGATTTATTAAAAAAAGAAAAAAGGGTAGTCCCAAAAGATAGTCCGAAACAAGTTCGTCACTGGTAAAAATAATTTATATCTTCATTAGTCACACAACACGCTAACAGTTTGGCAGATAAGGGGTCTCCTTGTCTGACACCTCTGTTTATGGGAAATGAGTCGCCTTTAGATTCTAATTTTATTCGGCTTTTACTTTGACTATAGATGTTTTTGATTATGTCAATATAAGTACTGTCTACTCCTTGTTGACTTAGACTTGCCCAGATGTAGTTATGGTTCAAACTGTCGAAGGCTTTGGAATAATCTATAAAGGCTATGTATATAGACTTTTGGTATTCATTGTATTTTTCCATAATTTGCTTGATTGTGTGAATATGGTCAATTGTACTATAGCCTTTCCTGAATCCCGCCTGTTCTAGTGGTTGGTTTTCATCTAATATTATTGTTATTCTTTCTAAAATTACATTTGCAAACACCGTATAGACGTTTGATATGAGGCTTATAGGTCTGTAGTTACCAATGTCATCTTTATTTCCTTTTTTGTGTAGGAGAATAATGTGTGATTCTCCCCACTGGCTTGGGACGATACCTGTTTTGATAATGTCATTGAATAAGTTTGTTAGGATTGGGCTTAGTTCTTGAACTGTGCCCCTCATCAGCTCATTTGGTATATTGTCGGGGCCTGGAGCTCTTTCTAATTTTTGTGAATTGATAGCCTTTTGTACTTCTACTGTTAGTATTAGAGGTATGTCACCGTACTGGTTACTTGGTTCTTTGTCGGCATCCATTTCTTGGACAAAATCTTTAGTTGAGTATAGGTTTTTGTAATAGTTTGTAGCTAATTTTTTAATTTCTCTGCGTTTTGTCACTTGATTTTCTTGGTTATTTTTGAGTCTAGGAATCCATTCTTTGCCATATTAGTTATTTAGTGCATATATGGCGTACTAACAAGTGACGTCATTTGTAAGTTGTTTTAGTCAGTGCGCTCTCTGTCTAGCACAGGGTTTCCCAACCTTTCTCTTGTTGAGCCTCCCCGGAATATATAAATATAGCCTTAAAAAATAGCGCGGCGGGCGTGCGCGCTCGGTTCATGTCGAGTTGTGCCTTGACGAAATTTGTTTAATAGCGACTGACGACGCCGCGTTGTAAAACAGTAAACGACAGAATGAATGTGATATTCTAATGTTTAATTTATTTATTTACTAGCTGATACCCGCTACTTCCTATTCGGGGCGGACACAAATCGAACAATTTTTTTTTTGTAAATGCAAAGTTATTCCACCAACCTTAGACATCTCTACGTCCCCCTGGTTAGGAACTCCTGGTCAAGGCAGACAATTAAATCCTCCTTAATTTTGATTTAATTTCAATTTTATTCGGTGAACGGCTGCTTTTATGGTCAGTTTTTTGACAAGACAAATAATTATGCAGTCTGTTAGCCTGCTGCATACTCACTTGGGCGTGATGATCTCCTTGTAGGTGAGTATCATGGGGCGCGTGTTGGCGGCCACGGAGTGCGGGATCACGATGTTGTCGATGTCGTACGACGCACGCCGGTACGTGCGGGATTCAGTGCTCGCGCGACCGCGACCTCTGCGGGATACAAAACACAGTATTATACTACTGACTTGTAACTCATTTTTACCTGACTACGGCAAAAAGAGGGTTACGAGTTTCGACAGTCTATGTATGATGTTCATGTGTTATCTAATCTCCGGAACTACTTATCATATTTTGACCAATGAGGTGTCTATCGCCGCGTCGACGATCTGACGTCACGTTTAATCTAATATGGCGGATTTTATGATCAAATTTCATACGAGACTTTTTGTGAAAAAGATATCGTGTTTGGTATCCAATAGAAACTGCTTAATGACTACATTTTAAATATGTATAATTTGTCTTGGGTGTTACTCATATTAATTTTAAAAAAAATCGTATTTGGGTACTTTTTACCCTTTATTCTTATAACTGGATAAAATTAGGTAAAAATAATAGTGAGGCCCAAGCACGTTCTAAGGACTATCAGCAAACAGTAATGAATTTTAGGTGTGTTTTGAATACTTTTGTTTATTGAGTGATTGGCTAGCACTTGATTTAAATTAATAGGAATGCCAACTCGTTAAGGGACGATGCCGTCTACGATGGAGCACGCTTGCTAGACGAAACCGATTCACTTGTAATTTGAAGACACCCAGATTGTAACTATCAGGGAACACCCATTCAGGCAGCGTATTCTGGTCTAGTGGTTTGCACAATAAAAGATGAATCAAAGCGCTTCATACAGGTTTTCGGAATATCAACTACGAAACAAGATAAAATTGTATGAAAATGACATTAGCTTCAGATAACATTTCTCAAGCCAATGTCATTTTCATACAATTTTTCTTTCCGCAGGCGTTAACGCTAACAGAAAGTGGGTCTTGTCTAACCCCCCTGGCCGTGCGATAGAAAAATGAGCAGGAAAGAATTAGGTCACTTACTTTATCAGAAATGATTAATTAATGCTAATGAGACAAGATACAAAAGCCTAAGATCTACAATATTGTTTGCTATTTCTGTTTTATCATAGCTACTGACAACTATTTCTTAAAAATTCTCCATCTACAATATGATTTCAGCAATAAATTACTACATACAAATATAAATACAATATTGATAATATTGTATTTATATTTGTATTTGTATACATAAGATAAACATACTGACCCTCGGAAGCCAAGTAGAGGAAACTAATAGAAAAACTATGATGATATATATGATTATGAAGTTACATGATTATTTACGGGATATTTACCGTGGCAAAGGTTGTGAAATGTTTACTTACAAACTTTAGTGAACAACCGTGATAGTTAAAAACAGTGTTTTAAAATATTGATATCAACTACTTTTGATACCTCCGACTTCTCCAGAACTCTTCGAAGCGCGATTGGATCGCTCGAGACCATCTAACGCGGTTCGACGGATGCTTGTATTTTGGCGACACGTAACTAGCGCTTGCATCCGGACTAAACAGCATATGGCTGGAAATACAACTAAATTGAGCCATATCTATAGAAGCTTGTTGAGCCATATCTATAGAAACTTGTTGAGCCTTATCTATAGAAACTTGTTGATTGATATCTATAGAAGCTTGTTGAGCCATATCTATAGAAACTTGTTGAGAGATATCTATAGAAACTTGTTGAGCGATATCTATAGAAGCTTGTTGAGCCATATCTATAGAAACTTGTTGAGCCATATCTATAGAAACTTGTTGAGAGATATCTATAGAAACTTGTTGAGCGATATCTATAGAAGCTTGTTGAGCCATATCTATAGAAGCTTGTTGAGCCATATCTATAGAAACTTGTTGCGAGATATCTATAGAAACTTGTTGAGCGATATCTATAGAAGCTTGTTGAGCCATATCTATAGAAACTTGTTGATTGATATCTATAGAAGCTTGTTGAGCCATATCTATAGAAACTTGTTGAGCGATATCTATGGAAGCTTGTTAGAACCATGGTATAATGATATACTCTGCTACACATGCTATTCCGAGACACAAAAGTCACGTGGGTGACACAAGCTTATTTTTTTAAAAATATTTTTCGTGACCAGTGATAAGGAGTCATTCAGTCGTAATATTAAACAAGTTTACATAATATTAAATAGCGTCAAACAAGTCATAGTCAGAGTCAAGTCACGCTTATGCCTCAGTAAAGTGGTGAAGACTACAACAGGACAAGCCTACATAAACGACGGTGATGCTGTATTACCAGTAACATGAAATCATTACTCCCCAATCTCTGTGTATTACCTGTTGGAATCCGATAAAACTATGTGGTTTTGATTCAAATTATGTACCTATTTATGATTTCAAGACACCCAGATTGTAACTATCGGGGAACACCCATTCAGGCAGCGCATTCCACAAACTAGCAGTTTTCCTCGAATTTGACTGTTAGAAACATAAATTAAAGTTATTTTCCTTAGTTACCTTTCTAACGTCGATGCCGAGGCATCCTCGTCGCGTTCTCTTTCCCGTATCTTCCTCGACAGCGGCGGCCTGCCTCTTTTCGCTTCTGTAACAGATTTATAACAGTATTAACATTATTATAGAGTGACATCAGCAAGAAATTAGTTCAATCATACTTTTATTGGAAAACCAATCAATGCAAATCATACATCTTTGTGTATGTTTGACTTAGCTGGACAGTTTTTTAATAATAGATAGGCTTGCGCTTGGCCCCCATCTAGCCTTGTTGTAATTAATTATTTTACATCACCATATAAAAAATCAGGATCTATTCTATATTTTTCAGATTCGTCTACTATCGCTTGGGTCAGAGGTTCCCTAACTTTTCTGGCTCACACCTTTATGGTGTGGTGGATATTGTTATTGGTGGACTCCTAATTTATTGGTTTTATTTTGTAGGGGCAGTATGACTGAAAGAGATCGGTTGGCAAGCAACTTTTCAATGTTTTAGTAGTGGTTCGGTAACCTTAAAATACCCCAAATGTTAGCATTGCGTTGCGATCTTTTACTCAAAACTTTATAGGTATACTACCTCACATAATTTTTAACAATTGAATCCACTTTTGTGGACATCTAATTAAATAAATAAATATACGAGACATTTTTGCGCAGAAGGCAGGTTCACTAGCAACTAGGCCACCAGGGCAGTCATCATTACAATTCAATTACATTTCATAGACCCCTTGCTGGTGGCAAATCGACACTTGGGGGTCATAACTATATACACATTGGGAACGACTGGCTCAGGGTCAACTAATAAAACATCACTCACTGTGCTTCTTGAGTGGTTTAGGCAGCAGCATGGAGGGCGGGGTGCGCGGGGTGGGGGGCGCGCGCGCCGCCGGCCGCACCGGTCCGCGCCGCGCACGGAACCAACCGCGCGAGCAAAGTGCTGCCATGTGGGTAGACGGAGACACGTCTGTTGGAGGAAACAACATTATTTTTGCAACAAGGTAATGTTTTATAATTTACAAGTTGACATGGCAATGGGCAGGCCACATTGCTCGAAGAATCGATAACCGATGGGGAAGAAAGGTTCTTGAGTGGAGACCACGAACCGGAAGACGCAGCGTAGGTAGGCCTCTCACTAGATGGACAGACGACATTGTGAGAGTCGCGGGCATACAGTGGATGCAAAAGGCAAGCTGTCGTTCAGTGTGGAGGTAGGGGGAGGCCTATGTTCAGCAGTGGACGTCTTCCGGCTGATGATGATGAATGTTTTATACTGGGTTACGCAGAAAGGGTGTACTAAGCCAAAAGGGGCCCATAGTACCTATCATTATGAATAAATTTTAGTATGGGAGCAACTCTGAAATCAAAGTTATGCGAATACGAGAGTGAAGAAGGGTACTTTGGTTCACTTCGAGCAACCTCGGCTCGATTTGGGCGACTTCCGATCGTTGTCAGGTTGAGTCAAAGGACTCCAAGCCTAGCGACTGAGCCCCTCGCGAGGTTGCACGAGTGTGTAGTCACGTACAGGTTGGTTAAATAAAGCTGGCACTTTCAACTGCGCTTGTGTAGTGTCTGTGAATAAGCGCATGGCGTGACATGAAATGAAATTGCAATAGTGTGAGTAATGTGGACATGCCTACTTTATTATGGAAACTGACGTGGTTTTCACACATTTTATTTAAATTACAAGGGAATTACTCACGTAAGATTAAAAGCAAAAAGCCACAAAACAAGTGCAGAAAAAAAAAAAAAAAAAAAAGCGAGACGCAATCGTGTGCATTCACCTTAAAAAAGACCGCCTAATGCGGTTAAAACTATAGTCAGAGTAACCGGCTTAATCCTACGTGAGTAATTCCCGTGCAATTTAAATAAAATGTGCCAACTTTAGTTAACCGACCTGTACGTCGGACTTCAGTCAACTTCGACCAGTACTTTGTCGAAGCAAGTTCGCGAGTAGTGTAGTGGAGGCTATAGAGTAGTGTAGGTTTACCTTTGATATCGCTGAGCACGGGATGGTAGGCGGGGTCGACGCGCGCGATGCGCTGCTGCGGCGGCAGCGTGCCGTGCGGCGCCGCGGGCAGCGTGGGGTCCGCGCGCCCCGTGCACACCGGGCAGCTCTCCAACGGGTACTCGCAGCTGCATCTGGGAAACGGGAAATAACACATGTAACATACATAAGCATTTGCATCTGGAGTGCAGCAGCGTGGCAGAACAAGGAAACACTATCCTCGGATCATCGAGAACGCTCTGGGAAGCCTACGGACGCATAAGCGAGCTGCTGGCTTTCCTGGAGGAGACCGGGGAGGCTGAGTTACCCACAGCCGAGTGACGCAATAAGGGCCAATGAATGGCCTAGTTGCGGAAAATGCCCACTACACAAGTAAGTACATAAGTATACCGGGTGTAATGCAAATGCAACCGAATCCAAAACGCTATTATTACTATCATCATCATTTCAGCCTTAGGACGTCCGCTGCTGGACATAGGCCTTCCCCATCGATCTCGAAAAGGGCCGGTTGGAAGCGGCCTGCATCCAGTGTTTCCCTGCAGTCTCTTTTAGGTCATCTATCCATTTTGTGGGTGGATGCCCTACACTGTGCTGACACAGACCGGTAGGTCTGTGGTCTCCATTTGAGAACCTTTCGGCCCCATCGGCCATCTGTCGTTCCGCCTGCTATGTGCCCTGTCCACTGCCACATCAACTTGCTAATCTAGTGGGCTATGTCAGCAACTTTTGTTCATCTACGGATCTCCTAATTTCTGATTAGAGGATCCTCGTAGAGTACCAGCATAGCTCTCTTCTCTCGCTCGTTGTGCAACTTTGAGCTTGCTTTTAAGGCCTATGTTAGTATTACACTATCAAAACACAAAAAAGCCATTAACCATTTACCGTATACTTGTTATTTTAGTGGTTTAGAATGTTGCTAACCAGCAATTGTTACATTACGTTTCACTTGCACAACACATAATTTATAATCATTTACTGTTATTAAATGAGATAAATGTAGCATACAACTTGCACTTGGATAACCTAATAAAAACAATAAACTATCTGCTAAAAAGATAATATGACACTGACAATTGCATTTTATTTGACACTGACCACTAGTTAAGAATGACGCGAACTTGGCTTGTCATTCTTAAGCCATCTATGGTCCAACTTATTTCGACCCGCGGAAGTTTTAGAAACTAACCCACTTTACGTGTCGATTTTCAATGACATAGAACATTGCGACGACAGCGCCGCGGTTGCTGGTCGAGAGAATATTGTGTACTTTGATAGGAATTTGAAGGCGATGCATCGAGCAGCCATTTTGTGGGATTTGGTTCCAAACTAAGACGCTCTAATTGCAACTTACATTTTAAACGGAAATCTAATCCGTGGATTTAATAATATAATAGTATTATTATTATCATAAGTGTTAAAACCCCAATATTGGGTAAGTTGTGCATTTTATTGCGATTTTAGAGTAATTTCATCATTGCAATAGCGCTTTGTCATTGGTTGTATTTTAGTGCTATTATAATGTTTTGTTACCTATAATACCTATTAAAAGTCCTTCCGCCTTGCTACTTGCCTTGACTGCATCATCCTAGATCACTAATTACCACATTCCGTTGCACTCATTCTTACTTCATCGCGTCATCATGTTCTCACGGAATGTAGCAGTCATGGTGAAGAAATCGGACATTTTACTAATCGTCCAATTTGTGCGGGTTCCAGGGTTTTATGGCACAGCTACTACAAGGCACTAGGAAACAAGAGTGTGCGCCCTTGGCGCACTGTGGTGACCGTGCTAACCGGGTGACACCTCTGCTGTTGTCAACCAGACTTCCGTTTCCGCGCTGCTCCAGAATAAGCGTGCAGGAGAGTGATTGTCCAACCAGTGCAGTTAATAGAACTCTTGTACAGACCTTTTTATTCTGATTTAAATAGTTTTTTTGTTCTACCTTACTTTAGATTTGATACCTACCTCATAATTAGTAAATTCTGTTTATTGTTTTAGATTAAAGTAGATTATTTACGACTTTTAGTTTTCTTTATATTATATAAAATTTGTATGCGTCTAGAACGTATCAATGGCGCCCAGCTCGTGGTTTAGAACTTCTTTTAGCTGCACTGGCTTGGAATTGGTGTAGGTAGTTGGTTTTCTTTCGGTGATGGTTGAATGAGGTACGTGTTAGACGGTTTTGTTTCGCACATTCATTCATACGCCAAGAAAAGTATACATACATTTTATAGTATACTGTTCAGCGCTTACCATAACTGCTTATTGAATGCACGAAGTAAATCGTTAGTCATTTAATTTTGTAACGGATTGGACAATTCTTTTCTACCTACTTATTTATTCAATAGCTGTTAATTATGCACTTGTAGGCTAATTTCACATGTATAATAATAATATATTGTGATAGGATTATTTTTTATTTAAGCTACACTATAGTGTATTCGTATATAACCTGCACAACATACCTAATTGTCACTAAATAAATAGTACGATACTTAGAAAAGAGTAAACATTATTCTACCTAAAAACAACATATAATAATAAAATATGTCTAAGGAAATAAAATTCTTGTCTTTACAAAAATCCGAACTAGAATATGAGGTCGGAGTTAGAGCCGAAACACCAGCGGACAATGTGTCTGATCTTAGAAAACAAATTTTAAAGCAATCTAAATGTATACCTACTGAGGATATTTTAGAATCTCATCTAGAGCCTACAAATGATATAAACGGCGCTAAAGAAAGCTTGAGCAAATTGAAGGATAGCATAACTGCAATTAAAATAAAATTTGATAAAAACCTATATTCACGTTCGGAAAACCTTGCTCACCATATTTACCATCGTTTGTCAAGAATTCATCCGAACACTACTGAAGAAACTGATAACTTAAAATTGCTACACAACAGACTACAGAGTTGTTATAAAGACTTAGCTAGTTTAAATATATCTACACCTACTCCTTCTTCCATGAAGCAGGTAACTGAACAGGAAGAACTCGCTCCAACTAATATTTCAGTGACATGTGATCGTGGTATTTCTAATGATTTAGCTAAACTTAAGTTTGACGGCAAATCATGCGTACGGGCTTTTATTCAAAAGGCTGATGAATTTATAAAAGCCAGAGACATTAAACCCAGCCGTGTTCTATCTTACGCTGCTGAAATTTTTACAGGTGAAGCCTTGCATTGGTTCCGCAGTGTACGCACCTCAGTTGAATCATGGGAACAACTTGTAATATTACTAAAAAAAGACTTCGATCAATTCGATTACGATTATAGACTAATGAGTGAAATAAGGAGCCGCACTCAAGGCGAATTTGAATCAATCACGATATACTTTGCAATAATGGAAGGTATGTTCTCGCGGATATCTAAAACCGTTCGTGAGGAAGAAAAACTAGAAATCCTTCTGCATAACATTAGACCCTGTTATGCCAGTACTCTTGGTTGTTGCCCAGAAATAACAACAATTGAAAAGTTGCGTGCTACATGCCGTAATTATGAAAACTACCAAACTCGTGTCTCTCAATTTAGAGAACCACCTAAAGTTACTTTCGATACACTCGCTCCAGAATTTGCTTATAATAGCCCTTCCACTAGCTTTGCTTCTACAGCAAATAGGAATTTTAAAAACACCACCAATTGTAGTGCAGTGGAAGCTATTCGCCAGAATAAAGATAACCGCTATTGTCCCAGATGCCGTGATAATACTCACTCACTAAGAACTTGCAAAGAACCAAAATTCCTTATTTGTTTTAAATGTGGTCTCAAAGGCGTTCGTCTACCGGATTGCCCTAACTGCAACAAGACGTCTGGTCAATCTATTGAAGACTCAAAAAACTAATAAACGATTGTAGCAACATTGAGCATACTAAAACAAATGAGTGGACTGATTGGCTAAAATTCATCAACAAATTCTTTAAAACGTACAATGTTGCTACAATCAGAAAATACAAACCACATAACGATCCTCGTCCTTATGTAAAAATAAAAATAAAGAACATAGATCATTATTCAATCTATGGTTTGCTAGATTCGGGTTCTGCTGTAAATATTATAGGCAATAACTTGCACCAAGAATTAATGAATAATGGTTTAGTCATTACGACAACAGAAACTATCACTATATCTGCAGCTGGTGGACATACTATGAACTCGCTAGGTTTTATGCTCTTGCCAGTAGTCTTCAACAACAGATGCATTGAAATAAAAGCACATGTTGTCCCAGAGGTTCAATCGTGCCTGATATTGGGCATTGATTTTTGGAAAAAATTTGAAATATTTCCTAACAATATCAAAGATATTGAACTACTGCCACAAAATGATCCTACATTACTAGAAATAATAAAACACACCGCTGAATGCATCATAATGCCGTATGAAAATCTTAAATACAACCAAAAACAGATAGCCGACCAAATAGTTGAAAAATTTAAAGAAGTTTCGTTTGAGCAAAGAGGCCTCGGAAGGACACATCTAATAGAACATCGAATTGATACGGGTAATGCAGAACCAATTAGGCAAAGGTACTATCGTTTGTCTCCCGAAAAGAAGAAGATTATCGCAGACCAAGTAGATGAGATGTTAGAGCTGGACGTATTAGAACCTTGTGAGAGCCCTTGGTCTTCCCCTGTGCTGGTAGTTGATAAAAAAGACGGTAAGCCCCGATTCTGCCTAGATAGCAGAAAATTAAATGCGATTACCAAAAAGGATGCTTATAACTTACCTTATATCTCAGAGATACTTGACAATTTGAGAGACGCAAAATATCTCTCAAGTATAGACTTATCAAAGGCTTTTTGGCAAATACCTATTGCTACTACTGATCGCGAAAAGACAGCATTTTATGTCCCGGGTAGAGGTACATTTATGTTCAAAGTCACTCCATTTGGATTATCAAACGCTCCTGCTACACAGCAGCGTTTAGTTGATGCTTTGTTTGGGCCGGAATACGAATTAAAACTATTTTGCTACTTAGATGACATTATAATAGTAAGTAAAAGCTTTGAAGAACACGTCAGCCTACTAACGCGCGTTCTAGAAAAACTAACTAAAGCAAATCTAACTATAAATCTATCAAAGTGTCAGTTCTTCAGGAATCAATTAAAATATTTAGGCTACGTAGTTGATGAGCACGGCCTCCGAACAGACCCAGAAAAGGTAGAGGCCATTATCAGATTTCCTACCCCCACCACTAAAAAAGAGATCAAAAGATTTCTTGGGACAGCATCATGGTACCGTCGTTTCGTGCCAAACTTTAGCACTATTGCAGGACCACTAAACAAGTTAACTTCAGGTGGAAAGAAGGCACTAGCTTTCAAATGGACTCCTGAAGCAGACAAAGCATTTATAGATCTTAAAACTAACTTAGTTAACACCCCTGTACTAGCCTGTCCTAAATTTGACCACAACTTTGATGTACATACTGACGCGAGTGATTACGGAATAGGAGCTATGCTGTCTCAAACGATTGATGGCGAAGAACACCCAGTTGCGTACATGAGCAAGTCCCTCACGGGTGCTGAACGCAATTACAGTGTGACAGAAAGAGAAGCACTGGCCGTACTTGTCGCGTTAGAACACTGGCGCTGTTATCTGGAGAATGGAAAGACTTTCTCAGTATACACGGATCACGCGGCATTAAGGTGGTTTCTTACTCTCACTAACCCTACTGGTCGTCTTGCTCGATGGGGAATAAGATTGTCCTCGTTTGATTTCGAAATAAAGCACCGTCGGGGTAAAGACAATATTATTCCTGATGCTCTATCCAGGGCTATACCAGTTGCACCTATAGACTCCGTACAAGACTCTACACCCACCACATCTGACTCTTGGTATCTGGCTATATTTAAAGGGTGTCTTGATTCGCAGACAGGATTTCCTAACTACAGAGTTGAGGGGAATGTACTTTATCGTTATATGAAAAGTAAGAACCCACTAACCTCAGAATTTTCTTGGAAAGAAGTAGTGCCACAAGAATTGCGTGATGAAGTTATTGATAAAAATCATTCAGTTCCGCTCGCTGCTCACTTCGGAATTTATAAAACGTATAAACGCGTATTATTAAAATACTACTGGCCGGGAATGTACGCAGATATAGTGAGATTCGTCGGTGAATGTTCTACGTGTCTTGCTTATAAACACCCAGCTCACGCAACCCTTGGCAAAATGGGTAGGCCTAAAAACTGTTCTCGTCCCTTTCAGACAATTTCCATAGATATTATTGGGCCCCTACCTACTAGCAGAAAACAGAACAACTATATACTATCTGTTTGCTGTTGTTTTTCTAAATACTGCCTAATATTTCCAATGCGGCAGGCGACCGCAGCTAATGTTTGTAAGCATCTAGAGGATAGTGTATTTATTGTACACGGGATTCCGCAGAATATAATAATGGATAATGGGTGCCAATTTGCTGGACGAGAAATGGATGCTCTCTTAAAAAAGTATAAGGTGCCACATGTCCACTTTACCCCTAAGTACACCCCACAAATAAATAGTGTGGAAAGGTATAATCGAACTATTATTACAGCTATCTCGACATTTGTAGAAAACGACCATAGAAGTTGGGACGTTAACATACCGAAGATACAGTTCGCAATAAATAACTCTGTCAATGAGGTGACCGGATTTACACCTGCGTTCCTGGTTCATGGAAGAGAGTTGGTGACCTGCGGGTCGCATTATATTGACAATGATAACGCCAACGAGATAATTTTTGTACCTCGCGACATTTACGCAGAAAATCTAGGCCACTTAGCAAGCATATTTAGTGATGTTCAAGCCGCTCTTTGGCATAGTCATCAAAAGTCATCACAACGTTACAACCTACGACGTAAAGATATGGAGTTTAACGTCGGTGATATAATATGGAAGCGCTGTTTTTTTCATAGCGATAAAGAAGCGCGATTTAGCAAAAAACTAGCACCTAAATTTGAAAAATGCAAAGTTATAGAAAAACGATCACCATTAGTCTACATTTTAGAAGATATGTCAGGTCGGAACATTGGTGCATGGCATATCAAGGATTTCAAACTTAAATTATTAACTTCATAGTAATAACATGTAGAATAGTACTACCTCTAAGTTCGGATTTTTCTAGTAGGAAAAATCCTTGTCTAGGAAGGGGTGTACTGTTACATTACGTTTCACTTGCACAACACATAATTTATAATCATTTACTGTTATTAAATGAGATAAATGTAGCATACAACTTGCACTTGGATAACCTAATAAAAACAATAAACTATCTGCTAAAAAGATAATATGACACTGACAATTGCATTTTATTTGACACTGACCACTAGTTAAGAATGACGCGAACTTGGCTTGTCATTCTTAAGCCATCTATGGTCCAACTTATTTCGACCCGCGGAAGTTTTAGAAACTAACCCACTTTACGTGTCGATTTTCAATGACATAGAACATTGCGACGACAGCGCCGCGGTTGCTGGTCGAGAGAATATTGTGTACTTTGATAGGAATTTGAAGGCGATGCATCGAGCAGCCATTTTGTGGGATTTGGTTCCAAACTAAGACGCTCTAATTGCAACTTACATTTTAAACGGAAATCTAATCCGTGGATTTAATAATATAATAGTATTATTATTATCATAAGTGTTAAAACCCCAATATTGGGTAAGTTGTGCATTTTATTGCGATTTTAGAGTAATTTCATCATTGCAATAGCGCTTTGTCATTGGTTGTATTTTAGTGCTATTATAATGTTTTGTTACCTATAATACCTATTAAAAGTCCTTCCGCCTTGCTACTTGCCTTGACTGCATCATCCTAGATCACTAATTACCACATTCCGTTGCACTCATTCTTACTTCATCGCGTCATCATGTTCTCACGGAATGTAGCAGTCATGGTGAAGAAATCGGACATTTTACTAATCGTCCAATTTGTGCGGGTTCCAGGGTTTTATGGCACAGCTACTACAAGGCACTAGGAAACAAGAGTGTGCGCCCTTGGCGCACTGTGGTGACCGTGCTAACCGGGTGACACCTCTGCTGTTGTCAACCAGACTTCCGTTTCCGCGCTGCTCCAGAATAAGCGTGCAGGAGAGTGATTGTCCAACCAGTGCAGTTAATAGAACTCTTGTACAGACCTTTTTATTCTGATTTAAATAGTTTTTTTGTTCTACCTTACTTTAGATTTGATACCTACCTCATAATTAGTAAATTCTGTTTATTGTTTTAGATTAAAGTAGATTATTTACGACTTTTAGTTTTCTTTATATTATATAAAATTTGTATGCGTCTAGAACGTATCACAATGTAAAGTATAAAAGTACTTACAATCTGGGCGTCTTCAAATAAATATTCGGGACATTTTTGCACACACGGTCATCTGACCCCAAACTAAGCAAAGCTTGTGATATGGCTGCCAGAGACTGATATACATACATATATATAGTTTTAAATACACACTTAAATAGATATTAACACCCAGATATAGGATAAACACAAATGTTCATCACATGAATGTTTGCCCTAGGTGGGAATCGAACCCATGCCCCCAAGCTCAGAAGGTAGGTTCACTACCAACTGGAACAACGGGCTATCAAATCACGAGTAAATTGGTTTCTTCCATGTTCCACATTGCTCCATAGTAGACCGCAGCAACGCTTAACCTCAGGCAAGTAGGAGATCAAATGCAAGCCTATTATTCAATTTATTTTTAAGTACCTAATATCGGATGGTTTGGCCGCCTTAGTGGTAGCGATGTGCAGATTGTGCATCTGCAGTAGCTTCCTCTTCTTGAAAGTGTCTCTCCGTAGCGGGCGCACCCGGGCGCACGTCTCGAGTTCTTCATCAGGCGCGCCGGGGAGAGCGCCCTCGTACCCGCCTGGAGCATCGGGCTGCGGCAGCTGCCCATCGAACTCGACGGGGCCTTTGGCTTCGCGCACCTAAAATAAAGAAACATTTTCTTGTTTGTAGGTTTTCAAACAGTTGTGAGTAATAGGGTGTTTGACTGTATTGAAAATATTATGCCAATTGACATCATCCATAAACATGACATAATGAAAAAGCATATTTCTAAAGCGTTCTTAAATCTTTTGTGGTAAGACGGCAAGTGTCAGTGTTTCAAGTACAGTGCGTCCAACTTATCTGTGCTGTGACTGTAACTGAATAGGGGAATCACCGATAATTCACGGACTTCAAAAAAAGGTACTGAATTTGAATGTTTTTTGTTTGTTACGAGATATCTTCACTTGTGAAGCGATTATAATTTTGTTTTATGAATAGGCCATATTTCAGTGTTCGTCCCATTTAGGTTTGAAGTAAATATTCCACTTCAAAGGGTAGAAAAATAAGAGATAATAATCCTCACAATGAATGTCACAGACAGAAGCCATAAACTTATAACACCCCTCTTCTTGTGGCAGCGGTCAAAGATCAGGTCAACCGGCGAAGATATTTTATCGCCCAAGATCATAAAAAAATTGAAAACTGTAATTTTTTTTTAAATTATGTATATTAGGCGTAATCGCGTAACATAACATGTCAACAATAAAAAGGCGAACTTAAAACCTTTTTAATATCGTGTAAATTAGGCATACTAGTAAGAGCTTATCAAAATTATGTTATTTATTCATTATTTTCTTTTCAGTATTTTTTTCTATTTATTTTTAATGCCATAGGTGGCAAACAAGCATACGGGCTGACTGATGGTAAGCAGTCACCGTCGCCTATGGATACTTGTAACACCAGAGGCATCACAAATACGTTGCCGACCCTTTAGAACTCGATTAACTCGCCTTTTGAAGAACCCCATGTTGTAGCTTCGGTGAGCCGCGCTGCCGTGGTTGTGTTTCAGACTAATGCGGGTGATGCGAGACGCGCGGGTAAAATCAGAATTTTTTTCTAGCTTTATACGCACTCTTAAAAACATTATTTTTATAGTCTCTTTTCATCATTTTTAGGGTTCCGTACCTCAAAAGGAAAAAACGGAACCCTTATAGGATCACTTCGTTGTCCGTCTGTCTGTCTGTCTGTCCGTCTGTCAAGACCCTTTTTCTCAAGAACGCGTATAGGTAGCAAGTTGAAATTTATACTAAATACTTGGGTCTACGGTTTCTTTCGGCTGTAAAAAAATAAAAGTTGTAAGTCAACGCAATCAAAAGATATGAACGTTTATGTCGCATATTTTGCGATTTCACAGGGGATCCAAAACCTATAGAGTACTTCCCGTTGACCTAGAATCATGAAATTTGGCAAGAGGCAAGGTCTCATAGCACATATATAGGAATAAATCCGAAAGTTATAAAATTTAAAGGTATATCATTTAAAAATGATTATTTTGCTATTACAAACTTACATTTTGTAGTTGGAATGTATGGAAGAACCTTATTGTCAACTACAAACTTAAGTTTGTCTTTCAATATTTTAACTTCAGATAGTTTTTTTTTTGTCTCGCGCTCTGAGGGTTCCTTTATGTCGTATATTTTGCGATTTCACAGGGGAATCAAAACCTATAGGGTACTTCCCGTTGACCTAGAATCATGAAATTTGGCAAGAGGCAAGGTCTCATAGCACATATATATAGGAATAAATCCGAAAGTTATACATTTGAAGGTATATCATTTAAAAATAATTATTTTGCAATTACTAACTTACATTTTGCAGTTGGAATGTATGGAAGAACCTTATTGTCAACTACAAACTTAAGTTTGTCTTTCAATATTTTAACTTCAGATAGTTTTTTTTTGGTCTCGCGCTTAGACGGACTTTCCGTTAGACGGAACCCTCAGAGCACGAGTCCTACTCGTACTTGTCCGGTTTTTGTTTACAAGTCTGACAGGGGTCGATCCCTACTGCCCATAAGAGAAGGGAGACGACAAAAGCAGATGGTACACTGATATTAAACCGGATAGGCGAGTGCCGGTCGTACTAGATGGGGTTTAGAAGATTTGGAACAAGATGACGTAATTAAATTAAATTCGCAAAAAACCGGGTGTCATAATTTAGAGTTGTTGATTTCTAAACAATAAATTACACAATTAAGCTTTGATAAAAAAACTGTATTTTTAAAAATATAAATTATGTTTCTATTGTCTTTAAAAAAATAATATAAATAGGCTTGCGCTTGGCCGCAAACTCGCCTGATGTTAGGCGATGATGCGGCCTACGATGGAGCACGCTTGCCTAGACGCACGCTTGCTTGTCACGTGTCGATTGTTTCTACACGACCATGCGAAAACGGTGCACATCCCGATAGTAACTCTATACTTGTCAGTCTGTCTGTTTGTTCGCTTTTCAAGACAAAACGGCGAAGCCGATGTTTGTAAAATTTGGCAGGATGATAGTGTCCATCATGAGTATTCAACGATATGCGGGAAAACTGGAAAATCAGCACTACCGCGGGATTCAGCTAGTTCAGTAATAATCTATTTGACTAAAAAGGACAATGTTGTGATGCTTTTCCTCCCGAAAATGAGGGAAAATCGGTAATATCGCGGGATTCAGCTAGTTCACTATAATCTATTTGAATGAAAAGGGCATAATATGGTACTTTTCCTCCCAAAAAATGCGGGAAACTGGAAACTCGGAAATACTACGGGATTCAGCCTGATCAGTATAATCTATTTGAATAAAAAGGACAGTTTGAATAAAAATTAAATGCTCGTAACCGCATCACACATATATTTTTTATGTATGTAATAATAGGCTTGCGTTTGGCCGCCTACTCATATTTGTATGTTTTAAGCGTATTCGACTAACAAGCCCTTTTTTATTTTAATGGAGCCATGTTTGTCTTTATGACTGCTCTAGGCAGCAGGCTTTAGGATAAGGCATATGATTTGACCAGAAAATAAAGTTATCTGTTCTTATTTTGAGCTCTTGACTTTGACGGTACCCTAAAAAATGTGTCCAGTATGCCGATGACGTCACAGAATCGACGTCATCAGTAACGGCCTTGGACAAACGACGCTTTGTGAATGCATGAACATTGAACAGACTGGTATAGGTTTCTTGGAATCTGTTGAATAATGCACACAAAAAGTATTATCAGATGATTTAGTTTAGGTACTTGAATTTATTTATGACTAGGGTGAAACAGCGGGGCGTTGCTATAGATGGTTTCACCCGGTATCCTACATGAACTATGAATATTTTGGGTTTAAAAAGTAGCCTATGTGTGCAGCCCCACTAAAACTGTGGTTATGGGACCACCCGTTTTTTACGTTAGACCAGTGGTCTCCAAACTACGGCCCGCGGGCCAAATCCGGCCCGCCACTGCCATCAATCCGGCCCGCGACAGTTTAAGACTAGTCCATGTTATGGCCCTTGCAACATACCGAAAAAAATATTATGGCCCCAAGGCTTCAAAGTTTGGAGACCCCTGCGTTAGACGAATATAAATATATGAAATATACAATTAGAATATAAATGTAAAGTTGACTAGGCATGATTAATTTAAGATTTATAAATTAGGGGACGTCCAATAATTACGTGAGGTGATTTAGGCTATTTTTCGATCCCCCCCACCCCCTCTGGTGAAATATCGTGAGATTTGTCTCGAGCCCCTCTCCCACCGCCTAATTTCACGTGAGATTTTTCAAAATGCGAATTTATTGTGGAAATACGTTAATCTGTCAAACGTGTAGGAAATATTCGGGACATTTTTGCACACACGGTCATCTGACCCCAAACTCAGCAAAGCTTTTAATATGGCTGCCAGAGACTGATATACATACATATATAACAACAAACAATATATTTTTAAATACATACTTCAACTTCAACTCTTATTTAATGGCCTCTTTTGTGGAGTGGAGGAGCCACCACAATTTCGCTAATGCAATGTATTGGGATAAACTAAAGGTAGGAGATTGTCCGGTGAGCACAAATTTGGATGGTGATAAATACATACTTAAATAGATATTAATTAACCTCCTGTAATAGGACAAACACAAATGTTTGTCCTAGGTGGGAATCGAACCCTCCCCCAAGCGCAGAAGGCAGGTTCATTACCAACTAGACCAATGGGCTAAAGAAGTGATTGCCTTTTTCGAGGTATCACTGAGGATTTATTATAAAAAAAAATCGCCTTATCATAAAACTTTTTTTGATGTCGTTTAAACAGGAAACAAGCCGACGCCCCGCCGCACCTAATGACTTTAATGCAAATAAACCACTTTATTTCACTGTTATGAGTCATAACCTCTGATCAGATAAACAAGGCAGATAATATTATATGCAATAGTACAGTTATCATTTGTTTTCATATGTCTCTGTGTTTTACCCACTTTTTTCGATTAATTATAAAACATTGTATGCCCGAAATGGGTAAACTGTGATACTACTAAAATATAATACCTTATAATGTACTAGTTTTTTCAATAAAGTCTTTTCTGATTCTGATATCGCTAAACCGTTTAATGCAAAAACTGTAAGTACGGTACGGCAAAGGACAGCAAAGTAGTCTGCAGGGTTAATTTGACTAACGACACAGCCTGATGCGTTTGCACTCGTCACCACAGCCGACACGCCGCCTAACCATATCTCCCTTGTTTGTTTGATCTGAGGTCATATCAATAGGCATTAATCTTATCAACATTATTTATGTATTTTGATAAATAGGAACACATTTTACGAGACTAGACAAGCCCATTATTTTCCGGATGGTAATCGCCACGTCTGCCTACACATCCTGAATTAAAGATAATTTTATGCGACTTTTTAAATCAAATCATATATTTGTCAGAATATGGAGAGTACACATACATACAGTAGCATACAGGATGGTAAAAATTGAAATGTTTCAATCTCATGTCCTTCCCAGGAGTGGCATAAAAAGTAAGGAGAAAAAAAAAAAAAAACTTTTTTTTTTATTACTGTTAAACTGCTTATTTTATGTAACTAAATTGATTTGAAAAAAACAAAAAAAGTGTGATCAGATAACATAACAGAAGTGAAAACTTCATTAAGGTTTATTATAATCTCTCTCTCCCTTAGTCGACTCGAGCCGACTGCACCCGAACGAGTATCTAAGCGTGACGGTCATGCCAGTTCAGTGCCTTTCCCCATCCCAAAAATTGCACAAGGTGTCTAAAGAAGTGTTCACTTCAAAAAACACGCCAAATACTACCAAATCATTTTTTTCCTAATATCTATCTTATGTCAATTATTTAGTCTACATTATGCGATAAAAGTCATGTTTCAGTACCATGACAAATATTACATGGTGGATAGAGAAGTGATTTTTTTCTTCAAGTCTTTTGAGAATCATCATTATCATCATCATCAGCCTGTAAACGTCCACTGCTGAACAAAGGCCTCCCTCGTAGAGAGGGGTGTTGCCATAATCCCCACGCTTGGCAGGCGGCTTGGGATCGCAGTACGTTCACCGTGTACTAATAGGACGCTGCTGCCCATCCTCCGGTGGTTCTGGTCGCAGTTTTAGGACATACCCGGGCTTTTGAGAATAGCCTTGTACAATGCTCTTTAATATTATGTGAACTCTGTTGACCTCAGTAGTAGCTACTAATCTAGAAGGAACACGTCAGTAGCCAGCACGCATAATGATTATATTTGGAACTACTGATTGGATATATGCTAGCATGCTGAAATGGCATTGGATATATATCATATCTGCTCGGTGCCAATAACCGTAGGTTGAATGTTTTAAGAGAAGACTGAAACGGAAATTCGAAGTGCAGAGCGAGAGAGAGAAAATAAACACTCTTTCACAACTTTGTTGCTCAAACTTTTGACGCAGACATTGTCCAACTTTTTAATTTGTCTGGATTATCCTACTAATATTATAAACGCGAAAGTTTGTATGTATGGATGTTTGTTCCTCTTTCACGCTGCAACGGAACAACGGATCAACCTGATTTTTTGTATGAGTATAGTTCAAGAGCCAGAAAGTGACATAGGCTACTTTTCATCATCATCATCACTACGTAGGGTGAAACCGCGGGGCGCAGCTAGTTGACTATAATGGAAAATGTGAGCGTGAGAATTATTATTTTTGAACATATCTGGCTTTTGTCGGGATTTTTCAATATAGTAGTTTATGCGATGCAATAGTGACGACATAGTTACGTGTTGACGTGTCTAGAAGCGTCTAAGGCTATTTTAAGTAGTATATGCCTTCAGTATAGCCCAGGGGTCTCCAAACTTTGAAGCCTTGGGGCCATAATTTTTTTTTCAGTATGTTGTAGGGACAAATTGACTAGTCTTAAGCTGTCGCGGGCCGGATTGATGGCAGTGGCGGGCCAGATTTAGCCTGCGGGCCGTAGTTTAGAGACCACTGGTATAGCCTATAATATCGAGTGACATACGACAAGTACGATGTACAAATAAATAAATATTCGAGATATTCTTGCACACAGTCATCTAACCCCTAACTACTACCTAAAAAGGTTGTACTATTGCTGCAGCCATTTTTTTTTTATATGTACTTAAATAATTATTAACACCCAGATATACAACAAATACAAATATTCATCTCATGAATGTTTGCCCTAGGTGGGAATTGGCCCCACACCCCCAAGCGCAGATGGCATGGCAGGTACTGGACCAACGGGGCTATGAAAAACAGAGAGCCAGAAAGACCAAGAAAAGCCAGTCATATTGTTGATACCTTAAAAAGTTAATATTTCCGTGAAAACTTGCTTGTATTGTTACTAAGGCACGCCTACGGTCTACCCACGCGTAGCTTAGAGCCTCACGAGCGCCCGTAATACTCGGTGTAATGGGACCGCACATTTCTATTCTATACAAAACATGTTTTATAAAGACCTGATAAGAAAGTAACATATTTTATCTTCAAAGTGAAATAGCTTTCACTCATTTACAGACTGTCTCACTGACTCATCACAAAATCTCGAAAACTACATTACCAATGAAGCTGAAAAGTGTCAGGAATATTATGTTTATGGGTAGAGGTCAGGTAATAAATGATTTTACGAAAGGGCTGAATTAAGGTGGCAAATGGAGGTTGGAAGTTTAAACGAAAGTCTACACATATAAAGTCGCGGGCAATAGCTAGTGCTACTATAATTTCAGGTCAGTGCTATGCTGCATCATACTCCAAGGATAGCCCGTTGGTCTAGTAGGTAGTGAACCTGCCTTCTGCGCTTGGGGACATGGGTTCGATTCCCACCTAGGACAAACATTCATGTGATGAACGTTTGTGTTTGTTCTATATCTGGTTGTTAATATCTATTTAAGTATGTATTTAAAAATCATATATGTATGTATATCAATCAGTCTCTGGCAGCCATAGTACAAGCTTTGTTTAGTTTATGGTCAGATGACCGTGTGTGAAATATGCCCTTGAAGATGGCACAACAAGGTGCAGGATAGCGCCATACCTGTTTATGTAGATCATTGTGCTGCCTTATCTTATATTCCAGCTCTTGCACCTGAGCCTGCAGCCAGCCCCAGCGTGATGCGATGGAAGAGCGCTCCCTCTGCCACGTCCACAGAGCCCGTTTCTCACTGTAATGCAACATGCCAATATTAAACCCCTTCCAACAGTTTTAGGGTTCCGTATCAAAAGGGTATCAATGGCTTTCTATTACTAAGCCAACACTGTCTAATAGTCTACACTAATTTAACGTCGCAGAAATCATCAAAAAAGAAGAAAAATGGGATGTTATTGGGGGGTTATTCCCGTAATTCCTATGAGTTCAATCAGCGATATAAAATGTGGTTTATAATTGGCGGAAAAAAAAAACGTTATTTTCCCCCCGTTTATAGTTAGTTTTTACTTTTTGTCTTTATTATTATTTCTTAGTTAATCTGGCGTAACATTTCATATTTTGTGAAAATTTTACTATTTTTTATTTTAAAATCTGGCTACCTAATAAAGTTCGAAAGATACAGCCGTTAAAAGGTAGGACGGACAAACGGACGGACTGCATAGGCTTAGTTTCAACAAATTCAAAAAAGATTTAGGATTTTTCAGGGTTTTTATGCTCTAAACTAAACTTATGCTTTTTCCTCACATATAATCATATGAATCTTAAACAATCACACAATCGTTGATTTGAGTTCAGTGACCTGATAAGCATCTGTTTTATGTATACTGAAATAAACTGGCCACTATTATATTATGCAAAATTAGCTCCGTATTTCTGTTTTTACGATTCCGACAGGATAGTATATCTAGGCTGGATGAGCTGAATACTGGTAAGTTGCGTTTCATATCTACTTTTAATCCTGACCTGAATAAATTTGGAAAAACTGGTAAATCACAGGTTCAACAGTGAGGTACAGCCAGTGTAGGTAAAATGACTAATAAAAATTAATTGTATTCCTTATCCAAAGCTGTATGTAAACTCGTGAAAGTAAAAGAAGCAAAAGATATTTATATATTTATTCCTGTTCTGACATGTCAGAACAGAGTTTGGGGCCCACAGACAATTTGGGAATTTTTTTGCTTAATAAATGATTTTGAATATTGATTTTGGTATGTGCCAGGATCGTAGCAAATGGAGAGGTGTGGTCTCTGCCTACCCCAATGGAAAAGAGGCATGACTGTAAGTATGTATCCAAAAATATTTAATAGATAATATTGCCTAGATAATATTTTTATTGTAATGTTTATGTTATCCTTGTTTTGTGGTATTTTAATAAAGAGTTATTGTATTGTAATATTTAAGACAGTGGATTTTCAATCAGTCAGTTCGGGTCGGTTCAGTTAAAGTTTTTATTCTATACTCATAATCATAACATACTTGATACTACATAATTATAAGGAAGACCTACTGTATGATGCAATTTTTCTATACCTTATAATGTAACATATGGAACAAAAACTGTTTACAATAGGAGAATTGTAAAGATTTTTCTCAAAAAAGAAATTCAAAAGAAACTGGACACTTTTGCACATACGGTCATCGGACCCCAAACTAAGCAAAGCTTGTAATATTGCTGCCAGAGACATATCGTACATGTATATATTTTTGAATACATACTTAAATAGATATTTACACCCAGATATAGAACAAACACAAATGTTCATCACATGAATGTTTGTCCTAGGTGGGAATCGAACCCACACCCCCAAACGCAGAAGGCAGGCTCACTACCAACTAGACCAACGGGCTATCTACAATATCTTTTGCTTGCATACAATATTTCAATGTGTGAGAGGTTTGACTATGATTTTCTACTAAAAAGAGGCAAATGCGCTCTGCATTTGGTCAAAACATAATTAATGACATTTCCAGATGGCTATGACTGGTGTCATGTGGTTGGCTCACCGTACAAGCCATAGCCTAGTAGATTTTTTTTTTAAATTTGTTACGCAATTTTATAAAGAAAAACAATAATACACTGAAATATTAATGAATTATTTTACTTGAATATCTGCGTAATGTTTGAGAAAAAGACTATACAAGCCTAGGTGGAGTCTATGGACTCACATATGCTAGCCTTAACCCACATTTTCACATTCGTCCATAATTATATGCCTCCGTTGTCTGCAGACATGTACTAGTGTTTAAAATTACCTACTCTATACATTTAAATTTCTTATTAGGTAAACTGAACTTTGATATAATTTTTATTATTAATATTAAATTAATATTTAAATCAAGAAGGAGGGTTACGTTTTTTGGCAGTATGTATGTATGATGCG
Organism: Agriopis aurantiaria; assembly: GCA_914767915.1. Lineage (NCBI taxonomy): Eukaryota > Metazoa > Arthropoda > Insecta > Lepidoptera > Geometridae > Agriopis > Agriopis aurantiaria. The sequence continues at coordinate 2,590,910 of OU611992.1, read as the reverse complement.
TGGGTTCGATTCCCACCTAGGACAGACATTTATGTGATGTTTGTTCTATATCTGGTTGTTAATATCTATTTATGTATTTAAAACTATGTATGTATATCAGTATGTATGTATATATATGTATGTGTGTATATCAGTCTCTGGCACCCATATTACAAGCTTTGCTTAGTTTGAGTTCAGATGACCGTGTGTCTAAAAATGTCCCGAATACAATTTATTAATTTATTTATGCATAAAGTTATATAATCATTTACGGGATATTTACCGTGGTAAGGTTGTGGAATGATGATCATATAACTTTAGTGAACAACCGTGATAGTTTAAAACAGTGTTTTATTTATGCATGTTTATATTTTTTTATGTTTTTATATATCTCTATAGCCTTTTATAACAGAGAGCTTGACAAATTTTAATGTGTAATGTGTCATTAGATTTGTGTGCATGCTCAGTGTCACAGGTATTTTGAAGTCAGGTATTTTGTTTTTCATATACATAGTTCCATAGTGCAAGCATCACAACCTTATAAGAATTTATGCCTGAGTTTCGGCCTCCTCGGTTAGATTCTCTCCAAATAATCAATCAGTTCAACAAACCGTTAGGGCTCCAGGGCCACCCCTTCTGGGGTGCCTGGGCAAGTCTGATTCCCACTCCCGGCGACGGCCCAAGCCGAGGTTCGTACCTTCGAGGTGCCCTTGTGCTAGTCGCCCAAAACTAAACCACCAAGTTATGCCGAACGCAGTCTGCGTTCTCTAACTAGTCCGGTCAAACTGTAGAGGCCAAAAGTCCAACAGAAAAAATCAAAATTTAAAAAAAAAAAAAACGGCCTCCATAAATAAGTCTGGTTTCGGCCCTAAAATGATTTTTATAAATATTCAAATTACAAACTCTTGTATCATCCTGTATCCAACTCCTGATTCGGCCCTAGTTTTTTTTTTGAAGGTATTAAATGCTTATTTTAGTACAGTTGTATTTTACTGTTGTAGTTTAAGGAGTTTGGTAACAACACACCTGGGCCCCGATTCTACTAAACCAATTGTTAATTAGTTGCATCACAAAAGTGCCATAAGTGACAATTTGTGTCACAGAAAAGAGAAGTAAATAGAACGAAAATGAGAAGGAAAATCTGTCGCCAGGCATTATGACAGAACCTTGATTGAACATTCATATCAACGCGTCGAACTCCGCGTCCAAAGAACTTGGCCTTACCTTTTTGGGTTAGGTCTAAGTTCATTGGCCGCATCACTGTTGCTAACTGAAAAATCGTTTATATGTGTGCAACTGGCTACAACAAATTTCTTATAAAAATGACGACAGCCATTCTAATTTAAACAAAATCAAACTTTTCTGTGATTTGTGTGATTAAACCAATTGTTTTTAAATTGGTTATGAATTGCCTCAAAATGTTCACTTTTGACACTTAAAGTAAAAATGTGTCAACATGAGGCAAAAATTAATTTTAGTTGTATAATGAATTGCTGTTGAATTGTTGTTTAAAAAACTACGATTTAAAAACAATTGGTTTAGTAGAATGGGGGCCCTGCTAAGTGACAGTGTGGCTGAAGATAGTAAAACATACATACATAACTTTTTTTATAAATTATACATATTGTTTTGCAAAATATGGCCAACCAAAGAAGCAACGAGTTAGTTTAGATAGGGGATAATGCAGGGGGAATTTCTAAACTTATAGACAGATCCTTGTATCTTGTAATGATGGTAAGTTATCTTAAAAAACTTTATTCAAAATTACAACATTTTGGTGATTTTGAGTTATGATCCTGACAAATAATGTTTCCAAAGTATTTTTTTCTTTGGCTAAACTTTTAAAAATATGTGTTATGTTGGGATGATACGTCTCTAAAATTAAAGTCCACAGAGCTTCGTTTGAAACGCTATTGGGAGAAATGTAATTCTACAACATAATTTCTAAGCTAAAATGAGCTTCCATACTATGCAGTATGGAAACTTATATCATATGCGTGTCTCGACAAGCTCTTGGCCATCATCTCCTAATAATTCAAATTCAAAAAAATAATCTACTTGATTAAAATATAATTCTGCATGAAAGTACTTTAATTTATAATTTTTATTTAGTTATGGTTTAGTTTTAGTTAAATAGTCACATATTTTTGGAGTGATTAATTACCTTGATAATCTATACAAATTATAACAAGATTTAAATAAATTAGACATTATAAAATGACACCAAAAATATCATCAAAGGTAAACCAAATAGTAAAAGTATTCTATAGGCTTAGCCTTAACCTGCCAAAGGTCCATAGCACATTTAGAAAACTATTGTGCAAGAGACTTCACATGATGCAATACCTAGCAACAAAGAAAGCTCACAAAACTTCCAAAAATCAATCTGAAACTATTGTGTAATCACTGATAACAGTGTTTACTATTTCCTTATCAGTGGTAAGGGTTCAATGGCTTTGCTACAATCATGAATTCATATTTAGTACCTATTTGATTATGTAAACAAACTGAACTGTTAAGCATTTCAGGTATATTAGAGGTTATCTATGAACTTATCAGTGCCTAGTTTACTAAAATAATATATAATGCGGTATGTCTAATATCAATCCAAGTTACAATTTGTCTACACAAATTCACTTTTTATACTTAGACCAAGTTTAAGCTGATAACTTACTTACCTAGTCATTATAAATAGCTGAATTAAAAACGTTAATTCTGATAAGTTTAGCTAGGTTTTTGGAATAGCAGACAGCCAATAAGCTACAGTGATATATGGGATTACAAGGAATAGTCCTAAGCCAAAAGGTCATTGTACCTATTACCACCAATGAACCCTGAAGTATTTTATTATGGAAACTGACATAATTGTTTATAAGGCCTTGTTTTTTTGTATAATTTGCCTGCGTTCAACCACCACCTCACCTGATGTTATGAATGATAGAAGAATCTTGTCTAAAACAAACCAATTCTTTCACAACTTGAAGACAGCCCGATTGTAACTATCTTAGAACTTTGGATTGTGCTTGTTTCAGCTAAGTCCACTTCATGATGTCCTGTGATTTTTTATGAAAGACTAATAAATAAACATGTATCTCAACTAACATCACTAACAGAGAAATTAGATACTTACATAGGCATTGGTTGTTGATGTGGGTTGTTGTATACAACAGCCTCATCATTGCTCTCAGCTCCTGATGATGATGCTGTGGCATCAGAGTCCAGCTCATGCTTTACCACTGACAGGTGAGATCGTAATGCCCCTGCAGTGTCTTCCAACCCTGCTAGGGTCCCAGATGATATCCCAATGGAGGCAGATCGAGATGCATCCCCTCTTGACGAGCCAGCATTGTAATATTTAGGCCCGATGACATTCCTAGATGCAGCACTGGCTTGCAAGGCAGCTGTGGTCTCTACTCTCTTTAGCAAAGCTTTCATCCCCATAGGCCTCCCGCCTCCATCTTTTCGAGCCCCACGAGTACATTTCTCAAACGCTTGCGACACCTCCTCTGATATTCTTTTTCCTATAGACCTCGCTTGTAATATACGGAGTCTCCTGGTAAGGAAAGCACATCTTCGCTCCAATCGGACCTGGGCTTGCTTAATCTTATCATCAAGCAAATCTCCCTCCGATTCTGGTACTTCAGGTAGATCGAGGGGGAATATGGCCTCAGGATCGCCAGTCGAGAGTGAGTCTGCATTGTTTTCAAGGGTTTTGATCACCTGAAGCAACTCATTGTTGGAGAGGTCGCCCAAAATCATGTCCAAGCCGGGCGTCTCCTTGACGTTGGCGGGCTGGTCCTGGACGCCCATGGCATTGGCATCCATATGCGGCGTGAGATTTCCGACGGGCGCGAGGATCTGACGGCGCGCTTGCTTGTCGGCGTCCGGCGCGGGCTCGCAGTCGGGCGGCTCTCGGGGTGCGAGCGGCAGCGCCGGGGCCATCACACGAGCCTCGAGCCCGCGCTGCCTGCCGCCCCAAGCCTCACAAGGCCCACCAGTTCCCGCGCATCCCGACCCTTATGTAACACTGTCACTAGTTCACTTTTACTGTTATAACACTGCGCGACGCGACACATGAGTTTGTAAACGGATCAGTCGCCCGCCGGGTCCATAGCGGCCCGAGAGGGGCGGCTGCCCTCGGTCGATTCGGCGCGCTCCTGAAAAACGACGTTCAAGCGGGTTACTAGCCGGTCTTTGTTATTTTCAACAGCACAGTCTCACTAGCCCACTATTTGGTATTTGTCTTCGAGTATAAATCATCACACACGGCTATTTAGTTCGAATTTTAACCCACGTGATAACAAAAAGAGTACGCTAGCGATCGCAGTAGCTTGTTTTACCACGGTATGAAACAGGAAATGATACACTTCAGGAACGATTTTGTCGGAAGATATATGTGTTTTCGACCACTGTGAGAATTACTGAGTAAGCACTATTTGTCAACGACATCAGAACCAAGATTTTTTTAACTCTAATGGCGGAATTAGGGCAAAAACACTAATGAAATGGATTGGGAAGGTCTCCTCGCATCGCACGCATCTAGTGACGAAACATTTTTGTCGCATATATCTAGCATAGATGACTATTGAAAAAGAAAGAGATAGCATGAACGTCCTTGAGAAACTATGGCGCGGTAAAGTCAAAATATTATTAAACATAATATTAATGTAACGTTCAAAACAACCTAGCAAAGTAGTATCGCTTCTTCTAAAATTAGAATAATAAATTACAACTTACTGTTTAAAAAAGAAGTAGTTGTTTTAGTAAACTAACAAAACACGAGTACGGAAAGTGTATTGTAACGACTCGCAAAATTCGCAGACCACGCTCAACTGTTATCTCATCAAGAGTCGTGATAGTTTTTTCGGAAAACAAAAGCAATAATCAAGTCATTTTATACTATTTAAAATTAAAACAAGGGATTGCATACGAAAACTTTTCAAAATACAATTAAATAATCAATCTCCAAAATCAAAATTACTCAAACGCTTCCGCCATAAAGTCACCGCTGTGTTCCACACTAGACAGAAAAAAAAATGCATTTTAAACATGAGATGCTCTGGCAATAGTGCGTGTTCGTTGCGCAATAGTTTTGTAGTTTTGGTTTATACTGAACAGACTATAAATCTGTGTTTTACATTATCTAGAATGGTAATCATTACGTTACAAATATTTAAGTAAATAACTGAGGTAACCAAAATGTAAAAGATCATAATGGAACATCCATGTGGAACATACATTGATTACAGATTAAAAAACGGCTGCGCGTTCTTACGTTCCGTTTCACCCAGTTACTAAAACGTTCCGTCCGTCTCGTATAACGTTTGTCATAATTATTGTCAAGACATCTTGGTAGTTTAGGGATTTAGGGTTCCGTACGAATTTTTAAATTTAGTTTATTCGCTATTATCTCAGATAAAATTATACGAGGCTTTTCAGTTTTTAAGGCTGATTCGCCAGTAAGGGTTAAACAGCATGGGTAGCAACATAATAGAATAATTAATAGTTAGGTAGGTCGGTCAGTAGCGCACCATAACTAGACAAAGTGGCCCCAGTATCATGCATCGTAATTGGCCCCGCCGCCGTCGTCGTTGATTGAACATAAATTTAACCATACCTATTGGCTTTCAGATATAATAAAAAGTGGAAGGAGGGCTTTAGGTAGCATGTGAAATATATACGCTCCCTTGTGAGTGACGACGCCTCTGGCATGAAATGAAATATTAAATTTATTAATAGGTTGCAGGTCGGTCAACTAGGTACAAATGCGTTTCAAATGGGTAGGTATTTGAATACCAGCGAAAACCAATCTGCAGACACATTCTACATAATCCGATACTAACTTTTCATATTTTCATATTCGAATCAATTTTGGGGGAATCAGAAATGAAGAGATCCGTTGATGAACGAAAGTTACCGACCATAGCATAGCCCACCGGATTAGCAAGTTGAAGTGGTAGTGGGCAGGGCACATAGCACGCAGAACAGATAGCCGATGGGGCTGAAAGGTTCTCGAATGGAGACCGCCTGAAAGAGACTGCAGGGAACGCTGGATACAGGTCGCTTCTAACCGGCCCTGGTGATCAAGCAGTGGCAATGTCCAGCAGTGGATGTCCTACGGAAAACGGTCCGTTGGCAGCCATTGGGTATGGAACCCTAAAAATTAAACATTTCATTTATATGCATTTGTGGATGTTTTAGCTGGCATAACAGTACCAAATAATATTTTGTAGGACTGGTTATAAGATTACAGTTGAGAACAAAGAAAAGAATCCTATTAAATAATAAACACTTAAACGAAGAATAACATACTGATCTCTAAAATTGATCCTTTTGAGGAGTCCGGACATTAACATCTTGCTTGGAGTATTGCATCCTTATAATGTATATACCTACCATACTCTGTGATTTCTATAAGACACATCTTGATTAAATTTTGAGTAGTTTCTGCATCACCGTTACTTTGCGGTCATAAATTTTCATGGCCCTAGAGAGCATCCGGTCTATGCAATAATGTCAAAACACCAGGTCTTACCACTACATTGGATATGACCAGGTTTTAGGGTTCCATAGTACAGCAGGCAACCCTTTTAAGATTACACTGTCTGTCCGAGACTTACTGTTTAAGTTTGCGAGGTGTTTGAACAGATGCCATGCTTTTCTTTGGTGCTTTTTATTTAGTAGTTACCATCAATCATACATTTTGAGTACATTGTTTTGGACATAAGTAGCTAAGTACTTACATAAAAAATTACTAAGTATCACAATTTGGACAAATATGTATTATAGGTACGTTGATCGTATAAGTAGGTATTTATTTAAATAATTAAAATTGAATTATACTAGGGATTACTGTAATTTATGAAGCAATTTTTTATTCTTACACCTATAAGCCTGAAACCAATTTTTGTACATATGAACAGAAAAACATATTTCCAACAAATTATGCAAAATTACCTTCTGATTATCATCTTATGCTCCACTGGTAAAGGATTGATCAAAACAAAGCTATATACATAAAAATATATTATGTATTTTAATAGCTAAAGAAAGTTTACAATTTCTTACCTGAAATGCATTTTTTGGGTAAAGTTGAATAGTCCTTTTTCCAGTTCCCAAAATGCAAGTGTTGACCTCTATACAACATCTTGTACACCAATCCCATCCTAAAATAGAAATTAACACACAAATACTACAATTTTCATTTAAAAACCTCAATTAATACCACTGAAGAAAACACTACAGTGACAGTTGACACAAAAGTAAAAAAAAAAATGTCTTAAAATGTCAAAAAGAAAAAAAAGCAGATTTTTATTTTTAACATAAAAGTTAAGTGCCTTGATACCTGCAAGGTTCATGAGGCTCAAGGCATGATCAGCACAAGGTGTAGGTACCTATATAGTAGTAAGAAGTTATCTAGAACAACTCTAGGGAACAAAATGCTTATGTACTTCTGTTAACTGTTATTAGTTACTTTACTATTTGAATGTAGAAAGATAGAAAGAGTAATTTCTACTAGTACAACCTTGTAGGTATGTATGTCTACATTAATTTGTAGCTGTTAAAGTTAACAAGAACAAGTTTAAGGCAAATAGGTACTGATGTTAATTTAATTTGACTTGCAATAAATAAGTAGTTTTTTTTTTTTATAACTATTGTCAATTAAAAATAAAGAAGCAAGTTGGCTCGACCCAACATTTCATGTTAGTTGGTTTGTACCCCGCCTCAGAAAAATGAGATCTCGTAGAAATGACTATCTGCCTACTAATACAGGGTTATACAGAATGGTGGTACTAATTCGAAAGGGGGTTATTGCACTCATCATTATGAACAGATTTCACTATAGGACCTATCCGATTTTTACTCCAATTGGGAGTAAAAAAATTAACTGTGTCATACAAAAATATCATTCACATGGTTACAAAGACCTACTTATTTGTGTTGTACCACCTTTCCGTGTAACCTTGTATTGAGAAGATTTATTACATAAAAAAATAAGAATTGTTCAATTAGAGTAGTATTCTTATTCAAGATGGGGCAATAAGTCCTGCACTGATGTACCCCTCGGGTAAAAAATATATGTAATAGTAGACAAATAAGCGACGTGCCACCTGATGGTAAGTTGTCACCGTCGCCTATGGAAATCTATAATACCCAGGGCATTGGCGGTGCCGGTGCGTTGCTTACCTTTGAGGAATCGATTCACTCTTCGTTTGAAACATTTGGGGTCATGTTAAATTGAAGGTGGTAAGCCATTCCACAACTTACAGGTGCGTGGCAGAAACAATCGATCAAATAGAGTGTATTGTGCATTTCCCCGTACCAGTACCTAACCGAGCCAACCCAGCTCTGGAACCGTGTCACAGTTCCTCCTCCAGTGGTGTTGATGGAAGTGTAAACAATACGTAGATGGAAATGTAAATAATTGCAGATGGAAATGTAAATACCTAATTAATACAACAAAAATAAACAACTTAATTTTACTTATTATAAACCACTACTCTTATTTTATCATAGCTACGAAGTACCACATTTAGGGAACATTTTTTTAATAATTAATCTTATAATGGAGCATAATGGAAGTTTTACCAAAAGACACATAAATTAAATCCTTTCTTTCTTCTTCTTTTCATTCTATCAGATAAGGATTAAACTATTAATGATTTCAATAAAAAATCATTATAAAATTACAACAAAATATGTTACAGTTATAAGATTATTTATGGGATATTTACCGGTCGTGATAGTTTAAAACAGTGTTTTAACAAAATAATTATGTTGCCTATACCTATGATTAAGTATTTAATTTCAGCAATTGGGTAGGTTGTACCTACTCTTTTGGTGATTTATAATGACAAAAATTCAATAAAAAGTATGATTTAATGTACAAAAGGTTTCTAATGTTAAGTATCTACCTAAGTTATTTATGAACTAAGTCTGATATGAATAAAGCTAGAGTGATTTTGATTTTGAGCTAGAGTGCTTGCTTGCAATGTGACGATACAAAAAATCTGGGACATAGGTATTTTGTAGGTCCAATTGTCAACAACCATGATCATAAAGTACATAGGTATAGCGATGACTTTTTACTTCGCTGAATGGAAAAAAAAATTGGTAAATTAGTGATAAGCTGGCTCATTACATAGGTACACCTACAATAACTAATTCAAATTAATTTACTACTAAAGCATTGTGTTTCAATTTGACATCTTAACTAAACTTAGATATTGGTAAATATGATAAAATAGGAGTTAATAACTTAGATCAGGATAATAAGTATCAGCTAGTAGTTTTGCACCCTGGTTCAGTTACCAAAGATCTTTAACTATAACACTACTTATAGAAGGTCCATCTATCCACTTACTGCAGTGTACCGTTCAATCAAAGATACAAAGAGAATACAATAAGACAAAGATAAAGCTACTGTGATTTAATTTTTACGAATATAATGACACCTCGCACAAGCAGTGTTACAGATAGCCCGACAAAAAAGTATGGAGATATAGGGTAATCATAACTTGTACGAAACGGACTAATATTCTAGTAATGAATTATACCTGCTCAGTCGGTGGGATGTTTAGTTTCGGGTGCAAAAAAATATGCTTAAACAGCCTTACTTCTTCATATTAGTTCGGACAAATTCAAAATCGCTACTTCGCAAACTTGCTTGAAGTTGAAAGTGCGTTCAAAATATTTACATTTACTTCGGATTATGAATTAATGAAAACTGATAACTCGAATTGAAAACTTAGATATGATAAACTCAATATTATAAAATATATATTTTTTATTGTTACTGCCAACTATTAATATTGTTTATTATTCTTTACGATGTTAATTCAAATATGAAATGGGTCATTTATTTTAGTATTTGAACATACTTTTGTAAACTGTTAAAAAGTAAAAACGTAAAACTATAGCTAATACAATATGTTGTCTTCCTCACAGCTTAACATTTGGTGCTATTTTATCTCTGTCTAATGCTGGGGTTCTATTTCGATTAATTGTATTTTGGATTATTTTGACAGTGACAGCTAACATAAAATTCTAATTCCATGGCGGGTAACGAACGACAACGAATTGTTTAATTATAATTGTTTGTGTTATTCATTCAAAAATTTTCAACATGGCTAGGAATTTGGACGTGAGTTACCAACTGCAATCGACCCAGCATACGCCATTAAAAAGCAAGCGTTCAAGACACTTATTGCAACGCGACGACACACTGAACTTGTCGCCGATATTCAATGAAACATCTATTTTCAAAAATCTGAACGACACCAGTCTGAGGCAAGTTCTAGATGAATCTTCAATATTGGTCAATACAGGGCATGCTGGCGAAAGTCTAAGTGCAGCCTTTTTCGAAATAATACAGTCAAGCCGCCCAAGTGATGTTTTGGATACACTTGCTAGGTTAGGTCAGGTTTGTTGTGACTCTTTGGAGTTAGTGGACCCTTGGCATAGATATAATGAACAGAATTACTGGCTTGCTGAGGAAGCGAATACGTGGAAGCTCTTACACTGTTTGTATTCGGATTCTATCACGGAGCATCCTGAATCACTGGAGAATTTAATAAAGGAGACTACCCTATCTCAGCAAACTCTGGTGAGCGCCTTGTTTAGTAGTAATTCCGAGCTGAGATTGCTTCAATTGCTCGTTGATTGGCTGGAAGCCACTGCAGCCTACCAGGAAGAAGCGTCGAAGACATCTGCACCTGTGATCGGAAACAATGTTCACTGGAGTAATACATTACACCAACTTCTGATTGGAAGTAGTCTTTTTAACAAAGAAAACAGTAAATCCATGGTCACATGTATAGATCCAGATGCACCGAAAAGACAACAGAAAACCATACATTCCGATGATCAGAAAGATGACAATGATCTGTGTAAAAGAATTTTCACTGAAGTCAGATGTGGGAAATTCAAACAAGCTGTTTCCTTGTGTCTCAGCGCAGGTCAGGCTTGGCGAGGAGCTGTTCTACAAGGGTGGATGTTACTACACTATCTGCCCAGAGAGGATAGTCTTTCTCCATTGGAAATTTCCGGCAACCCATCAAGAGACCTATGGAAGTGGTGTGCATTGGGTATTGCAAATAACCTGTCAGAGAATATGCACTACAGAGCCACTATTGGCATTCTAAGTGGCCATTTACAAAGCACTCTTCAAGCTTGTCAGGGAAACTGGGTGGATTTGCTCTGGGCTCATTTGAAGGTCCAGATTGAGTTTAGAGTGGACAGATTCTTGCGGGAACACCATGCTACAGTAGATGCCAACACTGCTACACCAGAAGTGCTGGAACTTTTGCAATCAGAGCTCCAAGTTGAAGAACTTTCATTGGAGCAAGTTCTGAATGCTGTTAAAGCCTTAATGGATGGCAAAAGAGAATCTTCCTACCAAACATGCCAGCGCCACCTGATGCTCGGTCACATACGTGCAATAATGCAAGATTCCCTGGAATGGATTGATACTGGAGAAGAAACATTCATAAGATTTTTGGCTCATCTCATACTTGTTCTGAGATTAATGGGAAAGGATCCCCAACATGACATTGGAGATAAGGTTTTGGAAAAATATGTTGCTCAGCTCATTGATGGGCTTATTGATGGCTCTGTAGAATGCCCAGAACTCATAGCATATTACACTTCAAATGTGCCAGTTGCGAGCCAGATCACCCTGTATGCTGATCTCATGGACCACATTCACAAGAGTGAATACAGAGAGGGAGTTGTGAAAGCAGGAGTCAGCGCTGGAATAGATGTGGCTGCATCGGCTAGAGTTGCAGTGAAAAAAGCAATCGCTGATATCCAGCAAGGCTACGGCAACTTGGACTTGACATTCAATCAAACCACTGCAGTTGAAAAAGACAAAACATTGATCAGTAAAGTGATAGCATCATTGGAATGGCTCTCACTAATATCAAACCAAATGGAAGAAGCCCTATGGCTGAGTAATGCTATGATAAGGACATTTATCTTCATTGGAAACACTGATGGAGCCCTGAACACTGTTACCAATGTCCACCAATTGTTCCCTGGGTTTGCTAATAAAGTTTCAGGAGATTCTACAGAGTTGAAAGAACATCTCTGCTTGAAAGGATACTTGGAAGCTCTGGAAGGGTTTGCAACATGGTATAGGCATTTTATCAGTGGAAAACCCAAAGATGTAGAACCATTGCCATCAGATGCCTCATTTGCCGATAAAGTCCATCATGAACAGAGGTGTGCACAAGTCGAGCAGCAGAAATCGAGATGGACAAACGCTGTGCTGCATCAAGCTAAACACACTAAGAACTTGCTGTACAATGTTCTGATGTTCCCTGGAGGTTGGCTTCAAGATGAAAGTGACAGCTCCACTTCATCAAAGTTCAATGAAGAAGAAAAGCTTGAGAGGATCAAGCAGCTAGAAACTTTGAGGCGTCTCTGCATTCCTGAAGTCGTCATCTTGATACTAAAGATATTGCAGAGCACTGATGATGTGGATAACCACCAGGAAGCTGTGAAATTGAGCAACCTCATTGCTGCAGAGAATAGATGCCTTTACAAGGTATTCACCAAAAGCAAATTGATGGAAGTTTTGGAACGGATCAAGGAATCATCTTTGATATTACTTGAAAAGGGACGAGATATTTTTGGTTATGAAATAAGTGATGAGTAAAGTTGTATGTTTGTAATAAAAAGTTTTTATTTACAGAGTGTATTTAATTTTCATATTTACAATAATAACAGTTAACGAGTTCAATTTTGCAATGTGACAGGGCTTAGGTTAATTAAGTCATTGCTACTTTCAGCAAGCTCTGTAATAGAAACTCGCCCTCTTTGTTTTATGAACTTTGCTACATCTTCTAATTCTTTTTGTGAAATGTAAATGAATTTCCCTCTGTCGTCGATAACGCCCGTGAGATCGCCCGAAGCTTGCAGATCTGTTATCCTGTCAATAGCGGCCTGGGTTTTCAACTTGAATTCCCCAGCCAAGTCTTCTAGTAGAACAACTTTTTGTTTCTGAAATGTAACAAATTGAATGTAGAGATTTATATACAATAGTCAAAAGTAATTTGGTGTGAACGGAGTGCACCTTTTTTGTACCTATGTTGCAGCCAGATACACAGGCATGGGTATAGCAAGCCAAACTGGTGATGATCCATTGCCAGTTATAAGTTTGAAGCTGGGATGTATTACCGTTTTTACACTAGAGTAAATACAAAAATATGTTTAAAAAATGTTTGTTGTATGGGGCTGTTGTATGTACCCTCCTTTTGTTTTAACTTTATTATTATTTCTTAGTTAACCCGCCGTAACAATACATTTTCTGTGAGTTTCAACTGGCTGTCTATTACGGTTCAAAAGATAAACCCGTTAAAAGGTAGGATGGATGCATAGCCAGACAGACTACATAGGCTTAGTAATAGGGTCATGTTTACACCCTTTGGGTACAGAACCTTAAAAATTGAACGTCGACAACACCAACCTTGATATAATCAATGAAGTCCCTTAGCAAGCTGTCCCGGTCTTGCTCCTCATTCTCCTCGAATCCTTCGCCCTCGACGGTAAAGGCTGCCTTCAGTGCCTCATATTCCTCCTGTTCGCGTCGCTTACGCTCCTCTTCAGCCTTGCGTTCCGATTCCACACGAACACGCTCTTGTTCCTGGGACAGGAATTATTGTATTGTAGCAAAGATTTTGTAGTTAGGATTGGCATTCATCTGGACTTTAAAACTTTTTTCTGGCTTTGTAATTTGTGCAGCTTTATTTAGCTTGGGCGATGTAATATGAGTGACAAAACAGACATAATCTCTACATAGTATAAATTAAAATCGCTTTCCGCGTCTGTCTGTATGGCCGCTAACTCCTCCTAAACCACGCAACAGATTTTGATGCGGTTTTCACCATCAGTTAGATACATTTTCACTGAAGGTTTATATATAGGTTTGATAGCCCGTTGGTCCAGTTGCGATAGCCCGTTGGTCCAGTTGGTAGTGAACCTACCTTCTGAGCCTGAGGGCGTGGGTTCGATTCCCACGTAGGACAAACATTTGTGTGATGAACATTTGTGTTTGTTCTATATCTGGTTGTTAATATCTATTTAAGTATGTATTTAAAACTATATATGTATGTATATCAGTCTCTGGCAGCCATATCACAAGCTTTGCTTAGTTTGGGGTCAGATGACCGTGTGTGCGAAAATGTCCGAAATATTTATTTATTTATTTATTTATTTATATATATATATAACTAGCGACCCGCCCCTGCTTCGCACGTAAATCACACCCGTGCGAAGCCGGGCGGGCGGGCCGCTAGTTATATATAAAATCAGTCTTTAATCTTGATTAACGTCTCCTTAAAAGCAAAACATAAATCTTCTTTTAGAATTTAACCAACATACTAAAATATCCGGCTTTAAGTCAGGACTTTTCAAATATGGTATTACAATGACACTACAGAGCAGGAGAGTTTTTGGCTCCAACATAAAAAAATATGTCTCATTGTAATTTATTTTCCTAATATTGTGTATTTTGAGATTATTTTTTCGCGATTTGGCAGGGCAGCCTTTCTTGTGTGGTTAGCTCAGTACTTGGGCGCAGTTTAGTCTCTCTAACTACGGTCGGCCAGAGGTGCATCATGCCTTGGATTCGGCTACCCTCTGTAACCTGATGCAGCGTAACAGTAGTGTATGGCAAGAAGGTCCTGCAGGAGTGAAGCAACTATTCCGACCCGTTTTCCCTAATGGCGACACCTGCCTTTGCTGTGCCTGCGTGGTGGCACAGGCACAGCAAAGTCACTTGGCTTTGACCAGTGCGTGGTCTCTAGCCACAGCCAAAGCCTACCACCAGTATTTTGTCACCTGATTGGTACTTTGGTACCACCCGGGGACCACATGTAGGGTTTCGGAAGTACGGGCTGCTGCTCACAGACTGGGGCGACTTGGCCCTCAGTCGGTGTTGTGATTCAATCCATTGATTAATAATGTTCTGTTCTATGCTAGGCCAGTTGGTGTTAAGTGGGTTTCATGAGATCTTTATACTCTCAAAATAAAAAGTATATAGCAAGCAAACCTCCTCCTTCTCTTCAATTTTCTTTCTTTCAGCTTCTTGTTCTTCTTCCTTCTTCTTCTTAACTTCCCGCATCTGTTCCTCTGCCTCTCTCATTTTCTTCTTTTCCTGCTTGGCTTCAAGCTTAGCTCTTTTCTATAACAGATAAAAAAGTTTTTAAAGAAAGAATGAAAAAATAAAAATAGTTTTGGTTACTTATGACAAGACTGGTGTATGGACACTGGACAGCGCAATCCAATTATACCTTTGAAACGTTGACAAAATCAAAACTGAGCCATTTAAGTTGTTGTTAATACTTGTAAGAAGACGGACTATACTCCTGTTTTATTTTTGTTTTATAAACTTGTCAAATTTATTAGATGGACGTCTGAACCAACAAGGCAATTATTGGGATTTTTTAAAGCTGATAGCTTTTGATAGTAGTTATTTTTAAGAAAAAAATACAATATAAGAGGAATACAATAGAAAAGATAAATATTATAAAAAAATTAAAATAACAAGTGGCATTATCCAGAAAGGAAACAGGGGAATATGTTTGTAAGGACTAAACTCCCTGTCTTAACCCCTCAAATGTGTTACGCACCGCATGTCGGCGTAAGGAAAAACTGCTCCGATGCGCGTATTGTGTGTAAGAAGACCAATACCAATGGTATATAATATTATGCACGTATGTTATACTTTTTTAAACCTTTTTTTTTTAAATTATCTGAATTGTAAGTGAAATCCCCCATTTTAGCCATAAAAAAACTCCTTCGCTCGCATTCGACGGGTTAAGACCAAATTTTAACACGCACATTACATCATCAGCATACTTATAGGACGCTGCTGCTTATTGTAATTCTAATTCAAAGTGGGGGTGATAAGACCTGGACTGACATCCCGCTTGGGGTGTATTGTGCATTTGCCCCTGCCAGCCTAGCTCTATAAAATAGCTCTCTAAAATAACGAAGCACTTTGGGTCGCTGACTAAACTGCTTTACCCCTATTTCGCTAGGTGTTGTGGTATTTTAGGCTGCCCATCCTCCGGTGGTTCTGGAAGTTTTAACACATTTCACAAAAACAGACAGTTATATCATTTCACCTTGGCTCCCATTTTATCGTCAAACTCCAGTCTCTGCCCTCCCTCAGGCACATTTTCCTCGTCTGCTTCGTCGGCTACTCCAGGCTCTTCTTCTAGCAAGTCGGCCTGATGTCGAGCGGCTGTGAAGAAAGAAATCATCCATCATTTTGTAATTACATTTATTCAATTTAATTTCAAATAAAGTTTTTGGACCAAAATTTGTTTACCCCAATGGCACTCTCCGTGGTTTTATTCGGGTTGTTTAGTGTGCAGGTTATAGGACACTGCACAGTCCATCCAGTGCAACATTGTCTGAGTTTTGTACCGATATCAGCCATAATGGAATAGTTGCTTATATCTGACGTATGTCATAAAATTGCGTTTGGTCAGTTAATAAAGGCATGTTTGTGTTGAAAGAATATAATTTAGATGTATTTTTTTTAGCTTTATTGATCCTTACCATTAGCTCGCAATCTAGCCCTCTGGTTCCTGACAGCCTGGACTCTTCCAGGGCCTCCATCTCTCTGCACCACTGCTCTAGGTCTTGCAGCTGCTGAAGAATACAAACAAGCAGATGTTCATGATGGCAACATGGAGTGAGTAAAGTATTTACATAGGATAGGTTGCGACACTTTTGGACGTAGCTAGACAACGGCAATGTGCCGATATGATAATTACCTTGTGGTTTGACCTGAGACACTCGTAAAAAGGTAACAGATAGTACGAGGATGACTACAGCACTAAGAATAGCTGCAATGATGAAAGGATCCATCGTTTCCGTGTGGATGGATCGAAGTCTGTCTGACTTGTTACTTTTGCCGCTTACTTAAATTTCATGTACCTATTAAAATGAGCTTAGATTAGTTTGTTGATACGTCTCTTATTTTTGAGATAATTTGTGGAAAATAAATGAAGTGAACTTGACTTGGAACAGTTCTGACACTTTTGACATGATACGACGTCATCAAAACATTATTGAAGTAGACAGTGACATTTCTATAGGAAGTTTTTTTAATTTAGCAACACAAAGCGATTTGTTCCAAAGTTACAATAAAATAAAGCATTAGAAAGAGAAAGACAGGACAATTTTTATCTAGTTAATAAGGGACAACAAATATCACTCATTTAGTATTTTCTGACAGTTTAAGCGATGACGTGTGAAATGTCATCAAATTTTCAGATTTTCACTTTTCGCCGATTGATACAGAACAGAAATCATGGAATTATTCAAATTATCTTCAATTATAGCCTTATTTCTGGTTCTCGACGTAACTTCGGCGCTATATTTTCACATAGCCGAAGGGGAGAGAAAATGTTTCATAGAAGAAATTCCAGACGACACCACTGTTATTGGTAACGCATTTGCCTGCTCTATTCTTCTTTTCTCGTGTTATCTTCATGTTTCCCCATGTTCCAACACACTCGAGAGGATATCAACCTAATCTGTACATAAAAGCTACTCTCTGTATTCAACGAGTTTATGGCTTGTCCTGTTTTCAGTGAACTACAAAGTGGAGTTGTATGATCCGAGGTCTGGCGGCTTCATGCCCTCGACGCCGGGTATTGGCATGCACGTCGATGTCCGAGACCCTAACGACCAAGTAGTCCTGTCCAGAGTCTACTCCTCAGAAGGAATGATCTCGTTCACTTCACACAATCCTGGAGAGCATGTCATCTGCATGTACTCAAATAGTACATCTTGGTTCAGTGGCTCACAATTGAGAGTAAGTGAAGTTGTCATTGAGAGGTTTAATGAGTGTTATTCAATAATAACAGCTGTGTAAATAACTCAGGCGTCGTATACCTGACAGTTTTATGTATGCAATATGCTAACGGACAGGTTTTTGATTTGTTCAAAATAACAGGCTTAGCAAAAAAAAAACAACTATTAAATGTTTTACAACTACTGAAGAAGCGATTTAAATCGGTTGATAAAAGTTCTGAGATTGAAGCGTTTTAATAGTAAAAAAAAAAAAAAAGGATCTGTCCATTTTCCGCAAAGTGAGTGTCACCAGTCACCTCCACTATTACCATTTATTTTAAAGTAGTTTTAGATCAGTAATAATTGATTTTAGTGAGTTGATTGATTTGATTTACATTACAGTGAAATGGGAATGAAATTTTTTTTACTACACCCACTGTGATGTTAATATGTCACATTGAATAGGTCAAATGAGGTGTATTATTTTAGGTTCAAGTGTATCATTTGCGAAATATGATCCCTACTGTATACCAATTGTATACAGTACAATGAAATCAATCATCATCATCCCACTGCTGGGATATGCCACTCTTGCTATGCCATCTACTTCAGTCCTGTTCTAATCAAATCCAGGTTCGACTTGATGGTGACAATATCGTGGAACCATCGTGCAACTGGACGACAAACGTTCTGCTTCCTTGCTTCCGCTATCACTCTGTCAAAACCTTCACTCAATCACTGGAATCTATAGGAAGTTTGAAATGATCAACCTTGTGACAACTGTCATTATTGTACCTTCCAGGTGCACCTTGACATTCAAGTGGGTGAGCATGCAGTAGACTACGCCAACGTTGCACAGAAGGACAAACTGACAGAACTACAGCTGAGGATTCGTCAGCTGCTGGACCAGGTGCACCAAATCACTAAGGAACAGAGCTATCAGAGAGTGAGTTTTCATATGTAACACATTCATTTTTAGGGTTTCGTATACAAAGGGTGTTAACAGGACTCTATTACAAAGTCTACCTTATCTGTCCTACTTTTTAATGGCTATATCTTTTGAATGATAGAAAGCCAGTTAAAATATGTAATACAGCGGATTAACTTAGATATAATAATAAAATAAAATAGGTGGCCCCTTTAAAACAAACATATTTTTCATCTTTGGTCTAGTGTAGATACGGCAATACGCACATTGTATCAAACTTTGCATGATTAACTTTACACTTTAAACTAAAAAAATAATATAAACACTGGCAAAGTGTGTGTCAGGCGCACACTAAATACTCCAAACTGAATGAAAGAACAACCAATTTTTTGGGTGCGAAACCCTCAGTCAGACCCAAGTCCTACTCTCACTTAGCTGGTATTTGTTGTTGTTTATTATTTACTTGCTGTATTCTGAACACAATCTTAAAGTTTATATTTGAGATCTACAATTCACATTTCTTTACCCGGCCATGGTTGTTGAGGAAATTTTCTCTCCAGCTCTTATATCTGACATTTGGTGATATTTCATGTGTTTTTACATTTCACAAACTATATACATTTTATTTCATTTCAGCACCGCGAAGAGCGCTTCAGACAGACATCGGAGAGCACAAACCAGCGCGTGCTGTGGTGGAGTCTCCTGCAAACCGGAGTCCTTGTAGCTATCGGCTACTGGCAGATGAGACATCTCAAGAGTTTCTTTGAAGCCAAGAAGCTAGTCTAAAAAAATTACCTATGGACTCTATTTCAAGAAAGAAGTTCTGTGGCGATTTTGAAAACTATTTTTTAGTGAAGTGATTAACAAACATCTTGAAAATGCACAATCATAGATTTTTAGGCCTAGCCAGAGGGGTACCTTTGGTCTCAAGACTTTTGGTCTAGACATATAGAAAGTGGATCACAATTTGAGTCTGTGCATTAGCAGTAGTTTGGACATGTGTGCATGTACCTGCTCCAACTTTTCCCGCCATGCCAGTTTATGATGTTTGTTGTTTACTATTATTTGTAATAGGCACTTTGTTTTAGGCAAGTTCAAACGAGTTATAGATTGGTTTTCAAGTGTCATTGAACATGCACCTGCAGTGCTGCGACCTAGAGACTTCTTTTGTGAAACAGTAATAATAAGATTTAGTTGTGCAAGTTTTGTTTCATTTAATTTATCAGTATCTGTTATCATCCATCACCATAATGAATTGTGAATGTATTTGTAAATGATCTGTGTTTTGGAATAAAACTAAATTATACGTTTGGAAATACTTTTTTACTTAAGTCATCCTAGCCCAGTATAAAAATGATTAAATCACTATCACAGATCAAAATAACATATTCATAAAAGTTCAGTTCATTGACTGTTTTGTTCTAAAAATACTATCAAGGTATTTTATAAACATCCCTGCATTTGCTTTAGGGAAAGGATACAATAAACTGAAGTCTACCACGTTCAGTGTGCTTATCAACGTGTCACACGTGCAGTAATATAGATGGCTGTCGATTTGCAGTCTCTCTGCTAGTTCTAATTGATGGTTGTCCATTAGATCTTCATTAATAACCACCAATAGAGGTTTGTTATATTCAAGAGCTTCTAAACAGCTTCCCGCCCCAGCGTGACTTATGATCAAGTCGGAATTTTTCATATCTTCTTTTATAGAATCTTTGTAACGGTACAAACATAATTTTATGCCTTCTTTTTCATAATTTCCTGGCTCCACGTCACTGTTTCCTATCTGAAACATAACCTCTTCGCATCCAATTTTCTTAAGAACGTTGAGCACTGAAGGCCTGAGAATGTATTCGCATAATAAATCGAATCTCGTAGTTCCAACTGTAATGAAGACTTTTCTATAACCTTTCGCCATTTTTTATTAAATTCTTCTAAAGAAATATCATAACAAAAACGTAAACAATGCTGAGAATACGGGAGGCAATAATGTACGACACAGATAATGTACACCATGATATTGTACAGCGTAATAATGCACAGCATGATAATTGGTGTACATGTACATGGAATATCATGTTGTACAATATCGTGTCGTGCATTATCATGCTGTACATTATCAGGTCGGCCCAATAATGCACACACGATAATGTACAGCATGATATTTGATGTACAAGTACACAAATTATCATGCTGTACAATATTGTGGCGTACAATATTATGCCGTACATTATTGACACGATTCAATAATGCACACCCCAATATTGTACAGCATGATAATTGGTGACATAAAAAAGTAAAACTGAAGCTTCGTTTAGACGTGGACATTCCACTCGCATGCTAGTTGTACCACAGATTCACTCACATTGTTGTAGCATTCATTCATTTAAATGTCATTGTCAATGTACAGTTTTATTTAGCAGAGAACTTTCATCTTTCAAAAAAAAAGAAAAACTTTTTTCTGTGATGATTTTGGCGTCGCACTTCTTGTGCATTTGCCAGTGTCAAGGTTTTTTTAAAATTTGGATTCTTTAACGCACGGACTTTTAGAATTCTCAAAGCGCATGTAACGCGGCGTGTTAAGTTAACTATTTAAATTTTCATCTCTATTTCCTAGGGAATAACGGCAACTTTAGAGGTTAACTTAACTCACCGCGTTACACGCGTGTTTGAAGTTATGGAGACTGGGCCCTGCCTTAAAATCAAGCTTGTACCATAAAAGTTTGCCAAAACTAAAAGGGGCGAGGTAAACACGTATGCATGCATTGACATATTTTTATTCTACAAACGCACATTTAAATAAAGAGTGGCACACAACTTTACTGCAAACGATATGCTCAAAAGTCATCAAATGGTCGACCAAGGTAGTGTAAGTGCTAATGGGGAAACTGTAGGTATTCCTATTTATTCCATTTATATTTTTTTTCTGAATTGATAATAATCTCCTTGACTTTTTTATTTTACTCTTTGTAAGCTTATTTTTCGCCCCTTACAGAGCAGGCTAAAGCCGCTATTACCATACCACCTCGTTTTCCATAATATATTTTACTGTCATTTTAGATCATAAATAAATAATATAGGTTTTCTCTTCTTTCAGCGCACAGTTTCAGCGAGCTTATTATGGATGTATGTTCGAGACACATAATAGGGACAAGTAGCATAGGAGAAGTGCTAATTTAGAACGAAACTAATGACGAAGACGAAAACGACGACCAACGAACGACAAATGATGGTGTTATATTTTTATGCCACAACATTTCATTTATTATCCCTTGCTATTGATGAATTGAAAATACAGTATAATCTCACTAATCCGGCACTTCGATAGATCGGCACGTCCAATAATCCGGCACCCTCCGCCCACGCCTCCCTTACCCCTCTATACGTGTGCGCTTTGGTCGCTGCGTCATCGACTAGCAGTCTAACCTCAAAACTTATCACGTGCTAACGTATTGTTTCTTTCAAGTGAGACTAGTTTACAGTTAAAAATGAATCTCTCTATGAAATGCTTTATTTTATTTATTACCTATGACTTTTTCAGTATAACCCAGTAATCCGAACATTCCAATAATCCGGCACCCTCCGGTTTTTAATAGTGCCGGATTAGTGAGATTACACTGTATATATTTTTTTAAATGTGAGCCTGTGTTTTAGTTTACTTTAAACTCCATTTTTGTATTTAACCTATTTTTTTTAATCCAAAATAGGTAGTAGATCTGTGAAAAACTGTTACGTTTTATGACAGCTTTACCATAGTTAGGATAATTATTATAAAAAAAGTAAACGTCAAAGTCTGACTCAAGTTCACGAGAGGTTGTCTGACGGAGGATAAACCTGTGGGATAAACAGTCGAATAGGGTATTTGACTGTATTGAAAATATTATGCCAATTGACATCATCCATAAACATGACATAATGAAAAAGCATATTTCATGGTTTTTTTCTAAAAATATGCTTATTTTTTGTAAAAAACGCGAATAAAATAACTGTATTTTCGACATTTGATCAAGTGATCGTAAACGGTCTGTAATTGGCTTCATCCCTAGTGACGTCACACAGATCTAAACAAACAGATTTTGTATTGATATTTGCGAATTTAATGTTGTAAAGCTATTTTGAGAGCGATTTATCCAGATATTTTCACCAAAAGCAGTCCGGAGGTTAAATGTGAGAATAATGGAGAAACATTTTGTGCAAGCAGACAGCAGTAACTTACCCAAAATTAAAGTATTTATGGTTGCATATTTCTTCAATAATAATCTAAGTCATTGTTTCTACGCTGCAGAACTCAAAACGTAAACACTACAATATAAGTATTATTTTTTTTTTTTTTACTGGGCAAGTGCCTTTAATAACTAAACAAAGTACAAGCTAAAACTAACACTACAAATACAGTTAGACTGCCCATAGACCGTTGAAGGTCTAAAGACAATCCAAATGCTGAAGCCCACTACCAGTTGGCAGCGTACCCAACATGCTGGCGGCATTACCACGTTGAATGGCAATTAAAAATTAATTTTTAATTGTTCTCCAAGCAAAACATTTAGTCAAGTTGTACAAAAAGTATGTTGTAGTAGGTAGATATGACTATTTTGTTAGGTTATGTCAAGCTTTACAATGTTTAAAAAGAAAGTAACAGTACATAAAATAGTAATGCAATAAAAACAGAAATTATAATAGAAATATATAGACTCAAATATGTACCTCAAAATGATCTTCGCACATAGAACACACTTCACACTTGAATTAGCTCCAATACTTTTGGGTTCTCTACGAGCTACTTAGTTCCAACCACTTTTTGCGAGTTTTCGGGTCCATTGGAACAGAAACGAATAGTTTTTCCGGTGTTTTATGGAAGTATTTGTACATTGTGGCACTACACAACATTTATAAACCATTACTTCTATTAGAAAATTAGTGATTATCAAACTTTTGCTGCCTGGCTGCAGCTGTTTTGTTTTGTGTGACGTCAATCGTCGCTCGACCGGAGCTATGACGCAGGTCTGCGTTTTGGCGCGATATTTTTTTATTCAAACTTTAACATCGATTTATATCGCAAATACGACTGATATCCAGAAAATATAAATGCAGTATACATTAAATTATATCAGGCAATAATGTGCAATAGTTTCCCAAAAGTAGTCAAATACCCTATTGTCATTTGGTTTGTCCGCTCAATCAAGTTAAGCACGAATTGAATATATTAAACACAATTTTATCAAAACCAAATTGAATTATTAGATTCCCACAGGTAATATACTAATATTGGGGAATTATAATTTCTCGCTACTGTTAACACAGAAAATCATAGAGAGTCCGCGAGTTTTTGGCGCCAACGCGGAAATAACATGTCGGCTCGTTGGATTATTTTCTTAAACTTGTGTATTTTCGAGTGTTAATGTGTACTAAATGGGGAATTATTATTCATTAAGTGCTCTTAGGCGTGCTCGAGTGTGGGCAAGTGATATAACGAGGTGTAACGTGTCTTTTCGTGTTGTTTCCAAAACTCCATAGAAGCCTCTTGTAAAGTCTCCACCACTTTACAGGGGCATGAGTTCGACTTGACCGTGACTTACTTAGCTTGACTCTGACTGTGACTATGACTTGTTTGACGCTAATAAGACAAAATGAACTGTTTAATATTACGAGTAAAGGACATTGAATCCACACTCATGAAGATTTTAACAAAAAAAAAACAAGACTGTAAACCACAGAAAATAAAAAAAAACTATTCTGTGTGACGAAGAGAAGTGTGAAATGAATTTGATTTTTTAATTCCTAAAAGGCACAGATAATAAAATGCTACACCGTGACGTCATTTAGAGGTCAATGAAAGACGAATGATTTTTTAGTTTTATGTTAAAATAAATGGCATCTTATTGTTTTAAAAGGTCAGAGTAGAAAAATAAGTGTTAGTAACATAAAATCTCGAAATGGTTTTGGAATTGGCATAGGTTAATTTTTTTTAGCATACCGAATTTCGGTGTGTTAAAAAAAATTAACCTCAATTCAAACCAAAAATTCAATTCAATACGCATGTAATGTTCTGTTCTTAGAATGAATAGTTATTCTAAGGTACTATTAGTAGATTATTAAGTTTTCGTAAATGTACTCGAATGTGAACAAGTGGTATTTTAATGATGTGAAACATTATATTTTCGTGTTGATTTCAAATCTCCAAAACCTCTAGTAAAATCATCACCACTTTACCAGGGCATGACTAGGACTTGACCGTGCCTTACTTTGCTTAACTCTGCCTTGTTTGATGATATCAAGGATTCATATTGATAATTAGTAAAATTAAAAAATAATTTACTGCTCTACTTTAGCATTCGCGTATAACGTGTGACGCCAAAAAAGAACAAAAACTTAATTTAGCTTTATGTACGCCTATGGCACTTGCAGACGTTGCGTAGTACAAGTTGCAAGTGCCTACTACGAATCGTCTGCTACGGTGTGCTTAGTGTAAGTGGCAGTTAAAGTACTTAGTAGCACCTTGCGCTAGTGAAGCATCGTTTCCCCACACTTCTCACGCTACACCCACTGCACATCGTTCGTCTCGTTTAAACACTCGTGCGAGTAAGTACTCGCACGTGAGTTGTGTGCGTTACCGCAAGAGTGGCTGCTTTAAGGCACTTGTAGTAGTGGCAGTAGTACTACCACTTGCAATAAGCAAAACGTTGTAGGCGATGCGTAGTAGCTGCTTATAACTTCTACTTGCTACTTGTACTACGCTTCGTCTGCAAGCGCCTTTACGTTTGAACGCCTACTTGTACTTGCTACTTCTAATTGTTACCTGCACTTGCAAGCTACTTCGCATCGTCTGCAAGCGCCTTCAGTACAAGATTTGATAGTTTCCGAAAACTTTTTTCGTTTGTATTGTTCCAAAAATATTAGAAATTCATAGGCGTGGGGGAACTAAAATTGGCAGTATAAGTGAATTCTTTCACTAATTTACGAAAACCATAAAAGTTTTCGAGTTGTTTTCGGAACATTGGCAGTACAAGACAATAGAAAATTATATTGAAACAGGGCTGCCACTTATTTGAAAAACATTCTGTACGAACAATCAGTCAGTCATCGTACTTATGGTTGACTTACAAAGTGGCCAAATTCGTCCTTTCGTAATTAATTAATGGCCTTCTAGTTGACGCGTATTTTTTGGGATGCATAATTTTGCTGTGGGTGATAAAAATCGGGACAAAATTGTAGAATATCGGAACGCGGGACAATATCGCTTGGACAAGTCAGACAGAAATAGTAATGGTCCAAAAGCCTCTGTAGCCATTCCAAAATCAACCAAACGAAAAAAAAAAAACAGAAATAGTAAAAGTAAAGTTTAATCTGTGAGTTTATTATAGACAAAATTCAGAAGTTTCGGCGCCAACGTGGAAAAAAACATGTCGGCTCGTTGGATTATTTTCCTAAACTTGTGTATTTTCGAGTTTTTATGTGTAGTAAATAGTGAATTATTATTCATTAAGTGCTCGTAAACGTGCTCAGGTGTGGGCAAGTGATATAACGAGGTGAAACGTGTCTTTTCGTGTTGTTTCCAAAACTCCATAGGAGCCTCTTGTAAAGTCTCCACCACTTTACAGGGGCATGAGTTTGACTTGATCGTGACTTACTTAGCTTGACTCTGACTGTGACTATGACTTGTTTGACGCTATTAAGACTAAGTAAACTGATTAAGATTACGACTAAAGGACATTGAATCCACGGTCATGAATATTTTACACAAAAAAAAACTCTTAGTCTAGTCTTACTCTTACTCTAGTCTCTTATCGTTTTCTATTGTGGAATGACAGCTGGAACATTATGAATATTTGAATAGATAGCAGCGCTATCTACAGCTGGAACATTATGAATATTTGAATAGATAGCAGCGCCATCTTCATTAATGAACAAGAAAGAACAACTCTCAAATGTACGATAGATGTCTCTACGGGCATGGTATTTAGTTAAACATAATAGTTTATTTTTATTCTACGATACAAAATAAAACGCATTCCTTTAAAAATTATATTAGTATTAATTTATTTTATTATTTTTAATTTTACATCAGTTTATTTTAGATTCGTCGTATTAAGTGACAAAAGTGAACAGGCGTTATGGCCTGAAAGGCTTTAGCCTGCCCGATGGGCGAATAATATTTTAAAAAAATGTGACAAAAGTGACACTATGTTGACATACCAATGACAGAATTCGACAAGAAAAAACGTTTGGTTTTGAAACATTCGTAATAAAAAGTTTTTTTAGGTTTTTCAGTTATTTCATTGATTTGTTTTCGTTGTTTCGTTGTTACTGAGTGCCTGTTCTGAGTTTCTGAGAATAATTGAGTCTTCTCAGAATTCATTGCGATAAAACAGGCTCCGTGTTGTTTTCACCATGCCGCACCACTGTGCTTTTGGTTGCAAAGTTTACTGGTAAGTAGATAAGAGACCTTTATCAAACTTAGTGTACTAGAGCGTAATTGAAAGTGGCTTCATAAATCATAATCCTACAGTATCTGGAATGTTTATATAATTATAAGCATGCAGTTCAAATTAAACACGAACGTCTACGTTGAAATTTCAACGAAGACGCTCAAAGCTCTTGTGTACATTATGTATAAGTATATTACCTACTGTATTGTCAGGAAGGAGCTTCATATTCATCATCAAAGGGCAGGAGTCACTATCCCATAAAATTGTCTTGCCAATAACATTCAAAAAGTCCTATTTTCTTTATTTTCAGATGTTGTGATGCATGTATTTCGAAATCCTGACAAATTTCCTGATCGTTTCTAAGCTTGGGTTAATCTTGTTGGGGGGAAAGCTGGAAGCAACATCAGATTATGATTTGTTCAAGAAGAAACGGATTTGTGACATTCACTTCGCTGACGAACACAGGAATCGGTACAAACGCCTGAATGCATTAAATTAGCAATGCCATCTCCTCTGTATTTGCCAGGTGCGTAAAATGAATGAACTTTGGAAATCCACTTAATCGTTTAAACATGATTCATACATTATATTTATTACTATACCTGCTTAGTATTAACATAGTTTCATTCTATTCCAGGACAATCTGCCCCTCTGCAGTATGACGAAAATCTACCTACCCTAACTTGTACACGCCTTATCACTGCAACTCCAGGTACCTACATAATAATAACACCATTCCAAAATAATATTAAGTATTATGATGACCTGTTCCATGCATCTTTACAGGATAAAATATATTTTAATTTCTGTGATATTACATAAATACCCAATTAATTACTATTAGTACATTAATCAACGACTACATACGTAATATAGTATGAAATCTTTGACATTAATGCCCATTGCAGACCATGCGAAGTACAAAATTTGCAAGTATAAGTAGCAAGTACCTACTAAGCATCGTTTTCCTTAGCACTAAGTAAAAAGTGTGTAGTTAGTTTGTCGCAAATGATGTGTAGTAGTTACTTGCTACTTGTGCTTCGCATGGTCTGCAACGGGCTTAACAGTTTGGATGGTTTGATAAGTAATATAATAAATTTAAGTAACATAATATTTTCTACTATGATTTCAGGACCATCTATCACTCTGCAGTCTGGGCCTGACAGTGACAAAATGCAACCCATGGCTACTCCTGCACTTTCCGTCATTGCAACTTCAGGTAACCTATTATTAATAGATTCTTGAAGATAGATAGATAGATTCTTTATTTGTGAAGGATAAAACAAACAAATGGTTCATGTTTATTTCCTGATTGAAGTTAATTCAAGTTTTATACGACAAGTACTGCAAGTGTTTTAAATGTTATATAATGCAAGCCCGCTCTGTTCTCTGTAATGTTGGGCGACTAGGAGGCAATCCACGTTCGACCCAGAAAGCCCTGTAGTCGCCGGACATCGGTCCGAGCCAAAAAAATAAAATCCCACAAGGTCGAACGTTAGGCGGGGACACCGTCGCATTGATCCTCCAATTTGACCGAATGAAGAATCGAATGGGAATCGATAAATTTTTAAGATGTGATTTTACGGAAACACCACTCGTAAAGTAGTTACTATTAATGGG
Source organism: Agriopis aurantiaria (assembly GCA_914767915.1). Classification (NCBI taxonomy): domain Eukaryota; kingdom Metazoa; phylum Arthropoda; class Insecta; order Lepidoptera; family Geometridae; genus Agriopis; species Agriopis aurantiaria. The sequence continues at coordinate 2,562,146 of OU611992.1, read as the reverse complement.
ATTAATAACAAGAAAAAAGACAACGTATAGTAGTAAATTAGTAGTTTAAGTGCTAGATTTGGTTAGATTTTTAGTCAAAGGTAAACAAATAAAAATTAATCGACTAAAAGTTGATTAATACCGTTATCGATTCGTAATCCATGATTAGTAGCATGATCTGGCCTACAATGACGTCACATCTTGATGTTTGATTCGCAATTTGCGGGACACACAAATTTATAGGAAAAAGTGGAAATATGATGCTACAATATACAATACTTCTATATTGATTCCAGGACCAACTATCACTCCACAGTCTGAGCCTGACAGTGACAAAAGGCAACCCATGGCTACTCCTGCACTTCGCATCATTGCAACTTCAGGTAACCTATTTCTATTTATATTGATATGATCAAAAGATACCGAAACAATAATTTGAATCGAGTCCTCTATGGTCATCTAGATGATGATATTCCCAGCTGATCAAAGGACACTAAAGAGTCTACTTTTATCACCCAGGTGATCAAAGTGGAACAGACCTTATTAATATATTTATTATTCATATGAAGAACCTATTTATGTATCCAAAGAGACCAAGCACTTGCCGATTCCTTCTCATTTGAAAATAAAGCCCTCTATATTTTCAAATGAGGCAATTATGATATGGGTATCAAATGAAAGGGTTTACTGACAAGAATTCGAAAATCATCATCATCATCATTTCAGCCATAGGACGTCCACTGCTGGGCATAGGCCTCCCCCTATCAATCTCCAAAAGGACCGGTTAGAAGTAGCCTGCATCCAGCGTTTCCCTGCGGTCTCTTTTAGGTCATCTATCCATCTTGTGGGTGGACGTCTTACCTCCACATTAACATAGTAATACGAAAATGCTTGTTTCTAAAAAGTTTTTTTTAAATTAATTCTTTTTATTATATTTTACAACACTGACGAAAATCACCAGAACTTTTTAATTTTTAGGGTTCCGTACCCAATGGGTAAGAAAGGGACCCTATCACTAAGCCTACGACGTCCGTCTGTCCTACCTATTGACGGCTGGATCTTTCGAACCGTAATAGATAGCTAGTTCATATTTTCACAGAATATGTAATGTTACGGCGAATTAATTAAGAAATAATAAAAAAGTCAAAAAGTATAACCCTTAACACCCTTCACATGGTAAAATATGTAGTCCGTCATAGATATATCTTAATTTAATCATTGTTCAATAATTTTTCAGGTGGCAGACATAGCATCACTTCATCTACTGTGCTAGTGGATCATAACAACAGTGCTAGCAGCAACTCAAAACGAAGAGCAGTATACAATACACAAACAAGACTGTTTCAAAAAAACATACGGAATCTACGTAGTGAGATAATTATGTCGTTTGTGGAAAAAAGGTCTCTCATTTAAAAAACGACTAGCAAATGCTGAAAAACTGTCGAATAATGTGGCATTTCAAATAACAACACAAACTATGATAAAGCCAGCGCAGTTGTTTGCGCACATGCAGCTGCAAACCAAAAAGAAAGCTAAGGGAAGATGATTTTCTATTGATGAGAAAATCTTGTCTTTGTCTCTGTATAAAAAGATTATTATATATATGATTCTGATATATTAGAATTTTTAAAGGTATTTAAAAATAGGACTGACAACATAATTATTACGTACTTGTACTGCAAGTTAATTAAAACCATGTAAAAAAGAAAATAACTATTTTAAATAAATAAATTAGTTAACATTGTTTTATTCTCAGATCAGACAAATAAGAGATATATGGTGGTGTAGCAGGTGTGAACACATCTGGCCTAAACTTGACAGGATGGAGAGATAGCAGCTCTGCACCAATGACTTAAATTATGTGCAGTAGCAAAGGTAACTCAGCTCTGAGCTGATTCAAAGATGTAGATCACTTAGGTTTGGACTCACTGAGTCACCGCTCAAGTGCAAAACAGGTAGCTCAGTCACGGCTCACGCTAGCTCACTCATTCACTGTACTATTAGATTCTGTCATGCTAAAAACAGCGAAACGAGCCGACCTGACTGAAGCAACTCCGAGTGTACGGTACAAAAACAAAGCGATAGATAGCGCGTGAGTGAGAGAGAGAGCGCACTGACCATTACAGTTGATTGAGCGGTGAGCTAATCTGACTCAAGTGTGAAGAATAAGCTGAGCTGCGGCTCACAAATATCTGGTCAGTTACCCATGGCTAATGTGCATTACTCAACAATAAAGGTAAACATTGTTAGGAGACTGGTATGTCAAAGTACCTCAAAAGTTCAGACATATCATTTACCAAAATGCACTGGGCCAGCACGGTGGATAAGGATCCATCCTCTCTCTATGAGATGCCTGTCCTGTTTCCCAGCAGTGAGAACATGATAGGCTAATAATGATGATATTTGGTTAATGTTAATGATGATTTGGTATGATATGTTGTATATTATTAACTGTTTTCTTTACTAATTCAATTGTGTTTTCTTTTCATTATGTATTTACGGTATCCTCAGTGTTCATTCTTAGATATTGTTATTACTATATTTATATCCGTGATGACCTGTAATTGGCGTTTATCTAAGACATTTGTAAGCAAGCTGTTAGTCGTCTTTTGAAGAAAAAAATAAAATATCTCCCTTGTTTGTCTGATCTGAGGTTTTACTTATGATATCGCACCGATATTATTATGCCAAAGGACACTTCCTATCACTAATTGAAAACTACGTCCTACCAACGGGGAGTAACTATACAGTGAAACAAAATGTGAAATATTTTATTTATTGAGGTACACAAATCAGAATACAGTTATAATAAAAAACTAAATTAACCATAAATCCCAAAACGTGCATACTCATCATGATTAGGTATTATAAAAGCAGTATGATATTACAAGAATGAAAATTAGGTTGATAATTATAATTTTATTTTCAATTAGTTGCATTCACGATTAGCCGTGAATGCAATATTTTTTATATTTTTCTTGAATCTGGGTAGACCTTAATCAAAAATGTCTATCGAGCATCGAGCTATGCTTTTTAATGATTTCATTATATTGGCGACAGATCATATTCTTATTCGAGATGGAGGCGATAAGTCCTGCACTGACGTCCCGCTCGGGGTGTATTGTGCATTTCCCCCTACCAGCACCTACCCGAGCCAACCCAGCTCCTTGAAATATGTTGGTACATATATTTGTACAGTGAGGCTCTGGGACGCTGGCACACACGCTCCAGTGGCGTAGATGGAAGTGTGCATAATGACAATGAAAAGCCGTCAGCTGTTGTGGTGACGTGGATGAAAAAGGCAATGATACCTCTTGCAACCTGGTAGCGATTCTAGTTTCTTCTGTGGCTACACAATGCCACAGCACATGCTCAACAGTTTCGTTCTCCTTCATGCAGCCACGACAGTGGACTGTCCGTGGCTCCCAGCTTGTACAACTTTATACAAGTGACTATTCAAGTTGCAATGACTGGAAGGCCTACCATCAGGCGAAGGTCCTGTCGTTGCAACTTCATTAGGTTGTTGGTGATCTTCCTGTCAATAATTGGGAAAGCAGCTTTAGCATGCTTACAGTCATCTTTCTTGTCCTACAGATTCTGTTGTTCTTTTTCAGTGTGACGACGCAGTAGCTCTCGCACTCCTATCGCTGATGGTATGCAGAGGTCTGCTACGCCGTGGCGACAAATGCTAACTACTGGGTTATAAAAAGAAGTATTATTTTTATAAGTGTGCAGTTAGAAAGATTTCAGTTTTAAATAATAGTTGTTGCAAACTTTTGAAGTAACGTTACAGTTTATACTTGAGTACAGTTGATCAAATGATCATGTGTTCATGATCATGATAATATATTATATCGCACCAATATTATGGAAAAAGGACACTTCCTATCAAAAATTTAAAAGATGACATAGTTAGGACTCTTTAAACCATCAGCGATGGGAGGGGCTGGCTGTCTCGGGCAGCGACAGCGTAGTGGAGCGGGCATTTTTCGCAACTAGGCCATCCATAGGCCCTTATTGCGTTAACCGGCTGCAGCTAGTTCAACCACCTGGTCTCTTCCAGGAAGGCCAGCAGCTCGCTGTGGCCGTGCAGGCTTCCCGGAATCAATGCTGTGATGTGATAGATCGTGTGTAGGTGGGAAAGGTTCTATTAGTTCCCAACATCTCAAATCTGTAACTGAAAGAGCACAAGTTTTGACTATGTCATAATATAACAGACTAGCGGTCCGCCCCAGCTTCACACGGGTATAGATTATAGCCTATGTCACCTGATATGATAGTGTAGCTTCCCAACAATGAAAGAATTTTTCGAATCGGTTTAGTAGTTTTGGAGCCTATTCAATGCAAACAAACAAACAATTAAATCTTTCCTCTTTATAATATTAGTATAGATTAACCATTACACGTTTTATAATTTACTAGATAGTCCCCGCGATTTCACCCGCTGTTCTATACGATCTGTTTATTTTTAGGGATAAAACGTCTCTCCATACAAAATTTCATTCAAATCAGTTAAAATGTTACAGATTTGAGTGCAGATAACACCTATAATATAATATACACCTATAATATACTAACTGCGCCCCGCAGCTTTGCCCGCAGGGATTACTCTATAACATTACTCCCAGTGAAAGTCCCGTCAAAATTGGTCCAGACGTTTCGGAATTCATAGGGTATATACATACACACATCGCCTTTTTTAAATAACTAGCTGACCCAACAAACGTTGTCCTGTCTTAGCTATGAATGTTCAAAAATAAAGATAAAACTGCTGTCCGTAAAATCGTCGTATAATTTTCCGAAATTTAACATTTTCTGCATAATATTCTTGATTTTTCTTTCCGTTAGAACCTTCTACAAAGTATTAGAAGTCGTTCTCAAGTTATGGCGTGTCCAATGTAAATAGGGATTCATTTTTTCAAATATAGATGAGCTGCGCCCCCGCGGTTTCACCTGCGTTACAGGCCTCCTTCAAGCAATGTCCTTGGTATCAACAGCAACCTCCTTTGACTTAGAATGACAATTTATGACTTCAATTCTTGCCGTTTCATCATCGAAATACAATTCCTATAGAGACACAATCTCTCAGTGAAAACAGGCATTAAACGTCCGAGCGTCATTGTACATACATCGTATCAATTATAGGTATAGTTCACAATGCCACATTTACACCAATTTAGACAGTTAGTTGTCCACTATGTCATCGTAGCTCTGACATCGCTCGGCGTTGTTGTCGGATCGCGGTTACCTTGTAACTAAACAAAAAGTCTGCGCGATTCCTAGCGCGCGCCGAGTTTTGGTTCGGATTTTTTTGGCACGATTGTGACTCTATGTATTGTATTGTATCTCGATGCGTTTCATACAGAATGTATGGGAAACTGATTTATTTCATATTTTTTGTTTGGTTCTTCCATTTTTCCGATTTTTGATACTAATTCTGCTATTCGGGGCAGAGAAAACTCCAATAAATCAAAAATCATGAAAATCGGTCCAGCCATTCTTGAGTTATAAATGGTGTTACTAACCCGAATTGGATATTGAAGCAGCATCAAATAAATGATGTCTTGGAGCAGGGCGCCGTGGTATGTGCCTCTGGCGGTGTCCTTCCCATACTGTGGACAAGGTGGGCTCTGTGGGTGGTAGGTCATGTGCAGGAAGGGAAATCTAAATTCTATCCATCATGATGCCTAGGAGTTGACACTTGACCTAGATTGGTCGCTTCCCCCAGGCCTGTTCAAATCTGCAACTGAAAAAGGACATGTTTTTACACTATGTTATTAATATACCAGATCAACCATTACAAAACAAAATATATGCTAATACTAACACTACAAAAACAGTTAAGACTGCCAATAGACCATTGAAGGTCTAAGTACAATCTAAATGGTCAAGCCCACTATCAGTTGGCAGCGTACCCAGCATGCTGGCGGCATTACCATGCTGAATGGCAATATTGGGCAATGCTTATGCGTTGAGCCAGAAACACGCCAGAATTTTGGTCAAGCGTCGCATTAACCAGGCAATCTGAAAGATTTTTTAAAATGAGGTATGTTCCCCTTCTCCAAAGGACTAGTAATAAGTAGAATATTTCTATAAACTATTAACAAAACACATTGAGATAAAATTCCTATAGAATCAATCTCTCAGTGAGTATTCAATCATAGCATAGTATTCAATGTTGTCCGCTATGTCATCGTAGCTCTGGCATCGCGCAGCGTTGTAGTTAGATGGCGGTTACCTTGTAACTAACCAAAAAGTCGGCGCAATTCGTAGCGTGCGCCGAGTTTTGGTTCGGACAGTTTTTGACACGATTGTGGCTCTATTATGTATTGTATCTCGTTGCAAAAACATAATTTTATTTATATTACACGTGAATTACTCACATAAGATTAAGCCGGTTACTCAGACCGTTTCAACCGCATTAGGCGATCTTTTTCAAGGTGAGTGCGCGCGCGCAGCTGTATCTCACTTTGCACTACGGGTCGCCACACGGTGCGCACAACAGCTGCTGATCGGGTGCACCCCCCATCGGGTGATCGGGGTAGGCCGCGTATCGAAATATGTTGCGCCGGCGCGCACTGGAACTCTTCTCCACTCGAATCTTCCTGTGTGAACTCCCACGAACTCCATGAAGACAAGTCAGTGGTAGGTTCCATCCTCCATCCCTATTGAAGGTTGGACATCGATTGATTTCGATGGCTTCTCTGACTTTCCGGGGCACTAAGAATTTCTCCCATGCCAGCACTTTCGCTCTGTCGATTCTAATAATAATGCTGAGCGCTGGAGCCTAGAGAAAGTTCTGCCACCGCGGAACCGTTGGTGTCGAGCTTCTTCATGGAACGTATCTGCTCCGTGAGTCTCGTGGACAAGTTCCACTTTGTTTCGCCAACACAACATTTACATTCGCAGGGGATCATATAAATACCGGGAAATGGGTCTCTATCTTTTGGAGGCGGAGCCGCTGGCTTAGTTGCCCGATAGGACGGAAGATCGTCTTGATGCTTTACCTCCGGCGTAACAAGTTTCCGATACTGTCCGTCACTGCTTTACCATAGGGCAAATATGCTGTTGCTCTCTACCGGTGTCCGACATGTCCCGGCCGTCGTGTTTGTCATACGCCAGCTCTGCTTCCATTTATACTCGTTGCTATACAGCACACCTCTAATGTGATCCAGCTCAGTATCCAGGTAACCGGTAACCACGTCAGTTTCCATAATGATTTAAGTGTTTATCTTCCTGCGCGTACAAGTCTCCCGGATCTTAGCGTAATTCTTCTCTAGTAGTATATTCCTTGATTCTCTTTGCTAAAGCGCTACTACTAAAAACATAATTGTTAATAATTTGTTTTGATCCGCCATGTCTTTTTTAAGCTTTTTTATTACTTCTCCACTCCATAGAGTATATTATATCGTACGAGTTCCGTAGTTAATCTGTGACTATCTCACACTTTCTCGTTCAAACGAAGCATGGAATCGACAGAGCTCACGATCTCAACAGCCAATAAGAGCAGAGACCGTTCAGGAATTTAGCCAATACGGGAAGATGCCACCTTTTAACATGTTGTACATTATTGGTCGTACATTTTCGGCTTTTTTCAGCAAAACACGGCCCGTATTGCACAACATGATAAAATACGGCATAATAATGTACAGCCCAATAAAACCTGGACTTTTCCCACGTCCATGGATTATTGGCTGTACATTCCTGGCTGTGCATTCCTTCCCGTACTTTATTGACACGAGCCAATATTTGACGGCCAGTATTGTACGACATAGATTGTACAGCATGATATTTGGTATCACTGTACATGAATTACTGCCTGTGCTTTCCTTCCCGTACATTATCATGTTGGCAAATATCATGTTGTACATTATATACACCCGAGAATACAATGCTGTTTTTTTTTTTAAATATCTTTCACCCATCTGGCAGGCTAAAGCCTTTAAGGCCATACCGCCTATTCATCTGTTTTGTATAGTCTTAATATTAAGACTTAGTCTTAATATGTCAAACAAGTCATAGTCACAGTCAGAGTCAAGCTAAGTAAGTTAAGGTCAAGTCAAACTCATGCCCCTGTAAAGTGGTGGAGACTTTAGAAGAAGCTCCTATGGAGTTTTGGAAACAACACGAAAGGACACGTTTTACCTTGTTATATCACTTGCCCACACTCTAGCACGTTTACGAGCACTTAATGAATAATAATTCACCATTTAGTACACATTAACACTCGAAAATACACAAGTTTAGGAAAATAATCCAACGAGCCGACATGTTTTTTCCGCGTTGGCGCCAAAACTCATGAGAGAATACTTTCTTTTTTTTCCCGTTAAAATGTTCATGATCGTGGATTCAATGTCCTTTAGTCGTAATATTAAACAGTTTACATTGTCTTAATAGCGTCAAACAAGTCACAGTCAGAGTCAAGCACGAGTCAAGCTATTTTATGTTACTTTTGACCCTCTCATGTTACCTCCATGTTACACGACTCAAAATGTTGAGGATGAGACCACACTTGTTACTTGTGTAGCGGGTATTTTCTGCATTTAGGCCATTCATTGGCCCATTTTGCGTCACCCGGCTGCACCTAATTCAGCCACCCGGTCTCCTCCAGGAAAGCCAGCAGCTCGGGATGAGACCACAGGAGAAGGCTGGATGCAGCAGGCCGCTTGCAACTGGCCTTTTCGAAGATCGATGATGGGAGGTCTATGTCCAGCAGTGGACGGCATATGGCCAAAATGATGATGATGATGATGATTTTTCCACATAAAACAGGTGATAATGACTTGATCGTGACTTAGTTAGCTTGACTCTGACTGTGACTTGTTTGACGCTATTAAGACAATGTAAACTGTTTAATATTACGACTAAAGGACATTGAATCCACGATCATGAACATTTTAACGGGAAAAAAAAGAAAGTATTCTCTCATGAGTTTTGGCGCCAACGCGGAAAAAACATGTCGGCTCGTTGGATTATTTTCCTAAACTTGTGTATTTTCGAGTGTTAATGTGTACTAAATGGTGAATTATTATTCATTAAGTGCTCGTAAACGTGCTAGAGTGTGGGCAAGTGATATAACAAGGTAAAACGTGTCCTTTCGTGTTGTTTCCAAAACTCCATAGGAGCTTCTTGTAAAGTCTCCACCACTTTACAGGGGCATGAGTTTGACTTGACCGTAACTTACTTAGCTTGACTCTGACTGTGACTTGACTTGTTTGACGCTATTAAGACTATGTAAACTGATTAAGATTACGACTAAAGGACATTGAATCCACGGTCATGAAAATGTTAACAACAACAACCTTTTCCGTTTCCGACATATTACGGATTTCCGCTGGTTTTGTCGTTTAAAAAAACTCTGCCGAGTTTTTTAATTAATAAACAGCTCAGAATAATTAAACTCTAAGATAAGAAGTAAATAATTTATAAGTAGATAGGTTTATTTAGAGCCTGTACCACCTGTACCCAGTGATGGCGGTTAGGGCAAGTAATTGAATCCTTGGCATTTCAAGTGCGGTAAATCAGACGGTCCGTGTGCTAGATCTAATTTTCTGTTTAATTAGTACCGTCTACCCAAAGAACAATCTACAATTATCTAACTCTTCTATGTAGAAGGTTATCATCGAAACGAAACATGTGATACTAAATTTTTTACATGTAAACATACATACATAACTTTAATGTATTCTCTCAGCGAATACGAGAATATGAATATGCCTTAGAATAACTACTCAGAGAAGGTAGGTTTCCTTCCAAACAACGCCTTCTCAAAACGTAAGCTACAAATTCGCTTTGTAGCTTACGTTTCGATTGGTATTTTAAACGATTTAAGCAAGAAAATTAATGGATTACCTGTGGAATGTCACACCATAACTCTTATGCTGCTTTTCTGATTTGTTGTGGTAAGATTTCACCGCGCAAATTTTATTGTCATAGTAAATTTTTTATATTTTTTTGGTGTCATATATGACACCATTTGAATGGCTTAAATTTTGCGAATGTACTTGGTTTCTTTGTGTAGTTATTCTAAGGAATGTGCATTAAATTTGTAAGTTGAGAAGAGCTGTCAAATTTAGTTTAGTTTAGAAATTGGTACATCAGAATCGACGTCATTGTACCTATCTCTAAATACAGGTCACTATAGCAATGAAATGACCTGTAATTTCACCCGAATAGGTAGGTACTATACAGAAGCCATACATTTTCCGGGATAAAATGTTTAGATGTCAATCCAGGATAATATAAGCTACCTCCACAAGAAGTTGAATACGGATAAACACACCCATTTACACAAAAAATCCCATTTATAATATTAGTGTAGGTATACTATATACAGAGCCAAAATTTTTCCCGCGATAAAAAGTCTAGATAACTTAGAATATAGTTATTCTAAGCTATATATATTTTATCAAATTAATTTTAGGCTTGCGTTTGACCACCATCTCGCCTGATGTTAAGCGATGATGCTGTCAACGTTGGAGCACGCTTGCCTAGAAGAAACCGATTCATCCGTGATTTGAAGACACCCAGATTGTAACCATCGGGGAACACCCATTCAGGCAGCGCATTCCACAGACTAGCAGTTCCCACAATAAATGTAGAATCAAATCCCTTCGTACGGGTTTTCGGAATATGTTATATGAGCCATAAAGCGGTGATGATTTTTCGTGCCCGCTCTGGCAGTCCGATAGAAAAATGGGCAGGAGAGAATTATATCGTGCAGATCCGATGCACACTCACCGAAATGATAGAACCAGTATATAAGCTACATTCACATCAAATTTCGTTCAAAACTGTTCAGCTTTTAAGGAGTAGAGTACAGACAATGTGTTTGCCTGTATTCAACTTCTAAAACAAACTACACCCAAAAAAAAACATTTATATCTAACTGGCTGCGCCCTGCGGTTTCACCCGCGTAGTGATGAAAAATGGTGATGGCGATGATGAAGATGAAAAGTAGCCTATGTGACGCTCTAGCTCTTGAACTATACCCATGCAAAAAATCAGGTCGATCCGTTGTTCCGTTGCAGCGTGAAAAAGGAACAAACAAACCAACAGACAAACACACTTTCGCATTTATAATATTAAGTATGATAACAGTGTGATACGTACTTCCTAATAAATATGTAGGAGGCACTATTAAATTAAATTGGGACGGGTAAGCTAGCCAAATTTTCGTGACGACATGATAACCAAATCTTCGTTACCTACCTACCGTATTACGTGACCGACGTAATTAACGTTAATTTTTAATCAATTGACTGACCTTTCGCAGGAATGTTCGTACTTGCCTTAGTTCGAATTCGAAATAAGGGTGTTACATTTCACTGACTTCATTAGAAAATAAATATTCGGGACATTTTTGCACACACGATCATCTGACCCCAAACTAAGCAAAGCTTGTGATATGGCTGCCAGAGACTGATATACATAATTATATAATTTTAAATACATACTTAAATAGATATTAACAACCAGATATTGAACAAACACAAATGTTCATCACATAAATGTTTGTCCTAGGTGGGAATCGAACCCACGCCCCCAAGCTCAGAAGGCAGGTTCACTACCAACTGGCAACGGGCTATCATTTTAGCTGTAACTAGCTGCGCCCGTGGTTTCACTTGCTTTGACATAGCCTTCAGGAAACGTACATTTTTCCAGGATAAAAAGTATCCTTTGTGAATTTCCGGCCCCTCAACATCTATACAGGGTTACGCATATAGACTGTACTAAGCCGAAAGGAGGTCATTATACTTATCATTGAACAACGTTTACTATGGGACCAACGCTGTAATCGCGATAAAAATATCAGCTGTTCCATAGAAAACGGTCATTGACACTCGACAAAATATGTTCTTCAGAGAGAAAGGATGGGCCCTAATCCACCATGCTGGCCCAGTGCACGATGGTAAATGTCATGTCTTTGAACTTTTGAGGTTCTTGGACATACTCCTCACGTTGTTTTTCTTCACTGTTTTTGACTGATGGCATCGAGAGTGCACATAACTTAATTAGGTACCAAATAAGTCATTGGTGCATCCAGTGGATGCAAAAGGCAGGCTGTCGTTCAGTATGGAGGTTAAAGGGGGAGGCCTATGTTCAGCAGTGGACGTCTTCCGGCTGATGATGATGAAGTCATTGGTGCAGGACCGAGGATCGAACCGCGGGTCTATTCCACTTTGATCACCTGAGAATATAATCACCTGGGTGACCATAGGCGACTCGATTAAAATTATCGTTTTGGTATCTTTTGATCACCCGTGAATAAAAAATGCGAAAGGCGGCTGGTGGCAAGTGGATGCGAAAAGCAGAAGATCGTGCCTTGTGGCGTTCTTTAGGAGAGGCCTACGTCCAGCGGTGGACGAACATTAAATAGGCTGATGATGATGATGATGAATAAAAAATGGTTCGAATTAGAAATTTCATCATCTTCACCATCATCATCTTCATTTCAGCCTATCATGTTCCCACTGCTGGGACACAGGGCTCCTCTCAGAGAGAGGATGAGCCCTAGCCCGATTGAAGCGCACATGCTACCGCTCGGCCACCATCCCTCATCGCCACATCGCTATTTACTAACACCCTGTATAACCAAAGCGCGGTAGTCCCCCACAACCGTCTTGCATAACCACTACGTTAACACGAAACACGTGTCCTAATGAATCTCTAAATAATAACGGCTAATAACAGTGATATTTACGAATTATGAGTGAGAATCGTAACAGTGTATTTGGGACGAGACAGTTAGTGAAGACCTGACAGTCGATGATAAAGGTAAGATACCTACTAAAATCGGCAGTCATTTTTTTTTACGGAATGTGCCTTTATTTACTGAACAAAATACAATCTAATACTAAATACAAATACAGTTAGACTGCCCATAGACCGTTGAAGGTCTAAAGACAATCAAAATGATCAAGCCTACTATCAGTTGGCAGCGTACCCAACATGCTGGCGGCATTACTACGCTAAATGGCAATGCTTATGCGTTGAGCTTACACGTCAGCATTTTGGTCTTTTTCATCATCATCATCATTTGGTCTTTTTAACTGACTTCAAATAAAGGTAAAAATAAATCTTTTGTCGCATTTTCAACGGGGAGTGTTCTGACTGTTTCATCTGATGCCGGCGTCGCGGTTTTACCATCGCCCTAGCTACCTGAAAGCTCATCCAGATATCATAGATCAGTGGAAATCGCACACTGTGCGATTCAGGCGATCTTACTTGCTTCACACCTGCAAAATGTGGAATGAGCTACCTTCCGCGGTGTTTCCGAGAAGCTAAAGTTAATATATTCCTATATAGTCGGCAACCTAAATGTGATGCCTCTGGTGTTACAAGTATCCATAGGCGATGGTGACCATTCAAAATTCAAAATTCAAAAATTATTTATTCAGTAATCGGTACATTTCTATCTAATGTCGCACTAATGCCCAAACTAGGTGTAGAAACACCTGTATCTTGGGGATTAGTCCTTCAGTTTGTAAATCAATTGATTGTTTATTTGTTTAGTACACTTCGTCATTGTTACTGTTATAAAGACTACATCAGGCAGCCCGTCTGCTTGTTTGCCACTTATGGCATAAAAAGGAGATTTCTGACTTTGTCTATAGACTTGTCATCATAAATAAATTTATATAAATGCCTACATATTTAGTCGCCAGGGAAGACAAGGCAGCTTTCAGCGTGGACCAAACATGCGGCTATGGCAGGCGTGGGTGTTTGTCGGTGTGCTTGGGACGTGGACGGTGAGGGGAGAGGACTTCCCTTCACTAATCACTGCGAATGCTTCTATTGGTGAGACTGGAGCTTAAGTTCCAAGTATTTTAAGCAGTAATGAAGCGACGTATGTAAGCGAATAGCTCTTAATTCGTGTTGGTTGGTTATACCACCCAATGGATCCAAATTAAGAGACCCGCCGCAGAGCTAGGTGCGAGTTAAAATCCCACACTTAAATCACCTTAAACATAAGGAGAAAAAAAATCGCTAGGAAAACGTGGCGTAAGACATTTCATAGTGCTCGGCCAACTTGAAAATATGTCTCCAAGCACCAAACAAAATGTTCTGGTACCTATTTGGTCGCCTCACTTGAGCAGTTCTCATTTCAGTCTAGACGTGAACACCAACTCCGACCACACTAAAACGTCCGGTCAAACGTTTAGCCCGTCAACTACATAAATTACAAAGATTGTATTACTTCATACAACAGTCAGCTGTTACGGTGCTAAGTGACAAACATTCAACTCTACTTCAAAATAACAAATTTTCGATTATCTTCCAGCCATAGTGCTAGACCACCAGTTTCTGGGCGAGAATTATCAAGTCATTCTTGACGAACTGAAAGACTACATCAAAGAGCTCACGAGAGTCGAGTTGAAACACGGAGGGGTTGTGGTCCACTACTACTCCTGGACTTCTATCAGTCTTAAGAAAGGTAAATAAAGACGATTGCAGATATGGATAAATGGATTGACGGTACCTACGGTAGTGCATACAGGCGTGCATACTGGAGGCGCGCGCGAAAAAATGCGCTGTCTTTATTTGTTCATGTAGTGCACCTTTTTTGCAAGACAGACAAGACGGGGTGCTCTCCTTCAATGTAATTCCCCCGTGACTCAATATGGCCCCAACGAGGTGCTTGCCTTTGGCTGCCTATGGGGAGGCTGTCACATTTGATCCGTCCCTCCAAACAGACGCCACTTGCATACTATGTTCCAAGCAGCAATTTGTTTGAGAGCTTTTATCATCATAATTTCAGCCTATCATGTCTGCTGGGACACAGGCCTTCTATCAGAGAGGGTTGGCTTTAATCCACCAAAGCTGGCCCAGTGCATTTTGGTGAATGTCATATGTCTTTGACCTTTTGAGGTTCTTGGACATACCGGTACCGGTTTCCGCAAGATGCTTTTCCTTTACCGTTTTTGAGCGATGGCATCCAAACTGCTCATAATTTATTTAGGTAGGTACCAAATAAGTCTTTGGTGTAGGTCCGAGGATTGAACCGAGTGCCGTCAGATTGAAGTGCACATGCTACCGCTTAGCCACCTTCGTTCTTGAGAACTTTATCTAAAAGCAAATAGATTTGCATACCTAACACGAGCAATTTTAACTCGCGTTTCGGAGAATTTATGCTTACATGAGCTAATATTTCAGGTTTCTTAGCTGTGTTCAGTATTGCGTCTTGCAAGGATACCTGGGAGCTGTTCTCCCGCACGCAAGAAGAAGAGCTGCTTCTGTTCGCTCTCACCGAGGTGGACTGTCCAAGGTACAATCATGTATTCGGAGAAGGAAAACGATACATTATATTGGTTATGAATTACACGCCATTGTCAGGATATTGGATAGACAATAAGTGTGTCTTTCTTCTTCGTCAAATGCCGGAAGTCGTGATCTGTCGGGGCATCATTCCATACGATTCGAACGTCTAGCGTTATTTTAACCGCTTCTGCGACGGTGAGCTGGTGGTTCAGGTCTGGCTCGCCATAAGCTTCTCTCTTTACCGATATGAACTAACCTCACTTTGGCCAGACGTTTTCTTTTTTGGCATCAGAGTGGTTTAACGTGTGTATTGATTATGTAATCTTTGGCATCGTAGCTCCCAAATGGCTGAATCGATATAGATTTTTATTTTTTTCTCTGAGTGGTGCCTTGATAGTGAGTGTTCTTAGCTACGATTCAAGAAAATCTTTTCAGGCGTTTGAAGATTTAAGCTTTTCTGTCAGGGGTTAAAAAAATATACTTGTTATTAAAACGTTTGTCGTTTTTTTGTGCGACTAAATATTATAATTTATTTGTTATTCCTTTGTCCTGTAATTTCACTGGAAACATGAGGTACCTTTTAAACATTACTGTTTGTCGGTAGAACAACTGACAGAGATGTGGTATTACCCAGGTTGCCCATCCGGGAGGCCATAACGGCGACGTACGCAGCTTCGGGAGAGGAACTTCCACAGTTGCTGTTAGACTTGAGGACTACGAACGCTTTCCAGTGGAAGGCTGCTGTCATACTCCATGATGATACTTTGAGTAAGTGTTGCGTACTAGTTGCGAGGGCTAATTATGGTGATTTTTGTCAACCAAATTAGGTCGAGCACTTTTACAGAAAATTTGACATATCTACTTGTTGGCGCATGTTGAATGGGTAACATTACCCAATGCTAGGATTTTGATAAAACCAAAAGCCTCTGACATGGCAATATAACGTGCTATTCTGGAACTTGAAATATACGATAACAGGTTGTCCAACTCCCGACGCTGTCAAAGTTCGGTTATTGAAGAACGTCCTCGTTGAGCTTACACATTTTTCCATGCATTTTATAGGATAGAACATAGAATAGCTATATTAGATATTCATACGGGGTTATAGATTGGGCAGGCTGGCTCACACCCTGCCCCATCCACTTGATTTAGATATTCGTTTTGGGCGTTCTTTATTCTTTTTCAATCCAATCCGTTTGGATTTTGTCATCGGGAATCAGGTTACAAGAGTTCCGGGACCAACAAATCAGGATTTTTTATTCAGGTCGTGACATGGTATCCCGGGTGGTGCAATCCTTGACCTCCCAGATAGACGACAACAGCGCGTCACCCGTCTCCGTCACCGTGTTCAAGATGAAGCATGAGACTAATGAGTATCTCAGGAGGAAAGAGATGTATCGAGTGCTGTCCAAGTTACCGGTTAAATATATTGGTAAGGATCTTCTGTCTACGAGTACCAATGTGCTGCCTTAAGTTGCCCTTAACATTACCTTGCCATCGTGAAAAGGTAGGTTTCCAAAAAGTTAACTCTTTCATTTCCCTTAAACCCCGATACCTTAGGTAAATTCCTCGAATTTTTTATGTCACGTCAAAGATTTCCATTTTCTAATTTATGGTTTCCGAAGAACCAATAACTAATGCCGGTAAAGAAACTGAAAGACCTGGGGCCTTACGGACAACAGCTAATTGCGGCACCTTATCCGCTCAGTTGGAAAATCACGTGACCGCAAACCTTATCGCGCCCAGATACGGTTTGCGGTCGCGTGATTTTCCAACTGAACGGATTAGGTGCCGCAATTAGCTGTTGTCCGTAAGGCCCCTGGCAAACGTAGTGTAGGATGCTTTGTGGCCAGATGGAGTGACTTGCTTTACGCAACGGGCCGAAACTGGACGCAGAGAGCTGATAACTGAGCTCTGTGGCGTTTATGAAGAGGCATACATCTAGTGGTGGACAGAATATGCTGACGATGATTGATTGAATATACTGAAGATCATGCTGGCTTATGTTCGCTCTGAATCTTTTACATTGTTTGATATTAAACACTAAGCTGATTTTATCGCGTGTATTTTACATTATTTTACTTCCTGACGTTTCAAATACTTTGCAGCCCGGTGTATATATTACTCTATGCTTTGCAGTGTTCGCAGTTACAGGTAGCTTAGATGACGGATGTCTAGAGAAATGTTGTTAATCAGTTACAAGTACCACTAATGATTTCTAATCAAAACGTTCCCACGTACGCAGTAGTCGCTCAGTCCAGAGGTCTTGCAGTTCTGCGCCGGACTCGAGATTTTATTAATTTGATAACTGACAAGCATTTGATAACTGGATCCCAAGCATCATCACAGCATGTTTTATATTGATCACAAATAGTCACCATTTCCACTCAAGATCTCCTAGATTGGTCACCAAAACAATTTTTCCAGGCGAGAACTTCATAGCAATAGTGACGACAGACGTGATGACGACCATGGCGGACACTGCTCGTGAACTGCTCATGTCCCACTCCAGCGCCCAGTGGCTATACGTCATATCTGATACCAACGTCCACAACGGAAACATATCCGGTCTGATCAACGCCCTGCATGAGGGAGAGAATGTGGCATACATTTATAATGTCACCGATGATGATCCAGAGTGCAAGGTAAGGAAGGTCCACTTTCTTTGTAAAAGGAACATTAGGTACGTGCTAATTTCAGCAACTCGAACCATCGTTTTTCATTATTATCAGTCTTTATTTCATGTTCCCTCTGCTGAGACACTAGGCTTTTCTCAGAGAGAGAGAGAGAGAGAGAGAGAGAGAGAGAGAGAGAGAGAGAGAGAGGGTGGGCTTTAATCCACCATGCTGGTCCAGAGCACGTTGGTGAAAGTCATCTATACTAATATTATAAAGAGAAAAGATTTGTATGTAAATATGTTTGTAACGAATTGGCTAAAAAGTACTGAACCGATTTTAAAAATTCTTTCACTGTTGGGAAGCTACACTATCCCCGGGTGACATAGGCTATAATCTATACCCGTGCGAAGCTGGGGCGGACCGCTAGTATATTCTATTTTTAACCGACTTCAGGAGGAGGTTATCAATTCGACTGTATGTTTTTTTGTATGTTTGTTACGCGATTACTCCGCTAATTATGAATTGATTTTGATGATTCTTTTTTTGTTTGGTAGTTCATACCTTTGGTAGTCCCATACAAATTTTATCAAAATTGTATTAGCGCTTTTTGGTAAATACAACAAAATCCAAAATTACATACACAAATGATGTTTTGGTTTGTGGTTCAAAAGTTTTGATGAGGACTTTCAATATCTGTTTTATAACTAAGTATAGTCTTGAAGGCGGTTTTTTTTCTAAATTTTTATTATCAATTCCTGTTTCTTTACGATGTTTTACGTTTTGTTTGTTGAGCGATGGCATTGAAACTGCACATAATTTATTTAAGTACTAAATAAGTGCAGGGTCTATCGTAATTCGTAATGTAAACAGAACGTCCCGTTTAGATAGCCCGTTGGTCCAGTTGGTAGTGAACCTGCCTTCTGCGCTTGGGGGCGTGGGTTCGATTCCCACCTAGGACAAACATTTATGTGATGAACATTTGTGTTTGTTCTATATCTGGCTGTTAATATCTATTTAAGTATGTATTTAAAAATATCTATGTATGTATATCAGTCTCTAGCAGCCATATCACAAGTTCAATTCAATTCAATTCAATTCATTTATTTCGGGTCTTAGGTATAACTAATATCAAAGATTATATATTATCACTTGACGACGTCATTTACAGGATAAAAATCACAATTTAAAATTAAAATTTAACTTATAAAACTTAACTTGTAAAAACATCCGAAAATAGAACTGTACCTACTTTTAGCAACCGGTTTGAGTAGTAGTAGAAAATAAAGCCATTGACGTAGGAAAACTTAATAGGTACTTATATCCGGCGAACTATTTAGTTCGCTGCTTAAGTGTATCCCTAAAATAGACATCGTGTCTAACATTATTCCACTACCTTGAATCAGAATACCTGTTGAGCTAGAACTATGTTATCAAGATTTTAGTGGCTTCCTACATTAATTGAATTGCATTTTTGCCGGATGCAGTTTCCGGAGCGATGGTGGCCGGGCGATAGCATGTGCGCTTTACTATCTGACAGCACCTGGGGTGCAAGTACCGTTCTTTTAGCGATCGCAAATTCGCTAAAATGCCATAGAATCGATCACAGCGAGTACTGAAAAAATTGCATATTATCGAATTTGACAACCTCAACTGTCAAATTTGATGATCGATAAAAGAACGGTACTTGCACTGCTGGTTTGATCCTCGACCCTAAATAAATTATGTGCAGTTTCGATGCCATCGCTCAACAACGGTGAAGGAAAACTTCGTGAGGAAACCGGTATGTCCAAGAACCTCAAAAGTTCAAAGACTTGACATTCACCAACAAGCACAGGGCCAGCATTTTTTTTTTTTTTTTTATAGAATAAGTGGCAAACAAGCAACGGGCCACCTGATGGTAAGTGGTCACCGCCGCCTATAGACACCTACAATACCCGGGGCATTGTCAGTGCGTTGCCTACCTTTGAGGACTCTATTCACCCTTCGTTTGAAGCAGTCCAAATTATATTTCGGAGGAAATACCGAATGTGGTAAGCATGGTGGATTAGGGCACATTCTCTCTCTCTCTCTCTCTGGGAGAAGGCCTGTGTCCCAGCAGTGGGAACATGATAGCTGATAAGGATGATGAGTTTCAGAGTTAATTTGCATCCTGCAATCTGACCGTTGTGACAGTATTTTGGTTTTTGTTATTGAGTTGATACTGTTTTACTTTCTGATATTAAATAACCCTTGATCTGTTCTCTTCCTTTGGCCACCAACGCGCCTGATGGTAAGCGATCCGCATGTTCATAAATCTGCAATTATCATATTTCTTTTGAAGTCTAACTCCGCGTATTTCCCAGAACGGCCTAATGTGCTATAGTCGGGAAATGATGAACGCGTTCATATCAGCGCTGGACGCGGCAGTTCAGGATGAATTCGACGTGGCAGCACAGGTCTCTGATGAAGAATGGGAAGCTATCAGACCAGACAAGTTGCAGCGAAGGAATACGCTATTGAAACATATGCAGGTATGTGGAGAGCGACACAATAGCAATGTGGCGGCACTGGTGATCTCGCCAAGTCCCCCTTACACCTTCTCGTATCCTACTTCCGCGGAACTTCAAACAGCACCATCAACTTGCATCAATACTGCATAGGACCTAGCCCGGAACACTTTTTTGTTATATGGAGGAACTTCAGAGTAGACATCACGTATTTTACTGAACTGAACTCTTCACTTCCCTTTATTCCTAATTTAAATTTTATTCCCTAAAGCAGGACTTCATACCTAGATGAGTGCTTTTCATAAAAGAAGGCCCCCAGACACGGCGCTGTCATCGCGTATCAATCACTACCATGTATCATTGTTATAAGGCTAATAAAAATGTGAATCTGAATCATTTCTCGAGCAGCACTTTAACAGCTTTAGGCATCGTAACAACTCTTTAACGATGGCAAATTGATAAAATTCTTACTAGCGTCCAAACACAGTAATGACACCTGACAACTACAAGAGAGAGAAAAAAGAGTATAAAAAAAGTGTTGTCTGTAAAGTCGGTTTACGTACGATAATTTTACGTGATAACGCTTAGGCCGATCGTGCCTCTCTATCGCTTGTTCCGCGCTCTCGCTTGCACGCGCGGCTCAGGCGGAACGTGACAATTTTTCGTGAGTGCAGCCGGCGTTCATCGATTTATAAGACGTTATCACGTCAAAAGAAAAAGTTAAAGAGTTTCTATCTATCTAACTTCAACATGGAAATTTAGTACCGATGTTTGTTGTGGGAGTTCTTTCATGAAAAGCAATGTAGAGTACCTACATTCAAAATTTCGTGAAGCTCAATCTCATAAATGCGGGTAGGTTGAGAATGTTTTATTATCGTTAGCTAAAGTGCGTCATTTGAGAGAACGAGTCTGAATTTGTCATAATATTATAGGAAGCTGTCACTCGCGTGGAAATTTCCTCAGGAACCGTAAATTTTTCCGAGATAATTTTTTTGTTGGCTCTCAATTATGCAAAAATTACGTCAATACATTGTTATGTTGTGGCGTGAAATAGGAACAAACACGCTACAGACACATCTTCGCATTTATACAATTATAGTTGAAGAAGCGAAGATTGTCACTCAATGGGGAGTCTACAGACGACCACCGACCCCCTGGTCGGCTGCAAACGAGGTGACGTAACGATTTATTGCCTTTTGCCCCAATTGGCCGATCTAGGCGGAAGATAGAGATGCGTGGAAGGAAGTGGGGAGGGCTTTGCCCAGCAGAGGGACTTGCAAGCAATACAATTATAGTAAGATTATACAGGGAGGTGAGTGTAAGTATGTATAGTTATGAGCGGTATTATAATATATACAATCGTTAATTCAATTCTTGGCACCCACCTGGATTGTCGGGCATAGAACGAAAATATAAAGCCGAATCATATGTATAACAAGTAAACCATAACATTAAAATTGTAACGAATTGAAATGATTGATATAACGGCATACAATTTTGGAAAATCTCAACACATCAACTTATTACTCCCAATTTACAAAAGTAGTTTTTTGTTACTCTCGGAGGGAAAGTTTTAGGGTGGAATCAGAACGCCAAAAATCTAGATGTCGTTGCTTTTTTCGTAAAAAAATATGAAAAGGCTCTTAACAACAAGGTAATCATGTCCTTGCAGCAACACATCCTCGTGAACAGCCGCTGTGGCAACTGCAGCACCTGGCGGGTGCTAGCGGCCGACACGTGGGGCGCCACCTATCAGGACATCGCAGAAGCATCCACTGCAGATCCACCTCCTAACAACACCAATGCAAGCTCTGGCCCAATGCCCGGAGTTATTGAACACATTGAGCTGCTAGATGTAAGTCTTTATTTTATTTTATTTTATTTTATTTATTTTATTTTATTTTATTTTATTTTATTTATTCATCAACAGAATGCTTACAGTTAAACCAAAGCGCAAACTATTTAAATAACAAAATATGATGTATACTACTAAATACAATCAACCAATCTTAATTAACTACTAAGAAACTTTATCTGCTACAGCTATATGATAACCGGGATATTTAGGTTCACTTGGTCCCAGTAGTTCCATTGCCTAGTTCCATGATGGAACCACCACTAGCCACTACCACTTCCCACCTTCGACGAAATTAAATTTTCGTCGAAGCTTCCCACTAGTTACATCATATTTAAGTACTTTGAGTTCAATGGAACAGGTGGGGGTTTTCCCACTAGTTCCATCATGGAACTAGGCAATGGAGCTACTGGGCCCAAGCAATAAGGTTGTGGTTGGAGCTGCCGTTGTTTTGGCGCAGTTATATGGCCAGTTGCGGCGGGTTGGTGTATTTACATACGCCATTGAATTCCTTCTCCGTACGTATGAAAGGTTTCCTCACGATGTTTTCCTTCACCGAAAAGCCAGTGGTATGAAAATCCGTACATAAACGCCAAAGAGCTCATTGGTACGGGCCCGGGGTTTGAACCCGCGATCTCTCGCTTTCAAGTTTAGCGGTCTCCCAAATGGGCTACCACGGCTTATGGCGGCTTATGGCATAATTTAAAGCTACATTTATGTTTTTTCAGGTTGGATTCTGGAGACCAATTGATGCAGTGAGTTTCTCAGATGTGTTATTTCCTCACGTGGAACATGGATTTCGAGGGAAAGCGTTGCCCATCGTCACATACCATGTAAGACCATGTAGTTGTATTTGTTCGCCTTTTTTGATGCTCGTCTGGTTCTAGAAAATAGATTGGACCTTTCTCGCTTTGGAATGTCCTAACTGATGACTGAATGTATCTGATGCTGACGTCACTGTTTTACCATCGTACTAGCCGCCACCGCCTGATATTTCATCCACACATCATAGATCAGTGGAAATCGCACACTGTGCGATTCACACGATCTTTCTTGCCGCACACCTGCAAAATGTGGAATGAGCTACCTTCCGCGGTTTCCGAGAAGCAACAACATGGGGTTCTTCAAAAGACGAGTTAATAGAGTCCTTAAGGGCCAGCAACGTATTTGTGATGCCTCTGGTGTTACATGTATTCATAGGCGACGGTGACTGCTTACCACCAGGCGGCGCGTCATCTTGTTTGCCACCTATGGCATTAAAAAAACCTTTGGTTGGCTAATACCAGCTACATGGCAATTTGTCCTGCCCAGCTCTCTCTCCCTTTTGCAACGTCGTATCACCACTTCTATCGTATCTAGGCTAGGTTTATGTATAAACCTGTCGCATTTTCACTCCATAAAAGAGTCGTCAATTTTTGTCGCGGCACGTATAGAACGCACCAGAGAAAAGTGACAGAATAAAAGGCTTTTGCCCATTAGTAGGTTATTCAAGAGTTACTGAAAATGATGCTTCACCTATAACACAAGGTTATCTGGAAAAGGTATACAAACTCGTAAGGGGTCCAGTATACTCATCATTACGAACAACTTTAATAAGGAACCAACCAAAAAGTCACGAAAAAGTATCTGCTGTTCCATACATTTAGTCGAATGCAAATGGGTTTTTTCCGTTTTTTTTTTACTTTCTTTAAGTGTATGCCTGAAGCTGAACAAGACTCAAAGATGACTAAGTTTCCAGAACCCTCCGTGGACAATACTGAAGAGAAACGAGTCTGGCGCAGTAGTCGGCCACACTGGGCTGGTGTTCGACATCATCGACCAACTCGCCAAGAGCAAGAACTTCACGTAATATGTTCAGCATATCATACTTTAATGAATGTTTATTAAGTGGCCTAGAAGGATACTTATGGAGTTGTTTCTTTCAGCATAAAAATAATACCAATGAATTTGAAACAAGTTTTCAACGACACCGCTTTGGATGTGAGTACATTATAGTGTTAACACACGTATGGATTTGGTTGACCTAAACCGCCGTCTGACCGCCGCCGCCGTTAACAAACAAAACTTTCATGTGATAAATATTAGACGCAGCTTTGGAATTCAGCGGTCAAGACATTACAATGCAGGAGCTGGAAAGGTTGCCAGCAAATTGAAAACAAAGCAATCTGGATTCCGATCTGGATTGGATTGGATTCTGGGTTCTAAAAACCCAGGCAAAACGCTTTGATTACGCTGTTATTGTAGAATGCGCTGCCTGAGTATCTATCCCTCGATAGTTCCATGCATCGTGGTGTCTTTAAGTCGCGAGTGAATCTCTTTCTTCTAGGCAAGCGTGCTCCATCGTAGATCGTATCATCGCTCGACATCAGACGAGGTGGCGGACAAGCGCAAGCTTATTCTTTTGTTAAATAATATGTATTTTGAACTCTAAAGTAAACTTCATCAAGTCTCGCGTGAGGATTCATTTTAAATTATTATAACACCGGCTTGTACTCACGATCATGTTTTCCCTGATGAAGGGGCGCTAATGGCTCCGAAACCGGTCGATCGTCTCGACCGATAAAACAATCGTGAGTGCAAGCCGGTGTTATATTAATTTCTAAAGTAAACATTTGTAATCTGTCTTTATTGAAAAGCTTATGTTAGGATCATACAAAGGATGTAATGTAACATTATTGTATAGATGGTGCACAGCAAGAGTGCGATGCTTACGATGTCTGCGGTGGCGAAGGGCCGCGCAGCGCTCGCTGCTGGTGTCTTTACTGTTCTCTATGACTCTTTACCAGGTATACATGCTGAGAATTGTCATATTCGTAATAACTTTGAAATTCTGGTGAATGAAAATATAAAGATGAATAATCAAACCATTAAACACAGGTCTATTCTGTAAATCTCAGCTATCTGGCTAGCTTGGTCAAGCAGAAAAGGCTGTGGTTCTGGCTGAGGGTTTGTTCCGCCAGTTCCAATTGAGAACTACTAGTCTGTGGAATTCATTCCCCGATCTGAGTGTCTTCAAGTCGAGAGTGAATCGGTTTCATCTGGGTAAGCGTGCTCCATCGTAGATCGCGTCGTCGCTTAACATCAGGCGAGCTAGGGGGCAAGCGCAAGCCTATTTATAATGAAAAAAAATTTTTTTTTTAAACCATCTATATCTGGTATAGTCACCATCTCTGACCACACCGTTACCATTAAAAATATGATATGTAGTCAGATCTCCTAGTCGACTAGAAAATTTGCCAGAAAGTGAACAAATCTCGTTTTTTAATTTGCTTGCAGGTATAAACTACACGATTGCAATCAGTACTCAGCCGTATTCGTTCATGATAGCGCGTCCACAGGAGCTCAGCAGGGCTCTTCTCTTTCTACTGCCATTTACTACAGATGTAAGTGTATATTATATATGTATGCAGTTTTCTTGTCTTAGCCACCATTTTAAATGTCATAATTCTTATGCTGCCCGAAAGTTTCTGAAATGAAATTCCATTACAAAGCTTACAAACTAACTTCTTTGAATGCACTGCATTACTCAATGTATCTGAAAGAAACGTCTTTGCTTATTTCTTTATCATTATCATATCAACTGTTGAACATCCTTCCCTATCCTGTGAGTTTTTCATCCATAACGCTTAGCTTGTCTTCGTCTATACCTGGTCCTATCTACTGGTTGGTATATTTAGTCCGAATTTTTCATTTAGCACATTTTTTGTTTTGTCTTTGTTATCAGCCAGTTTGTATGTAGTTATGTACCCTCCATACGTACGTTTCGTAATTGGTATATGTCTAGGGCAAACTACTTCAGCCACCTTTGATATTTTCATTTCCTAGATACGTATACCAAACAAACACACACGTCTTCGTGTATCTTATTTACAGACATGGCTCTGCCTAGGGTTTGCAGTGCTCCTCATGGGTCCCACACTGTACGCGATCCATCGAATGAGTCCGTACTACGAAGCCAAGGATATCACGAGACAAGGCGGCCTGGCCACTATACACAACTGTCTCTGGTATATCTATGGAGCTCTGTTGCAACAAGGTGAATTTCTGGCCTCTGTCATTGTTACTTCCATTGCCCATGACATCATTCATCAAAATTAGTTATACCCATATTTTTTTTATAAATTTTCCCTTTACTGTCCATTATGCCAATTACTGCCATGGCTATTGATAGCTAGTTGGTAACATTTTTGTTTTTAATTAAATTGGAACACATTCCATCCACTAGGATAAGAATTATTTAGGTAAGTACCTACACCTTTAGATCGACATCAGGCATTTCAGTGTCGGTACCTGGTAGATGATTATAGTTGCAGTGACAACCTGAAAGCTGCAGTGAAATCCTAAAACCTAGCCTAGTGACAACTTTAACCTGGTGGCTTTCTTCACGTTCTCCAAGTAGGTAACCATCTGTTTGTTCCATTAAAACATTAATAAGTTTTTGTTACATTGGCAGCTTGGAATATTTCAGATCTAGACCATCTTCGACCACATAGTAGCTAAACACTTAGAATAACAGGCATAAAGAAATTAAGAATATGTGGCTTCCTCAGGTGGTATGTATCTCCCGCATGCTGACAGCGGTCGCCTAGTTGTCGGCACCTGGTGGCTGGTAGTGTTAGTTGTAGTGACAACCTACTCCGGCAACTTAGTGGCTTTCCTCACTTTTCCCAAGCAAGAGATGCCAGTCACAACCGTGGCTGAACTGTTGGAAAATGGTGCCTTTTATACCTGGTCGATTCCTAAAGGATCATTTTTGGAGATGGAACTTAAGGTTGGTGAAGTACATTATTACAAAATGTAGGAAGATGTGATATCTAGTGATATAAGGTGGAGGAATGTCTAAAATGAAAAAAGAAAAAAAACAAGAAGTTCCGAAATTTGCTATTTCACCTATTTTAAAGAAAAACCATGAGCAAATAACATCGATAGATGAGAAGATTCAGTTCAAAGCGAGTCTATCATCATAGAACTCAAATTTAATACGTAAATAAACTATTAAGAACTGACCCGTACCTAATTATTTCTCTCAGAAATCTGAAGAGCCGAAGTACACAGCGTTGTTAAAAGGCGCCCAGCTCATGTCAAAACCGGGGGGCATGGGAGGAAGCTCAGATACTAGTAAGATAAACAAGAATATTATACTCAACAATATTGAATTAGAGATTCTTTAACATAGCCCGTTGGTCCAGTTGGTAGTGAATTTGCCTTCTGCGCTTGGAGGCGTGAGTTCGATTCCCACCTAGCGCAAATATTTATGTGATGAAAATTTGTGTTTGTTCTATATCTGAGTGTTAATATCTATTTTATATATATATCATAAGCATTGCCATTCAGCGTGGTAATGCCGCTAGCATGCTGGGTACACTGCCAACTGGTAGTGGGCTTGAACATTTGGATTGTCTTTAGACCTTCAACGGTCTATGGGCAGTCTAACTGTATTTGTAGTGTTAGTTTTAGCTTGTATTTTGTTTAGTTAATAAAGACACTATGCAAAAAAAAAAACTATTTAAGTATGTATAAAAAAAAATGTTTGTATATCAGTCTCTGGCTGTCATATCACAAGCTTTGCTTAGTTTGGGATCAGATGACCGTATGTGCAATAATGTCCCGAATATTTATTTATTTAAATTAACAAGTTGTTTTCTCGTAAACTGCGACCAGAACCACCGGAAGATGGGCGGCAGCGTCTTTTTAGTACACGGTGAACGTACTGCGATCCCCAAGCCGCCTGCCAAGCGTGGGGATTATGGCAACACCCCTCTCTAAGAGGGAGGCCTTTGTCCAGCAGTGGACGTTTAATGGCTGTTGATGTGTATGATGTGTGTTCTCTCAGTAATTTGTTTTTTAAGGTGCAAAAGTGCTGAATCAGGTCCGTGCCCAACGACATGCAGTTTTCGACTGGCGCCTACGGCTTACCAATCTCATCAGTCTCGACGCCTTTGAGACAGACTCTTGCGACATCTCCCTTAGTAAGAACTTTCTTTTCAAGAATTATATTATTTAGAAATAAACTGCTGGCATTTTGGAAAAAACTCAGAGTTGTAGCGGGCAATGGAGAAAACTATGCTCGGAGTTTCTTTGTACGGTAAAATCCGAAACAAGTATATTTCCCTTATAACCACAGTCACCGACAGGGCTGCTCAGATTGGCAAGATGAAGTGGCAATGGGCAGGCAACATTACCGATAACCGATGGGGAAGAAAGATTCTTGAGTGTAAACCACGATCCGGAAAACGCAGCGTTGGTAGGCCTCGCACTATGGGCTATGGCACGGCGGGCATGCAGTGGATGGAGATGGCAGGCTATCGTTCAGTGCGGTGTGGCAAGGAGGAAGCCTATGTTCAGCAGTGTACGTCTTCTGGTGGTGACGATGAAAAGAAATAAAAATCTTCATTGATATTCTGATCTGGTATTTTTCAGGTACTGAAGAGTTTTTAAGCGAGAAATTGGCCATGATAGTGCCAGCTGGAAGTCCGTACTTAGCTGTTATAAACAAGGAGTAAGTAGTAAAGTGTGGTTATCGTAGTATTTATACTCCTATGCTAATATTTTATACAGGTAGAGTTTGGAAGTTTGAGACTTTGTATGTTTGTAGCAGGTAATCTCTAGAAGTACTGAACTGATTATTTCTCTGATATAAAGCTACGTTATCCTTGAGTGGCATAGATTATTTTTGATCACAGCGCGGGCAAAGCCGCAAGCAAAAGCTAGTTTTTGTTACAAATTACTATCGTTAAAGTTTGAATCCACTTAAGTATATATCCAGTAGAAATTTTGACTGACTTTACGATCATCAGAGTATGCGCAGGGCATTGCAGGGGGTCTATTTTTGAATCGCTCTATATTTCTAACGAAAATATCATGTGAAATGACTGACTTTGGAACGAAATCCCATACAAAAGTCGCACATTTGAAAGAATCATTATAATCACTCGAACCAGAACCGGAATCCGCAGCGTAGGTAGGCCTCCCAATAGATAAACCGACGAAATAGTGAGATTCGCGGGCATCCAGTGGATGCAGATGGCAGGCTTTCGTTCAGTGTGGAGGGTAAAGGGGGAGGCCTAAGTTCAGCAGTGGATGGTTGGTGGTTCTGGCTGATGATGATGATTATAATCACTCGATAACGCAACGAGTGACTTGAACAATTCGAATTTGTTTTATATCAATTTTCAGAAAATCTTTCATTTCGCATGGTACTTTCGTGCGAAATCATACGAACGATTCAAAAATCAACCCCCACGGTTACGCCGCATTCGGCTAGTTCCGCGTAGGCCCGTGTTAGTGACTAGAGTTTTTTATTCCAGGATAAACCGCATGCACAAGGCGGGTCTGATTCAGAAATGGCTATCTGCATATGAGCCGCGTCGGTCGCGATGCTCCCCGAGCGCGGGCTCGCAGGAACTCGACAACCACACAGTCAACCTCAGTGACATGCAGGGGTCATTCTTTGTACTCTTCTTAGGTAACTACATATTAAACAGCATTTGACAATTACACTACACGGGGTTGACAACAACGACAACTACATCACAGATGATTCACAAATTCGCTTCGGGGTTTTGACAAACAATATAGATACAAGCAAGGACGTTTTATACCCTAGGCATATAAAGTCCTTGGGTACAAGACATTGATAACTATACTACAGTGGATTTACCAATACTCTACTGGCATAACTACACCACATAGATTTGATATATTTAAATCAAGGACTTTATATACCCTAAGGTAAACGTCCTTGATTTTAATACACTACTGAGTTTTGACAACTACAAAAGAATGGCTACTACACTACAGAGATTTGACAACTACTCTACAAAAGAATGACTACTACACTACAGAGATTTTACAATTACTCTACAAAAGAATGACTACTACACTACAGAGATATGACAACTACTCTAAAAAAGAATGACTACTACACTACAGAGATATGACAACTACTCTAAAAAAGAATGACTACTACACTACAGAATTTTGACAACTACTCTAAAATAGAATGACTACTACACTACAGAATTTTGACAACAGATTATTTTACTACTCTATAAAAGAATGACTACTACATTATAGGGATTTGTCATCTGTCTGGATTTCAACAGTTGTTTAAACTCAGTAGTACACAAAAAATAATGACTACTATACACTGCAAGGATTGGACAACTATCCTACTGAGTTTTGACAAGTACACTACATAAGAATGACTACTAAACTATAGTATATAGGGGATTGACCATGGACGTTATATACCTACTTTTAGGTATATTACGTCCATGGCATTGACAACTATACTATTAGTGGATTGACAAATACGTTATTAGTAAAGTTCTAAATAATAATTCAAGCCTTCTAAATCTTCTGTTAGGTATGCGTAGTTTTTTGTAGTAGCCACAATTAGTTATCTACGCCTGCACCAGCTTACACTCAAATCTTTTATCAAAATTTGCTTTTAAAGAGCGCTTTACTACACTTTTTTCAGGATTTTTCATAGCATCGTCAGTGCTACTACTGGAGTGGTTGTATAACAGAAGAAAGCGGCGGCATGAAGACATCATTATCAAGCCCTACGTAGAATAGATGAAGGTATAATATAAAGTAAAAACCGAATGAAAGAAAATATTGGTGAAAATATTTTTGTGATAGTACCTACAAAGTGGCAAATAAAGCAATGCATGATTTGAATTGAATAGGTATATTTAAATCCACAAATTTTGAATAAATGTGGCATTTGTGGCACGAGCATAGCGGGGGTCGTAATCCACGCGCAGAATTTTTCATTAAAATGCTATCGGAAATTTGTTTGATTGGTTAAAAATGTTAGGCTTATTGAGAAATGTGTATACCTACCGTAGAAATTATTTAAATCGTTTAGAAACTTATGAGATACCTACTAGCTGACCTGACAGACGTTGTCCTGTCTTAGAACTCTCAAACACGCAAAGTTAAAATTGTAAATCTTATTTTTTTACACCTTGGGTTACATTATTGGAGTTTTAGTAAGGATCCCTTTTTTTGTAAATATAATATAGCCTATTTTACCCGGGGATAGTGTCGCTCCCCAACAGTGAAAGAATTTTTCAAATCAGTACGCTTAGTCCCAGATTTGAAAGTTTTCGAAAACTTTTTTCGTTTACGTATTGTTCCATACATTTTAGTAAAGCGCCTCCAGCGGAAACGCGGAGGAACTAAAATCGGTAGTAATCGGCGGTATAGATTGCTTCACTCTAATACAAAAAAAGTTTTAGAATACCTTTCAGCCCAGTAATGTATGGAACAATACGAAAACGAAAAAAGTTTTCGAATACTATCAAAACTTGTCCTAAGGGTACGGTTCAGTAGTTTCGGAGCCTATTCAATGCAAACAAACAAACAAACAATCAAATGTTTCCTCTTTATAATATTAGTATAGATAAGCGTTTAAAGCAAAGACCTTATCTGCGTAGTAGCTATACCTATATAGACTGTGGTTTAAATTTTGTTTGGATTAGGAAGAGATGCTCTTTGCCTTTCCCGCAAATTGAATGTCAGTATGGAATTACACTAGAAATTCGTCATATACAAATGTCAGTATGGAGTTTGTATGGAGTACTTACTAGTGACGTCATTTGAAAGTAACTAGTGACGTCATTTGTGTAGTGCGCTCAGAAAAAGGCCAAGACGACTTGTTTCGGTAATCGGCTCTATTTATTGTCAGCATGTCAGCTAGCTGACCCGACAGACGTCCTGTCTTAATGAACCCATATTTTATTAGTTAGTTTTTTATCCACCTAGGACGATATGATAATTTAGCAGAACATATCTCACGAGATAAATTTAACCAATATCTTACCCGTTATAAAATTTATGCAAATATTCCACGTCTAGCTAAGTAAGAATTGTAAACAATGTCCACGTTTTGCCGACGTGACTAAAAACACGTTTGTAGATCAAATGAGTATGTAAACCAAAGGCAAAGTATTGCACATTGTATAGCTTGAATTTTTAATGTGGCTAAAAAAGGACACACTTGGCAACTATGAAAATAATAACATTTGAATAGTTTGGGCGTAACATAAGTTGAAAAGATGCTACCGATATATTTTATGATATTTTTTTTGTTTATTCTTTTAGTAATATATATAATGTCCATTGGTTAAAATATGCATGAAAATGCGTTTTTTTTCTTAGAAATTTACGATGAACCTAATGTTTCCCGATACCACCTGCTTGTCCACTACTGGTGGATAGTGACACATTTTTGAACAATAAGAACCGCTGGTTGCCTGGATCAGCTGGATTAGCTGGATTAGCGATCGCCACTTGTGGCACTAGCTCGTAAGGGTTTTCTATTTGTTTGTAATTTTTATTTCTGGTGTACTCAATAAAGAGTTTCTATCTATCTACAGTTTCCCTTTTAGCACTTACACCTCCTTGGTCGTCCGTTTGATGCAATTTCGATCATCTCGTTTGCAGTTGTGTGCCGCTCAATATTGAAGTGTGCGTTTGAAGAACTAGTAAGAATATGTCAATGTGTACAATACGTGTTTGTCTCGCCCCCTTCAGTTTTTGGCAGACTTTTTTCGGCACTAGCTCGAGATCACATATCCACCGCACTTATAGGAATGCGCTGCCTGAGTGGGTTGCACGATATTTACAATATCTGTGTCCACCAGCGTGTTACATCACCGCATCACCGTTTAACATCAGGTGAGGAGGCAGTCACCTTATTCAACGAACGATTTTTGCGAAAGTCCAAAGGAAGGGAAGAAATTTTGGGCTTTACTAGTTTCTGATTATCAACTTTTTAAAATAAAAAGAGCGGCAAACAAGCTCGCGTTCCGCCTGATGGTAAGCAGAAACCGCCACGTATGGACACCTGCAACACTAGTTGGCGGTGTTCGCCACCCGGAGAGGTAAGTAGTTGTAGACCCTTTTTGAAACGCTTCATATTGAAGCTCAGCGGGAAGACCTTTAGGAGAAGATAGCCCGTTGGTCCAGTTGGTAGTGAACCTGCCTTCTGCGCTTGGGAGCGTGGGTTCGATTCCCATCTAGGACAAACATTTACCTATGTGATGAACATTTGTGTTTGTTCTATATCTGGGTGTTAATATTTATTAATGTATGTATTTGAAAATATATATGTATGGTATATCAGTCTCTGGCAGCCATATCACAAACTTTGCTTAGTTTGGGGTCAGGAGAACGTGTGTGCAAAAAATGTCCCAAATTCCACACCTTGCTGGGCCGCGGAATAAAGGAGCGGAAACATCTGACGGTGTGGAATTTCCAGCTTTGTGTGGTATTTTGATAACTGCGATTCACGAATTTTATAATCAGTCCAACTTAGTCCGCTGTACACTGATCTCGTGGGTCTCTCTCAAAGCACGCAGTCCAATCTTCGCCTTTGCTTCCAGCCACTGCCTTACGTATATCGTCACTCCATCGAGTCTCAGGGCATACCACGCTGCACTCGCTGACTCTTGGTGTCCATTTTAGAACACGTTTATGCCACAGTTATCGGTTCTGCGACAAACATGACCGGCCAACTGCCACTTCAGCTTGCTGATACGCTGAGCTATGTCGGGATACCTTGTATAAATATATAACTCACATATAATTTATTTCAACTTCAACAGGTCTTAATTGACAACGTGAACATTTTTATCTTCTATATAATAAAAAATGAATCCCTATTTACGTTGGTCACGCCATAACTTGAGAATGAATTTAGCGAATTCGTTAATCTTTATTCTTATTTTTAAATTACAAAATACACTGTAGAAGGTTCACACGGAAAGAAAAATTAAGAAAATTGCGATTTTAACTTCGCGCCTTTGATGAATGTAGATTTACCAGACAGCAGTTTTATTTTTATTTTTGGACATTCATATACGTAAGACAGCGCAACGCGTATGTCGGGTCAGCTAGTACCTGATAAAATGATCGATTCCTAGTAGTAGTTCCTAGAAGTATTCCGAGGTAGTTTTCAGAAGCGAAACGCGCCAAAGACAATCTCGCTATAAAAAGGCCTGAAGGCTGGAAGCCTGATTAAAGTCTAGGGCCGGTGCTACGTGAATATAGAGGAACAATGTAATCCTTCTTGCCTCATACTTGTAAAATGTGGAATGAGCTACCTTCCACGGTGTTTCCGAGAAGCTACAACATGGGGTTCTTCAAAAGGCGAGTTAATCGAGTCCTAAAGGGTCGGCAACGTATTTGTGATGCCTCTGGTGTTACAAGTATCCATAGGTGACGGTGACTGCTTACCATCAGTCAGCCCGTCTGCTAGTTTACCACCTATGGCATAAAAAAAAAACATGTTCACCGTCCAGTACCTACTTCAATCGTCATTGAATAAACATTTTCTGTCAATTACCTTACATTACCTTTAATTTAATACCTACCTAGCACGTGGTAGCATATGTAAGCCACCTTGGAAAAGTTTTACATATTTATCTATGCTCTTATCCTTAAGAACCAACATGGTTAGTTATTTGAGAATAAGACGATTCTGGGAATTGGTATATTTCTTCTTATGCGTACGGTGCGTACTCTATATACGCTTTAATTAGGATACGTTACGTACTAACCAGGAAAATACTTATCTGGTTAAAGTATAATTATGCTTTAATCAGGATAAGTACTTTCGGGTTAAAGTATACGTAATTATGCTTTAATCAAGATAAGTACTTTCTGGTTAAATCATATGCTTTAATCAGGATAAGAACTTCTGTGTTAAAGAGTATGCTTTAATCAGGATAAGAACTTCTGTGTTAAAGAGTATGCTTTAATCAGGATAGGTATTTTCAAGTTAAATTACGTAATTTAATCAGGATAAGTCAAGATAAGTACTATACTTTGAACAGAGAGTCTAAAAAGTCAAATAAAATTAGAACTGAGCAGAGTACGATTACATAAGATGACAATATTGTAAATAAAAATTATTACACCCTTCACTATACTCTATTCAAGCTTTTTTATCGCTGACAGCTGCAATAACATTGTAAAAGGTAAAATAAATAAATACAAATAACAAAATATATTTTATTATTTCACCGTAATAGGTATGTCTCCAGCTAATCTGACGTTCAAAAACATAGCAAAACTGATTAAAATTTAAGTACGGTTTTTATTCTGCTTTTTACAATCAAATAAAACTATCAGAGCAAAAATTCAGCTCTGAGTGTATGATGCTTCCCAAAAGATTAGATATAAGATGACATGATGATGTCATTGATCTGATTTCACTTTTTGTTCTAAAAGGGTCATGATATATCGATTATCAACATATAAATATATATGAAACCACTCATAGTTTCAGTAGTCCGGTAGTTTGCCCGGATTCGGTCTTCTGGCACTGGGGTCACAAAATATGCTCAAATCTCAGTCTGCTGACTGCTAACTGATTGGTACATGGGTGGAAAAACTAAGTCTCTCAGCGGGCAATGGAAAGAGCTATGATCGGAGTTTCTATGCGCGATAGAAGCCGGTGGATATTCGCCAAAGAATCAGATTCACCGATATAACTAGCTATCAAAATTTGCGCTCGAAGAACCGATAACTTGCGACGAAATCGTGAGAGTCGCGGGCATCCAGTGGATGCAGATGGCAGGCTGTCGTCCAGTGTGGAG
This sequence comes from Agriopis aurantiaria, assembly GCA_914767915.1. Classification (NCBI taxonomy): domain Eukaryota; kingdom Metazoa; phylum Arthropoda; class Insecta; order Lepidoptera; family Geometridae; genus Agriopis; species Agriopis aurantiaria. The sequence goes on along the minus strand of OU611992.1, from coordinate 2,526,334 downwards.
GTAAAAGGGGGAAGCATATGTTCAGCAGTGGACGTCTTCTGGCTGATGATGATGAGTAGACACGAACAGCAAAATTATGCAATAGTTGAGGCAATCATAGTGATTGGCTCTGAAAACAGTCTACGCAACTATTTTTAGATGATAAAAAAAGTAATTATATCCAAAATTATCATCATAGAATGCAGTTTTTACCAAGCAATGACAAATCAAAGGTTATTCACACGTTTGCACCACACCGCGTCACTCACTCCGCGCGTGAATCCAAAACTAGATCCCAATCTCAAAACCATCGGAAAAATCCACGCGAATACGTAAAAAATTATAAATGCGAAAGTTTGCATGAAAGTGATCTTTGGCTGTTAGCTTTGAAACGGCAGACGGGATTTGCATGAAATTTGGCGTAGAGATAGATGGTTACTTAAATGATTTCATTAAAAGCATTTTTATCGAGGAGTATGTTGGAAAACTGAGAAATTGAAGGTCTCCACCTCTACCGATAGTAGAGGGCATGTCGTCGTTTTGTAAATGAGATGCGAACGTAACAGCGAGAACCGGTGTGGTGATACCTACTCTAACTACATAAATGGAAGTGGTATCCGCGGCGCAGCCAGTCAGTTTCCGTCCTCAAGTCGACCGGCCGCTAAATTCTGTTATCAGAGTGTAATTTGTTAATTTTTTATTATAATTGTATGTGTCAATGACAAAATCGAAGAGAAAATTCGCGATCACGGACAAATTTCTACCAAGGTCAGTGCTAACTCGTTAAGGATGATAAATGGTGGTTGGGTGATGGTGCACAATATATCTGAGCTAATCTGACATTAGGGTTTCCGTGGGTCATGTTGAGATTATGTTGTTACACTAATTGCTTGTGGATTTAGGGAAAGTTGTCAATGTAGGTAATAAAATCCTACTTTTTATCCTACGTACCTACTTACTATCCTGTTTATGCTACTAAACTCTGTCCAAGCATTTATTTGCTCTGGAAGCTGCAATAAAATAATAAGTCGAATAAAATATTTTCTTTTTATATTTTACAAAAGTATATCGGGTAATAGCTATTAAAGTGATCAGATTCGTGGTTTTCATTCAGCTTTTTACAATGTTATTGCAGCTGTCAGAGAGAATACATACTTGGCCCGAGCATATTAACGCTAATTAAATAATTTTATCCTATCCTTTTATTAATGTCATTATACTAATTCTTCCTTCCTAATCATAATCTTATTTTAAAAAAACTTATATTACATGAACATTGTAAATGAAAAAGTTTGCGTGTTAGTTGCTTGTCCACACTTAATTCCGTAACAGCTCATCGGATTTGTATAAAATCAATATGAATGCAGCATAACCTTTAACTCATAGGCTACTTTCTATCCCGTTAATGGTTGTTGAGAATAGCAGGTGAAAATATGGAGCTAGTTTATTACTAGCTCCAACTACAAATCCTTACTACAAATTAAGTGTTTATTAGTTTGTTTTTATCTTCCACAAAAACTCTTGGACATGGGCATTCTCCCCATCCTCACATGGCGCACAGACACGGTACTTGGCACGAACAGAAAAAGCAGGTCAAACTCGAGGTTTGTCAACGTGCTGTGGAACGCAGTACAAACTTGGCGTGAAACTCCCATCGCATTCGAGCGCATCACGGAAAATCAACCAAACGGGAGTAGCTCAGAAAGCCGCTAAGCTAAAGTGGAACTGTGCTGAGCATGAACGAACTCTGGGCTAAAATATCAATCGACTGGGCCGATAACAAACACGACCACCCGGCCCAGAAAGCCGAAAGCAGAGAAGAATTATGGAGGGCCGAACTTGACACTCATATTCTAGACTGGAGAACTATATCCTAAGACCAGTAAAAGTGAAAGGAGGGGAGGGAGGCAAAGGCCCTGTCATCATAATCATCATCTTGATAAAAAAAATTGCCTATCAATAGTAATAATAACTTTTTCCCGCAACAACAAACTACCGGACCGACCTGATTTTTGCATAGAAATAGTTGCGAGGACTGGAGAGTGACACAGGTTCCTTTTTATTCCTGAAAAATTTACAGTTCCTCTAGGATTACCCAGACAGACAAAACTGCGGAGAACAGCTAGTCTATACTAATATTATAAAGAGGAAAGATTTGATTGTTTGTTTGTTTGCATTGAATAGGCTCCGAAACTACTGAACCGATTTGATTAAAAAATTCTTTCACTGTTGGGATGCTACACTATCCCCCGGGCTTAGATTAACTACACAGAGATGGTAAGTTTCCCAACAACGCCTTCTCAAAACGTAAGCTACAAATTCGCTTTGTACAGCTTACGTTTCGATTGGTATTTTAAACGATTTAAGCAAGAAAATTAATGGATTACCTGTGGAATGTCACACCATAACTCTTATGCTGCTTTTCTGATTTGTTGTGGTACGATTTCACCGCGCAAATTGTCATAGTAAATTTTTTATATTTATTTGGAGCCATATATGACACCATTTGAATAGCTTAAATTTTGCGAATGTACTTGGTTTCTTTGTTTAGTTATTCTAAGCCCCCGGGTGACATAGGCTATATATCTATACCCGTGCGAAGCCGGGGCGGACCGCTAGTGTGGAATAAATTGCCGCTCCAACATGTTTATTTCAGTTTACTCTACATTATCACATTCAAAGTTTCTGCGTATGCTTATTTTCTAAGATATTATGCATGCATATGCCTATAACTGATAGTGGCTGAGCGGTAGTATATGCGCTCTACAATCTGACTGCCGGTTCGAACCTCGGCCCTGCACCAATGACTTCTTTAGTACTTAGCTAAATTATGTACGGTTTCGATGCTATCGCTCAACAACGGTGAAGGAAAACATCGTTAGGAAACCGGTATGTCCAAAAAACCTCAAAAAAGTTCAATGACATGACATTCAACAAAATGCATTTGGCCAGCATGGTGGATTAGGAAATTTAGGACTATCTCTCTCTCTCTCTCTCAGAAAGAAGGCCGGTGTCCCAACAGTGCATCATAGACTGATAACAAAACGGATCATATTTCTAATAGAACAGATTCTTACCATCATTGTATTTAGGATTTAAATACGAGATGGTCTTGTATACATGATATTCTGCCTACTCAGCCACAAAGGTAAGACTTAGGATCACTACATACTTCAATACTCTAGATACTAACCTATGCCAACATTAAGGTAGAGTCCGAAATGTTCGTTGACATAATTTTTTCTATCTCTTCTTTTTTCTTCAATGAAAGGTCACAGTAAATAATTCAATCTTTAAAAATAAGGTTAACAGGTAAACATGAGTTTTTTAGATAATAAAGTTGAATCAAGACTGAATCGATCCCCAAGCCACCTGCCAAGCATGGGGATTATGGCAACACCCCTCTCTAAGAAGGAGGCCTTGTTCAGCAGTGGACATTTAATGGCTGATGATGTGTGATGTGAAGACTGAATAATCATTAGCCATAGCCACTGCTGGACATAGGCCTCTCAAAGACTATATACCTACCTAGTCAGTTTAATCTAGGTTAGATTCAAATCTAATCCTTTCTCTTTATAACTTAAAACTACTGATAGTATAAATCAATGAAGATATATCGTACTTATATTATCTTTGGTATAAATGAATTTAAAATTTCAAAACATGGTGTAATTTCTAAAATTTAAGAATCAAAATAGAGCTATTCTGGCTCTGTCGAGATTATCTTGGTTTCTGCCTCTCTTACTAGAAATGTCGGTGTCATGAGAGTGAATCTCGACAGCGCCAGAATAGGGTTCCTAAACCAATTTGCATGTTTGCGGGGTCGGCCGACCGGTTCCATGTTTACCGGTAGGTATGTAAAGCAATCACGCGCCGGTCGAGTGATGGACCACATTTGATACTACTTTGTCAAGCGGGGTTAGGCAAGTTCAAGTGTGGGAAGTATTGATTTTAGACGGATCATTCTAGATAAATCCAATGCATAATGGATCCATAATGGATCTATAGAGATTTTTTTTCTCTCTTTAGATCCCATTTTAAAATTATGGGAGCTAGTTTTTTTTTTCTTGTATTAGACCTCTTTAGTAACCAAATTCTTAGCCTTACGTATACAAACTTACGTACTTAGCCTTACGTATGTGTACCTACTCAACCGTAGACGTCACTATTGCTCAACATTAGACAAAGCGGTTCTAAAACCAGCCCAATAAACTAAGCTTTATAACTAGCTCCGCCCCGCAGTTTCACACGCGTGTCAAAATCGTCGTTAAGTTTTCAAAATTTATTTCCGTAAGAACCTAAGAACCTTCTACAGAGTATAAATAAACTTTTAAAAAAAGATGAGGGAAATCAGTACTTAACATATATAAAAATGAATCCCTGTTTACCTAAGCCACGTCATAACGTGAGAACGACTTTACCGATTTCATTCATCTTTTTTTAAAAGTTTTCTATCTCATTGCATAAGGTTCTTAGGGAAAGAAAAAAAAAGAAAATTTTATTTTTTTTGAAATCCGACGATTTTAACTTGTCGCGTTTGACAGTTTTAAGACAGAACAACGTCTGTCGGGTCAGCTATAGTATCAAGACTTTATATATATATATATATATATATATACCCTTTACGGTATACAAAGTCCTTGGCTAGTATAGATATAAAGAACCTGAGAACATCTACCCCAAAATTACTGATACTGACAGTTGTAATATTGATTTGCACGACTAATGTCAAAAACATTGATCTAGTCTATCCTACAGAGACACAGATATCTGTGCTACAGAGAGAATAGGTGACGCGGGCGAGTATGAGGTCCAAAGAATTAAGACCTAGTAGAAAAAGGTAGGTCTAAATTCTTTGATGAGGTCATGACAACATTATTATTATTTATTATTTTTATTTCAATTAGTACCGCAAAACACGAATTACACTAATGACAATTTGTATTACAATAACGAATTACTTAAATATTATGAATTTATATACAAAAACTACATAATCATATAAAAAATCAAAATAAAACACACTAAAAATATAAAAATTAAAAAACAAAAAGAAGAATACATAAAAACAAATTAACATTAGGTACAATAAGGATGAAAACAAATTAATAAATGTCACACAAATTAAATGTCCGTCAAAATAATGCTAACTCACAGATATACACAACCAGATCGGCAATATATTTTAGTGAAAGAGACAACTTGATATGGCTCAGCACAAGTACGAAAAGGACATAAATAGATTTTGTTGTCCTTATCGGCGTGACCTGTTTTTGGTACCTCAAGTGTCAAAATCTGTAATAATCAGTGACAAACAAAACGGGTCAGAATTATATTTATTGCCTTTTTTTGGTGATTTAATGTGATAAATGCGTGTTTCCTCTGAGAAATAATTGTAAAAGATATTTTACAATGGTTGGTTGTAGCATTTTGGGCTGCAAGAAGCGCAGTGAGCGAAAATACGATGATGAGCGAGAGGCACTGAGCTAGCCACGCTCATTGAAAATCTATAGGTAGTAGATCTGTGTGCTAACTAGTAGGAAATGTCAATTCAAATATTACTTAATGTCAATATAAATAACATAAAAAATACCCATAAATGTCATTACCTAAAAATAGTTGAGTGGTGTCGTGATGCGATGGCCTCACAGTAGCTCATGCATTCTGCCATGATGTACTTCCAATCACCCGCAATCAGATCACAATCTGGTTTGGCGTCAAGAAGGGCATTCAGCGACATAAGGGATCGAGGTATCGGGGATGTCATGTGAGCGACTGTTCACATTTAGTTAGTTCTGTATGTTTTCTACACCGATGATAGTTGTCGGGAACAAAAAGGCGACAAAGCTGTTCGCTAAGATCTGGCGCTTCCACTTTGCCATGCAGAATTTTACACATCGTCCCTAACTGGTCATGGGCTCTCCTAACTTCCAACGAGTTGTACCCCAGAGAACCATGCAGAAAATCTGTAGGATACATGTAAGGGTAGTACCCATACATACGCTTGTAAAGATATCTGAGGAACGCCTTCTGAACTTTTTCCAACATCAAGGTGTATTTGTCCTCATGGGGATGCCATACACATGCGCTGGCTTCCAGTTTACTACGGACCAAAGCACTGAAGATGAGCCTAATAACTTCAATGCTTTGGAATTCCTGGGAGTTCCGAAGCACAAAACCAAGCCTTTGGTAAGATTCTTTAGCGACCGTAGCGATATGACTATTGAACGTGAGCTCTCGGTCGAATGTGACACCCAAATCTTTTATTGATGTTATACGTGAGATCATGTTTTGACCCAATCTATATTGAAATTCGATTGGGCGTCGCATTCGGCCGAAAGTCATATGGAAGCATTTGGAAGGGTTGAACTCCATTTTGTTCTCTATGCTCCATTGATATATCATATCAATATCTCTCTGCAATTTTAAACAATCATCTATCGTCTTTATTTCCATATAAAGTTTCAAGTCATCGGCATATAAGAGACATTATGCGTACTTGATGACTGTGGGAAGGTCATTTATCATGAAGGTAAAGAGAAGAGGACCAATTATAGATCCCTGGCTAACACCGGAACGCGTGTGATATGGTGGAGAGTCATAAAGACCTAGCCGAACAAACTGCTGGCGATCGCAAAGGTAATCAGCGATGAAACGAAGAAAGCCCGGGGTAAGGCCAAGAACACTGAGCTTTCCCAGCAGAATGTCATTATTGACCCTATCAAATGCCTTTCGGAAGTCGAAGTACAGTACATCCACTTGTATCCTACGATCCATTCTGGAAGAAATATAGTCAACGACCGTCAAGAGGTTTGTATTTACAGATCTTCTTTTTCTAAACCCATGCTGTTCGTTACACAAAAACGGTTCTATTTGCCTGTACAGCTTGTCATGGAGTATGTGTTCGAATACCTTTGCAACGGTCGGCAATACAGCTATCGGGCGATATTCCTCAACAGACAATTTATTAGAGCCTTTAAGGATGGGAGTGACCCGTGAAAGCTTCCACTGGGGCGGATAGATTCCATTTTGTAGCGCAAGGTTAAACAAGTGACAGAGTGGATACGTTAGAAGTGTCCTGATAATTTATCTCATGCTAATGTCATTGTCAATGTCATTTTCATACAATTCATCTTTCCGCAGGCGTGAACGCTAACAGTGTGTGGCTCTTGTTTAGACCCCCTGGGGCCTTACGGACAACAGCTATTACAAGCAGCTAATCCGCTCAGTCGGAAAATCACGCGACCGCAAACCGTATCTGGGCGCGATAAGGTTTGCGGTCGCGTGATTTTCCCCTGTAGTCGTAATATAAAAAAAGTTAACATAGTATTAATAGCGTCAAATAAGTCATAGTCTCAGTCAGAGTCAAGCAAAGTAAGTCACGGTCAAGTCAAATTCATGTCCCAGTAAAGAGGTGGAGGCTTTAAAAGAGGCTTCTATAGAGTTTTGGAAACTACACGAAAAGACATGTTTCACATCGTTTTATCATTTACCCACACTCGAGCACGTTCACGAGCACTTAAATAATAATTTACCATTATTACACATTAACACACGAAAATACACAAGTTTAGGAAAATAATAGAACGAGCCAACATGTTTTTTCCACGTTCACGCCAAAACTCTTTCGCTCTACAGATAGGGCGCCAATATTGCCATACGTCCGGAATTTTCCGGACATATCCAGGAATTTAGGTTTTGTGCGAAATTCGGGGTATTTCTACAAAGCCTGGAAATGCATATATGAACTGAAAAGGCATTTCAAACCAATAAAAATATTTTTTTTAACATTTAGTATACTTAATGTCTATGTAAGCTTTGTAATCTACTATGTACAATATTTATTTATATTTAAAAGCACCTAGAATTACCTTTATAGTAGGTACCTACTTTTATTTCTTAGATAAATATGGTAAAATTACCATCCCGCGCCCGTCCGCCATTCCGCTCTCACTACGCCAAAGACTACTATTACTAATAAATACCGGAAATACTATGCGCTATAATATTATGCTGACGATTACGGTACGCAGTAGTGTTACGTCCGCCACACGAGCTATTATCCCGATATAAATTATGAACTTTAAACGAAACGTCCGGGAATTTCTTTATGCATCCGGTTTTTTATCTGGATTTTTTTTTCCATCTTGTAACTCTACAGAGAGGACACGCCACAAAGTAACACAATTTGGAATTTCTTTGCAGTACGCCGGCCATTTTTAAATGCCTGCCAAGTGAATTAGCTGTCAAAATCTTTAACATAATTACTTATGTTTTATAAAGACGCCATTTTATGTGTTTCGAAGTGCCGTCCATCACGTGACCTTACTCATCCCTACAATAGAAAATCCTTAGGTCACAAGCACTCCAATAACCCATAAATACTTAACCTTGTAGTCTACGCATTCCGATAGAGACGGTCAAGCACTGCTGACATTATAGTTGACATTAAGAAATAGAAACAATGAAAAAGAGTAGGAAAAATAAAAGAGTAAAATTACGTAACCAACTTGGTGTCAACATAATGGTGCAAAAAGGTCCATTGTTGCATCATCCAGTCAAGCAAGTTCGAAGGATGTCGTTAAATATATTTCATTCCTTATTTATGCTAATTTAGGCAAGTTGCTATGCATCTGCAACTGAAACCTGCTTAACGTAATGACTACCTACCGATAGTATAGCATACAAGTAGGTACCTAATGTGCCAAGTAGACAGTCAAGTCAAAGGTCCTAATCATCTTCACTTTAACTACTTTTTAAATTTTGTTATGGTTACCCTACGCGTAACTCCCTTTTTTCCAACACGGACACCAGAGTCTGTCACTTTATTTTGTTAACTTAAAACGAATTTGCTTTACTTATCTATACTAATATTATAAAGAGGAAAGATTTGATTGTTTGTTTGTTTGTTTGTTTGCATTGAATAGGCTCCGAAACTACTAAACCGATTTGAAAAATTCCTTCACTGTTGGGAAGCTACACTATCCCCGGTTAACATAGGCTATATTATATTTTCAAAAAAAATAGGGATCCTTACTAAAACTCCAATAATGTAACCCAAGGTGTAAAAAAATAAGATTTACAATTTTGACTTTGCGTGTTTGACAGTTCTAAGACAGGACCAAAGACTACTATATGACAGGACAACGTCTGTCAGGTCAGCTAGTTCACAATAAAGGAAGAGGAAATTTTGTTGTATCTTAATCTAAGGATAAAACACGTAACCCCCTTATAATACCTCAAATGGATATCATATCTACATATCTACATATTCACTTACACCATTCTTGGTCGTCCATTTTTTATACACAAGAGATCTACGTTTGATTATCTCGTTTGCAGTTGTGTGCCGCTCAATATTGCAGTGTGCGTTTGTAGACCTAGTCAGATATGTCAGTGCGTGTTTACCTCGACCCCTTCAGTTTTTGGCAGTTTTTTTTCTGGACTAGCTCGAGTGTAAGGCAAAATCAAACTATATATGATCTAAATTGTTGATAAATTACTTCTTTCAATTTCCAGGCTCTGCAAGAACCTGACCACGCGTAAAGGCAGTCGCCGCGCTAATACCGGAAACCGTCTGGAACACTCCGTTCTCACCCACATCCAGCACGTGCCGTAGCTTCCCTCCGCAAACTATCTTCATCTACCATCTCCCTTCCGCCGGCGAGAAGCAAAGCAGTGCGACAGAGACAGCAGTAGATTAGACTGAGATAGTAGATGCTAGCCATGGCCCGTGGAGACGAATGCAAGACCGCCAGCAAGGCAAACTATGCCTGCAAGGGTTACGATGTTACAGCTCCCCTCAAGTAAGTATAACTTTAGATCACAGATCTACTACCTATAGATTTTCAATGAGCGTGGCTAGCTCAGTGCCTCTCGCTCATCATCGTATTTTCGCTCACTGCGCTTCTTGCAGCCCAAAATGCTACAACCAACCATTGTAAAATATCTTTTACAATTATTTCTCAGAGGAAACACGCATTTATCACATTAAATCACCAAAAAAAGGCAATAAATATAATTCAGACCCGTTTTGTTTGTCACTGATTATTACAGATTTTGACACTTGAGGTACCAAAAACAGGTCACGCCGATAAGGACAACAAAATCTATTTATGTCCTTTTCGTACTTGTGCTGAGCCATATCAAGTTGTCTCTTTCACTAAAATATATTGCCGATCTGGTTGTGTATATCTGTGCTTTAGATATATTTTTACCATGATTATGCATCTCCTTCCCGCTGTGAAGGAAACCGCGGCAAACATTCAAAGACAGATGTAGATCAGATAGCCAAAGACTGCCCAAGTCAGATATAGACCGTCGAAAGTAGTAAAGTAAGGCCAAATACGCTTGAAAAAGGTTATACTACAGTATTTTACTGGCAGCCATATCACAAGCTTTGCTTAGTTTGGGGTCAGATGACCGTGTGTGCAAAAATGTCCCAAAATATTTATTATTATTTATTATTATTATTTTTTTTCTGATATCATATTTCGTACCTACAACAATATTGATTCGTATGTGTTTCCAAAACTATGGATACAATGATATTCGAAGCAAATAGTTGAATATTATATTTCTTTATTAATTCAATTATCATTTTTAATAATTGAACACTAATTATGATAACCATCTTGTTCTGAATAGTTTTAGTAAAAATAGACTTGTAATAACAAATTGTGATAATATAGTTGAACAAACAAGAAGTTACACATAATCTCATCCAAATATTATGCGAAGCTAAATTGTATCAGTTTGAACTATGATATTCGTAATGCTTCTCTTTATTATTAAGGTTAAACATCTTAATGAAGGTTAAATGAAGGTATTTAAATAGAAAGTCTACTATAGCTCCTCTACAATAGTGTCGTTTGAATGAGGCAATCTGATCAGAAACTGTTAAAAATACGAAAATGAAACAATACGTTTGTTGTATGAGGACTCCCCTTTTGTTTTTAATTTTTGACTTTTTTATTATTTATTAGTTGATCCGCCGTAACATTACATGAAGAGCCGTGGTAGCCTATTTGGGAGACCGCTAGACTTGAAAGCGCGAGGTCGCGGGTTCAAACCCCGGGCCCGTATCAATGAGCTCTTTGGAGCTTATGTACGGATTTTCATACTACTGGGTTTTCGGTGAAGGAAAACATCGTGAGGAAACCTGCATACGTACGGAGAAGGAATTCAATAGTGTATGTGAATCCACCAATCCGCACTGGGCCAGCGTGGTGGATATGGCCCAATCGCCCTTTCGGGGGTAGGCTAAAAGTCCAGCAGTGGACTGTTCAAAGGCTGATGATGATGATGAACATTACATATTCCGAAATAATTCAACTGGCTATATTATTACGGTTCGAAAGATACAGCCGCTTAAAGGTAGGACACACGGACGGACAGACAAACTAGGCTTAGTAATAGGGTCCCGTTTTTACCCTTTGGGTACGGGACCCTAAAATTCGTTTGATCATACGTGTAACATTTTGCAGTCATTATATTTTTGAATCTGTTATTTCAGAAAATCAATGGCAGCGTCTCCTTCCACCTACAAGGTGAAGAAAGAAGAACCCAAGAAGAACTACGGGTCGTGGGGCCCTGTGTTCAAGGACAAGAAGACCTTCACTGACATGCACCTCTGCTGAATCTTCACGCCGGATCATTTTCATCGCTTCGCCATTTCCCCGTCACAAACACACAAGCCTACCATAAAATTAAATTACCCATATTCTAGTTAAGAATTGTTACCTTTACTAAAAACCTAGTAAGAATGTTCTGTTCTTTTGAGTGGATTGACCATTGGTATTTTTTTAACGCATGATCTTTATTGGGTTTGTTATTTCGCTCAAAAATAAGGAGAGTAGCAATACCAACGTTCTATCTGCGCTGGATTTATCTATTTATCAGAAGTTAGGCTACAAGACTTTTGGTACCATATTATGTTGGAATATATATTTTAACATTGACCACTAGCCGCCTTCTTGAAGGCTTCTGCACATCTAATTATGCGTTGTTTGTCTAGCACTAGTTACATTTAGTCATATTTAAACTTTCGCGATTTGAACATATGTTTTAAATGTTTATTGGACTAACGGACTATTTATCGGACTCGAATAGAGTCAGCCCGTGATCACGGCCTTTGTAACATGGTCGAAACGTCGAAAGAAAGGTACCTATTTTTGCCTAAATAAAATAATACGTGATAAGTCCCGATCAACATTTAAAACTAGTTACATTTCTATACTTGCTTATCTATATTAAATTTAATCGTGAATGGTATTTGGTTGAATCAACGCATTTTTCAGGCATCTAGTTTTAAAGCTTCTACCAAATCATAAATTACTGAATGAAGTGTTCTACCAAATTGTATAAGATCGTAGAAAATTAAATAAACCATGTAGAACTGCAGAATGAATTCTTGTTACTGTTTGTGACGAAGCTTATCATATTGTTTCAAGGGTGTAGGGTCTCGCGTACTAATACCATGTAATCCATTATTAACAGATTAAATCTCATCATCATTGGACGATCTTTTTGTTGTTGGACCTGGAGCAAAATTGCTCAAGATTAGAACAAGTTAGAAATTTGTAGAGACTTGAATAAAAGTTTGACTGAATAATTTTATTTATGCAGAGGAAAAAAGCACACAAGACTAAAAAGATAGAGCTTTTAGTTTCTTATCGTTTCTTCTATGGAATTTTCTAGGAAAGAAAATTCATCAAATATTCTGTGTAGGTAAATGTACGTTGACAAGTTTTTAGCGTTAAGTATATATGAAAATGGTATTATAGTATATTGGATTGGAGTAAATATGAGCTCTTTAATTGGCTCTGATACTTATGTACGGAAGTACCTGTTCATGAAAGGACAATGGTTCCAAGTAAGTTTAAATATACTGAGTGACCCTGATGTCAGTTTTTATTTATTTCTACAGCTTTTAAAACTAAAAATATACAACAGAAAAACTAAAGAGAGCCAATTATAGGTTCTTACGAATACTTTAAATAAGATATAAACATGGCCGCTTCAAGGCTTCTGTTGCTATAGAACAAACAACCAGGACCTACTCCTACAGACACAGTAGCACTCAGTTGTAAATGCCACTCGCGGTCTCCTCGTAAAGAAACACTAAGTCAAGCTACGGTGTACAGTGAAATCACTGACAAAAAGTAGCGCTTTTGGCCAAGCTAGGCGTTTTCAGGCTCGTAAGATGTTTAGAACAGTAGAATTCAACAGTTCAAAACTCTCATGAAGGTCTACCTATTATAAACTTTGACAAAACGACCGACCACAAAACCGACTCAAAAATAAGGACTTCAAAAAATCGCCTTTATGATGGGGTAAATAGAAACACCAAATTGTGATACATGTGGAGTGAAGGAAGATGTATACCACCTACTGATGGAATGTGTAGGCCAAAAAATGAATGGGGCGAGGTAAATGCGTATTGCACACTGACCATACACTGACATATTTTTACTAGTTCTACAAACACACACTTCAATATTGGGCGGCACACAACTACAAACGAGATGATCAAAAGTCATCAAATGGACGACCAAGGTAGTGTAAGTGCTAAAGGGGAAACTGTAGGTATAACGCTTCCATATATTCTTTTCAAGCAAAATCCAGACTGTTATTTTTGGAGAATTTGGTTTAGCATGAATAAAATTAAATTTTTACTCTCTGTTTGCTCAACATGTATATTGAACGTTGTCCTTACGAATTGGCCTATCGCACTGAAACTGATTTCACGGTTATATGACGCAAATCCAATCGGTTTTGATTAAAAGATAAACATCAGACAGACGAGGTCACGGTAATCCTTGTCCCAGCTGGATGATACTCGATCCCGTACACGAGAGCAGGGCCCCGATTCTACTAAAGAAATTGTCTTTAAATTGTAATTGTTGCGATTTTAATTGTTAAATAACTGCCTCAAACTTGACAGTTTTAAATAATTTTTTTTATACTAGAAAAATACAACCACCAAATATTATAACTTAGTTAAAAATTTTACTAAAAACTGTCAATTTTGAGGCAGTTATTTAACAATTAATCATAACATTATTTAAAGAAAATTTGTTTAGTAGAATCGGGGGGCAGTTTGCTACGTAATTTTCATTTTTATTTTATTTATTTATTTGTAGCTAGGATTGATAAGTGAGCAGCATATGCTGATGTGCCTATATCACACAGTGTCAAAATCTAGTATTTATCGGTCAAGATTATCTTCTTCATTCTTATCCATCTGTCCAGTTTGTTTTTAAACGCATTTATTAATTTCGAAGCGACCACCTCCTCAGGCAACCTGATCCAATTGAAAACGACTCTGTTGCTGAGGACGTGGTTCGCAGTGGTGGTCTGTGATGGTGCACGCCACAGTAGGGTATTGTGACGTCTGCTTTGTCTTGTATAATCTTTTAGCGAGTTGATGCCGTGTGTCAGGAAGTTTGTAGAAGCCATTGAGAATTTTAAAGGTTTCTTTTAGGTTATTGCGCAAGCGAAACATACGATTTTTTTGTTAATATTACACTAGCTTAGTAGTAAGTGCTCCTACATCAACATCATCATCAAACATATGACGTCCACTGCTGAACAAAGGTCTCCCCCTTCGAACGCCACACTGAATAAAAGCCTGTCATGTGCACCCACTGGATGCCAACGACTCTCACGATGTTGTCGGTCCATCTAGTGGGACGCCTACCTACGCTGCACTCCCAGTTCGTAATCTCCACATTCTCTACTCAAGAACCTTTATTCCCCATCGGTTATCGGTTCTTCCAGCGATGTGGCCTGCCCATTACCACTTCGGCGTGAGGTTGTTTTGGCCTTTCGCGTGACCTCTCACATTTATACCCTTGATAAAAGGTTTCACTAATTTTAAATTGCATGGAGTAGGTACTGAAAACTGAAAAGCGAAACAATTTTCTTCCTTTACAGCAGAATTTAACCGATTATTTCCCTGGCGGTCGTTGTTAGCGCGTTATTCATACTCCAATGGTATGGTAGAGCTATTTTCGTCCATAAAACTGTAATGTAGTCGACTCAGCAAGTATTCTACGCTTTAGGTATTACGCATTCAGCCGCACTACTCGTCTTGCATTTATTCACGAAATTATATCATATTCTGTGTAGAACCCTCCTTTTCCCAGGAAAGATATCTAGAGGTGGCCGTGAAAAAAACTGGGTCGCAGTTGGTTTGTTTCGGTATGTAGATATAACACAATCCTATGTAAAAAAGTCCAAAGGTGGAGATTAGTTTTTGTGGCAGATAGTAATGTAACATTTGGAAAAATATTGTTTTTACTATTATTACGTAACAAATTATAACTTCCTTTTTATAACTTACTAGCTGGCCTGACAGACGTTGTCCTGTCTTAGAATCCGTCCGTCGATCGAGTCCGTCTTTTTTTTACACCTTGGGTTACATTATTGGAGTTTTAGTAAGGATCCCTATTTAAAAAAATATATAATATAGCCTATGTTACCTGGGGATATTGTAGCTTCCCAACAGTGAAAGAATTTTTCAAATCGGTTCAGTAGTTTCAGAGCCTATTCAATGCAAACAAACAAACAAACAAACAAACAATTAAATCTTTCCTCTCTATAATATTAGTATAGATATTTAACTTGCCCGGTTAGTTTAGGTCAAATCTTGCAACTGAATTTTTATTACAGTTTTCCCCGACCGATTGAGCTGAAATTTTGCATACACGTTTAGTTTGGATGACTGCACGGTTAGCTAAGTGGCGTCATTCTAAAACCAATATGGTGGACTCAAAGATGGTAGACCAGTTTTTTTAAGCACCCGATTCTGGCCTTTTTGTAATTGAAATATTTTGCCGAAACGTCTTGACAATTAGAAACTTTATCTTTCAACAAAGCTGAAAGTCAGTCGAGCCTAAAGAACTGCCAGATAGATACTGATAGTATCACAATGGGCATCAAAAGCCAAGCGAGCGTATTTTGGATACTCAGATGTCCGACCAACAGACACCGGCACAACAGATGAATAATTTAGACTCGGACCTTTTGTTTGCCTGTAACAGCTGGTTTGCAAATTTAAATATATTTTTTTCAGGGAGATGACTAGTTTTTTGTTACTTCAAAATTGAATTTCGCTGTTGAACTCGGGTTTTCCGCAGGATTGTACCTTTTTCTAGCTCTGCAATGAAAGTAAATGTCTAATAAGTAAAACATTAATTTTGAAGACTATTATTCAAATTGTTTTTTCTCAAGTAACCAACTAGGACATACAATTATAGAAATAAGTAGAAAAGTTAGTGACAATTAAAATTAAAATTTAACATAACTTACAAAGTCAAACAGAAATACACTAACATCGATCATTTTATTTTTTAGGTTTGATATTTTTTTCTTCTAATAATAGAAATAACAATATATAATAGTAATTTCAACTTGCATTATATGCAAATGAAATAAAAATGCAAGGTGAATTTTCCATTATTTTTATATGGTAAAAACTTCACGCGAAATAAACACATAGCTTGTCTATTTTTAACCTCCGATGCATAAAAAGGGGTGTTATAAGTTTAACGTGTGTATCAGTTGGTATGCGTGGCTGTGTATCTGTGTCTACCTGTAGTATCGTTGCTCCCAAACGCCTGAACCAATTTTGGTTAAAAGATGCGGCTCTTTCACTGGAGGTTTAAAAAACAATTTATACTTGTATTATTAAATGTATGTACATATTTTAAAATTACTTGTTTTTGTTGAAAAAGGAAAACTTAGCTGCATCTTTTTGCCTCTTATCACAATATTATACGACCGATATGATGCTGTTTGTTCCTACTACGCCGGCTATATATTATTATTCCATAGAGTACCTGGCAGAGTCGATGGCGTTACCCCAAGTAAATTAAGTAAGAAAGGAAACTTGAGTGTCAGTCCAACCGGTGTGTATGAATAATGCAAACACGGCTTTGTTTGCTTTCCGCTGGTTTGTCTAATTGAATACCTAAGGCGATGCTCGGATACCTTTTATAGATATTACGCCGGTAGAGTTGTTGTGAATTGGCAAGCAGTTCGGGACTTCGCCAGTGAATTGAGTTTGGTAAACTTTTTATTTTCTGAGAACTGGAATCCAAACGATGAGGTCGTTTGGATTCCAGTTAAGTAGACAAGTTAAGTATCCATCTACCTGCTACTGCGCCGGCGTGGTGCATGGCCTAATCGCCTTATCAGGGGGTCTAGACAAGACCCATTATCTGTTCGCGTACACGCTTGCGGAAAAATGAAATTGTATGAAAATTACATTGACAATGACATTAGCTTGAGAGAAATTATCTCACGTTAATGTCATTTTCATACAATTTCATCTTTCCGCAGGTGTGAAAGCGAACAGAAAGTAGCTCTTGTCTAGACCCCCAGGGGAGTCCAGCAGTGGACTATTAAAAGGCTGACTATGATTATTATGAGATAAGTTATTTGCAAAAACTTTGAACTTTTAAGTTCAAGGCTTTTTACTTAAGGTGCTTCGTTTCACCTATGGCGGGAAATTCAAATTTCAAACAGTGTTATTGTCCTTCTAGCTGGGCCGGGTAATTATTGTAAACGATCATGATGTTTGCGCAATTTGATTATTATTCTTTACAACATCATGTAAAGTTATTTATCTCTAATGCACATTATTACTTACATTTGTCAAAAAAGTATTTTACAACACATTTGCTCAAAAATTGCACTTACGAAGCCTGTATACATCGTTCGAAAGTTAAACATTACGGATCATACAACGGAGCGTGCGGTAATGAATTTTACCGCACGCTCCGTTGTATAGCACCGTGCGTGTACTTTACGGTATTTTTTTAATTTCAATTTTTTGTTTTTTTCTCGCTAATGTGTTGTAAAACGTTGTATGGCACACGTGCGGATTGGTTATTACAAACTCGTGACTATGGTAAGCCCTCGACTTCGTCTCGGGCTTACATTCGTCTACTCGTTTGTAATAACCAACTTACCGCACTTGTATCATAAATAACTATTTTGTGCATCAATGTGCATTAGAGATAAATAGCTTTACATGATTTTGTGCATGATAATGTAAAGAACAACCAACGATTTGCGCAAAAAGAGACATTTTAAAATAATTACCCGGTCTAGCTACAAGGACAAAAAAAAAGTTTCAAATTTGAATTTTCCGCTATACGTGAAATGTGCCACCTTAACGGATTTAATTTTTTCGCGTGTATTTTCAAAAACTTTGCAGTATCCGTTGTCACAGGTAGACAACACATCCTAAGTAATCACACTGGCAAATGCATAAGACGTGGAACGCCAAAATCCACTCAAGAAGAAAAAAAAGTAAAAGTAGTTACCACAAGGGTTCAAGGGTATTGTGCATCCCACAGCCTCCAGCATGCTGGTACACGTGGTATCGACCGCCGGCGGCTGTTCTCGTACTAACTGTTGTTGAAACTGTGGTAGTGCGGAACCTGAGCTCGCGGGGTCCACGGAAATTGCGCGCGCATGACTTGGACCCTAGAGTCGCGGTGCGGTAGAAGACCTAAAAAGTTTTGTTTATCTGTATCTTGAAGTTAAGGATTTTTTTTTTTTTTCTAAAGTCAATAAAGTAGTGACTTAAGTAAGTATCATAGAACCATTACAAATCTCTATTATAAGTTTTATACTAAAAAAACTTACTTGGAAAAGTTAGTTTAAGCAAAGGTTTAAGTAATGCTCTGTTAAAATTGCTTTGTCAACTGTCGCTTACGGAAATCGTCACGCACAAAGACGTGAAAAAAGCAAAATTAAGTTTATTGAAATTTGTCAAAAAATGCGTTCTTTTACGTGACCTACGCGAGTAACTTTAAATCTAACTAGCTACGAAACCTTAGCATACTTTCACTAAAATCTAGGAAAGTAGGTCCACGAAAACATTTGAGTCGGCAACAAAAAAATCACGCGATTGCGTAACATAGTTAAAATTTAAAGTATAACATTCTAAAGCGAACGTGCGTGTAGAGTGTACAGTAATCAAATCGCGCCTAAAGCGATCGCTGGGCTTTGGTCCTAAACCACAGATTATATAGTTGTATAAATGTTCCCGGTCATAAATGGGCAGCTTTATCGATAAGAGGTCGTCACGCGAGCCACAGATTGCAACAGTTAGTACGGCTGCGGCGTCGGTAGTGTTCCCGATAGCCGGCACGGCAGACGCCGCATGGCCGAGCGGGGCAAACACCGCGTCGCGCCCGTGCCGGCGCACACGAAGAAACAATACGCGTATGTGCCGTGTCCACGCTCAGAGGAGGTCGGGACCGAGTACGCGCTCCAGCTGACCCGGGCCCAGCCGCGGCTCAACGACGAGCCCGACTCGCCGTTCAAGCCACCGCCTGGTGAGTGACACCAAAAAAAGTTGCAAAAAGTTTCAACGCGGAAACTTTTTGTTTTATAAAAAAAAAGAAAAAGAGTTTTGGCGCGTAAAACTTTTTTTTTCTTCAAAAAATGGTACCATACATTTTGTATTGTCTAATTTCGAAATACAAAATAAACTTTTCCTCGAGGGATATTTGGCATCACGCGTGTATGAAGACTAAGATGATAATAGTTTAAAAAAGATTTTATGTGAAAAACTATTAGAGTTATTTTTAGCATTTTCCGGAAAGCTACAGAATAGATAAACAAGCTCTTATTTTATTTGTGAGATGTGAGTAGGAGACGAAATATGCAAATCCAAAATATCCGCACGTTTCAGTAAACGCATGGAGTGTTATGACAACATGTCACCAATTTGAATTTAGAAGTTATTTAGTTCCCGCCAAATTAAAATCATCGGTGGGCGGAAACCGTTGCTCAACAAAAATAAGATTAGAAAACTTTTTGTTAAATTGAGAAGTTTAATTTGTTATTTCATAAAAATTAGGAACATTGTTTCTCTTCGTGTAAAATTATGTCCAACGAAATTATTTTAAAACACAATGGAATACTTACAGTTTGTTACATTAAACCAGCGTAAGTAATAACACTTATCCCACCATAACCATTGGCAATATAGGTAATGCATGGCATATAACTACCTATTCCTGTACCAATATCTGTGGTAATTGACCACAGATTAGGAGAGATAGTGTCAAGTCAACACAGTTGATGGAAAAGCAGTGTCTAGTCAAAAATGAGTTGTGCAAGCCAATGACATAGTACGGCGATGCGTTTTCTCACCTACTGACCGAATTAGTCACTTAAATATGCGTCTGCGATGAATAGTGCCAATTCAACGATCTATCATTCGATAATAAAACTAATAATAGATGGCATCTAATTGTGCAGGGTCCGTATTCAATAAATAAAACACGCACGTTTAAGTTAACCTCAAAAAATTTGGCTTCTATTCCCTATTACGAGAGTACCTATTTGTAGTTAGTGGATAAGGGCCCAGACCCTTTTCCAATGAACAATTCCTACCTGCCTTTAGAAATGAACTTCAAAAATGGTTCTCGGAACATTCAAGATAAAAGAGAAAACGTGAAATGAATTTGGTTTGATTGGTGATTACATCAGCTGGCCAAGTCAGCTAGAATGATTATGTTGGAATCAATTCTAGATTAGTTTTCTAGATCATGTTAACAATAAACCAAAACAGGGCCGATTCGGCAAAAAAAAAACAAAAAACACAAAACAAGCCAATAACACGCTGAAAACGTGTTATAACACAGTAACCATGTTCACTTACGAACGCGTCAAACGAATCAAACGCGTATTCCGATTGGATACTAAATTCTCTTGAGAAACGCGCACGAAACGCGCTAGCTTGCTCCACGTTATTTGGACAGCTCAAAACGTGCGCATTACAAACCTCATCGCGTTAGCAAACTTAACATTGCCAATTCCACGCAGATAGCGTGTCATAGACACAAAGGGAACAAAGTCAATTTTTCAATAAAATTTTATGTTAACACGTCGCGTGTATGGTAAGGAATCTCACGTAAGTTTGAGAGTAAGTGTACTTATTCAATAAAGTGACATATTATGTAGAGAGGCGACGATTGTATAAAGTTTTTCACTTGCCGTAGCAATTGCATCATTAATAATGGAGAAGGTGTCGCGGCTTCGATTATCCACGTGACAGTAGTGTGCGGTGACAGATTAATGCTGAACCTATTTCAATATTCATGGTGGGACGAGGCGACACCAATCTGCGGGATTCAACCGCAGCGTTTGTGAGCCAGAAATAATTGTATTTGTAGTCTATTTGTTTATTTTGCCAGTGTACACATTACATGAGATCCTTAAAGCTACATGTCGGTAAAAAGGCCCTGTTAGGGCGCTGCAATTTAACTTATTATAACACATATATAATTAATAACTATATTCTATTATATACTATTATCTTAAATTATAATAATAACTATAAAACAAAAGCGTTTCTATTAATAAAAACAAAATAAAACCATAAGCTTAATATTTAATTATCTATTGCTAAATTACTATTTTCTACCACTTATCGTCCATATAATCTTGTATACTATTTCTAGTCAACCTTAGAATAAAATTAATTAATGTATTGTATATTAATTTACGTTAATTTATTTATTAAGTTGTGCATAATAAAAACGTGTTCAAATCGCGAATTTAAAAAAAATAATTCTGTATATACCTAAGTATTAAAGTTTATTGATGATCTTTTAATTTGAAATGAACTTAAAACCTATAAACCGCTTTTGAATAATATATTTTTTTGGAAAGGATATTTTGTGCACAAAATAAATGTTTTCTTTCTTTCTTACTTTCAGAGTGGTCCCATTTAAATCTCATCAAAATCGGTTCAGTAGTTTACAATTACAATATAATGCCAATGCCAATATCCAAGTATGTAAACGAATTGCGTATATTACTAATTTTAAAGTCAGTTTTTTAAATTGTTAATTATCTCGAAATAAGCCCACCACCATTTAAGATCATTCGTACAGCGAGGTTGTAATTTTTGGCGTCCAACGTGGGTTTCATGAATCAACAAACATACAAAGTAGGTAGGTACGTATAATTATGTAGAGTACAGAGTTGTTGAACAAGCGATGGACGATCAAACTTCCGTTAGACTACCTGTAGAGGTGGGAACTTTGCCGAAACAAAAACGAATCACTCGTAGATAAGATAGGTGTGGAGAAACAATGGAAAAGTTAGATTGCAGTTCTAGACTAGAGTTCTTCGCTAAACAATACTTAATAAACAAAGCCAAAAGATATAAATATATTCTATACTGTAATTGCACCATTTCATGTTGCACCAAGATCTGCTAAAGGCACCCTAGCAACAGCTGTAACTTCAAGCATGGAGTCTACGTGGGTGCGACGCTTTATTGGCGATGTCTTGAAATATTACGTGTCCGTGCAGTTCCGTGATAAATAAAATATTTAACTTAAGCGTAAAAATAAATAAATGAGATAAACTAGTCCACGTTTAAGTATTAAATCATGTACTTAATTTTTATAAATGTAAATTTTTCTTTATTGTTTGTAATATAATTCCAGCTCATGGCTAAACAAAGGTAAGGAATATATTTAGATTTTTAAGTATAAGATCTTGCGGATTTTTAATTATATATTTTGTAGGTGGTTTTGTGGTACTGGTATTTATTTTGAAGTAAGAAAATAAGATAGGGCATTATTTTTAAAATATTATTGCAAGTAGCAAATCTTTTAAAGTATTTTTATGTTTTGATAGCTGCGCCCCGCGGTTTTACCCGCGTGGATATCCTCGATAAATGTAGCCTAAGTTACTCCTCATAACATCAGCTATCTGCCAGTAAAAGTCCCGTCAAAATCGGTCCAGCTATTTTGGAGTCCATAGGAAACATACACATCCACACATCTATTCATATAAGTATTTATATGGATTTTACAGTCCGGGATAATTACCTTGATAAGGTTTTGGATGGACCTCCCGATATTTCAGCGCTCTTGCATGCCATGTTCACGGGGATGTTTTTTCGATCGAAAAAACATCATTTTACATTTAACAACAACATTTTATTGGAGTTATTTCTAACGCCTCCGCTATCCTATAAAATTTCAACAAAAAAATCACTCTATACGATTTCCAATGTTATTCTAAAGATAATGCCAAAACGGTAAATTTCTCACAGCAAGCGATATTTTATCCTTAAAAATTTTGAAAATGTGAGAGAGATGCACTGGTTGATACGACCTTAATCAATGACAAGTATAATATATACCTAGTTCGATATACTTGCTACTAGATATAATGAAACGCGACGGCGGTAAGCGGTTACTCGACACATCCGCATTGCGCCTTCAAGCTCGCATCCGGACCTTGTATACATACCTACTTACTATTACTACATCCGGATATTTTATCTTCCAAACGAGGAATCTACCCATTAATGTTTTTAATTGCGTATTATTATTGTTTAGTTGGCAATTTAAACACGTGATCAACTCACGATAGTTTAAAAGGTACACTAGCCGCGAATGGCATTGCCATTGTTTCTTTAAATTGTATTTTTTTCTGGCAAGAGCCTTTAAATTACAACCTAACTAGCACTAAATACAAAAACATAGGTTGCCCATAGAAATATTGGAACTATTATAAATCATAATCATTCACAGACCGACCCTTACGAAGAGGAACGAGCTTCACGTCAGACCTAGTTTTAAGTACTTAATTATTTTTGTTTTAAAATTATTATAAATTTCACATAATATGGATTATTAATCTGGAATAAATGCATTTATTATTATTATAGACATTTGAAGATCTAGAGACAATACAACTGCTCAAGCCAACTACATGTTGCCAACATACCCCGCAATATTATTGTTTAGTGGGCAATTTTTACATGTGATCAAATTGCGAAAGTTTAAAAGTTACACTAGCGATGGATGTCAAAATGTTGTTTCATTAAATCATTTTTTTTTCTGGCAAGAGCCTTTATTAACTTAACACGAAAAACAAGCTAACTAGCAGATTATAAAAAAAAACTAAATTATTACTTGGTTCCCACTGGCAGCCAGTTGGCAGCGTAACCAGCATGCTGGTGGCAATACCACGCTGAATGGCAATATGCTTATTCGTTGAGCAAGAAAAACGTCAGGATTTTCACCACGAACGATTTTTGAAAATGATACGAGCTCTCGGTCCCAAGGGCCCAATGTCTCGACCTATATACAAACGGCTCAAATTATGTTACCATACTAGTTAATAATATTTCTTTGAAACGTAAGCTGCTTAAACATAGGCCTGGTGCTAAGTGCTAAGTGTAAGAACTTTTAAAATCAGTTGATTTGTAATGTTTGAAAAATAGTTTCAAGTAAAAAAAAAAACTCGAATTGAGACCGCACGGACCGGTTCATCGCAGCGTAGGAAGTCCACCCACAAGATGCACAGACGACCTAAAAGAGACTGCAGGAAAACGCTGGATGCAGGCCGCTTCCAACCGGCCCTTTTGGAGATCGATGGGGGAGGCCTATGTCCAGCAGTGAACGTCCTTATGAATGATGATGATGATGTGCAGTTTCGATTCCATCGCTCAAAACGGTGAAGGAAAAAACATCGAGAGGTAACCAATATGTCCAAGAAACTCAAAAGTTCAAGGACATTTACCAATATGCACTAGGCTAGCATAGTGGATAAGGGCCTATCCTCTCTCTCTCTCTTTGAGAAAAGGCCTGAGTCCCAGCAGTAGGAATAATAGATAGGCCAAAATGATGATGCGAAATAAAATAAAAAATTGTGTACGCATTTTATTATGAAAGCCGGTTTTAAGTTTTACCATGACATGGTTGCTGCACTCAGGGCTGGGTCCTGACTAGGGAACTCCTCAATGGTTAGCAGCACAGATGTGAAATGTTGTATTCGCATTCAATTACGATAACCCAATCTAAGTGTCAGTTTAGAGCATTTAAATAAAAACTCGTTCATAAAAATGTTTTTATAAAGAATGAATACTTTCTATCATCTGGAATAAGCAATTATGCGCTTCCCGTACGGAAATGTCGGTAGCCTAAAGCTACTAACTTTCTAGCCCAATTTGTCGGGATTTCCCGGAACGTGACGAGCATTAAAGTCAAGCGATCCGGGAACGCAAATGCTTGTGTTAGAGCTCGATTGTATTGCAGCTTCATTTTATCGACAGCACTAAAACATCTACTGAACTTTAAGCTCATACGTTATGTCACATTATCTGAATAATACGAAAATAAACTGAACTAAGCCGAAAGGAGGTCATTCTCGTTTTTTAACTTTAACACAAACTAATAAAAAACAAACATATGTACGTTGTAACAGGCAAGGACATGAGATACGTTTCCAGTCTTACGACCATGTATGCTACTTTTTAACCGACTTCAAAAAGGAGGAGGTTATCAATTCGACTGTATGTATTTTTAAAATGTTTGTTACGCGATTACTTCCGCCAATTTAGAATTGTTTTTGATAATTCTTTTTTTTAAATGTATAATGTATATGTACCTACCATGTTCTGACAAATAAATATTTTCAATTTGAATTTGTACTCATCATCATGAACAAATTTTACAATGGGACATAATATTTTTCATGATTTCAGGGTTAGTCCAATAATATGTATAAGTATAACTAGTGAACAAATTATTTGTATAGGCTTATAAAGTTCTGTGACAAAGCATATTTTTTTGGTCGGATTATATAGGACGTGATGCTCTGTCCCTTTCTCGCGAATTGAGTGTCTACATGGAGTTTGTATGGGGTACTTACTTGTGACGTCATTAGTTAGTGAAGCTTGTCTTATCTAGCTAGCAACACATTAAAATGCTTATATTTTCAAACACATTTTATTATATATAATATATATTATATTTATAACTGTTTTTGTGACGAATCTCTAGTGTAATTCCGCTTTTATGTCGCTTCAAGTAATTCGGGGTAAATCTTGTCGGACGTCCTACGCTGCGCTTACCGGTCCATGGTCTCCATTCCAGAACCTTTCGGCCCCATCGGCCGAATCTCTAAATAAGTAGTGATCTGACTTTTTTTTTTAAATAAAATATCATGACAGATTTTTTTTTTCAAAAGTGCTTTTCGGCGGAAACCGGTCTGATAAGAAACAGTTTTACCGACAAAGCAAGTACAAGTACAACAATATATTCATCATCATCATCATTTCAGCCGTAGGACGTCCACTGCTGGACATAGGCCTCCCCCATCGATCTCCAAAAGGGCCGGTTGGAAGCGGCCTGCATCCAGCGTTTCCCTGCGGTCTCTTTTAGGTCGTCTGTCCATCTTGTGGGTGGACGTCCTACGCTGCGCTTACCAGTCCGTGGTCTCCATTCCAGAACCTTTCGGCCCCATCGGCCATCTGTTCTGCGTGATATGTGCCCTGCCCACTGCCATTTCAACTTACTAATCCGGTGGGCTATGTCGGTGACTTTCGTTCGTCTACGGATCTCCTCATTTCGGATTCGATCTCGTAGAGAAACCCCGAGCATAGCCCTCTCCATAGCTCGTTGTGCGACTTTGAGCTTGCTTATGAGGCCCACAGTGAGAGACCACGTTTCAGTGCCGTATGTCATCACTGGTAGCACACACTGGTCGAAGATTTTCGTCTTAAGGCACTGAGGTATTTTGGACGAGAAGACGTTGCGTAGTTTACCGAACGCTGCCCGGCCGAGTTGGATTCGCCGATTGACCTCTTTCTTGAAGTTGGACCTACCTAGTTGGACTGTTTGTCCTAGGTAGACGTACGCGTCAACAGCTTCAAGAACTGAGTTCCCAACTGATACTGGGGTGGGCACAACATGGATATTTGACATGACCTTTGTCTTGTCCATGTTCATTTTAAGGCCCACCTGTTGGGATACTCGATTGAGGCCTTCGAGCATCATGCTGAGATCTTCCATCGACTCTGCCATGACCACAATATCGTCGGCAAACCGAAGGTGAGTGATGTACTCGCCGTTGATGTTGATGCCGAGTCCTTGCCATTCCAGGAGCTTGAAGGCATCTTCCATTGTGGCAGTGAACAGTTTCGGAGAGATAACGTCTCCCTGTCTCACGCCTCTTTGCAATGGAATTGCCTTCGAACTCTGCTCCTGTACTCGGACCGACATGGTGGCGTTATTGTACAAACACTTCAACACTTCGACATACTGATAGTCAATACGGCATCGCTGGAGAGACTCGAGCACCGCCCATGTCTCGACCGAATCAAAGGCTTTCTCATAGTCCACAAACGCCAAACATAGTGGCAAGTTATATTCTTCGGTCTTCTGTATAACTTGGCGTAGCGTGTGGATGTGGTCTATGGTACTATAGCCTTTTCGGAAACCGGCTTGTTCGATAGGCTGGAAGTCATCGAACCTGCGATCGAGACGATTCGTGATGACCCTCGAAAACAGCTTATAAACATGGCTCAGAAGCGAGATGGGTCTGTAATTCTTCAGCAAGGTTTTGTCACCTACAACAATATATTGCGTGAACCAAATCACTTAAAATACGATAAAACTGTAACTTGCCTTACCTTTTAACCCACAATGGTTGTTCCGCTTAAAAATACACTAACGTTTGGCTGTTACATTTTATTTAACCTCCGTCGCGCGCGACATAATTTAATTTGGCCAATATTGCGTTGGGTGAAAGCAGACAGCGCCAAACACGCAGTTTATTCGAGGTACCTACAAACGTGGGCTTGACAAATCTATCTGTCCAGTAGACCTAATAAAAAATCTTTCAATTGAAGAATTTAGTTTTGTTCAGAAATTACAATAGTGGCTCTCCCGTTTAACTTATTTTAATCTTTGCAGAAGTTCATCTTTGAAGTTCGAAAGATCAGACAGACAGACGCGGCGTAGGCGTAATAGGGTCCCGTTTTTACCCTTTGGGTACAGAACCCTAAAAACTACTGAGCTGAGAGCCGAGAGTGATTTAAGTCGAGAGGGAATCGGTTTCGGCAAGCATGCTCCATCGTAGACCGCACATCAGGCAAGATGGTGGCCAAGCGCATGGCTTGGCGCTTATTTATTGTAAAAAAAACTACTGAGCACAATTTTATTTATATTACACGGGAATTACTAATGCCGACTATAGTTTCAACCGCATTAGGCAGTCTTTTTCAAGGTGAATGCACGCGCGCGGCTGCGTCTCGCTTGGCACTGACAGCCAGTGACTATAAATAAAATGTGTGAAAACCACGTTAGTTTCTATAATAAAATACCGAACCAAAATTATAAAAAAAATCGTGGGACTTTTTTTGTCGCAATATCTGCAGGGTTGGTCCCATACCATAGTAAAAGTTTACAATAATGAGTACAATGATATCCTCGAATATTTACGTCGTCTAGTTACTAGAGATACACTCTGTATAGCTTCGCACCTTTTTTGTATCGCATAGTCAACTGAGTACGAACTGGAACTATTATGTCTTCTGTGCTGGAACTGGGGAATGCTACACAAAGATAAGTTGACATTATAGCATTGCTGTAGATATATGTAGAGCCTACAGTTGGCACCGAACAAACACGAACGGTTTGATCACTGGTTATTGGATTTGAAACGAGTGCTCTCAGAGCGACCATAAACGCATAAAGGCGAGAAAACTATCTGTCATACGAATGTGTACTATTGTCACATTCGTTTACTTTTATTGCATTGATGATTTTGGAGCGCTCCAAAAAGCACTAAAAATATTATAGATTGATTTTCTGCTTTCGTTTTTCGATAAATATAATTTTAATTTGCTCAAGAATCAATGTCTAAAATATCGCTTAATTTAGTAGGTGTTTTAATCCGGCTTATTCTAGTTTGCCTTACTAAGATCACCCCGATACTTGGTCGGGGATACTGTTTTATCCATCTTAACTTACTGACCATGCTGCCGCTGCTACGGTAGAAGTTGCTACGCAAGGAGTCCAAGCCAGGGGCCTTACGCCTAGCTGTTTAAAGCAATCCAGTTTAGGTGATGAAAAAATGTTGCGCGACCGCTAACCGTATCTGCGCGTTCGCATGATTTTCCGATCTGCGCTGTTTTAACGTGTAAGCAGGTGGCCGTAAGGCCCTAGGACTGCTACAGGATCGCTAAGCCAATGCATACTAGTAAAAGTGATATGTACGCATTCTCTGTGATCTGTGATGTCCATGGTGTTACATCAGGTATCCAAAGGCGACGGTGATCGCTTACCATCGGGCAACCCGTTAGCTTGTTTACCAAACATGACATTAAAAATCTAGTACCTATCATGTTAAACTATATACGTAAAAGCAAACAATTTATAGCACCTTTTTCGAAAAGTATTTATTCAAAACGATCCGTACAACGAGCATTTTTCTAGCCTCAGCTGCTGATAGAGCTTCCGATACAGTAGAACGACCAGCGGCCGTGGTACTGCGTGATTTATACCCCCTTCTGAAAGATATACGACTGTACTGCAGTTCTCTTTTTATTAACAGCACATACATCATAAACAAAGGCTATGTAGTATTTTAATTCCGGAAAAAATCACGCAAGTCCAACTTATTTTTTAACCCTACTCTACATGTTGCCATCTTATATTTATGATGACGTCACCTACCACATAATAATAAAGAGCATTGGAACGTGATTTACAAAGCGTGCAAGACCGTTTATCAAATAGTGTGTAGCCTATGGAGCCTTTTACAGGTCCCTAGTATACCTAGATTAAAACAGTGCACAGCCATAGTTCTACTATGGTACAACCCTGCTATTTGCCGTCCTGTCAAAAATATATCTGGTTCGTTCTGGTAACAACAATTTTGGCACATGAGTAAAGAATGTAACATGTTTATTTCGTTTATGCTAAATTAGCACTACTTCTTTTTCTGTGTCACCTACCCAGTTTAGCAACTCTGACTTTTTTTAAGAGTAATCTATCGACATCTCAGACAGAGACGCTTAGTCTGTAGGTGGAAACAGATAAATTTTATACTTTCATACAAGCACAAGTTTTTCATACTCGGGTAAAAAGCATGGGTCGCCAAAGTTGGTGGTATTTCCGACTCTGACGTCTTTTCGTCACTATCCCTTGAGCCCGTTGCAGACCATGCGCACAAGTGCAAGTACTCGCGCCGGCGTTCAAACGTAAATAGGCACTCGCGTGGCGACGCGCACAATTCGCGTACGAGTACGTACTCTCGCGAACGAGACGAACGATGCGCAGTGGGCGTCGCATGAGTAGGACGGAAAGCGCGATAGGTGCGGAAGGTGTAGCGCGGGGAACGAAGCTTCATTTGCGCAAGAACTAGCGCGACTGCTACTATGCATTTCCACTGTCACTTGCACTAAGCAAAAAGCAGTAGCTCGTTGCAGACGATGCGTAGTAGGTACTCGCGCAAGTACTTGCGCAAGATACTGCGCATCGCCTGCAACGGGCATAGATCACATTAAATAGTACCTACGTCACTTACTGAATCTAGTTAATTTGTATTGTTTGTAGGTACAAAATAGGAAATACAACCAAATTTAATTAGTATATCTAGTAATAAGCTTTTTTTTTAAATACCGGGTTATTTCTCATTACGTTTATCCATTCCTCGGGTTTCTTGATAAACCTTTATAAGTAATTATTACCTTTGCCTCAAATTTAAATTCAAATTATTTATTTGTCAGAACATGGTAGGTACACATACATATAAAGTAGCATATACATTATAGTTAGAATGGAGACGTATCTCATATCCTTGCCTGTTACAGCGTACAAATGTTAGTTTTTTATAGGTATATATTTTTATTAGTTTTTGAATTTTTTTCCTTGTACCAAGTTTGTCTTTATAAAGGATGTTCATAAACTCCACACAGAAGCCAGATTTCATATTTTTTGTAAATGGCGCCGTATTCATAAGAAGCCAACAGTAATAACTCTTGATTAGACCCCGGGACTTGTTGCTCGGAAGTGATGAAATATGAATAATAAAATATCGCCGTTCTGGCAGCGATGGCGTTTTTATATTTAAAGCCTTCGGGCTCGCGGCCAACACTCGATTGTGAGAGATCACAGCTGAACGTAGCTGCATGAATGCTTCTAATATTGTAAACATGAAAGTAAACGGAGTACACGACCGGTATGACTCACTGGTAGCGCATCTGCCTGCCGGCGCACCTCCCCAGAAGGAGTATGGCTGGGCAGTCAGTGGCCGCTAGTATTATCTCCTGTGCTTATGAGCAGTAGGTATCGGGTTCTCTTTAGGGTTCCGTACCCAAAGGGTGTAAACGGAACTCTATTACTAAGCCTACGATGTTTGTTTGTCTGTCTGTCAGTCAGTCTATCCGTCCGTCCGTCTGTCCGTCTGTCTGTCCTTCTGTCCGTCTTTCCGTCTGTCCGTCCGTCTGTCCGTCCGTCCGTCCTACCTTTAAACGGCTGTACCTTTCGAACCGTAATAGACAACCAGTTGAAATTTTTACAGAATATGTAATGTTACGGTGGATTAACTAAGAAATAATAATAAAGTAAAAAATACAAGGTGCCCCCATACAACAAACGTATTTCTTTTACCTATTTTTGTGTTTAGTTTAAAACTTAGGGTTTCATAAAGTCCTTTTCTACATTTTTCAAGAGGCCATGTTGTTAGTTAGGTAGGTATATATTATGCTGTTTGTATAAAGTGCTTGAAAAAAATATCTAGTTTACTTTTTATCTCGTAGTAATTTATTTGGCTTTGGGTGCTTCTATAAAAACAAATTGCCCGTGTTTATGTAGCTAAACATACAGACCTACTTACTCATGTAGAAATGTTTTTGTGGTATATCATTACGAAAATTACTCTATGTTGTTGATATACGTTATTTTTCTACATTGTTGTTTATTGTTTATACAAGTAGTTTACCCAGACCTGTGCCTCGCGATGAAGAGAACACCAAGCAACACCAACTTGGGGCTTTAGAGTCTATTAAGAAGCATGCCAAGAGGCTCATCAGCTACGAATCCCTGGTTCAGACTAAGCTCCTTAGTCTTGAGCATCGGCGTAAAGTTGCTAGTCTATCGGTTTTTATCGGATACATTTCGGAGAGTGTGCATCGGATCTGCATGATCTAATTCCCTCTTGCCCATTTTACTATCGGACTGCCAGAGCGGGCAAAAAAATCGACACCGCTTTATGGTTGATATTCCGGAAACCCGTACGAAGCGCTTTGATTCCACTTTTACTATGCGAACTGCTAGTCTGTGGAATGCGCTGCCAGAATGGGCGTTCCCCGATAGTTACAATCTGGGTGTCTTCAAATCACGAGTGAATCGATTTCTTCTAGGCAAGCGTGCTCCACCGTAGACCGCATCATCGCTTAACATCAGGCGAGTTGGCGGTCAAAGGCAAGCTTATTATTGAATAATAAATAAAAAAAACATACTTCGTGTGGAGGTAACTATTCTGAAGTAATACGTAGGTTACTTTTTACTCGAAGAGATAAACGATTCCTGCAGAATAGCGGGAGAAATCATGCGGCGCTGCTAGTCCTTTAAATACTGCTCTCATGATATTTGCGATGGATATCTGGTAAAAACCTGAATACTTTGTTCACAAAAAATATCACATTCACAAAACAAGAGCCGTAAAAAAAAGACAAAGCAAATTAACTGGAGCAAAATTTTATAATAATGAAAATGACGATACAAATCTGTGTCAACTTCAACCCAACTCCTGCATAATAGAGTTCAATAGATACCCCGATAGTGGCTGGTGACATGCGATGGAACAATACGATGCCAGTTACATTTTACAATGCTATAAACTCTACTAATTCGACAGTTAAACTTCGACTCTGAGCATTAAAATGTTATGAAACTAACTTAGAACTTGATGATTCAGGTTTGGGAGGCAGCTGGAAAATTCGGAATACCTATCTACTTAGCCAATACATTGGGAATCATCCCATATAGTGAGATTATACAATACAACAACACTTTATTGATAACACAAACATTACAAGAAGAATACTATATATAACAAAAGGCGGTCTCATCGCTAAAAGCGATCACTTCTAATTTTCTTAAAAGTTTCTTGAGTGGAGACAACGAACCGGAAGACGCAGCGTATAGATGGACCAACGGCATCGTGAGAGTCCCTGGCATGGCAGTGAATGCAAAAGGCAGGCTGTCGTTCAGCGTGGTGGTTAAAGGGGGAGGCCTATGTTTAGCAGTGCACATCTTCTGGCTGATGATGATGATGATGAACTAGATATTCCTTGTGGATTATGGACGGTGGTGTATATTACGTTTAATAAAGTATTATCCGATTTAAGAACAAACTAACGTTGTCTCTCACTATGGGCCTCATAAGCAAGCTTAAAGTCGCACAATGAGCTATGGAGAGGGCTATGCTCGGGGTTTCTCTACGAGATCGAATCAGAAATTAGGAGATCCGTAGACAAACTAAAGTTAACGACATAGCCTACTGGATTAGTAAGTTAAAGTGGCAGTGGGCAGGGCACATATCAAATTCAAATTCAAATTATTTATTTGTCAGAACATGGTAGGTACACATACATATAAAGTAGCATACATGGTCGTAAGAATGGAGACGTATCTCATGTCCTTGCCTATTACAGCGTACAAATGTTAGTTTTTTTAATACAATTATATTTTATTAGGCTTGCGCTATTTATTATTATTATTAATACATTATTTAATGTCCTTATCATTTAAAAAATCTGAAATTGTATCTTAAGCTTAGTCAATATATATTTTTTGAGTATATTTAAAAATGTCATTATTATGTATATCTTTTAAATACTGCGGTAGTTGATTAAAAATGAACAATCTCATATTAAACGTACTGTTAGAACTCAGCGTAGTTCTGCAGCGCATTAACTTAAGCTTACTATTATTTCGCTTACTTTTTAACATGTCATAGTCTTTTATATTATTCCTTACTAACAGAATAGATTCGTATATATATATCGAAGGAAGAGTCAATAGGTTTAATTTTTTAAATAGGGCTTACACGAGGTCCTTCTTTTTAACCCGCATATTGCTCGGATGCACTTTTTTTAGATTTAAAGCCAGACCCTTTTTTAGTGGAGTTCGCCCAAACAAGAACTCCGTAGTTGATTGAATCAGGCGTTACTTTGCGGAAGTCCATTTTTTATGTGTATATGAATTTCTAGTGTAATTCCGCTTCTACGTCGTTTTGAGTACAATAAAGATTTGGGACAAACTATTTTACTCTATAGATATTTGTGATGCTAATTTAAACCTAACCTGACATAAATATTAATTACATAAAAAAGTAAAATTAACCTAACCTGAAACAAATTGTAATTAAATCTGTAACAAAAAATTCGTTTTAACAATTTGTACTAAAGATATTAATATTTAAATATTTGTTAATCTTGAAATTACTATATTTAATTGAAATGTAAATGAATTTTTTTTAACATTAAATACTGAAATTAACATGAATTTACTGTAAATATTATTAAAACGACGACGAAACGACGTTTTGTTCAAACGAATTTTTTGTTACAGATTTAATTACAATTTGTTTCAGGTTAGGTTAATTTTACTTTTTTCTGTAATTAATATTTATGACAGGTTAGGTCTAAATAGTTTGTCCCAAATCTTTATTGTACTCAAAACGACGTAGAAGCGGAATTACACTAGAAATTCATATACACATTAAGAACTCCGTATTTTAATAAGTAGAACAGATGGTCGATGGGGCCGAAAGGTTCTGGAATGGATTCAATAGTTGCATCCAATACTTAGTGAAATAGGCATTAAATATTCTGTAAGTGCCCGTATATTCCACGTAGAGTAAGTATCTATAAAACAAAAGCTGGGTCATATCTTCAGAGTCTCAAGTTCCGGCATCACGGATAAAGCTGGAATTACACAAAGGCGACATTGTGCAGAGTTGCCGCTACGGTATAAACAATGCGCAAACCAATAAGATCACTGTGGATGTCAAATATAAATTAAAAAAATATCCATTTAGAAAATCTATAAAACAAGTTTGA
The DNA here is from genome assembly GCA_914767915.1 of Agriopis aurantiaria. Lineage (NCBI taxonomy): Eukaryota > Metazoa > Arthropoda > Insecta > Lepidoptera > Geometridae > Agriopis > Agriopis aurantiaria. The sequence continues at coordinate 2,491,440 of OU611992.1, read as the reverse complement.
AGATTCATATCCGTAAGATAACATCCAATTCCAGGCCGTGCCCGCAGTCTACCTTCTCATTTCACCTGGGTCAATTCGGTCAGTTTACGTCAAATGCTAAAGGTCACTACATCTCAATAATGCATGCTGCTAACCACATGTTATCACCTCGGTATAGTTCCAGCTTTATATTTCCTGCCGCAATGATTTACGAGCCCTTCGAGACCTTTTGTACTTTTATATCTGCTTTGCATCGGGAACGACGTTCAATTTGTTTTGCGACAAAATCTTTCGGCGGTATTATGTTTCCGCAGGAATATCTCTGGCGTTATTGGTTGGATTGAATTTGCTCATATCGCAGACACCATGTATCAGAATGATTGATTACATACAGGTGTATGAAATAAGGGAAATAATTGTAGCTGAAAGTAGCCCATTTGTCGGACTTGCCGCGCGATAGACAGAGATAACGCGACAAAGGTTACGCGATAGACAGAGAGGCAACTTATAGATTAATATAGCTGTAGGTAGTTAGCGCTCGCACGTCCTGAATTGCACTTTATTGTGTAGTAGCAAGAGTAGCTACTTGTTTATATGATTTTGCGTAGTGAATATTCTGTATTTGTACTAATACAATACAATATAATACAATGACTATATTAAAATACCACAAAACAAGGATAACATAAACATTACAATAAAAATATTATCTAGGCTTTTAACAGGCAACTAAGGCTGCCAGGCTGTTATCTAGGCTTTTTCTAATATATGCATTCTGTCCTACGCTGTGCTTTCCGTGGTCTCCATTCGAGAACCTTTCGGCCCCATCGGCCATCTGTTCTACGTGATATACGGATCTCCTCATTTCTGATTCGATCTCGTAGACTCTACGTAGAGTATATCTCGTATTTCTTATTTACCATTCTTAAAAATACAAGTTAGTACGACATTAAAAAAAAAATTACGAGGGCTGACCAGCAAAAGTATGCAGGTACTAAACACGTAAGTAATCTTCATATTTTGTGGAAATAATTTTCAGCCTTTGTGAAACTGAGGCCCATAAATTAGAACCATTTCAGCATATAGCGTTGCTAAATTAAAATTGACTCGAACCTTAGCTCCAGATGGTTCCAGTTTAAACTGTAATGGTGCCAGTTTGTACCAAAGTGGCCCCAGTTTATTCTAAAATGTAGGTAAAGTTGAAATATACTCAACAGTTTGTATGATCATTTATTTTCTTGAAAGCCAAATGGAAAAATGTGTAAATCGTTTAAACAAAAGTTTACAGAAAAAGTTTCCTCTTTCACTGCATTGCAGTTCGCATGCAAGCTTATTTAACTTGTGCTGTGTATATATTTTTTTCATATTTTAGGTGTTAAATATTTTATTGACACAGTAGTGGGAATCAGACGATGTTTATAGTTTAAATAATTATTTATTACTAGCGGTTTCACTAGAGTGGATTACTCCTTATATCATCAGCTATCTGTCAGTGAAATTCCCGTCAACTTCAGTCCAGCCGTTTTAGAGTCCATAGGGAACATACACATCGATATAAGGAGCATCGGCATACCTTTATATAAGTAAGGAGTAGATGGATAGTAATTATTTTTTACATACTTATGTGAGTATTCAACTTTTCCTCATATTCCCGGGACATAGTATCCCTTGCCTGTTCTCATATACACTACACACATGACTAAAGATCAAAACCGTGTTTTAAACTATCACGGTTGTTACTCAGTATAGGTTGTTCGCTTTAGATGATAACTATGACATGACTATCCAGATTTAGTAGTGACAAGTAGACAGTAATAGAGACCTTCGGGATTACGAACTACCCTATACGAACCAACACGTACTTACTCAAAGGTACACATCAAACAATATCTCATAGGCCTACCCAAATGTAATGCAGTAAGCACGTGATAAAATATTGTATTTTCACAACCATTCAAGACATACTTAAATATTCGTATATGAGCTAACTCTTGGGTATATATCCCATACATCAACGAGCTGTCTACGAGAACAAAACTCAAATGGAAGCGACTCTATGCCTTATATAAGGAATCACAATTGTAGAAAATCGAGAAGAATATGTATTTACGTAAATTTACACATGAAATATTTACCCTCACACGTTATACGATACAGTTAATAGTTATGAAGCCAAGTAGAGTTTAGACTAGCAAAAAGTTCCCGCAAGAGGGGTACCTAGAAATTTATTGCATTATTATGAAATTCACATACAGATCTTAGAGGTAGCATGTTTAAAATAGGTATCACATAATCACCGTGATTGTGTATAACTGTATAGCAACAAAAAGAGCGGAACTTATAAATTTATTCCATAATTGATTTGCCTTCTAAATACACGTTTAGGCTATAGTAACATTTTGCTAGCAATAATATGTCTTTCACCCACAAGATGGACAGACGACCTAAAAGAGACCGCAGGGAAACGCTGGATGCACAGGTCGCTTCCAACCGGCCCTTTTGGAGATCGATGGGGAGGCTTATGTCCAGCAGTGGACGTCGTATGGCTGAAATGATGATGATGATGATAATGATGATGATGAATGTCTTTTAGGGTTTTTGCAATTTTATTTTTATTTTCTATATCCTTTATCTGTAATGGCAGTTTATTATTGTGATGGCCATTTGATTTGGACCGGAGCTATGCATTGCTAATTTAGACGTTGGTAAGATAAATTTATATTTATAGTTAGATCTTATCCTATAGTTATTTCTATTATCAGCTATTTTCCTGAAAATGTGTGGCTACTTTTTATTTGCAATTTTCTAATATATATATTAGGGGCGACAGTTATAATTTTATATTGAAATATGGTCTACGAAAATTTGGTATACTGATGTCTGGGAGTTTATTGGCGGAGATACGGATGCATTTCTTCTGGACAACATAGGTAGATACTGCACAATCTGCACATGCGACACTAAAGCAACCAAAACATGCCGTGATTGTTTCAAAGTAGGTATTTGCTACCACGAATCGGTTTTGTTTTCTTGTTGTCAAGTTTTCTTGCAACTCTAAGCTTAATTTTAGTACTTACGTGTTCTGACTGTAAAACTGTAAGACCCGTCTTAATGGCTTATTGTAGAAGTTAGCTTTAAGGAGCAACGAGATACGCTTTTAACGTATCTTCTTACTACGAAGTAAGCGTTGAATATAGAATAAGGCAATCAATTTAAGTACTTATAGCTACCCTGTGTTTTACTTCCTATCTACATAATAATATTTTCAGGATAATATCAATGAAAAAAAAATGGATTGCATAAACATAAAATCAAAATCAAAATATATTTATTGCAGTTTGTTGGTAAACCTAGATGTAATACAGACATAATCTGTTCTTAAGAGCTCCGAAAACAAACTTGTCTCTAAATGGACGTGCAATATTAGCACTGGCATTCATAACTCACTAATTATAAGTTATTAGTATTGTTAGTTTACAAAGGAAATCTCTTAGTATAGTAGTTATGTCAAGTTAAATAGGTACGATGTCTACAATATTATAATGTCATTATTAGTTAGTCAATGTTAGTATTCCAATTTAATCTCTTATCATTAATAGGCTTACATACTTGTTTATCAATTAGAAATACACACTGGCTTATGTCTATGAAGGAGAAATACTAATTCCACATGCATTCCATTTACTATATTGTTGATGATATTTCTAAGGCACAAAAAAAAAACCTACCGTGATAAAATATACTAAGGCAAAATAAAAACGAAAGAAAAAAAAAGTTAAATGAAAACAAAGTTTAATTCATCTCCTCAAACATTTAAAACTTACAATTATTTTCACCAAGTCGGTTTTATTCCGCCGATTTATATTTTCAGCCAGTATCTTTTTGATCGAATGCATACATTTTATATTAAACTTAATGGGAGACATTAAACCTCTGTGGTAAATTCATATCTAAATAAAAAAGAAAAAAGAGTGCATTAAGGAAAACTGTGCAATAATGAGATTTCATGGAACACTTCTGCACTGTTTTGGTTCTAAGCAAGCAATACGTCCTTTGTGATCGGTTTTGTAGTGATTAATGATAACATTACTACGTAGTTGAAAGAAAAAATATTTAATAGTAACGGACACCAGCTACGTCCCTGAAAGAATGCGACAGTTGCCATAAAATGCTATAAAACAAATTTTCATATAAGTTTGTTCTCCAAAAGTCCAATAAATAGATACATCAGATGTCTTGTTTGAGTAAAGATTATCAGCAAGTTAGATATCATAAACATTGAATACATTGCAACTTTGTTTCAACCAGTTCTCTCGAAGTTAACCCGCCGCTAGTTTCCAAGTAGAAATGCAACCGACAAAGCATCAACAAATAAACAAAGAGGACAATTGCTATTGTCGCAACTAGAACAGAGAAAGTGAGACTATATAGTGATATTATGTCTTCTGTGTCTATATATAGTTTAACTTCCAAACTAAGCTCTTACTCAAGCATATTATTTACCATAAAATATTTTTATACGCACTTATTTTTTACAAGGAACGTTGTTTTGTAAAAAAAAAAACTGGATATAATTAAACCCTACTGTGTTGAGTCTCGACACGCTCTTAGCCAGTTATTTAAATTATATTATAGGCTTGCACTTGGCCCTCAACTCGCTTGATGCGGTCTACGATGGAGCACGCTTGCCTAGAACCGATTCATTCTCGATTTGAAGACACCCATATTGCTTAACTTCTGCACTCTCGTTTCTTTTTCTGTCTTTCTTTGCTGCACTTCTTTTTCAAACGCTTCCTACCTAAGTTAAAAATTTAAATGAGTGTTAAAATGACATTTAAAATCAACAGAAACTGCATTGGAACTTGGGATTATTCTAAATTGTTTAGCTGCAAGTTGTTCAAAACAGCAGGTGTATCGGGCCGAGTACAGCTCCCTGGGGACTCGTCAGTTCACTGAATATTTCACGGGCTTACCACTGGTACTGTGTGCTGAAGACACATTTGTTTATTCATTTTACTAAATGGGACTTGCACTTGTACTCTCCGGAAGATCCCTATTAACTGACGGAGTATAATATTCCGTTACGATTGAGTACCTAAATAGTATTTTTAGGGTACAAACGGGACCCAATTACTGATCTGTTTTTTGTGTTTTACCTGAGATGATTTGTTGTAGACAAATCACCCTGACTTTTCTTGTTAATAGGCATGACGACAAATATTTTTTATAACATCATAAAAAGGCCGATCATAAATAGAGCCCATCAACGAAAACAAAATTAAAATTAGTTCAAAAATAAATAAGTTATAAGTATTTAATTAATTAATTTAATTTCATGCTAGACAGAGAGCGCACTATACTGAGTTATGACGTCACGACACGTCAGGCGCACCATACAAATACTATATACTAACACACGGTTTGCGAGAAAAGGACAGAGTATTCCCTCTTTATCCCCACCTAAAACTTTAAACGCTCATATCACAGAGATTTATCAGCCAATTTAATTATTTTTTCAGATTGTGTAATGTATTTATTTATATTCATCGCTAAGCCTATAATTTGTACTAAATTAAACATTAGAACATACATGCCTTAGGTTTAATGAAGTTTTGGTCATTCAGGGTTCAAACTATAAAAACTATAGCTTCAAGTTTGTATTTTCACATTCATAATTTAAAACAATGAGCGATGGTGGCCCGGCGATTGATACGCTTTACAATCTGACGGCACCCGGTTCGATTCTCAGCCCTGCACCAATGACTTGTTTAGTTCCTAAATAAATTATGTATACTGCATGTTTCTATGCCATCGCTTATAAGAAACGGTGAAGGAAAACATCGTGAGGAAACCGTATGTCCAAAGGTAAAAGACAAAATGATATTCATCAACATGCACTGGGCCAGTAAGGTAGATTAAGGCTCTGAGAGAAGCCCTGTACCTCCACAATGGGAACATGGAAATCTGATAATGATGATGAATCTAAAACGTACCTATTTCTTAAAGTCTATGTAAACATTAACATTATAAACGAAATCCTTTGAATATATTATAAGTACCCCCCGTTGATACCCTCTTGGCAATGTGGCGATAGAAATATCACCGTAAGAGTCAAGCTAGCAGACAGGGACTTTCATGCCGCAACGACTCGTTTGTAAGTGAAATGTCGAATAGTTCCAGAAATGTCGTCGAAATGTCGAAATATTATTCGAGACGTGTCGTGGATATCATCAGTTATGGTTTGTAATTTTGTATCATATCGAGGAAAATCTCATCAACATAACGACGTATTTCTCGGGTATTTGAGCAAAGGTACTTTTGCTCCTCCAACTCTTTTAGGGAAAATATGATTCATAAATAAAGCTGAAGCAGGATCCATTAGAATTTAGCGAGATTGACTTGATCATACTAAAAACTGTTGCGTGTTTCATGTATTTCCATTTAGCTTTCATACATTAACGTTGTTTTCTTTTTTTAAATTAAATAATAGGCTTGCCTTTGTCCGCCAACTCGCCTGATGTAAAGCGACGATGCGATCTACGATGGAGCACGCTTGCGTAGTAGAAACCGATTCACTCGTGATTTGAAGACACCCAGATTGTAACTATGAGTAGATAATAAATTACTAAGTAGGCATGTTTAAAATGTTGTCTCTGTACGTAAGAATTATCACTTTAGACTCTAATGATTTCTTAGGGTTTTGTTATTATTACATACACTTGGATGTATTTTTAAAATTAAATATAGGCCTGCACTTGGCATCCAACTCGCCTGATCGTAAGCGATGATGATGTCTACGATGGAGTACGCTTACCTAGAAGAAACCGATTCACTCTCAACTTGAAGACACCCAGATTGTAACTATCGGGGAACACTATTCAGGCAGCGAATTCCACAGACTAGCAGTTCGCACAATAAATGTGGGATCAAAGCGCTTCGTACGTGTTCTCGGAATATCAACCATAAAACGGTGACGATTTTTCGTGCCCGCTCTGGCAGTCCGATAGAAAAATGGGCAGAAGGGAATTAGATTATGCATCTGATGCACACTCTCCGAAATGTATCCGATAAAAAACCGTTAGACTAGCAACTTTGTGCCGATGCTCAAGACTAAGAAGCTTAGTCTGAACCAGGGATTCGTTGCTGATGAGCCTCTTGGTACGTTTCTCAATAGACTCCAACGCCCCAAGCTGGTATTTAGCTGATCCAACCCAGAGCTGAGAGCAGTACTCTATGCACGACCGAACTTGTTTTTGGTACAGTGAAAGCAACTGTTCCGATGTGAAGTACCGTCGCACCTTCGATAGGATACCCAGATTTTTGGCAGCCAATTGAGCCTTTTTCCAAATCTTCTTGTTTTGTTAATTAATCTTTTAATGATACCCGGCTGTATGGTGGTACAGCCAGGTTATGTAGGATTGCACCTGTAATCGCGTGTATTTTGATAGACGTATAGCGTGTTTCAAAAAAAATATAACCATGGACACTGCAGTGGTTACGAAACGACAGCAATTAAAATAATGTTAAATACAGGCGATAAAATCCGACTAAAGTTTTTAATTTCATATACAGGGTTACTGGTAATCGGTTAGTATCCTCAATACTTACGTACGTAGCTTCAATACGTCAAAATAAACAACTGTTGTCCAACGACTTATCAAAATTCGCGAAAAAAATCAGCTGTTTTATTATATTTTGTCAGAAGCGAAAGTTTTTTTTTTGTATGGACCGGGTGTTTTTTTTCCTCGAGTTTTAGTAAGTTGTAGAACAAAAGTTGTTTGTTTTGAGTAGCCCTGTATATTGATGTTAATTTCACTGAATAACTTGACTGTAAAAATCTTAAACTATCATTCTATCTGTTTACCTCTTCACGACAAAACGATCGTAAGTATCTATCTGGATGAAATTTATCAGAGTTATAAATATGGCCATGAGGTACTTTTTGATTCGGAAGAATGCGAGAAAACAGAGACATTGCGGGTTTGTATCCACGGATCCCGGTATCGGTTTGAATTAGCCACGGATACCGGCGAGTTGTATCCACCGATACCGGGATCCATTTTATTCAAAAAAAAAAAAATTCATATAACCCGCTGATACCGGTATCCATGGATACAAGAAAAAAATAATTTTCAAATTACCCGCTGATACTGCTTGTATCGGTGGATGCAAGAAATAGGTTGCATAAAAAAACTGGACTGCAGAAAATCCTAATTGTTTTCTCACTATAGTCACAAAGCTTGACCTCATCTTATTGTATTAGCTTTTGTAGAATATTAGCGAATAGGCCGTGGAAGCGGATCCTCGAGAAGCCCAAAAGTTCCGTGGCAGAGAGGCGCAAGAATCGATCGAAAAGTATATTTTATGCAGTACCTCGTTTACGGAGCCGCATCTACAGCGGTGCTGAAATGCGCCTTTTTACTGTGCAAGGCTGCTGCTTTGGCAGCCATTTAAAAAATGTAAGAAGACTGCTACTGGGCACAGATATTTCAAGGTTTTTAAACGAAATCTAGTTCCATAATGGCACAGATACTGATCTGGGCTGGACTGTTATAGATTCCATTAATTATTACTAAAATAAAAAAACATTCTAAATCTACTACTTACATTAATACGTGTTTTTTAATATATATTGTCCCACTGCTGGGCAAAGCTTTGCCCCATTAACACAAATATATTATTTTTTACTTCCAAAACAAGAGTTGCTAATCTTCAAACGGCTAAAAATATTTTCTATCGAGTCACGTTTTAAACAAAAATAAACAAAATCAAAATAGGTTCAGCCAGTTGGGAGCCACGATGCCATAGAGAGACACAAAGATCTGAGAAACATCTCTCTGTTTGCGTCGGGGGTTAAAAAATACAAGCAAACTAACACTTACTAATAATATCTCGTCTACTTATATAGCCTAACTAGCTGAAACCCGCTACTTCGTACGCGTAGACCTCGGCGTTCGGCCTCGCTACTACAACCCGTTAATAGCCTTTGTTATTCTAATGTATCTCTACATAGTAAGTCGCTTTCCGCGTCTGTCTGTCTGTATGGCCGCTAACTCCTCCTAAACCACGCAACGGATTTTGATGCGGTTTTCACCATCAATTAGATACTTTTTCACGGAAGGTTTATATATATAACAAGCGACCCGCCCCGGCTTCGCCCGTAAATTACACCCGTGCGAAGCCGGGCGGGCAGGTCTCTAGTAAGCTATATTATTGTAAACTTTCATTAAAATCCATTCGGTAGTTTTTGCGTGAAAGAGGAACAATCATCCATACATCCATACATACAAACTTTCGCGTTTATAATATTAGTAGGATACGTTGGACTACCCTATAGACCACTTAAAGATCTAAAGACAATCCAATTGCTAATTATCTTTTTTTGATATTAAATATTTAGTTTGTTTTTCTATTTCAGCCACATGAAGACGCAATAAATAGGTACGTATTAATAGTCAGATTAACCATACATATTTTTTTACAAGAAATATGTCTGATTACGATATTAAAATTTTAAAGCAGACTAAAAAGCCAATTGTTTTATCTAATATATACTGAAACTTATTTTTAATATAAAAACTTTCAACGTTTTCTCAAGTTTGTTTATGAACAAGAATTCCCTAACCGTTTGCACCCACGCAAACTGAAAACATCTCGACCATTATAGCTGCTAAGTTTCCAAGTTTTAATTCAACGATATCCATAACAGAATGGCTCTCCACAAAGCGCCATTATAATGTATTACCTACCTACCCGCGGCGGTAAGCCTTGTAAATCTTCAGGAAATCCCGGTATACCTCATCCTTGCTTGACATTAGGACAGTAAACGGAAGAGTTGACTAAACTCACGTGCGTTCCAGTTACCGAGTGAGTGAGATATAGTCGACATTTAAGTGATGCTCTATAATGTAGCTTTGTAGCAATGAGAATTCGTACTAGTACTCGACTCGTACGCAACTTCACATATTTATGTTACATTGAGCTTAATTACGATGATATATTTTTTATATTTTTGATAGTTATAGTGACTTAGCGATGACAAACAGCTGCTTCCTCGATCTATAAATATTTTAGTAAATAATTATGTATGAAAAATTTGATATGTACCTTCCTATTTTTATTTTTATTTTGTAAGTGCGCGGTGAATGTGAGCACCATGTCAAACCAACTGTGGTTTTTTGGTGCAATAATATGCTATAAACTGGATTATTTGTGTAAAGTAAAAAAAGAAAACAACATTTTGGTCGTTCAAATTCCAAACAGCAGGGTGTGGGTTCAAATCTAAACAATGAGCCTTTTTAACCGACTTCGAAAAGGAGGAGGTTATCAATTCGACTGTGTTTTATTTTATTTTTATAGAATAAATGACAAACAAGCGTCGGGCTATCTGATGACACCTACAATTATACCGTATTGTCTGTGCGTCGCCCGTCTTTGAGGTCTCTAATCACCCTTCGTTAATAATTTGGGCTGTTTCAAAACATCCCAAATTATACTTTGGTAGCTTGTGCAGCCGAACATATGCCCGACCGGGAATTGAACTTGGAGACCTCCTAAAGCAGAGACGCTACTACTGAGCTGGGTATGTGATACAGGTTGTCATTTCCCAATTCTTTAGTCGATGCCTCATGGGTAATAAGCGTTATGGCAGTCTTGACCGATTGTTTTCTGGATAATCTATCGCCTTTGTATGCCTTTTCTTTCTTATCACAAAAAAGTACGCGTTTGTTTAACTTGCCTGTTGGTCAAAGATGAAGCACGCAGACTCAGAAGATACCTGTAGATATTAACTGTAGTGTTAATATATCCAAAAACTCTGGTCATTCCTCGTTGTCAGACCTTTCGACAGATCGATATTTTCTCTCTACTTTCCAAAAAACAACAATTTTATTGAGTCAGTCCGTAATGAATTCAAGTAGGTCATCCATCATTCATCATTTCAGCCATAGGAAGTCTACTGCTGGATAAAGACCTCTCCCATCGATCTCCAAAAGGGCCGGTCGGAAGCGGCCTGCACCCACCGTTTCCCTGCGGTCTCTTTTTTTTGTCCTTCTTGTAGGACGTCCTAAGCCGCGTTTACTGGTCCGTGGTCTCCATTCCAGAACTTTTCGGCCCCATCGAATCAAGAGGTACATAAAATCAATAGTCCGCAAATAACGCAGTTTTTTTTTACAAAAAAATTAACAGCGATTGTGTCTACAGTTAGCATCGATTTGATAATTTACTCTCCCATTTAAAGTTCATAAACTAAGATCAACTTGATGGTTTACTCTCCCGTGTGAATACTGTGAACGCACCTTGCCCGTTGCGGTAAATCATATCTCACGTGTCGGCCGCAGCCAATTCCTCGGTTTATCGGTGCGAATAAAAATACCAATACCTACATTTTATTCTCGGCCTATTTATTTTTTGCTCGGCCTTGAGCTCTGTATATATTTTTTGGTATTATTACAGAACGAATGCCAAAAGTAATGTTATGTTTTTTTATTTTTATTTGATTAACATGCTTCTGTCATAAAACGTAGCACTCGAGGAGTAGTTCAACTAGCCAGACTGAATAGATCATTCATTGTCTTCGGAAGTAACTTTATCAACATAGCGCTACCTCACGCTGCTCTAGCGTTTGTCTTAACAATAAAATTATTAAACCATATAGGAGGACATCGGTTGGCCAAAAAACACTTGTCAGTTAGTACTACTAGGCACGCCGCTCTGTTTATAAATTAACTTACCGTCATGAAATACATAATAAGTAGATACTCATAGTGTTAAAAAACAGTTTTGAAGTTGGTTCATTTTGAGCGTTTCATTCTGCTGGCTCGTAGCAGTTTCTCTGTTTAAATGAAGACATTAATTTAGTAAATACCCAAATATTACCTATTTCGAGCTCATTTTAACAACAAGAGTGATAAATGTGGGTATAAATTAAATTTTAACGTAAGTTTATTTTTGGCGCCAACATGGGACCGTCCGCCATTTTATACGCATTGCGAAAGGTACTCTGCGCTCGAGGTTTGTTTATTTAGTGACGAGGTCTCATTGTAGCTGGTGCCAGGCGGGCCAGGCACGGGCCCGCGTGCAAACAATACCAGGACATCGAACATCCATTAGAATCAATTAACTTTGTGTCGGTTAGGGGATTCTATTCAAAAGGTTGTCATTTTTATTGTTGTTGTTTGTCATTTGTTTGCGAAATTCATTTGTACAGGGTTACGCGGAAAGAGTGAACTAAGCTAAAAAGGGGTCTATTATACCCAGCATCATGAACAACATTTTTTTTTTGAAACAGTCTGGTTAAGCAATTAGCTTGTAAGCAGTAGGAAGGCATTAGTGTTTGCCGTAGCCCCGGCAGCCCACATGTTATTAGCTAGCTCGAAGGTACAATAAATTTAGTACCGGTAATTTGTGGGCCATTACCTGTTGCTGAAATCCTAGATTATGCTACGATTTACTAACGATGCTATCGGACGGCTGAGATTTATGACGGTGCTGAAAAGTATGTTTAACTTTGTTTCAGGTATTGATTATTTAATAGACATTAATCAGAGTAATCATAAATTAACTACGTAGCTAATAGTTATAGTTATTAAAAGAGTAAAAGGTTTTTTTTTGGGCAAGCGTGTCCCATCTTCGACTTTATCTTCGCCTCAGCGGTCATAGTTTCCATTTTCTCACGTATTCGACATTTATAAAGAAGAAAAAAAAAAAACAATACGTTCCGTGTGTAAAAGACCGTTTTCTATGGAACAGCTGATATTGTCGCTGTTACAAGGTTGGTCCCAACGATCAATTACTATAGGTACTACGTATTTTATCTAAGGTTGGTCCCATCCCAAATTAAAAACGTTTTCAATGATAAGTTTAGTACAATGATATCCTTGAATATGTTCGTCGTAAAAGTTGATCATAATAAATAATGATGGGCACGATAGACCCCTTTCGGCTTAGCACACTCTTTCCGCGTATACATCATCATCATCATCATCAGCCAGAAGACGTCCACTGCTGAACATAGGCCTCCCCTTTTAACCTCCACAGTGAACGACGACCAGACTTTATGCATCGACTGGATGCCAGCCACTCTCACTACTAGTGGGAGGCCTACCTACGCTGCGTCTTCCGGTTCGTGGTCTCCACTCCAGAAACTTTCTTCCCCATCGGTTATCGGTTCTTCGAGCGATGTGGCCTGCCCATTGCCACTTCAACTTGCAAATTTTAACAGCTATGTCGGTGACTCTGGTTCTATGGCGAATATCCACGATTCGGATTATATCGCGCAAAGAAACTCCGAGCATAGCTCTATCCATTGCCCGCTGTGTGACTCTGAGTTTTTCCAAAAGGCCAACAGTTAAGGACCACGTCTCAGTATCATATGTCATCACTGGCAACACACACTGGTCAAAGACCCTTGTCTTTAGGCACTGTGGTATCTTGGACGAGAAGATGTCACGCAATTACCCGAACGCTGCCCGCGTATACCTACATAAATTACAGTATTAATTTTGCCGTTATGGAATGGTAACAAGAATATAATGTGCAGTTTAAGGTATAAGTTATTTATTTCAGTAAGATTGGAAAGGTTACATAAAGATGATTGTAGAGGCTAGGCATTAGCAACGGCGGGTAGAATCTCTTCATAGATTCCGATGCCTCTAAGGAACACGTCAGCTCTCAAGCTTTCGTTGTGCTCGTGCAGTCCAGGCTCGGTGCAGGTCATTGGCGAGAAGCCGAGCGCGGGGATGCCGAGCTCGCGTATGTAGCGGCTGTCCGTGCCGCCGGGAAACGTGCGCCGTTTCAGGGTTAAGTTGCTGGGGGAAAAAAAGTAAGATGCCAAATTCAAGAAAAGGTATTGGTTCATATAAAATTGTATTATTTTCATGGAAAGTTCATTTAACGGGATATATCCTCTAGAATTTTTTTTCTTGAATCATAGCTAAGAGTGCTCTCGATGAGCTTTCAAATAAAACTGAATCAAAATCGGTTCAGCCGTTTGGGAGCTACAATGCTACAAACAGACACACAGATACACAATTTTATGTTAAACTTATAACAACCGCTCTGTTTGCGTCGAGAGTAAAAAAATATCAATAAAAGTATACAATCGGCAGAGATATTGCGACACAAAGGCAAAAATAAAACAAAAGCAGTTGAATTGAGAACCTTCTCTTTTGAATCAATTGCCAATAGGACCGCTACTCACAGCTTGTCCGCAGCTGCCTTGAAGGCGACCCAGTACGGGTTGGAGTCGTCCAGCTTGGTGGGCTCGATGTACGGGTCCCGCTGCATGAATTCGGCTCTGACTCCGGGACCTGCCTCGCTGCAGAACCGGTTCAACTGAAGAAAGAAGGGATACGCCATGTTATATACAGAATTACACAGAACGGCGGTGCTAAGCCGAAAGGACATAACTGTACTCATCATGATTTATGAACCACTTTTACTCTGAGACTCAAAATAAAACCGGCCAAGTGCTAGTCGGGCTCGCGCACTGAGGGTTCCGTACCACCACATAACTTGTTAGCTACTAAAGTACAAAAATAGTGCAAAACGACAACATCCCATCAACGCCCAGGCGGTCACCCATCCAAGTACCGGCCGCGCCCGACGTTGCTTCACTTCGGTGATCGTACGAGAACCACGTACAGAAATTTGACACCAACTCGCACTTGGACATTATTTATTATTTGTTGTTATACTTTAGAGTGGTACTATAATCATGCCAAGATTGACGTTTGTACGTATTACCATTTTTAATAATGATAGCCGAGCTAATCTATACTAATATTATAAAGAGGAAAGATTTGATTGTTTGATTGTTTGCATTGAATAGGCTCCGAAACTACTGAACCGATTTGAAAAGTTCTTTCACTGTTGGGAAGCTACACTATCCCCGAGTGACATACCTAGACCCGTGCGAAGCTGGGGCGGACCGCTAGTACTATAATAATTAAATAAAAGCTTGTATATAAAAAGAAAAGTTTAATAATAATGATTCTAAAATTCAGATTCCTAAAAGAAAAACGTATGCAAAGCGTCCGTTCACTGAACCGTTTTCTGAAATGTCTCAGATTCTATGCTGCTCATTAGCAAAATAGTCTTTATTTTTAAATACCATGGCTTCGAATTCCTGTGGCTTGAATTCAGGCGCGAGACGCACGTCAAACGTAGCCGTCAGACTTTCTGGAATCACGTTTTGTTGAACACCTCCCTGTAACAAGCAAGGCTGCTTATATTTCTTTTGTAAGTAATTTTGTATTAAAGATTTAAAAAAAAAAAAAACGAGACATTTTTGCACACACGGTCACATCACATCACAGAGTACTTTTGCATCACATCATCTGTCAGTAAACGCCCACTGCTGAAAATAGGCCTCACTCTTTTTTTTTATTAAAAAAATTTGTGACCGTGGATTCAATGTCATTTAGTCGTAATATTAAACAGTTTACATAGTATTAATAGCATCAAACCAGTCATAGTCACAGTCAGAGTCAAGCAAAGTAAGTCACGGCCAAGTCAAACTCATGCCTCTGTAAATTGGTGGAGACTTTACAAGAGGCTGCTACGGAGTTTTGGAAATAACACGAAAAGACACGTTTCACCTCGTTATATCACTTCCCCACACTCGAGCACGTTTACGAGCATTTAATGAATAATAATTCACCATTTAGTACACATTAACACTCGAAAATACACAAGTTTAGGAAAATAATCCAACGAGCCGACATGTTTTTTCCGCGTTGGCGCCAAAACTCCAGGCCTCCCTCTTAAAGAGGGGTGTTGCCATAATCCTCACGCTTGGCAGGCAGCTTCGGGATCGCAGTACGTTCACCGTGAAATAATAGGAAGCTGCTGCTCATCCTCTGATGGTTCTGGTCGCAGTTTTAGGACATACCATATACACACACGGTCATCTGACCCCAAACCAAGCAAAGCGCTTGTACTTGAAGCGACTTAGAAGCGGAATTACACTAGGAAGTCGCAAAAAAATCAGTTGACAAAATGTATGGAACAGCTGTTTTTCCCCCGCGATTTTCTGGTTAGTCCCTTAGTAAAAAAAAAACCGGACAAGTACGAGTAGGACTCGTGCTTTGAGGGTTCCGTTGGAAGGAACCCTCAGAGCGCGAAACCAAAAAAAACTGGTATAGTAAACTAGGATCGGGAAACGGGAGCGACAATCAAACGCGTGCTTGGCTTAGTTACAACTGTTTATTTCTCTTGGTGGTAGTTCGAACAAACCGCGAGACCTACCCACATTATCAGAGTATAATAAACACAACAATCCTGCACACTTAATCTAAACTATATATCTAACTAAGCAACAATAACGTACAACGCTAAACACAAACAAATATTCTCATAATACCATGTAGATAGATACTAGTAGGTGCTATGCTAACTGTTGCACAATGACTCACACCTTAGTCTGCAAGGCACCGTCACGTAAGGTGTTATGTACTTACTAGATATTACAATGATATAAGCTTACATTAGGTCGGTTCAGTTTAATAGGCAAGTTAGTCTTATTCTACGCCGAACCGGATTACAGGTTTTTTAATACGCTTCGGCAAAGTACTTTGTTTAGGTGTAGAAGTTACATTATCTAAACTTGTGCCTGATATGGTACCGGGAGAGACACGTGCTTGCGAAACACGTGCTGGCGATTCGGGGCATGACTCTTGACCTCTCGCCCTCGCTAAAATTGGTGACACCTCCGGGGAGGCACCACCGCTTGCTGCTGACTGCGTCTCGAGCGACGAGCATGCGGACCCGGTCAAGCCACCAGTATTGGTACACGCCATTCCCCATTAAAAAATCTGCAAACTGTTTACTCGTGTAGGCTGGCCCGTTATCTGTCACGAGTTGCCTTGGAATCCCCCACCACGACCAGGACTCTCGCAACTTTGCGATTGTTGCATCCGCCGTAGTGCGTCCCATTTTGAACGCCTCTACCCATTTAGATCTAGCATCTACTGAAACTAGATAAGTATTGCCATCGATCGGCGCGAGAAAATCAAAATGGACCCCTCGTACGGTGAATTCGGCCAGCGCCACGGCGCGGATGGCGCGGCGGTAGGCGCTGGCGCCACCGCGGCGCAAGTACCACATGCTCGACATTGGGCCTCCACATCTTCATCCAGGCCTGGATACCACACGTATGAGCGGGCATACGCCTTAGTCTTAACGATTCCCATGTGGGCTCCATGCAACTCCTGCAAAACCCACTGCCTACACGATGCTCGTACTACCACCCTGTGCCCCCACATAACGCATCTTAACTCTACGTACAGCTCTGACTTTCTAGCTAAATACGGTTCGAGCTGTTTCACGTCGACATTCCTGGGCCAACCGTTCTCGACGTACCCATAAACCCTGCTCAGTATGGGATCCCGTCGTTGTCTAGCAACATTGCATCGGCCGCGAAATGTTGGTACGTTTGCTCGGGCGGCTCGTAAGCGGTTTTCTCAAACACGGGCAGGCGTGATAAGACATCAACGCCGTTACTGGTCGTGTTTACGTACTCTATGTCAAAGCTGTACGCAGAAAGGATGAGAGCCCACCTCTGCATTCTACTCGCAGCCATGGTTGGGATACCCTTCTGCGGGCCGAACATGCTGACCAACGGCTTGTGGTCAGTTTTGAATCGAAATTTCCTACCCTATAAGTATTGATAAAACTTTTTTACGCAATAAACGATACGAGTGCCTCCCTATGTATCTGTGCGTACGCCTGCTCAGCCTTGGTCACACCGTTATCAATTACAAAGAGATCCAGCTGTTTCTTATTTTTACCGTATTGTACATTGACTTTTATGCTACCTAGGGGTTTTACCTTAGATTTACCATCATAAAAGCGAAAAACATATCTTGATTTCTCTAACTTAATATCACTGAACAGTTCTCTGTATGTCGCTGCACTAACACACGAACACGGAGTCCCCGTGTCAACTTAAATTTTAACACTGGTACCGTTAATGTTTACAATGAGACTCACCGGTGTATAGTCACCTAGAACCATCTGAAATAGCGGTTCCGTTTCTTTGTCTGAAGCAGAGCTGTCTTGTTCACCAGTGGGCCGCGCCACCACGGCCGGCTGCACGTAGTGTGCACCGAAAGAGCGCCCGCCCCCTCCTCGCCTGGTACCGTCCGAGCCCTTGTACGGACAAACTTTTTTCAAATGCCCCCGGATTTTGCAGCTATTGCAAACAAAGTTACATATCTGCAAGTGTCTGCTCGATGCTGACTGCCACATGCCCCACATTTCGTGCCAGGCTTGTTTCCCGCCGCCATCTGGGCGGTGCGCGCGGTCGCGCAACGTCACGTGGAGCGCATGCACCGCGCTCGTGATAGATGTCGCCGCCGCCCCGCTGCCTGACGCCGCCGATGAGTCCACGGCTGCCAAATCCCTTTCAGCAGCCTCCAGGGCCGTTGCCAACGTCATCACCTTCATATACGACAATTCAGGCTCCGAGAATAGCCTCTGCCGTATTAAGTCACTGCTCCCCCGCACACGAACTGATCGCGGAAATTCTCACTGAGCGCGCTCCCAAAATCACAATCCTTCGCCATTTTCTTCAACGCGGCTGAGTACTGCATCATGTTTTCGTCAACCACTTGCCGCCTCTGTCGGAATTTGTAACGTTCCGCCATGACAGAAGCCTTCGGTTGTAAATGCCCCCGTACCAATTCGACGACCGCCTCGTAGGTTAAATCTATTGGCTTTTTAGGGCTCGACAAATTTACCATTAGCTCGTAGATTTCATTGCCCACTAGCGAGATCAGAGTCGGAAGCCTGAGGTCGTCTTTTATTGCATTAGCACGAAAATACATGCCCACCCTTTCAAAGAACAAAGTCCAATTCCCCGCACTCACATTAAATTCTTTGATTTTGCCGACAGATATTATATTCGTAAACTAGGATCGGGAAACGGGAGCGACAATCAAACGCGTGCTTGGCTTAGTTGCAACTGTTTATTTCTCTTGGTGGTAGTTCGAACAAACCGCGAGACCTACCCACATTATCAGAGTATAATAAACACAACAAAAACTAACTGAAGTTGAAATATTGAAAGACAAACTTAACTTTGTAGTTGATAATAAGGTTCGTCCATACATTCCAACTACAAAATGTAAGTTTGTAATAGGAAAATAATTATTTTTAAATGATATAACTTCAAATTTGTGACTTTCAGATTTATTCCTATATATGTGCTACAAAACCTTGCCTTTTGCCAAATTTCATGATTCTAGGTCAACGGGAAGTACCCTATAGGTTTTGATTTCCCTGCGAAATAGCAAAATATGCGACATAAACGTTCATATCTTTTGATTGCGTTGACTTACAACTTTTATTTTTTTACAGCCGATAGAAACCGTATACCCAAGTATTTTGTATAAATTTCAACTTGCTACCTTTACGCGTTCTTGAGAAAAAGGGTCTTGACAGACGGACAGACAGACAGACGGACAACGAAGTGATCCTATAAGGGTTCCGTTTTTTCCTTTTGAGGTACGGAACCCTAAAAATGCAAAGTGATGGATACTGTGGACTCCTTTCGGATTAGTAGGCACACTCTTTCCGCGTAACCCTGTATAAAAATCAATAAGCTAATCTCAGCTGCAATCTAAGTACAAAGTTTTCTGTCAACCAAGTTTGAACAAACTTCGCTAGGAAGTATTTCAGCCAAGTTACAACTTACCGAAAGCATAGTGAGATTGTAAGTAGTGACGTCACCGATGTTCAGCTCAGGGTTGTCTGCAAGCTTCTTCTTCGACTCCTGGCGCAGGTCGAGAATCTTGTCGATTACATACCGCAACTATGACAATAGTAAAAGATTAGCGGCCTTACTTATAAACGTTACTTAAAAGTTAAGCAATGGTTAAAATTACTGTCAATTTCTCGTTGACGGAAATTGTCACAGGTGAAAACGAGACAGCAATTTTAAGCTTTGCTTAACTTAAGTATATGTTTATTCAAATTCAAATTATTAATTGAGAATAAAAACGGACAAATTCCACTAACATTTATCTCACATAGTTAAACTTAAATAGATTTCCTGGTAAAAATAGCAATAATATTATTAAAAAAACATAAAATAAATACAACAAATTGCTGTAAAAATATGTCAACATAAAATTTGTATGTCATACAAATTGTCATGGCTTTTTTGCCCCTGTCCCATTGTACAGTAAATTTTTCACAACAAGTCATAAGTAAGGCCGCTTATGAATGCTGAAATTAGCACATGAAACGCAAAAAACTGCTTGCTTTTATAACATTGAGTGGTGTTAAAAATGTACAAAAAGAATTGTCAGAAGTGGGATTCGAACCCACGCCCACAGAAGTGGACTGCGACCTGAACGCAGCGCCTTAGACCGCTCGGCCATCCTGACATGTTGAGTGTCGACGAAATTAGACGCTGCTATATCTAGTAAAGTAATTACCACCACTAACACTTATGTGCATTGAACGTACATTACGTAAACAAGGTAAAAAATTAAGCAGGAATAAAATTATTCAAAAATAAATCAAGGAAATCACACAATTTTGCACAAATGGTGCAAACATGCCAACCTCGGCAGTTGTTTGAGTCCTTTTCAAAAATGTTTCAGAGCGCCTGAATAATGCGACGCATGACCAAAATGTTGCCATGTTTCTGGCTCAACGTAGGTATAATTACCATTCGGCTGGGTAATAGCCTGGCCTGGCCTGGCTTGGTTAGATATGTAGCTACATTTATAGACACCTAGCTGCGCCCCGCGGTTTCACAAGCGAGTTAAAATCGTCGGTAAGAATTCCGAATTTTCTATGTGTAATAATAATATATTAAATGGCCGATTGGAAGCGGCCTGCATCCAGCGTTTCCCTGAGTCATCTTATGCGTGGAGAAGGTTTGTTTACCTAGTTACAAGTGAAGTTAATAAAAGCGTACCTATTGATTGACCAACAGCAAACATCACAACAAAAGTAAAATTATCAAACTCAACTCGAAATAAAATTAATTGCGTCAACAAAAACGAATTGTAACCGCGCCGAAGTTTTTAATTTGATTGCGTCAACAGAAACACGCAGGCGTCTCTGCTGCGGCATCTGTTAATTACCTGGATGGTTATAATTTAGGTATTATTTTATTCTTGAGAAGTAAGTACTTATTTAGGGAATGTTTTCATAAAGATTGGTAACATTAGATTTATATGATAAGCTCCTAGCCTGCAATGTTTTAAATCACGCTTACAACGTTGGCTTGTTGAGCAATCATGAGTTCTACAAATATTTTTTTCGTGACATCTGAATAAATGCATTGGTACAAATTGTTATGTGGTTTGTCCTAACTACTTAGATTATTTTGTAAAGCTTTTATAATTATATTTATACTAGCTGTTGCCCGCGACTTCGTACGCGTAGACTTTCATATAAACTTTCAACCCCCTTTTGTCATCCTTAATTCGGCCCTTTCGTAAAATCCTTTCTTAGCGGACCTCTACACTCCATAAGGAATCTACCTGCTAAATTTCAGCTTCGCAGGTTAAGTAGTTTTCGAGATTTCGTGTTTAATGAGTGAGTGAGTGAGTGAGTAGATGAATTTCGCTTATATATATATAGAAGATAAACTAACCTTCTCGCCGCAGTTGTCCGGAAGCAGCAGCGATCCGTGTCCGGATTTTCCCGGACAAATTATTCTCAAGTCTGGAAAATTAATAATAATGTTCCCTGAGTACTCTAGCTGTTTTTTTTAATTTAATAATAGGCTTGCGCTTGACCGCTACCTCGCCTGATGTTAATCGATGATGCGGTCTACGGTTGTAATGCATAGTAAAACGTTTTCGGATATAATGATGTTACTAACAATCACATTGAAGTCGATTCCATGGCAGCTGCAGCTGTTGATTTTTGCTTAAAATAGGACTATCTAGCACTTTTTCTTTTTTGTGGTAATAACTCCCCATTACCCCATTTTCTTTACATGGATGACATATTTTTTCCAGTTATTTTGATTTAAAAACCAATCTACTAAACCGACTTCGATGAAATTTATATGGGATCGATCTGACAGTTAAATAAAAGGAAACGGTTTATAAATGACTAGCTGACCTGACAAACGTTGTCCTGTCTTAGAACTGTCAAACACGCAAGGTTAAAATTTTAAATCTTATTTTCTTACACCTTGGGTTACATTATTGGATAACACAAATATCTCACGGTATATAACTCGCTCGCAGTTGAAGATGAGGAAGTTTTCATCAGGGCTGGCGATGCCCTCGTCCAGCGCGAACCCCACGTTCAGGTCCTTGAAGGCTTGCGTCTTGACGAACTGGCCCATGCCGGGTGTTCCACCTATCTCCTCATCTACCACACATTACAAATTCAATGTTTTAGGAATTCGTTAGGTATGGTTAGTTAATTATGGTTGTTGCAAGTATATATTTGCACTGACAGCTGCAATAACATTGTAAAAATTGAATGAACGAGTTTAACTAAACAAAATACAAGCTACCACTAATGAATGAACGAGTTTAAACTAAACTAAACAAAATACAAGCTAAAACTAACACTACAAAAACAGTTGCCTGCCGCACAGTTGACTGCCCAGAGACCGATCCAAATGCTCAATCTCACTATCACAGCATGCTAGCGGCATTAGCATGTTGAATGACAATGCTAATGCGTTGGCTGTTATATTTAAGACATTCCGATTTGAAGTTTTATGTAAGTAAAACTTGTTGAAGAAAAGTTTTCAAGATGGTAGAGAAAGATAGTTTCTACCATAATAACTTTACAATATTTAACCAATTTTATTATACGTCCCTACTCCAGTTTTTTTAACGTTAGTATTTACTTCTGAAGAATTTTTTATCGGAATCGGGAATGAATCGTAGTTATGTAAGTAACGTGTAGATTATTTTATATGATGGAAAAATTTCACGTGAAACAAAACAATCATCAATTTTGTTGTTATTTATTGAACAAAAAAAATTTATCCAGACACGAAATAAACTCGAACTTAGATGAAAGACTTTTTTTTTCAAGTAACTACAGATAAGATACAGCTTGCAAAATATTTGCTTCGGAGTACCACAAGGTAGTATTCTGGGCCCCACATTATTTCTCTTATATATTAACGATATTCATGAAACCCCAATCAAACATGCTGAAATTTTGTGCTATGCTGATGACACGGCAATTATATTCCATGGGCCAACATGGTTTGAAGCATGTTCTGCGGCAGAGCAAGGTATGGAAAAAATATTCCGTTGGCTTCAGCAAAATCTACTCACATTAAATACTAAGAAAACGATGTACTTATGTTTTCACAAAACTGCTGCCTCAGCTCCAAAAACCACCACAAACATTAAAATTCACTCATGTGGAATGACTGCAGTGTGTTCTTGTGAATCATTAACTCGCACACTAGTTTTAAAATACCTAGGTGTACAAATTGATGAAAAACTTGCGTTTAAAACTCATATCGAACATCTATCGGCACGTACAAGAAAAGTTATAAATATTATGCGAAACCTACGTGACTCCGCTTGTAAGGATATCATAATGGGTGTATACTATGCACTATGCCAGTCTCTGTTAACGTACTGCATCACATGCTGGGGCAGTGCTGCCAAAACCCATATGATGCAGGCCGAAAGAGCACAGAGGTCTGTCCTAAAAGTAATGCTCAAAAAACCTTATATGTACCCAACAACATGCGTGTATGAAGAAGCTGGTGTACTAAGTGTGCGTCAACTCTTCATACTTAAAACTGCACTGAAGGCGCATAGGTCAGTGTTATCTTCCCCTGACTACGACTTAATCGCTACCCGCCGAGTCTATAGAATACCTTTTCCCACCGTCAAAACAAGTTTTGCTCAGCGTTTTGGTGACTATGTTAATGTTTTCGTCTATAAGGTAGTCATAAGGTTCTGTGACATTAAAAACAAGAAAGTAAATGAAGCGAAACACGAGATTGTGAAGTGGCTAAGATCACTATCATATGATGACACAGAAGATATTTTAAGAGTTATCAGTTGAATTGTTTTTTTTTTATTTACTATAAAGAGAATCTCATGTAGTATTAGTTTTAGTTTCCAGCAGATTTGATAATTTAGTTATGAAAAACTGTCTTGCTAACTACTTGTAACCAGGTATACGGGTTGCCTTGATACAGGCTTTGCCTAGTAAGGCAACCAGCAGAAATATTATTTAGTATAAGTAATTTAGTTGGAAATAAAACTATTTTATTTTTGATAAGATGAAGTCAAGAACAGAGAACAGAATATTTAGATTTCAGAATATTTACCAAGATTATTCTTCAGCGGATTTTTGTATAAATATAAAAGGAGCCATTTATACGTACAGAGCTCTATAATTAGGATAAGTAAGTTAATAGGGCTTTGTCTGGGCTTTTTTTTTTTTTTTTTTTTTTTTTAATTATTATTCAAGTTTAAATGCTTGCTGTGCTTCTAGCGAAGCCAACGCGCACAGCAAGTCAACATTATCAATATATTAATTTCTATTACAACAAATTATTAATTAAATATTACAACAATTTTAATAATAGACTAATTGTTATTAGTGTATGTATTTAGTGTTAGTTAGCTTATTATATTGTTTAGTCAATAAAGGTAATTTTGTGATATGAATCAGTGAACAAAATCTAAAAATCATTTCTTCTGCCCACCTGGTAGTATAGACCTATGTCGCAGCATCTTCCGGGAGTTTATTTTATGGTGTTTCCTTTTCCTCTATCTTGAAATTTATATGCAACGCATCGTAGTGAGGTGACAGGGTTGTGACAGACCAATGTATCGAGCAAAAACTTAAAAGTAGAATAATTTTTGTGGTATAATTTTATCTGTTGTTTTGCCATGGACTTTATGTGACCTTATGATATGTGACCATCAACTTATCCACGTTGTTGCCTTTTTAGTCTAGTCAAACTGCTAAACAACATAGATCTATTCTACGTAAAAAAAGATCACTAACCAGGCACAAAAGACAAGTGCATCGTCCTTTTCATCCTGATGCCTTTGTTCTTGAGTCTCCTGATAGCCTCGAGGTACTGGATGGCGACCGACTTCATGTCCTGGACGCCGCGCCCGTACACCACGCCGTCTTCCAGGTGAGCCTCGAATGGAGGATAGCGCCAGCTTTTCTATTGGAAATAAGAAATATGAAATGAGCTCCCTGACGCGGTATTTCTAAGAAGCTACAACAAAAGGCGAAGTAATAGAGTATTAAAAGGTCAGCCACATATTTGAAATGCATCTGGTGCTACCATATCTGGTGTACCCATAGTCGACGCTAACTGCTTACCATCAGGCAGCCCATCTGCGTGTTTGCCACTTTTGTAACTTTGTACTATCGGGGAACACCCATTCAGGCAGCACATTCCACATACTAGCAGTTCGCACAATAAAAGTGGAATCAAAACGCTGCGTATGGGTTTTTGGAACATAAACCATAAAGCGGTGTCAATTGTTCATGGCAGGCCGATAGAAAAATGGGCAGGAGGGAATTAGCTCATGCAGATCAGCAGATGTAAGCTAGTGTTGTTCCCAGAAGCTTTCGGCTTCCGGACAAGTCGAAGAGGATGATAGAATTCACACATGACATGATGTTTTTACTCAGATGGTTAAAAACAAGGTTTTTTTTAACGTTAGAAATGCTTTTAGATTATCTATTTCTGCTTAGTCGTAGAGTTTCTGAACGCTATAAAACCACCCAGCTGAAAGGCTGAAAAGACAAAGTCAACGCAAACTGTTTGTCATAGTTATTTATGATACAAGTGCGGAAAGTTGGTTATTACAAACGAGTAGACGAATGTAAGCCCGAGACGAAGTCGAGGGCTTACCATAGTCACGAGTTTGTAATAACCAATCCGCACGTGTGCCATACAACGTTTTACAACACATTTGCGAGAAAAAAAGGCTACAAATGAAACAATTTTTGTTTATAACTTAATATCAGTCACAACAATAGTTTCTAGTAAAGTAAAGCAAAGTAAAGTAAAATTTTATTGCATAAACTGTGTACAATGATGGAATATAATATATATCTATAGATATTATATTATATTATATATATTATATTATAATATATTATTATATTATATATATATTATAGATATCTATAATATAATAAGAAAATGGCACGAACATGCAAATAGCGCCACTATCACGTGGTGAAAATTAGAACTACATCTTTCGTCTCATTTTCTCTTTAGTATTAAACTGAGACAAACGTATTGAGCAAAAGCGCTTCCAAGGAGGTTTGATCATTCAGCTTATTTATTCTCGTAATATGAAACTCTTTTGTGGAATTCTTATGTAATTATGATGGAAATTAAAAAAATACCGTAAATCACACGCACGGTGCTATACATCTGAGCGTGCGGACAAATTCATTTCCGCACGCTCCGTTGTATGATCCGTAATGTTTAACTTTCGAACGATGTATACAGGCTTCGTAAGTGCACTTTTTGAGCAAATGTGTTGTAAAATAAATTATAATGCTGAGAGTGCACGAAACTTTGTGGCGAACTCGGCTTAGTCGCTTTGCGGCATAAAAGTCTCTGTTTATGCTCCGCAGTGCCATTTTGAAGCTTAAGCGCTTTCTTATTGGGAAACCTTTCCATTCGAACGGCTGCGCAGGTCTACTATTCACTGCAGTACTATGGCTAAGTACTACTGCTGGCTCTAATTGTGCAGAGCTGAGATGCTAAAATATAATTATGCTGACCTCGGTGTGCCGCAAAGATTATAGCTCAGGTTATTTTAAAGCTCAGTTTTAGCTTTACAAAAATAGACAAGTGATTCTTGTACCAAGGAAAGTAGTCCCAATACGCGCGTGGCTAGTTTGCTGCTTTATACATGAGGCTTACTCACTTATTGGTTGAAATTGGCAGTCCGTTGAATAATTGATTTCGACCTATCTATCGACATACATACTCGCCATGGACCTCTTCCTTCGAACCATGGCAGATGCTAATGCGATAATCTGCGAACCTTTTTTCTGCCTCTTTTTGAGGAATAATTACTTACTACTCAATGTTCTATGCATGACCATAGGCTTACCTCAAATACAGGCACGACGTCCATATGTGAGTTAAGGAGTATGGTCGGCAGGGTCGGCTCCGTGCCTTCCCAGGTCATGACCAGCACGGGTTTCTTGGGCAGGGGCTCGTACACCTGCACGGGGAGGCCAAGCTCCCTGGCTTGACCCTTCAGGTAGTTGATGCATTCGTCTGAATATTAAAAAAATACTTCGTCATTCGATACCTGACATAATTCCTTGTGGTTAAAAAACACGTTGATGTCAAAACAAATGACAGAGCCACCTAACGGAGCGCGCATGGTGTTTGGAGTCTTTCAGCTATAGATGGCTCTGTCAGTATCATTCAAACTATTGACGAGTTCCAGATTTTAGATTTCTTCCAGAGATTATATACAATTAATAAAAGTTGGGTCATCAAACTGAATTATTACTTAATAGTCTACTACAGACTACAGATAGGTTTCAATCAGTACCTACGTACCTACTGGGTTATTTGGTATTCTCGCTTCCACTAGTATTCGTTTTTGTACACGGTGAAAACGAGGAATAATCGCTCCCGGGATCACGGGGGCAGCCTATATAGGTATCAATTCCACCCCTGATCTCGCCATCGTTTCTGGGATCCGCCTGGAAGTCACTTTCCGTCTTGAGGCACCGATAGCGTAACCTTTTTAAATTACTATTTATATTATATAACTTCTTTATGTAACCAATAGACGAATAAAATCAGAGATAGTTAAAAACTTCAGCTCGGGTTAAATAGCGAGCGTGGGTTATGAATGTTTATGACCACTGACTATGAGTGAAGGGAGGAAGGAAATGGAGTGTTATACCCACAGTCTCTTACCCCTTCTTGGTCATCCATTTGATGACATTTTGATAATGTCGTTTGTAGTTGTGTGCCGCTTAATATTAAAGTGTGCGCTAAGAGTGTGCGTTTGAAGATTTAGTAAGAATATGTCAGTGTATGCAATATCTACGTGTTTACGTCGTCCCCCTTCAGTTTTTTCGGTACTAGTTTAAGGCAAATCCAAAAAAAAAATGGCTGCTTTCCTATTTTCGGATAATTTTTCATAGCCTGCTGCTATTATGAAAATCTTAAATGACTGTTTAAATCTCTGCCATTGGGATTGCAAGTCTTCCAAATTGTCCAACTTTATTGAAGCTGGCATCCGATACTCCACACGGCCCATCACGATATCTACGTCTGTTGCTGGTCCCGATGTTTTTTCCATTAGTTCGTTTCACTGATTGATTTGATGTTCGTCTCGACTGCGCCATGTATTGTATGATCTTGCGTGTTGAATCAAAGATAGTTTTATGAGGGAACTTGATGTATTTAATTATTAACAAGTATTACACGAAAGCTTATGCGTATCTGCGTCCTGTCCACAAGACCACACTTCAGTTGTATATCAATGTTACACGGTTCATTATAGCCTGTACCCATTGTATTAACTGTCAAAACTAACCAGTAGTTGCTCAGATCATTTCACACGTCTGTACTATAAAGTTGCGTTTAATAGCAACCCCAAGATACTACAGGTAGGTATATAATAATCAAAGTGTCCAGTGGTGGGTGGGTGTGGTGTATCACGATATTGACTACAACCGGTCCTACTCCAGTTTACTCCTACTTCCTGATAAAATCAGATTCTAGAGGAAATAATTACAAACAAAAAGATTCTTTACCAAAATAACGAATGTAGTGTAATTTCCATATTATCAGCTCAGAATTCGCGTCATAACCCTAAATTCTCTAAAACGAGCCGTTCCTCCCGGCTTTTAAATTGTATTTTACGGTACAACTGAAGCAAATATCTTATTCCTTGACAATAAGGTTTGAATTCGAGGCTAAAATTGTAAAGTAGTAAATGTAAACTGTTCAACACAACAACGCAACAAATAATGACTTCAGCTTGAAAAAGCGCTGTTAAAAACTTTTGCTGATTGCACAATAAACCCGCAGCAAACAAGTTAAGCATTAAGCCAGATCGCAGTGTGTAATCCACATAAGTACGTACTTAAATAAGTGAGCTAGTGAATGTCAGTTTGTCTTTACAGGGGCCTTACAGACAACTGCTATTGCGGCACCAAACTAACGTTAGATCCGCTCAGTCGGAAAATCACGCGAACGTGAACCTTAACGCGCCCAGATACGGTTTGCGGTCGCGTGATTTTCCAACTGAGCGGATCTAACGTTAGTTTGGTGCCGCAATAGCAGTTGTCCGTAAGGCCCCTGTGCAGTATACCGACATATTTGGTGACTATTGAACAGAGATTAACGACGAAAGTGGGAGATGCAGTATACTTTTGTTAAGCGTGTTTTCTGTAATTATCTTAATTCGTTCATTATGTATTTCCGTGAATATGCTCGCCATGTTCGAGGAAAGTACTACGACATTGATATACTTCTATTTAATAGATAGATAGAGACATAGAAACTCTTTATTGTGTACACCAGAAATAAAAATTACAACACGAATAATGTTAAAAATAATAAAAAAAATAAAAAAATATGTTGTTTGTTTGTTTGTTGTTATTATGTTGTTGTTGTTATGTTTTTTAATGTTTTTTTTCTAGTTTTTTTTCTGTCGCTCATGCAGATATGGTGTAGGTACATACACCAACAGCATGTCATTTGACGAGCCATTCTACTAAGCCACAACTCTAAGCTATAACCACGCTGTTTCAATAATAAACGATCACTTACCGTAATTAATATTAGGATGCTCGCTGCGGATCCTCAAATAATTTCGCAAGTTGGTGACGGCCGGGTTTGTGCTGTAGTCGGTCGACATTTCACTCGATTACACACCGACGGTGGTCAAACAATGGGCCAGAAATGTTCCTACAATAGTGCAGCAACGGTCTAACAATGGTCCGTCGGTTCAATAAAAGACCCGCAATACTTCAGCACCAATTCGATGATGTTACAAAGGTCCATTAGTAGGTCCTTTCACTTGGGACTCTTTATATGGGAATGAGGTACGTTGCGGTCTTCATATGTTTATAGTGCGTGGCATCGGTCAAGTATTTAGGTGTATCGGGTGCAAAACCACATTGTGGTATTAATAATAATGTGAAATAGTAAAAAATGCTGGATGGAAAAAATAGGACTGTTATCGTTGCGCAGTGAATGATGAAATTGGGCTCTTTTTGACCGAGCAAAGCGAGTTCTTAGATTATAATGGGATAAATCAGAGTTATTCTGTATGCTTGTATATTTGTTCGACGATAATTTGAATATCGTTGTTCCAATATTCATGAAATGTGGGCAAGTAGTTAATATAATTTTGAATATGGGCAAAATCGGTCCATGGGTTGCGAACATATAGGGATCAAGAAATGTCAATTCGGGGCGAACAAATCAAAATGCATCGTTCAATTTTAATATGAAAAGTTCTTTGTTTGTTCTAAATACAATGAAAAAATGACAAACTAACATTGAGATAAAATTCCTATAGAGTCACAATCTCTCCATGAAAACAATCAAAAATCGTTAGAGCGTCATTGTGCATACATTGTATCAATTATATACTTCACAATGCCACATTTAGGCCAATTTAGACGTTATGTCGCTTGCATAATGCATAATATTCAACGTTAGTTGTCCGCTATGTCATCGTAGCTCTAGCATCGCGCGGCGTTGTAGTCGGATCGCGGTTACCTTGTAACTAACCAAAAAGTCTGCACAATTCGTAGCATGCGCCGAGTTTTGCTTCGGACATTTTTTGGCATGAATGTGACTCTATATTTGTTGTATCTCGATGCAAAGTAAACACAAAAACACACGTGTCGTGATGGCTAGCCGGTTATTAGTTTTAAAAAAAAACCACTAAGTATTTTTTATTAATACAAAAATAATGACAATGTGATAGTAGGTATCGTTCCATATCTCGCTGTGATCATGGCCGAACCTTCTGTTGCATCATTTTGATACTGATAAGACGTATTGATGAGAAAAATGAACTGACAGGAAAAGGACAAAGAACCACTAACCGCACTTTTATCAAATCATCGTGCAATTGTATCTGAAATAGCGGTGAGAATGTTTTGTGTATATGTTACCGGCAATGTGTATAATTCAGGGATCTAAAATCTACTCAATTTAAAATAAAACTAAATAAACTTTTACACAAGAAATGTTATTATAAAGTTAGTGATTTTTGATTTCAATGATAAATTTTAGTAATGACTGCAGTAGGTCAATTTGTTTATCATACAATAATAGTAATGTCTAGCTGATAACAATTTTATTATAATATTAATAACATCATATCTAAACAATTGAAATTGTTTCGACAGTTAATTAAATTAATACTTTTTTATATAAATAATATTTACGGTATTTTTATACCATCTCTCTAGATTTGTACGCCTATAAACTAGGCAAAACATGATACAAATATAACAAATATTTTAAACCACCTATTGTGCATGCGTTTTAAATGTGTGTATGATTTACTCGTGTTTTGTGCAAATAAATAATCTTTATCTTTATCTTTATCAGGTATTCTATACAATGCCTAGGCAATGTATAGAATGCCTGGGGCGTCCAGGCAATGTTTGATATATTATGAAAGTTATTGACCTTTTCATACTTTACCTATAGGTAATGTATACAATTCCTAGGGATTGTATAGAATACCTGCTGGTCCACCGACAATGTATAGAGTAAATATATTTTGTTCTATATTTATCAATGTTATGTAAGTACCGCCGTGGACATTGCCGGTAACATATACATTTCATGATTACATAACTTATTGTTCGACCAATTATCTGAAGTTTTTTAAATATAATAAGTGTGGAACAAGCGACGGGCCACCTGATGGTAAGTGGTGACCGCCGCCCACAGGGTTATAAGAAAGGGAATTTCAGGTTTGGTCCCATAGTAAAAGTTGTTCATAATGATGAGTATAACGAACTCCTTTCGGCTTAGCATACCCTTTCCTTGTAACCCAGTAGACACCTACAATATCGACAGAATACAAGATCAATAAGGAGAAGGTAGGTATTTGTTCATACCAGCCTATGTTCAGCAGTGGACGTCTTCTGGCTGATGATGATGATGATGATGAGGTATTCGTTGCCAATGAAGCTCCAATGAGAGAACTGGGGCCTTACGGACAACTGCTATTACAGGCACCTAATCCGCTCAGTTGGAAAATCACGCGACCGCAAAACTTATCGCGCCCAGATACGGTTTGCGGTCGCGTGATTTTCCAACTGAGCGGATTAGGTGCCTGTAATAGCAGTTGTCCGTAAGGCCCCTGAACTTATAAGCGGGAGTTCTTTATCTGTTTTTT
Organism: Agriopis aurantiaria; assembly: GCA_914767915.1. Classification (NCBI taxonomy): domain Eukaryota; kingdom Metazoa; phylum Arthropoda; class Insecta; order Lepidoptera; family Geometridae; genus Agriopis; species Agriopis aurantiaria. The sequence continues at coordinate 2,459,104 of OU611992.1, read as the reverse complement.
TTTAAATACATTGGGGCTCCCTATACCTTTGATACAGATAAGTCTCCTGCAATAGTAAAACATTTTTTTTCTTTATATAAGCGCGTACCTCTCCCTACACACTTTGTCTTTTAGCAGCGATGCAAACGCGCGGTAGCATCGCGCCGATTTGAATCGATACAAAAGTGCAATCGTTCTGATGCAGGCAGATTTCGACGCGCATGCTATGTAAGTATAATAATACAAAATTGTACTATTATACTTCTGTGATTGTATCAATCACAGAAGAGATCATTTTTTCGTTTACTTGTCTTTTCTGTGACATCAATGCTGTATCAAAATATGACAGATGGTTTACCTTAACGAAAAACGTTCAGCGCTGTTGGTAATCGCTGTCTATTATAACCACAGATTATAACCGCTCTCAAATGTCGCTTACCCGCGCATTTTATCACGCACATCAAAATTATCCAGATAACACTTATCAATAAATAGGCTTGTTTCGACGCTTCCAGACATGTCAGGATGGCCGAGCGGTCTAAGGCGCTGCGTTCAGGTCGCAGTCCACTTCTGTGGGCGTGGGTTCGAATCCCACTTCTGACAGAATTTTTGGCTCTACTGTTTTTATCATATAAATAGAACACTACTTAATTTTTACATAACAAACTTACCTATACCGTCTTTAACCTATTTATGATATATTTATTTTCTAAACATGTCATTCGTGATTTCAAACCTCGCCTACCACCTCACACGCAAATGGAAATAAGAGCGCACAATTACTACTATAGAAAGTCTTAAACGAATATACCAAGGACGAGACGTGGAAAATAAAGGATAAAAAACAAACCTTGTTTTTTTAATATTTAATAATAGGCTTGCGTTTGGCCGCCAACACACCTGATGTTAAGCGATGATGCGGTCTACGATGAAGCAATCTTGCCTAGAAGAAACCGATCCACCATAGTAGAAAATTCACGCGCAATTTGAGATACTACTGATACTACCACAGATACTACTGATGTGTTTACGTTAGACGCGGGGAGGTCGACGAGGAAATATTAGTAGGTCTAGATACCCACAGACGCGTCTGTGAGAGTACGTGTACATGACTTCATCTCTTCTAGGCTCTTCATTGCTCTACCTTAAACGCAATTTTTTTATTTCTGTGGTCTACCACAACTTTATCTATTGACTCAATAAGTACTTGTTAATCAGCGTTGTCAATGCCTATTGCCTAATGTGCAGTTATTGACAAAGGTTATAAAGTTATCATTTAACTAGCTAACTATAATATTATTTTTATTTCGTTACATGAAAAACAAATGTGAATGTCCTGCTCGCCGAGGGTTTATTCATCCTAGTAGAAATAATAGCAATAATCCACGAAAAACGTAACATTTTGTGTTTGTTTATTGTAATGGGAAAACTTCTACACGCAACGGGTCATTACTCTCATATTGTTTCACATATTGTAGTTCCTAATATTAATTTTAGAAAGAATGTGATGCCCAAACACTGGTCGAAATAATTTTAATAAATTTAAGCTTTAAAGAATTAATTAAAAAACTTTTTTAAAACAAGCTTTTAGGCGTCCGCTCATCATCTAGGGCCAAAATGCTTGAGAAGACAAATCCAACGAACCCAAACTCGACGGAGTTACGTCGTTTTGTCCCACACTTACTAACTAGCAGGGCAAGTTAAATAAAAGCTTGTAAAAAAACAGTAGGTTGGCTTTTTCTTCCAGTTGCATTGCAACCCATTCTATTTTATAACTTTTTCCAGTAAAAAATAATTTTGCGCCATCTATGGACGAAGTAAGTAACTAGGAAAAGCTTCAGAATGAAGCTCGTGAAAAGTTGTGTGGAAAGTTTCAGCTCGATTTTCTTTTGTTGCAAGGCTGTTGTTATAGATGGCGCTTTGTGTAAATTGTTGCGTCGCAACGCCGTCGTTAGCAAAATTGTGTGTTCAAGAATAAAAATACTGAAATTATAGAGATGGCGCTTGGTTTGTTTTACACAGGAGACCACAGCAGGAGACACTTTCTATGAAGGGGTGCTTTCTGCTAGGTCAGTGTAGGTGACGCTGTCGGGTGTCTATAATGTACAACATGATATTTGCCGACACGATATTCCACGGCATGATAATGTACAGCATGATAATTGGTGTACATGTACATCGAATATCATGCTGTACAATCCATGTCGTACAATACTGGCCGTCAATTATCGGCTCGTGTCTATTAAGTACGGCAAGGAATGCACAGCCAGGATTGTACAGGCAATAATCCGTGTACGTGGGAAAAGTCCACGTTTTATCGGGCTGTACATTATTGTTCCGTACATTATCATGTCGTGCAATACGGGCCGTGTTTTGACGAAACGGGCCGAAAATGTACGACCAATAATGTACAACATGATAAAAGGTGGCATCGCCCGTATTGGCTAATATTCCTGAAATGTCTCTGCTCTTATTGGCTGTTGAGTCTATGACGTCTGTCGATTCCATGCTTCGTTTGAACAAGATAGTGTAAGATAGTCACAGATAAAAAATATGAGAACCATCAAAACTTTTTGATGGTGACGCGGAGTGAGGAGTACAACTGTGTTGGATCTGTCACTCATTTCAAACCTAACCAACTCAAGTCTGACTCCAGGTGGGCTCCCGCCAGAAGCTCTTGCGGTCGCCCCTGAGTATCGCTTCGCCACACTCGACCTTCGCTTCACTACGGAGGTCACCGGCTCGCTTCGCTCGCCACCTCCCCCCTTCGCTCCGCTCGGTCTCGTATGGCTCGCTCTCACTCAGGACCTCCCTAGAGCTTCTGGCTCCCGCGCTTTTTATATACACTCTAGGGGTAGGGACCACAAGACTAGGTGGAGTCGGGGTGCTCTGTGTCGGTTCTGTGGCCCATTTCGAACCTAACATACTCAAGTCGGAGTGCTCTGTGTCGGATCTGTCACTAATTTCTACCTAATACACTCGAGGTGGAGTCCGATGTCCAAGTCTAAAGGAAGCTTCAGATTTGAATTTTTATGGTCACCAATTATCGTGCTGTACAATATTGGGGTGTGCATTATTGAATCGTGTCAATAATGTACGGCATAATATTGTACGCCACAATATTGCACAGCATGATAATTCGTGTACTTGTACATCAAATATCATGCTGTACATTATTGTGTGTGCATTATTGGGCCGACCTGATAATGTACGGCATGATAATGCACGACACGATATTGTACAACATGATATTCCATGTACATGTACACCAAATATCATGCTGTGCATTATTATGCCGTACAATATCATGGTGTACATTATCTGTGTCGTACATTATTGCTTCCCACGCTGTCAAGTTTGTTATCTTTGTTGATTTTGTTATTTATTATTTACTAGGTCAAGATTTCGTGATTAGTCAGTAAGTGAGTGAGTGAATGAGTAACTATGTGGTATTTCGCTTTTAGATTTATAAAAGTAGTTAGACTTATCCTGTTTTCTTGTAGTATGAACCATCGATTTGATTGAAAAGTAGAATTCTGTCATTGTTTATTGTTTATCAATATTGAAATTCCAGATTTCAAAACGAGTTTCGTAATTTTACTTGACTATTCTTGACGTGAGTTTATAAATACTAATTAAACCCTTACCAAAAATAATATCTACAGCTATATATAGGTATAGGTATTATAAATGTCCTGTTTTTTAAGTTGTGCATAATAAAATTCATAATCAATCTGCCAAATCGCGTGTTTAATTTAATACAGTAAGTTTCTCTTTTCTCGTTGCTGGTCGGCTTTCACGGAATATCAGGGCTGTTTGGTAAACACTTGGTAAACAGCATTATGCTGAGTTGAGGTCATTGTTGTAACACAACATTGATTAGCTATAGTTAAAATTATTAGTACTCCTAATTTCCACTCTCATCATCGTCAGAAGACGTCCGCTGCTGAACATAGGCCTCCCCCTTTAACCTCTACGCTGAACGAAAGCCTGCCACCTGCATCCACTGGATGCCAGCGGCTCTCACAATGTCGTCAGTCCATCTAGTGGGAGGCCTACTTACGCTGCGTCTTTACGAATTTCCACCCTGAAGCATCAAAATTAATCTCTCTCTATTTCTACCCAGCTATGAATCCCACATGGTGGTGGGGTCAGCCTTCCTTACTTTTCTCCTTCACTTCGCTCTATTCTCGACATTGTTTCGTCTTCGGAAACCTTACACTCTCTCATGTCCTTTAGCACTAAGTATCCACCTTTGTTTTTTTTTTAAATGCCATAGGTGGCAAACAAGCAGACGGGCTACCTGATGGTAAGCAGTCACCGTCGCCTATGGATACTTGTAACACCAGAGGCATCACAAATACGTTGCCGAACCTTTAGGACTCGATTAACTCGCCTTTTGAAGAACTCCATGTTGTGTTGCACACTCAGCATCATCATTTCAGCAATCAAAATTAATCAAATCAAATATTAATAGGTTAGTTATTTAGCTACCTAGTAGGTATCGATAGTTCTCAAACATCCGTGTCCCAATCACGTCAATATTGTCAATATATCTTCACCCACCCGGGACTCCGAGCCGGAACAAACAAGCCCTTCCTGTGACACGAGTCCTCTTCAAACAGATGTTTATATTTACTCGCAGTTTCACAAATAAAGCTCTCTGTTCAAACGGACAGAGAGGAATAGAGTCTAATTTAACTAAGCGAGTTAATTTTGTGGTTTCGTTATTGTTAGACTAAGCTTCTTAGTCTTGAGCATCGGCGCAAGGTTGCTAGTCTATCGGTTTTTTATCTGATACATTTCGGAGAATGTGCTACAGATCTGCATGATTTTATTCCCTCCTGCCCATTTTTCTATCGGACTGCCAGAGTGGGTACGAAGAATCGACACCGCTTTATGGTTGATATTCCGAGAACCCGCACGAAGCGCTTTGATTCCACATTTATTATGCGAACTGCTAGTCTGTGGAATTCGCTGCCTGAGTGGGTGTTCCCCGATAGTTACAATCTGGGTGTCTTCAAGTCGAGAGTGAATAGGTTCTTCTAGGCAAGCGTGCTCCATCGTAGGCCGCATCATCGCTTAACATCAGGCGAGTTGGCGGCCAAGCGCAAGCCTATTAAAAAAATTACCGAGCGAAGAAAGGTCTTAGATTCTAAAATGGGACAAGTCGGCATTTCGGCGTGCATGGTTTGTTAGACGTTAACTTGCGTATCATTGATCTGATCTTCATGAAACTTTGTAGGCAAGTAGTTCATTTTAATATAGTTTTTAACTTTGAATATAGGCAAAATCAATGGAGATACACACTGCTTATTTATCACGTCAGGTGGCGCATTATCACTGGTGTTGTTTCACTGTCAAAAGTATCAAATATCAATAGATAATTTTAGTAATTACACAATAAAATATCGTCTGGTATTATAACATGCCTCTGTGTAGTGCATTTCAGTGTAAAAATAAAGGTAGACTTCGTTTTCCTTCCGATGAGAAAAAATAATATTGATAATTTTATTGCATACCGTGCCAAAAGATTCGCTTTTACCAGCTAAGGAAGCAGGAACTCTTTTTTGAGATTCGCCACTGTCATTAGAGAAACATTTTACTGTTTAAAAGCAAAGTTTATTTTTATTGTTTAATTCAAGAGCAATGTTTATAACCTCAAATAAACCACAAATGACAGCACCAGCGAAGGTGGCGCCATCTGAGATAAGTTTTGCCTGTGGCTTCTCATTGAGGGGTTCCGAAGATTTATGGGTCGCGAGGTCACAGTTCGGGGTGAACTACTAGTCTAGAGTATGGCAGACCAATTGTTTTTTATGCACCCCGTGATATGAATATAAAACGAAAGGGTTTTTTGAGAATACGAGAAATAAAACGACGTCACACTAACCTAAATACGGCGGACGCCAAAAAGCATGTTTTTAAATGTTTTTTTTTTTGTTATTTATTTTAGTCAGTTAAACATAAAAGAAACTATTTAATCACACGGTAGTTATCGAATTCATCAGATATACCTAGACACTCCTAGAAACTGCAGTTGGAACGCGCAACAGGCCCCAAACTTGGCAGAGTTTGTTTCTGGAGTAGGTACAGTCAGTTAGCAGCATTAGCTTTCACGCTTAGATTCATACGATCGAGATACAATTCTATGTATTCTATCTCGATGATTTATGTAAATAATCGTTTATATCTTACAAGTACCTACGTGTTAGGTACTTTCTTTATCTCTCAAACGTCTGAGTTTATGAAAATCATAACAATTAAAAATAATAATAAAACCGGCCAAGTGTCAAAAAATATCAACTGTTCCGTAGAAAACAGTTATCTATTGACACAAAATGTATGAAACAGCTGATTTTTTCCCCCGCGATTTTCTGTTTGGTCTGTTAGTAAAAGTTGTTCATAATGATGAGTATAACGAAACCATTTAGGCTTAGCATACCCGTTCCTTATAACCCTGTTATAATTCAAGAAAATCTATCCAGCCGTTGAAAATAATCAGCCCTTTTATATATAATTTAAAATATATATATATATATATAGTATATATATATACTTGTCGTATATAGGTCTACGTTTGGCCACCAACTCGCCCGATGGTAAGCATGGTGTGGCCGAGGGTGGAGCACGTCGATCTAGAAGAAATATATTCACTCTACCCTTGAAGATGAGATAGTAGTTCTCAGGAAACAAAGAAGACGACAGTTCCATTCTGAGGCAGTACGCATCATAGATGTGACTTTTGTATCGAACTCAATTAGAAAGTCAAAGGAGAATGTCTTACTTAAGTACCGCCGCAAATTAGCGAGTTTCCACAGGATTCATTTCGGAGAATGTGCATCAGAGCTACATGACCTTATTCTACCATCCCCTTTCTATTATAGGACAAGTAGAAAAACGGCCTACTACCACCCATACATTATGGATTTTACTTGGATACGTACCAAACGTTTCGAATCCGTACAGCCAAGGATTGGAACAACCTGCCAGCTTCCTTGTTTCCTGAGAGATTATAATCTGGGCCTTTTCAAGGCCAGAGTGAATAGGTATCCTCTAAGTCTGCGTGCTTCATCTTCGACTACATCGTCGCTTACCAGGCGAGTTGGTAGTCAAACGCGGACTTATCCGCGATAAAAAAAACTACTTCTGAACCTGCTCGCCTTGAAAATACATCTTAGCCTAGAGTCTTAGAATAACTACACAAAGAAACCTCACAAAGAACATTCGCAAAATTTAAGCCATTCAAATGGTGTCATATATGGCTCCAAAAAAAAAAAAAAACTTTACTATGACAATTTGCGCGGTGAAATCATCATCATCATCATCATCATTTCAGCCGTAGGACGTCCACTGCTGGACATAGGCCTCCCCCATCGATCTCCAAAAGGGCCGGTTGGAAGCGTCCTGCATCCAGCGTTTCCCTGCGGTCTCTTTTAGGTCGTCTGTCCATCTTGTGGGTGGACGTCCTACGCTGCGCTTACCAGTCCGTGGTCTCCATTCCAGAACCTTTCGGCCCCATCGGCCATCTGTTCTGCGTGATATGTGCCCTGCCCACTGCCATTTCAACTTACTAATCCGGTGGGCTATGTCGGTGACTTTCGTTCGTCTACGGATCTCCTCATTTCGGATTCGATCTCGTAGAGAAACCCCGAGCATAGCCCTCTCCATAGCTCGTTGTGCGACTTTGAGCTTGCTTATGAGGCCCATAGTGAGAGACCACGTTTCAGTGCCGTATGTCATCACTGGTAACACACACTGGTCGAAGACTTTCGTCTTAAGGCACTGAGGTATTTTGGACGAGAAGACGTTGCGTAGTTTACCGAACGCTGCCCAGCCGAGTTGGATTCGCCGATTGACCTCTTTCTTGAAGTTGGACCTACCTAGTTGGACTGTTTGTCCTAGGTAGACGTACGCGTCAACAGCTTCAAGAACTGAGTTCCCAACTGATACTGGGGTGGGCACAACATGGATATTTGACATAACCTTTGTCTTGTCCATGTTCATTTTAAGGCCCACCTGTTGGGAGACTCGATTGAGGCCTTCGAGCATCATGCTGAGATCTTCCATCGACTCTGCCATGACCACAATATCGTCGGCAAACCGAAGGTGAGTGATGTACTCGCCGTTGATGTTGATGCCGAGTCCTTGCCATTCCAGGAGCTTGAAGGCATCTTCCATTGTGGCAGTGAACAGTTTCGGAGAGATAACGTCTCCCTGTCTCACGCCTCTTCGCAATGGAATTGCCTTCGAACTCTGCTCCTGTACTCGGACCGACATGGTGGCGTTATTGTACAAACACTTCAACACTTCGACATACCGATAGTCAATACGGCATCGCTGGAGAGACTCGAGCACCGCCCATGTCTCGACCGAATCAAAGGCTTTCTCATAGTCCACAAACGCCAAACATAGTGGCAAGTTATATTCTTCGGTCTTCTGTATAACTTGGCGTAGCGTGTGGATGTGGTCTATGGTACTATAGCCTTTTCGGAAACCGGCTTGTTCGATAGGCTGGAAGTCATCGAACCTGCGATCGAGACGATTCGTGATGACCCTCGAAAACAGCTTATAAACATGGCTCAGAAGCGAGATGGGTCTGTAATTCTTCAGCAAGGTTTTGTCACCTTTCTTAAAGAACAGCACCACCACGCCTCTGTTCCATGCTTCTGGCGTTATACCTTCGAGTAAGACAGAATTAAAGAGCTTCTGAAGGACTCTGAGTACCGGTGTTCCACCCGCTTTCAGAAGCTCTGATGTGATTCCATCGTCCCCCGGCGCCTTGTTGTTCTTGAGCTGTTTCAGGGCCATCCTAATCTCGTACAGGCTGATGTCCGGGATATCTTCGGTATAGTGTCGGCTCAGCTTGGCTCTTGGGTCTTTGGCCGAGCTGCTCACAGGTTTAGCAACCGAAGTGTATAACTGTCCATAGAACCTTTCGATTTCCCCTAATACCTCGGCTTTGGTCGACGCTACACTACCATCTTCCCTCTTCAGCTTTGTCAGCTGGCTTTGCCCAATAGACATGTGTCTTGCAAACACTTTGGAGCCTTTGTTTTGCTCAAAATCGCGGTGAAATCGTACCACAACAAATCAGAAAAGCAGCATAAGAGTTATGGTATGACATTCCACATGGTAATCCATTAATTTTCTTGCTTAAATCGTTTAAAATACCAATCGAAATGTAAGCTACAACGCGAATTTGTAGCTTACGTTTTGAGAAGGCGTTGTTTGGAAACCTACCTTCTCTGAGTAGTTATTCTAAGCCTAGAGTATAAATTAGCACCAGAAAGATACACGGGGGCTGAATATTAATTTCACTGGAGAGGGAAATTTCCACACGTTCTGACTTATCTAAATCTAATTAAAATTCTGTAGCCATCTTTCGTGTTTCATCAAAATTCGTGTGTATTTAGTCTGTGGGTATACTTTGTTTGTAAGTACCACAAAAAGTCTAGTCTAGTATAGGCATTAGTCTAATGCGGAAACAGATTGATTCACCAGTTTCACGCCTCGTACTTCATTCCAGCCCCTTCATCAAAATGTCATATAAATTATCGAATTTGATTAAAACTAAGTTCATCATCATCATCATCATCATCATTTCAGCCGTAGGACGTCTACTACTACTACTACTACTAGTGACGTCATTAGTTAGTGAAGCTTGTCTTATCTAGCTAGCAACACTATAAAATGCTTATATTTTCAAACACATTTTAATTTAAAACTGTTTTTGTGACGTGTAATTCCGCTTCTACGTCGCTTCAAGTAATTTGGGGTAAATAATTAGTCATCATCATCATCATTTCAGCCGTAGGACGTCCACTGCTGGACATAGGCCTCCCCCATCGATCTCCAAAAGGGCCGGTTGGAAGCGGCCTGCATCCAGCGTTTCCCTGCGGTCTCTTTTAGGTTGTCTGTCCATCTTGTGGGTGGACGTCCTACGCTGCGCTTACCGGTCCGTGGTCTCCATTCCAGAACCTTTAGGCCCCATCGGCCATCTGTTCTGCGTGATATGTGACCTGCCCACTGCCATTTCAACTTACTAATCCGGTGGGCTATGTCGGTGACTTTCGTTCGTCTACGGATCTCCTCATTTCAGATTCGATCGAGAAACCCCGAGCATAGCCCTCTCCATAGCTCGTTGTGCGACTTTGAGCTTGCTTATGAGGCCCATTGTGAGAGACCACGTTTCAGTGCCGTATGTCTTCACTGGTAACACACAAAAACTAAGTTAATAGAAATAAAATAAAAAATTACTTATGTTTTTAGCTTTAGCAACGAAAATGTAATATCATGATAATTATATAATCATCTTTAACGCTAGAGTGAATAGATTTCTTCTAGATCAACGTGTTCCATCCTCGGCCACGCCGTCGTTTACCATCAGGCGAATTGGTGGTCAAACGTATATCTATACCTACTAAATATAAAAAACTGATATTACAAAAAAAAAAAAACGCGGTGGCGCTTAAATTTATTTCTAAATGTAAGCAAATTTCAATGAAAGCGCACGTAGCAACTACTCAAATCTTAAAGTCCATTTTGTCGAAATAATTATTAGAGAGGTCCTATCAAAATGTCTCGAAATCCATCAACGGCCCCTCGGAAACATCTCAAAAGAACCAATTACTAGAGAAAGCCCTTTAGAAGAATTTAATTTAGCACTCCGTAGCGTTTTCGGGATATAATTATCGTTTTCTATGTCTTGAGACGATTTTACAGTCTATGCCGAACTTTGTGCCCGCTCTGGGGACCTAGATGAGAGAGAATTAGAGATTTCCTGCCGGCTTCCTTATTTCCAGAGATATGTATAATCTGGGTATTTAAGGTCAGACTGAATAGGTATCTTCTAAGTCTGCGTGCTTCATCTTCAGAAGCTAACAGACGTAACAGATTGGGTAGACTGACCGCCTCCGTCCAACCAACGAGAGAGAAGGAGAAAATGTTATTTTTCTCTTACATTGGTTGGACAGCGGTCCGTCAGCCAAGTCCGTCACGTCTGTTAGACACTTTCGACCGTATATATATAGTAGTCTTTGCTTTCGACCACATCGTCGCTCAACAGTGGCTTACTCGTGATAAAAAAATATATCTCCAGTCTTTTGTTTGAGGCTACGGTAGAGAAAGAGTCAAGTTTATTCTACAAAAGTAAATTGTTTTTTTTAAACCCCCTATAAAAGATCTGATAATCTTCAAACGGCTATACAGATTTTCATGAATCATAGCTAGGAACACTGTCGATTAAGATACCTTTCCAACAAAAATACTAAATCAAAATTGGTTCAGCCGTTTCGGAGCTACGATGCCACAGACAGACACACAGATACACGTTAAACTTATAGCACCCCTCTTTTTGCGTTGGGGGTTAAAAATGTACAGAGCGATCAAAATGTTTGATAAACTGTACGTTCAATTTTACGATAGCCCTGATGGAGACCATTCACAAAGTGTTTTAACTATTTTATAGGTAGAATTTTACGATGATGGATTATCTTGAGACTAAACTAGTGTGCACAGTACAGTGTTGCAATATGACTCATTGTTGCTATGAGAGGTGGTTTTACGTAGATATTAATAACTAAACTGTAGACTGCTTGTAAAATAATAATCAGCAGAGTAAGCTGCAATAAAATAATGCCGTAGTAGTATTGTTTAACAAGCTTTAATCATAATTAAATTAAATTTAAGAGCTGTTGATAGAGTCTTTAAAGGTCGGCAAAGCATCTGTGATATCCCTGGTGTTACAGGTAACCAAAGGCAACGGTGATCGCTTACCATCAGGCGGGCCGTTAGCTTGATAGCCACCAAATATTTTTTAATTTATTTTAGTAGTTAACCAACTGTATATTCAACAAAAAATCATTCCAATTCTTATATTATAATGTGCTAAAATCTAAGCGGGAGGAAGATGATCCTTAACTGTTAGTCTTATGGAAAAACTCACCACACAACGGGGAATGGAGAGAGCTATGCTCGGAGTTTCTTTGCGCGGTAAAATCAAAAACGTGGATATTCGCCAAAGAACCAGAGTCACCGACATAGCTGTTAAAATTGGCATGTTGTAGTGGCGATGGGCAGGCCACATCGCTCGAAGAACCGATAACCGATGGGGAAGAAAGGTTCTTGAGTGGGAATCACGAACCGGAAGACGCAGCGTAGCGAGGTCCGACGACGTTGTGAGAGTCGCGTGCATCCAGTGGATGCAGATGGCAGGCTGTCGTTCAGTGTGACGGTTAAAAGGGGAGGCCTATGTTCAGAGGACGTCTTCTGGCTGACAATGATGAAGATCTCAGCAATATTAAGATGTTGTTTATAAGTTCGGTGAGCTCTCCTTATTATTATCAAAGCGTGGGTATAACAAACGTTGGCTATATCTACTCTGATATATTAGCCTACGCAGGTTTATTTGTAGTCACCATTATTGAAACGTAAGTGCCTGAAGTAGCCCAAAAACAAGAATAAACTGGGATCACGCCAACTACAGAATCTGATCTTTGAAGATCGCAGTCTCTTTTTATTTATTTACTAGCAACGCACCCCGGCTTCGCACGGGTGTAAGTCTTATTTTTTTACACCTTGGGTTAGATTATTGGAGTTTTAGTAAGGATCCCTATTTTCTTTATAATATTAGTATAGATTGGCAACTGGATACTAAGTCTTTAATGATTTACTTAGTTAATATTACTTCTTAAAATATCGTCAGACAAGTCATAGTCACAGTCATTTTGTTTTGTCAGCGTGCGTATTATTGTTTTTATCAGCAGCGCAGAGTGAATGTTGAGTTGGTACCAGGACAAACCAGCTGTGGTTTTTTGGTACGACATAAGCTTAACAAATATTGTAACATGAATTTACAAAAAAAAAAAAAAATATAATTGGTAACAACGTAAAAATACATGTTTTACCCACTAGTACATTTACCTCAGTGGTTTTACCTCAATATATCACTTGCCTACACTCGAGTACGTTCACGAACATGGTAATAAACAATAATCCAGCATTATTACCCAATAGCACTCGAAAACCCGCAAGTTTAGGATATTAATACAATGAGGCGACATGTTTATCACGCTGGCGCAAAAACTTTCGCAATCTCCACTGAGGTAAAATGTACTACGTAGTACACTTACCCCACTGGCAATCTCCACTGAGGTAAAATGTACTACGTAGTACACTTACCCCACTGGCAATCTCCACTGAGGTAAAATGTACAATTATTGTACAATTCAAATTCAAATTCAAAATCATTTATTTCGGGCTACGCCACCCATACCACAATAGGCATGATGACTAATATTTTTTATTACCTCATAAAAAAGCTGATCATAAATAGAGCACATCAACATAAACAAAAGTAAAATTAGTTCAATAATAAATAAGACATAAGCATTTTAATTTAATTTAATTTCATGCTAGACAGAGAGCGCACTATACTGAGCCGTGACGTCACGTACCAGTGATCAGTAGCACCATACAAATGCTATACTAACACACGATTTGCGAGAAAAGGATAGAACATCCCCTCTCTATCTCCACCTAAAACTTTAAACACTCATATCTCAGAGATTTATCAGCCAATTTAAATTATTTTTTCAGTATGTGTAATGTATTTAGTTATATTCATCGCTATGCCGGTTATTTGTAATAAATTAAACATTAGGAATCATGCCTATTAACAAAATCACACAAAATATAAAATAAAATAAAGTCAGAATAATCAAATTAAATTAAACAAAACATTTTCAAATTCTAATATTAATAATGTCAGGTACTTACAATCACTAGTACTTTCTCTTCGGCATTGGTACCGGTACAAAAATAATAAAAAAAATACTAAAAAATTACTCGTAATATTTTCATTGTCACATATGCACAGCTTCAATAAACCCTATTTATAATGAGCATATTAATTACCTACAAAAGAGTTTTTCCAATCATCATCATCATTTCAGCCGTAGGACGTCCACTGCTGGACATAGGCCTCCCCCATCGATCTCCAAAAGGGCCGGTTGGAAGCGGCCTGCATCCAGCGTTTCCCTGCGGTCTCTTTTAGGTCGTCTGTCCATCTTGTGGACTTTCTGTGTTGTTTCTGTGTTCATCTTTGTTTTTCCAATACTATATAAGAAACACCACTTTTTGTTAATCGATTATGAACCTTTACGTATACCTACTGACGACCGCGATGGGACGGAGAAAGTATGATTATAAATGTAACATTCATAGTGAGCCACCTATCCAAAGTAAGTAAACATTTATGAACTCACGTGTGCTGGCCTCGGCTACGCCACGTCTATTGTCTGTTGTTGCTCATGTAATATACGGGATGTTCTTTTAGACGACGAACACATTTGAGGATATTATGAGTTTACATCATGTGATCTATATACCTACTCATCATCACAGACAACTTTTACTTTGGGATCAACACTGAAGTTGCGAAAAATCAGCTGTCAAATCGTTGAGTTATTGATAATTTTCTATGGAACAATTCGTGGCTTTTGTCGTGATAATATTGTTTTGTTTATAATGATGAGTTCAATTAAGTATATCTTCAAACTAGTGTTTTGCGTGGGTGCGCGGGCCGCAAGCGGCCCGCGGGGGGGGGGTGTGCTGTTGGGTTGGGGTCGTCATTTGTGTTCGACTTGAAAAAACTTTAAGAAAACGGTGAATGTGTGTTGAAAATGGGTAAGAAGTGGCTATACATTAGAAAATTGGCTGATGATGATGATGATTTTTGATTTCCATGACCGGATACGAAGATTGAAGTGGAATGGGTACAAATCTCCTAATGGTGGTGGAAACGCTGAAGAAATTTCAAGTTCAGTCGAAGAAACCATATACATCCACCAATTCAGTATGTTCCGTCAAAGGGGGTACGAGCAGCTCGGCCTACGGCCTCGCACTGAATTCGGCTGGTGACCTCGTAAATGTCAGTAATTTGTCTGTGACTGGTGCAAGGGTCGTGGTTCGGCCTTGCGGCCTCACCACGACCCTTTGCACCAGTGGCTCGGCCTACGGCCTCGCGCCATTGGAACTCAAGCTCGGCCTACGGCCTCGCTTGAGCTCGTGGCTGAGGCTCGGCCTGCGGCCTCGCCAACTTGTGCCTGAGGTGACTGGTGCAAGGGTCGTGGTTCGGCCTTGCGGCCTCACCACGACCCTTTGCACCAGTGGCTCGGCCTACGGCCTCGCGCCATTGGAACTCAAGCTCGGCCTACGGCCTCGCTTGAGCTCGTAGCTGAAGCTCGGCCTGCGGCCTCGCCGATTTGTGCCTGTGACTGGTGCGACGGTCGTGGTTCGGCCTTGCGGCCTCACCACGACCTCGCACCAGTGAGCTCGGCCTACGGCCTCGCGTCCTAAGGCGCTCAAGCTCGGCCTGCGGCCTCGCTTGAGCTTTGTGACCTCGCAAGTGCCGTGGTTCGGCCTGACGGCCTCACCACGGCACTTGCTCGGTATGTGGAAAAATCCCTTGTATGGCAGCTATATTAAAAAAAAAAAAAACTTGAAAAAAATTTCAAAAATGCAATCAGGACCTCAACATACCCTCGGAAACAAAAAATCAGCCTCCTAGGACCATTTTGAAAATTTGGGGCCCCTGAACATCCATTTGGGGGCCCCCGCCAGTTGGGGCCCCCCATTCCCTATGACATTTGTTCGAACCCCCCCCTCCTATGTCGAACCGTTTTCGAGTTATGAACGTCCAAAGTTTGTATGGGTTTTTTTTTTTTTGTATGGGAGCCATGTTTTTTTTCATTTCTCTAAAGAGGTCCAAGGTTAACATCCATTTTTAGTTAAAACAGTTTCCCCCCACCTGTCTTACTTTCCGAGATCCGTAGGGGGTCCACGTCGAGGAGTTGACCTTCCGAAGGTCCCGTATTTTTCCTGAGCTTACATTCTCCCCCTCTACAAGACCTTATACTCACATTTCCCCCCATACCTCCCCAAGTCTCCAAACAACTATGTCAGTGAGTCAGTGAGTCAGTGGTAATTAAGCTTTATATAGTATTAACTAGTGTTTTGCGTGGGTGCGCGGGCCGCAAGCGGCCCGCGGGGACTTCGTGCTGTTGGGTTGGGGTCGACTATTTAACTTCGACTTTAAAAACTTGAAGAAAACGGTGAGTGTGTGTTGAAAATGGGTAAGAAGTGGCTATACATTAGAAAATTGGCTGATGATGATGATGATTTTTGATTTCCATGACCGAAAATGAAGATCCAAGTGGAATGGGTACAAATCTCCTAATGGTGGTGGAAACGCAGAAGAAATTTCAAGTTCAGTCGAAGAAACCATATATATCCACCAATCCAGTATTTTTCGTCAAAGGGGGTACGAGCGGCTCGGCCTTCGGCCTCGCACTGAATTCGGCTGGTGACCTCGTAAATGTCAGTAATTTGTCTGTGACTGGTGCAAGGGTCGTGGTTCGGCCTTGCGGCCTCACCACGACCCTTTGCACCAGTGGCTCGGCCTACGGCCTCGCGCCACTGGAACTCAAGCTCGGCCTGCGGCCTCGCTTGAGCTCGGGGCTGAGGCTCGGCCTGCGGCCTCGCCAACTTGTGCCTGTGACTGGTGCAAGGGTCGTGGTTCGGCCTTGCGGCCTCACCACGACCCTTTGCACCAGTGGCTCGGCCTACGGCCTCGCGCCATTGGAACTCAAGCTCGGCCTACGGCCTCGCTTGAGCTCGTGGCTGAAGCTCGGCCTGCGGCCTCGCCGATTTGTGCCTGTGACTGGTGCGACGGTCGTGGTTCGGCCTTGCGGCCTCACCACGACCTTCGCACCAGTGGGCTCGGCCTACGGCCTCGCGGCCTAAGGCGCTCAAGCTCGGCCTGCGGCCTCGCTTGAGCTTTGTGACCTCGCAAGTGCCGTGGTTCGGCCTGACGGCCTCACCACGGCACTTGCTCGGTATGTGGAAAAATCCCTTGTATGGCAGCTATATTAAAAAAAAAAAAAAACTGAAAAAAAATTTCAAAAATGCAATCAGGACCTCAACATACCCTCGGAAACAAAAAATCAGCCTCCTAGGACCATTTTGAAAATTTGGGGCCCCTGAACATCCATTTGGGGGCCCCCGCCAGTTGGGGCCCCCGATCGCCTATGACATTTGTTCGAACCCCCCCCTCCTATGTCGAACCGTTTTCGAGTTACGAACGTCCAAAGTTTGTATGGGTTTTTTTTTTTTTTGTATGGGAGCCATGTTTTTTTTCATTTCTCTAAAGAGGTCCAAGGTTAACATCCATTTTTAGTTGAAACAGTTTCCCCCCACCTGTCTTACTTTCCGAGATCCGTGGGGGGTCCACGTCGAGGAGTTGACCTTCCGAAGATCAGGTATTTTTCCCTTTGCCTCTGAACCACCCCCTACATGACCTCATACTCACATTTCCCCCCATACCCCCCCAGTTCTCCAAACAACTATCTAAGTGAGTCAGTGAGTGGTAATTTAACTTTATATAGTATAACTAGTGTTTTGCGTGGGTGCGCGGGCCGCAAGCGGCCCGCGGGGGGGGGTGTGCTGTTGGGTTGGGGTCGAGTATTTAACTTCGACTTTAAAAACTTGAAGAAAACGGTGAGTGTGTGTTGAAAATGGGTAAGAAAAAGTAATACATGAGAAAATTGGCTGATGATGATGATGATTTTTGATTTCCATGACCGAAAATGAAGATTGAAGTGGAATGGGTACAAATCTCCTAATGGTGGTGGAAACGCAGAAGAAATTTCAAGTTCAGTCGAAGAAACCATATAAATCCACCAATCCAGTATTTTTCGTCAAAGGGGGTACGAGTGGCTCGGCCTTCGGCCTCGCACTGAATTCGACTGGTGACCACGTAAATGTCAGTAATTTGTCTGTGACTGGTGCAAGGGTCGTGGTTCGGCCTTGCGGCCTCACCACGACCCTTTGCACCAGTGGCTCGGCCTACGGCCTCGCGCCACTGGAACTCAAGCTCGGCCTACGGCCTCGCTTGAGCTCGTGGTTGAGGCTCGGCCTGCGGCCTCGCCAACTTGTGCCTGTGACTGGTGCAAGGGTCGTGGTTCGGCCTTGCGGCCTCACCACGACCCTTTGCACCAGTGGCTCGGCCTACGGCCTCGCGCCATTGGAACTCAAGCTCGGCCTACGGCCTCGCTTGAGCTCGTGGCTGAAGCTCGGCCTGCGGCCTCGCCGATTTGTGCCTGTGACTGGTGCGACGGTCGTGGTTCGGCCTTGCGGCCTCACCACGACCTCGCACCAGTGAGCTCGGCCTACGGCCTCGCGGCCTAAAAGCGCCCAAGCTCGGCCTGCGGCCTCGCTTGAGCTTTGTGACCTCGCAAGTGCCGTGGTTCGGCCTGACGGCCTCACCACGGCACTTTCTCGGTATGTGGAAAAATCCCTTGTATGGCAGCTGTATTAAAAAAAAAAAAAAACTTGAAAAAAATTTCAAAAATGCAATCAGGACCTCAACATACCCTCGGAAACAAAAAATCAGCCTCCTAGGACCATTTTGAAAATTTGGGGCCCCTGAACATCCATTTGGGGGCCCCCGTCAGTTGGGGCCCCCGATCGCCTATGACATTTGTTCGAACCCCCCCCTCCTATGTCGAACCGTTTTCGAGTTACGAACGTCCAAAGTTTGTATGGGTTTTTTTTTTTTTTGTATGGGAGCCATGTTTTTTTTCATTTCTCTAAAGAGGTCCAAGGTTAACATCCATTTTTAGTTAAAACAGTTTCCCCCCACCTGTCTTACTTTCCGAGATCCATGGGGGGTCCACGTCGAGGAGTTGACCTTCCGAAGGTCCCGTATTTTTCCTGAGCTTACATTCTCCCCCTCTACATGAGTGTATACTCCTATTTCCCCCCATACCTCCCCAAGTCTCCAAACAACTATGTCAGTCAGTGAGTGGTAATTCAGCTTTATATAGTATTAACTAGTGTTTTGCGTGGGTGCGCGGGCCGCAAGCGGCCCGCGGGGGGGGGTGTGCTGTTGGGTTGGGGTCGACTATTTAACTTCGACTTTAAAAACTTGAAGAAAACGGTGAGTGTGTGTTGAAAATGGGTAAGAAGTGGCTATACATTAGAAAATTGGCTGATGATGATGATGATTTTTGATTTCCATGACCGAAAATGAAGATCCAAGTGGAATGGGTACAAATCTCCTAATGGTGGTGGAAACGCAGAAGAAATTTCAAGTTCAGTCGAAGAAACCATATAAATCCACCAATTCAGTATGTTCCGTCAAGGGGAGTACGAGCGGCTCGGCCTACGGCCTCGCACTGAATTCGGCTGGTGACCTCGTAAATGTCAGTAATTTGTCTGTGACTGGTGCAAGGGTCGTGGTTCGGCCTTGCGGCCTCACCACGACCCTTTGCACCAGTGGCTCGGCCTACGGCCTCGCGCCATTGGAACTCAAGCTCGGCCTACGGCCTCGCTTGAGCTCGTGGTTGAAGCTCGGCCTGCGGCCTCGCCAACTTGTGCCTGTGACTGGTGCAAGGGTCGTGGTTCGGCCTTGCGGCCTCACCACGACCCCTTGCACCAGTGGCTCGGCCTACGGCCTCGCGCCATTGAAACTCAAGCTCGGCCTACGGCCTCGCTTGAGCTCGTGGCTGGAGCTCGGCCTGCGGCCTCGCCAAATTGTGCCTGTGACTGGTGCGACGGTCGTGGTTCGGCCTTGCGGCCTCACCACGACCCTCGCACCAGTGGCTCGGCCTACGGCCTCGCGTCCTAAGGCGCTCAAGCTCGGCCTGCGGCCTCGCTTGAGCTTTGTGACCTCGCAAGTGCCGTGGTTCGGCCTGACGGCCTCACCACGGCACTTGCTCGGTATGTGGAAAAATCCCTTGTATGGCAGCTATATTAAAAAAAAAAAAAAACTTGAAAAAAATTTCAAAAATGCAATCAGGACCTCAACATACCCTCGGAAACAAAAAATCAGCCTCCTAGGACCATTTTGAAAATTTGGGGCCCCTGAACATCCATTTGGGGGCCCCCGCCAGTTGGGGCCCCCGATCGCCTATGACATTTGTTCGAACCCCCCCCTCCTATGTCGAACCGTTTTCGAGTTACGAACGTCCAAAGTTTGTATGGGTTTTTTTTTTTTTTGTATGGGAGCCATGTTTTTTTTCATTTCTCTAAAGAGGTCCAAGGTTAACATCCATTTTTAGTTAAAACAGTTTCCCCCCACCTGTCTTACTTTCCGAGATCCGTTGGGGGTCCACGTCGAGGAGTTGACCTTCCGAAGATCAGGTATTTTTCCTGAGCTTACATTCTCCCCCTCTACGAGACCTCATACTCACATTTCTCCCCATACCTCCCCAAGTCTCCAAACAACTATGTCAGTCAGTGAGTGAGTGAGTGGTAATTAAGCTTTATATAGTATTAACTAGTGTTTTGCGTGGGTGCGCGGGCCGCAAGCGGCCCGCGGGAACGTCGTGCTGTTGGGTTGGGGCCGTCATTTGTGTTCGACTTTTAAAAACTTGAAGAAAACGGTGAATGTGTGTTGAAAATGGGTAAGAAGTGGCTATACATTAGAAAATTGGCTGATGATGATGATGATTTTTGATTTCCATGACCGAAAATGAAGATTGAAGTGGAATGGGTACAAATCTCCTAATGGTGGTGGAAACGCAGAAGAAATTTCAAGTTCAGTCGAAGAAACCATATAAATCCACCAATCCAGTATTTTTCGTCAAAGGGGGTACGAGCGGCTCGGCCTTCGGCCTCGCACTGAGTTTGGCTGGTGTACTCGTAAATGTCAGTAATTTGTCTGTGACTGGTGCAAGGGTCGTGGTTCGGCCTTGCGGCCTCACCACGACCCTTTGCACCAGTGGCTCGGCCTACGGCCTCGCGCCACTGGAACTCAAGCTCGGCCTACGGCCTCGCTTGAGCTCGTGGCTTAGGCTCGGCCTGCGGCCTCGCCGACTTGTGCCTGTGACTGGTGCAAGGGTCGTGGTTCGGCCTTGCGGCCTCACCACGACCCTTTGCACCAGTGGCTCGGCCTACGGCCTCGCGCCACTGGAACTCAAGCTCGGCCTACGGCCTCGCTTGAGCTCGTGGCTGAGGCTCGGCCTGCGGCCTCGCCGATTTGTGCCTGTGACTGGTGCGACGGTCATGGTTCGGCCTTGCGGCCTCACCACGACCTCGCACCAGTGAGCTCGGCCTACGGCCTCGCGTCCTAAGGCGCTCAAGCTCGGCCTGCGGCCTCGCTTGAGCTTTGTGACCTCGCAAGTGCCGTGGTTCGGCCTGACGGCCTCACCACGGCACTTGCTCGGTATGGTGAAAAATCCTTTGTATGGCAGCTATATTAAAAAAAAAAAAAAAACTTAAAAAAAATTTCAAAAATGCAATCAGGACCTCAACATACCCTCGGAAACAAAAAATCAGCCTCCTAGGAGCATTTTGAAAATTTGGGGCCCCTGAACATCCATTTGGGGGCCCCCGCCAGTTGGGGCCCCCGATCGCCTATGACATTTGTTCGAACCCCCCCCTCCTATGTCGAACCGTTTTCGAGTTACGAACGTCCAAAGTTTGTATGGGTTTTTTTTTTTTTTGTATGGGAGCCATGTTTTTTTTCATTTCTCTAAAGAGGTCCAAGGTTAACATCCATTTTTAGTTTAAACAGTTTCCCCCCACCTGTCTTACTTTCCGAGATCCGTGGGGGGTCCACGTCGAGGAGTTGACCTTCCGAAGGTCCCGTATTTTTCCTGAGCTTACATTCTCCCCCTCTACATGAGTGTATACTCCTATTTCTCCCCATACCTCCCCAAGTCTCCAAACAACTATGTCAGTGAGTCAGTGGTAATTAAGCTTTATATAGTATTAACTAGTGTTTTGCGTGGGTGCGCGGGCCGCAAGCGGCCCGCGGGGGGGGGGTGTGCTGTTGGGTTGGGGTCGGGTCTTTAGGTGCGACTTCTAAAACTTGAAGAAAACGGTGAATGTGTGTTGAAAATGGGTAAGAAGTGGCTATACATTAGAAAATTGGCTGATGATGATGATGATTTTTGATTTCCATGACCGAAAATGAAGATCCAAGTGGAATGGGTACAAATCTCCTAATGGTGGTGGAAACGCAGAAGAAATTTCAAGTTCAGTCGAAGAAACCATATAAATCCACCAATTCAGTATGTTCTGTCAAGGGGAGTACGAGCGGCTCGGCCTACGGCCTCGCACTGAATTCGGCTGGTGACCTCGTAAATGTCAGTAAATTGTCTGTGACTGGTGCAAGGGTCGTGGTTCGGCCTTGCGGCCTCACCACGACCCTTTGCACCAGTGGCTCGGCCTACGGCCTCGCGCCATTGGAACTCAAGCTCGGCCTACGGCCTCGCTTGAGCTCGTGGCTGAAGCTCGGCCTGCGGCCTCGCCAAATTGTGCATGTGACTGGTGCGACGGTCGTGGTTCGGCCTTGCGGCCTCACCACGACCTTCGCACCAGTGGGCTCGGCCTACGGCCTCGCGGCCTAAGGCGCTCAAGCTCGGCCTGCGGCCTCGCTTGAGCTTTGTGACCTCGCAAGTGCCGTGGTTCGGCCTGACGGCCTCACCACGGCACTTGCTCGGTATGTGGAAAAATCCCTTGTATGGCAGCTATATTAAAAAAAAAAAAAAACTGAAAAAAAATTTCAAAAATGCAATCAGGACCTCAACATACCCTCGGAAACAAAAAATCAGCCTCCTAGGACCATTTTGAAAATTTGGGGCCCCTGAACATCCATTTGGGGGCCCCCGCCAGTTGGGGCCCCCGATCGCCTATGACATTTGTTCGAACCCCCCCCTCCTATGTCGAACCGTTTTCGAGTTACGAACGTCCAAAGTTTGTATGGGTTTTTTTTTTTTTTGTAAGGGAGCCATGTTTTTTTTCATTTCTCTAAAGAGGTCCAAGGTTAACATCCATTTTTAGTTGAAACAGTTTCCCCCCACCTGTCTTACTTTCCGAGATCCGTGGGGGGTCCACGTCGAGGAGTTGACCTTCCGAAGATCAGGTATTTTTCCCTTTGCCTCTGAACCACCCCCTACATGACCTCATACTCACATTTCCCCCCATACCCCCCCAGTTCTCCAAACAACTATCTAAGTGAGTCAGTCAGTGGTAATTTAACTTTATATAGTATAACTAGTGTTTTGCGTGGGTGCGCGGGCCGCAAGCGGCCCGCGGGGGGGGGGTGTGCTGTTGGGTTGGGGTCGTCATTTGTGTTCGACTTGAAAAAACTTGAAGAAAACGGTGAATGTGTGTTGAAAATGGGTAAGAAGTGGCTATACATTAGAAAATTGGCTGATGATGATGATGATTTTTGATTTCCATGACCGGATACGAACATTGAAGTGGAATGGGTACAAATCTCCTAATGGTGGTTAAAATGCGGAATAAATTTCAAAATTAGTTGTAGAAACCATAGATAAATGAGTTAAAAATATATCCTTCCATTCGACCCAGGTATTAAAAATAAATTATGTGCATTTTCGATGACGTCGCTTGAAAATCTGCAGTATATATTAAAAAGAGTCAAATAATTAAAAAAAAATGTATTACAAAAGGTGCACGACAAAGTTCAAATTACTGATGTTGTTCATTTAATCTTCAAACTAAATTGAATTGAAGATAAGCTTAGTGCTGGATAACTGCTGAAGTAAACTTGTCACAAAGTGGGTTTCATGTTTTTCTTTCAGCTTCTGCAGTTTCTTCTTATTTTCTTTAAATCTTTCAATGATTGTTGATTCCTTCAAGATTGTGCAATTACAACGTGGCTCCTAATTTGAAACACAAAAGAACGTGTAAATAAATTTCTACATTGGTATATTTTTTTCAAATTACGGAAGCCGTCTTCCACATCACCTTATTTTATAATTTAATTGATATGAACATGGTGCATGTAACTGCGCCGAAATATCGGGAGCTCATTCCACAACCTTACCACGGTAAATATCCCGTAAATAATAATATAACTTTATTTAATTGATAGATTAGAATATCAAGTTATTGTTTATATCAATTAAAGAATAATCATGAGGTTCGGCATAAGATGCGTTTTTTTTAACGTGGTATCCCCAGTAGGCCTAATCCACGCTAATAAATATATTACATAAAATACAACAAAACAAAAATGATTGTTGTAATGATTGTAAAAATATGTTATTGTAAAGTTAAATTTAGTGTTGTAAATTGTGTACCTAAAATATTATATACTTACATGATTATGCATGCATTATCAGACTAACATTATAAATGCGTGTGTTCGTGTGCGTGTGTGTGTGTGTGTGTGTGTGTGTGTGTGTGTGCGTGCGTGTGTATGTGCGTGTGCGTGTGCGTGTGTGTGTGTGTGTATGGGGGTGTGGGTGTGCGCGAGTGTAAATATGTTTGTTACACGCTGAAACGGTTAAACTGATTTTAATGAAATGTTAAATGCCTACGGGTTGCAGAGAGTATAAAAATGTATGTAAAGTAATGTGATGAGTTATAGTACAAATCACTATGTAGAAATGCAAGTAAATATTTCTTCTGAACGAATGGTCATATGAAACATCAATAAGAAACAAACTATTTATATTCAAAGGAAGTGAAATACCAGAAACTGAAAAAATATATACATATACAATAAGAAGTGAGACATGCTGTAAGGTTGTTAAATGGAAGTAAAGTTCGGCCTATAAAGTAAGTCAAGTGAAAAGTTATCAGTCTGGAATATACATTCAGTCAGACAAACAGTAGGCAAACTGTAGATAAATAGATATCCATGAGATGGTGAATGAAAGAGCGATGCTTGTTTGATTGGATGGCATCCAAGATGATGATCGACGTAAGGTATGAGTGGCGATGACTGAAGTAACAGGTAGGAAGTTGTTTAACAGCCAATATTAACACGTCGATGAAGTCATCTGAGGAAGGTAGAACCAAATGTATGGTATAAAAGCGTAATGTAACATGACTGATGAGTCGAGTGAGAAGGAGGTCGGGATGGAAGTGACACAGGAGTGGAATCGTAGGACCGATTGGCACAACAGAGGAGAATTCAATGCACGAGTTCACACGCTACTGACCGAGCGAATCGTCATGAGGGATGTAGACAGGAGTTATCACAAACATGCGTCACATACAAGCACAACTACACACTACTCATATGCTTCTCATACATACCTCTGCGCTGTTAAACTGTAAATTGTAATTAGGTAGTAAAATTTATGAAAATAGCTCAATTTAGAACGTGTATTTATACGTGTATATTATATATATATATATATATATATATATATATAAATACACGTATATATGTCAAAACACAGTTACAGTCAAAATCTGTTATAACGATATCGAAGGGACTACTCATATTTAGTCGTAAAAACCGATAGTTATAACAACCGGTGACAGGTATTAATAGGAAAAATAATACATATGTATAAAATAATAGGATTTGAATTTTCTCCCTGTCTTTCCAAATGGTTGAAATTGTCGAGTGTGATACACCATATTCTTTTGCCAGGTCTTTGTTTGGAATTCCTTTCTCTAGCTTTGAAATAATACGCGATTTTTCTTCGATATTGATTTGTTTTCTTTTTGTTTGCGACATGTTAGAATTTTCACAGTTAACTCAACAATATGTTTTGGTGCGTCTTGTGTAAAGATAAGTTACAAACTGACATTATGAGATATGACTAAGGGGGCCTTGAGGCTACGGCATGCATGTGCTTTGTTTCTATGAATTACAAAAGACCCTTAACTTGATTACAATACACCTGAGCCGGTCATTCTACAGATATAATTCTCCGAAAATATTAACCAAATGTGGTCGCTTAATGCGGTATGTCGTTGTAAACAATGTCGTAAATACCAATGTTTTTGATAAGGCGGTCATATAGCATTCAGCCAGGACCTTTGATTTTGGTCGATTTAACCGGTATGTTGATCTAAACGATGTCGCCATAAACGGTTTTGGTTAACTCCTTCTACACCGCATTGGATTTTGATGCGTTTTTCATCATCAGTAAGATTTAGATATTTTATATATGTAAAATAATTTTTAAAAAATCCGTGCGAAGCTGGGCCAAGTTGTTAGTTAACAATATGTGTTTTTTTTAATGTTAAAACACTTGTATTGTATAGTTATAATAATAGTAATAAATTCAAATTAATACAGTCACATTACAAAAATTACAATACACAAATACAATTAGTTACAACTTAAATACTTACACTACTTTTAATTCATTCAAATATCAAAATAATTAATTATACATAAGAATAAAAATCTAATAAATTTTAAAATATATTTACATAAAATGTCAAACATGTAAATTATTAATTAAAATGGCACCCTATAAGATCTGCGTGTAACGTGCATTCCACAGCAGTTAGCAATGTAAGGGCAGTTGAGCCTGCCCGCGAGCGCAGCCAGCATGCAAGCGAGCCGCATCTCTTTCTCATTACTCTTATTTTATATTAATAAAATAAAATAAATAATAAAATCACAAAATACGTCTACGCCCTATCGGTTCTTAGCAGTATCGCATCAAAATCAGTAGCAATAAGTGCATACTATGGGTATGTGTTTCCTCATCTAAGCTATGGTATTATATTTTGGGGGGATTCAGTAGAGGTTGAGTCCACATTTATATTACAAAAAAAAAAAAAAAAAATTTTTTTTTGTTTCACATAGATACATAATCAATATTATTTGTCTGCTTCTTGGGTTTTTTATGCGTTCAAGCATTAAAAAACTATTTATACTTTAATAATAACAAAAAAAAAAAAAAACAATGTGTTGTTATCATAAAATATTTGGTTTTTTCTATTTAATCCTCATTTCAACTTTTCGAAATTCTACTCTGACACCAAATAATTTTGTTTTATCTGTTTTTTTCGAAAGTCTTCTCAACATCAAATAATTTTGTTGTTTCTGTTTTTTTTTTTCTTCTTTTATTTTACATTTGTATTGTAAAGTTATAATAGTAATTTTAAAATGTAGTGCATGGAATGAAATTTTTCATTATGTTTAGTTTATCATTTTTGCAAAATAAAAAAAATCAATATTAATGTTTTATTAACTTACGTTTGGTATTTAACATAGGTAGGTACATAAACAATATTATTTGTCTGCTTCTTGGGTTTTTTATGCGTTCACGCATCATTCATCCGATTGAGTTGAGTGTTAGATATTTACACATACTTTGAGTTAAGTATGTGAAAATAATTTAAAATGTATTTTTTATCTATTTTTATCTGCAATTTCTAAGATATTATGTATTATTAAAATACAAACAAAAAAGTATAATAAATATTACTTTATTAGTCATTCATATGTGTTGTTTTGTTATGTAATGATACAGGATTTAGTTTTAATAGACTTTGTAATAAATATAAATTTTCTATTAATTTATGAATTGCGATCAAATGCTAATAATATACGTTTACTCAATTAGCCGACAATAATTTTAATGAAAAATAGTTTAATTACATCTTGTTGAACAATGAAAAATGATGTAATCATTACTTCATTGTTTAACACAATGTGTAATATAAAGTTTTTAGTTATAGTTTTATTATTGGCAATATAATAATAATTGTTTCTTGAATCATAAAATTCATACAATTTACTCTTTTCATTCGGATTTCATCATTAAAAATGATAAAATACTTGGCATGTATAGAGAATAGTGTGATTTATCTTCAACAATGTATTTTAATAGGCTGATCAAGGTGGCAGCATTGGCTGCAGCTGTAGGTTTGTTTGTTTGAAAAAAAGTACCACACATTTCTTCACAAGACGTGGAGCACTTATACACTTATATAGGGTCCAACAAGTCTTAGGCACGAATTAGCTACAAGAAAGCCGGTGCTACATTCGTGTAGCTTTCCCTGCATCAGGGGACAGTGCGTGAAGCAGTAGTCCAATTTTCGATTATCAACCTAAATAAAATACAAGCCAACACTAACACTACAAAATCAATACTGTTTATAGACCGTTGAAGATGTACTATGTGCACCAATTGGCATCGTATTATTATTTTTACAATTATTTTCGATTACATATTTTAATAACAAATACCCAAAGGTATTTGTTATTAAAATATGAACAGTTTGAGTTAATTATTATGAATTTTAAAGAAGGCTTCTAAATATACAAACAAATTAAGGTAAGGCAACTAAAATGCGATATATTGCACAAAGTGGGTGTATTCAATAGGTAAACTTTTTTAAATTGTATTAAACTGACTCTGAGTAAATATATATTTTAAAATGGTAAGTAAAACAAAAATACTATTTAAATTAAAAATTAATTTGACATTGTGGTTTGACACGCGTGACTTTACATAACAGTTATATATTTGTTTCTGCTAAATGCGACCATATGATGGATGATTGATACATCAACAACAACACATTGATTAAAGTTATATGATTATTTACGGGATATTTACCGTGGTAATTATATAACTTTAGTGAACAACAGTGATAGTTTAAAATATTGTTTAACACATTGTTTGTATAAAAAAATACAAAGTACCATTATATGAAAAAAAAAAAAAAACTTATACATCCGTACCAGTGTTAACGGGTGTTTTTTCTTTGATAATTACTTCTAATCTTTGTTTCAACTTTTCGAAATTGGGTACTCTGATACCTACTAATACATTTTTCAAATATTTTTTGATGTTTAAGTCCAATTTTAATAATTTCGTCAGGCTTGTATAAATAATTTTATAATCTATAAATAATTTTGTCAATGTCAAAGTCAAAGTCGGCAGTGGTTGGTAAAGGAGTGTTTCTATGAAACAGAAGAAAATGGCATGTTGTATGCATTAACAAACCAATTTAAAAAGAGACAAAAAGTAGAAAAGAAATGGATGTCCCCATACAACAAACGTATTTTTGTATTAGCTCTACTGTAAAAACGATAATACGTTACAGCGTCAAACTTGGCATTATTATAGTACACACTTTAAAGTATAACAATAAATAATGACCAAGTGCTAGTCGGTAACAAATTTCTGTTCATTAAAAATTATATCGAGTGTCACTTGCAAAATATTAACGATGTGACAGCGTAGCAATTGTTTGGCAATTTTGGTAGGCGTTAAATCGGACCAAATAGTTTCATTAAATTTGTTATTATGTTATTGTATGTTATGGTGGTACGGAACTCTCAGTGCATGTGCCCGACTCGCACTTGATCGGTTTATTTTTGGTTGTCTCGCATTACTTTTTTTTGTATTTTTATTTTTTTATTTTTTTGTTATTTTTATTTTTTTAAACTTTCCACTTATATCTTCGTCGAGACAACCAAAAATAAAACCGGTCAAATGCGAGTCAGGCTCTGGTCGGTTTATTTTTGGTTGTCTCGCATTACTTTTTTTTTGTATTTTTGTTTTTTTAAACTTTCCACTTATGTCTTCGTCGAGACAACCAAAAATAAAACCGGTGAAATGCGAGTCAGGCTCCGTACCACCACATATATAACTTGTTAAATACTAAAGAAAAAAAACGTTACTTACGGCATATCAGGGTTATGTAGCTTATATATTATATATATTCTATATTAAGGTAAAATTGAGCAAAAAGACAACATCCTATCAACGCCCAGGCGGTCCAAGTATTGGCCGCGCCAGACGTTGCTTCACTTCGGGGATCATTCATCATACGAGAACTGGTGGTGAACACAAATTTGAACACCGACTTGCACTTTGGCATTATTTATTGTTTGTTGTTATAACATTTTTGTTGCTTCAATCCAATCGTGTTATATTAATTTCGTCAGGCTTAGTTTATGTTTATTAATGTATTGATGATCTATTTAATTAATTGTATGGGTTGTTTTGTTGCTTGAAATAAATTGATTTGAATTTGAAAAATTTGAATTTATCTGAGTTTGTTTTGGTCCTGTCTCGTTTTTTTTTTTTAATTTTATAGTTTTTTAATTTTTTTAAAATATTTTTTGTTGTTTTTTCTTTCCACTTAAATCGTCTCGAGACGGAATCAAAAAAAACCCAGACAACGCCAAAAATTATATAATTATATATTACAAAAAAAAAATAACCTAAGGAAATAAAAATTACAAGATTGGATTGAAGCAACAAAAATATTTTATCTGCGTTGTTATTTTTTTTACAGTTTACTTAAATCGTCGTGTAACGCGAGACAAATAAAAGAAGAAAAAAAAAACAGAAACAACAAAATTAATTGATGTTGAGATGACTTTCGAAAAAAAACAGATAAAACAAAATTATTTGGTGTCAGAGTAGGATTTTGAAAAGTTGAAATGAGAATTAGATAGAAAAAACCAAATATTTTATGATACCACATTTTTTGTTGTTGTTATTGTTAAAGGACAGACCGAGTCCGAAACACGGCTCAATTACGGGAATCGCTGATGTTGGTATCAAAGTTGCCAAATTAAAGTGGGGTTGGGCGGGACACGTGGCCAGGATGCACCCTGATAGATGGGCCCAGAGGATCACACAGTGGGTGCCTGAAAACGGACGAAGGAGCCAAGGCAGGCCTAGAAAACGCTGGCGCGATGACCTCGACACGTTCCAGATACAGTGGTTAAGTCTGGCGGGTGATCGCACTGTCTGGAAAGAATTGGGGGAGACCTTTGCCCAGGAGTGGGACAGTATAGGTTAACAAAAAAAAAAATAATTAAAGTATAAATAGTTTTTTAATAAACCCAAACCCAAGGAGCAGACAAATAATATTAATTATGTACCTATGTGAAACATAAAAAAAAGAGTAAAAAAAGTGAAGTGATGAGTGTGAAGTTTCTCTATGTGTAATGAGAAAGATATGCGGCTCGCTTGCATGCTGGCTGCGCTCGCGGGCAGGCTCAACTGCCCTTACATTGCTAACTGCTGCGGAATGCACGTTACACGCAGATCTTATAGGGTGCCATTTTAATTAATAATTTACATGTTTGACATTTTATGTAAATATATTTTAAAATTTATTAGATTTTTATTCTTATATATAATTAATTATTTTGATATTTGAATGAATTAAAAGTAGTGTAAGTATTTAAGTTGTAACTAATTGTATTTGTGTATTGTAATTTTTGTAATGTGACTGTATTAGTTTGAATTTATTACTATTATTATAACTATACAATACAAGTGTTTTAACATAAAAAAACACATATTGTTAACTAACAACTTGGCTCAGCTTTGCACGGATTTTAAAAAAAATATTTTACATATATAAAATATCTAAATCTAACTGATGGTGAAAAACGTATCAAAATCCGTTGCGGTGTAGAAGGAGTTAACCAATATAATATATATATATATATATATATATATATATATATATATATATATATACATATACATATACATATATAAAGTCAAAACCGTTTATGGCGACATCGTTTAGAACAACATACCGGTTAAATCGACCAAAATCAAAGGTCCTGGCTGAATGCTATATGACAGCCTTATCAAAAACATTGGTATTTACGACATTGTTTACTACGACATACCGCATTAAGCGACCACATTTGCTTAATATTTTCGGAGAATTATATCTGTAGAACGATCGGCTCAGGTGTATTGTAATCAATGGATAACAGTATCCACATCTGGCACAGTATAATCGTCAATGGCTATTATCGTAAAAGTAAACAAAGTTAAGGGTCTTTTGTAATTCTTAGAAACAAAGCACATGCATGTCGTAGCCTCCTATTGATATTATCAAAAACACATTTGCTGAAGCCAAAAGTAAAATTACGAGGTGGCTGGGATCCCTATCCTACACGCAAACGGAACAACTTGTGACCTTCAGCGAGATGAGGTTCAAAGACGTTTTCCCATCAGGAATTAGCGTTTAATATCACCCAGGTCATATACTAAACACGTACCTACACACCCCCTCATACACACTCTCTCTCACACACCTCCACCCACACACACCCCCCCACTCACACACACCCCACTCTCACACATAACCTTCACATACACACATGCTCACACACTAATATACACGCTCATGGGCGAGCGCGCAATCAACACATATATACGCAACACTCGCCTGTCGTTCCTACGAATCCCTGGATCTTTCGAGAACTTGGGTATTGTAGAGACGACCACAATTACACGCATCGCAAAAGCACTCCCACGCTGACTCGATCTCACAGTTCTTTTACTATGTTCACTGTTTTAGCTTTTGTAATGAGATTAAACTGTAAAATTTATTATTGCTGAGGAATGTTATCACTAACACTATCTTTTTTACATAATTTAATAGTAGCATGTTATATAGTTCAATTAAATACTCATGAAATAATTTTTAACTTAGGTATTAATTTGGAAATGTAACGGTTAAGTTTTTCCAATAGCGTGTTTGATTTGGTGACGTTTAATTGCATTATATAATCGTTGTTGATATTTCAATATTTATTAATACATTTCTACTGTTAATATAAAACAATGTGTACAAACATTAGCGCATTAACAGAAGCTGTTAACTGGCTATAGGGCGCCCAAGATACAGGCTTTGCCTAGTTTGGGGCCCATTGGCACAACTATTTTTGCTGCTAGTAAACTGTTCGTTGGTAATTATTATATGATTGTTAATTTAAATAACTGGATTTGGGATTAAATGAATTATTATTATTATTATTATTAAACAAAGTTAAGGGTCTTTTGTAATTCTTAGAAACAAAGCACATGCATGCCGTAGCCTCAAGGCCCCCTTAGTCATATCTCATAATGTCAGTTTGTAACTTATCTTTACACAAGACGCACCAAAACATATTGTTGAGTTAACTGTGAAAATTCTAACATGTTGCAAACAAAAAGAAAACAAATCAATATCGAAGAAAAATCGCGTATTATTTCAAAGCTAGAGAAAGGAATTCCAAACAAAGACCTGGCAAAAGAATATGGTGTATCACACTCGACAATTTCAACCATTTGGAAAGAAAGGGAGAAAATTCAAATCCTATTATTTTATACATATGTATTATTTTTCCTATTAATACCTGTCACCGGTTGTTATAACTATCGGTTTTTACGACTAAATATGAGTAGTCCCTTCGATATCGTTATAACAGATTTTGACTGTAACTGTGTTTTGACATATATACGTGTATTTATATATATATATATATATATATAATATACACGTATAAATACACGTTCTAAATTGAGCTATTTTCATAAATTTTACTACCTAATTACAATTTACAGTTTAACAGCGCCGAGGTATGTATGAGAAGCATATGAGTAGTGTGTAGTTGTGCTTGTATGTGACGCATGCTTGTGATAACTCCTGTCTACATCCCTCATGACAATTCGCTCGGTCAGTAGCGTGTGAACTCGTGCATTGAATTCTCCTCTGTTGTGCCAATCGGTCCTACGATTCCACTCCTGTGTCACTTCCATCCCGACCTCCTTCTCACACAACTCATTAGCCAAGTCACACTACGCTTTCATCCTATACATTTGGTGCAAACCATACCTCAAAACAACCTCATTGACATGAACATCGACTGCTAAACAACTTCCCACCTTAACAACAGCCATGAACACCCTTTACCTTAGATCGATCACCTTGTCTTGCATACCATCCAATCGAAGCAAGCAAAGCTGCAGACATTCAAAATCTCACTGATACCCATTTCCCACAAAGTCCGCCTAGTGTTTGTGTGCCTGGATGCCATTCCGACGATTTCCTCTTTACTTTACCGAACTTTAAAAGCTTACCTTTGCTCCATTAACAAGTATACAGAAAGCCTGACAACGTTTTGCATATGTATACATACCAGTTATAAGGTATTACAATCCAATAAATATAAATAGTTACATTTCCTAACAATGTTTCATAATCAACAATCATTCTTATGAAATAAGCACTGAAATACTACACAAATGAAATTGTAATATACGCACATGTAAAAGGTGTGCATGTAAAATGTAATAATAAAATGGGTAAACATTATACAGCCATGATTTCATAATTTAACTTGATTTTACATAAAATATCCACTAAAATAAAGAGGTCAACAATTTTACACGTTAAAGCTTTCCAAGAAGAACCATTTATTTAGATGATTAGTTCTGGTATGATTTTATTGTTTGCACAGGGTATGCCATTTATTACGCGATTTTCGTGCACTAATACTTTTATTGATTCTTTTTCTTGTACGCGTCCTAATGCCACGTACAACTGACCGTGACTGAATACGTCCGACCGTAAATCTACCCCCACGCGACTAATAGTTTGTCCCTGACTTTTGTGAATGGTCATCGCATAGCACACCTGAAGGGGGAACTGACGACGACACATTTCATACGGACTATTTCGATCTATTGGTGCTTTAAACAAAATTCGCGGAATTAAATATGGAATATTTTCGTAACAACCTCTCTTGCGCACAGTTATTAATCGCGGCGAAGTTGCTTCTATGATCACTTTAGTTCCGTTTACTAAGCCGTCCGCAAAGCTTAGATTTCTCGTGATCATACATACGCATCCAATTTTTAATTTTAAATCGAATTCTGGGACGCCTGGAGGTTGAAGTCTATTTAACGCGTCGGGTCCTAGGTACAGCTCATCAGCACCATCGTTTGCTATTTTGTCACTCGAATAAAAGTGCAGCATTCGCCCGGACACGCGATCTAAAATAATAGAATTTATTTGTCTAACGGCGTCATTTCGGGTGCATAAAATTGCTCTGAGTGCACAAACATCCGGCTCATCGATTATTGCTTCTGAGAACACAAAGTCGATTAAATCGTTTAATTCGGTCACGTATTCTATTAATTCTAAAGAGACGATCTTTTGTATAACTCTACCTACTTGCAGAGGGAAACATGGTAATTCGTTCGACCCTAACTTTAGCAAAAACTCTGCGTACTCGGGATCGTCTCTGCATCTCTGTGATGTTATCAATGTAAATTTCTTTAAATTTTGCCAAAGCGGGGATTTCTTTAAAGAACTATTTAATATATCTGAATCTGATTTAGCGTTGACAACTACCGGAGGAATTTGGCGAAAATCTCCCGCAAATATAATTACTTTACCACCAAACATTTTACTTGACTGCATGAGGTCGCGCAATGACCGATCCAACATGTGTATTAAATATTTATGTGCCATTGGCGCCTCGTCATAAATTATTACAGACGCGTGGAAAATTAATTCAGCGCGCTGCGTTTTATTTGTGATGTTCCAATAACCGCTGTCGTCTACGACATCTAACGGAAATCTAAACATGGAATGTGCGGTAGAAGCATTCTCAAGGTTTTGCGCGGCGATGGCTGATGAGGCCGTGCAAATTACTACCGATTTTAAATTACCTCGTACATGAGCAGTTATTGTGTTTAGCAACGTCGTTTTACCTGTACCCGCAGGACCGTCAACAAAAATAGCACATGCATTATTTTCGCGGAATTCCTGATCTGTGCAAAGGCGATCGATATATTCGAATATAGAACGCTGTTCCGATGATAGCCTGGGTAACCATTCATCGACAACAGATATTTGTTGGTCTATATTGTATTCGACGTGTTCCCTGCCCAATTCGGTGGAATCGTCAAAGACTTCCGGAAGTCCCATTAACGCGAGTGAAGATCCGTGTTTGAGTAAAAATCTATTGATTTGTGTGAGGCACAAGTTGTATGCGTTTTCATATTCGTCTGGCATCCTGTGCAAAATATCTTCACACAGTTGGTTTTTAAATGTGTCCCACAGCGACGCAGCTGGGGCACCGTTAACAGCCAACAGTACGAAAAATCTACGCAAGCGGTGGCCAGTAAAAAACGTAGATGCTTCTTGCATAGCTCTTTCGTACTCGACTTCGTCGTCCGCGAGTCCTACAGCTTTGGCAGCATCTTGGAAAGTAGTGCAATCAGGGCCACCGAGACTCAAAAGATCCGTAAAACCGCGAGACGGAAAAGAATTTAAAAGAATTCTCAGGTAAAATTGTTCACCTCTGTTAGGCGCGACCCAAAATAAACGTGCAACCATTTGACCTCTTTGACGTTCTGTAACAAATTTGCCGTTACTTGTTTCATAAACAGTGGCTTTTGTATTGGGTGATTTTGCATGAACGATATATTTTTCATAAAAATCTGCGTATTTCAAAGAGTCGAATTCTTCGCCCTGTGGCCGATTGAAATATGTTAATAAATCGGATGATTCGCGATTAACATCGGTTTCATGTCCGGGTTTAAAATATACTGTTTGTTGGTTTTCCAAGTGAACTGTCAACTGTTTAACGTTTGGTTCGCGGGCAGTAACGTCGAATTCTAACACACGCCAAGCCGCGTCGCTTGACCCTATGTAACGTTTCGTGACGTACTCCTCGATTTCATTAGGTTGCTCGTCAACAATGGCAACGCGCGCTTCATCAGGACCTTTCGTCATGTATTTAAAAAGATATTTTACAATACTACGGTGCGAGGACACTTCGATGTTTATGTGTGCATCGTATTTTAATAGTAAACTGGCATTGTATGGGACGACCCACAAATCGTTTACTTTTATTTCTCTATTACGGAATTTAATTATACCTTCGTTGTTGACATTGCGGCGCAAATGAACAAAACCTCTGTCGTCACAGAATGTGACTTCAGTTTCACGTTTTGGGAAGCGTTTGCTACATTTTTGTTTTTCTTTGTCGTAGCACGGCAGGTTATCTCTTTGTGGCCCACACGGCCCATGAATCATATGATTTAGGACAGCTTTGCGTAACCTGCCTTCGGCTTCTAAATTATCAGGTATATCGGCACGGCACACTTTGTCAATGTCTAAATTTTCAACTGGACCTCCCCCTTCGACTCTAAAACAAATGTGGGCGTGAGGCAATCCTCTTTTTTGAAATTCAATGACGTACGTTAAATATTCTATCGATCCGAACCATGCGCCGGAACGTAAGTCTCGTATTAATGCAAGCAGCCGCAAATTGAATACTCTTGCACAAATGAGTGGATTGGGGCGCTGGCCTTCAGGAGTTGATTGTTTAATTTCAGGCCAGTTGGGATTACAAGTGAACGTCACGAAATAGGAAGGAGGTCCCAGTCTATTGACTAATGCAATGCAATCTAAATATTTAAGTTTCATGTATCGCGGGCCCCCAGTAAAAGTATTCGGTAAGTAGATACGTCCCGGTACAATGCCTTCTCCCGCAATAGATTCGTCGTTTAAAAGTTCCTGGAGTGGTGCGGCTCTAATTTCATTACTTCGATTCGTTTGCATGTGGAGTATATATCGCAAACGTTCCTCGCTTATTCTGCAATACATATCAACTAAC
This sequence comes from Agriopis aurantiaria, assembly GCA_914767915.1. Classification (NCBI taxonomy): domain Eukaryota; kingdom Metazoa; phylum Arthropoda; class Insecta; order Lepidoptera; family Geometridae; genus Agriopis; species Agriopis aurantiaria. The sequence goes on along the minus strand of OU611992.1, from coordinate 2,421,939 downwards.
CACTCCTCAGATAGTCGTCCAATGTGACTGAACCTATCTTGTGAAAGAAGAAGACATCTGACATACTTGGCCTGAGTAAGTTTTTTGCCATTATTGTCGAGTTTCCCCGGAAACCATCCTGCATTGCCCTCCGGATACAAAAGTGGGAACTGAAAACTTTCGTACAGTGTATCCATTATGTCTACAGTGTGAGGTTTGCATGCACCCACTTTCCAAATGGCTATGCATCGAGGCACGTACTGTTCGCGATCGGTACTAATAATCGCGGAAACTTCTCTACCCACAGGCTGGTCGCCTAAAATGTTTCCATGGGTAGCGCGAGAAGTTCTTTCGAACATTATGAAAGCTTCATCGGAAGCTTCCAAACTTAACCGTTTAAAACATTCTATGAATGGATTTACGTTGTGGAGAAAATTTGTAATGGATCTAATTACTTGGATATCTAAATTTTGATTGCGTGCCAAGTTTTCGCGTTCCGACGAATCGTTTATATATAAGCCTATGTTGTTTGTCGATTGATTGTAAGCTAAATCGAAAACGCGATGATATATTCGGCCTTGAATTTTGATAAACGATAAACCTTCTGGTTGGTGGAAACCGTGCGAAACACCCAACGCCGAGAAGGCAAACAAATTATTGTACGCGCGCGGTCTTTTATCGAAACTGGGATGCGTATAAAAGTCTTCCGTTAACGGTGTAAACTGTTGGACATTATTAGAACCGGAACTACAGCACCACATTTTCCTGGTTTTTTCCTCATCGAAAATACGCGCGTTACAATGTGGGCAGGCATATGTGTCGGACGATTTGAGTGACGGTTTTTTTAGGGAGAATAATTTTACTGAATCTAATTCGGCATCCCGTTTCTCGCCTATCAAATTTCGCGACCTACGTAACGGAACGTCTATATTCCGACTAACTTGATTATAACGCGCAGTTGATTGCTGATTAACTTCAGGGTGATTTTTATTATATTTTTGAACGGCTTCACGATTCACAACTGGGTTCTTTTCAGTATATTTTTTTACGGCATCGCGATTTACTTCTGGTTTATTTTTGTTGTACTTATTAGCCGCGTCCAGATGTGCATTTTCTTTTGTTTTTTTGGGTCCTCTTTTATTTTTTATGGGCCGGCCTCTTTTTGCTGACGATTCCTGTTTATTTTGTCGAGATTCTAATCGTTCAAGTACAACTACAGGTTTTAAATGTGACAGTTTGAAATCAACTACTTTTTCAATTACCACCACCGGTTTTCGAATTGTAATCGATTTTTGATCAATTATGTTTGGTTTTTGCGCGGACGTTTTTTTTGTGGCAATAATGGCTTTTTTTATATATTTTTTTACCACGTCTGCATACGACGGAATGGTAGTAGAGGTTATTGATTTTGAATTGTTCGCGCTGAGAATAGATCCCGAAATGTTGCTACTTTGGCTCGCGTCTGATTGAGTTGGAACGACAACCGGCGAAGAAACATTGTCACTTTGCATCAGCCCAGTCATAATCGATGGCGAACCTAAAGTTTTGAAAACGGAACTCCCACTACACTCGGTACGATCAGAATCAGTATTTTGCGTCAGTCCAGAAGGGGCTGAAGACGAACTTTTAGCTTTAGCAGAAGGTGTTGAACTTTTATTGCGTTGAGCTTGATCCGCAGAGGATGTTGCAGCAACCGACGGATTTTGAAGTGAACGAACACTATTTATCGTAAATTTGAAAAGCTCATAATGAGATTCAACCGGGCTATTAAAGTCAATGAGTGCGCTCGCCAAAGACTGTACCGAATCGAATTCGAAAACCCGTGCCACACCGTCCGAATGACATTTATTATTTTCATCAACAGAGTGACTATTGAATATGTAAAAATTTTCTCCATAGCGCCAAAACGCTATCGAGTATCCTGCGCCGGTAAATATAGCACCATCCGTGTCGTCGTCCCAATCGTTATTGAAAGCGTCTCGGTTCAAAATATTTTCAAGCTCTAGCTTTTTTGCGTCTTTTTGAAATTTATCAGGTTCGTTTGGATAAAATCCAAAATTTATGTAGTTGTACTCAATTGTAACTAAATTTTGCCCGACTTGTATTTCAGCGGGTATTTCATCTGCACATAAAAATCTCTCAATGTTTGATCGTGGAATACGCGGTTCTAATTTAACATAAAGGTCGTCACCAGCCTGCAACACAAAATCAAAGTCTAATTCTGATATATTAGATCGTTGATTTTGAATGTTCGACTGGATTAAGGCAACTATGCACATAGCTGTACATTGCTTCCCCTTACCTTTAAATCTTCCGGCGCCTTGATGTATGTCACCTAGAGTAAAATTTATACAACATAAATAAAAAAATCATAATAATAAATAAAACCGACCAAGTACGAGTTGGGCTCGCGCACTGAGGGGTTCCGTGCCACTACATAACTTGTTAGCTCCTAAAGTATAAAAAGACATCCTATAAACGCCCAGACGCTCACCCATCCAAGTACAGACCGCGCCCGACGTTGCTTCACTTCGGAGATCGTACGAGAACTGGTGGTAAACAGAAATATGATAACGACTCGCACTTGGCCATCATTTATTATTTGTTGTTATACTTTAGAGTATATACTATAGTCATGTCAAATTTGACGCTTGTAAGTATTGCTGTTCTTCATTGAAGGTAGGTAAAACAAAAATACTTTTAAAAAAATGGTTTGTTGTATGGGGACCCCTTTAGTTTTTGACTTTTTTACTATTTTTTAGTTAATCCACCGTAACATTATATGTACTGTGAAAATTTCAACTGGCTATCTATTACGGTTCGAAAGATATTATAGTTGTTAATAGGTAGGACAGACGGGCAGACACACAGACAAACAGACAGATAGACATCGCAGGCTTAGTGATAGGGTCACGTTTTTACCCTTTGGATACAGAACCCTAAAAACGCAGAAGTGGATTTATGGCGAGCCGTCGGTCGAAGAGAACACCGCGTACCCCTATTCCGTGGGGCAAAATGAGACCCCGACCCCTGGCTTGTCTTAGCAGGTCGCCAGAGGGTGGAAACCACAAGAACTTAAGAACCTAAGCTCCAGGGTGGAAGTGTTAAAGGACCTAACGCCGCGAGTAGCTCCGGTGCCAATATACGGTAGCCCATTTAGTGGGTGGCAAGTATAAATGTATTTTGATATGAGACAGGACAAGGCAGGTGTCGTTTCTCATTCTATAGATATGCCATAATTATGATATCTTTGTTATTACGGGTAATGGGGATCGCTTACCATCAGGCGGCTTGTCAGATTTTTTTAAATGAATGGCAGAAATAAAATCAAAAATATCACATTGTCACTGCAATATGTATCAGTTATCTTTTTATTGTGAAAATTATTTCAGCTTAAGTCTAAATACAATAAACAACTATGTTCTTAATACAACTGAAGTATTAAGCTGTATACAGGGCTACGCATATAGACTGTACTAAGCCGAAAGGAGGTCATTGTACTCAACATTAAGAACTAAAATTATGAAAAAAAACTGATCTATTCATAGAAAACGGTCATTGGCACTCGACAAAAAGTACGGAACAGCAAATTTTCACGCGATTTCAGTGTTGTTTGCATTGTAAAAGTTGTTCAATTACTTCAATTACTTCCTTTCGGTTTAGTTCAGTCTATATGCGTAATCCTGTATATGTATAAAAAAATGGGTACCTAAGTTTATTGATTAACTAAAAAAAAATACAAGCTAGAATTGAAAAAAATACTTAGATTTGTTTATGTTCCTTTTGAACTTCAGTACGGCTGGACCGATTTTGACGGTACGGTACTTTAACACTGGCAGATAAGTGATGTTATGAAGAATAACTTAAGTATCAAGGGTATCCACGCAAGTGGAGTGAACACGCGGGGCATCGCTAGTCTGTCTATATTATATAAAAAGCTATGTGTGTATATGTATGTATATATAGGTACATGTAAGTTACGACACATACGAGTTAGTTACAGTTAGTTACGGTACATGTGAGTTAGTTGGACTCCAAAACGGCTGGACTGATTTTGACGGTACTTTCACTGGCAGATAGTTGATGTTATAAAGAGTTCATATCTCCATGCGAGTGAAACCGCGGGACGCACCTATAGTTATCTAACTACCCAATCTCCTTCTCTATCTCTTCTTTTCTTCTCTACACTTTAAAAACCTAATTAAGTTTTTATATAAGTACAAAAAACATTATTTTGTAATCAAGTCACCGAAAAATAACTTTACATGGCTTACGTAAGCTAAATCAGATTCAGATATAATATAAAAATGAATGATGTACTAAATAATTGTAGCTCTTCTAAAATCCCAAAGAAAACTCCGCAATGGCATATCCCTATCGGTTATTGTTGTAGTAAACAATCTATAATAATGTAACAACAAATAATAAATAATGGCCAAGTGCGTGTCGGTGACAAATTTCTGTTCATTACCATGTTATTATGCTCGAGCGCCTGTAGCAAACTGCGTAGCAAATTGCTTTTGGAACAGAATTTTGGAAGGCGTTTTAATAACTGGTTATTCGGTTACTTGGACAACCTTTTGATTGTATTTTGTGGTGATACGGAAACCTCAGTGCGCAATCCCGACTTGCACTTGGCTTGTTTATTTATTTATTTTTTCTGCGCTATATTCAATAACAATTTTACAAACCATATGGTCAGCCATTCAGCGTTGCGGGCTTATATCTAAGCCTAGGCTTGCTATCTGTCTGTCCTACATTTTAACGGCTGTATCTTTCGAACCGTAATATATAACCAGTTGAAATTTTCACAGAATATATAATGTTACGGCGGATCAAATAAGAAATAATAACAAAAGGCAAAAAGTAAAATATTGAGGGGAGGCAAACAACAAACGTATTTGTTAACGTATTATTGTATTTGCTCAAACATGCGAAGCCGGGGCGGGTCGCTAGTTAACTATATTATGTAAACAACAGCAATGTTATATGTTTGGAATTACCTACTGAAAGACGGTAAGGTCGTCTATAGGGTGAATTCGACTATAGACATCAAGCCTGATTTAGGCCTGATGCGTTTGCACCAGCCACGGTACATTACCATATCTGCCTTATTTGTCTGACCTGTGGTCACTACACAACACAAGTATGAAACTTATAAATTGTGATGATAAAAAAAAGATAAGTAGGTTACCTACCTACCTTTTTCTTACTACTATTCTTACCTTGTGCAACACAAAGTGGCGGCGAAACTCCCAGGCGACGTAGCTTGGTCGACGGAGACTCGGGGGAAGACTCGCTGGACGGTCTCTTAGGAGGTGTCATCTCTGAAAACCATTGATTTACATTTAGCTTGTACTTACTTAGATAATTATACTTCGAATGAAACTTCCTGCAGATGAAGAATTTCGCCTATCTATTTGTGCAAGCAAGGTACATAAATATAACAACGAATCATCATCACATCATCATCATCATCCGGAAGACGTCCACTGCTGAACATAGGCCTCCCCCTTTAACCTCCACACTGAACGACAGACCGCCTTTTGCATCCACTGGATACCCGCAACTCTCACAGTGTCGTCGGTCCATCTAGTGGGAGGCCTCCCTACGCTGCGTCTTCCGGTTCGCGGTCTCCACTCCAGAACCTTTCTTCCCCATCGGTTATCGGTTCTTCGAGCGATGTGGCCTGCCCATTGCCACTTCAACTTGTAAATTTTAACAGCTATGTCGGTGACTCTGGTTCTTTGGCGAATATCCACGTTTCGGATCTTATCGCGCAAAGAAACTCCGAGCATAGCTCTCAATCATCATCACAATCAGCCTATATTAGTTCACGGCTGGACGGACTTAGGCCTCTCCCAAGGCAAATTATTCGGTCCGATCTTCCAACCTTTGTTAGGTACCTTACTTATATCGCCATTCCATCGAGTTTCAGCTCGTCCTAAAAGTACGCTACTATTGCTGATTCGTGGTTTCTACTCTTTAAACACGTCTCCTTCAACGGTTATGAACTTGATAGGCCTTTGAGTTAAGACCAATAATTGAAATAATTGTTTTAAACAAAAGACAATCGCCATGTTAGCTTCACTTTTACTTTGGTGAAAAAATATCTTAATTTTTAAGTATTATAAAAGTAAAACTCACTTTTCAGTTGTTTCTTGTAATGATCGCAGAGATCTGAAATAGAAATACGTATTTAACATATGAAAAACTGATTAAAAGTTTATTTTAACAAAATAATTCACTTACCTGTAACAGAAGAGCTCTATTACTGAATTTTTTTTTTAAGCGGCAAAGCGCGAACTCATCATGTAGGCCGAGGTTGAATTAAAACCTTTTTTAAGGTTTTGAATGGAGGTTTTGTTATTTTCGGTAATATGTTATTATCAATATTTTCGTTTTGTTTCAGGTCAAAATTCTCGTCAAAAGTCTTTAAAAATTACAATTTAAATATTGAACGACAAACATTGTTTTTTTTCAACCATAAAAATCGATTTTATACATAATTCTTCACTAATTTTGTTTCTTACGGTGGGGGTTGGTACCTGATTTATATGTTTCAAAATTTACCTATTTTTGTAGCATATAAAATGGCTCGTTTTCTCGCTATGTCATTACAACTAAATGGATCATCATCATTTCAGCCATAGGACGTATACTGCTGGACATAGGCTTCCCCCTTCGATCTCCAAAAGGGCCGGTTGGAAGCGATCTGGATCCAGCGTTTCCCTGCGTCTCTTTTATGTCGTCTATCCAGCTTGTGGGTGACGTCCTACGCTGCGCTTACCGGTCCGTGGTCTCCATTCCAGAACCATTCGGAACCATCGGCCATCTGTTCTGCGTGATATGTGCTCTGCCCACTGTCACTTCAACTTTCTAATCCGGTGAGCTATGTGGGTGACTTACGTTCGTCTACAGATCTCCTCATTTCAGATTCGATCTCGTAGAGAAACCCCGAGCATACCCCTTTCCATAACTCGATGTGCGACTTTGAGCTTGCTTATGAGGCCCATAGTGAGAGACCACGTTTCAGTGCCGTATGTCATCACTCGTGCTGTGTGTCACCAAGTGTCACACACACTGGTCGAAGATTTTTGTCTTAAGGCACCAAGGAACTAAAGGGATATTGTTGAATAAAAAATATACTACTACATAATTTTAAGAATGTTGACCTGTGGTGTGTTTTACTAACCAGAACGTACCTACCTACATTTTTTTTTATTAAAATGAAATAGATACCTACTTAGTTAGATTTATGAAGGTTTTAAAAAAAAAAAAACGTACCAAATAAGTGTAAATGGGACCCTATTACTAAGCCTACGCTGTGTGTCCTAACTTTTAACGGCTGTTATTTTTCGAACCATATATTGTGTCGATAAATTGTCACTGATTACAAAATATCAACGTAAGATAAGGCAAAATAACTTAAATGACTTTAGCCTGCCCAAAAAATTTAATAATTACATTTTTGACGTTGACAGCCTTATGTTCTGTCTGTTTAACTTTGTGTATCTGTAGCATTGTCCAGTGTTGCCAGGTCTTCAAATTTTACGGGATTCTCCCAATTTCAGCCGAAGTCTTTCGATCTTCCGATTTTGTACTCCATCCTCCCGGTTTATTGCAAGCTTTTAAGTGTATTAGATTCCATAATTATAGAAAACTGCATGGTAGGAAAAGCAAAAGTGGACTGCCATTATTTTGCATTACTGTGTAATATGTACTAAGGTCGTAATAACATACCACACGCAACGTAAAATATACTATAATGCACATAATAGTAGAGATGAATATTTAATAGCAAACTCATTTACTTGTTTAGTTTCATAGAATGGAAAACACAACGGTGCAGAGCGATGATAGACCAGATTTTGCACATTAAATGCAAATTTTACGATAATTATGATTTATATTAAATAATAATAATCTCCCATATATTTTTTTAGGTCTTCGTACCTATCTAGACTTTTCCTTGGTACACCTTCCGTTTTACTAAAATTAGACCTGGCAGCACTGGTATTGTCATTTGTTTAATATTACGCTTGAAAGTTGTAGGTTATTTAGAAATTATTATTTTGATTTAGTTTAATTTTACTGCATTATTAGACTTCCTTGTATGTCTCTGTCAAAAACATAGAAATCTATGTATTTTCCAAAGACGCTAAGAGAAGAAAACAAACAATTACTAAAAGAAAAAGTAGAAACTGCGTTTCCAAGTTGATGTCTACAGACCAAATTATTACTTCGCTCTATAACTACAAAGGTAAGACATGATTAATAGAATATTTCTTTCATAATAAAATATTCCCTTTCTAACTCCGAACGGAAAAAACAGACGTGTGTATCTGTCTGTGTATCTATGTCTATCAGAGGCATTGTAATTCCCAAACGGCAGAACCGATGTTTACTTAGTTTTTGTTTGTTTGAAAGGTGACTGAATCGAGTGCTCTTGGCAATTATTCATAAAAATTGTGTAATACGTGTAATTAGTATAAGGGTTGGGGTGGGGGGAGTGCAGAAAACTATAGTTTTCAAAAAAATAGTAAAAATTATTTTGAGGTTAAGTTTGAAAAAAAAAAATGTTCTTTATCGACTGATTTCGCTGAGCAAAATTGTCGTTTTGTTGGGAGATCACTGCCAACCTAACGAACCTACCGAGTTCTATGTAGTAATCGGACTTAAAATAGTAAGTAGTGTGTACAAGCCAGCTTCATTCGCTATACTCATGTGATGCAGCTTCGCTTGTCAAAATTGTCATTTTGTTGAATGGACACTGCCAACCTACCGAACTTACCGAGTTCTATGTAGTAATCGGACTTAAAATAGTAGGTAGTGTGTACAAGCCAGCTTCATTCGCTACGCACGTGCAACGCAGCTTTGCTTGTCAAAATTGTCATTTTGTTGGATGGTCACTGTCAACCTAACGAACCTACCGAGTTCTATGTAGTAATCGGACTTAAAATAGTAGGTAGTGTGTACAAGCCAGCTTCATTCGCTACGCACGTGCAATGCAGCTTTGCTTGTCAAAATTGTCGTTTTGTTGAATGGTCACTGTCAACCTAACGAACCTACCGAGTTCTATGTAGTAGTCAGACTTGAAATAGTAATGTGCACAAGTTTTTTTATATAATTTTCTCGAAAACTATAGGTTTGCTCCCCCACCCATTTTAGGCAGAGGTTTCTCCTCCCTCTCCCCTCCGTCCACTCCAACCCTTATATCAAACAGCCGTTTTCTAAGGATCAGCTGATTTAATTTTTGCGATTTCAGAGTTGGTCCCATAGTAAAACTTGTGCATAATAATGAGTATAATGAACCATTTTCAGCTTGGCATACCCTCATAACCTTGTATGTATATATATATATATATAATATGTTTGTTACCTCAGAATTCGGTCATTTATGAACCGATTTGGAAAATTCTTCTTTCAGATTGGTCCCATAGAAATTTCTTCAAAACTAATTCAGTAGTTTCGCTTTTAAATGAAAATAATTGGAAAAAATATGTGGTCAACTTTTTTTTCAATTGATATTTTATTGTTCCAGGGATTATCAGTTTTGGAGTTTGGAGTTAATGAGCATGGTGCATGTAGATTGTGTAGTCGCACAATGACAAAAAGTAGCAAATTGTTAAAAGAGCAAAATGTCCAAAGAGTGTTATGGCCAAGGCGTAAAATGACTAAGCAGCAAAATGATATTGTTAATTCAATGACATCATGAAGAGTGGTAGAAAAAAAAAAAACTGATGAATTAAAAAATACTATCCTTAGTTTACCAGTTATCGGGTTGATAATATAGTATAATATACTTAATATAATCATATCAATGACTTTTTCAGACTTTTATTTATACCTGGTCATTTTTGTACTAATCATTAAATACTCGCCACGCTTGGCAGGCGTGTTGGCGAGCGCAGTTGGGTGTTTTTAGGGTTCCGTACCCAAAGTGTAAAAGCGGTATCCTATTACTACATTGTCTGTCTGTCCGACCTAACCCTATTACTAAGCCTACATTGTCTGTCTATCCGTCTGTCTGTCCAACCTAACTTTAAAAGGCTGTCAGTTGAAAGTTTTACAGAATATGTAATGTTACGGTGGATTGACTAACAAATGATAACAAGTCAAAAAGTAAAAACGAAATGGCCCATATAACAAAATTAACATTTTAAAGTATTTTTGTGCTCTAATGTAAAAACGGTAATATGTACAAGCGTCAAACCTGCCAAGATTATAGTACACACTTCTAAAGTATAAAATCAAATAATTAATAATGTCCAAGTGCGAGTCGGTGACAAATTTCTGCTCGTTACCAAGTTATAACTGGTAATTTCGTTATTGAATTTTGTGATGATACAGAACCCTTAGTGCGCGAACCCGACTCGCACTTGGCCGCTTTATTTATACTCGCTGCTGCTGTCCATCTTCGGGTTCCGTGAAATGAATAGTCAATAGAAGTTTTCACAGAAAATGTAATGGTACAGCGGATTAACTAACAAATATAATACCATCACATAACTTGTAATAATAAATAATGGCCAAGTGCGAGTCGGTATCCAATTTCTGTTCATCACCGGTTCTTGTACGATCACCGAAGTGAAGCAACGTTGGGCGCTGCCGGTACTTGGACGAGTGACCGCGTGGGTGTTAATGGGATGCTGTCTTTTTTCAATTTTTTTTTGTACTTTTAACTAAAATTTATTATACTTTAGAGTGTGTACTATAATCATGCCAAGTTTGACGCTTGTACTTATTCATTTCTGTTCAACACCAAGTTATCGAGAGGTCGGACGCAGTCAGCACTTAAATGGTTGTCCTTCTGGCCATGATGTTGTCTTTTTGCACTACTTTCAGTATTTTGTGGTAGTACGGTTCCATCAGTGTACGAGCTCGATTCGCACTTGGCCGGTTTATTCGTCTCCAAATCATGACAACGTTGAAAAATCCTTTTACTACTACTACTACCACCTAAAAAAAATAAGACAATACCGAGTAGGTATGGAAAAAAACCTTTTACAGTAATTTCATAAATATAGTACATCCTCTATCCTTACGAGCATGGTAGACAATACCATTTTAAAATAGAATAGGCAACCCAAGACCGCCATTGGCCACCACCCGAAACCGCCTTAGTCAATCCAAGCCGCTATAGGCCACCCAATACTGTCTTAGGCCACCAAAGACCGCATTAGGCTACCTGATACACTTTAGGCCATCCAAGACCGCCTTTGACCTATCAAAACCACCTTAGGCCACCCAAAACGCCTTAAGTCACCAAATAACATTTTAGGGCCACCCGGTATCGTCTAAGGCCACCCGGTATAGTCTTAGACCATCCAAGACTGCCTTAGGCCACCCGAGACTGCTTTAGACCACCCAAGACCGCTTTAGGCTACCCGGTATCGTCTAAGCCACCCAATACTACTTTAGGCCACCCGGTACAGTCTTAGACCGCCTTAGGCCACCCAAGACCGCTTTAGACCACCCAAGACCGCTTTAGGCTACCCGGTATCGTCTAAGCCACCCAATACTACTTTAGGCCACCCGGTACAGTCTTAGACCGCCTTAGGCCACCCAAGACCGCTTTAGACCACCCAAGACCGCTTTAGGCTACCCGGTATCGTCTAAGCCACCCAATACTACTTTAGGCTACCCGGTACAGTCTTAGACCGCCTTAGGCCACCCAAGACCGCTTTAGACCACCCAAGACCGCTTTAGGCTACCCGGTATCGTCTAAGCCACCCAATACTACTTTAGGCCACCCGGTACAGTCTTAGACCGCCTTAGGCCACCCAAGACCGCTTTAGACCACCCAAGACCGCTTTAGGCTACCCGGTATCGTCTAAGCCACCCAATACTACTTTAGGCTACCCGGTACATTCTCAGACCATACAAGACCGCCTTTAAAAAAAAAAAAAAATAGGCTTGCGTTTGACCACCATCACGAATCCACGATCATTTTCCATGACCGAAAATTAAGATCGTAGCGGAACGGGCATAAAATTATCTTCATCGTTAGTGGAAAACCGGAGGAAATTTCACATTCGGTCGTAGAAACCATACAAATCCTAATATCGGACTATCTTAGGCCGCCTCGTGAGGCCCAAGTCGAATGGGGGACCAATCATTGAGGCCGTCTCTGAAAAGTTGAAGAAATTGATACAGTTTCGTAAATAAGTAAGATATATCAATACGTTTGCAAACAGGCTTATGATGATGATGATGATGATGATGATGATTTTTTATTTCCATGACCGAAATTTAAGATCGAAGCGGAACGGGTACAATTCTTCTAATGGTGGTGGAAACGCAGAAGGTATTTCACATTCAGTCGTAGAAACCATACAAATCCTGATATCGGACTATCTTAAGCCGCCATAGACCGCCTCGTGAGGCCCACGTCGAATGGGGGACCAATCATTGAGGCCGTCTCTAAAAAGTTGAAGAAATGGATACAGTTTCGTAAATAAGTAAAATATCTCAATACGTTTGCAAACAGGCTTATGATGATGATGATGATGATTTTTTATTTCCATGACCGAAATTTAAGATCGAAGCGGAACGGGTACAATTCTCCTAATGGTGGTGGAAATGCAGAAGGTATTTTACATTCAGTCGTAGAAACTATCTTAAGCCGCCATAGGCCGCCTCGTGAGGCCCAAGTCGAAAGGGGGACCAATCATTGAGGCCGTCTCTGAAAATTTGAAGAAATGTATACAGTTTCGTAAATAAGTAAGATATATCAATACGTTTGCAAACAGGCTTATGATGATGATGATTTTTTATTTCCATGACCGAAATTTAAGATCGAAGCGGAACGGATACAATTCTCCTAATGGTGGTGGAAACGCAGAAGGTTTTTCACATTCAGTCGTAGAAACCATACAAATCCTGATATCGGACTATCTTAAGCCGCCATAGGCCGCCTCGTGAAGCCCAAGTCGCGGGCCGCAAGCGGCCCGCGGGGGTGGTGTGCGAATACGCCGGGGTCGTCATTTGTGTTCGACTTGAAAAAACTTGAAGAAAACGGTGAATGTGTGTTGAAAATGGGTAAGAAGTGGCTATACATCAGAAAATTGGCTGATGATGATGATGATGATTTTTGATTTCCATGACCGAAAATGAAGATCCAAGTGGAATGGGTACAAATCTCCTAATGGTGGTGGAAACGCAGAAGAAATTTCAAGTTCAGTCGAAGAAACCATATAAATCCACCAATCCAGTATTTTTCGTCAAAGGGGGTACGAGCGGCTCGGCTTACGGCCTCGCACTGAATTCGGCTGGTGACCACATAAATGTCAATAATTTGTCTGTGACTGGTGCAAGGGTCGTGGTTCGGCCTTGCGGCCTCACCACGACCCTTTGCACCAGTGGCTCGGCCTACGGCCTCGCGCCACTGGAACTCAAGCTCGGCCTACGGCCTCGCTTGAGCTCGTGGCTGAGGCTCGGCCTGCGGCCTCGCCGACTTGTGCCTGTGACTGGTGCAAGGGTCGTGGTTCGGCCTTGCGGCCTCACCACGACCCTTTGCACCAGTGGCTCGGCCTACGGCCTCGCGCCACTGGAACTCAAGCTCGGCCTACGGCCTCGCTTGAGCTCGTGGCTGAAGCTCGGCCTGCGGCCTCGCCAACTTGTGCCTGTGACTGGTGCGACGGTCGTGGTTCGGCCTTGCGGCCTCACCACGCCCTCGCACCAGTGAGCTCGGCCTACGGCCTCGCGGCCTAAAGGCGCTCAAGCTCGGCCTGCGGCCTCGCTTGAGCTTTGTGACCTCGCAAGTGCCGTGGTTCGGCCTGACGGCCTCACCACGGCACTTGCTCGGTATGGTGAAAAATCCGTTGTATAGCAGCTATATTAAAAAAAAAAAAAAAACTTGAAAAAAATTTCAAAAATGCAATCAGGACCTCAACATACCCTCGGAAACAAAAAATCAGCCTCCTAGGATCATTTTGAAATTTTGGGGCCCCTGAACATCAATTTGGGGGCCCCCGCCAGTTGGGGCCCCCGATCGCCTATGACATTTGTTCGAACCCCCCCCTCCTATGTCGAACCGTTTTCGAGTTATGAACGTCCAAAGTTTGTATGGGTTTTTTTTTTTTTTGTATGGGAGCCATGTTTTTTTTCATTTCTCTAAAGAGGTCCAAGGTTAACATCCATTTTTAGTTCAAACAGTTTCCCCCCACCTGTCTTACTTTCCGAGATCCGTTGGGGGTCCACGTCGAGGAGTTGACCTTCCGAAGGTCCCGTATTTTTCCTGAGCTTACATTCTCCCCCTCTACATGAGTGTATACTCCTATTTCCCCCCATACCTCCCCAAGTCTCCAAACAACTATGTCAGTGAGTGAGTGGTAATTAAGCTTTATATAGTATTAATTAATTAATTAATTAATTAATATGTCTGTCGTTTAGAGATACACCCGATGTAATACAACCTAATTAAAATACGTTTAAGCTATCAGAAAATGTGTTGATATGCGTCATAGCGTTGCTTCAGAATACTTATTATAACAAAACTAGCTGCGCCCCGCAATTTCACCCGCGTTATATACTTCCTTGAAGGAACCTCCTTGGTAGCGACAGTAACCTCCTTTGACTTAGATGACAATTTATTTTTTTGTCTATGATGTAATATGTCAATGTTAGTTAGATTAATTTTAGTCACAGATATACACAAGATCTGTGATTTTAGTGTTAGATTTAGTTTTAATTATAAATTTTAATTTAAGATAGTTTTTATTTTACTTGTAATTTTTATTGAATAAATCTGTCAATGTTATATGACTTCAATTCTTGCCGTTCCATATAAAATGTATGGGAAAATTAATTTTCTTCATTATTTATTCTTTCGTGCATTTTATCGATATTTTAATAAATATTCTGCTATTCGGGGTAGAGAGAAATCCAATAAATTAAAGATCATGAAAATCAGCCATTCTTGAGTTATAAATGGTGTAACATACCTACACGACTTTGTTTTATGTACCTATATAGATACCCTATCATAATCAGAATTAGGCTACAAAGTTCAAAATATCGGTAACTGAAATTCACAAATTAGGTTATTACATTATAGTCACTTGTAGGCTTGTAGCGATAACCAGCGGTCCGGCAAATTAACTTCATAATGATACAGTGAGAAGGATACTTGTAATTACCTAGTTAGGTATCAAAATGTTGTGTTTTTTTTAAATTTAAGTTTATAACTACTATTAAATAGATAAGCATTTAATCATCACGGCTTAGTCACCAACTGATCACATGTGTGATCAGTTAGTGAAATGCGAAATAAATCAATTTTTAGTTTCGTCAACTGATCACACGAAGTTTTTTTTCGTGTTCAGGACATTCGGGACATTTTTGCACACACGGTCATCTGACCCCAAAGTAAGCAAAGCTTGTGATATGGCTGCCAGAGACTGATATACATACATATATAGTTTAAAATATTTGGAATTCACTAATAACTAAACTAATAACTATTCAAATAACCCCACCCCTAACCGTTCCCGGCGCAAAGGTACCCAAAACGCTCGCTGCGTTACCGCGTTGGATGGCAATGGCCAACCTTTGCACCAGGAACGAGCCGGAGCGGGAGTCACCACACTTTACCTCGAGCCTGTGCCCTATCTCCGAAATGAGCTTCTTGGCCTCAGTCCCCCAACAACCCATGGTCTCCACGGTTTAAAATAGGTACATACTCAAATAGATATTAACAACCAGATATAGAACAAACACAAATATGTTCACCACATAAATGTTTGTCCTAGGTGGGAATCGAACCCACGCCCCCTAGCCCAGAAGGTAGGTTCACTACCAACTGCACCAACGGGCTATCTAAATAACTGACATTTAAATATTAAACGGCTCGTTTTTGAGAGAATAGCGTTGTGGCTCGTAAATATTCATTGACATTTCAATTGCAAACGTGGGAGAACTCGTGGGCGAGCGCCAGTTCAACCACACCTAATGCTACTCACTCATGCTATCCCTATGGCTAAGTGACCGGCCCTAGTGTTCGTTTTCAGGTCGTCCACAAACATGCGTTAGCTTTAAACATGCTCTAGTGTCTACTTATCATCTTGACAAACAACCAAAGATCACAAAGGTAAGGATATGCTCCTGCAGACATTTGCGTCCCAGTGGGAATGTCTAGTAATCAATGTCTAATAGTTGTCTGTCGAATTCTCTACTATGTCTCATACACTACTAACTAGGTACGCTGCATTACTCTTACACAGTCAGTCAAATCGAAATAAAAAATCGATCTACGAGATTGAAAAAATATATATCTCCGTCATCCATCGAGATACAATTCCTATAGTCACAATCTCTCAGTGAAAACAGTCAAAAAACGTCAGAGCGTTATACATACATTGTATCAATAATTATAGTATACTTCACAATGCCACATTTACTCCAATTTAGACGTTATGTCGCTTGCATAGTGTTCAACGTTAGTTGTCCGCTATGTCATCGTAGCTCTGGCATCGCGCAACGTTGTACTCGGATCGCGGTTACCTTGTAACTAACCAAAAAGTCTGCGCAATTCGTAGCGTGTGCCGAGTTTTGGTTAGGTTTTTTTAGCATGATTGTGACTCTATATGTATTGTATCTCGATGCCGCCATCCTATACAATATCAACACGAAATTGGCTAGATACTATTTGCAATGTTATTCTAAAGATAATCAGCGTTTGACTAACTTCACACTATACTTACTGAGCATTATTGTGTTCGCCACTGAGTTTTTACATTTGAAAAAGTGCCCGGTCCTTACGTTACGGTCAGTTTATTTGTTTGTTCCTCTTTCATTCAATAACATAACAACGAATTGACGTGATTTTTAGGGTACCTCAAAAGAATAAAAAATAAATCCTTATAGAATCACTTCGTTGTCATCTGTCTGTCTGTCAAACCCCTTTTTCTCAGGAATGCGTCAAGGTATCAAGTTGTAATTAATATCAAATACTCAAGCCTACAACCCTTAAGAGTTGTGAAAAAATCATACTTCTAAGTCAACACAATCAAAAGATGCGGCCGTTTTTGCCGCATATTTTGACACTCGCAAGGGAATCAAAACTTATGAGAAACCTACTGCCCGTTGACCTAAAATCATTAAATTTGGCAAGAAGCAAGGTCTGAGGGCACATATAAAGTAAAAAATCTGAAATTGTTCATCATCATCATCATCATCAGCCCTGAATGACCCACTGCTGGGTATAGGCCTCCCTTTGTTTATGCCACTCTCCCCGGTCTCTCGCTATTCGCATCCACTCGTTCCCGACAGTTCTTTTGATGTCGTCAGTCCACCTCATCCTCGGTCGGCCCGGGTTCGTCCAACCTAATCTCGGCCTGGAAGTTGTTAATTAGAAGTATTTTGTAGTTGTTATTTAGGGGAGCACCTGTTTGCTAACTACAAAGTTAAGTTTGTCCTTCAAAATGTCAAGCTTTTTAACCTTTCTTCATCGGGGCTCGGTTCCCGGGACTGATGCATACATACATATTTATCAAGTTTTTACGGAACCCTCAGGATGCGAGTTCTATTCACACTTTTCCGGCTTTTTGCCGGAGAATGACATAAGGTAGGTACTTTTTTATCCCGGATAAATATACGATCCTTGAGAGAATGTCCACGCGGGTGAAACCGCGTGGAACTGCTAGTAAAGTTTATTTATAACAATTGAGCTCGTATTTTATTACGTAAAACATAGCAACGACTAGCATATTTATTATTATTTATGAATAAAAGTAAATTTCAAAAATTTTATCACGTTCAAAAATTATTACCTCATTGCGCCTATAAAATAAGACAGTAAGTACTTTTTAGGACTTGAACCTGACTTTTAACATAGTTACCTGTTTATAGGTGGACTAGCAGTCCGCCCCAGCTTCGCACGGGTATAGATTATAGCCTATGTCACCCGGCTATAGTGTAGCTTCCCAACAGTGAAAGAATTTTTCTAATCGGTTCAGTAGTTTCGGAGCCTATTCAATGCAAACAAACAAACAATTAATTCCTCTTTATAATATTAGTATGGATAATACTATAGCTGGATAATAGATAGCTACGTATGTTATTGTGATTAAAAAATTCGCAAAAAAAATAGTACTTCGCTTTAACGGCATGTCCATGTGAAACTGAACATGACACAAAAAATATATAGTCATATTGCCGGGCGGTAGCATGCTTTACAATCTGACGGCACCCGGTTCGATCCTCGGCTCTGCCAAAGTTTCGATGCCATCGTTCAGCAACGGTGAAGGAAAACATCGTGAGGAAACCAGTATGTCCAAGAACATCAAAAGTTCAAAGACATGACATTCACCAACATGCACTGGGCCAGCATGGTGGACTAGGGCTACTCTCTATCTCTGAGAAAAGGCCTATATCCCAGCAGTGGGTAGTGGGTACATTATATGCTGATAATGATGAAAATGTGCCTACATCTTATGTTTATTATGATATCTTCTAAAATTGTTTGTCTAACAGTATTTGAGCCAGCAACCTATTGGATAATATTTATGATGTAGGCAAGTAGTTCCTGGAGTAATAAATGGACTTTTGCTCGATACATCATCATCCAAATAACGTAGACATCAACCTACATGGTTAAAACGTAGGGAAAATAAGGAAAAACTTTTTCACCTCCTCAATCACCGTTTCGGGGATTCCTATCAATGGCATAGATTAGATGATAGTTACTTCGTGCTGGCTACGAACCCTGACCCTATTCCACGTTATCAAGATCTGAATCATCGATAGCCACTGACCAAGGAGTTCGCGCGTCGGCTGAACTAAACGTACCTCCGTTCAGTTGTCACAGCGACCGCGTACAGAAAGCACCTTCGCGTAGCTTTTTTTTAAATTAAAACTGGCCGATTTGAAAATATAATTGACACTGACGCACGTTCTAAATTTGAATTAAAGCGGCGATGGGCTTGGTTTTTTTTGCGCGCGAAAAAAGTTTGAAAAAAAATAAACATGACTCGATAACAATTGTAAATTGAAAACTTTTTAGTGGTGTAAATAGTTTTTTAAATATTTGTGACAGTGTTTATCATAGTTGAGTGTTTGTGATATATTATTTAAAATAATATAATAAGCACACGTTTTAAGTGTATGGTGACGGTAAGAATTTGAAGTTGCGAGGTGATGCGGCCCACTTAAATTGTTTTAAAAATAATTCTAAAATCAAACACCGAGACCTAAGTCACCAATTAACATAGTCATAGAATTTTTAGGCTGAAGTTTCATAAAGTGTCCCTAAAAAATTGCAAACTTGTAGCTTGTAGTAGGTACATAAGTACGTCGAACTTTAGGTACCATACAAAATAAACCCTGAAAAAACTACGCAACCTGGCAAGTCCTTGAAATGTGGTGGTATTTATTAATTTACCATCAGATGAACCACACACTTTTCTGCCGTTTCCTAATATTCACAATAAAATTGACTGTTGACACTTATTAACAATACATTTAACACAGTTTAGCCATTAATATATTATCTGAATCAGAAAAATACCAAAAATGCAGTGGCGAATTTACACATTTGCCGCCAGTAGGCTATTCAAATTTTGCCGCCCCCATACCGACCTCTACAATTAGATACCCTAGTTCACAACCATATTAATAACAATTTTTTTTCAAAGATATCTCTATTATTTGTGCGCTATCTCCTAATGACACCACCTTTCCCGTAATTAGTATGATTGGGAACCGAGAACTGATGTGTCAGTTCTTAGATTATTTGTGCAGTCAATTCGGCCGACACATTTAGCGAACGTTCCCGTGCCGAAGCGAAACGCGATTACGCAAATTATAAAATCTAATAACATTTAGGTATATAAATCTTTTAATTTCTGTAAGAAAAAAAATACAATATAATCGGCCTCAAATCTGCCGCCCTAGGCTCCAGCCTACTCAGCCTGCGGGTAAATCCGCCACTGGCCATAAAGTATTAGGTACAATATAAGTAAGGCACTAAATACGCATACCTATTAACCTAAACTATGTTAAAATGCCACTTACAGACTTTGTAAGCTTATCAACTCGCTCAGTTTGTATCAAGGAAAAAACAAAGTATTTTCCGTTAATGGAAATTTTCACCGGTCATATAGAAACTTTTAAACCAAGCCGAAACCTTTGGAACTACGAAAGTTATAAGTCCTTGAAAGGTGTGGAAATCTATACTCCGCGAAGTTTGAATCCGTCTCTACTTTCTATGATCTATGATTGAAGTCGGCTCGTTGGATTATTTTCCTAAAATTGTGTATTTTCGAGTGTTAATGTGTACTAAATGGTGAATTATTATTCATTAAGTGCTCGTAAACGTGTAAAAAGTGATATAACGAGGTGAAACGTGTCTTTTCGTGTTGTTTCCAAAACTCCATAGAAGCCTCATGTAAAGTCTCCACCACTTTACAGGGGCATGAATTTGACTTGACCGTGACTTAGCTTGACTCTGACTGTGACTATGACTTGTTTGACGCTATTAAGACTAAGTAAACTGTTTAATATTACGACTAAAGGACATAGAATCCATGGTCATGAAAATTGAAACAAAAAAAATTATTGTCAAATTCGAGCAAGTCACATTTAAAACAAAAAAATAAACAAATCAAAATCGGTTGAGTCGTTTGGAAGATACCACAGGCAGAGACGTTACCCTTATAACATCCCTATGTTTCCGTCGGAGGTAAAAAATCGAATTCGAAAAAGCTTTCGCGTAACACACTCACACAAAAAGACTTCAATAAATTAAAATTCTCAATATTTGAAGTCGGTTGAAAAGTACAACAATATAATACTAGCTATTAATGTAACTAAGATGTATTTTCTCGACTCACAGATATCGCAGACGTGTTATTTATCCGCAAATCGAGCCAAGTGGGGCTATTCTGGTAGTCGTTAAGCCAACAAATAATAAATTCGGAAATCCACAACACGGTCGTCTGCCAGTCGCCGGTCGATCTACCGTATTAAGATCACGGTCAACATGACAAACATTTATCAAGGTGTTCTCTGAAAAATTATTTATTTCACCAAGGTAAGTTAACAACGGTGAAGGAAAACGTCGTGAGAAAACCAGTTTGTCCAAGAACCTCAAATGCACAAAGACGTTATCACAATCACCAACACTGGGCCAGCATGATGGGTTAGGGCCCATCCTCTGTTTCCTAGCAGTGATAACATGTTAGGCTGATAATGATGCTGCTGATGATGATGAAGTAATATTAAAGATATGATAATTGGGTCAGCGCTCAAATATGTCCGAACTAAAACAGACTAAAATAATTAACTGTTAAGGCCGAGATCAAAGTGCGCGACTATATCTCTGTCACGCGTTCCAACATTTTTTTGAAGATATAAAATCACTGAAAACAAAAAGACGAAATATGCTGTAACGATTCGTCCTCACGAATATTCAAAAGCAGACCTTTAAAATCGATTAATTGACATTATTTCTTTATGTGTAATAAATGTCCTTGGAATATTTTACTCGGATGTATTCACGATTACACGAATAAAGAACTTTGGCTCGATAGAAAAAAATCGTAAACTTTCCTAAAAAACACCCGTTTTTACGTTCCCTTCGATGAATGGAATCAACTTCATTCAGAATCCATAGAAAATAATTTTAATAAAAAAATTGTTTGTAATCCTAACAATCATTCAAATACTTTAGTGATCACAGTTTTTAACGCGTAAGATTATTTGTAGAAAATAAAGAAAAAAACTAACTTAGTAATTTTAAATATGTTCATTTTTTTTAATGTGCGAGAAATATTGTTTTTGCCGGTGTGTACGGCCTTAATTAAGCATAACTTAATTTTATCATAGGTTCTATTGACGATATTTTGTAAAACAGCAAAATCTTAATAATTATTCATAAACGATATCAGTGGAATCTCGATTGAGTCGATCTGTAGACGAACGAAAGTTACCGACATAATATAAGCCCACCGGATTAGC